>CAEKDK010000001.1:13750000-15000000 GCA_903112645.1 Prunus armeniaca
AAATCTTGTACACATCATCTACGCGCTTGTCCAATATAGGTCCCAATAATTTCTATTTCCTAGACATATACCCATTATTCTATAAATCTATATGTAAAACCCAATTTCAAACTTAAATGACCAGTAGGATATAAGAGGTCGTAGTATTCCTATGTTTTTACATCCTTGCCATTAGACTTTATATTTTATATATAATTTAGTACAAGCATTTCATTAACTGCCATAATTGTAATTAAAACTCCCTATTAATAACATATTAATCACCCCATTTCAATAGGTACATTATTAGAGAAAAAAAAAATAGGTTCATTATACTAGGTAAATTGTTTTACTAGGTACATTTTGGAGAAAAAAAAATAGGAACATTATTTTGAGAGAAAAAATAGGCTCATTTGAATAAATAAAAATTGTTTTCATAAAATAACCAATAAAAAGATGATCAAATTATTGTTCATAAAACAAGTAATAAAGAAAAAAAAATATGTACAATATTTGGAGAAAAAATAGGTTCATTAAAAAAAATGTTTTAAAAACAAAACAATAAATAGATTATCAAATTATTTTTCAACATAATTAGAATGTACACTATTATTCATAAAACTAATATAAAAAAGAATACTGGTCGTATAATTCATAAAGAGAAAACAACATTAATTCCTAAATTTAATATTGAATTTAAATTATTAATACTTTAAATAGATTATTAGTCGTAATTCATAAAAGGAAAACACCATTAATTCAAAAATAGATTACTAGTTGTAAAATAGATTACTAATACTTTAATGTGGAATTTAATATTTAATTTCAAATAAGTTTCTAAATTAGTTCTACATCCATTACAACTATTTTGAGATATTTCCAAATTCAACGGGTGTCATTAGTTACACCCCCCATAACACATTAACTTATAAATAGGGGTAGTTTTGGAATCCGAAAAATATAATAAATTTGATTTTAAGTTATATTAGGTAACTTGCTTAGTTGGATTCTAGTTATCGGGTATTATTTGAAAAAATTGGGCATTTTAAATAGAAAACTAAAGGAAAGGGTTGTAGGTAATTTTAAATGAATTTTATGGGTCTAAGCTCAATTTACTATATTCCATTCACACTAAATTTGTGACTTGGTGGTGGCACGCCTACACACTTATCCAAAGAAGTAACAACACTCCTCCCATCGATTGAAAAGAGGGAACAATGACATTCAATTGAACTATAAAATTCAATTCAATACTCAAAATTATAAGTTAATTTGAAAAACTAATAAAAATCATATAATGAAAAAGTCCAAACCGCCCTCGATATCTTACAAAGTTCACAATCGTACTCATTCATCAACAAAAGAGAAACCAAAAAGTCCATCATGATCTCACAAAACAAAATAAGTCCACAACTTAATAAAAAGTAAGCACAAGTAAATCCAAGTCAACCATTATAAAACCTACCACTAAAAAATATTAACAACAAACTACACATTCATCAAATAAAATCCCACAATTTCAATGAACTCTTATGCTTCCTCATTCATAGCTCCAATTAAAATACAAAGACACGTTCTCCGTTTCACTGATAGACTCTTGAACAAGAACCTAACCATATATAAAAGAAAGACATTATAATTATTCAAAAGATAATGGGAACATAACCATAAGAGAAAACCCTTTTTAATTGTTTTTATTTAAAGAGAGTCATTAAATATGAGAATGTTACATATTCCTTATTATTATCAACCTCCTCATCTTGAACGGTAACTCTTTTAACTTCGTTATTATTAGAGTTTGAAGCTAACTGCATAAAAAAATCAACATATAAGAGAAGCAAGAAAGAAGATAACTTTTTCCTTTTAGTCACTAACTCGCTGAGAAACAAGAGAGAATCAAAGAAGGAAGACGACTGTGAAGGAGGAGGAATGAAGAGTGTCGAAGGAGTTATGGTGTAGTCATATAGCAATGAAGAGCGACTCTACATAACATGTGTGTAGGAAATAGTGAATACAAAGATGGGAATAACAATACCATCTTTGGTCTGTTGCCAATCATCAACTTTTAAAATTCGATGATCTCCACACCCGTCCTTGATTTTCCCCTAAAATCTCCTTGTTTGGAGTTTGAGACCCAATAGGATTTTTACCATCCCAAGTAGAATTCAAATCTATTCGCACACAACGGCCCAAAGCTTAATGGACATATGGCGAGTTTTTTTTGGTAGTTAGTTGGAATCATGGTGATCTCTCTTGGGGCATTTTCAGTAATTATTTTTTAATAAAAGGTTTAATTGCTTCCCAAGAAAGGAAGTTGACCGTTGAAATGTGACTGTTTATGCATCATCTGCAAAAAGGTTGAGGTTCTAATCTTATGTAGCATGGCAAAGTTATGGTTAAACTACACATTAATTGCTGCCTTTGCAAAAGTACAAAATTAAATGAACATAAAAATGGAAAGAAAAATAGATCAGTCAATTCTTAATGAACAAAAACAAATATGTGAATTCTTAAATTAAGGAAAGAAAAGCTACATGAATGTTCATTTTTCTTGCCACTGGCAATGGCATAAATGTTTGTAAATCAATTATATGTAGCAGGTAGTAGGACTTCATATGCTCCTGAACAACATGCATGATGATGGCCTTCAATCTCTTCCAAAATTCTACGAAACAATACAAGAAAACAAACAAAATAAGCAAGCTAGGCTTTGAATCACAACATATAAGCCCTTTCACATGTTATAATTTCTGAAGAAAGAACAACAATGCAATCGGATTGAACCTTTTAACTATTTTGATTCTTTTTCTTCATCTTCTCGGAAGCCAAACAGAGATTTGCAGTTTCTACAGTTTCCTGCAGCAAAACTAAAATAAAAAAAAAAAAAAAAAAAAAAAAAAAAAAAAAATAAACAATCAAAAAAACAAACTAAATAAAATTAAGAGATATTATAATCCTTACCTTTAATTTGAAGAAAAGGAACACCACCATATAATCTTGTAATATAGAAAGAGGATGGAGCAAAAGAAGACTACTCAGATAGGATATTTGAGTTATGAAGGATAGTTATGATTTTTTTTGTTTTGGGGGAGTTTTTGTCCAAATTTTTTTGGTGAAGTCTGTGACCTCAACTGTTTTTGGCCTTGCTTTATAATAATAGAGATAATTATGATATTAATTGACCAATTTTTTGAACTGAAATAGAAAATGAAGAAACCAATTAAAGAGTGAAGTGAAGAGAGAAGGTTCATCCTCAAGAGATAGAGAGAGTGCGCGCGCTTGGAGAGGAGGAGGAGAGAGAGAGTGTGGAGAGAGGGAGACACGAGAGAGCGAGTGGAGAGAGGGAGGAGAGAGAAAAAATATATAAAATCTCACTTTTTTTTGTTTTTATTAATGGGGTGTGTTTTTTTTAGTTTTTCTTGGATTTGAGTTTTTAAAAATAGGCCTACCAAACGGATTTGTGTGGTTTTGGACTTAAAATCTATTTTTGAGTTTATAAAATTGGATCCAAGTAGAATATCAAACAAGCCCTAATGTTTTGTATTTGGAGAACGACAACCACACCAGATCATCATGATGAGAAGGAGGAGTTGCTCTGCTTTTGCTTTCTTCTTCAGTGCTGCCGCCATTGCAGCACGATGATCCATTGAGTTGTACAAGAAGCTTTGTTGCATTTACTTCCAACTCTGAGAAGAAATTAATTGAATTTGGGATCGTCAATGGCTTCTCTCTGCTCTTGCTGCTGCTTATGCTGCAGCTTGCTCCTGCTCCTGCTGTTGTTGTTTTTTATTTCGCCATTTTTAACAATCAATGACAAATATTTGTTATTTATTTATTTATTTATGTGTTTGAATTTGTTTTTTTGCTTGTATTAGGAGTTCTTTACTTTTCCTACTTGCATAAGGAAATATGCTGAAAGGTGGGACCTGGTTGGCCCTCAAGGTGTAATGACCATTTTGACCCTCATCTATTATGGCCCATAAGAGCATACTAGACCAATGCCTTGTCTGTGGGCTATTTACCACCCCAACAACAAAATCCTTTTTTTTCTTCTTCTTCTTTGGAATAGACAATAATGGGGAATTTTCTTTTATGTCTTTTAATAGAACAAGCATAATTTCATTAATATATGGGCAAATATATACAAGAGATGTACAAGAAGAATACATCCCAAATGGAGGTTCTTGCATACAATAAATCGGAAAACTAAATCTAACAAGACAAAGAGTGATAAACATTACAAATGAAACCCAGCTACTCAGCGGTAACAGATAAAGGATAAAAAGAGTCTTTGCAGATGTTGAGGCCTAAAAAATCCAAGGTTGGGCCCTAATATATTTCTGGCCCAGTACGACACTTAACTAGGGAAGAAGTCCGACTTGGGTATGCAAGAGTTTGTCGTGTATGCTTGCATGAGTTATGATCCACGCAACATGCCAAACAAATACGTAATCCACCATGTAGAAAGGTCGTAACAAGCTTGTAAAATGTACTAGCTCTATGAACCCGCGCTTATTATCCCGTCGAGTGCCATTTAGCCCAGCCATAGCCCATTACAATACAGCAAATCTCGAGCACAAGCACACCAAATAATACGCAACGCCAAGCGAAAAACCTTTACTTTGGCACCAAGCCACGCTACAAGCTTAAGTGGGCCCAAGTTATGGGAATGTCTGGGGCTTGCTGAACGGGCTGTGGTATGGATGATTACGAGTATTCACGGGCCTATTGATGGTCTAAGAAGTGGAAGTTTTGGGCTGCTTGGGAGCACCAAAACTCGAGCCCATTTCTTGAGCTCGAACATATGGGTAAGCATGAGAGAGAAAAAGTGGCCCATCACCTTAGGAAGTGGCCCAACATCTTGAAAATCTCCAGCATATTACTAGAGCCAAATCCAAGACAAACCATTGTTAAAACCAAAGGAAATTCACGTGTGGAGGCTACTGGGAGTAAAACACCCTTCAGATCAGCACCTTTACCAATTTCTTTCCTCTACCAACTTGTGCCAGAAAATAAGAAAGGAAAGGAGGAGAGAGCGTTGCCAGAGATGGAAGGTGTGGTAGAGACTAGCTGTAGGAAGACTCTGGAGCTCCAAAAAATCTTGTCCTAGTGTGTTTGGATTAAGGAAATTTCATAAAAAGGAGTTGAATTAAAGGAAGTGAAGGGAAATGGAGGAGAAGACTTAGCAAAATTGGGGAGAACCAACTAGGGTTTATTGGGAAGGAGCTTCTAGCGCCTGTAAAAGGGGGCATCTCCTACCTAGTAGAACAACACATCCAGAACGAGCAAGCATCCTCACTCACTGCTAGAACCTTCAATTTCAAGCCATGTTCTCCTATCTTCTTCTCTTCTCTTCTGGCAAATCATCTAGAACACGACCAAGTAATCGTCAAGTTGCTAGAAAATCTTCTTAAGCTACCCATCCTTTCATCCTCCTCTCTTCCCTCAACAATTCTTCCCAAATTTCCCTCTCCCCTAGCTTTGAACCTTTGTTTATCATAAGAAATCCAAGCTTTCTCTATCTAATGCTAAACTCATGAACACTCAGCTCCCATGTCACAAGTTTCTTAGGCCACACCATAATATTGATTTGTAAGCAGTTCTCTATCTTAATGGTGAAAGAAACCAAAGTGCTTCCTAAGACTCCACGAACTTTTCGAAGCACTCTTGGGGCCTGATTCTTAAACTCAGGCACATGGGCAACTTCATCCATTTGCTCTTTACAGCAGCTTATGCCCATCTATAGCTGCTGGAACAAAAAAAAGCCGCTACAACAGAACCAATGCTTCAGAGCGATCATAAGAACAAAATATTTTGCGTGAACAGTGAACCAGAAGCACTAAAAGTGAAAGGGCCTTATTGCTCAACATCCTGAAGGAAACATGCATATAATGCTTAGGAAATGAACTTTATCCACAACCTATACAACAAAAACATTCTAAATGGCGGATTCATTTTGTTTATACTAGTTGAGCTAAACCTTTTTCATTTTAGACCAAGTATCTTAGCCTAGTCTCTTTGAACACAAATAGAAAAGGGAAAAAGGGAATAGATCTTTACCTTTGATGACCTTTTCTTGATTTCTCAAGAATGAACACCTTTGTTGGAAAGACCTTTTGTTTATCTTGATTTTCACTCCTTCACCTTAAGGCTCCAAGATTGAAGTCCTCTACCTCACCACACCAAATGCTCATAGAGATGAAGAGAAGGCAATCAAGAAGTATGGATACTAGTCTACTTCTTGATTGGACCAATTTTTGGTTTATGGAAGATGAGATACAAAGATGATCACTCATTAACTAAAGTAGGAAACTAAAAACTCTAACTAGGGTTTCTCCAACACTTAGCTTATATAGGATAACACAAAAAGGCAAGGGGAGAGCTCTCCCTAGTTGCCAAATTTTCGGTGTGTATTGGGGCTCCATTTGGTCTATGGGTCATGTCATCTTATGTCACTTATCCCCAATAGCCTTTTGGACTATTTTTTCCATTTCCTTTTTAAATCATATTTAAAAGCCCAATCCAATATTTCTATATGTCAATATTAATTCCATAATTAATCTTTTAATTATAATTTAAGGATAATGATTTCCCCACTCCAATTTTATCCACTTACACTCCTTTTTTAGTTATAAAATAGAGTGTAAGTGGATAAAATTAGAGTGGGGAAATCACCACTCTAATTTAACTATTAAATTATAATTATAGTCTTATTAATTGTCATGATCGAACTATTTGACTTTGGTCAATTGCTCCGGTCAACATGTTGACTTTTGACCTTTGACTTTGATATTTTGATTATCAACCATTGACTTGTGTCTCCTCATTTCATTTCTTCTCATTTGTACCTCTAATCACATTCTTCGGGTGTGCAAATCCGTAGGTTCCCTTTAGTAAGGTAATGGGTTGACTCAACTCCTTAGAGATGATATACGAATTAAATTCCACAATTAAATTCTTCATATTAATAAAGGTTAGTTGAAACCTTTTAGGACATCCACAAACCATGATTGTCGCCTAGCAGCAAGTCACGGTTATCCGAGCTAAATGAGACGTTGTGAAAGAACTTATTCAAATTGGAATAACCGTGCAATTGAATCCTTCTCTTATGTCAATACTTCTTATTCACATTATTAGATCATGGAATGTGAATCATTCCTTTTATATGATCATCCTAGTAAGATTTGAAAACTTCTTCTTTCAAGTCTTATCCACTACTCCGCGCAGAGATTTGACCAATCATATCTTGGAGTATTTTCTCTCCTTTACTGAGAGTAGAGATTCCTTGTTGTACATTCATATGCTTCCATGACTTTATTGAGAATCCTGATGAACACCTTTAATCTATGCCTAATTCAGCATGATCGTATAGTGCCCTCAAAGATTAACAACATAGCCACAAAACATCTATGATGCCTCAAGTCTAAGGATTAGTTTGCACCATTGCAATTTATGAGTTCTAGCTTGACATGTGAGTAAAGACTTCCATATTGTAACTCATGTGTTGGATCGCGTTCAGTGTACTTGTTCTTCTATAAGCACCTACACACATATTGATGTGTCTCCACACTTAATGACTTGAGACCTTGCCATTCCCTACATATAGAGACGATACTGTGTGTTCTGGTCTTTGCGGAATATTGACGCCCAATCAATATTCCTATGACCATGAACATATTCAGGATTTAGGGATGATGAGAAGTCTCCATGTATGCAATCTCGTTACATAGCTCTCATATCCACTTATGTATTCATTGGACTATGATTGTTCTACATATTGAAAGATAATATAGGATGATTTAATGTATAAAACAACTTTTCTTGCCAATTGATAATATAATGTCTTTTATAAAAAAAAATGTCCTTAACTCTAACTATTACATAATTAGTTGGCTTTAAGAGCATATTTCTAACAATTCCATGCATGGTGGACATCCAAGAGGGAGTATTGTAAATCCATATTAAGATGGATGTCCACCATATACCGACCATACTTACTTCTCCCACTATACCTTTGTGATGTGATTGAAATCTACCACTTATATAGTTAGTAAACTATGTATTTCCTATGCCTATAAATAGGCACAAAAAATGAATGAAAAACACAAGAGATTAGATGAGTAGGAACTCATAGTTGAGCTTTTGGAATTGTTCATCCATTGTTTTCTCTTCTTCCAAATTTCTCTTCAAAATCTTCTTAATTTTATAACATTTACAACCCTATTCCCAGCACCCAACTATGTTTTTCTTTTGTTAAAAAAAAAGAAAAAACAACTATGATTCAATTGCATACTCAACGTCAACCCTCAACAACCAACTCCAAAAACAGGCTTTATGTCCATTCCTTTGTCATGATTTTTCAATTTTGGGGGAATGCAACTTTTCCTTTATGCTCCACTATGGACTACGGCCACGGACCAGCGCATCTTCAGGGTCAAAAAGGATGCTTTTCCTCCAATCCTCCCCTCTGGTCGTCCTCTAGTTTCTAGGGGCCCCACAGTTTACATTCATGATAATGCATGCTTTTTTAGTTGACATCACCACATCAATCAAACTATTTTAATGATATTTAATTATACAAGACACTGTAATTATTCGTCAGCTTGGCGGAGCTAGTCAAACATAAAAAGCAAGCACAATGTTTTGCTCTCTACTGTTTTGACAAAACTTGCCTTTTAATATAAGAATGTTTTAAAAATTATTAAAAAATTTAGTAATTTAATACAACATCATTAATTCTTTCGATTTCATAATGTGTTTTGAACTTGGGTGCCATGAGGAGAAGGGGGAGCCACCACCACTTTGGTGAGAATCCATTGACTCGTTACGTCAAAGCAAGAATAAATAAGATAAATGGAACGCTTGAGTTACAAGGCTCTTGCTTAATTTTTTTTACCCATGACTCCTTCCTAAATTCTAGTCATTAAAGATTCTGAGTTTCAATCATGTCCTTTTTAATAAAAATAAAAAAAATAAAAAATTCTATAACACATAATGTTATTTCGTAATATAATTTGTTCAATCTTCAAAAATTATTAAATTATAAATCCTCTTATCAGTTGCCAACTTGCCACTATATTCTGCGCATATGATTGCGTAGCAAAAGTAAAACGATAAATAGTTGGAAACAAAAGGACATAATGAAAGACTTTAAAAAAAAAATTTTAAAAAAATTTGTTTGAAATGAAAATTATTTACGAATCAAAATTGCTAGGCATTCCCCAAAATTCGACGGCTGGAAACACAGTCGCAAGTGCAATGTAGAATTTGGGAACTCAGCTGAGCCGTTGGTTCAATATGGATTGCAGCTAAACCTCGATTTCACATTCCCTTTCATTCATTCCACTATCTTGCTAAGGCCCTTTGAGTTCTTGGGTCATACGCAAACATCAAAACTGCTATTGGGTGTTTGAAATTTGAGCAAATTCCATCCCTTTGGACCTCACCAACACTCGGGAGTGTATTTCCTATAAATGGGTCTTTGAGTTTTTGGCTTTTCACCGTTTTGTTCGGCGTATCTAGCCTTTCACACTGTTGGGTTCTTGCAAAACCTTTGAACTTTGGGTTGTTCTTGGATTTTTGTTTATTTATTTAACGAATATGATGATGTTCAAAGAGTTTTGGGTAAAGAAGACATTGGTAGGTCTCGGGTTGGGCCAATTTCTCTCGCTTTTGATCACTTCCACTGGCTTTTCATCCTCTGAGCTAGCCAAAAAAGGTTTGATTGTCTTATTATTTGTTTTTGTGCTGTATAGACTTTTATATTTATGGATGATTGCAGTATGTAATTTTAAACTTCTGTAAATGCGAATAAGTAGTTGTGTGTGCAATGAGTGTAACAATATGATCAGTGTATGATTGCTAATGAGTTAAGGTTCATGTTGTGGAATTATCTTTTTTCTATATTTTAAATTCTAGTGAAACTCTTCTTATTGTGATGCATATAAGGTTGTCTTATCATGTACTCTTCTTTTCACTAAATTGTTTATTGTGTTCCTTGTACATTCAAAATATAAGGTCTTTTGAAGGGGACTCTGATTTGATAATTCATTTGGTGATTTTTGTAGGAATTAATGCACCTACTTCGCAGTCTTTTCTGAACTATGTGCTCTTGGCAATTGTCTATGGAGCTATAATGCTTTACCGAAGGAAACCACTTAAGGTTGTCTTTTGTGCCTCTATATGGTTGCCTTTTCTCTTTATATAGTTGATATGATTTCCTTTTCTTTGTGTAGTCGAATGGATACAATTTGATTCGAGAGACCCATATCTGACTAAGTTTTAGTATTCTTAAATTTTATTGTATTGTAGTTTGTTAAGCAGCAGACTCAGAAAATGAATGTAGTAAGTGTTTTAAAAAACGCACCTCACTCGTGAAGCGTTGAGTTTTTGCCCCAAGGCGCATTTGTTTAGCAGTTTACACAAAAAGTGTATGCTTTGTGGCAAAGGGGATTTGTTAGACCCTGTAACTGTGACTCCTTTGAATGGGATTTGTTAGAATTAGTGATTGTGGATGGTGCAGAAATTTTATTGTATTGTAGTTTGTTAAGCAGCAGACTCAGAAAATGAATGTAGTAAGTGTTTTAAAAAACGCACCTCACTCGTGAAGCGTTGAGTTTTTGCCCCAAGGCGCATTTATTTAGCAGTTTACACAAAAAGTGTATGCTTTGTGGCAAAGGGGATTTGTTAGACCCTGTAACTGTGACTCCTTTGAAGGGGATTTGTTAGAATTAGTGATTGTGGATAGTGCAGGTATAATTAACCAGATGATGATTCTTGGTAGTAGTAGTAAATGAAATTACCAAAAAAAATGTGATAGAACCTGCCCATTGGGATGATTTCCATGCATCGATGATTGTCCAAAATGATGCATCACAAGCATATAAAACTTGTTTGTTTCCTGGTAAGGGGTGCCTTCCAGTGACACATGAGAAACTTGACTGATTTTGGTTGGTGGACGTTATGATTATGATGTCTGTCAATTGGTTCTGGGTTTTGATCTGAACAATGATGTTATTGGTTTAATTTAAGAGAGAGCTAATTCAGTTGGCTCAAAAGTCTAAAAAATGAACCTTTAAGTATTAGTTTACGGCAGAATTATCAATGTAACCAACCAAAATGTTCTTAAATCATAAAAAAAACATTGTATAAAGGCTTGTTCTTTATCTCAAATTGGAATTTGTGCAGGCTAAATGGTATTACTATGTGCTTCTGGGAATGGTAGATGTGGAGGCCAATTTTCTAGGTATGTATTTAACTACTCATATTTTGGAAATGTATCTTATTATTTTGAGTGAACTTATATCCTTTGTTTTATCATTTTAAATTGGACTGGTATTTTGCAACTTGTGGAATCCTGAGGATGCGTTTCTTACGTTCGAACATTGCATTGGTCTTTGGTTCTATGTAATACCCTTTTCTTAGATGATATTTATATTATCAGTAATCTCACCCTCACCCCCCCGATTAAAAATATAAAAAAAGAAGATGAATTCCTGGCTCTCGTCACTGCACTTTTGTATGACTGCCATTTGACGGATTACTTGAAAATGAAGAAATTCAGTAATGAAAGATCTGGAAAACAAAACAACATCATATAAACAGAAAGTACCACTGCAACCACAGAATTAGAAGTACAGTGATAGTGTAGTCAATCCTAACATGCGTTCTGCTTATTGAATTAAGAAACTGGATAACTGCCATTTCTTTAATCTTTACCTATAAGAAGAGTGTCTGTTCGCTTTTTCTTGGTGCTAATTTGAAGATAAATTTGTTTGCTACAACAATTTCATTTTTAATAATTGATATAATTTGTTCTGCAGTGGTGAAGGCTTATCAATATACATCTATAACAAGTGTAATGCTGCTGGATTGTTGGTCTATCCCATCCGTTATGCTTCTTACGTGGGTTTTCTTAAAAACAAAATATAGATTCAGAAAGATAACCGGGGTGGTGGTTTGTGTTGCTGGCCTTGTCATGGTTGTTTTTTCAGATGTTCATGCAGGTGACCGAGCAGGTAAACAACATATGTCTAGTCCAATGTAGCTTTTTATATTTATCTTGGTTTGGTTGGTTTATAACTTTTAACAGTAGATAACTAAGTTGTTGGTAGAGTATCATATGTATGTCGTTGTTGAGTGGTTTTCTGATGTTATATGTACCGTTATGGCTTGTAGGAGGGAGCAACCCCCGTTTAGGAGATGTACTAGTAATTGCTGGTTCTATGCTCTATGCTGTTAGTAATGTCAGTGAGGTAAGTAAACATACAATCATTCTGGTTTCCAGGAATGACAAAAAAATTGCTTAATATGACAATGAGGTTGAAGCTTGTGCCTATTTGCATTATCATAGATCATCATGTGATATCTACTAAACAAAGGGTTAACATGGGGAAAGTCTTCATATAGATGCTACTTCGCGTTTGCATAGTTAATTCTTGATTCCCATTTCTTATGCAGGAGTTTCTAGTAAAGAATGCCGACAGAGTTGAACTCATGGCCATGCTGGGCTTTTTTGGTGCCATTGTCAGTGCTATCCAAATGTATCCTTTGCTTTTGGGCCTAGGCATCTAATATTTACAAGAACTATGACTTCTTGGTGAACTTGTGGACATCTGTGAATTTTTTTTAGTTGATTATGTTGATTGTTTCTTAGAAAATTCTGTGGCTGGAGAAATTGCTTATGTGGGATTTTATTTGATCATTTATATTTGCAGCTTTTAATGAATTACTTTACACCTTGATTTCCGTAAATTGTGCTTTGAATGTCATAATACAAAGAAGTTATCAATTGCAAAGTGGTATTGAGTGTTTTATACTGCGATTCTGTTTTCAAGTTGTAGCCCTTAATGATTTCTATAGAAGCATACTGGAGCGCAATGAGCTCAAATCCATTCACTGGTCAGCTGGGGCAGTATGTCTCTCTCTCTCTCTCTCTCTCTCTCTCTCTCTGGGGTTGCATTTCTACAAATTGTAGGTTGCTAATATCTGTGGTTGATTTTCTACAAATGGTTCAAAGTCTATCCCTTTGGCAGAGACAATTTTCAATTAAAGTTCTCTCTCTCTCACATAATGTGATAGATCCTGAGAAACTCATTGTTGATGGAAGAACTTCACTTGGTTGAAGGTCTTCGTCAACAGGAACACTATGGACTACCTGCAAGAACATAAGGGGAGAAGGTTACTGGAGGGGATACCAATTTGGTGCCTGCCAAATTGGCACTGATGGCTAAGTTAGTCTAGCTGGTGTATGGAGTAGTTTTTGCAGAGTATATATGATAGGCAAACTGTGAATTTTCTCTTGGGTTTGAATCCCCTGGATTTATATAGAGTTGACCATGTAGGAGGCCATTGTCGGTATGGGAACCAGGAGTACACCGCTGTCGTCTGACACAACTCTGTGATGTACATTCACTTTTTTATGAGGAGGCACATGGCCCCCAACCATGAAGTAGGGGTCAATCGGCTGATCTGGACCAGTACAGTCATCTCAGATTGACAAGCTGGTTCTCAATAGCTGATAGTCATTCTGCATTTTCCTCCACTGCTTAGATTGCACTGATCTGACCTAGCAGAGTAGGACCCATTGGTCAACCCTTAGAATTTGGTATGGGCTGTCCCACTGGGCTTGTTGAGGGATTTGTGGGTTGCTCAGACTACCAATAACACACATGATAGGTTCTAATATCATATCTCTGCAATCCAGCCAAAATGTACTCTAATAGTAGATTAATGAAACCATGTATGACGGAATTTATTCCAGAGGACAAATACTAATAGTTTCCTTCACCTTGGATTACATAAGCAGTTTTTTTTTTTTTTTTTTTTTTTTTTTTTTTTTAAAAAAACAAATTTTTTGTATAAATAAGAAATTTGAACATTGATGACGACGACTTACAGATGGTTATGCTTGCATATTGACATTATTTTGTCCATGTTAATGTCAGGCACTTCCTTTTGTTGGATTTTCAGTGGCCATGTTCCTGTTTTACTCATTTGTCCCAGTCTTACTAAAGGTACGAGGTTTCTAACAGTTGATGTGTGCCCCTATTTCTAACAGGGATGAGTTGTCAGAAGCTTGGTGTATGTGAACGTTAATTTTTATTTGCTTTTCGAGTCTTATGAAAATTCATTTATAAGTTTTTTAGAAGAGAAAAAAACGATAATTCATTATAAGTATGAATTCTCAGTTTGGTAGCAGTTGTGTCCTCCTTCCGTGTACTATTTTCTCAGTAAAATTTGTACCTCGGTAGTTTCTCTCACTCTTTTTAATTGTAATAGCAGTTTGAAAAGACTTGTTCATGTAACCCCTGAGGACAGAGACATTTTTATGAACTCATGCTTGCTTACAGCGGTGTGCTTGCTGATTATCAGCCCTGCACCTCTGTACAGCAGTTTAAGAATTGGCTAATTTAATTTCGATCATGGGAACAAGTTTTCCTAACAAAACAAAGCGAAGAAAATGAATATGCTGTTATGTACTATTGTTATAGAACTTTATGTACTGAATTTTGTTTGTCCTTGCAGACTAATGGGTCCACAATGTTAAACCTCTCATTGCTGACCTCAGACATGTGGGCAGTCTTAATTCGCATTTTTGCTTACCATGAGAAGGTCCGAAAGCTAATTGTATTGGCATCATTATTTTTCATCATGAAAATCCATCGTGAAAAATTCAGTCATCTGTAAGTTCTTTATATAAAATGTGCAATTGCCTTTCTAAGCCAAGAATCGTCTCAGGTTGATTGGATGTACTTTGTGGCCTTCGCTGGTGTTTGTGTTGGGCTTGTTATTTATTCAGGGTACGTAGCTTTTATTCTCTTTGGAGTTTCTTTTCTTTCTCATGGCTTGTGAATGAACCTGCTAAATGCGAATAGGTCAAAGCTTGTTTTTGTACTTTTGAGCATGTCGACTTGCACAAACAACCTCACACTTGACATAATTACGACTGCGTGCATAATTAATCTAGGAAGTAGCTAGGCAGAATGAGATTTGTGAAAGGATGTTGTTTTATGGGATTTATGTTGGCTAACATAGGTAGAAGCCTAGTAATTACACTAGACCTCAGCTTGAAAGAAAAAATAAATAAAAAAGGATTGCTGCTTGCCACTTGTTTGGTCCTGTGATTCATAGTTTTTGTTGAACACGAGTATTTTTCTTTTTAATCTACCTCTTGTGCTAGCAGACACTAATGTATGCTTCATTATGCACGGTCCTTTACATTTGGTACAGGGGTGACAAAGAAGAGGATCAACAGCGTGCTGATGTTGCGGACGAAGGTGCAGAGCGAAGTAAACATTTTGATGAGGAAGCTGCTTCAGTAAGTCGGGGAGCAACAGTGGCCGGGAGCTCAAAAACAGGGGATAGCAGCAAGCATGAGATTGTTCCTGCTAGCACCGCAGAAGGAATAGTCTCTAACAAGAGCATAGGAAAAGATGTTCAAGGGAGGAAATCATGATTAAGAATTTGCTTGTTGAAAATTCGAGGGCCTATATCTACGTTACTGACTAGAGAAGACTAGAGAAGATGAAGGTCACTGCAGTAAACGAAGTAATGTTGGCTTCATGGCATTGTTATTTGAACAAAAATTTGAATGATGGCTGTTTGAGGCATGAAAATTGTAAATGCACAATTTATTTTTCCCACAAAATTTTGTTATTTTTAAGGTTTTGGGAATATAGTTATTATTTGGTAGGTAGGTAGGTAGCGTCAATCAACGGATCCTTTACTTAGGAAACACCTTTATAGGGCCAATTCCGCATTGAATTTCAATAATATGAGTGTCAATTTTCATGTCTTAGTTCATAGATATCCTTGTAAAAAATCACATAAATCCAAAATGTTTGAACTATTTGATTAGAAGGTAGTCATTTAAGTGTTTCTTGAAAAATTGTCTATTTATTTCATCGTAACTAAATGTCTTAATGGTTTACAATTCACCTAATTTTTTGAAAGACGATCTAGAATTTAATAAGTAGACAGTTTTAGATCATTGAAATTGAAATGGAGCGGCCTCAAAAGCTTATTTGTGCAAGCCCATTCTATCTGAGTTCAATTTTCTGTCAACCACCCCACCGGTGCAACGCAACCCCTCTCCTTGTCGTCGGCAAGCCTCTTCTCTCTGTTTCCCTTCCCTTTTTCTATCTATATCGTTCTCCCCCTTGATTCTAGATCCAGATATATTTCATTCCCTCCCGATCCACCTCACTATTTCAAAATGATAATAGAAGTCGCTTGGGCCAATTAGAGAGTGAAATCCCAAATACGACCTAGACTGCCCTCATTCTTCATCGTATCGAAAATCAACACCCCCCAATCTGATCAAAATCAAACAAAGTTTAAGCTTTGTATATTGTTTTATATGGGTCCACAAGCAAGATTAAAATCTGCTCTTCTAGCTTCTTCTTTGAAAGAGAGGGATAGTTTATATTATGTTTGTAAAAAGAAAAACGTGCAAAACCAGTGAAACATGACACAACAATGAATTTCAGTTCGTATATTTACAATAGCATTAACCAGTCAACAGAAGTTGACGGAGGGGGCACATTAACACCCAAACTAAGTATGGGTGTCAAATTGCCAAATTATTTTCATTGGCGGTATTTGTGCAATTTTCCCTGAAGCATACAAATAAGCAAACAATTTCTTTTCTCAAAACGAAACAATACAAGGCAGCTTGTTAATACAGCATCACTAAAATTGTGAAATTAGAAGTCGATTTCCAGGTCAAAGGAGCTACAGATTATCATGTTCTTATTTCTATCACCAAACACATTCTAGCAGAAAGAAGATTCTCTCCTATCAAGCTTGCAAGCTTATTGTTTCTTTCCAAAACTGTTTAAAACAACAAAGAAAAATGAAAAATGATCATCTGTACAGGATCAAGGCTAACGTACAAATAAGTAAATGCCCCTCATTCAAGCCTGATGTTTATTCTGAAAATATTCCTTCCCAGTAGCACAGTGAGAGAATTAGTATAACTCGACGCCCCTAAAATTATGCCCCTGACTTTTCAATTTTTACGGCGAGAACGTGGGAACAAAAGTTGCTGAATCTGTTTTTCAGCTGCAACTTCAGATGTAGCCTACATGTACACAAAATTCTTTAGTTATCTGTGAACCTAAGTTGGCTACTTTCGACATCAACCAGGACTATAACCCACTGCTTGATGCACACAACTAATTCTATGCACTTCTGTCTGTATCTCTAAAAAAAATATCACATAATGTATATGAATGCGCATGCCTCCCTTGAGAATAATAAAAAGGGTCAGGAAAGTAGAGACAAAACATCGCACACAAAGTAAGGACAAAACAGCATTCTCTCATCCCACACAGCTATGATCAAGTGGATGTACGAAATCACAACTGTTAAAGTCTACTGCATTAGTCCATGTTTAGAAAAATAGCCTGACTTGGCATGCCTTTTAAATTCACAGAAAATAAATGCTTTTTAAACTGCTTACCCGGACTTTGAAGGGAAAACGATGAGTTTGTACTTCCAACCCTGAGAAGACTCTAACATCCATTCCAAGACTGTCAACCCCGATCAAATGAGCTCCCTATGAGAGAGATATTACAAGACCAGCTCAATTCAATTCAATTCTTTTAACTTCTTTAGAGGGTTGATATATATACATAATAAATCAACAGAACTAGAAAGAAAAACAAAAGACTTAATATTTCAAATGCAGGTGAATCGAATTTCACTACACTAATAAGACAATTCGATTGTTCATTCCTATCATAAATACTGTATTAGAGAATAACTATTTATATAGGGTAATGTTTTCTTAACAGATATATGGCCTTATGACATGTTATGTTGTCAAGGAATTCTTAGATCATCCTCCGGTTCGCCTGTAAAATAACAGCAATAGACGAAATGTCTACCATTGTGGCTGCTTGCAGCTACTGCAATTCAGAAGGAAAACTCAGATGCATTAGTTTAGAGGCCAAAAGGCTTAGAGTCCCTTACTAGAGCCTTGAACAAAGAAATTTATGGCAAGAAGATAGGTTGTTGAAGGAGTAATAGAAGAATGGAAGCATCCACTTTTCATTCCCCTTCGCATAAGGTAGATCCAGTCTGGTAAAGATGGATTATACGTCATTAGTCATCCTAGCATATGTCAACTGACATCTCAGTTTACTTCCCTACATGATGAGGACAATGGAAGAAAAGTCAAAATCCTGAGGAAATGAACTATCTGACATGACGTCCACTATGAATGGTCTCAGCCATAATTTTCTGAGTATCGGTCAGATTTACGACCAAGGTTATAGATTCTGCTTCGCCGAGAGCAGGTGCAAGATTCATAACCAAAGAGAGAACTTCAACATCAACCACTGCTACATTCTCTTCAGCTGGACCTCCGCTTCCATTAAATATATGTGCTTTGGATTATTAAAAAATATCTGCACTGAGCTCAAAGAAAGTTCTATGCTGTCAAATGCTCAAGGATTCCTTTCAAGCCACTGGCTACGAAAGACAGAGGTACTGCCTTCAACATGTCACATATCTGCTTGCTAGCAAGCAAAAACTGTTTCCAGCCAGTTAACTCATTCCTATCACTCTTAGGCAACTCAGCTGACCTATAATGGTATACTTGATCCAAAAGATCATCAAAGTCCAAACTCATGATGTTGTAGGCTTACGATATAAGGACTTAATTCCCTACATACTTAAACCCTACACAGTAAGAGACATGACTTCACAACACAAAAGAGAGACATCCTAAACTTTAGAAATGAGTATGGAGATAAAGGAGCTGCATATAACTTTAAGGATACAAAATAAATAATCAATTAGTTACCTCAACATGAAGTCCTTTCCTTTTGCATAAAGCTTTAAGAGCAACATCACACCTAATACCTCTTTCATTGAAGCGATCTACAATTCTGAGGTAGCGTTTACAAGAACATCAGGTTCTGCATCTTGAAAATCTTCCAAACTAATTGTAGACTGCAAATATCAGAAAAATGAAAAATTATATAAAAATTAAAGAATTGCGACATTTTATTTCTTATTAGAAAAAATTGAAGTAGAAAGTTTGTAAGGAAAAGGCATGTATTTGTGCCCAATTGCCTGCATAAAACATAAGAAACATTTTCTGGATCTTTACTTTTAAAGACTTTAATATAGGCTCTCTTAACACAACTGTTCCATTTAAAACCACTTAAATTAGAGGTCAGTAAGGGAAAAAAAAAGGGTAAAAATTAAATAGATGGCAGTAGAAAGAACATGCCTGAACACCATATACAGAGAACAACTCTATTCTCATTATCTCCAACCTGTAGAGAGTGGAGCAAGTCTTGCTTCGATCACTTTTGGAACTAAGGCTCAAACTTTTTCCATCTAAACAAAAAGTTAATTTTAGGTCAACTAGAAATAACCAACATGCATATAACCAGTAATGTCAATTACAAAAATAACTACGTTAGGACAGTAACAAGATCTTCCCCTCATTGGATTTCATCAGCTGACTGATTGACTATTATAAATGAAAATTGACTTGACTAATAATATAATATAGAAATTAATGAGCATGCATATCCAATATATGTCAGAAATCGAAAGGAGCATACGAACTTGCACAGTTAAAAAAGGGGGGTAATATTACCACCAACCAAGTTGCTTGCCAGCATGATCCAGTTTTTCAATCTCAATTAGTTAAGCATCCCAGGATGAAACACAAAATACCTTTCCAGTCCGAGTTGTATCCATCACTATCTTCATAATGAAATAGTCTTCTTACATAGAATTCTTCATCAGCAAAAGCAGGTCTGAGGCATCCTAAAATAGAGACGCCATTTGATGGATGATCCATTTTTTTATGGTATTCGATGTTGATGACCTGCAACAGAACATGCCTAAAATAAATCTTTCCATAATATAAGATTAATATCCAAAAGATCCACATATTAGAATTTTTGTTCCCATTCCTATATCCTATATTTTTGCTTTTGATTAGAAAACCCTATACCATATATGGACATATGTTTCCAACATCGACGTTTTTAACTTTAGTTCCAAATAGCCAACTTGGCCCAGCTTCTGAAAAAGCTTCCCCCACCATAGTAACATTTATGCAGTCATTCTTTAAAAAAATAAAATAAATAAATGAGCTACAGCATATGGATCTTAAAGCAAGATATAGAAATTACTAATTTTATTATCAGAAAACCACTTCCTAAATTTATACACGAGTGACCACCCGACATACATGGCTCATTACCAACGTTAATAACTTTAGAACAGTATGCCAATGCCCTTTGGGCCTAGTGGCACCTCCAATTTAAGATTACAGGTGAAGGCTGAGTTTGAGGTAATGCCTCCACACTGTAAAAGATGATTGAGTTAAATACATAAGACTGGCTATTAAAAGCAGTGATCAATATCATGCAATATAAATTTATTCTAACCCCTCCCTCAGAGATAGCTGGGTACTCACACTCATGATTAAAAAAGCTTCAAAAATAAAAGTTACATACATCAAATAATCACCTTTGTCAAGCACTTCGCGAAATAAATAGGATGAATCGAGCTAGAAGTATCCGGCAACCCCCAGTCTAGAACATCAGAAACTTCAGATTCTACAACCTATTTTAACCAAAAGAGGCACGTCAACTTGAACATGGATAATTACAAAGGTAATGAGAAAAGTCTAGGATGAAAGATGGTGGGAAGGGAGAGGACATTAAATAGGGAAAAGAAAAGAAAAGAAATCTATAATGTTCAATGTCAGAATATGTGACCAAGAGATAGTAATCCAGAAAATAAAACTTCTAAGTCATCAAAGGAAATACAAGGTTTATAAGTGGGGAAAAGTTAGCCATCCAGTCTTATTAGAATTTATATGGTCTTTGGCAGGATACAATGTCTACCCGCTTCCCTCTTATCTATATAAACATCGAATTGATAGTGAAATAGAAACTCTAAAGTATTTAAAAGTTTACTTAGCGTTTATTTTCTCCTAGCAGGAACTAATAATTTCGAGCCCAAGGCCTCTCAGAAGCATCAAGATGAGGCTAGGAATTTCTTTTGCATATTTTTCATATTTTTTACCATCTTCTTTGCCTATTTCTGGTCTGCAGACCAACAAACTAATAAAATCTAATATCTTTTCTTTAACCTAATCACTGTTATTCCATCTATGTTTGTTGAACCTCCAAATCCAATCTTAAATAAAAGAGAGACTGTCATATTCTTCTAGAAAACAAGATTGCCTTTACTGACCTCGAGATAATCATCATCAAAAGGGATTTCATCACTATTTCCACCACCTAGGATGTTGAACTCACCAGCTATTCTTCCATCATCATATAAAGGGATATCCATCCCAAACAAAGCATTCTGAGGGCAAACACTCATATTAGAAATCAATTTCGCAATTAGCACAAAAGCATAATAAAAGAAAAAGGAGATAAAATGAAAAAAAAGTAAACAAAATCAATTACACTAAAGTCTTAACTGTCTAAGCTAATATAGATGTCAACATACAAATGTTCCCACACTACTGTACTGCTTTGCTGCAGTCTAAAGTGCTAAATACATCCATGAACACATTAAAATATAAATATTGATATCCAAATCTCATAATGTCATAGGATTAGCTCATTTTCATGCAAATACCTATGGCAGTCAATAGAAAATTTAAAAAAATTACTTTGATTGCATGCAAACTATGTTATTTGAAAACCGAAACGAGCAAATGAGCTATACACAGAGAGAGAGAGTAAATATTAATTTGTTGGAAACTTATTAACAAGTACCACAACAGAAAGCAAGAAAGAGCAAGAGAGAGAGACAGAGAGAGGTTGGAGGATATGACACCAAAAATGGGCACCCATGAAAAGTTCACAAAATCACTTAATCCTTTTTCTCCTTTCCAATGTAATTGAGGGCATTGCTTCTAAACTTAAACATCTGGAATTAAAATGAATGGAAAGAAAAAGTATTAAAGCAACCAAATCCTCACCACAGGGTTACTTGCTGCAGGATCCTCTAACAAGTTTGCATCATCAAAAATTTCAAAATATAAATCTACAGAAATAATTAGATTAACAAGATGGAATCAGAATCAAGAATAAAGTATACATAAAAACATTGACTTATGCACTTCAAGATAAACATCAAAAGACCTCCATAGTCGTCAATAACATATTCAAAATCAGCCCAGGAAATTTGTTCATGTGGTTCACAGTGTATCTTCCCCGGGAACACCAGCAAAGCACTGCAGTTCGCCTAAGGCAGAAAGGAAACTTTTAACCATGCATGGTAATAACACCAAGTACATCAATTGTGGATGCTAGCTAATTAGTCCCACAAAACGATACTTGCAGGTCATTATCCATATGCCAACTGACTGACTTTTTTGGTACTCAAATTTTAAAATTAATAGAACAGCTGTATCAAAAACAGAGACCTCAACTGTTGTTCGTGCTATTTCAGCAGAAGTGAGTTTGGTGTCCCGGACCATTTTGCAGACTTTCACTTCTTCAAGAGGATGATAACCTTGGTCAGTAATATAACTAGAGGAATCAGGAACAGAATCTGAGTAATCTGCAGCAACCAAAACTTTGGAAAGGCAAAGGTCATGTCCAATAGACAGCCAGTGGAATTGGGTTGATCGTAAAGGATTCCTGCAATTAAAACTATAATAGAAAAAATAAACTTTTGACCTAACAGAACATAAATTTTGTAAAATAAACTTTGAATTCAATCTAAAATTAATAGCTAAAAAAAGGGGGGAAAATGAAGGTAATGGTTAAAAATCCCCCGTCAAGTTACTGCCCACACATCTTACTCATAATTCCATAATTTTTTTTTGACGAAAAAAATATTTCTATAATTTTTATGTAGAACATTAAATTCCTCATGTCTAGTCTGTAAACATCATACCTGAGTGCAGTGATCACATGTAGGAAAGGAGAAGAAAAGAAAGCTGAGAAACTCTACATTCACCCCAATAAGAATTGTATGCGCACCCAAAGTTCTAAGCAAAATATACTCATGTTTTTTGGTCGGTGCAAAAGGTTACTCACGTTCATTCAAGCAGAACTATTTTCATCTGAAGGAAGGTATTCTTTTCTTTCCCTCCCTTACTCAGGCAACCGCTAATAGTTATCCTCTTAAAGGCACATCATACTCAGCACACACTAAACCCAAATATTCCACATATTTTGTAGAAATAATAATGCCACCATATATATGGATAAGATCAATCAATTTTAAACTAAAGTACACCTTACGCCTGGAAGATCAAGGGCTCTTCGACCATCAGAAGGAGGTTTCATCCAACTGTTTGAGATCCCATGTGTTGTAGAACAACAAACCCTTTCTGCATGGCACGAATGGCAATGAGAAGAACCTGAAAAATCCATTTTAAAAATTTTCAAAAGAAAAAAAATGTCACGAGCGCTGCAAAATTGAAGCTTCCAAGCAGGAGGAGCTAATGGAAACAAAAACCCAAGAGGCTAAAAGACAAAAATTAAATAAATCAATAGTCCAACATAAGATTAAAACTAATTGCCAAGAAATTTAAAGGAAAACTAGAGGAAACCAGCAAGAAATCGAAATTTCAATAACATAGACTTATTCTTCATTAAAATCTGAATACTACAATTATCTTTCTTTTCTTTTATCTTTTTGTTTTTGCTTGTATATGCTCACAGTAAGAGTGAAATATGATAACGAAACCAAGAATCAACTCATATTCTCATCAATTCTCAGTCCCAGTAAACTAGCACTTGCAATCAATCATTTTTTTGCATGTGGGTATTTCTTCAACAACTATGATCCTTCAATAGAAAGCTGATACAACCACTCAAGCGAAGCTTTTTCTAAGAAAATTGTGACAAAAATCCAAATGGGTTTCTGCCAAGGCATGCAAATCAAACTGGGTATTTCCCATATTTCCGCTTCATCGACTCTCAGCTCCCAGTAAGGCGTGATCCCACTAAATTAAAATAAAAACAGAAACCCAAATGGAAAGAAAGTCATATGATCGTGATTTACCGAAGGGAAGAGAAGTAGTAGCTGCAATTGCCATTAGAGACGGAGAGATGAGTGATGGAGGATGTCGTATGATGAGTACCGATGTCGTTGTACATTGGAGTGCTTTACAGTGTGATTAGGCCCTCCACATGTTTCTGCTAATAGGTTTTTTTCTTCTGAAAACATAAAGGGAATATTCAAAGGGAGACAAACATTAAAAACTTCATGAATTACATAAAATGCCACGGGTATCAAATACATGTGTGCTAGGCCCGGCATGAATCGGTAGGCTAATAGCACCGCTTAACAAAAAAACATACTAATTATGTAGAACATAAGTTTTGAACATTTCAATTCTCCATGTAAAAGATTATAAATAAATAAAAACAACAGTCTAATTCATTCAAGTATGAAATCAAATAACCTAGTTTAAAAATTACAAAGAAACATAATAAAATACATAATAAAATACATAATAATATTACAAAATAACATAAAATTAGTTTAAATTGAGATGTCTTACATGTAGTATTTAAATGATACTACAAGGAAGAAGTGCCATTACGAGAGTCACATCTATAATTTAGCTTACAACATATGCACCCAGATTCAAACCAACAACATAAACTAAATGAATTAAACAAAATCTAAAACAGAAAAAGTATGATGGTCTATAACAATTATTTGGAGTAATTATGTTAAATATCATTTCCATATCACAGAAACCCATGCGAGTATGAATTTTCTAAATAAAGCATAGACAAACACATAAACAAGGAAACCATATTATGTATTGCAAACACATAACCTTCATATCCATCCACTAATAAATTGACACACATATTAGTATTTAAATAATAAATTACTTATAAATATCAGTTTGGTATGGATTCTCATCGGGTTAGGGATATTTTTACCCAATCTTTTAACTAAACGTTTCGGTACAGATCATATCAGAAGAATTAAAAATAATAATAATAATAATTTCACCAATGATACACGAATTTTTTAGATGAGATACCCACCCCTAATGTGAGTGTAGTGGAGTGGTGATTGAACCCGAAACACCATCTGGCACACACTTGGATTATTTATTCTTTTGTTCTAGGAAAACCCATAGCATATTTATAAATAAAAATAAAAATAAAAATAAAAATAAAGGATCTCATCTACAATTTAAAAAGGCTTTTTTTATTTCAAATAATCCCTGAGATTTGTCAAACTATCACCTTTTGTCTTTAAGCTTCTTTTGTTAAATTAATGGTCCTTAAGATTACTCTCTCCAATTTGATGAAGATTCATCGGATTGTATTTGAAAGAGTTACGCTGAAAGACGGGCGAGTAAGAGAATAACATAGGTTCCTCTCCATACGAATCCAAGCTATTAGACATGTCAGGTCCACTCACAAACCCATCGAAGCACGCTTCTCGACCATGTCCAGGGCAAAGGTCATCTGTTACCCAGCCGATCAAAAGGCCTAGGCTTGTCCCAAATGCTGGATTGAGTTAGGATCATGTAAGAGCCCCTTGGTTTCGTCTCTAGTTCTATCTCGTCCTAGCACCCTTAACTATGTTGGATCACTATCCATTTCATATCCGATCGTTACCACTGAGGATGTCGACCCTGATAATGAGTCCATTCGTTCTAGCGACATTGAGATTTGGAGGCTTGCCTTCAGAGGTTGAACTAGAAGCACCTTACGACAAGTGAAGGGCTATTGCACGATCCTGAGCCATGTGCCGTCATTCTAAGTTGCCTTCTCCATCCTAGTGACATTAAGGAATGGAAAGACTTGGATGATCGTGACGTTGCATTATTGCAGGGGCACCACTTAATTTCAGTATGCTCTTTTTCATCTATTCTTCAATTTAACTTCGTTTGACTTGTTTACTAATTTATGAAAATGTTTTGCTGATGGCTGAACTTCGTTTGGTGGAGTTATCTAAGGCATAGAGGTGCAAGGATGAACTTGACCACATGATCAAGTCTCACAAGCAATTAGAGCGACGAATTAAAGCGAGACTAAATCGATGAAAGGGAAGGATAAGATTTCTCACCACTTGGAGATCTACAGACTTGAGATCAATTTTATGTTATTTTATTTTGTTGTATAATTAATTTTATGTTGTAAATTTTTATTATTATTAATTTTATTGTGAAATTATTATAAATTACTATATTAACCCTACCACGTTATTAAAATTGACGGAATTATGGATGAAGATGACGATATGGGCAAACTTGGTCAAGGAGCAATGTGGGCCACTTTATCTTTTAGGGACGATGTAGGATTTGACTATAGTTTCAAGGATTCTATTCAGCTCTCCACCGTGGATTTACCGGCTCAACCGGAGATGCACTTATGTTTTTACATGTAAAAAAATAGGCTAAAAGTCACTTTTGGTCCTTGTAGTTTGGCACTTCAACAACTTTTGACCATGTAGTTTTAATTCTGTCAATTTTAACCCTGTAGTTTCATATTTGTAGCAATTCTGGGACAAGTTAGTATTCTTGTCAATTTCTTTCACAGTGCAAAGAGCAATTTCGTCAACCCAAAATCCATGAGCATAAAAGCTTGTTTGAAACTCCCCTAATTTCATATTAGGGCTTGAAATTGGTCATTTGGATTTAATGTTCTTCAAAAATTGGGATTAGTGGTTGAATTTCGAGCCCTAATATGAAATAGGGAGAATTTTAGACAAGCTTTTACACTAAAGGGTTTTGGGTTGACGGAATTGCCTCTTGCATCGTTAAAAAAATTGACAA
The DNA here is from genome assembly GCA_903112645.1 of Prunus armeniaca. NCBI lineage: Eukaryota > Viridiplantae > Streptophyta > Magnoliopsida > Rosales > Rosaceae > Prunus > Prunus armeniaca. The sequence goes on from CAEKDK010000001.1 coordinate 13,776,741, forward strand.
GAATACTAACATGTCATTGAATTGCTACAAATACGAAATTACAATAGCAAAATTGACGGAATTGAAACTAAAGAGTTAAAAGTGTTTGAAGTGCCAAACTATAGGGACTAAAAGTGACTTTTAGCCCAAAAAAATATGAATATATACAACCCTCCAATTTTGTTTACATTTATATATAACCACCCAAAACCCAAAACCCTAAATACATCGCTCTCATAGCACACAACCAAAGCCCCGAATTCAGAGAGAAGATGAATCACATAGCAGCAATGGAAGAACAATTGGTATCAGAGAGAATAAAACAAAAGCTAAACCAAGTAAATCTTGCCGCCCAAACCCATCTCTCTCCCGTCCAAGACCATGTCAATTTCACCCTTCAGGTATATATATTTGATGAGCATGTAATCTTTGTTTTTTTTATTGGTTTTTCGATGGATTTTATTATAAAAGTGTCCTTTGTATGTTATGGATTCGACGTTATTACTCCATTATCAGCTGTCTGGTAACACCAAAAAGATGGTTATGGTTTTGTTATTGAGCTGCGTTTGGTTGCTGAGAAAACGTAGTAGGAAAATTGATAGATTCAGTTTTCTAATTTGATTACTGATGCTAGAGGAAACAGAAAATCATTCCAGTTTGCGGTCTGGGGCTTCCTTTTTTATTTTTCTTCTTTTAATTTTATTAGATTTATCAGTCTTTGTTGTATCCAAATATCAAAAAGCTGAATAAAAGAAACCCAATATTTGATTCTTAGTTTATAATATACTAAGCATTAATATGGTTTCCTGATTTTCTGCTAAGACTTGGGATGCGAACTTGGTGATACATTGCCTCTGTGATCACTGGTAATATTTTTCCACTCACATTTTGGTTGATGACTTTTTGCAGCAAGCCTACTTCAAATGTGCATATGAGTGTTTTGATAGGAGAAGAAGTCAACAAGAGATAAGCAATTGTGTCGAAAATTGCAGTGTTCCTGTTGTGACTGCTCAACAGAGAGTTGAGGGTGAGATGGCCAGGTTTCAAGTAAGTACATTTTTTTTCCTGCATCTCTTAGTGGTGAAACTCCTTCCATTTTCTAGCTTATTATGTTTTGAAGTATTGCATGCTATAGGAGGTCTCTGTCTAAGATCTTAGGATGATACTTGACAGACAAATGAATTTGAAGGAGAGGAGTATATTTATGTGTATGTGTGTGTGTATGGAACATTATGATTTGATTTCTGATTCAATGAGATATTATCTTGTTTGTTTTTTATTTATGCAACCCCATCTATATGTTCTTATTGTTTCTCGATCCTCTTGATATAAGCAAAAGCAGAAACAAACTTTATGAAATGATGTCCCAGTAACAGTGTACTGTATTTCTTTCTTTATAAAACCTTTAAATATCGACTACTAGGTTGCAAATGTTACTTACATTCACCCGCCTCTCAAAGCTAATTAGGAAATCAAACAAAATGCGTAAGAAAAGTAAATTTATAAAGCATAGAGTTTGCTCAACTTTATGGGTGAAAATCGTAAAGAAAATATTTCAATGAATCAACATCAGGATTGTGAGAATCTTTATACAAACAGTAGGAGGATCCTTAATCTAATTATTGGCTAAGGAGCCACCTTTCCTCCCCTATAACTAACTCTTCAGGGTGATAAGCAGTGTTTTCAAAGGCATGCTTTCATATTTATCAATCAGCATCCTTGAACTCTTTCGTTATTTTTTAGTTTAGTGCTGAATTTCTTAGTGTCATCAAATTCACTGAAAGTGCAATGAAAAAGTTGAGTGCAATATTTAAAATGTTGTGAATGCCCTCATCAGTTACAGAAGTTTTTCATTTTCAGCTCTGAACTGAGTTATCAATCATTCCCTTAGTTTTATGACCCTTAATACTGCTGCTGAGTGTATGGAGAATGTAATCTGTTACATAGCATGTGTAATATTATCAATTTTAATTTCAAAGTTCAGAGGTGATTATGATGATGATCTCACATCCACTCATAAGCAGTGTTTTCTATATTGTGTTCACTTTATTTTCCTGAATATTTGTGCTGCAATTTTTTTTTCTTAATACTTGGTGATGCGTAAACCAGATACAATTATGCACGCTGAAGTATGTTTTCAGGTTGTCATTCTAGCAAACTACTTCTTGCTCATGAAAATTCTTATGTGGATGCAGGAGAGGTTGAGTAGGGCACTGATGGTCTGTCAAGACAAGCATGATGTAGCTAAGCAACAAAAGGCCACAAATACACTGAACAATTTGGAGTCATGTGTTGAAGAGGCAACCCAAGAGAGCATAAAGACACTGCCACATCTTGCCGAAACATTGAAGGCTTCCTTGTCGATCAACAGTTCAGTGAGTAATTATTAACCTATCAGCCCGTGAGAATTGATAACGGATATCAAATTTTTTGATGCCTGAAGGCAAAGAAACAGTCATGTACTTTTTCACAATTTATCTTTTGTAATGGGGAGGCAACCCTTGAGACCCGTCTTGTCGATCGTGAAATGCGGTGTGCATAAAGGGTAGTGAAAATAACAAGAAACTTGGATCATCTCAAAATTGGTTTGGTAGGGAGCATTTGCACCTCTAGATTACTGATTTATTTTTTCTGCATGCTGATTTATGTAACATGAGTAAGCTGGCACTCTCCTAAGCAAGCAAGACTAGGTCACCATTATAACATAAATGAGAATCTAGCAATTGAAATTCCCGTAAAATACTATAATATGATCACCCACTAACTACAATTATTGAGGGTATACTTGGTTGGAATGATTCTGAGGGATGTCAATAGTCGTTCAATTTCCCAGTTGGACATGGCATGCTCTGTTTTATATTTCTTTATTTACAAGGGGGCTAAACAAAAAAAAATTCTGTATCCATGTGGGAATGCTGATGTGGTTTGTTGAATTCGCTCATTGTAACACGTGTACAATTGTTTATTCACTCATTGTAACACGTGTACAATTGTGTATCCGATACATCGGGTGGTATATATTTTAGAGAAATAAACAAATTCATTCATATCCAAAATATACGTGAAGAACATACAAAATACAAAATATATATGAAGAACATTGCCCCAGATGAGGGTTCTTGCAAACAATAAACCATACAAATAAGCAAGACAATACAATTAAGTTCCTTTTGAAAAAAAGGCTCTCAGGAACATTTCATCTTCCTGGTCACTACGCTTAAAGAAAAACTTCTGGGCCAGTGGAGGATTAGACTCATCTTGTAATGCCCCAATTTTACTATTTTACTCTTGAATTACCAAGAAGCAGGCCGAATAGCAATGACGGCAAGAGAGGCAACAATGTTATTGTTGGGACCAAGAGTAGAAAATGAGCCCGTTAAGAGCCATTTGGGTTTTTGATGAGTTTTGTGCAGAAGATTAGGTCCAAGGGAAGAAATACGTGTTGGAGTTGACAAAGATATGGATCCAAGTAATTTCAGTTAAAACCCATCTCGTCCCTAATTTAAAAGATTCGACATTTTACTGTCCCAGGCCTAAATTTTTGGGCTGGGCTGGGACGGGCTGACGTTTCAAATGTTAAAGCTTGGGTGGGTCAGGCGTATACCGGCTTGGTTGGTCAGGCCGATTCGAGTCTTTATTTATTTACTTTTATAAGTCATTTAAAAAAAATTTATTACAAAGAAATGCGAGCATCACCATCAATCAATGGGGATTTAGAGAGATTGAGAAAATTGGAGCTTGGAATTTGAGAGAATACAAAGGAATAAGAGCACCACCACCAAAGGAATGAGGATTTAGAGATATCAGAAAATTTGAGCTTGAACTTTGAGATAATAAAGCTTGACAAGTTAGAAAATTGATTAAAAAAGTATAGTATTTATTTCATTTATAGGCGGATCGGGTCGGGCCCTAGAGGGGATCAGCAGGTCAGTTTGCGGGCTTGCTCAAGCTTTCAAACTCTTAGTCCAAACCCTACCCAATTTTAGAACATGTTGGACTAGGTCGAGCGAACGTAAACAATGAGCTGGGCTGGACTTTGCCTCATCGGATCTCAAGCTACCCAATTGGGCCCATGAGTCGTAGGCCAAATGATGATTGCTAGATAGCAATAACAATAATGAGCATAGACTTAATCACCTTGACAACTCAAGAGATGAGTTTTTTGCACAATTAAAACCATCAACTTAATCAAGTTGTTATTTAACTGCAATCACTATGTATTAGGAAACGATTTAGTGTGTAGATAGGTAATAATTCACTGAATAGGTTGCATATTATATGGATTTCAAAATACATTAACTCGACCATTGCGTCTTACTATTAAAAAGCAAGAAAGAAGTTTTAAGGCAATCTTAACCTTGCTTCAACTATGGAATAATATAAATCCAACAAAATCAGCTTAAGGAATCAATCCAAATTTTAGAATTAATTCCAAAACACACGTCCTAATTGGTAATTTGGAGAACATAAAGAATTGGAGTCACTCACGACCATCATATTGGAGAGAGCATCACATATATGTTAAAATATATGTGGATGGAAGAGGAGAGAACCATCCATATCCGTAGGATGCAAAACTTCAATCATTGTGCCTTGGGGCTATAATTTGTCCCTATATGGATCAAACAAAGAGAAATAAGCAAAAGATTTAAGAAACGAGGGTTTGGAGTAGATATTCATGAATCCAAATATGATACATTTTCTAAGTCTAAAATCCGTGTAGGCATTGGTAGACTGTTGGGTGCTCCTTTGTAAGCTAGCTCTCAATCCCATCCTTGGTGTGATGTTGAAGAGCCACAACATAAATCTAGCACAAACTCCAGGCAACCTCACCTTCACCTTCAGGATTACCAACAATGGTATCAATCCAAAACAAAAGCTGGTGAAGACTTTCTGGGAGCAAGATCTTTGAAGATATCCAGTATAAGGCAACAAGTAGGTAAGTACGAATAAAAGTCACTACAAGAGAGTGAATACTGTAGAAAACAAGACATGGTACAGATGAAGAAACATCACACAACATGTTTGGTTTGGACACAAACAAGTGGAGGCTTGGGTTTCGGTTGTGTTGGTGTTTTTGTTGGTACGAGCTCCAACACGAACATCTAGCTTTAGAATCACCAAGAAGCATGACAAAATAGCAATGATCGCAAAAGAGGTGTTGAGGCCCAAAAATCCAGGGTTGGACCTAAATAAATTCATGGCCCAGCACGACACCTTACTAAGAAGAAGCCGCACGAGTCATGATCCACGTGCCATGCCAAATAAATATGCAATCTGTCATGCTAAGAGTTAAAATACACTGACTTTACGAGCCCATGCTAATTACCCCGTCAAGCATCATGCCTCTATTCAAGGACGATAAAATTAAAGCACGCCGATTAACATGCCATGCCAAGTAGGAAATTATTATTTCACACCTAACCACGCTACAAGCTTAAGTGGGCCCAAGCCACGCAAATGCCCGGGGCTTGCTTGAGTGGGTTGTGGTATGGATGGTAACAAGCTTTCATGAGGCCTATTGATGAGCCAAGAAATGGAAGTTTTGGGCTGCTTGGGAGCCCCAAAACTCGAGCCCATTTCTTGAGCCCAAACACATAGGCTAGCATGAGAGAGTGAACATGACCCAATGCCTTAGAAGGAATATAGTAGTTTGCTTAGGAAACTCTATGTTAGTTAGAGCATCCAAATACTTTGTTAAAAACGCAACATGCAAACTGCTTCTAGCAGCTCGACGAAAACAAGCTAACTGGTCGCTGTAGAATAGAGTATCACTGTCCCAAAACCTTGGGAAAAACCCATCCCAATGCTCTACAAAATATCTAGCAAGAGTGTTCAGCCTTTGCCCAAAGTTCTATGACAGAGTCAACATGAGCCAACGTAAAAACCAAAGGAAATTCATATGAGCAAGAAGGATACCCGTTGGGCAAACCGTATGTCCATTCCCCCTTTTCCTCTGTTAGCTCCCATAGGAAAAACCAGGAAGAAGGTGGGTGGCGCCTCACCCTTATGGAGAAGACCAGTTGTGTCAAAAGCTTGGAACCCCAAAGGGCTCCTTACCTAGGCGCCTTGGATAGGAAAATTTCACCGAATAGGATTAAATGGAAAGAAGCAAAGAAAAAGGAAAAAGGAGGTTAGAAAAAATTAAGGATTCTTTGTGCCTATAAAAGGGACCTTCTTCTACCCAACAAAATCACCATTGAAGGCCTGACCAAGCTTTGTCAAGCAACTGAGAATTTACTCAAGCCACCCAATCTTCTTCCTTGTTTGTTTTCTCCTTTCTCTAAGAAAGAAATCTCCCTAATCTTCATATGTTTCATTTTAACCCTTTGTTCTCTGTAAGAAACTCACGCTTCTCTCTCTCTCTCTCTCTCTCTCTCTCTAATTGCTAAACTTGTGAAAGCTTAGCTCCCATGCCACAAGCTACTCAAGCTAAGCCACTCATCAACTTATTATGTCTACTTGGCTATTGGTGAAAAGAACCCGAGAGTGTTTTTCTAGAGTCGCATCAAGCTCTTCAAAAACTCTTTTGGGAGCCTGGTTTCTGAACTTAGACACTTGGGGAATCTTGGTTCGTTTTCCTCTTACGGCAGCCCAAGCCCAATCGTTAAGCTGTTGTTCACCCCATTTTGTGTTTACTCATAAGATGGAAGGGCAAAGTTCTCCATTGCCCTAGAAACCATTGACTGGTCAACAAGACAGCTTTCTTTGGTGTATGAGCGTGCCACTGCTAGCAGTGAAGACTCTAGCAGACTTCTTCTAGAAAATAGATAGGTTGCGCCTCAAGTTACTGATTTCTAAAACAAACGATTATGAATTTGGGTGAGGAATATCTCCCAAGTAAGTTCTTTTTATGTCTCAGGCTGGTGAGGACTTTCATAATTTATCTCAGTATAAAAACGGTTGTTTTGGCCAGAATAGTTGATAAAAATTGGACTATTTTAGGCAGAATTGCCATTTACAAAACTATGGACATATATATCAACGCTAGAAAGATTAAAAGACAATTAAGACTCCATTTCTGCCTGGACAGAGGGTTCTGATCCGGGCTGGACTAGATATATCTGGGCTGGACTGAATTGTTAACAACTTCAACTGCTAAGCTTCAGCTGTAAATCGATACCAAAGTTCAATTTTGGCAGAGCTTTGATCTACTTCAAGCTTTGCGAGGCTTTTGAGTGGACAGAACTGCGGCTTCTTCAATTCTGAAGGGGCAGAAGTGGCTGTTCTTGAGGACTTGATGTACTAAGGACTGCACTATGAAATTTGTTGAGGTTTTCATGTTTTGGGAAAAACTCAAACTCTACTTGTCTTGGCTTTTGCTGAACCAAATTTGTAACGAGAGAAATCTCGTTTTAAATGACTTATTTTCTAAGTCTGAACTTTGGGAATTTTGATCTAAAGCTGGCTTCTCTTGGAGTTTGAGTGAGCTTTTGGTTGATTCCTTGTTGTTTGTTTGATTGATAAATTGAGTGTGTTTTGTTTTTGATTTTGATTGTGATTGTGTTGTGCCATGTTCACTCCCTCTTGTATTTATATATAAAAAAAATGCATAGGGGCAAGGTTTTTCTTTCTTTTAAAATAATGGGCGGCAAGTCTTCTCAAAGATCTACAAAGAGATATAAGAAAGGGAAGATTTTTAATTAAATTATGGCAGATAGGCTTTCATCAATCAATCTTAGAGATCACTTCCCTATTTTCAAGAGAAAGCCTAATTCCTTTTCCCAATTTAACTGCCCCTTGTGTGATTTCAACCGTGATGGTTAGTTTGATTTCTTCAGTTTGAACAAATCCCCTATTTCCTGCTTATTTCCTTTCTGAAAACATAGCCTGCGTATCCCTTAAAAGATGGTGCCTCTCTGGAGTGGAAACAATATCTTTGAATATATAAGAGGGATTTTGATCTTTGGCTAGCAGATTTTCAGAGATGTCTCTTCCTAGTTTGCCAGCCACTGCCCTTTTCTTTTAAAATTTCCGATCAACTCTGTGATAGTTGACATTGTTGACTTCTCCATTTCTGATGGTCACGTGGGTTCTTTGAAAGAATAGGCTTTAATCAAGTCTCTGATATTTCATTTTGATTCTGCGCTAGTGGGTTCTTCTTTTCTTTGCAAAAGGGACTTGGGCCCCCCTTTTTTTTACTAAAGGCTGGGTTCTTTGATGTTGGGCTGGGGCTTTCACTGTTTTTGAGCTGAATGTGTATTTATGGCCCAATTTCAAAGAGGTGTTTGGTGGCTGCCAAAACTGAGATGGGCTTTTATTTCCTTATGTTGGGTATGCCAATTTAGGCCCAAATAGCTGCTGGAACAAAAAGACCCCCTACAAGAGGCAACAATGTTATTGCGTGGATTTGATTAAAAAATGAGATAGTTTTTGTGTGCAACGTGTAGAATAAGATTTTTTTTTTTAAAAGGAAAAGCATATATATTTTAAGTATAGTTGGTTTTCTTTTTGCCAAAAATAGAATCACCAAGAAGCACTTCTTATAAAACTTCACCAAACACTTTGACTGCTAAAAGCACAGTAGAAACGAATTTTTTTTTTAAAGCACATTAATACCAAACTAGCCCTACGGGCTCATTTAGGATTGCTTCGTCTGCTCATAAGTGCTTCTAACAAAAATGCTTGTATTAGAAAAATCTTGAATTTTCATAGAAAAATCCAAGTGCTTCCTAGAAAAGCACTTGGGAATGCTTCCTGAAGAAGCACATAGTAGGTGCTTCTCCAGAAATCGCTTTTATGACCTAGAAACGCTTCTAAATTTTTTTGTCAAATGCTGTTAGAAGCGCTTTTAGTTGTCATAAAATGCGTTTAACCTTTCTAGAAGCACTCTCAAACAGGACCTCGTTTGGGTTTTTGATGAGTTTTTGGCTGAAGATTGGGTCTAAGAGAAGAAATAAATGCTGGAGTGGATCAAGCTATAGGCCTAACTAAATACACTTTTCCCAAAGCTTTTTGTTTGATCTTCATAGCTCGTGAAGATTTCAGTCGGTAAACCAAGAACGAAAAAGTCAAGGTCATGATGGAGCTGCGGGAAAGTCAAGCTCGAGATTAAGCTTGTCAGCGTCGTCAAGGCTAGAGGTGTCAAATGGGACGAGCCGACCCAGCACGGCACGAGCCCAGCCTGTTTAAATGAGGCACGACATGGCATGAGCACGAATAGTAATGGGCCATGCTCGGCATGGTACGATAACTTGGGCTAGGCCGGGATAAAAAATGAGGTCCAATGGACCAGACCGGCCCACGCCCCGAGCCCGCTTCAAGCACGGCACGAGCCCAAGCACGGCCCACTTCACTTTTTTTTCTTTCTCAAAAGTCAAAATGCAAAAATTTGACATCTAATATCATTGTTTATATGGTTTTTCTTTATTTTTTATAATCATAAACATATATTTGATGTCTTTCATTTTAAGGAAATTTCTTGGATCCTTAATTAATTAAACATATCAACTACAAATTAATTTAACAACATTGGACTTGATATCTAATCAGTACATATGACATATACGATTCTCTTATAATCAAAGCAAGACATTTCTTCACATATAAATAATAAGTTGTTTAAGGATAAAAGGTTGAAGTGGACTTTAAGGAGTTATACATTTTTTGCCCTCCGCCTTTTATATTGTTTGGATGTTTGATTGATTAATGTTTTCAAATAATTCATCATTTCTTGCCTCTAATTATATTTTTAATGTTTATAATTTGAATTATCAAGTGAAAAAAAATAAATCAAGTGAAAAAACTTTAAATTAAATGAGCTGGTTCTTGGGCCGGAGTATGGCACGAGCACGAGCACGGGCACAACACGAACACGGCCAGGCCCATTTCAATGTGGACATGGGCTTTGGGCCGGGCCGGGATCAATGATTTTACTAAATGGGCCGGCACGGCATGGCCCAATAAATTAAATGGGCCGGCCCGGTACGACACGAAAATGTTAAAAGCACGAGTTTAAATGGGATGGGTCGGCCCGGCACGGCCCGTTTGACACTCTAGTCAAGGCAGAGGGCATGTGAGTTCTGAATTTGGGGCAGCAGTGCGAAGGGAGAGAGAGGAGACAGAAAGGGTGTGTTTGTTGAAATAAAGGGACCAGAATAGTTAAAGGGGTTGTTTGGTATGCCTCACTATGCCTCACTGGACTGGATTGGATTACATAAGACTTGAATGGCAATGGAGAGGATTAACTTAAATGAGATTATATAGTCCAACAATTGAAAAAAGCCCGGATTCGCATGTCTAATTTAGCGAGCTCGAAATTGGGTTCACAAAATAGCACAGTCGCTATTTTGAACAGGTGAGTTCGGCTGGATTTCGTTATGGCTTGAATCAACCACCACAAATCCGATCCCCGAATAGGCAGAACCCAGCACCCATGCCCCCCTTAGATTTCTTCTTCCCCATGACCACCACCCTCAGCCATGCACAAACCCAACACAGAGAAGCCCAAGCCACTCGTAGAACATCTTTCTTCGCCATCCCAGCCACTAGCAGAACCCAGAACCATCTCTCTTCTCCATTCTCCAATCCCAATAGTACGTACCAAAAAAAAAAAAAAAAAAAAAAAAAATAAATAATAATAAACTAGAAACAGAGAGAAGAAACAAAGAAAGAAGTCGGAAGAAAAGAAAAGAAGAAGAAACTTGGGTTCGCGTATGATGCTATTCCTATTTTTATTTGGTAGTTTCCTTCTTGCTCGTGATGTTTTAGCAGCTTAGTTGAAGAAGAAGAAAACGAGAGAGAAGAATAAAGAGAGACCAAGAAGGAAAATAAGAATAGAATACTAGGAAAAAAAAAACACAAAAGCCTAAAAAGGAGAGAGAGGTGGCAGCATATTTTATTATTATTATTTGGTTTTTTTTTTTTTTTTTTTTTTTTTTTTTTTTTTTTTTTTTCAATTCACACGGTTGGCTTGTATAATTAGTTAATTTTAATTATTTATTTTTAGGTTAAAATCTTAATTATATTTAAATATTTAAATAATTATTTTTTAGTCCGACAGAGCACCAAACATAAGTCTTCACTAGTTTTATAATCCAGCTTCTTAGTCGGACATAGCACCAAACGTAGGTCAGTACTTAATCCAACTTAGTTCAATCTGAGCTAATCCAAGACAATCCTGGGATTTAATTCAGTCCATGACAGTCCGTTGTACCAAACGACCCCAAAGGGATATCCAGATATAAATTTGTTGATTAACTTTCTATTAAGTAGAGACACGTGTAAAAAAAAAAAAAAAAAAAAAAAAAAAAAAAAAAAAACAAAAAAAAAGAAGGGCGGGTATAAGGGAAATGGAAACATGGATTATCGAAAAAAAAATAAAAAAAATAGGTGTGGAGTTTCAATTTCATTAATTTACAACTGAATGTTTCAAGATTTAATCAAAATTTTTATTTCATCGTCTAATTTTGTATTAAATTGATAACGTGGCGAGTGAGAGACCACTTTTGTGATAATGTGTCAATAAAATAATAAAATATGAATATGTTTTTTTTTAGAAGAAAATAACTTTTAAAAAAGATTATTAAAACAACGATACCCGCCGAAACCATCCACCACCTCCTCCCACACCTCCCAGCCACCATTCCCAACGATACCCGATCACTTCTCCGACACATACCAAAATCAAGCTTAACAAAGCTATTGGGGACGTGAGATCCAGCTGGTCTTGAAGCCCACAGGAGGTACGAATGTGGAAATTGGCGACGAACTCGAAGGGTAGGGCTTGGTAGGCTGCCCAGCAGGACTCGGAGGCGTTGCGTGGGGGGTTCATATGGCAGCCGTCACATTGAATGCATTGAGAAGTATAGTCTTCTTCTCCAAAATTTTTTTGTCTCGGGTTGTTGCGGGTTTCTTTCAAAGGTTAGTTTCTTCTTTTTCTTAGTCTTTCATTCATTATTATTGGGTTTGATTGTCGTTTGCGGTGGCAACAAATATAAATTCATCTGGTATGTAGTGAGCTGGTGGGTCGATTAATAATTTGATTGTTGTATAATCTATTTCTTCTTTAATGCTTGCTGTTGTATATCGTCCTTTTAGTCAGCACTAGCATAACTACAGCTTTATATCATTTTCGCCTGTAAGATGTTCGATAAAATGTCTAGCTCAGATTGTGTTCTAGAGCAATGCCATTTTTGTTGTTTTTCAAGCAGAGAATTTGGGAAGCTAATTGCTAAGGTCGTTTCTCTTTTCTTTGTTTTTTTAAGGCTGAGGAAAGATGTAATTCTGTTCCAATTGTGGCATCATTAGACATAAATCAATATTTCTTATTTAAAAAAAGAAATTAATTGTCATTCGCCGGTCCCGGAATTACTTACTTTATTAAGTTCATGTATTTGATGGCTTCCTTCCTTCTCATATGACAAATGACAATAGTTGTTTTGCGGGAATGTTTTGTTGTTTATTCAAGTGTTGATTTTTCCTTTTGCAGTTGTACTGTTTGGGCACAAAGTCTTGCTCTTTAGGCTACCAAAACACACAATGTAATGAAATGTAAGAATGCTGCTGATCTCATCTATATTTACCAAGAAGGATCATGGTCCCGTTTTTTCTATTTGTTAAAGTTGGTGGGTTTGGTTTCTTCCGTGGGTGTCAGCACGGATTTAATTACCAGCACAAGCGTGGTCTTGTGAATGTGAAGTTGAAATGGGTGAAAGATAGGGGATTGGATGCTGTTGTGACCGCTGTGAGAGATCTCAAAGCTGCCTGTATTCTTGTTTCCATTATCTCATCCTCACCTCAGTGCTGCCTCCCCATATACCGTCTCTCTTGCCATCGTGGACAACTCAGTCTTCCTTGTGATCTGAAGCTCTCTACTTTTATTAGGAAATTTCCTTCTGTTTTTGTTGAGTCCCACACATTTTGGAGTGGAGGTGCTCGTGTCCCATGCTTTAGCTTGACTCCTGAAGCCCTACAACTCTACCATGAGGAACTCAATGTCCTTCAGGAGAATCAGATGGATCTCATTAATAGGCTTCAAAAACTGCTCATGCTTACCCAGGGTTGGACCCTTCCTTTACAAACCCTTGACCAACTGAAATGGGACCTGGGCTTGCCATATGATTACCAGGACTCAGTCATTCCACATCACCCTGACCTATTCTCTTTCATCCGCCTCCCCGATGACCGTGTTGGCTTGAAGCTCTTATCCTGGGACGAGGACCTCGCTGTCTCCCAATTGCAAAAGAATTCTGCTATACAACAGAAGGAAGAAGATGCAAGAAGTGGCTGTTTAGCTTTTCCTGTTGGATTTACGAGGGGTTTTGGATTGAAGAGAAAATGCATGGAGTGGTTGAAAGAGTGGCAGACCCTCCCTTATACTTCACCGTACTCTGATGCCTCTCATTTAGATCCTCGTACAGATGTATCGGAGAAGAGGATTGTAGGGGTTTTTCATGAGCTTCTTCAACTAACCATACACAAGAAAACTGAGCGTAAGAATGTGAGCAACCTTCGTAAACCTTTGGCCCTACCCCAGAAGTTCACTAAAGTGTTTGAGCGCCATCCAGGTATTTTCTACATTTCAAAAAAGTGTGCCACTCAAACTGTCATTCTAAGGGAAGCCTATAACCATCAACAACTCTTGCAAAAACACCCCACTGTAGATTTGAGGGAAAGATTTGCAAGGCTGTTAAGAAAAGGGCTCCTGGATAGGAGCAAAGGTTTATACAAGAAGAGTAAAGGTGATGGTGTAGAAGTAGATCCACATGTTGATGATATCGGTAATAACCAATCCAGTTCCGAAGAGGAGTCAGTTAACAATTTGTTTTATGAGTACGACTCCGATAAACCAGACGAACCTAGGATTCAGTTGTGAAGGGTTTTGGGTCCAGAGAGGACTAATATTTTCTGGACACCATATCTTGGATTAATCTCATGATCATCAGCGAGCTGAGAAGATGGGTAGCGGTGGATTCTAAGTACAAAGAACGTAATTGTGCAGTTGATTCTGAAACTGAATTATGATGATCACAATTAGGTTGATGAGTAAGAGGATGAGGATAAGGATGAGGATGAGGATGGTGGTGTAGTTGGTTGATAATACCATTGGTGGGATTGAAGATGAGTTTGGTATTACTGGTAGCAAATGTGAGTAAAAGTAAAAGGAAGATGACCATCAAATCTTCTAGCCTTATCCCTGTTTTCAAGGGCCCAACAAACCAGACCTGAGAGACAAATCAACACTTTATTAGAAACGAAGAAATTTAAATTGAACAAGAAAGTTGTGTGATCGTTTGAAATAGTATTTCTGTGAAGTGGATATTGGCCAAGAAGCAACAACAAGACGGTGTATTTAAGGTCTTTCTTACAACAGCTTAGGGTAGTCAAGAGTTGAATGAGTGATTAAGGATTTGTATGAGATGAGTGAAAGTGAGGTTAGAGTTATAATATATGGGATTTGGTTTTACACTGGTTATATTTTCCATTATTATTTCTGTTTATAGTTTCCATTATTATTTCGCTTCTCTTTGCTGCCACACAAAGTTGATTTTTATTTTATTTTTGTAAAAAATATCATGTTTAACATGACCATGGAATGTTGGAGACAGCAGTAACATCCCTCGTGAATTGTATCCTTTCTGCCATTCATCCTTTAACTCTCATATTAAGTTTGGCTGCATGCTTTTCCTTTTATCTTCTTTTGCTAACATGGTATCGTTTCTGCATCATTCTTGCTATGCTTTAATAGCTATACATATGCAAAATATGTTAGCTCATTCATTCTACTTTAGGCTAGGCTTATTTGATCTTTTTATGAATGATTCTCTTTATGGTAAAAATACGAGTTATTTAATTACTTTGTACACTAGTTTTGAACTGATATGATTTTACCCCACTGTTTTTGCAGTCCAGATTTTTCTTATTTTGTCTAACCAGTGGTCTTCTGCTGTATTGGTAGTCATTAGCTTCTAATTTTGATTTTCCTGGTCGTTACTTCAAGTGCCACCACCATGTGAAAATTGAAATCAGGACATACCAATTCATTAGTGCCTATAGAGACTCTAAAGAAAGGATTTACGCACGCGCTCATTACTGCCATGGCAGAAAATAATGTTGATAACTTAAATGCTGGGGAAATCAGTTATATATACACTGGTGATTTCCACTATTTTTGTTTCCTGATAGCTGTTTATATTCCATTTTTATGCTCTACTGTATTGAAAAAAGAGCAAAGCTATCATTCTTCTTTTCAAGATTGAGAGAACTGATTTTAATAGGGGTTAATGCTAAAGTATAAATAAATGGTTGGTTATCATGCTTCTGTTCTTTAAGTTTTTGAAGATATAGATTGATATACTTCATATGTATTCTGCAAGTTCGTATCCTATCAAGAGTAGGCTAAAATCTACTACATGCCTTGGAATCGGAAATTGAGTTTAATTCAATGTCATTGTCCTGTGTGGTGCTGTCTTAAACTCTTCAGATAGTTGTTATTCGGACATTTACTGATCAGACAGTTTCTTGTCATTAGACATTTACTGCAGAATGCAAAATTTTGTGCTAGCTTAACATTAGATTTGGACAAGTGATTATAATCCTCCATAAAAAAATTCATGGAGAGAAAAAGACCATGATGCCATTTTCGTGTTGCCATGAACCTTTTTTTTGTTTTTTGGTCTGAATGACAGTTTTTTTTGGTTTATTATCAATCACAAGGGGAGTACTGTGCAGAACATAGTAGTTGATAGTTACACTAAACCATGTGCTCCCATTAGGACAGATGTATAGTTTCAACCTGGTTTGTCATATACCAGCATTCAGTCATTCCACATTTCACTGAAATGGGACCCGTT
Source organism: Prunus armeniaca (assembly GCA_903112645.1). NCBI lineage: Eukaryota > Viridiplantae > Streptophyta > Magnoliopsida > Rosales > Rosaceae > Prunus > Prunus armeniaca. Next base: position 13,792,514 of record CAEKDK010000001.1, read on the forward strand.
GTCTTCTTACTCACCATAATGCGAAGTTCATTGGCAAGGTACGATTTAAATTGAAAATTTCTATTGGTTATAGTTTAAATGGCTCTGCTGATGATTAGATGTTTGATAGTGTCTAGCTCAGGTTCTGTTCCAGAACAATGTCATTTTCATCATTTTCCAAGTACAACATTGCGGAAAGCTATCTATTAATTATTTTTGTTTGTTAATTTGTTTCAGACCTGAGGAAACCATAGGAATCTGTTTCAGTTGTGGTATAATTACAAACTAGGCGTAGAAGGCCATGTAAGAGGTTTGCAACTGGTAATTCAAGAGCGAATCTATTAGAAGTGGATGGGCCTTCTCAGAACTCAAACTACGGATTTTAATTTAATTTTAGATAGAAGTTGCTTTCACTGAAGCTTTGATTCTTATTGTTTTGCTAAGATAGTGGCATTCAAGACTGCTATATGAAAGTCCTATGCAAGAACTGGGTTTTGTTCACTGTTATTCTCCCTTGTTTATTGCCTGGCTGAACTCCAAATTCTGCTGTAAAATGTTAACAACCTGTTTGATTTTGGATAAGTTATAGATATAGTAAATCTACATTAAAGGCTCTGTTTTAATCAATTCTTCATTGTAATTCAAAATATATCCTAACTCATAGCTCTTTGGTCATTTTGCTCATATTAAGACGCAATCTAGCATGTTAGATTTTAACTTGAGTTGCATGTACTTCCTCGTTCTGATGATAACTATATTTATTGAGTATCTCCTTTTTATCTTTGAATTCTGGACTCTTCTTACAAGTTAACTTTCACTCTTGTATGATTCTTAGTCATGAACATTACCAGTTTCATCGACTCTCACATTAGGCCCTTGCTGACCCGACTTTATCCTGATGTATATATATAGGGTTTAAACCATGTTTGATCCAGTCAGTTTTAATGAGCTCATGTTTTTACTTTAGGGTTGTAGTTTAGAAAGATAGTCCTCTACTTGTTTTTCGTGCTTTTCTTCATTTACACCCGTACGCATAGGCAATAAGCTCTTGCCTTCTCTTGAGTGGTTTTTCTGGGTTGTCTTGATTTCCTTTTGGTAGCGTGTAAAGCTAGCTGAAAATTAGTGTGTTACTAGCTGATTAATAGCTGTTAGTTGATTTTGTTTATATTTTCCTATTTTGTGATTTCCTATCCTGCCAATTATTGAGGATATAAATAAGCTAATTCAAGGGACACTTTGTGGGCCTATTCCGCATTTTATTTCAAGGAGTCGAATCGTATATTTTTCAAGTCTTCATTTATAGATTATTCTTTAAAAAATTTCGACAAATCGTAAACTATCGAGACATCTAAGTGTGATGAAATTTTTTTTGGCGAACGTGAATGGATGACAAGCAACTCTATAAAAAACTAACTATAAATAACCTACTATACAAAATTAGATGTCTCAGGACTCAATAGTTTGTTAAAATCCTACTATACAATTTTCTAGATGTCTCAAACGATATTTCAAAAAAATAAAGCCTCCCTAGTAGGTATACTCCACCGTGAATAGATGACAAGCAACTGTATAACAAACTATGAATAACCTACTATACAAAATTGTAGTGTAGTAACGTAGTACAACCACGTAGTATAGCTTTTCTATGTGTTATAATATAATATAAGTGGAAATTTATTGATACTATTTTTTAAAAGGGGAAGTATCAACCATGTTGTCCACTCATATTATAACATGAAAAAAGAAATAACACGATATTTTCTAATTACTTTGCCACTATAACAAAACATGAAAAATGAATCTTTTATTTTCCATCCCTCAAAAAAAGACATGGAAAATTGAGTTTCCAACCATTCCTTTATGTGAACTAAACATGGCGAAGAGGAAAGGGACATAAGCATGTTTGTAATGCCAAAGACATCGATGTCAGTGTTCAAACCAGAGACCATCTACATCTACATGGTCAAAGAAATCGCCCCTACCAATAATACGTGGATCAATTGAATTCGATATATAGTAAAGTGATCATCATCTGAAACCAAATTCAATACAGATAGACTTTGGCTAGAAGGAAAAAAAAATAGAGTAGAGTCAATGGTGGACATAAAGCATGCACATGAGAGGAGGTACCACCAAATATTTATTCCCTAAAAAACCGAAGACACAAAGGATTAAAGCCAAGTAGTAGGAAAGTACCACAAAGATCACCTAAATCACTATCATTTGCAATAAATATGAATAACTTGGAGAGAATGAAAGCCTTTTTTTTTTGGGTCTTTTTATTTGGTGCCAATCTCATGGAGTAGGTTTAAGCGTTGAACTTCGAAATAAAGAAGCATAGCTCTATGGTTTGAGTGGGATTTTGCCTCAGTATAGATGGTTCAAAGTGGCATATTTTCTCATAGACATGAGCTTAGCCAAGTTGGTTAGAGCAGATGTGCTCCCCACTCTGCACTCGAGTTTGAATCCCCTTCTCCATAGTTTGGATTAGATTAAAGTAGAATATTGTTTGTATAAAAAAAAATGCTTTTGAATAAAGTCAAAATGCAGAAGAGTATCATTTACGACTATTATATGTCAAGAACAAATATATGTTTTCTAGTAACCTTCAGCTGTCCAGACTTAAAAGAACCATCCGTTATTACCTTATCCATAGACTACTACCATCTGTTATTCCCTTATCCATGGTCTTGTAGATTCTTTAACTCCCCACTTATTCTAGTTCTTCTCTAATTTTAGTAAGTAGTAATTAACATGGATTTTTTTAAAGTTTAAATCAATACGATGATAAATTTCTTGTATAGAACCCCAGAAACTGAAGATGGATCATGTAAAAACATTGTTTAGGTAAAGGAGAGGACGTCACGTCATCAAACCCTAAACCTATTTTCCTTTAAACATCTCTGTCTCATCCTTCTTTCTTTACTCTAGCCTACTGTTAACTCAGTTCAAACACCGCTTATTCCTGCTGTAATAAGTCAGTAACTTCCACGTCTTAGAATGAGTTCAACATGGCTTTTATAGCTAGAACAAAATCATCTTGGTAGAAATCCTCAAAGCTGTTAAATATATATGTCAGGATATCCAATGCGAAGCTTTATTTCGTAAATGTCAAGTATTAACTACAATATTCAACTCCTTAATTGTAAAGCTGTATTTTGTATATCTCTTGAGTCTTCACTATCAAATTCAACCCTTTAAGTGTGTCTATAAGTGTAGATCTACAAGCTTAGAAGTTTAGAACTTAAACATGCATCTTGACCAAGTTTTTAATAAAGCTAAAAAGTTAAAAACCACTTCACCCTTTGACTAGCCACTGTCGAACTGTAATTCTGGAAAAAAGTCGAGGCCCTTTTACTCCATCTCTAATGTAATACATTGAAGAAATATACATGTTCCATGGGCATTCAATCAACTATTGATAAATTACTCAGTTAATGTTCTTAGGAACTAGTTCTATCTTTCTATGTTGTTTGATATCCTATTGTTTGAGCCTGGTTGAAATCCGACCATGCGGATTACTCGTTCCAAACTCCATCTCTAAAGATTGCTCGTTCGAATAGTAAATGTTATTTCATTAACAACATAAAAGGGTTCGCTTTCATACCTGTCCCTCCCTTTGATTGCTGTTGACGCAGAAAAATGGTTCTGTACTTTCCCGCGCAACTTAGTGATTAAGTCTCTTCGGTACCTGATGTCCTCGGTAGGGTGTGCGATCTGTAAGATGGCAAACACACGGTAAATCCTAGGGCACCGGTGTGGTACCGGCCGAAGGCTCTCCGATGCTTAAGTAAGTACGGATTTAGTAAAGTTGAACTACAGATCAATAGGCAGTATGCCGTAAGTTCTGATTGATTACCTTCAAGCTGGGATGGATGTCCTCTTTTATAGGCCTTGGGAGGTGTGCAATTTGCTTAGAGTTTCGATGTGGGACTATGGGCGTCAGTTGTGGGGCTGCCATGTGTCAGAGAGGCGAGATTGCCCTAATGTTGCCATCGGTAGGTCTGGTACCGAAGGCGAGTGCGGAAGGCACACGTAGCCCTGGTTTGGTCCACGTGCTTGGTATTCATTGGCTGTTCATTTTGGTATAAACAGGAGTCCCCCAAGTCCCCTTGCGAGAGTCTTCGGTAGGGGATTTGAAGTTATCTTCGGGAGGAAACACGGTCTTACCGTTCGGTAACCCCACCTGGGGAAGGGGCTAAATTTTGCTCCTTCCGGCATGACCAGCTCAGAGGCTGACGTTGGTGAAGTCAGGAGGTCGCTTCGATCTGACGGGCGAAGGGACGTCTGAGCGCTTCGACTTCCGCGCCTCGCGTGCCGTCAGTTCTCCATAGGGTGAGCGACACGTGGCGAAAGTGATGATGGCGCGCGGCGCATTAATGCGCCGTTTGGTTTTTCGAGGAGTACCGTTGCCAACCACTCCCCCTATAAATAGAGATGACCCCGGAGGCGGACTCACTTTGCATCTGGCGAGAAGTGAGAGCTCTGTCTGAGGCGATTTCCGACGAGGGCTTTCGGTAATCAGGCGATTTCCGGCGGTAGAAAAGGCGATTCCCGGCATCGCGAACGGTAGGAAAGGCGATTCCCGGCATTGCGAACGGCAGGAGAGCACCCTGAAGAGCGGATCGTACTTATCTTCCAAGGCACACGTTAAGGTACCGTTCGGTACCCTTCTCTTTAATTTGCTGCATGCCTTAAGGGTTACGTCCTTCCTTGGTTCGAACTAGACTGACCATAGGATTCCATTCGGTAGTCTAGTCGCCATAGGTAGCGATGTAGGGATCGGTAGGATAGCATCGGCATGAGCCTTAGTTTCCCTTTTCCCTGTTTTTGTAGATGTCTGATAGCGAGTCATTTTCCAAACGCGAGCCCAATGCGTTCGACGAGGAGTCATCAGACGGTCTCTTTGACTCCGACGGTGAAGCGGCAGGGCCTGATGCCGAGGGCGGGAGTGATACCGACGTCGAGATACTCGGCGAAGGGCTCAGCTTCATTCCAACACACGGGGTCGGAAAGGGGCTAATGACCGCTCCTGTCCCATTGTCTATCGTCTACAGTGACGGCCGCCACGTGGGCCTCGGTATGCCCGGAGAGGCGAGCGGTAGCCGTCAATCGGAGACCTCCACTTCCGGCCGTGGAGAGTCGGTAGCCAATCCGCCATCTGGGCCCAGGGTATCGGTAGTGTACCCAAGTAACCCTAGGATGCCCATGGGGGTGCCGAAGGAAAACCTATTCGGCGTAGACTACCTTGGGCCGAACAAGATTACCGATAGGGAGATCGCCAAATTACGAGCAGAATACCGTATTCCCGATTCGGTACGAATGAGGATCCCGGGCCCTACCGAATCCCTCAGCGCGCCGAAGGACGGCGAAGTAGTTTTCTTTACCGACGTCCTTGTGCAAGGCGTTCGGTTGCCGTTGCAGCCGGCGGTGCAGAGGATTCTAGCCCAGATCGGCTATGCCCCGGGGCAATTCAACCCCAACTTCTGGGTGGCTCTCATGGGAGTCATAACGGCCTTCGGCATGGCTGGCGAAGGGAGCCCCTCCTACGAGCAGTTCTCCCATCTGTACAGCATCACCAAGTCCAAGTGTGCCGATTATGACGGGTGGGTGCAGGCGAACTGCCTCAGGGCTGCCGATCGAGGCCATTTCGTTAGCTGGGTACCGACTTCACAGAAGTCGTGGAGGAATCGGCGGGTGCTCCTCTCGGGCGACTGGGAGTCGCCTTCGGGACAGCCCGTCTGATTTCGCATTCCCACAACCTTCCAAATGGCCGGTAGGACCACGTGCCGTTCGGTACCCTCTCTGAGTTATCTGTTTACCGTAAGTAACACTTCCTTGCTCTTCTTCTTGTAGGCAAGTTGAAGTAGCCGATCGCTATGCAGACCGAGATTCAGCAGGTGGAGAGAGTGAGGAGGAGAGTCCCTGCCGAGGAGAGGGTGTATCCGCAGTTCCTCTTCACCGCCAACTTGATCCGGGCCCAGCTGGTCGATCCTGCCGAGAGTAAGTATACTTCGTAATTTTTCAATTGTTTCTTTTCTTCTGTTGCGGTTTTTATCGATCCTTTTTCTCGCAGTGACGGAAGACAGGAGGGCTGCCGAGGCTAAAAGGATGAACGAGTCCTCGAAGCGCCGTCTCATGATGGGCTTCCAGGGGAAAAAGAAGAAAACCCAGCCGCAGGGCTCGGCATCGGTAGACCCCGAGGACCAGACCTTGGCCGACCGCCTCCGTGAACTCAATGCTGAATCGGCACAGGCCGGAGCGGCGGCGGCCGGCCCTTCTCCCCGTCGAGGCACCGCTACCGAAGGAGCTTCCTCCCGCGCGGCCGGCAAACGGCCCTTCACCGTCGACCTGGATGCCGAACCGGCTCCAAAACGCGGACGGCAGGCCGAGCCAACTCGGGCCATCTTTGCTGCCGAAAATGACGAGGAGCCTGCCGATCCCGTCACGCTGGCCTGTCCGTCGAAGACGGTCCAGTTTGCGAACCACATGATCATTGGTTCGCAAATGGAGCTGAGCGAGATCGAGGAGCTGCCGAAGAAGCTCCTCCGAGAGGAGGCGGGTCGCGCCTTCCGTCTTCAGGCATCGATAAGTCTAAAACATTTTTAGGTCCAGTTTACTGATCATTCTTGTAGCTTTCGCTGACATGCCCTTTATTCTGCAGGCTTCGATGGATATGTGGCTTTGCATGAAGCGGGCCATCAACGCGGCTGAGAAGGCGAAGAAGGCCTATGACAACGGCAGGGCCAGGGTTGCCGAGGCTGGCAAGGCTATCCAGGACCATGCGAACCTGGCTAAGGATTTGCAAGCTGCCGAACGGCAGGTCAGGGTATATGAGTCCAAGTTCGCAGATCTGTCGTCTGCCCTGGAATCGGCACAGCTGTCGGCCAAAGAGGCTCTGGAGGCAAAGGAGGCCGTTGAGGTGGCTCTGGAGGAATCGGAACGGGCCAAAGCGGCGGAGATTGAGGCTGCCGTCCAGGAGGCCATTCGGAAGTATCGCCACTCTACCGATTTCTCTACCTTGCTCGACAAGGAGGTGGGCTCGGAGATGGTAGATCTTATCTACTGATTCAAGCGGTACAATCCTGGGACGAAGCTCAACCTGAACTCTATTGGAAGGAGTGGAGGTGCGTCAGAGGGTCCTCCACACCGGTATAGAAGGGTATGCGCAGCGGCTGCACCTCCCTGTCCGGTCTGGACCTCTTGATGCGCTCGGTAAAGGGCCCGGGTCGAAGTTTTCCCCAGTCAGGGACCTAGGATCGGGTTCGGTCTTCCTCCATCTTATGGATTCTTTGGAAAAGTAATCGGATGGTGGGGTCTCGACTGGGGACGTCCTCGGAACCAAAGTCTTCGGAAGCTTTCCTTGCACTTGGTGATCTCGCCTTCGAATACTCCGGGGGAGCTTCCAAACGGTAGCTCGATTCGGTGTCCCTGGTGGGGATGTACTCATCGTCGGATTCCTGCGCCGAATCCAAACCCTGAGCCCTCCGAAGGGGCGATTTATCCCCCAAGACCCTCATCCGGGAGTCCCTCAAGTTGGCGTTTAGTCTGATTGGGGACCTATGCCGTTCGGCATCCTTTTTGTCGTTGATCCGATGACGACAATCGGTGTATACCTTCTTCGGTACGTGCGGTTGGCCCTGGGGTGCTGGGACCACCAGCTGCTTGGAAGGCGCAGGCGTTGCCTTTGCCCCCTGCTTTCCCTTCCTCTGCCGACCGGGGGTCTGCTGACTTTGGGAAGATTCGGTGGTCCGAGCGTTTTGTGTTTCTTGTTGGTTAAGCAACCGTTGGGTTTCGTCCACTTTGGACGAAAGAAGATTGTTACGTTCTTGGAGTTTTGCCATCTCCTTTCGGAGGGAGGTCATCTGAGCCAGAAGCTCCGCTTCGACCGTGGTCTGAAGCGCAGGTGGATTACCGAAGGGAGTGCTAGGGTGCAGCACGGGCTTGCTCCACTTGGCATACCGTACGGTAATCCATCCTCTGATAGAAACTGTGGTCCTGAAGTGGTTCCCATTTGTTTTGTTTAGGAATTGTAGGTTGATTGTTATCATTTCCCACAGACGGCGCCAAACTGTTGACGCAGAAAAATGGTTCTGTACTTTCCCGCGCAACTTAGTGATTAAGTCTCTTCGGTACCTGATGTCCTCGGTAGGGTGTGCGATCTGTAAGGCGGCAAACACACGGTAAATCCTAGAGCACCGGTGTGGTACCGGCCGAAGGCTCTCCGATGCTTAAGTAAGTACGGATTTAGTAAAGTTGAACTACAGATCAATAGGCAGTATGCCGTAAGTTCTGATTGATTACCTTCAAGCTGGGATGGATGTCCTCTTTTATAGGCCTTGGGAGGTGTGCAATTTGCTTAGAGTTTCGATGTGGGACTATGGGCGTCAGTTGTGGGGCTGCCATGTGTCAGAGAGGCGAGATTGCCCTAATGTTGCCATCGGTAGGTCTGGTACCGAAGGCGAGTGCGGAAGGCACACGTAGCCTTGGTTTGGTCCACGTGCTTGGTATTCATTGGCTGTTCATTTTGGTATAAACAGATTGCACAAAACCAAAAACGTTAGGATGAAAATGAAAAATAACTATAATAACGTATGTAGACACTCTTAAGCATTAGTTAGATCAGTATACGAAAGAGTAGGTCAATTACTATTATGACAACAACACACTTCCATAACATAATACGGCTTAAATTGCCTGACCTTTTATTTCAATGCCCTTGTAAAAGGTCAGCCTTTGTGCTCGTGACATCTTAAAATATTTTATAAATCTTCAATACTTAAACACATTCTGCAACATCCAGATCTAAAATATTTATTAGATTAAAAATTTAATTGTGGAATTACATTTTACCCTTAAAGGTAAGGGTAAATTGGTCACTTTTAATTTGGGAAGAATTTTCGAGAAATGAGTCACGGCATTGTGTAGAGCTCGCTCTCACGAGTTCGTAGACACGTAGTAGACCCAAATCAGAGTTTTAAAGAAGAAGTTGTGGTCAACGGAAGTGCATTGGCACAACCGTAAATTTGTTGAAGTTGAGTTTAAAAAAAATCTCTCTCTCTCTCTCTCTCTCTCTCTCTCCGTCGTCATTGCCACTTCCAACGGCATTTCCAGCGCCGTCCAACCGCCAAATTCGACGCCACAACTTGCAAAATACTCCTCTCCACCTCCTCTACAAGACCCACTAATTTTCCAGACCCGATTTCGAGCCGTGAAGCGACTGGAACGTGAGGAAAAATCGCAGTTTTTCAATCAAATAAGGTATGCTTCTTTATCCATTTTTCGTGTTCTAGCTGTTTTGATTGTTGGTTTGGATCGATTTGATGCCGTGAGTGTTCGATTAGAAACCTAGGTTTTGTCCAACATTGGCAGCGTTTTCCAGCCACTTCTTGACTAAATTGGAGGTCGGCCCAGTTATATAAGTTGCTCCCTTAGTTTCCCTAATCACGATAATATAGGTATCGTTGGGTGATTTGAGAAATTTCCGTCGTAAAAAATTTCTCAAGCCACCCACGCGCTGCAAGCGTGTGGGCCATGGTGTAATGGCCCATTGTGTTTTGTTTTGATCCCATTGTCATCCTGAGTACAATGGTATGTTTGGATTCGATTTTGGTTGCCATATGACAGTTGAACGGATTTACGCCTATTAGATGATATCCGGGTTCGATATGTTTGAACCCTTAGATCGACTCCATTTATGAGTATGTTGTTTCCCATACCTCTAGGTTTGTGTAGGAATTCACAGATCGGGAATCAAAGTCCTGGATACTTCGATTCAAGGAGTTTAGGTTTGAGTAATCGATAACCATCTGATTGTGAGATCGAGAGTAATCCGACCGCTCAATCGAGACCAAACCATTGGGAATGTTGTTTATTTTGGATGGGAACTCTCAGTTTGGAAATTGGAGGTCGTGGGCCCCGTGAGTCGGGGTTGACTGAAAAGGGAAGGTGACCAAACCATTGACCTTGAATCCATTGAAACCATCTTAACAGAAACTACGTATTTAAATCCTGGGAATTAGGGTTTTCTTTCTAATTTAAAGTTCGTGTTCGAAATACAATTCTTAAACATATCTGAATATTTCTTCAATAGGTGCTCAGGCTCCGGCCAGCCAGCAGGCGGGACCCCCACTGGGCCATACCAGCTTGGATTTTCTATGAGTGGAGTTGGTTTTAAATAAGCATTCTTTTAAAGTATAAATTTCATACATAAAAAGAGATTTTTAAATTTATATTTGTTTTTACTTGGATATGGGAAATAATGAAAGATTATGCATGTTTGCATGCGGAAATTATACGGGGTGTTATGGCACTATATGGAAGTAAATAAGAATTTCAATAATTTTTTTGGTGCATGCAGTATGTGTGTATATATATATATATATTGATGGTGGGCTGAATTGTGTTTATGCTTACCATAGTGTGTACCTCCCCCATTAATGTTACTCTAGATGTTTATTTTTGACACGCGGTAACTCTTTGGAGGCGTGTCAGGAATCGGCACCCCTGATTGGGTGTACCGAAGGCCTTGACGGGCTGTCAGCGCGCATATGACTTATTTCAGCCACACGTGTATTGAGGATTCTACTGTGCGTGTCTGGGGAGCAATAGTCCCCCAGTTGGACTGCGCATTCCCTAGCCACATGAGCATTGAGGATTCTGCCAGATGGTCTAGTAAAACAATCCCCGCATTGGATTGTTTTCCCCTAGTACATAACTATGGATGTGCGTGTTTATTTGTATAAAAAGGGATTTTTGAGATCAAACAGGTTTTCAAATCAAGCACGTGTTGAAGAGACTAAAAACCAAGACGAGAAACTCCCCCACACAACCGTCGCCACCGTAGGATTTTCTTTTCGTGACTTTTCTTCTGTTTTCGGCTTGTAAACTAACTAAATTCTTAGTATGCTCTGATATGCCCATGTAGGGTTGGTTTGTGGCCAGAGGCCATTTGTAATTGGCGTGTGCTTTAAATTGTGTGTGCTGGGGTTTGGATACTTTATCTGTACTCTTATTGCAGGTTTAAAAATTGGGAATGTTCGTTTTACAGGGGAGACTCTGCCTAAATTTTGGTAGAAGTTTTGACCTTTTTTGCTCTAAAGCGGGAAAAAGGGATTTATTTATTTATTTTATTTTAGTAAATGGGCTCGACATCCTGTGGGTGTCAGAAGGGTAGTAGGATTTGGCATGGATTCCAAGGGGAATTCGAGTCAGGTCCTGTCACATTCCATGACGCAATGTAGTCAAGTTACATAAGAAGAAAGTAAAACATATTTCTATTACAATCAGGCGTACAAAAATCTTCTTCATATGTTTCTCTATTCACCTTTATCGCTTATGTTGATACCGTGACTAATCGAGCAACTAGATAAGCAAGATTAGCCATGTGCCATGCTTTGAGAGGTCATCACCTTAGCCAAAGAAGCCTTGCCACAAGTCACAACTAGGGGCAATGTCACGAGTCCCACATTGGAAGACTAAAAGAGGTGAAGACTCCCCTTCACCTAGAAAAGAAAACCACTTTTTACTTAGAAAAGGGTCTGGACCTTTGGGCCTTGGACTCTTGGGCTTTGTATCTTGGACTCATGGGCCTTCTTCCTTTTATCTTTGGGTCTAATCCCCTTATATAAATGCAAACAAATATTATCATAATGAGAACATCCTTCTCCGTGGACATAGCCCATCATTCGGATGAACCACATATACTTTGTTTTATGCATGCTTATTCACTTTTCTTATGCTGAACGTCACTAGCTGCTAAAGGCCTTCACTATCACCCAACCTGCCGAAGGCCTTCACTGGTCATTAACATGCTAAAGGTCTTCACCTTTCACTTATCCCATCAAAGACACCAACCTATTGATTAACCCATCAAAGACGCCAACCTGCCAAAGGTAGTCACTTGCCTTGGCTCATGTCTTCACACATCATCCACCACTCCACATCTATCTCAGTTGAACTCCATTTTGGGTGTCAACAACTTCTTCAATAGTAACATCCACCATTGTTTTGGTCACTCTTTTCTCGTCGAAATCTCTTGTCATAATGATCAACAAGATACGAGTAAAATGATTAATAACATAAGCCATAAACAACTTAATACAACCAAAGTAAATTTGTACAATCTAAAGAACAATACAACTTAAGTACATAGAATGGGTGTGGAAGAGGAGAGGGGAATGGTGACGGTTTGGGGGTTAGGGAATTTATTAGGGTTTATTTGAGGGAGATTGCCTTTCAAAATGATTTTGGGAGGTTATTGGGCTATAGTTTCCTTTTTTTTTTCCTTCATCTTTTTGCCAATGTTTTAAAAGAAAAATATAAATGGACATGAACACCAATTCAAAAGTACTACCTTTTTCAATACCTTCTGTAGAAGGTCAGCCACTCTGCAAATGAATATCTTGAAATATTTTATAAATCTTCACAATACTTGACTACATTCATTCACGTGAGGTGACACCAATGAAATAAGAAGAAGGTAATCTATAGTTCTATTACAATTAGGCGTTCAACATTCTCTATAACAACTTCTCTTTTTCCATTTTATTGCTTTTTCTAGAGCAACATCTACCATTGTTTTGGTCACTTTTTTAACCTTAAAATATCTTCTCGTAATGATTAAACTTGTGTATTATCATATGAACGAGCTTCCCTCATTCCTTAGTCAATGGTGCATATGTTCCAATGTAAATTTCAACATTTAAATCGCCTGGTTTATTGGATCACAAAAAACTAAATGCTCCAAAACAACATTTTCATTGTTTATTGAAATTAAAACTAAGAGCTATGTATTGTTTAATCATTTACTTTGGTTGCGTTTTTTGGTATAATATGGTAAAGAGTTTTGAAGCCTTGTGGTATCTTATAAATTTGGTATTATAGTTTGGTGGCAATCCAGGAAAGTTAATAGTCACCCCGGTGTAATCGCATCCTCCACGACAACACTTGCAAGTCGACCTTTTTAAGTTAGACAATAAGCAAAATGAAATTCAAAAGTTTGGACCATTGATCTTCCCGTCTTCTTCTTCTTTGATCCAACACCTAAGGACACTACCAAAAACAAAATAAACAACACAAAATTATATATAAGATCGAAAGAAAGAAAAAGAAGAATGAAAATACATGGCTAGCGGAGATGTGTTTTACCTCCTAAAATATTGGATGCAGGGACATGTGAGCATCCCTAAAGTGGCTCATTAAAGGAGCAAAAGCCATCTCCCCTCCCATCACCTCCCAAGTGATTGCAAAATATGGATTTAGGTAGGTGGGAACAAATCCCCCTAGATAAACGCCAATCCGACTATAAACGTTGTGGAGGTGATTTATTCCGCTACATTCCCTCACATGACGTGGCACCAGTTACATAAGAAGGAGGTAATATATAGCTCTATTAGAATTGGGCATACAACATCCTCTATATCTGTTTCTCTGTTCCTATTTTATCGCTTCTTTTAGAGTACCATCCACCATTTTTTTTTCTTCAAACTTTTAACATCAAAATAACTTTTTGTAACGATTAATCATGTCTATTACCTTATGAACGAGCTTCCTTCATTCTTTGGTTAATGTTGCATATGTTCCAATATAAACATCGACATTAAAACCACATGGTTTATTGGATCACAAAAAACAAAATGCTCCAAAACCAAAACAACATTTCCATTTTTAATTGAAATTAAAATTAAGAGCTATGTATTGTTTAATCATTACGTAGGTTGCGTTTTTTGGTATAATATGGTATGGAGTTTTGAAGCCTTATGGTATCTTAATAAATTTGGTATTGTAGTTTGGTGCCCATCTAGGCAAGGTAATAGTCCACCCTGGTGTAATCACATCCTCCGCAACAAGACTCGCAAGTCAACCCTTTTAAGTAACATAATATGTAAAATGAAATTCAAAAGCCTACACTACTAATCTTCCCATCTTATTCTTCTTTGATCCAACACCCTAAGACACTATCAATAAACAAAAAAAAAAAAAAAAAATATTTAAGATAGAAAGAAAGAAAAGAAGAATGAAAATACATAGCTAGCAGAGAAGTCGTTTACCCCTCCAAATATTGGAAGCAAGGACATGTGCGCATTTGTAGAGTGCCCGATAGAAGGAGCAGAAGACCCCTCCCCAACCCCAGATAAACACTAATCTGACTACAAACGCATGGACGTGATTCATTCCTCTACATTTCCTCACACGATGGGGCACCAGTTACATAAGAAGAAGGTAATATATAGTTCTATTACAATTAGGTATACAATATCTTCTATATATTTTTCTCTGTTCCCATTTTATCGCTTCTTCTAGAGTAGCATATACAAATATTTTTTGCACTCTTTTAACGTCAAAATATATTTTCGTAATGATGAATCATGTGTATTACCTTATGAATGAGCTTCATCATTCCTTGGTCAGTGTTGCATATGTTCCAATGTAAACTTCGATATTAAAACCACATGGTTAATTGGATCACAAAAAACAAAATGCTCCAAAACCAAAACAACATTTTCATTGTTAATTGAAATTAAAATTAAGAGCTATGTATTGTTTAATCATTTACATAGGTTGTGTTTTCTGGTATAATATGGTAAAGAGTTTTGAAGCCTTGTGGTATTTTAATAAATTTGGTATTGTAGTTTGGTGCCCATCTAGGCAAGTTAATAGTCCACCCCGTTGTAATCACAATGATTAATCATTACGGCGAGCACATGTGCCTATTATTGCAAAGTATGAATATAGGTAGGCGAGAACAAACCCCCCCACCCACCAGATAAACACTAATCTGACTACAAACGCATGGACATGATTCATTCCACTACATTTCCTCATGCGAAGTGGCACCAGTTACATAAAAAGAAGGTAATATATAGTTCTATTACAATTAGGCATACAATATCTTCTATATATTTTTCTCTGTTCCCATTTTATCGCTTCTTCTAGAGTAGCATATACAAATATTTTTTGCACTCTTTTAACGTCAAAATATCTTTTCATAATGATTAATCAGGTGTATCACCTTATGAACTTTCTTCATCATTCCTTGGTCAGTGTTGCATATGTTCCAATGTAAACTTCGATATTAAAACCACATGGTTTATTGGATCACAAAAACAAAATGCCCGAAAACCAAAACAACATTTTCATTGTTAATTGAAATTAAAATTAAGAGCTATGTATTGTTTAATCATTTAAATATGTTGTGTTTTTTGGTATAATATAGTAAAGAGTTTTGAAGCCTTGTGGCACTTTAATAAATTTGGTATTATAGTTTGGTGCCCATCTAGGCAAGTTAATAGTCCATCCCGTTGTAATCACAATGATTAATCATTACGGTGAGCACATGTGTGGTGGGGACTGGGAAGGGTCGGGATGGGTAGGCGAAATATCTTTTTACAACGATCAATAATGTGCATTACCTTATGATTAATTCAGGATTGGGTTATTACAACATCCTCTATATTTGTTTCTCTGTTGCCATTTTATCAAGCAACATACTCCAATATTTTTTGCACTTTTTTAACGTCAAAATATCTTTTCAAAATGATTAATAATGTGTATTACCTTATGAATGAGCTTGATCATTCCTTGGTCAGTGTTGCATATGTTCTAATATAAACTTCGACATTAAAACTACATGGTTTATTGGATCACAAAAACCCAAGTGTTCCAAAACCAAAACAACAATTCCTCTAGTATCACGAGGGATCTAGAAATCTCCATAGCATAAACCAATAAGTGATCCACAACAATTTAATTCCAATCCACGTAAACAACATATAATCCATATTCGCAGTCAAAGCCATAAGTCCTGAAAATAAATACAATATTACCGGAGTCAAAATATATAAAGTATGTAGGAATTGGGAACATAACAATAGAAAATAAAATTCCGGTCAACCCCATAACAACAATTATTGCCGACGACATTTTTTTTACTTTCACTACTATCAACACTTACTGGCGCCTCCATTTCTTTACTTCCATTACTATTTTCTTCAGGTGCGAGTTCATTTCTGGGGGATGTAAAAATATCTGATGAGACGTGGGATGACAGGACCCGACGTGGGATGACAAAAGCCTTGTGGTATTTTAAAAAATTTGGTATTGTAGTTTGGTGCCCATCTAGGCAAGTTAATAGTCCATCGCGTTGTAATCACAATGATTAATCATTACGGCGAGCACATGTGTGGTGGGAACTGGGAAGGGTCGGGATGGGTAGGCGAAATATCTTTTCACAATGATTAATAATGTGTATTATCTTGTGATTAATTCAGGATTGGGTTAATCCAACATCCTCCATATTTGTTTCTCTGTTGCCATTTTATCAAGCAACATACTCCAACATTTTTTGCATTTTTTTAACGTCAAAATATCTTTTCACAATGATTAATAATGTGTATTACCTTATGAATGAGCTTGATCATTCCTTGGTCAGTGTTGGATATGTTCTAACGTAAACTTCGACATTAAAACTACATGGTTTATTGGATCACAAAAACCCAAGTGTTCCAAAACCAAAACAACATTTCCCCTAGTACCACGACGGATCTAGAAATCCCCATCGCATAAACCAATAAGTGATCCACAACAATTTAATTCCGACCCACGTAAACAACATATAATCCATATTCGCAGTCAAAGCCATAAGTCCTGAAAATAAATACAATATTACCGGAGTCAAAACATATAAAAGTATGTAGGAATTGGGAACAGAACAAAACAAAATAAAATTCCGATCAACCCCCATAACAACAGTTATCGTTTTTGACTTTCACTACTATAAACACGTACTGGCGCCTGCATTTCTTTACTTCCTTTACTATTTTCTTCAGGTGCAAGTTCATTTATGGGGGATGTAAAAATATTTGATGAGACCTGGGATGACAGGACCCGATGTGCGAAGACAGAAGCCCTGTGGTATTTTAATAAATTCGGTATTGTAGTTTGGTGCCCATCTAGGCAAGTTAATAGTCCACCCCGTTGTAATCACAATGATTAACCATTACGGCGAGCACATGTGTGGTGGGGACTGGGAAGGGTCGGGATGGGTAGGCGAAATATCTTTTCACAATGATTAATAATGTGTATTATCTTATGATTAATTCAGGATTGAGTTATTACAACATCCTCCATATTTGTTTCTCTGTTGCCATTTTATCAAGCAACATACTCCAATATTTTTTGCACTCTTTTAACGTCAAAATATCTTTTCACAATGATTAATAATGTTTATTACCTTATGAATGAGGTTCATCATTCCTTGGTCAGTATTGCATTTGTTCTAATGTAAACTTCGACATTAAAACTACATGGTTTATTGGATCACAAAAATCCAAGTGTTCCAAAACCAAAACAACATTTCCTCTAGTTCCACGAGGGATCTAGAAATCCCTACAGCATAAACCAATAAGTGATCCACAACTATTTAATTCCGACCCACGTAAATAACATATAATCCATATTCGCAGTCAAAACCATAAGTCCTGAAAATAAATACAATACTACTGGAGTCAAAATATATAAAGTATGTAGGAATTGAGAATATAACAACAGAAAATAAAATTCCGATCATCCCCATAACAACAGTTATCGTCGACGACATTTTTTTACTTTCACTACTATGAACACTTACTGGCGCCTGCATTTCTTTACTTCCTTTACTATTTTCTTCAAGTGCGAGTTCATTTCTGGGGGATGTAAAAATATCTGATGAGACGTGGGATGACAAAAGCCTTGTGGTATTTTAATAAATTTGGTATTGTAGTTTGGTGACCATCTAGGCAAGTTAATAGTCCATCCCGTTGTAATCACAATGATTAATCATTACGGCGAGCACATGTGTGGTGGGGACTGGGAAGGGTCGGGATGGGTAGGCGAAATATCTTTTCGCAATGATTAATAATGTGTATTATCTTATGATTAATTCAGGATTGGGTTATTACAACATCCCCCATATTTGTTTCTCTGTTGCCATTTTATCAACCAACATACCCCAATATTTTTTGCACTTTTTTAACGTCAAAATATCTTTTCACAATGATTAATAATGTGTATTACCTTGTGAATGAGCTTGATCATTCCTTGGTCAGTGTTGCATATGTCCTAATGTAAACTTCGACATTAAAATTACATGGTTTATTGGATCACAAAAACCCAAGTGTTCCAAAACCAAAACAACATTTCCTCTAGTACCACGAGGGATCTAGAAATCGCCAAAGCATAAACCAATAAGTGATCCACAACAATTTAATTCCGACCCACGTAAACAACATATAATCCATATTTGCAGTCAAAGCCATAAGTCCTGAAAATAAATACAATACTACCGGAGTCAAAATATATAAAAGTATGTTGGAATTGGGAATATAACAACAGAAAATAAAGTTCCGATCAACCCCATAACAACAGTTATCGTTGACGACATTTTTTTACTTTCACTACTATAAACACTTACTGGCGCCTGCATTTCTTTACTTCCTTTACTATTTTCTTCAAGTGCGAGTTCATTTCTGGGGGATGTAAAAATATCTGATGAGACGTGGGATGACAAAAGCCTTGTGGTATTTTAATAAATTTGGTATTGTAGTTTGGTGCCCATCCAGGCAAGTTAATAGTCCATCCCGTTGTAACCACAATGATTAATCATTACGGCGAGCACATGTGTGGTGGGGACTGGGAAGGGTCGGGATGGGTAGGCAAAATATCTTTTCGCAATGATTAATAATGTGTATTATCTTATGATTAATTCAGGATTGGGTTATTACAACATCCCCCATATTTGTTTCTCTGTTGCCATTTTATCAACCAACATACCCCAATATTTTTTGCACTTTTTTAACGTCAAAATATCTTTTCACAATGATTAATAATGTGTATTACCTTGTGAATGAGCTTGATCATTCCTTGGTCAGTGTTGCATATGTCCTAATGTAAACTTCGACATTAAAATTACATGGTTTATTGGATCACAAAAACCCAAGTGTTCCAAAACCAAAACAACATTTCCTCTAGTACCACGAGGGATCTAGAAATTGCCAAAGCATAAACCAATAAGTGATCCACAACAATTTAATTCCGACCCACGTAAACAACATATAATCCATATTTGCAGTCAAAGCCATAAGTCCTGAAAATAAATACAATACTACCGGAGTCAAAATATATAAAAGTATGTTGGAATTGGGAATATAACAACAGAAAATAAAATTCCGATCAACCCCATAACAGTTATCGTTGACGACATTTTTTTACTTTCACTACTATGAACACTTACTGGCGCCTGCATTTCTTTATTTCCTTTACTATTTTCTTCAAGTGCGAGTTTATTTCTGGGGGATGTAAAAATATCTGATGAGACGTGGGATGACAAAAGCCTTGTGGTATTTTAATAAATTTGGTATTGTAGTTTGGTGCCCATCCAGGCAAGTTAATAGTCAATCCCGTTGTAATCACAATGATTAATCATTACGGCGAGCACATGTGTGGTGGGGACTGGGAAGGGTCGGGATGGGTAGGCGAAATATCTTTTCGCAATGATTAATAATGTGTATTATCTTATGATTAATTCAGGATTGGGTTATTACAACATCCCCCATATTTGTTTCTCTGTTGCCATTTTATCAACCAACATACCCCAATATTTTTTGCACTTTTTTAACGTCAAAATATCTTTTCACAATGATTAATAATGTGTATTACCTTGTGAATGAGCTTGATCATTCCTTGGTCAGTGTTGCATATGTCCTAATGTAAACTTCGACATTAAAATTACCTGGTTTATTGGATCACAAAAACCCAAGTGTTCCAAAACCAAAACAACATTTCCTCTAGTACCACGAGGGATCTAGAAATCGCCATAGCATAAACCAATAAGTGATCCACAACAATTTAATTCCGACCCACGTAAACAACATATAATCCATATTTGCAGTCAAAGCCATAAGTCCTGAAAATAAATACAATACTACCGGAGTCAAAATATATAAAAGTATGTTGGAATTGGGAATATAACAACAGAAAATAAAGTTCCGATCAACCCCATAACAACAGTTATCGTTGACGACATTTTTTTACTTTCACTACTATGAACACTTACTGGCGCCTGCATTTCTTTACTTCCTTTACTATTTTCTTCAAGTGCGAGTTCATTTCTGGGGGATGTAAAAATATCTGATGAGACGTGGGATGACAAAAGCCTTGTGGTATTTTAATAAATTTGGTATTGTAGTTTGGTGCCCATCCAGGCAAGTTAATAGTCCATCCCGTTGTAATCACAATGATTAATCATTACGGCGAGCACATGTGTGGTGGGGACTGGGAAGGGTCGGGATGGGTAGGCGAAATATCTTTTCGCAATGATTAATAATGTGTATTATCTTATGATTAATTCAGGATTGGGTTATTACAACATCCCCCATATTTGTTTCTCTGTTGCCATTTTATCAACCAACATACCCCAATATTTTTTGCACTTTTTTAACGTCAAAATATCTTTTCACAATGATTAATAATTTGTATTACCTTGTGAATGAGCTTGATCATTCCTTGGTCAGTGTTGCATATGTCCTAATGTAAACTTCGACATTAAAATTACCTGGTTTATTGGATCACAAAAACCCAAGTGTTCCAAAACCAAAACAACATTTCCTCTAGTACCACGAGGGATCTAGAAATCGCCATAGCATAAACCAATAAGTGATCCACAACAATTTAATTCCGACCCACGTAAACAACATATAATCCATATTTGCAGTCAAAGCCATAAGTCCTGAAAATAAATACAATACTACCGGAGTCAAAATATATAAAAGTATGTTGGAATTGGGAATATAACAACAGAAAATAAAATTCCGATCAACCCCATAACAACAGTTATCGTTGACGACAGTTTTTTACTTTACTTACTTTACTATTTTCTTCAAGTGCGAGTTCATTTCTGGGGGATGTAAAAATATCTGATGAGACGTGGGATGACAGGACCCGATGTGCGATGACAGAAGCCTTGTGGTATTTTAATAAATTTGGTATTGTAGTTTGGTGCCCATCTAGGCAAGTTAGTAGTCCACCCCGTTGTAATCACAATGATTAATCACTACGGCGAGCACATGTGTGGTGGGGACTGGGAAGGGTCGGGATGGGTAGGCGAAATATCTTTTCACAATGATTAATAATGTGTATTATCTTACGATTAATTCAGGATTGGGTTATTACAACATCCTCCATATTTGTTTCTTTGTTGCCATTTTATCAAGCAACATACTCCAATATTTTTTGCACTCTTTTAACGTCAAAATATCTTTTCACAATGATTAATAATGTTTATTACCTTATGAATGAGGTTCATCATTCCTTGGTCAGTATTGCATTTGTTCTAATGTAAACTTCGACATTAAAACTACATGGTTTATTGGATCACAAAAATCCAAGTGTTCCAAAACCAAAACAACATTTCCTCTAGTTCCACGAGGGATCTAGAAATCCCTATAGCATAAACCAATAAGTGATCCACAACTAATTAATTTCGACCCACGTAAACAACATATAATCCATATTCGCAGTCAAAGCCAGAAGTCCTGAAAATAAATACAATATATCCGGAGTCAAAAGTTATAAAAGTATGTAGGAAGTGGGAACATAACAATAGAAAATAAAATTCCGGTCAACCCCATAACAACAGTTATTGCCGACGACATTTTTTTTACTTTCACTACTATCAACACTTACTGGCGCCTGCATTTCTTTACTTTCTTTACTTTTTTCTTCAGGTGCAAGGTCATTTTTGGGGGATGTGAAAATATCTGATGAGACGTGGGATGACAGGACCCGAACCAAATGCCACTTTGGAATCTGAGCCCAATCCTGTGCTTGTCCGACACTTGGCGGGTGCCGGGCACACTTGACTGAATTTCCCTTATAACCAAACCAAGGTTACCCTCAACTTTGACTTATGCCGAAAAGTCGACATAGTCTCCCCTGTAAATGGTCGTTTCCCAAAATTTTCCACCTATACAAAATGCAATATATAACTCCAATCGTTCAACATGCATCAGATTTATATTCAAGCAATCCAACATCAGAACTTTTTGGCCCCAGGCCTTATAGAAATCATAGGGCAATTTCAGAGCAATACTAATCAATTTAATTACATAAATAGTTCGATTACAAAGAAATCCTACATAGTGGAAAGGATGAGTGAAGAGTGGTGACTGTCGTGTGGTGGCGTTTTGGTACACGACTATTGCCGGGAGGCGCAAAACATTTAAAAGTGTGAGTGGACAAAAAATAATGTTTTGGAAAATAGAATATTAACATACTAACCGCATTGTTAAAACATTTAGAAATCCAATTATTATGATGTACCATATTCGTACAAAAATTCAAGCTTGCGTATCTATATACATATAACTAAGCAGGCATTCAATCGAATCATCAAAATCTTTTTAAAGTATTGAAAAGAAATAAACTCTTTTCCACCTAGGTGTACCCATCATATATCCGTCAATTCCGTGATCTATATATTCATTTCCCACATTATACCGTCAATTCCTAGTGTCACATAATGCGACACATCCTCGCAGGTCTAGGAAACAAAAAAGTCACCCGAGCCGCATTCCTCGCAAGACTCAGGGGACTGTTGGCTGCGCAAATCTCACGGCCTAGTACTCTGGGCCGAGGGGATGTGCGTTAACACGTGACGTCCTTCTTTTGGATACGGTGCGGTTGTGCGCGGGCGTGCCAGCACGGTCTACCATGCGTCAAGATGGTGAAGAGGTTTGGGAAGAAGATGGTTAAATGATGCGCCTGTTTGGAGTTTGACTCCTGATCAAACGATTGTGGCTGAGAGAGGAACTGATCTCGGCTGTCAGGTTCACGGCCTGAGCTACAAGGCCGTTTAGTGGTGGTGTTGGTGGCGGGTTTTACGCGGTGCTCCGGCGCGTTGCTCAAAGAGCGACGGTCGTATGATATATGGGGTGAATGAGATGATAACAGAAATGGTGCTCCGACGCCTTGAAAACCAAGGATCGTATGATATATTGATGAATGGATTTTCCTTACAATCTACCACTACTCCTAGGAAAGCAAATAAAGGTATTGAAAGTGCATGACAGGAAAATATAATTTGCTCCGGTGGAGGCTTTTGGTTTGGTGTTTGAACCCTTTGAATGTAGTCTTGAGCTTAGTATTTATAGGGGGAGTCTTGGAGGGACAATCGAGGCCGAAAAGATTTGCATGGTGGAGTCTGATCGGGGCAAGTGGGTAGTCAAATCGGCATTTGGGATCGTGACGCATGGTGGTGTGACCCACATAGATCCTGGTAAATCTAGGCCACTGCCCTGATCATGGGTTCTGCCCCCTTGGCCGTGGGAGCGTACTTAATGCCCTGGTCTGGTGGTTGGTGATCAGACCTTGTTTGTCTGTCGCGAATCTCACGGCATGGTGCTCCGGGTTGAAGGGATGTGCGTCAACACGTGACGTCCTTCTTTTGGATGCGGTGCGGTTGTGTGCGAGCGTGCCAGCACGGTCTACCGTGCATCGAGATGATGCTGAGGTTCGGGTAGAAGATGGCTTAAATGTTGCGCTTGTTTTGCGTTCGACTCCTAATCAAACGATTGTGGCTGAGAGAGGAACTGATCTCGGCCGTCAGGTTCACGGCATGAGCTACAAGGCCGTTTAGTGGTGGTGTTGGTGGCTGGTTTTAGGCGGTGCTCCGGTGCGTTGCTCAGAGAGTGACGATCGTATGATATATGGGGTGAGTGAGGCGATAACAGGGATGGTGCTCCGGCGCCTTGAAAATCAGGGGTCGTATGATATATTGATGAATGGATTTTCCTTACAATCTACCGCTACTCCTAAGACAACAAATGAAGGTATTAAAAGTGCATTACAGGAAAATATAATTTGCTTCGTGGGAGGCTTTTGGTTTGGTGTTTGAACCCTTTGAATGTAGTCCTGAGCTTAGTATTTATAGGAGTCCTGGAGGGACATTCGAGGCTGACAAGACCTGTGCGGTGGAGTCTAACTGGGGCAAGTGGGTAGTCAAATCGGCATTTGGGATCGTGAAGTATAGCGGTTTGGGGTTGAGAAGCATGGTGGTGTGACCCCCATAAATATCGGTAAATCTCGGCCACCGCCCTGATCGTGGGTTCTGCCCCCTTAGCCATGGGAACGCATTTAATGCCCTAGTCTGGTGGTTGGTGATCCGACCCTAAGTCGTATGATTACTTGTGAGAATGTTTGCACCTAACCACCCTGATTTCCATCACGAAATCCTGACTTTAGTCCCTTCCTTTGTGCATTTAATGCTTCTTGTGACTAGTGGGTTTGCTGCGAAGTCAGAGGCATTACTTCATTGAATGAAGCGTGGGGCCCTGAGGCCACGTGGTGATTCAACCACAACCTTTTTAAGCCATGTCTTTTACGGCCTTCGGCCTCGGCCTTCAATACTGTGGTCGCGAGGCCGAGAGGATTCTGCCTTTGCAGCTCTTCTTTTGTTTTTAGGAAGGCGAAATGCTTGACGAAACGGTAGGCGCCAGGGCCGAAGGGAAGTCCCTTCAATTAGTTCATGACAGTGATTTATTAAGCACAAACATTGCCCCCACATCCCTGGATTCTTCGGTCACGGCTTGGGTAGAGGTCGAAAGGATTCCAAGGGATGGACCCTTTGCCTTCCCCTGGGAGTGATTGATAGTTGGTGCTTTAAATGCGTAGGTCAATCGGCGTATTAAATGCGCAAGCACGCCTAGCAGGCCATTATTGCGCAAACCGCCGTTTTGTCTTGTTAAATGAAACGACGACTTCTGAGCTTCCGCCACGTCATCGCACATGCGATCGTACAGTCAGACTGCTACGTCTCTCGAGAGAGCCATGCCCTTTCGTTTCAAACTCTAGCGCCAATATAAAAGCCTGGCCTTCTTCATTTTTCTCCACTCCTTTCTGCTCCAGTGGCCTTCCCCTTGTAGTTTCTCCAGAACCATGGTTGAGCCATATCTCGGCGTCGTGGCCTGATCCAGATGGTTTTCTCCCTCCTGCTGTCCATCAACAATCCTTCGTCCCGGAACGTCGACGCGGGCCAAGGCCGTGGTGTGGCCGAGATTCCTTCCTGGCCTTGGGGGAGAATGACCTCCCTTCATATGAGGCCGCGAAGAAACCGCAATGCGATCGATGAAGATGGAAGGGCTTGGTATGACGATTCCAACTTGGCCATGTCCGTTTGGCCTAGCACCTTGGTTGCACCCATGGCTGGAGTGACGGCCATAGCTTCACCCAGCCACAGTTGTGCCCAGAATGACGGCCCTGGCCATGGTCGGAGCGACGACCTTGATCGCGACCCGGTTTCATCCATGTCCAGAGTGACGTCCAGGTTGTTCGGTCACCCGGAGAGACCGAACCTTTAGCTCCATCGGAACGATGGCATCATGACCGTAGGTGAAGGCATAAGGGTATGTGCCAATAGCCGATCGTTTCGAGACTCGGTAAGCCCAGAGGGCCTCAGGGAGTAAGTCGTGCCGCGCCCTAGGTTTTGCCTCAATCATTTTCTCGAGGATACCCTTGATTACCTTGTTGCTCACCTCGGCCTGTCCGTTAGACTGTGGGTAGTAGGGTGTCGAGTGGACCAATTTGATCCCCATCCTTTCGGCGTATTCTCGAGTCTCGGCTGATGCGAATACTTGGCTGTTATCGGCCGTGATGGTTTCAGTGGACGATGTGATTTTCAAAGAATCTGACCACCTGTGTGCTAGAAATGGACCGATAGGACTCCGCCTCGACCCATTTAGTGAAATAGTCAGTTGCCACCAAAATCCAGGCGTGCTGGTTGGACGCGGCCGGGTAGATTTTGCCAATAATATCCACGACCCATCCCCTGAACGGCCATGGTTTAGTAACCGGGTGGAGGGCGTCAGCCGGTACCCTTTGTATGGGGCCGTAGATTTGACACTTGATGCACCCCTTCGCATATTCTATGCAGTTCTTTAAAATTGTCGGCCAATAATAGCCGTGCCTCCAGATCAACCATCTCATCTTAATGCCGGACTGGTGAGCGCCGCAAATCCCTTTGTGGGATTCGGCCATGATAACCTCGATATCTTCGGCGCTGAGGCATAGGAGCAATAAATCGTCTAATCCTTTTCGGTATAGCTCGTTCTGATAAATCAAATAACACCGAGCTCGGAATCGAGTAGTCCTTTCATGGTTGCCAGAGGGATTGCGCAGATACTTAACTATGGGGTAGCGCTAGTCAGCTTCGGCCGCTTTGACCTTGTCGGTAACCTCGGCTGATGATACTTGCGCCGTCATTCCTCGCTTGGCCAAAGCCGGCAAGGTGCGCCTCTCGACCCTTATTACACGGTCGTGGTCACTGTCTGGAAGGTTCACACCTGGCGCTACCTGGGCCATCTCATTGGCCTCATGGTTTTCGGCGCGCGGTACGTAAACGAAGGAGATCCTAGAAAATTCGTCGGCCGTATTGAGGGCCGTTACATAATACAAGGTTAAATTCTCGCTCATGCACTGATATTCCCCGATCAGTTGGTTAATTACCAGTTGAGAATCACCGTAGACCAGGACACGGGTCGCCTTCATTTCTTTTAGAATTTCAAGATCGATGATGAGTGCTTCATATTCTGCTTGATTATTAGTGCATTTGAAATCAAGCTGGAACGCAAATTGCCACCTTTGGCCTTGGGGGGATTCAATCACGACCTCGGCCCCAGACCTGGCCTCGGTACTGAAGCCATCGAAGTACATGGTCCAGTAGTTTTTCTCCATATGGGCCATGCCGATCTCAACCTCTAACTCCCCCTCTTGCCCCTGAGCCGGGTGGTGGGCCAAGAAATCGGCCAATGCCTGGCCTTTGACTGACTTCTGAGCCACATATTGGAAGGTGAATTCGGACAATGCCATCGTCCACTTCCCGATCCGACCGTGTATCAATGGCCAAGTAAGCATGTATTTGATGAGGTCGGCCTTGGAGATGATCTGAACGACCGAAGGAAGCATATAATGGTGCAACTTGGTGGCCGCGAAATAAAGTGCCAACCATAATTTCTCGATCGGTGAATAGTTTAGCTCGGCCATGTTAAGGGTGAGGCTTAGATAATGCACTGCTTGCTCTCGCTCAGACTCGTTGTTCTGGGCCAGCAGACAACCAATAGAGCCTTCCGAAGCCGAAATGTAAAGCCTCAAGGGTTTCCCTCTTTTCGACGGCATAAGGACCGGTGGTTGAGATAAATATTGCTTGATGTCGTCAAGGGCCGCTTGATGTTCTGCCCCCCACGCGAATCATTCTGTGTCTTTCAGTTTGAGCAGAGGAGTCAATGGCCGGATTTTTCCCGCCAAATTAGATATGAACTGCCTTAAAAAGTTGACCTTACCGAGGGAAGATTGGAGTTCCTTTTTGGTCCTCGGCAGGGGTGCCGTCATAATGGCCGTAGCTTTATTCTTATCTATCTCGATCCCCCGTTGGTGGACCAAGAAACCGCGAAAGTTCCCAGCGGTGACGCCGAAGGCACATTTCTTAGGGTTCATCTTTAGGTCGTGTGCCCGCATGCGATTGAAAGCCTGTCGGAGGTGTCCCACATGGTCGGCTTTGGATGGGGACTTTACAACAACGTCGTCGATGTAGACTTCGACGGTTCGACCAATTAGGTCGTGAAAAATAAGGTTCATGGCTCATTGGTACGTTGCGCCGGCGTTCTTCGGGCCGAATGGCGTGACTACCCATTCATAAGTCCCGATTGCGCCCGGACATCTGAACGCCATCTTGTGGACATCTTCCTCAGCTATGAAGATCTGGTTGTAGCCAGCGTGGCTGTCCATGAAAGACAAAAGCTCGTGCTTTGCTGCTCCGTCCACCAGGAGGTCGGACATAGGTATGGGATACTCGTCCTTGGGGGTCGTGAGGTTTAGATTCCTGTAGTCGGTGCAGATCCTCAAAGCCCCAGTCTTTTTCAACATCGGTACAATGTTAGCCAACCACTCAACGTACCGGGCCGTGCGTATGAAGCCGGCTTTAAGGAGCCGTTCAATTTCCTCTTTGACCTTAAGCTGTACTTCGGTCGAGAATCGCCTCGGCGATTGTTGGAAAGGCCTAAACCCTTCCTTAATTTTTAGCTCGTGCTCGACCAAACTTTTTGGCAATCCAGGCATCTCATGATAATCCCAAGCAAAACAATCCTTATATTTATGAAGCAGGCCGATAATCTCGACTGCTAATTCAGGGCTCAAAAGCTGACTTACAAAAAGTGGCCGTGGTTTGGGGTCGGTCCCTACCTTTATTTCTAGTAACGGGTCCTGGACCTCGGGGTAGTCATCCTCCATCTCGGCGGGCGCCGTTCCCAATTCGTTAAAGGCCAAAGTGTCCGCCTCATCTGACTCGTGAAGGAATTCGATTAGGTTGATCGGCGAGTTTGGCTGTAAGGATTCCTCTGCCCAATGTTCCAGCAGTCTTTCCAGCAGGTCGGTCACGGCCGCCGCTCCCTCCTCTCTAGTGGCTTTGTCTGTCATCTACAAGTCAGTGAGGTCGATCAATACTTCGCGCACTGAATCTTGTCGAACATTCTCAGCGCCTAACTCCAGCACTTTCTGAGCCGTTGTCCTGGTTGGCCGGCCGCTTGCATCGTGGCCGGTGAGGACAACTCATCCAACGTCGTCGTCGTAAATTCGTGCTTGCACGGCGTTGGGTTCAAAGGGTTTTTTGTCAGCCGGGTGTATGGACACCCTCTGGCTGTCCCAGAAGAACAACAGTTGGAAGAGGGAGGACGGTATGCATCCAGACTGATGGATCCAGTCACGACCGAACAATATATTGTAGTCCATGCTGGATTCGACCACGTAGAAGGCCGCGACTCTCGTCTGGTCGGCCACGGTGATTTTTAAAGGCAATATCGAAGGCCGCGACTCTCGTCTTAGATTTATCGCCGACAAAGTTGCTCATGACCACATCGCTGGGGATGAGGTCCTCCTTTGACTTATCCAGCTTCCTCATCAGGGAATAGGGCAGGATGTTGACCGTTGCCCCATAGTCAATGAAGACCTTGGACACGGGCACACCCTCCACATGAGCTGAGATGTATAACGGCTTGAGGAGTCGGTATTTGTTTGGCTCGTCTTTGGGTATTACCTCATTAAAAGCCACAACCAACAATTCTTCCTTTGTCTTTGGCCTTTAATCAAGCTGTTCCTCGGCCATGTCATTATCCAGGCCGTTGGTCTGGCCTCTTGGGGCCAAAAACTCGGACGGTAGCACCAAAACCATGTTCATGCTGACCTCCTTTAGCTTCCGCTGGTTTCCCCTACCAGACTCTTTGTTGACCTCGTGGCCGTCACTGGCGAGGGTCTTTTCCTCGATCATCTCGAGGATCCCATCGCAGTCCTGATGGGAGAGTCCCAACGTGGAGTCATCCTCGGCCTGGTGACCAAAGAGAAGACCGTCGTGGCCCTCGGCCATAGGCCTCGCAGTCCCAGGGGTATCGCCTGTGGTTGCTTTGGTCTTAGGGGGGGTCCGAGGTCTCGACTTCCTCCTCGAGGGCTTGCCTAGCCTTAGCTAACACATCCCTAGCCACTAAGTAATCGTCCAACCGGCTTACCCGAGCCCTTTTCTCGGTCGTCAGACCAAAGATGGTGTCGCCCGGGGTCACAGTAAAATATTGGCGGAGGTATTCCAAATCGCTTCTGCCGAAGGGGGCCTTGGCCTCTAATTTTCCCTGCTCGGGTCGGATTTGCCTATTTTCTCGGTTCGCCTGGTATACGGCCTTAATGGCCGAGTCGGATTTGCTGGTAATGAAGAGTTTTTCTGCCATGGCGTTTCTGAGAGCCAAGTCCACGATTTCACTATTTTCAGGTGTCATGCCGTATAGGTCGATGGCCGAGTGGTCCTTGTGGAATTCCATGAGAAAGGACAAACCATTGGCCGAAAAAGAGGGGTCCCTTCCGTGGTAGACATCGATGATGCCTTCATCCGTTCCCTCCGGGGCCGCGGCCTTTAGCTCGACCGAAACAGCTGTCATTCCGCGGGGATAACCATCCTGCCTAGGGCACCATGCCCTTGGAGGCTTGACGCTGGCGACCTTCGCTACAGGGGAATGATTGGCACGGATGGTGGTTCGTCTGCAGTTGCCATCTTCTTTTGGCATTTCAACCCCTCGACCTAGGCCGTCTGTGTCCTGGCTTACTGAACTTGCCTTTGCATCCTTCTTAGCTGGGTCTTTGTCAGCGGTTCGGTGTTGCCCCCAGGTCGAGCATGATACCAACGTTCATCCCGTACGACCGGTAGTTTGAAAGTCTTCACCGGCCTAGAAGCGGCTCCGTCTTTGTGGCCTGCCGAGGTACTAGGGCCTTGTGCCCCTAGTCGGTCGAAAACAACTCTTCTCGCTGGCCACCGATCGTATTGGCCGTCGAATTTCCTCATAGTTGGTCGAGATGGCTCGATGGCCTTCCTTTCGTTTTCGGGCGGTCTGAGCTGACGGACCTCATGCTTGCACCGACAACACGGTATCGGCTCTGGTTCGGCCAACGGCTCCTTTCCTTCTGCAGGCCGACGAACTTCCCTATATTCGGCCCGGAGCTGAGCGTTGACCATGTTGATGACAGGCGGAGGGAATGGCTTAGAGTCGACTTGCATGGCCGCCTTTTCCGGGAATTGAAGCTTCTTTTCGTCTATCAACTTCTGGATGATGTCTCGCAGAACGACGCAGTTGTTGGTGTTGTGAGACCAAGAACTGTGGTATTTGCAGAACGTCTTTCCTTTGAGCTCTTCGGGTTTCGAAATTTTATGGCCGAAGGACAATTTGACCTTTTTCTCGGTTAACAGTAGGTCAAAGATAGCTCCGGCCCTTGTCAAATCAAAAGTGTAGGCCTTCGTTTCTCGAGTTGCGAACTTGGCGTCGGGAATCTTTGTGCGGCTATTGTTGACCTTGACAAGTCCTTTGCAGACGAATGGCTTGTCTATGCTGACCTCGGCTGAGCTCATCTCAACTTCGTCGCTCTCGGCCTCTGTGGGGTTGTCTGCTTCGGCATAGCTGACTACGGGATTCCGATAGTAAGTCCCTTTTGAAGCCGTCCTCTTCTACACATCTTCTTTCAACAAGGATGCGTATCGGTCCACCTTGTTGATCAAGTCGTGCATGTCCCGGAATTCAATCCCCTGGAATTTCTTCCGGTATTCAAATTCCAACCCTTCTTCGGCCATCTTGACAAATTCCCGCTCCGGTAGGTTCGTGCGGCACCAGTTCCTGCACGTTTTGAACCGCTGCAGGTAGTCGCGAGGTGATTCTTCTGACGCCTGGCTCATCCTTGCCAACTCAGCGACCGTTATTTCCCGGTTGATTTGATAGAAATACTCGTGGAATATCCTCTCCATGTCAGACCAATCCCTCACCGAATTCGGCGGAAGGTTTATGAACCACGAGAACGCCGCGTCGGTCAGAGAGTGAACGAATAAACGGAGCTTCTGGGCGTCCGAATCGGCCTCTCCGCACTGGGCTGTGAAACGGCCTATGTGTTCGATGGAGGAGGTCTGCCCATCCCAAGAGAATAGAATGAATTATGGCAACCGATAGTTCCGGGGAAAAGGGGTTCGGTCAATTTCTAGCTGGTATGGTTTGGTATACCTTGGCGTTTCCGGGCGCCTCTGAGCCATGCCGTCCTCGATCATTCGTCGGACGTCTTCGAATCGGAGCCCCTGAGGGGGCGCTTCTTGCTGGGCCGCAACTGGCCGTGGAACTTGTTGCCCCTGGTTCTGCGGCCTTACCTGCTGGGCCACTTGAATGGGGGGTTCGGCCGTTGCGACCGAGATGGGTGATACCAGATATGCACCGTAGGTTTGACTGGGTTAGTATGGGTTGTAGTTGGAACGGCCGAACCATACTGAAGATGGGAGCCTGACGGCAATGACGACGTATGTAATGGTGAAACGGTCTGATTGCTCTGACTGTATTCCTGTGACGAAGCAGCGGTCGAGTTGCTTGGGCCGGGATGGGTCTGGACGGCCGCAGTGTGGACTGGGCCAATTTGCTGGACCGTGGACTGTGCGGGGCTGCTTTGCTCCAGTGATACGGCCAAAGCATGGAGTGGGCCGTGCGTCGTCTCTGTCGAGTAGGTCGGTCCGGGATTTACCCATGTTAGCTGGGATTGCCCCCAGCTATTTGTCAGCGGCCAAAGCTTGTGTGCGGCTAGAGACGCCGAGGCTGCTGCTTTCGCCGTAGGGCTCGAACCTCTCGCGCTCTTGGCCTCTCTGTCCGGGTTTGGGGGGCGTCCGTAGTTCTGAGGAGAATCTGTCCACCGCGGCCATAAAGGATGTTTCTATCTTGTAGGCCTGCTTTGCCATCAGATCTTCCACGACTGCTTGCTCTCCCAAGGACTCGGCCATGCGACCCGTCGTCATTGGACTGCTGGCCGAGATTTTGACCGCGTGTTCGGTCTCGGTGACAGTGATTGGTGAGGTGGACTCAGGAGCCTCGGAAGTCATTTCGACTGTTTTGTTTTTGAGTTTTGCCTGTGCCCTAGTTTCCACCATAAGTTTTTTGACAAGTCTCACTGGGCGTGCCAAAAGTGTTTGTCTGTCGTGAATCTCACGGCCTGGTGCTCCGGGCCGAGGGGATGTGCGTCAACATGTGACGTCCTTCTTTTGGATGCGGTGCAGTTGTGCGCGAGCGTATGATATATGGGGTGAATGAGGCAATAACAGGGATGGTGCTCCGGCGCCTTGAAAATCAAGGGTCGTATGATATATTGATCAATGGATTTTCCTTACAATCTACCACTACTCCTAAGACAACAAATAAAGGTATTGAAAGTGCATTATAGGAAAATATAATTTGCTCCGTGGGAGGCTTTTGGTTTGTTGTTTGAACCCTTTGAATGTAGTCCTGAGCTTAGTATTTATAGGAGTCCTGGAGGGACATTCGAGGCTGACAAGACCTGCGCGGTGGAGTCTGACCGGGGCAAGTGGGTAGTCAAATCGGCATTTGGGATCGTGAAGCATGGCGGTTTGGGGTTGAGAAGCATGGTGGTGTGACCCCCATAAATCTCGGTAAATCTCGGCCACCGTCCTGATCGTGGGTTCTGGCCCCTTGGCCTTGGGAACGCATTTAATGCTCTGGTTTGGTGGTTGGTGATTCGACCCTAAGTCGTAAGATTACATGTGAGAATGTCTGCGCCTAACCACCCTGATTTCCATCACCAAATCCTGACTTTAGTCACTTGCTTTGTGCATTTAATGCTTCTTATGACTAGTGGGTTTGCTGCGAAGTCAGAGGCATTACTTC
The DNA here is from genome assembly GCA_903112645.1 of Prunus armeniaca. Taxonomy (NCBI): domain Eukaryota; kingdom Viridiplantae; phylum Streptophyta; class Magnoliopsida; order Rosales; family Rosaceae; genus Prunus; species Prunus armeniaca. Next base: position 13,825,753 of record CAEKDK010000001.1, read on the forward strand.
ATTGAATGAAGCGTGGGGCCCTGAGGCCACGTGGTGATTCAACCACACCCTTTTTAAGCCGTGTCTTTTACGGCCTTCGGCCTCGGCCTTCAATACTGTGGTCGCGAGGCCGAGAGGATTCTGCCTTTGCAGCTCTTCTTTTATTTTTAGGAAGGCGAAATGCTTGACGAAACGATAGGCGCCAGGGCCGAAGGGAAGTCCCTTCAATTAGTTCATGACCGTGATTTATTAAGCACAAACAGACCTCAAGTTGTAAGATTACTTGTGAGAATATTGGCGCCTAACCACTCTGATTTCCATTACCAAATCTTGACTTCAGTCACTTCCCCTCTCCCCTCGTGCATTAAATGCTTCTTGCGACTAGTGGGCTTGCTGCGATAGTCAGAGGCATTACTTCATTAAATGGGGTGTGGGACCCTGAGGCCACGTGGCGATTTAACCACAGTATCTTCGGCCGTGGCCTTTACGGTCTTCGACTTCGGCCTATAATACCGCAGTAGCGCGGCCGAGAGGTTTCTGCCTTTGCAGCTTTTCTTTTGTTTTTAGGAGGGCAAAATGCCTAACGAAACGTGGCCGTTTCAGTTCATAAGTAGGTGCTAGGGCCGAGAGGAGGTCCCTTCGATCAGTTCATGACCGTGATTTATTAGGCACAAACATTGCCCTCACATCCCCGGATTCTGGTGGACCTCTCGGCCTTTGACGGGGGGGACTTCCAAGATTGGAATGTTGCCAGGCCGTAGCCCCAATGGCCAACCTCGACCTCGGACTGGGAAAAATGGCCGCCAACGATGGAGCACTTCTTCGGCCAGCAATGGAAGGATCAAGGCATCTACCACTTGATCAAGTTGTTCGATCGGCCACTCGTCATGGACCGGTCGCTCTTGGCCGCGGCCCTATGCTTCTGGTCGTCGGCCACAAATACTATGAACCTCCGGTTTGGCATGATGACGCTGACCGTTCTAGACATGGCGACCTATTCGGCCTTTCCCCCCTTGGCGTGGAAGTAAACGCCGCTCCGGTCGCCCCTGAGGCTGAAGGGAGCTTTAAGGCCGCCTGGTCTACGTTCGCCAAGCTTGCTGGGAGTAAGGCAAAGAACATGCTCAACTACTCCAGCTTTTACAGCAACTTCGGCATGGAGGACAGCGCTGATGATGACTCCATCGCTCCCTTGGGCGAGGTCGAGCATGCCGCTTTCTTGCTGTACTGGCTATGCAAGTTTGTGTTTTGCACCCAAGCGAACAAAGTCACCCTGGAGTTCGCCCATCTGGCCAACTATCTCACGTAGGGCGAAAGGCTGGCACTCGGCCCATTCCTCCTTGGTCATATCTACCGTACGCTTCACGACGTCGTCACGGATGGGATGAAGCCGAAGCACCGTGGTCCACTATGGGCCTTCCAGTTCTGGGTTCAAGCTTACTTCCCAGAGCTGAGGGGGGCGGTTGGCCAACGCATTCGCCCGGGCCCCCAGGAAGCACAACACCTCGACTCTCTGCTACAAATTTTTCTACGGCTTAGTCGAGAGGACCGGGACGCAGTTCAGGTTGTGCCTTGCTCGACCGTATCCTTTGTTTCTGGCGCACGACCTCTCCGTGATCCCTGACGGCGAAACAGAGAACGATCTTAGGGAGATTTGGGGCTCCTTCCTGGTCGCGCGCGACCTTCACTGCGGCCTGTCCAAGGCTGGGGCTGAGGTTTATCTGCCGAACTTCGTGGCGCGGTAATTCGGCCTGATTTTGGGCGGAGTTTGTTAGTTTATAAGTGTATATGCTGAAATGTTATAAGAACTAAGAGTTGAATTTTGTTTAAATGGCAGCCCTTGGATGATAGTCCAGGTGTGCAACTAAGATGTAATCTTAGAGTAAGTGATAGTTTATGCCATATGTCACTATCTTATAGGGTAGATGAATGGATGACTAGATTTGAATGATGTAATGAGGGAATATGCTATTCTCAACGGTTTCATATGCACACTGTGGGAGCAATTTTCGTCCCACAAGAATATTCGCCTAAGATTCTTTCGTCTTCTTCGCTTTTCTTTCTCCCTGGAAAACAAATCGGAGTAAAAGGACCACACCCAGGAGGTGTTGGCCAAAGGCCCTCCAATGCCTAAGTTAGGTTGGGTGTCTGAAGGAAAACCGGGTGGCCGGAGTTGTGTGTGGTGGTCGGAGCCTTGTGTGAGAGAGAGAAAGAATATGGCAGCTAGGGTTTGTGAAGGACAATTTCTGCAGAGTTTTAGTAGGAATTTAGACGTACCTCAATCCTTGTGCGTAGCCAAGTACTTATAGGTGGCCTCAGAGGATAGGGTTTCAGAAGGATAATTCCATAGATTGAAAGGAATTGTCCTTCCTTAATTTGGCGAGGTTGTTGTATTTAGGGATTTGATTTAAATTAGGGATTTGATTTAAATCAAATCCGTAATTAAGTCAGGAATAAGATACATCCCATTTAAAATCGCTCCCACACACAGAGTGCGTGTGAAGGAAAGGAAACATCTCATTTTGCTTCTTCTACAAGCTCTCTCTCTTTGAAATCTCTTTCTCTTGAACCTTTCATCTTCTTAAGATTACCAGCTCCGTTGTTTGTAGATTTGAAGCTCACATACAAGATAATAGTCTGCAAATTCTAACATGGTATCAAAGCCAGGTTGGATCAATTGATACTGGGTGTTTGGATATGTGAAAGAGCTACCGAGAAACTCGAAATTGAGCTCAAGTTTTTGTGATATGAGTCTAACATGGCTGGGTCATGTAGTGGCGAGTTGAGAGGGCCGATCTTTAACGGCGATAACTATGAATTTTGGAGTATAAGGATGAAAATCATCTTCAAGTCTCATGGGTTGTGGGATTTGGTTGAAAAAGGATTTGACAGCACAGATTTGATGAAGGCTGATGAATCTGATGCAAAGAAGAAAGAAAAAGAAGAATCAAGTGGTGCTGGGAAGATGACTCTCATAGAGGTACTCATGAAGGATGCTGAGGCTCTGGGACTGATTCGAGGAGCAGTTTCATATGCGATATTTCCTAGAATTTCTCATGAAGAAACCTCAAAAGGCGCATGGAACATTCTACAGCAAGAATAACATGGTGATAAACAGGTTAGAAGTGTTAAATTACAAGGTCTTTATAGGGAGTTTGAATACACAAGAATGAGAGATGATGAATCACTTTCTGTTTATCTTACAAAACTATTTGATTTAATAAATCAAATGCGGAGCTATGGAGAGGAATTATCTCAAGAAAGGGTTGTTCAAAAGTTGTTAATTAGTTTGCCATCAGCTTATGACTTCATTTGTTCTGTTATTGAGCATTCGAAGGATTTGGATGTGATTAAGGTACAAGAAGTGGTAGCCTCTTTGAAAAGTTTTGAGCTAAGGCTAGATAGGCATTCTGAAAACAAAACTAAGAGTGCATTTGCTAGTCTTAGTGAGAATCCCAAACCAGTTAAGTTCACTGGAAATCAAAATGCTAAGCACCAGAAGAATTGGAAGGCAAAAGGTAAAAAGTGGGATAGCAGCTCCACTGATGGTGCTAGAAATCCTTGCAAGCACTATGAAAAATTGCATTTTGGTGAGTGTCAATTTAAGGGCTAGCCAAAGTGCTACAATTGTGACAAGTTTGGTCACCTTCCAAGGGACTGCAATAGTAAGAAAACAGTGCAACAACTCAATTATGCCAGTTAGGTAGAATATACACCAACTATGTTTTATGCTAGTAATAAAACTAATACTAGTGTAAAAGGATATGATGATGTATGGTATGTAGATAATGGATGTAGTAATCATATGGCAGGTAGGGAGGATCTACATGATGATATTGACAAGAATGTGACTGCAAAGGTTGAAATGGGTACTGGACAACTTGTTGAAGTGACTGGTAAAAGGAATCTTGTGGTTGAAACCAAAATAGGCAAGCAATACATCAAGGAGGTTATGCTTGTGCTTGGACTGAAAGAAAATTTGTTCAGTGTGGGTCAAACGATGGAGCATGGCTACTACTTGGTGTTTGGAGATCATAAGGTGGAAATCTATTATGACAGCTCATATTCCAACATGGTTGCAAGAGTACAAATGAGAGGAAATCGAAGTTTTCCAATGAAGTTGCAGTCTGGAATACACATTGCCTACAAGGCGAATGTATACCACTCTACTACTATGTGGCACAGAAGATTGGGACACTTGAACATGAGCAGTTTGAAGTTGATGCAGGAGCAAGAAATGGTGGTAGAATTACCAGAAATCAAAGCAGTTAAAGGAGTGTGTGAAGGTTGTGTTCTAGGTAAACAATGCAGGGAGGCATTTCCAAGGGAAGCTACTACTAGAGCTTCAACTCCTCTAGAGCTTATACACAGTGACATTTATGGTCCAATGCAGACAACTACAAAGGCTGGGAATCGATATTTTCTCACTTTCATAGATGACTACACAGGGATGTGTTGGGTCTATTTTTTAAGACACAAGTCTGAAGTTCTTAGTGTGTTTAAAAGATTCAAAGCTATTGTGGGGTTGCAGAGTGGTTATAAGCTGAAGAAGCTTATAAGTGAGCGAGGAGGAGAGTACACTTCAGTGAAGTTTGACAGATTCTATGAAGATGTAGGCATGGAAAGACAACTCACCACTCCATACACACCTCAGCAAAATGGTGTGGCAGAGAGAAAGAACAGAACTATTGTGGAAATGCCTAAGTGTCTTATGTTAAAGAAGAAATTCCACTTGAATTTTGGGCTAAGGCAGTCAATACCTCTATGTATATTCTGAATAGATGTCCAATCAAAGTCGTGATTAAGAAAACACCTTTTGAAGCATACAGTGGGAGGAAACCAGGAATTAAGCATCTAAAGGTGTTCGGTTCATTGTGTTACTCTCATGTGCCAAATTAACAGAGACAGAAATTGGATTTGGCAAGCAAGAGTTGCATTTTATTGGGGTATGGTAGTTGTGAAAAGGGATATAGACTATATAACATTGAAACTAGGAAAGTGATTGTTTCCAGAGATGTTGTATTCAATGAAGATGCATGTTGGGATTGGAATGCACAGAAGGAAAGAAGTGTGAGTATTCAGATTACTGAAGTATTAGAAGGAGAACAAGGGCATGAAGGAAGTTCTTGTGATTCTGAAGCACAATGTGAAGTAAGTGAAGTGCCCAGCTCAAGCACTGAAATCTGTGATCAAGAAAGGATGACAGGTCCACAGGATATTGATCACACTCCTCTCAAGTACAAAAGTATTGCAGAAGTGTATGAGAAGTGCAATCTGTGCATTATAGAACCAGAAAATTTTGTAGAAGCTGCCAAGGATGAATCTTGGAGGTAGGCTATGGAAGATGAAATTACCATGATTGAAAAGAACAACACTTGGGAGCTGGTTGATAGACCATTTGATAAACCAATCATTGGAGTCAAATGGGCCTATAAGACTAAATTGAATATGGATGGATCTGTGTAGAAAAACAAAGCACGGTTGGTTGCATAGGGCTATTCTCAGAAACCTGGAATAGATTTTAATGAGACCTTTGCTCCAGTGGCAAGACTTGATACTGTAAGGACCTTGGTGGCCCTTGCTACATAAAAAGGTTGGAAGTTATTTCAGTTGGATGTAAAGTCAGCATTTCTAAATGAAGTGTTGAATGAAGAGGGTGCATGTAGATCAACCATCTGGTTTTGTGATACAAGCAAAGAAGATAAAGTGTATAGGCTTAAGAAAGCTTTATACGGTCTGAAGCAAGCTCCAAGAGCTTGGTATGAAGAAATAAACTCTTACTTTACAAAGGCTGGTTTTCATAGAAGTCCAAGTGAAGCTACACTGTATACCAAGACATCTCACAATGGCATTCTTATTGTGTCACTATATGTAGATGACATTGTCTACATAAGAAGCTCGAAGGAAATGATGACTGAGTTTAAGAATGAGATGATGAGACAATATGTGATGACTAATCTAGGGTTGCTTCACCATTTTCTTGGCCTTGGAGTATTGCAAACATATACTTGTATTTTCTTGCATCAAAAGAAGTATGCAAAGACTTTACTTGAAAAATTTGGGCTCAAGGATTGTAAATCTATTGCAACACCATTAGCTGTGAATAAGAAGCTTTCAAGAATAGATGGAAGTGATCTGGCAGATGAGACTTTGTATAGGCAAATGGTGGGGAGTTTGCTATATTTAACTGCAACTAGGCCATATATCATGTTTGCAGCAAGCTTATTGGCTAGGTTCATGCATAATCCTACCAAGAAGCATATGGGGACAACTAAAAGAGTTCTGAGATACATACAAGGCACTGTGAATTATGGTATTGCCTATGAGGAAGGTAAAGGTGCAGTGTTGATTGGTTATTGTGATAGTGACTGGAGTGGAAGTGAAGATGACATGAGAAACACATCAGGTTATGCTTTTAATCTGGGTTCAGGGGTGTTTTCTTAGGCCTCAATCAAGCAAAGCAGTGTTGCTCTCTCAACTGCAAAGGCAGAATACATCAGTGCAGCAGAAGCCACTGCACAAGCCATTTGGCTGAGATTTGTGCTCTCTGATTTTGGAGAAGAGCAAGCAGAACCAACTCAGCTGCTGTGTGATAACACTTCAGCCATTCCCATATCAAAGAATCCAGTTCATCATCACAAAACCAGACATATCAATCGAAGATTTCATTTCATCCGAGATGCACTTCAAGACGGCGAGATTGATCTTCTATACTGCAAAAGTAAAGAACAGATTGCAGGCATCTTCATCAAAGCTTTAGCAAGGGATCAATTTGAATTCCTGAGGAAAGCTCTAGGAGTAATTTCAACGCAACACTTAGAAGGGAGTGTTAGTCTATAAGTGTATATGCTGAAATGTTATAAGAACTAAGAGTTGAATTTTGTTTAAATGTTAGCCCTTGGATTATAGTCCAGGTGTGCAGCTAAGATGTAATCTTAGAGTAAGTGATAGTTTATGCCATATGTCACTATCTTATAGGGTAGATGAATGGATGGCTAGATTTGAATGATGTAATGAGGGAATATGCTATTCCCAACGGTTTCATATGCACAGAGTGCGTGTGAATGAAAGGAAGCATCTCATTTTGCTTCTTCTACAAGCTCTCTCTCTCTCTCTCTCTCTCTCTCTCTCTCTCTCTCTCTCTCTCTCTCTCTCTCTCTCTAAAATCTCTTTCTCTTGAACCTTTCATCTTCTTAAGATTTCCAGCTCCATTGTTTGTAGATTTGAAGCTTACATACAAGATAACAGTCTGCAAAGTCTAACAGAGTTTGGCTTCAATTTTGGCTTGATTTTTCTTAGATTTGGGGCTGGAAACTGGTATAGATGTGTAGAGGAAGTGAAAGACGAAGAGAATGGGACCAATTTCGCGGCCGGAGACCATCGGACGTGGCCGGAATCGTCATCGCAAGCCACAGAGGTCGTGTCTGTTTTTTGAACAGAGGAGAGAGAAAGAGAGGTTGCGCAGGAGGAAGGAGAGAGAGAGGTTTCTGGTTTTTAAAAACTGACTTTGCAAAAATTACGATTGTCCCACTGAACTTCTTTTGATCCTAACTTCTTTGTTACAACTCCGATTTAGGCCTGTTATGTGTCTACGGACTCATTTCGATGTGCTTGGGTAGAGAAGAAAACAGAGAGGAAGAGGATCTGGGTTTTGAGGGCAAAGCTGTGGGTTATGTTGGTTGTTCTTGATCTTCTTCTTCGTGAGAAGATGGTAGTTAGCTAGAGAGAGAGAGAGAGAGAGAGAGAGAGAGAGAGAGAGAGAACTAAATTTCAGAGAAAAGTGATATGTGTGCAATAAGTGGACAATAAATATATATTTATAGGTGATATAGTTGCAAAAAAAATTGGGGAGAGGTGGTATTTCCAGAAAAAATTATAAAAAGGGTGGCATTTAGAGCTATTTCCCTAATTTTTTTAAGGGCTTTAGCGAGGGGGTAAGATTGAGGTTGCCATGGTTAGATGGGTGCCCGATTAGCGAAGAGAAGGTTGTTTGGCTTGAGAGACCATTTGAACAAGAGGAGGTTTAGAGAGCCATTTACGATTGTGGAAAGGATAAATCTCCACTCTCTGACGGGTTTTCAATGGTGTTGTATTAGTATTGTTGCGTTGTTTTGAAGGTTGATTTAATGAGGGTATTTAAGGAATTTCATAGAACATGGTTAATAAATGCGGCTACTAATGAAACTTACATTTGTCTCATACAAAAGAAGTTTGAGGCAGTTAAGGTGGGGGATTTTAGACCTATAAGCTTGGTGTCAAGTCTCTATAAAATTATTGCAAAAGCTTTGGCTTACAAGTTGAGATAGGTAATGGAAGACATGATTTCCAAAGCTGAAGATGCATTTGTGAAGGGGACGCAGATTTTGGATGCAATTTTCATAGCAAATGGGTGGAAGAGGTTCAAAAGATAAAAAAGGAGGGTCTCATTTTTAAGATTGAGTTTGAAAAAGCCTATAACCATGTTGATTGGGGCTTTCGAGATTATGTGTTAGAACATAAGGGTTTTGGGATTGGATGGAGGAGATGGATTGAAGGGTGTGTAGAATCTACCAATTTTCTGTAATGGGAAGCCGAGAGGAAAATTTGGGGCTTCTAGGGGTTGAGGCAAGGAGACCCACTCTCTCATTTTCTATTCATTCTTGTAGTTGATCCTTTAAGTAGGATGGTTCAGCGAGCCAGAGAGAAGGGCTTGGTAGAGGGTCTGATTGTAGGTACAGATAGAATTGAGATCTCTCACTTACAGTTTGCCAATGATACAATATTCTTTTGTTCCGGAAAGGAAGGAAATTTGAGCAACCTATCAAGAGGGGGAAGACCGACATTAATTCAGTCAGTTTTTGAGTAATTTACTAGTTTATTATTTGTCATTATTCTTATTTATGTTGAAGTGACAAAGAGGTTGCAGCATCTAATTTTTGTGGGGAGGTGTTAGAGAAGGACAAAGGTATCATTTGGTGAATGGGAGAAAGTGGCTTAGTCGAAAGAAAATGGAGGAGTAGGGGTTCAGAATTTGAGGTAACGAAATAGGGCATTACTTGGCAAGAAGTTTTGAAGCCTCGTGGTATCTTAATAAATTTGGTACTGCAATTTGGTGCCTATCTAGGCAAGTTAATAGTTCACTTTGCGGTAATCACATCTTCCTCTACAACACTCGCAAGTCGACCTATTTAAGTAAGATAATAAAACATGGTATGGAATGGCAAAGAAGATGAAAATAAAACATGGTAAACTGGAAAAAGACAAAAGAAAGCAAATAGGATTCAGGTACAAGAATTTGTTAAGATTTCAGAGGGATGGACCCTTGGCCCACCACTAGCATCATCGATATTGTCCCCAATTTAACCATATGTTTAGCAGGTGTGGGGTTTTATACAAAAGACCTAAATGATATTAGGAGGGGAATCATTTATTATATGGAACTTTTTATTTTGTTAAGTTTTCGATGTGGGAATCGTGTATTCTTCAACACTCCTCCTCACGCGAGACCACTTTTTAGTGGGCCACACGTCCAACCACATTCCACATCTTTCAAATTAAAAAAAAAAAAAAAAAAAAAAAAAAAATTTAAAAATTTAAAAGGGTTTGTTTGATTTTGATTCAATTTGGGGTTTTTTGTTTGATTTAGGTTTAATTGGGCCCAATCAACCAATACCATGTTAAGATTTCAGAGGTACGGATCCTTGGCCCACCACTAGTAACATCGATATTGTCCCCAACTTAACCACATGTTTAGCAGGTCTGGGGTTTTATACAAAAGGTCTTGATGATATTAGGAGTGTAACTATTTATTATATGGAACTTTCTATTTTGTTAAGTTTCCGATGTGGAACTCATGTATTCTTCAACAAAGTTGACAATAATTCGGATAAACTAGCTTGTAGCAGAGCAACAACAATCAATAGTCGGATTGATCATCAACTAGAAATCATACCAACACGCGTGTGTGGTAGAGTAATCTTAAAAGAACAAATGGCGAAAATGAAGCTGGAGTCGTTAGCTGAAAATCTCATGAATGATTGTTGAAAGCTGTTTTGAGTTATTGTGACCGATGCGATCAGTTTGATATATGTTGAGATAGTTTGTGTTGTGTGTCTCTCTTCTTATCATCTTTTTTATATACTAATCACTAACCTAACTTGAATAGTAGGTCACTTAACGTGCAAGACTTTTGATCACAACATACGTAATCCCTATTCAAGCTTTTACACGTAAATCCTTGCTAAATCATATCAAATCACCACAAATTGGCATAAAGATTATTACTACTTAAGAATTTTTTCCTTCTAATTAAGTTTTTTTTCCTTCTAATTATGAATCTCCTTAATGGATCAGAAACCATTGGCCTCACTTATTAAATAATTTAAAGCCTTAGTAGGCTAATGTCAATAAAAACTCGATATAGGCTATATATCTTACATAGTTAAGCTAAAAATATAACATTGTTGATTATGCGTCGGTGACCATTTTAAGTCATACTAGTGGACCCAAAAAAATATGGTCATACCAGCAAAAAAGGGTCAAGTGGGCCTAGCCTAATGGAAAATCTGGTTGCCTACTAATTTGCAACCAACGACCAAATCGGGCGACCTTTGCAATCTCCTTAACTAATTGTAGCTAATAGGAAAGAACCGAGGAAGGGGAAGAAGGAACACAAAATAGTAAAGGCATTAAAATTCGAATTTAAATCGAAATCTTAGTGTTGGACCATGCATGCTGTAAAGCATTATATTGATGGCAGTCGAAGAAAAAGTAGGAAGAAATGCAGCCAAAGAAATTCCATTTTGAACTGAAATAAAATAGCAATAACAGGGCTAGATATTCAAAAAAGATGTATAACAAACTCAGGTCAAAGTAGGTCTTGGTTTAGGTTTTGTTCTACTAATTAAAGAGATCAATGAAGTCCACGACTTTAGTATTTTCAAGACCAGATCAACATTCAAAAAAGATGTAGAGATAATACAGCTGCAAATCAGCCTTTGTTTTTTAATTTCAACATGACCTCTCCCTACTCTTTATTTCTATTTGGCACTATTGGGATTTTCTTTCTTTTTCTTTAATAATTTAGAGTAGGGAGAGATCATGAGCATTCCAAAAGTCCAAATAGAAAGAGTAGACTCCCGAAAATGATTGCCCGTTCATCGAGGGTTATTGTTGGTGTGGGGGATGTTTGTAGGTGATCATACCAACACGCTGTGTGTGGTAGGACTTGGGTTTCTTTGCCTCAAGTGCCTTCCCAGGAGGACATGTAATGAAACAGTAAATCCAGTGTGCTCATCTGGACTTGGCTGTCTGTTGAAAGCAGTGGGCCTTTGAAGGCCTCCGTAAACAATATATTCATTGGATTCACATATTTTTCATCTTCTGTTGCTTGCTCAAAGCTATCTCCTTCGGATGAACTCATGCTGTTTAAATCAATTGCATATGCAGCCCCGAAAAGCCCTCTCGAAGCCAACACTGTCAAGAATGCTGGACAAATAATATGGAAATTGTTAGTTGACAGAAGACGGGACTGATACCAATGAGGAAATGTGCATGTAAAAAAGGGAGAATTCCATTCTGTGTCAGGATCACTTCCCCAAAGAGTTATATATTACCTCAAAGGTTTACAAGTATAAAAGTTTCCGCTACAGGCAGTAAGTTCCATGGTCAAGAACTCAAGCACTTGGAGCTGCAACGTTTTTATCATTTGATTCTAAATAAAATCAAGATGCAAAGTATCTTGTCATGAGATATGAACAAATGGTGCAACTCATTAATGGCATTGTTGTACAATCATTCCAACTATATTGATGAGAGAAATTGCAAGGACCTTCACCTTCAATAAGAAACAATTGTGGTGTAGTTAGGGAAATCGTTTGCAGGCTTGATGTCTATATCAAACTGACCAAAATGATAGTCATATCTTTGCTGAGCTGTGCTTTAAATAACGGAAAATGGACCCAGCTTACAAGGCACAACAAGAAAGTATTCAAGAAGTGGAATACTGACCTACACAATTCAAGCCGACATCATCGCTTTGGGTCTTCATGAGGGCCTCTAGAGACGAGCGCAATAGCTTGGGGCAAAAGGAAAATGAAAAATCAGTTCCATCACCAACCTCTGATGCGTATTGGAGAACAGATACATTAAATAGAAGAAACAGGATGATGGCAGTTTAACAAAACCCCTAAGCAGTGAAGCTGCACTTAAAGAATGGCAGAATTGTTAGCAGGGATATATATTTTTTGAGATCAATACGATGCAAGTCTTAAAGATATTGTTGTTGAAAAACGTTTCATTAGTAGAAGCCACTGGGTGCACAGATGCTTATCATCGTTGAGACTTCCTTGTTTTATTTTTTGGTCGAATCCTTGTAGACTCCAAACCATAGGCATTACACTTGCATACGAACAAAGTCATGATGCACACATTTAGCCAAAAAGTAACCAAAATACAAGGATCAGAGAGTTTCAGGTATAATAAAATTTGAGGTACCCCTAGCTTGCCCGCTCAAATTTCATTTTGACTGGTAGAGTAGAAAAATCTAATTTGAAAGAAACAGGACAAGAATGACTTTGAGCCCCTAACCGAACCAATTCAGAGGCATAACCCTTTGTTTGATTACCGAAAACTCACAGAATTTATAATTTTCCTTCCTACTCTCAGGAAGCAAACAGAAAATAAACATTACTCAAAGTATGTATCTAAATCTCAAAATTGATATGTAAATTTGCAAACAAACAGCAGAGTTTTGATATGAGAAACAGTAGACGAATGAAGCTCGATTTCACCAAATTCGTCAGGCCGTAACAAGTCATACTACCGATAAACACAAATCATTTTCTCAGGAAGCAAACAGAAAACAAATCACAACCGGAAATTTTTATCTCAACAGCAACTCCAGAATTCACAGACAAACAAAGAGAGAATGGTGGAAATACCTATAAAGCTGACGGCGACTCCAGGCAAAGGCGCCAAAAGAGAGGCGGTCGGAAACCCTAGCGACGAAGTCGGCAGTACGAGGCTCCGGATGAATCGCAGAGAGCGGACATGAGATGGACGACATGTCGTGCGATGGGGTGGTCGTCGAAGGAAGAGAGAACATGAACGAGAGGCGAGACGAGGAAGTGAGGGTGGAAGGCGAGGAGAGAGCGGAGGAAGGCGGGGTCGGAGGAGATGGCCTGAGAGAACCGACAGAGGGCGTAGGACACGTGGACGGTGGGAGATTGGGGGTTGGAGAAGCAGAGAAAGCAGATGGAGCCGCCTTCCGCCTTCCTTGGAGGAGCTCCCGTTTCCACCATAATAAGACGACAGGGGCAAAACAAATTTAATAATTATACATAAATAATTATTTTATTTCCTCAATTTTAGGAATTAATCTTCTACTCCCACGGTAATACCGCAATCCAAATCCTAATAAACTTGCCACTCCTTCTCCCCAAAGAAAAATAAATGTTAATTGATTTGGATTGATCAACTCCTCTTTTAAGAAGGTTTTGGAGTCGGGAATGCTATAAATTAACCTGAGCATTGTAGTTTTGTATCCATTAATTTCTCCAGCTATTTATTGCATTTTTTTAGCCATGTTTGGAACTGAAAGTTCAGACGTCAAGAATACAAGTCATCTTTGCAACAAGATATGTATCATGTTGTTGTGCCTATTCTTCATTGTTGGTGCTTACACCTTGTTCTTTATCTCGAATATAGGGTACACACAACCCGAATTCAACGTCAACGGTGCTTATCTTAGTCGATTCAATAATTATACCGAAATCAACCATACTCTCTCCTACAATCTCGTTCTCAACATCACCCTCACAAACCCTAACAAGAAAGTGGAATTTGTGTGGAGTGACACCCAAGTCATTGCATACTATCAAAATGAGAGATTTGGTCTTGTGACTTTGATCGATAGGTGGAAATCGATTCACCAAGACCCCAAGAACACAACTATTTTTCAGAATGCCCTTATTCAAGGTCGGAACCCTCTGCTGTTTGAGGAACATGTGCTTCCCAATGTTACTCACTACTACCGTATTGACCTAGTAATTGCTTTCCATGACAAGATTCATCAATCGTTTGCCGAGGTCACGTGCAACCTAACAGTTCCACTGAATTTTAATGTAACATCTTGTGATGGTTTCAACACAACAAAGTGCTCCTATATTCAATTTAAACTTGACCATGACTTGGCTCCTAAAAATTAAGGAGGAGCTCCTCCTTAATCATTTTAATAATTACTTTCAATTTTCTCCAAGTGCCTTACTTCAAATAGGTTATTTGATTAATATTTATTTATTTCTTAAGAAAGTTTGTGTCTTCCCCTTAAAATTCATTTTTTTTAATTACCTTTAATCCGTTATATTTATTTATTTACTTTTTATGGACAACCATATAGCTCATCGAGGACAACTCGAATGAAACCATATATCTCCTTCCAGACCTCTCTTATTAACATAGCATAGCCGTCTATCTTTTCTATATTCAGCTTAGCCAAAAAGACTCCCAAACCCGTCTTTGACCTGCTGCCTCTGGCTTAAAACAATGTATACCAAAAACTCAGGGGCTGAATTAGAAACAAATGACCAACGGTGGAGGAACACAATCTCTTTAACCATGCAGGCTTGATACTGAACTACATGAACTTTTTTATCTCCTACAGATGACCCGGAACTTCCTCTAATGCGTTTGGCAACCCTATCTGCCCAACCAGCGCAGATAGCCTAGGAGCTCTTCCTCATACAATAATAGAGGGTTCTTATCATGGGAAACCCTCCAAACGTGGCCTTCCCTAAAGGTGTCAGTCTTCCATTGCTATCAAGTGCTTGAAGGATCTTCAAGCAACGCTCAGCTTCATCCAAGGCAGCACCCTCTGGAGGAGTTGGAAATGGAAAATTGGATACCTGGGATGGACACAAAAAAAGGTCATATACTATAACAGCGGTCCTCCATACGTAAAAGATGAAACACAAGAAACATGATCTCTAAATAACATAATGGTAACAAAATAAAGCGTACTTTCAGGTGAAACAAGCCAACGCTGCCCAAGAACTTAGTAAGAACCATCCAAAACCATGAACATTAGAAGATGAATGATACATCTACAAGCAATAAGATACACAAACCAACAGGTTCAGAACCGCAAACCTAACCCCAATGAGATCAGTATTGTCAATTTTATGTATAGTCAGTGGGCTGCACATGAAAATCTTGTGAAATTAAACTATATCCCCACCTCACAAATCAAGCTACTGAAAGAAACTTTCAAAATGTTTAATTGCATATTAATAGCTTAAAGTTTGGCCAGGAGACTTTTTGGACCCACCTTATCAATATTCATGGATTTCATGTAAAGTACAACACCATCAACAGGGACTTTAGATATTTTAGCCAGAGAAAAGTCAGGAAATATGTTACTATATGCTGCAGAAGAGTACAGACGGTAACAGTATCCAGGCCCGGTTCTTCCAGCACTTTCTGCACGTTGAGCAGCTGATGCCTTACTTATCCACTGTACTTCATATATTTCCATGCCATTTGAGGAATTGTAGCTCTTCACTTTCTCTCTTCCAGTATTGTTTGGGGGTGATAGAAACCCACCTAACCCGGGCACGAGAATTGGCCGGGCGCGAGAATTAGCTGGGCACGGGTGAAACGGGGCAGCTGGGTTTCGGAGTCCCTGGGCTTTCGAAAATGCGTCCGGGGCTCGTTAGATTGGGGCTTCGAGGGCTTGCTAGATTGGAGCGGCCGACTGTGTCGAATGATGGTGGCGGCTGTAGTTGTTTTCCTAGCAAGTTGGGCAGTTCGAGTGGAGTTGAAAATCTCAACCGGGATTGGAGAAATTCGCGGCCGGAGGTCCTCAAAGGAGGTGCGGCCGAGGATTGTGGATGAGTGAATTGTTGCCCGGTTTTTTGGACTGGAAGCTCTTTGTGGCTGGGGCCTTTGTCGGTCTCCAAAGTTAGGGCTGGAGTATCTGGGCTCTTTAGAAATCGGGCGGAAGAGTTTGCAAATATGCGGCCGGGCTGTTGAGATGGTGCGGTAGGAGGTGCTGGAGAAATTGGGAAATCTCGGCCGGGTCTCCAAGGAACCTCGTGGCGGCCGAGAATGTTGGAGCTGTTGGAAATATCGGCCGGGCTCTATGTCAAAGTGAGGCTGGATTGCGGCCGAAACATGGGAAGCCAAGATGCGACCGCAAGGAAAACCAAGATATGGCAGGTTGGGCCTTAGGATTTCCTGTGCGACTGGAGCTATGGGAATTTTTGGGCGCACAAATGTGACTGGGCTCTGCAAATTGTAACTTCCTTGCCTTATAATATATAATATATATATATATGTGAGTGAATATCACACATGCAGCCGAAAGTTTGAGGGAGTGGTGGCCGACTTGTGTTTGGTTTAAATGTTAGAATTATTGCCTTCAGTCTGTAGGGTTTGAGAGTTTAAATTATATATATATATAAATATATATATTACACATATGGGCCCTTTGAGTATTGAAGTCGCCAAGCATGAATTCTAGCATGCATGTTTCTATGCATAGTGGCTGGGCCAGTAGTTTGGATTGTTGATTCGTATAATATTTATATATATATATATATATATATGAAAATAAGAATTGGATCAAGTTCCTCAGCAGACTAATTCTAGAGCTTCAGAAATCTAAAGATCACGAAGGGCACCCTCAAATTATGCCAAGAGATTAAAGGTTTTAGCTCAAGCCACCAATTTCAAGCCCAAGATTTTCGGAAGATTATGTGCACATGACGGAGGGCCTCACAAGGAAAGAAATCAAGGAATGACTCCGAATGATCCAAAACAAGGAAGAATCAAGCATGTCAGAATATCTCCTTCAATACAATCTCACGAATTTAGGAGGGCTTCGAAAGGAATGATTTTTAAGAAGAGTTGACATTTGGCCATTCAATGGCCAGCCCATGGGCTGACGAGTGCCCTATATAAACCTTGCTCCATGAAGACATCAGACACAACATCAGACAAACAAACCTATCTTTCGTCTCGCACTTTTCTTTTCCTAGACTTAGGATTTTATTTTTCAAGCACCTAGTGTAGTGAGTTCTTCATATTTCTAGTGTAAGTTTATATTTTCCTTGTCATTTAAATTCTCGTTCAATTTATATTTCTTGTCATTTCAATTCAAGTTTATTTTGATTCCTTTACATTTAATTGTTATCGCACTTCGATTAAATTTAACTTCAAGTTTATTTCTTTTTCGTTCTTATCGTTCTTATCGCTTTTATTTTATTCTTGCTTTATCTATCGCTTTGATTTATTTTATCGCCTTTCAATTCTTGTCTTTACGTTTATATGCATATTTAGTTTAATTGCATTATTTTTACTTAAACCATAAAAACCACAAAAAACATCCATACGAAACCTAACCATTCTCGAGCCCGAGAAAGTGAAAGAATCTAGGCCAAGAAGAGGTTCCTTGCTTGGCCGATCAATCGTTTGGTCAGAAGTTAGAAGCGCAACACATCCATCTATTCTCATTCCACTCAAGCCCAATTTCGGGGCTTGGTGGTGGCACGCCCCGCATCCAAAAGAAGAAGGACCAAAAGTTCCTTCCATCGGCCGCCCCGGCCGAAAAGAGGGTAACATAATTTGGCACGCCCAGTGGGACCACTAGGTTTTGTATGGTCGTAAACACTAGGAGGAATCCTAGAAGAGATCAAGAATTTGAAGAATCTAGACTTCGGTCGGAATCAGAGACAAGCATGGCTGGTTCATTCCCTACAAATACTCAGCCACAAAATGTTCCGGCCACTCAACAAGAGCAAAATGGCCCCGGCCGAAACACGGCCGTCGGCCATGATCAAGTGGTAGTCGAAGACATTACGGAAGTCGCCGGGGGGACCAGTATTGAGGCCGAATCCGGCCACTTCATTGGAACTCCAACAACTCATGCGAGTCATGGAGACAATGGCCCAAACAATGGCCACTCAAAATGCTCAGATCAACGAGAGATTTGATCGATGGTTAGGCCAACAAAATGGCCAAAATGGAAACCAAGGGGCGCCAATTGGAGCACCAGCGGTTGGGCCACAAGTGGAGGCCCAACCAAATGGTTTTGGAGTGAATCCGCCCCAACTTAATCCACCAGCTGGGGCCAACCAAGCCCCAGTGGTTAATATTCCGCCGATGGGCAACAACCCATATGCGGCGGTCAACCAATTTCAAGTGTTCCCGCCATATAATCAATTCCGCCCACAAGCTCACCAAGCGGCTGGGGCCAATTTCGCTGGGCCTCATATCAACCAATTCGGAGTCGGTGGTTGGAATAACCCCGGCGGGAATGCTAACAACCCATTGCTAGGGAATCAAGCAATCGACCGAGGTGCGGTCGAACAAATGATTCAAGATATGGTGCCCCATGCTAGGAGGATTGGTAGGCCGGTTTATCGGCGACCATATCCGGAGCACTTTGATCAAGAGGAGTTTCCAAGGGGTTTCAAGGTTCCGGATTTTGCACTATTTTCGGGAGATGGGCTCCAATCGACCGTTGAACACATTGGCCGATTCACGGCCCAATGCGCGGAGATTGGGCATCGCGAGGCCTTGAAACTAAGGCTATTTCCGAGTACCCTTACGGGGGCAGCTTTTTCATGGTATGTTAAGCTTCCACAAAATTCCGTCCCTAATTGGCAAGTTATGGAGCAAGTCTTCCACGAGCAATTCTATCGACCGGAGCCGGAAGTCTCAATGGCCGACTTGGCAAAGATAAGCCAGAAGCCAAGTGAGTCGGTCCAAGAATATTTGGGGCGGTTTAGAGAAGCAAGGGCTAGGTGTACGGTCAATATGCCAGAGCACGAGTTTGCAAAATTGGCCCAAGGAGGATTGTTGCTTGATCTCCGAAAGAAATTCGAAGGAATTGAGTTCCGCGACATTTATGATCTCTTACTTCGGGTGGATCGATACGAAGCCCTTCTAAAGGAGGAGCAACAAAAAGGGCGGCCGGCACCCCGGCCGACATTTTATAGGGATTCAACCAAACCTTCCGGGTCTAGGACTACGGCGGTCCACGCAATAGACATTGGAGATATAGACTCAGAAGAAAGAGGTGATGAAGTTTACTTAGAGGAAGAAGAGTCGGCTGAGGTAAACTTGGCCGAGATTGTGGCCAAAGGGCCATATGTGTGCAAGGCTTTGTCTAAAGCCTCTAAGGATCAAAGGCCGACCACGGCCCAAATGTCCAAGTTTAGTGGAACCTCCCAAAAGGCGGTCGTGACTAAGTCCTACACATTTGATATTTCTAAAGCCGAACAAATTTTCGACCAACTTTTGAAAGAAAAGATCATAAAATTATCTAATGATCATGATATTCCGTCGGCTAATGAACTTAGAAATAAAACTTATTGCAAGTTTCACAATGTATGGTCTCATACGACTAACAATTGCTTGGTTTTTCGGAATGCCGTGCAGGATCTCATCGATCGGAAAGATCTTGAAGTTTCCGGAGAAAACTACAATGGGCGTCGACAAGGATCCTTTCCCAAATGCTCAAGTCAACATGGTGAATGCTAACTTCCCAAGGCCAGACCAACCTAGGCCTAGGTTGGACTTGGGTGGCTCAGCAAGGGCTGCGGCAGAAAGAAGGGCAAGGGAAATTCCGGCGGATCCTAAGGCGAAGGGCAAGGCTAAAATGTACCCTGAGATGGCCAAAGTTCCCGAGACAAAAGGTTCGACCAAGGAAGAACCTCCAAAGGCCATTGTGCTATGTAGTCGATGCCAATGTGAGGTGACTCTCGAAGTGGTTTCGCCAAAGCCCAAAGAGCCAACCAAGGATCAAGTCCAAGTGGGCAGATCTAGGAGTTTTGAAAAGAAGATGATAACAAGTCCGGCCGAGAATTACGGCCCACATAGCCCAAGGGGCGAAATGGAAGGGAGGCCGAACAAACGGCCATTGCATGAGTACCAAGATAGGTACGAGAGGCCGAGGTATCAGCCGAAGAGGAGAAATCAACATGCCCCTCTAAGATATGAAGACATTGATTCGCCCGATTCAAGCCAAAATCGAAGCATGTGGATTTCGGTGGAAGAAGGCAAAAGCCGAGATGTGGCATATGTATCAAGACCCCGCCCCGCGGACGGTAATGGTGTCCCAACTTTCAAGGTGCCAAACACAAAGGCGGGCCAATGGTATAGAAGTAGAGGCCCAAAACTTCCACCGGTGCCTCTGAGCAAAACTCAAACGAGAAGGGCTCAAAGACAATATGCCACCACTTGCAAGGCGGAGTTAGATTGGGCGGATAAAAGGCAAGCTCAACTTGATCGATTGGTCGAGCTTCGAGAGAAACTTCGATTGGAGGAGTTGGAATTGGCCAAGGCCGATGCCGTCGCTTCTTTAGAGGCCGCCGCGGCCGAGGAGATGAAAATACGTCGAGAATGGGTGAATGGCCGAGTTGTGGTAACGGCCCCGGAAGAGCCAATCTCGGAATTAGAGGCCCATTTGACTGGGGCTTTTGAGGCAAATAACTCTAAAGTGGAAGTTAGTGAACCGACCAAGAGGAGAGGAGATAAACCTCTCAAGGTTCAAAAGGCAAGGGCGGCTCCACCAAAAGCCAAGCCTCCGATCGCCAAGGCCCTGGCCATGACCAAATTGGCTCAGCCCACCAAGGTTGAGAGCAAAGAGGAAAAGGACCAAAACATGGTCCAAGAAGCTGGGGATGTGCCCCATAAAATAGTAAGCGAGCCTAGGGCGGAAGAAGACCAAGTTATGGTCGATGTTGAAACTAATGTGGTAGAAGAAAGGCCGAGCACACGGCCGAGGAAGAAGCTAAGGAGCCATTGGAAAATCCCGAAGGTTCGACGGCCGAAGACGAAGAGATATATGGGGAAGATGAGGAGTATGCGGACGATGAATACTTAGAGGATCTGTCGGAGGAAGCTATGGAACACTTAGAGAAAGAACGGAATGAAGAGATGGCCAAGTTTGAGAATGAGCTAAAAGTGGGCAAGGTCAAAGTAAAGTTTGGAGACTTTGACGAGGTAAATGCCATGGTTGTTACACTTCCACTATTTTTCGAAGCTCGGCCGGATCAACCTAATTTTATGGACGGGGATGTGTTCGATGAGGTTGAGTCCATGGTCCAAATGGAAGGGGCCAAAGAAATTGAGATGGCCCTAGAAACTCCGAAGGAAGGGAATGCCCAACCTTGCATCATGGTGCCCGAAAAGGAGGAAAAAGTGCCCGAGAAGGTGTGCTATGACATGCCCACCAAGAAAATGTCCTCCCACCTTAAGCCCTTGTATGTGGGAGCTCATTTCGATGGAGTTCCGGTGAGTAAAGTCCTTGTGGATATGGGGGCTACGGTCAACATCCTACCAGCCTCAATCATGAGGAAATTGAAGAAAGGCTCAGATGAGTTAATCCCGACCGAGACAACGGTCAGCGGGTTCGTGGGAGACACCACGACTTTCAAAGGGAATTCTCCCACTCCAAGTTAGAGTGGGGCAAAAAGTTAGAATGACTGCCTTCTTTGTGGTGGAGACAACGGCCCATTTCAATGCTTTGTTGGGCCGAGATTGGATCCATGGAAGCATGTGTGTGCCCTCTTCACTTCATCAATTCTTACAATTTTGGCACGAGGATGGAAGTGTAGAGATTGTTCAGGCCGATGTACGGCCCTTTATGGCTTCCGCCAATGCGGTAGAGGCAAAGTTTTATGAAGATGACATCGGGCCCCTTTATTTTACGGGGTCAGATAAGAACGGCCGACCTACGGGAGTCTCGGCCCAAAAGTTGATAGACTTGGGGGCACATGATGCCCAAGCGGATGGGGAGCGTCCCACTATAGCTGATTTTTTCTCCCTCAATGAATGATACAAACATAGAGGGAGAGAAGAGGGCCGCGGTGGAGGACACTTTGAGACGGCTATATGGTTTTTGGGCCGAAAGAGCGGCTGAGCATGGGTCCACCGCCAATTTGGTGGAATTTCTTCATGAAGGCCCGGAGGATGATGCACTTGAGCTCGAAGAGGTAGAGTTGGCACCAAGCGAGATGGATGATTCGAAGGCGGAAGTCCAAGACCCTTTGTTAGAAATCAACTTGGGGACGAAAGACAACCATCGACCAATCTACATCAGTGGTCTAATGGAGCCAGAACTTCGGGCCAAGATGGAAGAGCTTTTGAGAGAATTCAAGGATTGCTTCGCTTGGGATTACACCGAGATGCCCGGATTGAGTCGTGACTTGGTCGAGCACCGCCTACCAACGGTGGAAGATTTCAAGCCCTTCAAGCAGCCGCCCCGCCGGATGTCGGCGGAAGTAGAATTACAGGTTAAGGAGGAAATTGTAAGGCTTGTAAAAGCCAAATTTATTAGGCCAGCTAGATATGTAGAATGGCTTTCAAATATTGTACCTGTAAAGAAAAAAACGGGAGCAATAAGAATATGTGTTGATTTCCGCAATCTTAATCTTGCAACTCCCAAAGATGAATATCCCATGCCCATGGCCGACCTCTTAGTCGATGGGGCGGCCAAGCATGAAATTTTATCATTTATGGATGGGCACTCTGGCTATAACCAAATTTTTATAGCCGAGGAGGATGTCCACAAGACAGCCTTCAGGTGCCCCGGATCCATTGGAACTTTTGAGTATGTGGTGATGCCTTTCGGCCTAAAAAATGCCGGGGCCACATATCAGCGGGCAATGAACTCTATTTTCCATGACATGATCGGTCGAAATTTAGAAGTTTACATCGATGATGTTGTTATAAAATCGGAGTCTAGACCAGGCCACTTGGATGACCTCCGGTCGGCTTTTGAAAGAATGCGGCGGCATCAATTGAAAATGAACCCAAAAAAGTGTGCTTTTGGAGTATCCGCCGGGAATTTCTTAGGATTCTTGGTGCACCAAAGGGGGATTGAGATTGATAAAAATAAGGCGAAGGCCATCATTAACGCACCCCCTCCAAAAAACAAGAAAGGTGTGCAAAGTTTATTAGGCCAAATTAACTTCCTTCGAAGGTTTATAGCCAACTCCGCGGGGAAAGTTGAGCCTTTCTCATCTTTGCTAAAGCTCAAAGATGAAGAGAAATTTCGGTGGGAAGAGACTCACCAAAGGGCATTTGACGCCATTAAAGAATATTTGGCCAAGCCTCCGGTGCTCATTCCACCAAAGCGGGGCCGACCTTTGAAACTATATATATCGGCCGCGGAAAACTCAATCGGAAGTCTACTAGCCCAAGACAATGATGAGAAGAAAGAACAAGCGGTATACTACCTCAGCCGAATTCTAACGGCCACCGAGAGGAAATATTCTCCGGTGGAGAAACTTTGCTTGGCCTTGTATTTTACTGCGACCAAGTTAAGGCATTACATGTTGCCCTCCGTGGTGCATATAATCGCCAAGACTGATTTGATAAAATATATGCTCACCCGCCCAATCATTAGAGGGCGAATAGGAAAATGGACAATGGCATTGGCGGAATTCACTTTCCGATATGTACCCCAGCAGGCCGTTAAGGGGCAAGCTTTGGCCGATTTCTTGGCGGCCCACCCTTGTGTTGAAATAGAGGAGATGGATTTCCTCGAGGTGGGCACATTGAGTTTATTTCCATGGCGCCTTTATTTTGACGGGTCTCGAACATTTAACATGGGCGGGGCAGGTGTCATCATTGAAACGCCCAAAGGATTCCGAACTCGTTACTCTTTTCAATTGGACTTTGATTGTACCAACAATCAGGCCGAATATGAGGCCCTAATCATAGGGTTGGAAATTTTGAAAGAGCTTGGGGTAAAAAGTGTGGCGGTCATGGGAGACTCAATGCTAGTCTTAAAACAATTGTCTGGCGAGTACAAGGTGACTAGCCAAGCTTTGCTTGGATATCATGCGTTGGCCAGCCAATTAATGGAAGATTTCGATGATGTGAGACTCGCCCACTTACCGAGAGAACATAACACTCAGGCCAACGCCATGGCCCAATTAGCATCCGGTGTGGAGATCTCCGAAGGGCTCTCTGAGGAGCTTTTTAAAGTTGAGAAGAGGTCTCTCTCCTCCGTCTTTGAAAGAGGGGTTCCAGCAGAAGTTATGGTGTTAACCATAGCACCGGAGGATTGGAGGCACGACATTGTGCAATATTTGAAAAATCCAAATGGGTCATATAGCCAACAAATTCGGCGGAGGGCCCAATATTATGTGGTAAGGGATGAAGTATTGTTCCGCATAGGTTCCGATGACTTGCTCATGAAATGTTTGGGCAAAAAAGAACAACTCGTAGCAATGACCGAGGTCCACGAGGGGATATGCGGTGCTCATCAAGCTGGCATCAAGATGAGGTGGCTTTTAAGAAGGCACGGTTATTATTGGCCGACTATCCTCAAAGATTGCATTGAGTATGCCAAGGGTTGCAAAGATTGTCAAAGGCATGGGCCGATCCAACATGTCCCGGCCGGACCAATGAATCCCATTGTCAAGGCTTGGCCTTTCAAAGGTTGGGCAATGGATGTGATTGGCCAAATATACCCAAAGTCATCTAAAGGCCATAAGTATATATTAGTGGCCACCGATTTTTTCACAAAGTGGGTGGAGGCCGTCCCACTCAAACAAGTTACTCAAGTCGAGGTGATAGAATTCATTGAGAAGAATATCATCCATCGATTTGGCTTGCCCGAGTCCATCATGACTGACCGAGGAACGGCGTTCATGGGCGAGGCTGTTCAAGCCGCCGCAAGAAATTGGGGAATTAGGATGGTTCAATCCACCCCATACAATCCCCAATCAAATGGCCAAGCGGAGGCTAGTAATAAGGTGATAAAAGGGATTTTGGAAAAAATGATTGATAAAAATCCCAAGGAATGGCACTCTCTTCTTTCCAACTCTCTATGGGCGTATAGAACCTCGAAAAGGTCTGCCACGCAAACAACGCCATTCGCCCTCACCTATGGCCATGACGCCGTCTTGCCACTTGAGATTTCGGTTAAGTCCTTAAGGGTGGTTCGCCATGCCGAATGGAGTGAGGACGAATACGGGCAAGCCATGGCACAAGAGTTAGATGACCTTGACGAGGTCAGATTGGGTGCTTTAGATAGATTGAAGGCCCAAAAAGAGGCCGTGGCTCGAGCATACGATAAGAAGACTAAGGCCAAGAGTTTTGGGGTTGGAGATTTAGTATGGAAGACCATTCTTCCGGTGGGATCAAAGGATCCAAAATTTGGCAAGTGGTCTCCAACTTGGGAAGGCCCATTTCTCGTCCACCAAGTGTTAGGAAAGGGGGCGTACAAGTTAAGTGACCAAAATGGTCGGGTCCATGATGCGCCGATCAATGGTCGATTTTTGAAAAAATATTACCCAACGGTTTGGGAAATGGCGGAGAGATAATCTGCCATGAAGAAAAGATATCACATATATATATAGGTGGGCAAAAGTCTACAACAAAATGGGGCCAAATAATGGCCTAGATATCCACCAAAGGTTCAAGAAATAATAACTAAGCTAGTTCTACCACATATGGTGACCAAAGAAAAGGAAACTAGCTAAGTACAAAATGGGCCAACCAATGGCCAAGTATGAACCTAAGCATCGGGGAAAAGGGTGCGGAGGGCAGCCCTAAAGCTCTCCATCGCGGTATCTCCGGCGGACAAGGTAGACTGAATCATCAACTTCCTCTCTCGATATGCTCCCGCCGCTGCTGCATCCTGTCGAAGTTGAGCCTCGAGAGGCCTATTGCTCCGGACAATCTCGGAGACTTTGGCAACAATGCCAGCCTTCCTTTCTTGGAGCTGCCTCACCTGCTCATCGATATCCGCAGCCTCCTGCTGCATTTGGCGGGCGATCTCGATCTCCCTCCTCATGGTGGCACTACATGAGGTAATCCGCTGCTCCAAGTCTTGGCCTATCCTTTGCTCCTCCAGAAAAGGACGGCGGCGGGGGGCAAATCTCTCCACCTGACCAAAGAGATGAGTAATCATAGCCGCCGAGCGTGGATCAGGGAAAAAGCCAGAACTCGCCAAAGTCTCAATGGCGGCCTTGAGCTTGCTTCTCTCATCTTTGTCCTCCAAGGACATGAAGTCTCCATCTCTGTATGACCGAAGTATGGCCTCAGCCCCGGAATCTGGTAGGGCCCCGGTCGATGTAGAAGAAGTGGCAAGGCGAGTGGAAGCCTCCGCGGAAGATATAGATGCATCCCACTGATCTAGGAAGTCAAAAATGTCACCAGATGGCTGCAAGAAAAATGGGCATTATATTTCAAGAAAGGGAAATAAATTGCATATGTGCATATGTATGTATTTCTTGTTTCATACCTGATCAGGGGAAGGTTGAGGGGCCTCTTCATGGGGGACCGTGGCCAAGTTTCCTCCATCCTCCGCCGATGGATCCATGGTAATCTCGGTGGGCACAAAGGATGAAGACTCACCAATCTAGCAAAACGATATAAGGATTACAATAATGGCCTATTTATTTGAAATAAACAAGAAAATTCGGGGCATACCTCAAGTTGGAGTTCAGACGGAATAGCATCGACAACCAAGGTAGGAGCCCCCAAAGTCGACATAAGGATGGGCTCAGGTGGTGCACTTTCGTCGGTGGGAATAGTGGGAGGCACACCATTGGCAACGATCGCATGGTCGACCGTAATGGCGGTAGACTCCACCACATCCGCCTAAAAAAGGAGGGTGTGAGCTCTCTAACAAACATAAAGTTTTGAAAAAAACATTTAAGGGAGAGTAAGATCACCTGAAAAGTTGGGCTACTTTGGGGCGCCTCGAGAAGGCGGGTCAAGGTAGAGCCCGAACTTGTGGCAAAGAGGGGCTGAAATTCGGCCTCAGTGGCCATGGCATCGGCCGAAGAAAGGTTGGGGCCAAAAATGGCCCGCTAACATGTGCAAACATTGAAAATAAGAAATTGGGGGCAAGTGTATAAGAAATTTTAAAAGTATGAAATTTCAATGAACCTGAGAATTCGGAACATGTGGAAAGTCTTCCTCGGTCAGCTCGGCCACGTCCTCATGAGCGTCATCATCGGGCATAGGAGTAATCTCGTGTGACCCCATGGAAACATCCTCCAGGTGCTCCGTGGTAGTGATCTCGGCCGACTAAGTTCGAAAATGTAGTGAGCACAAAAGAAGGAAAAGAAAACTCAAACGGCTAAGGAGATGGATTTACCTCATCCTCGCCCACCGAAGTCATGACTTGCGCCCCAACTCCCTTCTCAAGTGTAGGAGGTTGAGTTTCCTACATTTTTGGGCATAAGGGTGAGTTTTTGCCCTTCAAAATTAAATGAATGAAAGAATGTAGAGATATAGGCTTACCGGAGCGGCGGATGAAGTGGTGGCCGATTGCACGGCCCCGACCGAATGAGAAGAGGAAGGAGGATCCGCCGGCCTTGGGGAACCTGCAACAAGCTTATCTATTAAAAAGTGCACGGCCAAAAAAGGTTCCGCCGAACTTTTCTGGGCCGAAGGAATGTTTGAGAAGGCAAAATATTTCCGGCGGGGCTATCTCCTAAAAAAGTTGGAGTTTTAAGCTTTTAAATGTGCCCATCAAGAATTCAGAAGGCTAGAAGTGCAAATATTTAAAAAGGGCAAAAATAATCATGGAGGATGGCTTACCTTGGATGGGGGCGGTGGGCCTTTTCTCGCCCCGCCCAGAATTTGTATTGGCGGATTTGGCCAAGCTCTCTCTCTCAATAACCTTGGCGGGAGGATTTTCCTTCTCGGCGGTGTCAACTATGAGATTTGAAGGGTTAGGAAAAAGAAAGATAGCCAAAGAATTAAAATAGGAAGAAAGTGCAAACATTTTACCTTTTGCTTGGGCCTTCTTCTTCTCTTTCTCTTGTTGAAAGGCCAATGAGCATGGGCAATGCTTAAAGATCCTATCCTCAATCTCTGAGCATGGTTGAGAAAACCAACCGGCCGACATTTCTTTCCACCAATGGATAAAGATGTTAGAGTCACCAAACCGAGGATCTCTAATCGGAATACTGAAGGATTTCACCAAGTCTTGGTTGAAATCCGTCAAGGTGGCGACCTCTTTCGCATCTTTAAATTCCACCCGCCAAGAGGAGAGCAGGTTGACGGAATCCATGGGTGGTATAGGGATGCTCTGTATAAAACCAAGCTGGTAGCCGGCGGCGGCGGGATAATAAAGCTCACCACCACAATGATAATTGCTTCCCTTGTTCACCATTAGGCCATATGGAAGATCTCGGCTGATAAGGATGCTCGCCCACATATTATGTCTCTCATCTTTCGTCTCCGCCGTGGGATATGAGGAAAGATCCAGGGCTAGATAATCCGGGAAACGGTGATCAAGGCAAATGGAGAGATGCTCCCTAGTCCTCTCCTGGCACTCATAGAAAAAGCGGAAGCAATCCTCCACAAAATGCTTCCGCCGTGGGGCGTTGAGCAAAGGCGGACCCAAAAGTGCTTCATCGTTTGGGCAAACGGTGGTGGGACTTAACTCCGGAAAATATAACTGGAGCCATAATTGAAAAATCCATATGGGGCCAGAAGCATGATAATCCATGGGTTTAGTGGTTACCTCACGGAGCCCTCTATAAAGATAGGCAAGAAAGATTGGGCCCATGGCCACTTGATGGCCATCCGCAAGCACCTCCGCCAAGGCTTGAAATTCCTTTGTGATCCCGCCGGATTTTGGGCATGCCAAGAACTTGCACAACCACATCACAAGGAAAGCCACGTGCTCAGTGTAGGATACGCCATTGATGGAAGGAGGGTCGGTGGGATCTCCGCCATGGCCAAGATATGTCTTCACCCAGCTCCCGGAATTCTTGTTTGACTTGTGAAAATCTAAGCCCACTTTGCCATCCGGAAGGTTGGCGGCCGAGAAATCCTCTCCATGAGGGCGGAGGCCGGCAATAGCGGCCAAGTCTAGCAAGTTGGGCGTCATCATCCCAAAGCGGAGCCTCATGCAATTGGTGGAGGAAGACCAAAAGCATAGGGCCGCAATGATGAGAGATCGGTCGCAGGAAATGGACTCCCCGCACATAGGAGCAATGTATCATAAATCCCAATTTTCTTCCAATGGCCCTTCAATTTTGGTTCCAATGCCTTGAACCAATGATACCAATCAAACTTGCCATCCGCCGAGCTTGAGTGATCGGCCTTCCCGGCGGCGGATGATGCTTTCTTTGATGGGGCCTCCTTTGTTGCGGTGGGATCCGATTTGAGGGGGGTTCCCGTCGGCCAACCTTTAAATGGCTTGGCGCTCTCCCAAACGGATGCCCATGTGAAGTCTGAAAAATAGGTTGGGCCACTTCTTGGTTGCGTCACCCACACTTTGGCCACCTCCTCCGGATAGGCGGAGAAAAATGGGCCAAGAATATATTGGGCGGAGTTGGGAAAGGCATTGAGAAAATAGGCAAATACTTGCTTGCCCAAGTCTTTTTCCATGGCCACCTTCATATCTTCAAAAAATTGGCCACTATCACTTGGAATAGATTCCATCCTACAAACATGGTGTAAAATCGAATCAAAGAAAAATATAGTAAAGCAAACAAGATTCGAATGAAGAACACGAAGAACATCATAGCACTATTCACATATTCAAAGTTTCAAGTCTAAACTTTTGAAGGCTATAGATGCATCAAAATCATACCAAAATCAACCAAGAGTTAGTGAAACGTACCTAGAAACTTGCAAATTTCAAGTTTGACGTTGGTTCGGGTGGATTTGGTGTGTGAAATGATAAATGTGAAGATGGAGAGGATATGGGTTTTGAGAAAACCTTCTAAAAGCCTATAGCTATGGTGGAAGTGCTTATGTGAGAATGAAAGGGACCTCTTGAATATTTGTAATATCTAGGGTTTTTAACGGATAGAAAGTTCGAAGGTCCCGCCAATTTAATTGGTGTCTTCCTAAATTCCTACCCGATTCAAAATTTAATAACGTGCAAGGCAAGCAAAAAGAAAAATCTCAAATTTCAGAAATTGAAAGGTCTTGGGTTTCGATTTGCTTACCTCTGCACCAATTTCGAGCTAAGCAAGTCGAGGGGGCAATGTTTGGGGGTGATAGAAACCCACCTAACCCGGGCACGAGAATTGGCCGGGCGCGAGAATTAGCTGGGCACGGGTGAAACGGGGCAGCTGGGTTTCGGAGTCCCTGGGCTTTCGAAAATGCGTCCGGGGCTCGTTAGATTGGGGCTTCGAGGGCTTGCTAGATTGGAGCGGCCGACTGTGTCGAATGATGGTGGCGGCTGTAGTTGTTTTCCTAGCAAGTTGGGCAGTTCGAGTGGAGTTGAAAATCTCAACCGGGATTGGAGAAATTCGCGGCCGGAGGTCCTCAAAGGAGGTGCGGCCGAGGATTGTGGATGAGTGAATTGTTGCCCGGTTTTTTGGACTGGAAGCTCTTTGTGGCTGGGG
Organism: Prunus armeniaca; assembly: GCA_903112645.1. Taxonomy (NCBI): domain Eukaryota; kingdom Viridiplantae; phylum Streptophyta; class Magnoliopsida; order Rosales; family Rosaceae; genus Prunus; species Prunus armeniaca. The sequence goes on from CAEKDK010000001.1 coordinate 13,856,049, forward strand.
CCTTTGTCGGTCTCCAAAGTTAGGGCTGGAGTATCTGGGCTCTTTAGAAATCGGGCGGAAGAGTTTGCAAATATGCGGCCGGGCTGTTGAGATGGTGCGGTAGGAGGTGCTGGAGAAATTGGGAAATCTCGGCCGGGTCTCCAAGGAACCTCGTGGCGGCCGAGAATGTTGGAGCTGTTGGAAATATCGGCCGGGCTCTATGTCAAAGTGAGGCTGGATTGCGGCCGAAACATGGGAAGCCAAGATGCGACCGCAAGGAAAACCAAGATATGGCAGGTTGGGCCTTAGGATTTCCTGTGCGACTGGAGCTATGGGAATTTTTGGGCGCACAAATGTGACTGGGCTCTGCAAATTGTAACTTCCTTGCCTTATAATATATAATATATATATATATGTGAGTGAATATCACACATGCAGCCGAAAGTTTGAGGGAGTGGTGGCCGACTTGTGTTTGGTTTAAATGTTAGAATTATTGCCTTCAGTCTGTAGGGTTTGAGAGTTTAAATTATATATATATATAAATATATATATTACACATATGGGCCCTTTGAGTATTGAAGTCGCCAAGCATGAATTCTAGCATGCATATTTCTATGCATAGTGGCTGGGCCAGTAGTTTGGATTGTTGATTCGTATAATATTTATATATATATATATATATATGAAAATAAGAATTGAATCAAGTTCCTCAGCAGACTAATTCTAGAGCTTCAGAAATCTAAAGATCACGAAGGGCACCCTCAAATTATGCCAAGAGATTAAAGGTTTTAGCTCAAGCCACCAATTTCAAGCCCAAGATTTTCGGAAGATTATGTGCACATGACGGAGGGCCTCACAAGGAAAGAAATCAAGGAATGACTCCGAATGATCCAAAACAAGGAAGAATCAAGCATGTCAGAATATCTCCTTCAATACAATCTCACGAATTTAGGAGGGCTTCGAAAGGAATGATTTTTAAGAAGAGTTGACATTTGGCCATTCAATGGCCAGCCCATGGGCTGACGAGTGCCCTATATAAACCTTGCTCCATGAAGACATCAGACACAACATCAGACAAACAAACCTATCTTTCGTCTCGCACTTTTCTTTTCCTAGACTTAGGATTTTATTTTTCAAGCACCTAGTGTAGTGAGTTCTTCATATTTCTAGTGTAAGTTTATATTTCCTTGTCATTTAAATTCTCGTTCAATTTATATTTCTTGTCATTTCAATTCAAGTTTATTTTGATTCCTTTACATTTAATTGTTATCGCACTTCGATTAAATTTAACTTCAAGTTTATTTCTTTTTCGTTCTTATCGTTCTTATCGCTTTTATTTTATTCTTGCTTTATCTATCGCTTTGATTTATTTTATCGCCTTTCAATTCTTGTCTTTACGTTTATATGCATATTTAGTTTAATTGCATTATTTTTACTTAAACCATAAAAACCACAAAAAACATCCATACGAAACCTAACCATTCTCGAGCCCGAGAAAGTGAAAGAATCTAGGCCAAGAAGAGGTTCCTTGCTTGGCCGATCAATCGTTTGGTCAGAAGTTAGAAGCGCAACACATCCATCTATTCTCATTCCACTCAAGCCCAATTTCGGGGCTTGGTGGTGGCACGCCCCGCATCCAAAAGAAGAAGGACCAAAAGTTCCTTCCATCGGCCGCCCCGGCCGAAAAGAGGGTAACAAGTATCAAAAACGTACTTTATCCCAGGTATAGTTAAAGATGTTTCAGCCACATTGGTGGCCACAACAACGAGCCGTTCTCCTTCCCTGACTTCTTCAACAACACGAAGCTGATTTTTCGAATGCAGCATGGCATAAAGAGGGAGAACATGCACTACAAGAAAATAGGCCTTAGTTGACACTTAATAGTTGACGCTTTTTGCAAAACCCTGTGATGTTAAGAGCTAAATTGCTGTTGGAGAATGTGGGTTTTGTAACAAAATCATCTGTTCTACAGATGGGCCTTAAAAATTGCAAATGGAGGCAAAAAAAAATTTATGGAAGAAACCAAATGCAGTACTATAGCTCTTTTAGTACGTAGCAATTGTAAAGCATTGAAAAGAAAAAGAAGAAGCAAGAAACGGCTCATCATCATAACAATTCCCAGGACATATAATGGAAGCCAAAACCAAAATCAAATTGGCGGTGTAAGTAGGCCATCTCTTGATAGTACACCGATCGACCAAAGAGGGAGGGGGTCTAGAGACCCAAACATGGTGGCACACCCTCGCAATGGCCGAAGCTACAGCATGATCGAATTCATTGATAAAGTCTTGGGTAAATTAGCAAGACTTTTGGTGTTAAGAATTAGGCTGAATTTTTAACATACCACAAGTGAAGATGGTATCTTTAGAATATTAAACACCAGAAGTTGTGATGCATGCTCGTTAAGATCCATGGTATCAAATTCTAAATCTCGCATTTAGAATTGGACTTAGATGCCTTATATTCACGCATTTTAGGCTGATAGGTTCTTGTCTGTATATTTTAGAATAAGTTTTTCAGGTTGTTTGCTTTTGAAAACATGTTGTCAAACCAAAATTTCTGCAAAATATTGAAAAGTGAAATTTCTAACTAAATTGCAATGACCAATTCATCAACCATTAGGAGGCTCGTTGATCGGCCTTTGTTATATGTATTCCTTGTTTTGTTCGAACATAATTGTCCACAGAGTTGGCCTGTCAGTTTCGACTTTCGACTGGATGATAGTTTTAAAGTCTTTTTTGTTACGAATTTTCCACACCTTCCTTATTTGATTTTGTGAATGTTTTTGGATGTCCTAGGGCTTAGGAAACTAGGGTTTCATGCAAATATATGTTTTTACAAATCTGTGAGAGCTTTTGCAACCTAGAGCCTCCTTTGTGTCTCTTAGACTTTCACTTTTAGGTTCCATTTAGGTTGTGCCCTCCATTAGATTATTTGTGTGTATGTGGTAGACCCAAGAATTTTTCTAGGAGTGGGCTAAATTTTTTTTGGGAGATCTTTTATAACCAGGAATTTTGGGCTAATTAATATTATATGGTAGGATTATATATATTTTAGTGGGTAGAAGAAAAAAAAAAACAAAAATCTGATGTGGGTGGCTAGAATAGGCTGAATTCTAAAAGATAAGAGGGCTAATATTTAATTGTAGTGGATGTTGTTGTACAATTATGACTAAAGTACAAAACCAACATTGGGCTAAAGCCCAGTCAAGCCCCTTTGTAGGTCTACCCTTGTGTACGTGTGTGGACATTCATGCTCCAGAATACCTCTTTGGCTTCTGTTGTCTTGGAGTAGGGTTTAGTGAGTGCTTCTATAGTGAGTGGAAAGTTATAAGGGGTCTTTTTGAGGGGTATGTAAGAGCTGTTGGATTTCATCCAACGGTGAGTTTTTAAAAGAGGGTGCATGTAGAACCGGGTTGAAATCTGACCCGTTTGGAAACCCAACTTCAGCTGAAGATTTTTCCCTCTCTGTGAAAAACTCAAGAACACAATCCTCTCTTTTTTAATGTAATGCAAATCCACAATTAGAAAGATCCAAAGCTCCCAAACTCTATAATCGCTCCATTGTCATCAGCTCCTTGGGAGGCCTGCGATCTATGGTATCCTCGGTATGACGATTAATGGCTTTTACCTAGCTATTGCCCTGTTTTGATTCTATGATTGAAGTGAAAACCCCTTATCTTTTTCGTTCAGCAGAAGAGATTCCAGATGAAGTCTCCACTACGAAAGAATCCTCTCTAATGTCCACCACATTCTTTGAAGCTGACTGACTTCGGAGCTCCCGATTGACTTTGAGAGGTAAGTTCACTCTTGCTGGATTGATTTTGTAGGGTTTGATTTGTTTTTTGTGAGGGTGAGAAATTTGTCATTTGTGGCATCAATAATGCGTCATTTGCTCTGCTATCAATAATGCGTCATTTGACTTTGAGAGGTAAGTTCACTCTTGCTGGATTGATTTTGCTGGGTTTGATTTGTTTTTTGTGAGGGTGAGTTTGTGGCATCAATAATGCGTCATTTGCTCTGCTATCAATAATGCGTCATTTGCTCTGCTATCAATAATGCGTCATTTGCTCTGCTATCAATAATGTGTCATTTCCTTATGAATATTCAATATACTTAGTTGATTATTTTTGTTTGGAGGGGGGTTGGAAAATTATGAAATGTAGGTAAAAGATCTTAAACTTAGGCTTAATGGCATTAGAAGTAAGCATTTGGAGAGAATATTGGGAAAAGTTCTGTAATTGCTGGTTTGAATTACATTTGAGTTCTTAGTTGAACATGTTGGTTCTAATGTTATTTTTTCCAGATTATTTCACAAGAGATGACGTAACTATTATTAAATTTTGCTTGTGTTTTGTGTAATCAGAATCCAACAAGCTAGGCTATGCGTGTATTGTGTCAATTTGGGCAATGTTTTGTGTAAGTGGAATGCATTGATAAGTTGTGATGCAGTAATGATTGATTAATGAATTAACATTTGCTATGCAGTAATATAGAAGTAGATCAATAATATACGTGGATAAAATGTCTGGGGGCTCAGAGAGTGATGACTCTGTAACAGCTAATGGGAGGGTTTACATTCCTGAAGTAAGAAATGAGGAAACACCAGCAGTTGGGATGAAGTTCGACTCGCTTGACCTCGTTTATAATTTCTATAATAGATATGCATTCTTGGCTGGCTTTGGTATTCGACTTCATTCCAGCTTTTGGGGGAAAAATAAGAAAGAGATTCTGAGAAAAGAATTTGTATGTTGCAAACAAGGTGCATACCGGAATGATGAAACTCGAGAGAGAAAAAGACAGCGGGGAATAAGTAGATGCAATTGAAAAGCTAAGATTGTGGTTGTGAAGACACATGGGAGCAAGAAGTATACCATCTCTCTTTTTGCAGAGGGACACAATCATAAGATGACACCCTCAGGAAGAATGCATTTACTGAGATCACACCGTCGTATTTCAAATTCTACAAAAGTACTCACAAAACAGTTGGGTTCGGTTAATATTCCCATTAATCAGAAGGTAAGTATTTTCGAGGTGCAATCCGGAGGAATGGATAAAATCGGTTTTATCAAAAAGGATATGTACAATCTTGAATGTAGTGTGAATGGGAAGCTGAGGAAACCACGATGTTGAACTAGTGACCGAGTATTTTATGGCTGAACAGAAAAAAAATGAGGCTTTTTATTTCAAGATTGAGGGAGATGGCGATAACAGGTTTAGTCGATGTTTTTGGGCAGATGCAACTTCTAGACGGGCGTACGGGTTTTATGGAGATGTTGTTGTATTCGATACCACATTCAACACGAATAGATACGACTTGACATTTGCACCAATGTTGGGAGTTAATAACCAATGGTCCAAACCAATTGCTCCTTAGCATTTTGCGAGCATAATAATAAGTGAAGTCGTTTTATTTGGATGTTTGAGGAGTTTAAGAAAGCCATGCCAGGTGGCGAACCTAAAACGATCATCACAGATCAAGATGCGGCAATGAGCAGAGCGATTTCAATAGCCTTCCCGACTACATTTCATCGACTTTGCATATGGCACATCACATCAAAGTTCTCTGTTAAGTTACCACATTCTGCTTATAAGGAGTATTGGGGTGAATTCCAGAAAGCCATATGGGATACTGACAATAAGGATGAGTTTGATGCAAAATGGAATATTGTGGTTACAAAGGCTGGTTTGACTGACCATCCATGGCTAAGTTCAATGTTTGATTTAAGGGAATCTTGGGTTCCAGCCTACGCACGACACTTTTTTGCCGCTGGAATGTCAAGCAGCCAAAGAGTGGAATGTTCTCATGGTTTCTTCAAGCAATACATATCAAGGAGAAATTCGTTGATGGATTTCATAATAAGATTTGAGAGGGCACTTTCTCATCAACGTCAAAAAGAGTTAGTTGCTGATCACGTAGATGCATTTGAAGTGGCTCAATGTATTCTACCGATGCCAATGAACAAACAAATGGCTACCTTGTACACAAGGACAATGTTTCAAAAGTTTGAGCAAGAACTAATACAAAGTACAACATGTTTCCTAGAGCTGAAAACAGAGGATGCTTCTAAAGTTGTCTTTAATGTGAGCGAAAGGAAAATTGGGAAACAAGAGTGGCAGAAGTCGTATATGTCAAAGATTCTGACCACGCATCGTGTAGCTGCAAAAGATTTGAATTTGTTGGAATTATTTGCAAGCACATCCTAGCATTGTTCAGAAGGGACCAGATTGAATATATGCCCGATAAATACATTTTGAAGAGGTGGAAGAAAACTGCGAAATTTGGATTGGTGTCAGATGCAAATGGCAACGAAATTAAAGACTCTGCAGATCCTGGTCTTTTAATAAAGCGGAGTACAATGTCCCGACTTGCTTCAGATGTGGTTGAGGATGCATTAATGTGTGAAGAAGGATGTGAGCTACTGTCAGAGACTCTAAAAAGTTTGCAGGTGAAGTTGAAGTTGTTGAAGGATGGACAAAGTAATAACGAAGTTGGAGGGTCCAGCTCTCAAACACAATATATGAAAGACCCTAAGAGAGTAAGGTGCAATGGAGGGTCGAAACGAGTAAAGGAAAAGGCAATGAAGCGAGGGATTAGACACTGTCGGGAGTGTGGACACATTGGTCATGATAGAAGACATGCCCAAGAAATTTGAACACACCGTAAGTTGTTAACACTATTTATAATAAGACCTAAAATTTGAATAGGTAAAGTTCTTATGTGCTTCTGTTTGATGTTTATGCAGGACATCACCATCGAACAATGACGAATCAACTCCAATAGATCTTAGTGACCCATTATTCGACGAATTTTACAGGATGCACGGACCAACTCAATGATTTAGGTTTCTATTATACGAAGCCCGGTTATTATGAAGACTAATGATCAGGTGAAGTTTTCTAGATGCAGTTTTATTATTATTATTTTTTTGTTCATGTCCACCGATGAGCTCTTACTATGTCCATTGATAATTGAAATGAAAATTTGCTTGGTTTCATTCTTGCATGAAATTTGGACACATGTTAATTTTACGTCTTCTCCCTATTTAGAAATTTTCATAGACATTAGATAAAGCATCAAATTTTGATTTATGTGAAGAAGCAATGACTTTTACCTTGTAAAATGGGTAGTTTATGGTGAATTATGTTTTAACAGAGATTCATTGATTATATGACAGGCTAATGCAGCATTTCCAGCAGCCAGCTGTTGTTTCCATTACCAGTAATGATTTCCAGCAGCACGCATCATTTGTAGCAGCACCCACTTTTTGCGAATGTTATGTTCTAGTGTTTTAGTGGTGATTAAGATCTGAGCTGGACTGGTTATTAGGTGCACAATTTTGCAAACATTCGTAACTGAAGGATACTTGAAGCACTTTGTTGGAACAGAAAGATTAGAAAGCAACGTGTAAAAAGTACATTGCAGCTAATCACATTTTGAATGGTTGGGTAATATTAAAGGGTACACTAACATTTGAACTACTCATAATTCCACACACAAAAGAAAATTTGATTGCAAAGCATTTTATGTGCTCCCTCTTAGCAATACCACGATCTCCCCAATCAACTGAACAACGGTAGCCACAATCACTGGGTCGTATTGGTCAGCTTCTTCTTAGCAGGTCTCACGTGCTTATGGTCACTCATGTCCCCAGTGATATAGACAAAATAAATATTCAGCAATATTTGGAATTTTATTATATATACATAAACCATAAACCATTCACTACACAATGTATAGCACATGGTATTTTACTTATGACTCACGTGTCATGATAATGGGGCTTTACTGATTCCCAACGTGCTGTGATATTGACTGCTTATTGAATAATATTTCCATATTTGCAAAATATAATGTTAGACAGAAGGAACACATGATGACTTGCAAGACATAGTCCCAATAATTATATATGAAGCAAATGAAACTGATATTTGTATTATTTTATATTAGATAATGACATTAAGGGAATATAGTTCAAATTTGTGCAATACCACGATCACCCCCAACCAACAGAACAACTGTAGCCGCAATCACTTAGTTGTATCGGTCGGCTTCTTCCGAGCAGCTTTGACGTGCTTATGCTCATTCCTATCACCACCATCGTCTAGTATCTCTCTCACAGCATCAGGGGACACATAGTCCCAATTATAACTTGTATGAGTAGTTGTCGCGAATGCTCGGAATTTTTCGAATCCTTCGTTGAATGCCAACTCCAGTTCACTGTGGTGCTCTTCGCATTGCATATGGTTCATCAAACAACCTTTAATTTCATCATTCATTACTGCATCCAACTCCTCAGCTTTCAGCTTCCTTTTATGACTCAGCTTCAAGTACTTGTTCTTTTGGGAGAACGCTTTGTTCACTCTAATGTTAAGATCAGCCAAAATGGCCTCGTCTTCAACACATTTCTCGTGCCATGAATTGATCAGTCTAGAATTATAATCCAGCTTGGTACTGACTGCATCTATTGCCTCTAATGGATCATCGGAGTGCCCCCTCACTCCCAAATGATGTTGAAAATGGAAGGGGTCGGCGAGTACAACGTGGAAACGGAACCTGCGACTCCAATTTTTCATCTTCAATTGTGTTGTTGGCGCCTGAAGAGGATGAGGATTGCAGATGCAATTTCGTTTGAGAAATGGAACATAGCTTTATAGACCAACATACCAAGCTTGCGTGTAGTCAACATATCTACTTTATTTCAATTTAAAAAAAGAGGTGTCAGGTTTTGCTTTTCAAGCATGTCAACCTCACACTCTCCTTACACCATTGTTAGTGGTTGAAAGAAACTCAATGGAAGTGACATCTAGTTAGTGAACCCAACCAAACTAAACAAACTAGTTAGGATTAAACTTTGATTGTATGAGACCTTTTTTCATTTATATATTGTCAACCAAATGTTTTCTTTGGCGGGAACCCTTTTTTATTGGTATTACAATCACCCCCTTCATAAAAATTCTCCCTCCACAAAAACTCACTCCTCCACCGAATCTGTCTCCATCTACTGAAACTCTCTCCTCCACAGAAACTCTCTCCCCCCATTGAATGGATTTACTAACCAAGTTTGATGTGAGCATAATAAACACCCCTCCAAACAAAGACCGCCTTCGAAACGCAAGTGAGTCACCAGACAAGCAATGTCACTTTCCTAGACAGAATGACCATTTTGTTGGCAGTTTTGAGTCTGAAAGAGTTCTTGCTTTCTGGAAGGAGAGGCATCTTCAACTTGGTGATGAAATCCAAAGGGCAAGGGCACGTTTGGAATTTGTTGAAGGCCAAATTGAAGATGACAAAAGGCAGGCCAATCTGGATAGGGCGAAGTTGCAGCGCATGAAGCGTAGACACAAACGACTTCGGAGTGTAGCTGTTCAAAATACAAGAACTCATCTAATGCAATGGAGTCAAAGAAGCGTGTGATGCAAGCTGGATTCGACTACTTCCGGTCCTATGCAAAACTCGTCGTACCCCGGTTTGATTGGTCATCTATTACCGTTTCCGACGTTAACAAATATACTCAACAAGGGAAGTAACCATTTTGGTTATCGTGTTTGAGTAGAGGCAAATCAGAGGAACTGGAATTTTCGTTAAACTCTGCTTCAAACCTATTTTGATGCTTACTACTATAGAAGATTTCAACCTTATATTTTGATGTCTTTAATTACGATAACACGATGCAAAGTGCCCATCTACTTCAGTCATATGTTGCTGCCATGTCCATTTTTTGTGATCACGTATCAGATTTGGACATGGTTGCATCATATGCAATGTTGCCTTTATGTATTATATGTTAGGGTAAGGTTTATGAAAAAACATGTGTGAGTGGTTTTGTGACAAGGTTATGGCATTATTTTGTACCAGTTATATATTGTTTTTTGTACTGGTTCATCTCCTACTATTGCTTTATTTCTTTATATTATATGTTTATGCGATTGGACATGATAGAAAATATATTACTGATTCCCAATGCGGCGTCATAAGGACAACTTATTGAATACCGCCGACGTGTTGAAAACTCTAGGTGCAGGTGCATATGGACAACTTATTGACTATCTCTGACGTCTTCAAAGCTCTAGGCGCATGCGCAGTTCCAATGATGGCTTCGAAGTAGTGGTGCATTTATTATATATGTACATTATTATAACCAAAACAGATAATTTTACATCCTTATATATGAAAGGAAACTAATTCTTGTATTAGTACAAATTATATAACGAATATTAAGGAAATATACTTGTTAAAGTGACAAACATATATACTTAGGGTTAAGAGGAAAGTGAGTTATGTAAACAATTTTTGAATTTTTAATTGCGAAATGGATGATTTATGGTTTCCCATAGTTTTATAACGTCATAAGGAGGCCGGAGTATTTTGTCGGGGCATTTTTAGGATTTTTCTACTATTTATTGCATTTTTTCAAAGATTTTTGCACTAAAAAAGCCAAAATAATTGCCAAATGGACACATGGCGCGATCTCAGCCCCTCACCTTTCACCCCTTGACAAGTGTGCGTCAGTCAACATGGCCACATCCTTACCTTTTAACCTAAATTATTATTTTATGACTTTTTCTTAGAAAATTCATAACTAAATACACAAAAATCAGAAAAATGATCCGAAAATTGCTACGAACTCATTGAGACTCCATCTCCCTTGCTGAATTCCCCGATTAGTGGTTACGCATTTTAAAAAACAATTCCGAACATTAACGGGAGATGCTTGTTGAAGTAGGTTATTGAAGTTAAAGTTAACAAACATATATACTTAGGGTTAAGAGGAAAGTGAGTTATGTAAATCATTTTGAATTTTTAATTGCGAAATGGATGATTTATGGGTTCCCCTTGTTTTATAACGTCACAAGGAGGCCGGAGTATTTTTCGGGGCATTTTTAGGATTTTTCTACTATTTATTGAATTTTTTCAAAGATTTTTGCACTAAAAAAGCCAAAATAATTGCCAACTGGACACATGGCGCGATCTCAGCCCCTCACCTTTCACCCCTTGACAAGTGTGCGTCAGTCAACATGGCCACATCCTTACCTTTTACCCTAAATTATTATTTTATGACTTTTTCTTAGAAAATTCATAACTAAATACACAAAAATCAAAAATGATCCGAAAATTGCTACGAACTCATTGAGACTCCATCTCCCTTGCTGAATTCCCCGATTAGTGGTTACGCATTTTAAAAACAATTCCGAACATTAACGGGAGATGCTTGTTGAAGTAGGTTATTGAACTTAAAGTGAACAAACATATATACTTAGGGTTAAGAGGAAAGTGATTTATGTAAATCATTTTTGAATTTTTAATTGCGAAATGGATGATCTATGGGTTCCCCTTGTTTTATAACGTCACACGGAGGCCGGAGTATTTTTCGGGGCATTTTTAGGATTTTTCTACTATTTATTGCATTTTTTCAAAGATTTTTGCACAAAAAAGCCAAAATAATTGCCAACTGGACACCTGGCGCGATCTCAGCCCCTCACCTTTCACCCCTTGACAAGTGTGCGTCAGTCACATGGCCACATCCTTACCTTTTACCCTAAATTATTATTTTATGACTTTTTCTTAGAAAATTCATAACTAAATACACAAAAATCACAAAAATGTTCCGAAAATTGCTACGAACTCATTGACACTCCATCTCCCTTGCTGAATTCCCCGATTAGTGGTTACGCATTTTAAAAAACAATTCCGAACATTAACGGGAGATGCTTGTTGAAGTAGGTTATTGAACTTAAAGTGAACAACATATATACTTAGGGTTAAGAGGAAAGTGAGTTATGTAAATCATTTTTGAATTTTTAATTGCGAAATGGATGATCTATGGGTTCCCCTCGTTTTATAACGTCACACGGAGGCCGGAGTATTTTTCGGGGCATTTTTAGGATTTTTCTACTATTTATTGCATTTTTTCAAAGATTTTTGCACAAAAAAAGCCAAAATAATTGCCACATGGACACCTGGCGCGATCTCAGCCCCTCACCTTTCACCCCTTGACAAGTGTGCGTCAGTCAACATGGCCACATCCTTACCTTTTACCCTAAATTATTATTTTATGACTTTTTCTTAGAAAATTCATAACTAAATACACAAAAATCACAATAATGTTCCGAAAATTGCTACGACCTCATTGACACTTCATCTTCCTCCTCAATTCCCTGTTTCATGGTTACGCTACATTAGTATTTTATTATTATTTATCCAAAATTATTTTTATTATTATTGTTATATTACTTGTTAGCTTGTACATTTGTTAATTATATTTACTCCAAATTTGTAATTTTATTTTTATTTTCCGTGTGAATAGACCATTTCTGGTGCTAATCAGTTTCTCTCTTCTTCAATTTGTTAATGTTTTTTCTTTTTTAGGTGTAAGGGATGTTTTCAAACATAAAATGGAAATATACAAGCCATCCATTCTACAACATCAGGAAATAATTATTCAAAGTCTTTAACTGTTCAAGTTTTGCTTAAGAAACGTGTAACCCAATCATTTGGGATATGCTAAGTGGGAAAATGTCATTCCCAAGAACCGGTGAAAAGACACATACTCACTTCATGCATGCGTTTTCGTTTACCAAATATTAAGATTGCAGTTGTGCAAAATATCTGTGTCAGTAAAATGTCATTCTTAGCCGTCAATTATGTCAGTAATAATTCCACTATATAGCAAATATTATACATTTATATATAAAACGGGCTAGGACAGCACAAACACCAGACAAAATAGATTAAAACATGAAATAGAAAACAACATGTGTAGAACATAGACACGCATAAAAACCGTAGAAACATACTCCAACTAATTATAAGGGTATGGATTCCCTGGCACAACATAGACACGCATCACCTTGAACCAAAAAACACTCTCACGGTGCCATTTGCATCGATTGCAACAAGTCCAGAAGGCAGGATTGATCTTTTCTTCACTAGGCCAGCCTGGAATAACAAAACACCAGTCGTTGTTGTTACAAGCGCTGCACTGATTGAACTTAATCTTCCCATAGTGAAACATATCTACGATATGTCTTCCAACAGAGAAAATTCCGCTTAATCGTCGTCTCAAAGCATCCCTGGTTCCTTTCATATCAATGTTGTTACGTTGATTCAAAGAACACAAGAATTCCAATGCATCCTCTTTTGACTGACCAATTCCGGACATGCCAAGTAGTCCAACTAGATATGACGCTTCCATATGGCCTGCCGTGGCTGCAACGCGCATCCCAGACAATGCTTCCACATTACCCTGCCTGAAAAACATGTCGAACGCTTCTCTAAATATCGCCTCAGGGTTCTGGCAAGCCCTGCATTGGTCCACGAAATGCCGGACCTGCTCTGCGGCATAGTACCAGTTAGGATGGTCTCGGTACTTTTCCATTGAAATTGTGTTCCACACTTGTGGAGTGTTTGCCAACGTATTGAACAATCGGCACACACATGCCATACGAAAGAGATCTTCCGATGAGTTGGTTGCCACGTATAACATCACTTTAAACCAAGCTAATTCCGGGATGAAGGCTTGAGGCACATCCGGATCGCGATGCTTCCTTCTCTTTCCTCCGACTGTAGTGTAATGTTTGGAATTCATTGAAATATTTTTGGAATGGAACGATTTGAGGACTGCAAGAGGGGAGAAATGAGAATATACGGGGTTTTGGGTTTGTTTTAGCCTCTGGTTGCACTGTTCTGAAAAGGTGTTTCCTTGGGGTTTTACCAAGTTGACACTTTTTAAAGAAACTGAACTCAACACCCAAAACATAAGACAGGCGAAGGGAAAACGTCATCAAAATGCAAAGGGAGTCAGACCGTCCAAAAGTCAATTAATAACCTATTTCCATAGCCATTGTTAGGCTTTTCCCGCCATTAAATTCATTGATACAAATGTGATGGATTACTGACTAGTGACAGAAGGTCCCATCAGATACTTTTTCATTTTCCCACACCACACTACCCCTATTAAATGACGGATTCTTATCCAACTAGTTGCCTTAATGCAATATAAAGAAAATAATATATTTAAAGCAGTGTCCCCTCAATTGTAAGATTAATTATGTTTGTGAAATAGTATATCGCTTATCGGAGTAAAATGTGTCACAATTCTGACGGTACAGGTGTCCAGATCGTGACCAACCCACCCACACACAGAAAAGAAGGATATAATTCGATTTGGGCAGAGATGAGAGAGAGCTGAGTGAGAAGTTTAGGGTTATGACTTATGAGTGAAGGGGTATAACTCAGAAGGTATGAGTCCGAAGAGGTTTTAGTGAGAAGATCTGAGTGAGAAGAGGTACAAGTGATAAGATTCAACATGTCTTCGTCTTCATCTCCCGCTCAAACAAAGAGGTGTCAGTATTGTGGAGCGGCAATGGTGCTTCGGGTTTCAAAATCAGATAAAAATCGCGGGAAGGCATTTTGGAAGTGTCTAACCTCCTATGTAAGTTCTCATTTCCAGAATATGTATGTGGGTGAAAAAAAATCCTAGGTCTAACTCTGACAAAATTATTTTGCATATATGATGCCTGCAATTAGGGAGCCACCAGCTGCAATGGATTCGAATGGGTTGATGTAACCTCCGCTGAAGCAGATCAGCAAGCTGACACGTATGATGCTACAGTGCTTAATATGCTGAAGTCCATTAAGGACTTGGTATTAGTTTTATTAGTTGTATCAATTGTCATATTATTTGTTCTTTTAATGACCAATTAAGTGCACGGTTTCAAGGATTGTAAAAGTTCTCCCCAAAAACACATGTTGCACGCACCACCAATGACTTTTCAAACTCAATTTGTAATTTTTGTTATTGAAATAGGTGGATTAGCATTGAGTTTAAATTATTGTTTGAAACAAAAGCATTTACTTGTCAGAAACCCAGTAAAAACTTTCCTACAGTTACTTTACAAAAATAAAGTCAGACGAAGACGATAAAATGACAATACAGGGCCAATACGATGCAATAATAAGACAATACCTTTTTTTTAAGATTGCATAATTATTCAGTGTATATAGATTGTTTATTGATTGTTTACTGCATGTAAATCGCATGATATTGACTGTTTATTGAAGGTTCATTAACTGCATGTATTTCGCATGTTATTACTCCGATATTGAGTGTTTATTGAAGGTTTATTGATTGTTTACATGTTTCGTGAAGGTTTCATGATTGTTAACTGCATGTATTTCACATGTTATTGAACCGATATTGAAGGTTTATTGAAAGTTGATTGAGTGTTTACTGCATGTATATCGCATGTTATTGCTCCAATATTGCAAGTTTATTGGGGGCAAAAGTAGGACTCCAGTTAGATTTAAGGGGGGGAAACGGTCCTTATTCTTTGTTTTCGTAGGAAGAACAACTTAAGTAGAATTTCCTATTCAATACGACTTCCTTATGGTTGATGTAATTGGGGACTGATGTATATTGCATGTCTATTGCGTGTATATTTCATATCTATTGCGTGTATATTGCTTGTCTGTTGCCTGTGTATTGTTATTTATTTCCGTCGTAAGCAATACAAATCAATACAGACGCAAAAAATGTAAAGATATGCACGCAATAGACAAGCAATATAGACCCAACAGACATGCAATATAGACGCACCAATATACATTACTGTTATGTTACTCAGCTGCCCAAAACCAATAAAATAAAGAAAATCAACCAATTTATTAACCGATTATAAAGGAGAGAGGGATTCAAACCCGAGGGGCAGTGCGGAACCAATAGGGAGTTTTTAGAGCATTGCACCTGGGGACATTTTTTCATGTGTTTCTATAAGGAGGGCATGGTTGAATAAAATATTGGAGGCGAGGCCATAGCAGCCTATTCCCCTTACAGAATTACCTTAAGATGCAACCCATTGCGATTAAGTCAAGGCATGTTGAACGGCTTAAAGATTGGGATCTGATATTTGGAATGGTGGCTTGGATAAATGATGACATATCACTTTGCAATGATGTAATACACTTAAAAAGCCATCAGTCCGTATGTGAATATGCATTCTTCAAATCCAAATTCACATATGCAGTCTTCAAATCCCAATTCAATGCAGTTTGGTTGAGGTTAGGTAAATGTCGTGAAGGAGTTAGGCCAATATTACACCGATGTTTGTTTCATTACATCAAAAAAAACTTTACACTCCATATGCACATTCTATGTATGGGAATGGCATGTGTCTAACTTCAAAAACGCATCTGCCTATCCATTTAGATTGCCCACGTGCAATAGATTTACAGATCCAGTTACTTTTCTCCTCTCCAACCCTCAGCATCTCCATTTCAGAGTCTTCATTTTTCTATGCTCTGCAACCAGCTCCATATACATTTTGCACAATATGAGAATACACATAGCGTAATATCACACTAATCAAAATGAAAGCATGCATCCGCTATAATATTTGCCACTATTTTGGTTCTAATTGTTATTGTCCAGTAACTTAAATCTAAATTTCTGTACACAAATACACTAAGATTGAGAAAGACGAAGAAGAATTCAGGAGCAGAGGTGGAATTCGAAAAGGACCCATGGGTCTCTATTGTGTATTTACATGACTTTGAAATTTGACATTCCCAAAACCTATTTCATCATCATGTGCCTAAACCAAGTTCAACCGATATCATGGCATGTAAGCATCTCCCCGTGCAATTTCTGCAGCCAACTTCAACCGAAAAAATGGCATGTTCTGCGAGGTGCAAGTAGCTAAGGAAATCTCAGCACTCAACAGCTCAATGTACTTCAACACGAACATACCACAATCGCCTCTGAAGCAAAACAAGAACTCGATCAATTCAACTAATGACATTCTAACATAATTGACAAATTAAAGTAATAAAATTAAATAAAAAGTTGTGCTCACTGATTAGCCTGTTGTGGAACATCCACACGATGTATTGGCCATGGACACCACCAATCTCGGGTGCACTCGTTCGCGTAAACACCTTCTTCATAAAAGTCGAGGGTGTGCAGAAGATTTGGAATCGTAATTGACAGGGGGCCGAGTTCTTCCTTTAAGCTCTGATCTGGAATGAGTGAAACCATTGAATCGTAGACTTTGATTTCACACTGAATCAGATCAATCTCTAGAGCCACCCAATGCTTATATTTTTGCAACATACAAGGTACATACACCTTATACGTGTTCTGCCAATCCAATCCACAAGCCGGAACCTTGCCATTTACAACGTTCACTAAACTGGTTCTAATTTTCCACCCAACTTGCTCTTTTTTCCTTTTATTATCCGCAAAGCAAGTATGGATGTGATTCTGTGAAATAGAAAACAATCAATGGTTAAACAACTCCACAAAGCAAGTATGGATAATTTGTAATTATTAACTGCACTTGGTCAAGGCCTATGCCATACTGATGTAGCACAGCCCTGGGTGTGTTAGTTTAAACACTTAGAGCAATAAGACATAACAGATAAGAAAAGCTGAAGGGAAGAAAAGGTAGAAGGCAGGCAGAAATCAGAGAGTTTAAAGGAATGTTTAATCAATATTCAAATCTGAATTGTAAAGAACTACACAGGGGTATTTATAGCAAACTAAAACCTAGAGAGAATAGAATTAAAATCCCCAGGTAAAACAGAAATCCTATTCCTAATAAAATAGGAAACTTAGAAATCCTAATAGGATTTGGAAAACTAACTTAGAAATCCTACTAGGATTTGGAAAACTAAAGAATATAGGAAACTAACCAATAAATTAGGAAACTAAACAATTTAGGTCCTATGCATCCTGCATCACATACCATAAAAAATACATCGGTCGTTGTCCAATCCGATATTTCTACTTCCTCCAACTGTTGTTGTCGCTTCCGGATGAGATACAAGCCCAAATCAATGTGCTGCACATGTTTTCCTTGTCAATCTCATTATCTATGCACATTCAAACAAATGCATAATCAATTAAACTTACATCTCCTTTCAGCCAGCCGTCAGCTTTGACGAGGGAAGCGAAGAATTCAATCTCAGCTTCCACGTTGCCAAATTGCATCACCAAACTATGAATATAAAAAAGTTTTAGAACACAACAATTACAAAATATATACACTCATGCCTTCTATCTCAAAAAACAAAGGACTTACTTTGGGTTATGGCGCCATTCCGAACAAAGTTTCAGCAATTTCACCATATCATCATGCGGAATCGCCTTCATTGGGTCTAACGTCCGAAGTCCGGTTGTCTTTGGCAAATTTTTTTTAACCACTTCACTAGCTTCAACGATCTTCCACATAGGAATAATCCTCTTCCTCTTCCGTAATTGGACCCCTCGTTCCACACCTTGACCTTCATCATTCAACCAAACGTTCAACTGAGATAACACAGCTCTAGGTTGATCCAAATCAATGTCCCCGACAGTAACCTCAACCTTTGTCCCCTCCGTGCTCTCGCCAATGTCATCGCCAACCAACATAACTTCATCATCCTCTTCCTCACATTGGTTTCTTTGCACTTCCTTTTCCTCACTTCTCTGTCTTTTCACTTCCTTGCCCTTCCTTTTTTTTTTTTCGGATCCTCTCCCTCACTGCTTTTTCTTTGCAGTTCTTCCTCTCCCTCAATGCTCTTTCTTTGCGCTTCCTCTCCTTTGCTGCTTTTTATTTTCACTTGCTCTCCCTCACTTCTTTTCCTTTGAGCTTCCTCTACCTCCCTTGGTTTTCTTTGCACTTGGCCTCCTTCAATCCCCTTCTCTTCCTTTTCCTCTCCCTCATTTCTCTTACTTGGCACTTCACCCCCTTCAATCCCCTCCTCTTCCTTTTCCTCTCCCTCATTTGTCTTACTTGCCCCTTCACCCCTTTCAATCCCCTCCTCTTCCTTGTCCTCTCCCTCATTTCTGTTATTTGGCCCTTCACCCCCTTCAATGTCCTCCTCTTCATTTGCCTCTCCTTCATTTCTATTACTTGGCCCTTCATCCCATTGCATGCCATCCACTTCCTCATATCCCTTAAATAGATGTGACACGACACAACGATTCGTCCTCTCTTTCAGTAAAGCTATGTCCCTTCTCACTTCCTGCTCAAAATGAGGACCTAAACAGTGGCCCAAATTTTTTTCCATCCGTATGACCTTTAACTCAAGGACGTCCTTTTCCCGCTTTACTTGAAACAACTCGGACCTCAACAAGCTTACCGCCTTGTTCAACTCATCAAGGTCAGCACATGAAGAAGGAATTGACTCTGCCGAGACAACAGCAGGGCGACCCTGTGGCCAACTCCAATATGGTTGTCTCATTTCCTCTTCACTTGGACATAGCGCCCGCAACTGAACTGACTGTTTCAGAAAACAGACAAGAGTCATATGCAATCATTCTACTTCATAATTTCATTGAATCTTATAAATAGTTCCAAGGGCTGCAAACCAAACCTCTTTGCTCTGGAAAAAATAATTGTTCAACTTTCTCATCTCGGGAACAGACGTAGTAGTTCTCCATCGCAAAATACGCGGGAGAGCTGTCGGATCAACAACCTTGCAGTAATTCAGGTCCACCATTCTAGGAATTAATTCATATACCCAAATCTACACAATTCACAGGACACAAGTTATTATTTAAGTTTTAAAGTCAACAGAACATAACGACATGAACATTATTACCATGTACCTGGAAAGCATACGTGAAACCTTTAAAACTCCAGCCACCCCTTTGCACTTCACCATGGTTATCCTTCTTGCCCTTCTCATTTCTCCGGCTTGTTCCGGTTACCTTACATTTCCCCTTCCCTCTTCCCTCTTCATTTTCAAAGCTTTTCACATACTTTGTTGGTGCAGAAAACAGACTGTCTTGGGTTTTGTCAAACGACACCGAACCCCATGGAAACCTGTTGAACGCATCCAAGTCCTCTACAAGGGTCAGGTAATTTAGATTGATGTTCAAATGTTTGTCCCTTCCCAAAACCACTAACTCAGCAAAGTAAACAAGAGCTAGCTTGTAGACGTCATCTTCCTCTGTGCACCTCACAAATGCTTCTTCTAAAGCATTACATGTAATTCCTTCGTCTATAAAATATCTTTTCTGAAGTCTAATTTCATCACTTTCTCCACTGGAAACTTCAGGCACTTCCCCAAAACGAAGCCCTGAGATCAAACAGAAATCCTGACGAGTGAACTGAGCAACGTCGCACCCTATTAAGAAACTCAGTCCATCCAAGTCTTTCACACCCTGCCCCGCTACTCTACGCAACACAACCCCATGCACAATCTGCCCGCTAAACTGAATCTTATCTATATTCAGAAGATGGCCAAAGCATGATGTCTTGAATTGTTCTAATTGTTCGGCACTCAACTTCGCTCGAATTACAGCTAGGGATGAATTTGCATGTGAGCAGTTGTTCACCCGTGAGGAATATGCCTCTGACTCTGGCCATACCAGCTCAACGTTGGATCCCATTTCCTGAAATACAAGATGAAATAACGTGAACACATATACTACCACGTATTTGCACAATCACATTGGTATTTACACAACTAGTCAACCAGCACATTACAAATTTTACAAAGTACATGCGCATAGGGATTACTGATCACAGGCTTTAACATCATCAAAGCAATATGACATATTTTGTGCAAATACCTGTTAATGCAATGATTCTGTGAATTACAAGCACTAGCATGTGTTTTATTTATGGATCCAAACTCCAATCAATGGTTGATGCATGAGTGAGTGTGAGTGCAATCTAGGCAAGTTCTGCACTTCACACACATGACAATTATTGTCATTTCATACACAACACAAAATAAATAAATAAATAAATGAGAAAGATGGTGGAAGGAAGCAAAGCAAAGCATCTGCTCTGCTATCTGCTCGCTAAGCCATTGCCACATCCTTCTTTCTTTCTAGCTTTTTCTTCAGTCAGCCATAATCGTCATAGATCAACCTTTTTTCAAATGCTTTGCACTTTTATTCATGAGTTTATTATTATCTGTTCTCATTTTTAACAGGCAAATTTAGTAACAACGGAAATAATATTTATTTCAAAAATTATATATATTCTAGCTCCAGAGAGATAATCTGCACTCTGCACTGCTTCAAATGTGGAAGGTTTTGAGGGCCTCCTCCAATTCAACACCATTACCTTATTCATATCATTATTGACATGTTATTGACCATTTTAAAAAAAAAAAAAAAAAAAAAAAAAAAAAAAAAAAAAAAAAAAAAAAAAAAAAAAAAAAAAAAAAAAAAAAAAAAAAAAAAAAAAAAAAAAAAAAAAAAAAAAAAAAAAAAAAAAAAAAAAAAAAAAAAAAAAAAAAAAAAAAAAAAAAAAAAAAAAAAAAAAAAAAAAAAAAAAAAAAAAAAAAAAAAAAAAAAAAAAAAAAAAAAAAAAAAAAAAAAAAAAAAAAAAAAAAAAAAAAAAAAAAAAAAAAAAAAAAAAAAAAAAAAAAAAAAAAAAAAAAAAAAAAAAAAAAAAAAAAAAAAAAAAAAAAAAAAAAAAAAAAAAAAAAAAAAAAAAAAAAAAAAAAAAAAAAAAAAAAAAAAAAAAAAAAAAAAAAAAAAAAAAAAAGCTTTTGTGAAAACAAGTAGTCAAAAGGCTTTTGTGAAAACAAGTAGTCAAAAGGCTTTTGTGAAAACAAGTAGTCAAAAGGCTTTTGTGAAAACAAGTAGTCAAAAGGCTTTTGTGAAAACAAGTAGTCAAAAGGCTTTTGTGAAAACAAGTAGTCATCGCTGAAACATATAAATTCGTCACAATTAATCATATTTGAGGAAATTTCTGCTTGACTTCCGTCACCAATTGTCTAATGTGACAGACCCGAGTCGTCACACATCTTCCCTATATGTGACGAATAGTTTGTAACCCATATGTATCAACTTGGAGTTTAATCCAAAGATCGCAAACACTGTCACACCCCAACTCACGGATTTACGTAATCTTTGATTAAGATGTGATTCACACCTTAATTATAGAATTTAATAAAAACTATAACTAAGGGCCAGTTTGGAATTGCAGAGCTGTGAAAATAATTGCTTTCAGATTTGCTATAAGAGAAATCAACTGTGAGATAAAGTAGTTTGGCATTTGGTAAACTTTTTGTTAAAAGTGTTGTTGCTACTAATTCCTGCATAATCAGAACATGATTGCCGCATAATCATTAAACCCAGTGCCTCTTCGAAACTGATTCCTGCATAATCAGAAAGCACCTCATTAGCTGATTTCCCTTATACCCCCTTTGGTTCATGGGAAAGGAGGTTTGAGAATGAGAATTCAATTACTTTCCCGTGTTTGGTAAGTCCAGGTATGGGAAATGGTTGCCTGGCACATAAGAAAGTAGGGATGAAAGTGAAGCCCTCCTCTTAACTTAGGTTTTGTTTTCCCTCCTCGTGGGAAAGTTTGGGAGAATGAGCAAACATTTAATGCACAATTTTCATGACTATTTTGTCCCTATGAACAATTTAGAATTACAACGTATCATTAAATGCATTCTTTTTTTATTTAATTTAATATGGGTGTAATTGGAAAATTATACAAATTTTATTTTTCATTTCTACTTAAAACAAACATATGGGAAAGGAAACAAAGTGAAATATCTCGGTCACTTTCCCGACATTATCAAACGTGGGAAAGGAATCTTGCATTCTCATTCTTTGGGAAATGACGTGGGAAGTGATTTCCCCTCAAATCCATTCCGTGAACCAAACGGAGCCTTATAGCTTTTTCTCACAGCAATTTTTAACAATAACTGATTTTCTCATAATTTACCAAATGGCCTAGGCTTCCAATTTTTTTTTAAAAAAATCACTTATCAGCCCAAATAAGCAATGTCAAACAGGCACTAAAATGTGAAGAAGATTAAAGTAAATAAATAAATATTTCAAATCGAATTTTCAGCGGAAACAAACAACATCCAAAATTTTACTTTTTTACATTATTTTACAAGTTAGAACTACTCAAGAGTAAACTAAAAAGGTAGCTCATCATTCAACCACAAGCTATGTACACAATACACTCCATAGGCATGTCAAAATCATCACCGAATTTTGTTAATTGAAGTTGACAAGAGTGGTTGGACTATCTTGATCACTTTCTTACTTCTTGGCTTATTGTTAGAGTTTGGGCTGCTTCCTTTCGTTACCAATGTGGGTTAAACAAATCAATAAGTAATTTTGAATTCTTGTATATTGATATGTGTAAGGATTACAATATTTATATTATATTCGTACAATAAAGATATAAACGGTAATTAGGCCTCATCATTTTGCCCGCGGGCTCATGGGCCGATGAGGACCCGCCCGACCCATTGGAAAAAAGCCCAGCCCGGCCCGTTATGGGCTTTGAGATGGCCCGGCCCGCCTTGGGCCGGGCTAGGCTAGGGCTTGGGTGTCTGAAGCCTGGCCCGGCCCACCCACAAAAGCCCGGCCCGTTAGGCCCGCATACATATATAATTATGTATAAATAAGAGTTTAGGATTAGGATTATATCACTTAAATCACATATATAATTTGTTTCATTTCATTTACTTTTCTTTACTCATTCCTAGTTTATAATTGGATGATTAACACATTAATTTGTGTCAATTATTAATACAACAATTATATATATATATATATAAATAAGATGAACAATATATCATATCACTAAATATAATCATATCACGAAACATAATCGTACTACTACCACCAAATATAATCATGTTTTTCTTGAACACATCACCAAAGATTTACATATTTATTTATACCATCCTTTAAAAAAAATATCTTTTTGATACTTATTATTTTTTAAAATTATTTCTTAAAACGTATTACGGTCTAATTATGTAATAACCTAAAAAATAATACTTTGTTTTATTATTTTTATGGAAAATCTTATTAAGTTGTGTGACTTTATTGGGTATTTTATGAATTTGATTTGATGTGAAAATATTGGAATTAAGTGAGTTTAATCTGAAATTTAGACTAAAATGCCCTTATGATTAAGTTTATGATTTTTTTCGAATGAAGTAGGCCCGTTAGGCTTAGCCCAGCCCGGCCCAATGGGCTTTCTCAAGCCCGACCTATGGGTAGGGCTTGGGCTTTGAATTTTCTAAAAAAACCCGGCCCGGCCAGTCCCAAGCCCGTTAAATTTGGGCCGGGTTTTTCTTTGGGATATGGAGAGTTCTGGCTGAGTGCCCAGCATCAACAATCTGACCAACTTGCCATGTCTGTGGCATTCCTTAAGGGTGTGCCAATCCCCAAAAAAAAAAAAAAAAAAAAAAAAAAAAAAAAAAAAAAAAAAAAAAAAAAAAAAAAAAAAAAAAAAAAAAAAAAAAAAAAAAAAAAAAAAAAAAAAAAAAAAAAAAAAAAAAAAAAAAAAAAAAAAAAAAAAAAAAAAAAAAAAAAAAAAAAAAAAAAAAAAAAAAAAAAAAAAAAAAAAAAAAAAAAAAAAAAAAAAAAAAAAAAAAAAAAAAAAAAAAAAAAAAAAAAAAAAAAAAAAAAAAAAAAAAAAAAAAAAAAAAAAAAAAAAAAAAAAAAAAAAAAAAAAAAAAAAAAAAAAAAAAAAAAAAAAAAAAAAAAAAAAAAAAAAAAAAA
The DNA here is from genome assembly GCA_903112645.1 of Prunus armeniaca. NCBI lineage: Eukaryota > Viridiplantae > Streptophyta > Magnoliopsida > Rosales > Rosaceae > Prunus > Prunus armeniaca. The sequence continues at coordinate 13,880,515 of CAEKDK010000001.1, forward strand.
AAAAAAAAAAAAAAAAAAAAAAAAAAAAAAAAAAAAAAAAAAAAAAAAAAAAAACATCTCACTATTTGCCTCTATAATGAATCTCTCTGCGCCCGATGTATAAAGTCTAGTACATTCTTCTTCACATGGGAAACCTCATTTAAGTCGGACAGTACGTACGTTTATACAAGGATTACCCGGTATTATATTCCAATTTGCCTTAGCAACCAACATTATTGACGATTGAGATATTCTGATGATGGACGCCTCCCTCCGTTTGCATTGGATCCAACTTTCTTTTTGTGCATGTCAACTTGCCCTCTTTCTTTAAGGAAACGTGTTATGATAACGAGTGTGGAGTCTATAAGGAAAGTCGCCTTTCATAGGGTCTTTAGGGCTCCGTCTGTCGACGCCTTCTGGGAAAGAGTTGAAAGTCTACAAAAGTTAACGTATATTGCCACTAATGATTACACTGTTTTCCTCTAATTAATTTTATCCAAAAGTCCGTGACCTTTCTATATTCCACAACGGACATGCTTTACTAATAATAATATTATTTTATATGTCATCTCTTAGCGTACGTCCGAAAAGAAAATTGCCTGTGGGTGCTTCATCTGAACAATACTCTTTTTCGTACAATCACGACTTGCCCGAAGGGACAAAGTGTCCAACGCCATCGATTTCGTCACTCCGTACATCACCTATAGGATTTAGTGGGCTTGTATCATATAGCCCAACAATATTTAGATTTGTTACAAACTTTTCTTTTTTATGTAATGTTTTTATAAAAAATTATGGAAACTCTTTTCTTCTATTGGATCTCTCTTCATTGAACATATGATGATCTGTTGCTGACTGAAGCTTAGATTCGATTGAAATGGAAAAGGATAAACTTACACAAGTTGTTTCCTTGTTAAGCAAAGAGAAATAAATGATCTTATTTGCGTAATAGCTCAGATGATGTACAACACACTGATTTAAAGTGTTTTATATAGAGCTAGCATACCACCACCCTCTACCTCTCTAACAGATTGAGATACTTGGTTTATTACCATATATGATGATCTCGGAGTTTCGTTTACGCCATCTGGAAGGAACTAACAAGGGAAGCCCATAGAGTCGGGCAACCTTGAGCAAAACATATAAACCATCGGCAGTAGGTTTAACCTTCGGTAATCTACCTTCCGGTCTAGCTCAAGAGGGCACTTGCACCCCAGTTTGGGTAAGATAGGTGGTAGCCTCTCGGGCGATGCCCACAATCCCACATCGAAATAATAAGGTCTACCACCTTGGTCTTCTATAAAAATGGGCTCAAGTCCTAGAAAACGAGGTAACATTGATTTTGGCTATCAAGCCCTTACTTTGTCCCATATATTAATCACTCCTTTAAGCTAATTTAAGTGTCGGAGAGCCTTTAGCTGGTATCACAATACCCAAGGTCTTACCGTTGCTCTTTGTCTTGTAGATTACTCACGTCTGCCGAATGGCCCACAAGACCAAAGGCATCCTCACTCCTAAGTTGGGTCCAATAGTGGTCATCCATTTTTGGGCATCAACAATACTCTAACAACACTAACAGTTGAGCTAACAAAACTAGGCTTAGATGGTGCCACTTGTCACAATCTGATATGTCTGCTATATGACTCTAACAATCCCCTGTAATCTCAGGAGTGGAGCAGCCAAGCATGAGATTGTGACAATGTTTGAGAAAGAGAAAGGAACTGAAAAGCCTTTGGTAAGAATGTCTAGAAATTGTTCATTGGAGGACACTAACTGCAGAATAATATTTTTTCCGATAACACGCTCCCTGATAAAATGAATGTTAATTTGTTCCATTGATTGACTAACTTTTTATTTGAACTAGGGAGAGAAACATTCAATTTATGGAGTTATTTTTTGGTGTGACCATTATATGACCACAACGTGTTACCAATTCGTGCATATTATAACATGTGTGTTTATTTATTAATCTAGGTAATGACATATCAAGTTTATCGTGCATCTATATTATAGCACATGTACTAAAAACACCATGTGAAGGTATGTCACACCCAGAATTTTTAGTATTTTCCAACAGTGGGACGGAAATACCCATAGAGCAATAGATCTAGTTGGTAATCTGGTTTTGATTGGTTAGGTCAATTCTAAATCTCCACATGTGAATACTATATGGTGCACGATAAGATTGGTTGGGGTATTCAGTTAAGATTTTAATTGATTTTAAAGTAGTTAGAACTTTATGGAATTTATAGAGTTTGATAGAGTTTAATAGTGGATTTTAATAGATTTTAAAGTAGTTTAGAACCCATTGAATTTTATAAGAATTTTGATGAAATTTGTTGGAATTTTATCAAAGTTTGATAGACTTTTTTTAATTTCATTTTTATAATTATAATAAACTTCTATAAATTCAAAAATTATAGTGGTAGGTCATCATGTTTGATGTTGGTGATGGTAGTAGAGATGGTGTGGTGGGAATGGTAGATTCATTAATGGTGGGTGGGGAGAATGGTGGCAATGACCATGTCAAGTGGTGGTGGTGGTGGCGGTAGGAGATGGCAGTGGTGACGACGGTGGCGCTGACAGTGACGATGACAATGGCGGTGGTGATATGGGGGTGGTAGTGTTGTTTGGGTGTGGGTTGTGGTAGTGGGTTTGGGTAGCAGTGGTGAAGGTGATGGGGTGGTGGTAGGGGTGGTTGTGATGGTGTGGTGGCGGGGCGTGGTGGGTGTGGTGGTGGTGAGGTGGTGGCGCGTCGTGGTGTGTGGGGTGGCGAAGGTGGGAGTGGGCAAGTGACGATGGTGGGTAGAGGCCCAAGGGATAGTGGTGTGTGACTGGTGGCAGTGTGCGGCGGTGGGAAGGTGAGGGTATGGCAAGAATGGTATTGGTGTGGTGGTGGAGGTTTGGGTGGGGATGGTGGGGGTGTGGTCTGCAAGATGTGGTAGCGGTGGCGGGCTGTGGTGGTAGTGTAGGTGGTGGCCCTAGAGTGGCTGAGGCCAGGTGGTTGTGGTAGGGGTGACGCGGTGGAGTTGCAGTGGTGATGGTGGTGGTGGGGTGTGTGGATGTGGCGGTGTTGATGGTGACAGTGGATGTGGCGGTGTTGATGGTGACAGTGGATGTGGCAATGGTGGGGTGCAGTGACGGTGGTGTGGCGGGGGTGGTGGCAGCGACGACGTTTGGTGATAGCCATGACAAATATAGGGTGGTTGTGCATCAGAGAGAGGGTTAAGGGTTGTGCCGGAGGTGGTTGGTCGGTGGTCGCAGGGAAGGAGGTGGTGGGTGGGGAGGGTGGTCATCAATGGTGTGTGGCTTATGGAGGTGGGGTTTTTTTTTTCCTAAATGTTTTATATCTTTTGTTTGTATTTTTCCTTTCAAATTATTTGCTCTAAATAAAATGGACATCCAAAAAATTGACGACGGGCCCCTAATTAGTCATTTTATATAGTTTAAGTAATTAATTTATTGAAAAAAAAAAAGATTTAGGGGTAAATTGACAATTATAACCAAAGGGGCAAAGCTAACCGCAGTTTTTGCCTTAATTAAATGGGAAAGCATGAGTTACCAAGGAAAATTTATTTTAAGCATAACATTACTGAAAAGAAGAGCACAATGACATTGCAGTACTTGAAACAAAAACAAACATCGGTGGGCATCACAACATAATATGTTTGCCCATTATTTTATCAAATAAGACACGAACTAAAATGCGAAAAAAGACATGCATTCCTTAACCCTCTGGAACCTCGATCGTAGTTGCGTGGCGCATTATTAATTATTAGGTGATCAAAGACGCCTTCTTCTTGACATGGCAGCACTTATAGCTGAAGAATGCCTCCATGACATTGCCACACTCGTAGCATACCATGGCCTCTAGGGTGCTTCCAGTTGCACCTGCGATGCTAAAGCAGCTGCAGACGTGACCAGTTTTTTCAACCTCCGCCTATGCTTTTCATTAAAAACTTGTCCAAAGTTTTCTATTGTTAGTGTTACTTGCTGATTCCACGTGTGGTATTGCTCCAGAACCGTATACATTGTCGAGCCACCAAAGGCCACAAGCCTACGGCCTTGGATGAGCACAGCCCATCCACTCTTGTCATCTTTGTAGGAAAGCAGCTTCTGAACTTGTTTTACCACGTCGTCAATCTGCTTATTGATAACCTTGATATGGAACATGCTTTCTATGGCGGACCAGAAGGTGCTAAAGCCGTCATCCCCATCGTCATTATTTGCGTTCTTCTCCACAGGATATAACTCAATAGAAATCTTTGGTTCTTTTTTGATTCCATCATTTTTAAGGGCAGTTGCTCTCTCCTTGAACTTATTCATCCACACTGAATCCCCTCCGTAGAAGAAAATGTAATCGTCTTTGTTCTGTTGGAAATAAAATGTATATATAGAGTTAGTTTCCAACGGCGCGATGTTTGCATTTAAGAAAAGTGATCACTTTAAATCCTAATTTTTCATGAGAACATATTATCGTCAGCCTGCAATTGAATCCTAATTTTTTAAGGTTCTCCTTTAAAATCATCCAAGGAAAAAAAGGAAAAAAAGAAGAAAGAAGGGACCAAATCAGAAGTTATTTAGACTTTAGAACACAACAAATTTCTTATATCTATTTGATTTTTTGTGTGTGCATGCATTACTTGTATGTGCAATTAGCATGGACAACGTAAATTATAAAATGAACATCCATCAATTTGTTAGGAAGAACTCACCCATTTGGATATCTTAATGCCATCCATTAACGCGGAAAACCATGTATCTTGGAGAGAAAGTAAGAGCTGTTCTTCTTTTTCCAGTGTGAAAGGAAAGGCTTGGCATCCCCATATCAAAATCATGGGCAGAGCGTTGGAATGTTGGAGCTGACTCTTTGTGTTCAACACAACCACCACAGGCTTACCATTAAAGTTCCAATCCTCCTTGATGTACTTGATGCCTGCAATGTGGGCACCACCCTGGCCTACTGTGTACCATGGCATCTTAGCCCGCAGGGCCTCAAACTTGCGTTGCAGATCTTTAGTCCACTTCTCTACTATAGGAATCCAAACAATCTTATGCTCATTATTATCCTTTGTAAAACCATATATTCTTTGAGACGATTATATAATCCTCAGATATCTCTAGGCTCGAAATGAACAACAACACATTCTTCGTCCTTAGGATGTCGATGTGAACCTGTTAGAAATTAACATTATGCACGCAATTATAAAATCAAGTGCATGACACAAATTTGTATCTTTATTCATTCAAAATTCAAAAGAAATTAATGTGCTATGATGAGAGAGCAAACCAGTTGCTTAATGGAACCGTCGAAAATGGTTGAAAAGATTAGGATCTTCATAACCTCGATAATCTCAGTAGGAATTAGGAAGAGGTTTTTGAGCTTCTTGTAGGGCCGTAACTTCTCTGTATTAAATAATACAAAAAAGGAATGTCAGCATTGTATTGCAAGAACAACATATGTATTTCCTCGTGAATGCTCATCAAGTAAACCCACCTATTTCCTCTTCACAGATCTTAAGCTGTTGCTTAAGTTTACTGAGGATGATTGTGATCTTCTGAGAATACTGGACAAGGTCGTGTGAGTTCCCCCTGATATGAATGAATTAAAACAGTTATACTACGTTCAAATCAGTTCTTGGTAAATGATACTTGGGCGATGTATATGTTATATTGTTTGCTTGTCAATCTAAACAATTGATTAATTAGGCGTACATGATGTATAAGCATGGAGAAGATGTGGATGAAACTTACTCATCACTAGTAAGGAGGGTGATGTTAGTGGCGCAAGCTACGGTTGTAATGATACACCAATAGACATTCACCCAGATATCTTTCCTTGCATTTGCCAAGATTTCTCTCAACTCCTTTACATCATTATAAGTGATGGAATGCTTCTCCAATTGAAAGATGCAATCAATCACTTGCAATGTGGACATGATCACATTGTTGAGATCAGTGATAGCTCTGCCGCGTTTCTTGAGGTTTTCGGGCTTGAGAAGGATTGGCACACCCTTAAGGAATGCCACAGACATGGCAAGTTGGTCAGATTGTTGATGCTGGGCACTCAGCCAGAACTCTCCATATTCCAAAGAAAAAAGCCGCCAGAGCCAGCACAGCCTTCGCTTCCCATGAATACTTTGACACCTTGCTAAGTATTTTCAGCGTGGCGTCGTGGGCATTACTTTCACCTGGAGCCTTACATGGCACCTGGAATAAGTTCATATAAATAATAACATTCGAAAAGTTAATGTCAAGAATCAAGAATATATATAATCATCATGGATCTCATATTTCACTGATTGTATCTCTTGACTTAAGTGGTACCTAAATAACCTTCTCAATGTTAGAAAATGTAACAAATTCAAATCCCATCTTCCCTTGATTTAAAAAATAATAATATAAATTAAAGAATTATATAAAGAAAATAAGTTATAAAGCAATGTGATGACCTCGCGAACAATGGACTTTAGAACGCACAATGGCGTGCTGAAGCCAGGTGTAATAGTTATTCCTTCCATGGTTTCAGCATGTACTCGGGGAACCTGCAAACAAGTCAAAGGAAAATCAATTACAAGTGTTCTAATACTCAAAAACTCCCATCAAGGGTGTAACTTATGAAGCTTGGAAATTACAAAGAAATGCAACCCACTTAAATATTTCCCTCTTCCTATAAGTAGGAGCTTCTAAATTCCTATCAATGACAGTGTGACATGTGTGTAGAAGTTTTTCTTTTTGTGTTTAATGAATTATTTTTACACATGTGTCATCTCTTTGTAGGGAAGAATTGGAAAGTGCAAGAAATACCTTCTGCTCAATGTTATCGACGATCTGCTTTGAGCACTTAAGGATGCTTTCAGTGATGGAGAAAAGAGAATGAACATCAAACCTATCGTGTTCATGACTAACAACATGAGGGCATAAATGCCTTCCAAGATTTCTGTGTCAGTCATGGAAAACAGGCTCTTCGTATCAGCGGTCTCAATGTTTTCCACACCATTTTTACTGTCTACTTGAGAGCCCGGCTTTTTGAATGTTATGACAACCATGATGATATATGACTTGGAAACTTTTTCGGATGGCTTATAACTGACTTGTAGCAAACGACGACTTGTAAAGTGCCTACCTATTGCATGCCCTATTTATAGCACTACATGCTTCTCCACCTTGGAAACCTTAATTAAGGCAGTAACGTGTAACAAGGATCCACCTCATTATTTTATTCCCAATTTGCCATGTGCAATGTATTGCAGCATTCAGATTCTGATGGCATCTGACTGCCTCCCGTTTCATATTGGATCCAACTTCTTTTATTCACGTCAATATGTATTTTTTTTCTTTATTAGTAAAAGCCTTCAAGAAACATTCTTAATTTGATGCCTTTATATATGTTTTTGTATTTTAATTGATATATAATATGAGTTCAAGGCAAACAGCATCACCAGATTGATTTGGATCTATATGAGTTCGAGGACATGTATCATTTTTATTTTTTTCCAGAGGAAGGGGCAATAGTGGCGAACAGCGGAACGACCTTCCCGTTTCTATCTGGACCACTAATTATTATTAATATTTTATCCAATTAAGCAGTCCCACTAGCCTGAATTTGATCGAAAGTCGTATGTCTTCCATTCGCATGGCTTAAGTCTTCTTAATTAATTGACCAAAAAAAAACAAAAAAAGTCTTCTTAATTATCATTATCGTTTTCGAAAATTGCATCCCCCACTAACCTTAATTTTGTCGAACTATAATAAATTACTCTTTTCTTCTGCAGATCCAATCGAAAATCGTGAGATATATTGTTTATACACAATCCGCGACTCCCCACAAATGACGAAGTCGTCCAACGTCATCCACTTCGTCACTGCCTTGCTCACTAATTTTCTTTTCTTTAAAAAAAATAATATGTATTTAAAAAAGAAAGAAATAGAAAAGCATAGCTAGTGACCTAACTTTGTGACGTGGGCAATAACCAAAATGATGACGTGTTATTTTGGACAATAACCAAAAATGATGACGTTAAGAACACATATTTTGGCAACTAATTATGAGACACCACATGGATAATGAGAATATTTTGTAGGCCAATAATTGTGCTCCATTTAATTGGCCAATCATTTAAACTTAAAATAGGAAAATTACCTTCACAAAAAAGAAGAAGGAATATTACCATAAATTAGAGATTTGTGGGAATTATTTTCTGAAAAACCCAAGAAGGCAAGAGCACTACTAGTTTTCGACCACCCGATTCTCTCGTACCGCAAAGAAAACTCCAACTTTCTCTGTTATTTTCATATCTTTCTCGAGATCATCTAACTAGCTTAGGCATCGGAGGGTCTTTGGCCAACACCCATTAGTGTGGTCTATTTACTTTGGTCTTGTTCGCAGGGATCAAGGAATAGGAGAAAAAAGGAAGCTCGAAGGGCGAAGAATCAACACCCGAATATTCTCTGTGCGGAAATTTGCTCAAACCTTGTGAAAGCTTGGTCTCACTATCAAGTGTCTAGTCCAAGTAGTAGAGTTTGCCGCACCCCCACCGTATTCTCATATTCATTCAACTAAGTAATTAATCACAAAGAGATTCAAATTGTATATCTAAAGAGTTTTTCTATTAAACCCCACACTTTTCTTTGTTCATCCCAATATTTAAATAATTAAGTTCTTAAGTTTTATTATTATGTAAAAAGACAAAAAATGTCATCCTACTTAATACTTAACCCTAATACATTTATACACACACTCCCATACACCCCATTACTTGGAATAAGTCAAATTCAATTTTGAGTTTCTAGGGGGGGGCTGGTATGGCAGTTACCCTCACACCTATAGATTGAATCTAACTCGTCTTTCCCTGCCCTTGAAAAAAATAAAAATGTCAATTTGAGTTTCTTTGTCTTTGATGAATTGGCTAGATATCTTGGAGAGTATGTGAAAGACTGGAGTTAGGATGGCCACATGCAAAACTGTGATTGATAATACAAAATTAAAAGCTCTGGTGACTATGAAGTGTGATTACTGAAAATAAAACCAAAACCTCCTTGGAATTTTAATAATAAATAACATAAAATCAAAACATTACTACAACTTAATAATAATAATAGAATAATACTACTACACATTTGATAACAGTGTTTTTATCTCTCTAGATAGCCGGGGTCGTCGGGGTTGATGAGTTTTTTTTTTTTTTTTTTTTTTTTTTTTTTTTTTTTGTTTGTCAGTGTATGTTATGAGTAGTTTGGGAAGATAGTGGAGTTTTCTTAAAATTGTGAAAATTTGAAGTAGAATATAAGGTGAATAAAGAGAAATGTGGGGTGATCCACCAAGTACTAGGGAAGCTTCTCTCCTTGAAGGGTTCCAGTCTGTCTTACAGGTATGTAATTCACTAGTACTTCTCTGCAAATAAAAAATGACAAAACAAAGTCTTCTGGGAAAAAGTCGGAGTCTTTAACTAAAGTTCTAAAGTCGGGAGTCTTTAAATAAAAGAAACCAAAAAACTAAAATAAAAATACTTTGATTCTTCACGTTCGCATTGAGAAGGGAACCAAAAAGCATTTCAACATGTTCCCATGTTATGATTATTTTCTCCAACTAATCATAATCTTATCCAAAGTCGTATACCTTCCAAGTCTTGTTAATTATGCTTTAATAGTAAGTACTTGCCGAAAGAAATTGTGGCTTCCTCATACTAAAACAATTTATTCTTTTTCTGTGCAGATCCGATCAAAAGATGGTAAAATATATTCCTACTTGTATATACAAAGTCGTCATCGACTTCTTTATGCCCTACGTCACTATATATATATTTTTCAATCAATATCCAGAAAAGCGTAATTTTCAAATTTGAAAACTTTTGTTAAAGACTTGAACGTTTTTATAGGCGACTTTTCAAAGATTTTTATTTATTTTTTATCATAGACTTCAACAGTATCAATATAAGACTTCAATTGATGTCGGTGGTGTATTGATAGAGGTTATGAGCAGTGCTGTCGTTAACCTTGAGAACCCTTAATTATTAATTAAAGACTTCAAGGGCGACTTTTGATGAACTATGCCTGGTGGGTCAGACTTGCCAGTGGCAATATTTGATTTTAAAATGTGATTATGATTGAAAGTTGCGTTTTAAGTCTTTAATTAACAAAGGTTCTCCGGTTCAATGTTAGATTAGCGTACAGATGGAAAGAAATTAAAAGAGTACTGAATTGTTGGCGTCAACTTTAACTAAATAGTTTGTATGTGTGCAGTGCAGATCCCATCGTGAACGCTGATATACAATTACAATAATAGTAACGTACGTCAAAAGACTCTCATCATCATATGCACAAGCCGTAAACAAAACGGACGTCATCGTTTCCGTTACTGCTAACGTCATTTAGTATAGTAATAAACACGATCGTATATGTTTCAAATCTTCGAGAAAATCAAAACTATGTCCCATTTTTCCCTTGCTAAAATTTGAGATTCACAGAACATGCTGGATGTATACAATCTTGAATTTCTTCATGTTGGATGAAAATGACAATATGCAAGTGCAGTTGTTGGAGTTATTCCAAGCGATCAGTTAAGGTTGGAAAGAGATTAGAATTAGACTAAGGAAGAGTTCATATTCCTTTCAATATAACCAAACAAAAAAAAAAGGGAATTGCACCAGTAAAATATAAGAATATTGTCAATTGACAATGTGATGAAAGCTGTATCCATCTATATATATAGGTGTGTGTATTTTCGTTCGAGTATGATCGAATATAAATTTATATTGACAGCTGCCAGAAACAAAGAAAAACATCAACTTGACCTATTTTTGAGTCTATAAAAAGATGAGTACATGAACAATTTTCTGCACACCAATTTTTCAGTTTCGAGTTAAGTTTTGGTTTCATTTGTGTTGCTGTAAAAATCCTACCCAAATTCAGTTTCTTTACACTCTTCGCTTTCTACTTTCTACGTGCATGTCCCCTTCTCCTTTATATCTTATCCCTTAATTAATTAACCCGGTGGGTCACTGAAGCAACGCCCTCAAGGTACAATCGGTTCCCTCTCCCTGTTGTCATTTAATCTTTCTTTTTCTTTTTCTTTTTCTTTTTTTTTAATTGTGATAAATTATATTTCAGCCTTTGGAGACAATAAATGATGATGGAGAATGGTATACAAGGTAGTACCAGAGACCATACTTTAGTTCGTATAGTAGACGGAGGAATTGGGCTCGAGGCGTTGGAAAAAACAATGAGTAAAAAGCTTTGCCCTCGTTCACCCTCCTGGGCTGCCAAATGCTGCATCTTCAGAGTTCCCCCGGTGCTCAAGAGACATAAACCAGACGCATATGAACCTGATTTCATTTCAATCGGTCCGTTTCACAGGGGAGGTAAACAATTTCAACACATGGAAAATGTGAAACAATGGTATTTAAATAATCTTTTGTCACGCAGGAATCTGAGTTTGAAACACTTAATCGATCACATTGTTGAGCTAGAGCAATCCGCCCGTGAATTCTATGCTGAACCACTTGATCATCTAAGCCAGAACGACATGGTAGAAATGATGATACTTGATGGTTGCTTTCTGATTGAACTGTTTCGGAAGTACCAATCTCATCAGGAAGATGTTAATGACCCCATCTTCAGAATGGATTGCATGTTCCAATATCTATGCCATGACCTCTTGCTGCTAGAAAATCAGCTACCTTGGTTTGTTCTCCAGCATTTATATCACCTTACCCTCGACCCCTATAAATCCAGTCCCTCCCTCACTGTACTCATGCTCACAGCCTTCACATCACAAAAACCATTGAAGCATAACTGCGACTCCTATCTAGGGTATGTTTATGAGGAGAAGCATGATAAAAATTGCAAAACTCTGCACATACTTGATTTGATAAGAACTTCGATAGTTTTCCCATTCCAAGACCACAGAAAAGAAAAGAAAAGGAAGCGAAGGAGAAAAAGAAAAATGTTTGTAGACCAAAAAGAAGAAGAAGAAGAAAGAGCAATGACCAATTGGACACAGATATGGACTCGGAGTTTCCTCCTGCAACTGCTCTATCGGAGGCAGGCGTTAAATTCCAAAGCAATACAAAAGCTGGCAGCATAATGAATATCGAATTTGAAAAAGGGGTCTTCTGTTATTTTGGATACAAAAGGGGTACTTTTGAAATCCCACACCTATCAATTGGGGAGTTGACCGACCCATTATTTAGGAACCTCATTGCCTTTGAGCAATGCTATCATCACCATTCGCATGAGATAACATCTTATGCATTTTTGATGGATAAACTCATCGCTTCCAGCAAGGACATGGAGTTTCTGTGTGATAAACGGATAATAGATAATTGGTTGAGCGCTGAAGATGGTGCCAAGTACTTCAGCAAGCTCTGCAATGACACCGTGCTAAAAAAGTTCTACTATGAGGCACTCTGCGAAGAAGTGAATATGCATTACAAGGTTAAATGGTACAGGTGGCTTGAAAAGTTGAATCGTGACTATTTTGCAAATCCATGGAGTGTCATTTCTCTCATTGCAGCTGCTATACTTCTGGCTCTCACTGTCGTGCAGACTGTGTATACCATTCGCGGTTAGCTTTGAAGGACAAATGTTAATTGTTTCTTTTTTGTTGTTGTTGGCACTAAGCTTTGCAGGAGAAGTGTTCGTTTTTTCTGCTAAACTTAGTGTAATGCTCTTCTTGTAACTTTGATGTGTTCATAAATTCACATGATTTTATATCCTTTTTACTTAGTTTTGTGAATTAATTTGGACTAAAGATGCTGAGTTGAGTTATTTCCTGTTTTTCAGCTTATGAGCCACGGAATGAATAAATTCGTCAAATATTCATCGTAATAGAGTTCGACATGATTCCAATTGGAGATGGGAGACAGCATCTTGAAGTTTATCCATGAATATTTTCATAATTTTTGAAGAGTTCTAAGGTGCCCATTTTTAATTAGACAATTCAGCATAAATCAATTCCCGGAGAATACTGAGTCAGCAGGGGTATTTTGGCTACAACTCACTCATACGACATCGGATTGAGGCACATGATATATGGCTGAAAAGAAGACATCCAGAGCTTTCCAAAGAGTGGTCGTACGTAATTTTTGGAGGTCAGAAACGTGTCCAAATCGCATTCGCAATGAGGATCACGTGCAGTTTCCTGGAGGTTTTAGGAAACTTAGTTTTAATTAACTTTTCTAGTTAGGAACTGACTTGGAAATCAAGTCTTCGTGTAAGGCCACTTGTTTAGGCCCATTCTAACTAGGTTTTAGGTTCTTTTAAGAGGGGAGGTCGTAGAGGCTCAGGAGACCATAAATTTCAGACTTCAACCGTGGAGCAAGGAAGAGCCACCGTGCCTCTAAACTCTAAGGGTTTTCCTTATCTCTTTCTCCATGTTTTATTTTTGCTTTGTTACCATGATTATGAGTAACTAATTTTCTTTTACTAAGACACAATTTAACCCTTTTCTAATTATTCAAAGCTTAGTTATGTCATGCTATTAGAATTTCCATGTTGTTGAAATTTAATCACTGTGCTTATTTTCCTAACTAATGATCTTGATGCTTAGCTACCATCTAGGTTTTTGGTTAAGTAATTTGATGCATGTTAGGGTATACGCCATGCCTAATATGAGTTTTGCTTCTTGTGATTAAATTCATGAATGCGCCCAAGGTAAACACTATACTCTTAGGGGTTTGTGTGATTGTGTGAAGTTCTCATTGAACCTAAGGTCTTTTTATATGTTTATATTTATGCCTCACGCCAAGGATAAATTGCATGTAAGAAGAAGTGGTTAATTGCTGTGAAAAGAGTTAGTCATAATTTTGGAGAACTAATCATCAACATAACTTGGGAATTTTGATAGTATGCATGCTAAGGTTTGGATAAGAGGAATTGTGGTGAAATTGTTGTCTTGGTAAGCTTCTTTAAAATTTTTCACAAACTTATTTAGTTCACGTTTTTCTTCGTTATCTTGTCTTTTAATTTTCTTGTTTTCAACGTTCTTTCAAAGAAAATCTTTCAAAACCAACTTTCAAAACTCCTCTATTAAGTTTTAGTTGAGTCATTAGTTTTAAGTTTATTAATTAGGGTGTCTAGAGTAATTTAGGATTTCAATTAGTTTATAATTCACAACAACTTGAGAATTTATTCAGTCTCTGTGGGAACGACCTTGTACTTGCCTTGGCTATATTGCATTAACCTTGTACGCTTGCAAGTTTATTTCTTGAACTTAACTATCTAATTTTCAGGTAGTAAAATTATACATCAAACTTTCTACTAAAAACAGCTCGAGCGTTTTCTGGTAGAGAAAAACAGCTCGAGCTACTTTTGTTAGAAACTTTTAAATTACTGTTTTTGTTGCTTGGTCTCTATGAAGCCACGTTGGTGGCATTTGTGTAGGCTATTGTTAGCCTTTCCCTTTAGTTGGAAATAAGCTGACCATCAAGTGGGCAATTAAGATTGTAATAGATATTTTGTAGAGAGAGTTGCTCTCCATTGTGAATAAATTGAAATTAAAAAAAAGGGTGAAACAAGTTTGGTCTGTATTGCTCCAAACCTCTGAGTTCATTCTCTTATTTATCATTCTCTTTCTCTTATCTTTGCATATTAATCTCTTGAGTGATTTGCTGCTAGCATTACCAAAAAATTTCCAACCTTTTCTTCACTATGTATCTTGATGTACCGAATGCAGGGAATCTCAAACATTCGAATAACCCTACTAATCAAACTTCATCATCAAGTTTCTGATATGTTTCCCTTATAGTTCTAATTCAACATAGTGGTACACGTGCCTAAATCTATAGGCCATCTGAAAACCCCAATTCTGGAATCTCTAATCTCTGAAATCTCAATTCTTGAAAAAAAAAATTAATTTCTCCAAATGCCAAGTATGTCATATTTCTGAAACTTATGAATTTCACAAATCTCAAATCTTCTTGTCTCAAATTCTCTTCTAAATCTTCTTCTTCTTCCTTATTATTCTTCATTTCTTCAAATCTTCTTAATTTCTAAGTGATCATTAAGTTCCTGTCTTCTCTTTCCTTCTATCTTAGTCTCTCTGATTTGGGCCAATGATTGCGTTTACTGTTTTGGGATAGTTGTTGGGTATGCAAATATTTGGAAGATTAGATTGGGCATGTTAATCATGATGGTTAAGCGTATTTCAAGCATGGGTGCAAAAAAATTCTGGCATATGTTTTACCAAGTATATGGACAAGGCTTGATTCTCCATTATATTTGGTTGGAGGCACAAGAATTTGGTTAAATCTACAAGTTAGTTGGGCCTTTGTTCTCAAAAGGCTTTTGTGAAAACAAGTAGTCAAAAGGCTTTTGTGAAAACAAGTAGTCATCGCTAAAACATATAAATTCGTCACAATGAATCATATTTGAGGAAATTTCTGCTTGACTTCCGTCACCAATTGTCTAATGTGACAGACCCGAGTCGTCACACATCTTCCCTATATGTGACGAATAGTTTGTAACCCATATGTATCAACTTGGAGTTTAATCCAAAGATCGCAAACACTGTCACACCCCAACTCACGGATTTACGTAATCTTTGATTAAGATGTGATTCACACCTTAATTATAGAATTTAATAAAAACTATAACTAAGGGCCAGTTTGGAATTGCAGAGCTGTGAAAATAATCGCTTTCAGATTTGCTATAAGAGAAATCAACTGTGAGATAAAAGTAGTTTGGCATTTAGTAAACTTTTTGTTAAAAGTGTTGCTGCTACTAATTCTTGCATAATCAGAACATGATTGCCGCATAATCATTAAACCCAGTGCCTCTTCGAAACTGATTCCTGCATAATCAGAAAGCACCTCATTAGCTGATTTCCCTTATACCCCCGTTTGGTTCATGGGAAAGGAGGCTTTGAGAATGAGAATTCAATTACTTTCCCGTGTTTGGTAAGTCCAGGTATGGGAAATGGTTGCTTGGCACATAAGAAAGTAGGGAGGAAAGTGAAGCCCTCCTCTTAACTTAGGTTTTGTTTTCCCTCATCGTGGGAAAGTTTGGGAGAATGAGCAAACATTTCAATGCACAATTTTCATGACTATTTTGTCCCTATGAACAATTTAGAATTACAACGTATCATTAAATGCATTCTTTTTTTATTTGATTTAATATGGGTGTAATTGGAAAATTATACAAATTTTATTTTTCATTTCTACTTAAAACAAACATGGGAAAGGAAACAAAGTGAAATCTCTCGGTCACTTTCCCGACATTACCAAACGTGGGAAAGGAATCTTGCATTCTCATTCTTTGGGAAATGACGTGGGAAGTGATTTCCCCTCAAATCCATTCCGTGAACCAAACGGGGCCTTATAGCTTTTTCTCACAGCAATTTTTAACAATAACTGATTTTCTCATAATTTACCAAATGGCCTAGGCTTCCAATATTTTTTTAAAAAAATCACTTATCAGCCCAAATAAGCAATGTCAAACAGGCACTAAAATGTGAAGAAGATTAAAGTAAATAAATAAATATTTCAAATCGAATTTTCAGCGGAAACAAACAACATCCAAAATTTTACTTTTTTACATTATTTTACAAGTTAGAACTACTCAAGAGTAAACTAAAAAGGTAGCTCATCATTCAACCACAAGCTATGTACACAATACACTCCATAGGCATGTCAAAATCATCACCGAATTTTGTTAATTGAAGTTGACAAGAGTGGTTGGACTATCTTGATCACTTTCTTACTTCTTGGCTTATTGTTAGAGTTTGGGCTGCTTCCTTTCGTTACCAATGTGGGTTAAACAAATCAATAAGTAATTTTGAATTCTTGTATATTGATATGTGTAAGGATTACAATATTTATATTATATTTGTACAATAAAGATATAAACGGTAATTAGGCCTCATCATTTGGCCCGCGGGCTCATGGGCCGATGGGACCCGCCCGACCCATTGGAAAAAAGCCCAGCCCGCCCGTTATGGGCTTTGAGATGGCCCGGCCCGCCTTGGGCCGGGCTAGGCTTGGGCTTGGGTGTCTGAAGCCTGGCCCGGCCCACCCACAAAAGCCCGGCCCGTTAGGCCCGCATACATATATAATTATGTATAAATAAGAGTTTAGGATTAGGATTATATCACTTAAATCACATATATAATTTGTTTCATTTCATTTACTTTTCTTTACTCATTCCTAGTTTATAATTGGATGATTAGCACATTAATTTGTGTCAATTATTAATACAACAATTATATATATATATATATAAATAAGATGAACAATATATCATATCACTAAATATAATCATATCACGAAACATAATCGTACTACTACCACCAAATATAATCATGTTTTTCTTAAACACATCACCAAACATTTACATATTTATTTATACCATCCTTTAAAAAAAATATCTTTTTGATACTTATTATTTTTTAAAATTATTTCTTAAAACGTATTACGGTCTAATTATGTAATAACCTAAAAAATAATACTTTGTTTTATTATTTTTATGGAAAATCTTATTAAGTTGTGTGACTTTATTGGGTATTTTATGAATTTGATTTGATGTGAAAATATTGGAATTAAGTGAGTTTAATCTCAAATTTAGACTAAAATGCCCTTATGATTAAGTTTATGATTTTTTTTGAATGAAGTAGGCCCGTTAGGCTTAGCCCAGCCCGGCCCAATGGGCTTTCAAAAGCCCGACCTATGGGTAGGGCTTGGGCTTTGAATTTTCTAAAAAAACCCGGCCCGGCCAGTCCCAAGCTCGCGGCCCAGCCCATTGACGAGCCCTAACGGTAATAGCCTTAAATGGTAGTAATTACAAATATTTGTTGAGCAAGTCAACTATGGTGATTAAGAAGAATCAGGTTCTTCTCCCTTGATGACTGTGTGTGCGTTAACACTCTTTACGGTCTGAAACATGCTCCTCAAGCCTAGAATGCCAAATTTACTGGATATCTCCCTTCTCTTCATTTTACCATATTAATTTTTTCAAATATGAAAAAGTGTGAATTACCATATTATCCTCATTTAATTAATAATTTCAATTCTTATTTGCATTAACCAATGACATTTTCTAGTATTTTGAATGTTTTATCATTCTCTGCATTTTGCTTTATATATATACAAGGACATTTTTCGGTATTTTGAATGTATTACCATTCTATGCCTTTTGTTTTACATATATAGATTATAAACTGATAACTAGTGGAAAGTCAACTATTTGTACAATGTCATATCTTATGTAACATCTCACATCGACTAACGGAGATGAGGTGATATGCCTTATATATAAATACCCACCTCCATCTAGCACGAAACTTTTTGGGAGCTCACTAGTTTCGGAGTCATGGAAACTCCTTAGTTAAGCGAGCTTGGGCTAGAGCAATCTTATGATGGGTGATCCACTGGTCGTGAGTTCCCAGAAACAAAACCATTAGGGCAGAGAGGAGGCCCAAAGCAGACAATATTCAAATGATGACTAGTCAACTTCTCAAAAATACATTTCTTGAAGTGACGGCTACCAAAGAGAATGAAGAGACCATTTACCCAAAATTCATAAGTTAGAAACATACATTTGGTAGCATAAGAATATCAAATAATAAGATTAAATTCTTTAAGATCCAGCTAGAAACACAATGAGTTGGTAGAGGTCTGAGTCTGCATCTTAATTATTTGTTTGCAGTTTTCTTATTTTGTAATAATTGTATCTCCTTTTGAGTTGGGTATTTGATTGTTTTCTAGTCTTTACATATATTTTGTACTTATGAGAGTTTAAAAGTTGTAGTTGTATTGGTAGATTTGGGCCTTGCGATTCATGTCTGGTTTGTTCAGGCATGCAGCTTTTATACCGAAATTTCTTAGGCCTTTTGTGGCCTATATCTTGATTAACCCTGCGTGGTTTTTAAGCTTTCATATTTGTATTGCCCATTTATAGGTATTTGTCATTGTGGTTGATGATCTTTATGCCTAATTTATTAATACAATTATCACTTTTCTCAATAAAAATTAATAATAATAATAAAAGTTTGACATCATACAAAACTAGCCTCTCTGCACTCTTTTAAATAAGGGGCTTTTTTATTATTATTTAAATTATTTTATTTTAGAGTTAAAAAAGATAGTGGGTAGTTGTGTTCCATAAAAATAGAATCTATTATCTGATTTTTCTTTTAATTTTAATTTTTTTTAAATATGAAAAGTATGAATTTACCATATTATCCTCATTTAATTAATAATTTCAATTTTTATTTGCATTAACTCTTTTATTTTATGGTATTTTGAATGTTTTGCTATTCTCTATCTTTTGTTTTATATATATAGATTATAAATTGATAACTAGTGGGAAGTCTGACTAATCTAAACTAATTAATCTTTAGCAAGTGCCGATGTGATCATAATCACATTTTACAATTAAATATTGCCACGGGCATAGTTCACCAAAAGTCGCCCTTGAAGTCTTTAATTAAAAATTAAGGGTTCTCAAGGTTAACAGAATGTGATGTTAGATTAACGTACATATGGAAAGAAATTGGAGCATATTATTGGGTTGTTGGCTTCAACTTTAACAATTTTGTTTGTGTATATTGTTGAGAGTGTTTGTTCTAAATTGAAATGTTATTGGACCTAACCTGGGTTTATAAGGAGTTGAGCTACTCCTCATTTTGCCAATTAATTTTGGGATGGAACCTCAACTTCCATCATATATGTGCGCAGATCCCATTGAGAATGTAGATGCAGATGCTGCACTGCACAAGTCAAGAAGCCGTATGATATGAGCAAACTAAACGACAGCACTGCTTATATGTATTAATAACCTCTATCAATACACCACCGACATCAATTGAAGTGTTATATTGATACTGTTGAAGTTCTCTATGACAAAAAAAATAAAAATCTTTGAAAAAGTCGCCTGTAAAAACGTTCAAAGTCTTTAACAAAAGTTCTCAAATTTTGAAAATTACGCTGACGTAGGGCATAACGAAGTCGATGACGACTTTGTATATACAAGTCGGAATATATTTTACCATCTTTTGATCGGATCTGCACAGAAAAAGAATAAATTGTTTTAGTATGAGGAAGCCACAATTTCTTTGGGCAAGTAGGCTAATGATATGTCATATACTTACTATTAAAAGCATAATTAACAAGACTTGGAAGGTATACGACTTTAGATAAGATTATGATTAGTTGGAATGCTTAATTGGAGAAAATAATCATAACATGGGGAGTGAGTCACCAATACCCAACTTGGTAAGTGAGTCATGAAATACTCTTCCACAAATAGATTTGGTTAAGATATCTGCCAATTGATCTTCTGATCTTACAAATGGCAGGCGGATCACCTTCTTCTCAATTTTTTCTTTGATAAAATGTCTATTCACCTCAACTTGTTTAGTTTGATCATGTTGAACTGGATTATGGGCAATATCGATGGCTAACTTGTTATCACAATGTAACTTCATTGGCTTTCCTGACTTGAGACCCAATTCTGTCAATAGTCTTCTGATCCACAGTAATTCACAAACTCCATGAGCCATTCCTCGATACTCTGTTTCAGCACTAGATCGAGAAACCACATTTTGTTTCCTATTCCACCAAGTGACTAGGTTACCTCTCACAAAAGTGAAGTAACATGAAGTAGAGCATCTGTCTATAACGGAGCCAGCCCAATCAGCATTTGTATATCCAACAACTTCGAGATCTCTATTTTTTGAAAACATTAATCATTTTCCAGGTGCCGACTTTGTATATACAAGTAGGAATATATTTTACCATCTTTTGATCGGATCTGCATATAAAAAGAATGAATTGTATTAGTTTGAGAAAGCCACAATTTCTTTGGGCAAGTAGGCTAATGATATGCATAATTAGCAAGACTTGGAAGGTATACGACTTTGGATAAGATTATGATTAGTTGGAATGCTTAATTGGAGAAAATAATCATAACATGGGGAACATGTTAAAATGCTTTTGGGTTCCCTTCTCAATGCTAAGACAGACTGGAACCCTTTGAGGAGAGAAGCTTCCCTAGTCCTGTTGGTTGGCCTTTCTAGTCTCAATCCTGTTGCAGTTCAATCTTGGATATTTAAGTTGTGTTCTTATCATCAAGGACTTCATTTAGAAAAAGAATAAAAATAGACTTTGTTAGAGAACTTAGACAATAAATAATTACAAAACTATTCTTTCTAATTTTTTTTTTTACACATTTTGATTAGGTTTTATTAGCTTTCTTACTCTACACACATATGTAACATTGTATATACCTTGCCAACAAGGGTTGGCTCAGTTGGTAAGGTCCTTGTACTGTATCCTCCACCAATGTTTGAGTCTCGCTATCAGCAGTTTCATGTTGGTAGATAATTTGTAAATCCGAAAAAGTCTTGGGTTTGCTCTAATCTTGGATATGGATTCATGACTTTTGCTTTCTTGATAAGTAAATATGCCCATTAATTTAAAACGCACCTCTGGAGTCCTCGTACCAACCATGCACGTCACACGATCGCTTTTGTTCAAACAAATAGTGACGTAAGGCAGTAACAAAATCGATGACGTTGAACGACTTTGTCACTTATGCGCAAAGTCGTGTAGTTGAGTACATAAAATACAAGTCGAAGTACATATTTGACGATCTTCGATTGGATCTGCACAAAAAAGAATAAAATGTTTTATTTTGAAGCCACAATTTCTTTCGGTACATACAATAATGATATTCCATATATTTATTCATGCATGTTGATGAAAGACTTAAACACGACTTTGGATAAACTATGGTAACGGGGGATGCTTCTTTGGAGAAAATAATAATAATTAGTGGGAAACACAAATTAATTGGCACTTATATGTGTCTGTTATATGGACATAGTGGGACATATAAAGAAAAGGCAGAGAATGATGAAATATTTAAAATACCAGAAAATATCTTTGGTTAATTCAAACCAGAAAATATTCTTGGTTAATTCAAACATTAAGAATTGAAATTATTAATTAAATGAGGATAATATGGTAAATTCATATTTTTTATATTAAAAAAATTAAAATTAAAAACAAAATCAAATAATAAGTTATACTTTTATGAAACATAACTACCCATATTATTTTTTCTTAATTCTAAAAATAAAATAAAAAATAAAAAGAAAACCACATGTGCCCAAGGGGCTAGTGGGCATAGTGGGACATGTTCACACACCTACTTGGTGTCTTTGGGGACGGTTTACACTCTAGCCCTGGCAATAGGTCAAGGGAATGAATTGCGCTCTATTGAGTGTATTCTATATTCAAGAATCAAAACACGATTTTTTTTCTTTTATTTATTTATTTATTTTCTTTTCATGGTTAAGTACTAGTATAAAACTGTTTCCAAAGTCTAAAATTTCGTAGAATTCATTTTTTGAAACAAGAAAGCATTATAATTTTTTTTTTTTTTTTCTTCAAACGATTCCTCCGTTTGGATGGAGGAAAACTAATTCGAGAATTGAAGAGGAAAATTGATATTTGCATTATTTATCAACTTAAGCATGAAACTTATTAAATGATGAGCAGAAAAATTAGTGGGAATTGGAGGTCGAGATTTCCGAGTTTAATTTCCACCAAAAGAAGCGTCATGTCACAATTTCTATTGGGCAAAAATTTGTTTTTCCCTGTAATTTATGTCATTTTACAAAGTCAACATACATAAATAAAAACACTAAAATTATTATTGCCAGAAATTTAAATGATGGAGATTTAAATTCCGTCATTTTAGAATTCTATGTAATTTTTCAATTCCTTCATCCAAACGGAGGGGGAAAAACATTTAATACACATTCACGCGCATAAAAAGAAGTTGGATCCAATGTGAAAGTGAAACGTAGCATATGGCAAATTGGGAGTATAATAATGAGGTGGATCCTTCTTATACGGTACCGCCCTAGTTAGTGTCCAAGGTGAAGAAGCTTATAAGGCTATAAATAGGGCTGTAGGCCATACCGAACTCACTGCAAAGACAAGCCATCCTAGTTATTCTGTGTTCTGATTAAACCCCAAAATCTAGAGGTTCCATTCCAAGCAAGCCATCACCACGGGCTCGGCCTCCATATCAATCTCTCAAGTAGTCAGTACTACTACTACTACAAGTATTGAAAACATGGAGGCCTCTAAGAAGAATCTATTTGCCATGAGTGACGCAGAAATTTTGGAAGTCATTTATGCCACTCATGAAGTTAGTCATGACCACGATTCCTTTGACGTTCATTCTCTTTTCTCCATCACTCAAAGCATCATTAAGTGTTCAAAGCAGATCGTCGATAGTATCGACCAGAAGGTATGTATGGTACTATTATATACTACACCGTTGAGCTGAGTTTTTTGAGTATTAAAACACTTGTAATTTATTGCTTGCGACTTGTTTCGCAGGTCCCCCAAGTATATGCTGAAAATATGGGTGGAATAACTATTGCACCCAGCTTCAGCACGCCCTTGTGCGTTTTAAAGTCCATAGTTCGAGAGGTAATTTCATTGCCTTCTAATTTATTTTCATCCGTAGGGACTCGAATTTGGGAAACATTATTCATTCTAACAATGAAAAGGATATGGAGAAAAAACAAATGTCACAAAACCAAACGCAAGAATGAATGAAATTGAGAGATACATGATTAATTAGTATATGTTTGTAGATATAATCTTGATTCTAGACAATATTAGTCAGATTCATGTTAGTGAAGACAGGTGTCCATTGACTGAGTTGTTGACTACAGCTGGCATTGTAACTAATAGCACGTGGTTAAGATTCCAATATTGTTAGATGGTTAATAGTCTGTTTAGTGTTGTGTTAATAGCTTATAAAAGCTAAGTCTCTCTGTAATAGGATTCATTCTATATATTCTGAGGTTTCCTATTCTTTCTTCTTCTTCATTCTTGCAATGGTTATCATGGTTATCAGTTAGTACATATATAACTCATCATAGTAATTAAACATGCAATTATTTCAGGTGCCATGTAAGGCTCCAGGGGAAAAGAATGCCCACGACGCCACGCTGAAAATACTTAGCAAGGTGTCAAAGTATTCATGGGAAGCGAAGGCTGTGCTGGCTCTGGCGGCTTTTTCTTTGGAATATGGAGAGTTCTGGCTGAGTGCCCAGCATCAACAATCTGACCAACTTGCCATGTCTGTGGCATTCCTTAAGGGTGTGCCAATCCTTCTCAAGCCCGAAAACCTCAAGAAACGCGGCAGAGCTATCACTGATCTCAACAATGTGATCATGTCCACATTGCAAGTGATTGATTGCATCTTTCAATTGGAGAAGCATTCCATCACTTATAATGATGTAAAGGAGTTGAGAGAAATCTTGGCAAATGCAAGGAAAGATATCTGGGTGAATGTCTATTGGTGTATCATTACAACCGTAGCTTGCGCCACTAACATCACCCTCCTTACTAGTGATGAGTAAGTTTCATCCACATCTTCTCCATGCTTATACATCATGTACGCCTAATTAATCAATTGTTTAGATTGACAAGCAAACAATATAACATATACATCGCCCAAGTATCATTTACCAAGAACTGATTTGAACGTAGTATAACTGTTTTAATTCATTCATATCAGGGGGAACTCACACGACCTTGTCCAGTATTCTCAGAAGATCACAATCATCCTCAGTAAACTTAAGCAACAGCTTAAGATCTGTGAAGAGGAAATAGGTGGGTTTACTTGATGAGCATTCACGAGGAAATACATATGTTGTTCTTGCAATACAATGCTGACATTCCTTTTTTGTATTATTTAATACAGAGAAGTTACGGCCCTACAAGAAGCTCAAAAACCTCTTCCTAATTCCTACTGAGATTATCGAGGTTATGAAGATCCTAATCTTTTCAACCATTTTCGACGGTTCCATTAAGCAACTGGTTTGCTCTCTCATCATAGCACATTAATTTCTTTTGAATTTTGAATGAATAAAGATACAAATTTGTGTCATGCACTTGATTTTATAATTGCGTGCATAATGTTAATTTCTAACAGGTTCACATCGACATCCTAAGGACGAAGAATGTGTTGTTGTTCATTTCGAGCCTAGAGATATCTGAGGATTATATCGCTTGTCTCAGACCCATATATGATTTTACAAAGGATAATAATGAGTATAAGATTGTTTGGATTCCTATAGTAGAGAAGTGGACTAAAGTTCTGCAACGCAAGTTTGAGGCCCTGCGGGCTAAGATGCCATGGTACACAGTAGGCCAGGCTGGTGCCCACATTGCAGGCATCAAGTACATCAAGGAGGATTGGAACTTTAATGGTAAGCCTATGCTGGTTGTGTTGAACACAAAGAGTCCGCTCCAACATTTCAACGCTCTGCGCATGATTTCGATAATGGTTTTCCGCGTTAATGGATGGCATTAAGATATCCACGTGGGTGAGTTCTTCCTAACAAATTGATGGATGTTCATTTTATAATTTACGTTGTCCATGCTAATTGCACATACACGTAATGCCTGCACACACAAAAAATCAAATAGATATAAGAAATTTGTTGTGTTCTATAGTCTATAGGCAAACACTGTGTATCAAATAAAAATCGAACGACAATAAGGGTAAGCAAATGACTAAATAACTTCTGATTTGGTCCCTTCTTTTTTTTTTTCCTTTTTTCCGTGGATGATTTTAAAGGAGAACCTAAAAAAATTAGGATTCAATCGCAGGCTGACGATAATATGTTCTCATGAAAAATTAGGATTTAAAGTGATCACTTTCCTTAAATGCAAACATCGCGCAGTTGGAAACTAACTGTATATATACATTTTATTTCCCACAGAACAAAGACGATTACATTTTCTTCTACGGAGGGGATTCAGTGTGGATGAATCAGTTCAAGGAGAAAGCAACTGCCCTTATAAATGATGAAATAAAAAATGAACCAAAGATTTCTATTGAGTTATATCCTGTGGAGAAGAACGCAAATAATGACAGAGGGGATGACAGCTTTAGCACCTTCTGGTCCGCCATAGAAAGCATGTTCCATGTCAAGGTTATCAATAAGCAGATTGAGGACGTGGTAAAACAAGTTCAGAAGCTGCTTTCCTACGAAGATGACAAGAGTGGATGGGCTGTTTTCATCCAAGGCCGTAGGCTTGTGGCCCTTGGTGGTTCGACAATGTATACGGTTCTCGAGAAATACCACACGTGGAATCAGAACGTAACACTAACAGTAGAAAACTTTGGACAAGTTTTTAATCAACAGCATGAGACGGAGGTTGAAGAAACTGGTCACGTCTGCAGCTGCTTTAGCATCCCAGGTGCAACTGGAAGCACCCTAGAGGCAATGGTATGCTACGAGTGTGGCAATTCCATGGAGACATTCTTCAGCTATAAGTGCTGCCATGTCAAGAAGAAGGCGCGTTTGTGTTGGCGAGATATCCTAGCCCTATTAGGATATTTCCTTATTATTCTATTAGGATTTTATTTATTTCATTTTGTATAAATATTATGTAATTAGGACTTTTCTTATTTCATAGTATAATTCTACTAGGGTTTGTAACCTTGTATTATAAATACTTCATTTCGGAGAATGAAATATATATGAAAAATATTCTACCCATATTGTTTGACTTGGCATCAGAGCCTGGGGACTTTCTGGTGGCCTTTGTTGGGTTTGTCGTGTTGTGTTTTTTTTTTTTTTTTTTTTTTTTTTTTTTTGTGTATCATGGATGATGATTCCAAAGACATGGTGGGTGCTAATGCGTCTGCAACAAAGAAGGAACGTCCCTCGCATGATTACTCTACTTCGATTACTTCTGATTATGTCTCTTGGTCTCGTGGTGCGTGTATTACAATTACTACTAGTCGTATGGCAAGTTGGATTAATGGGAAGAAGCCTGCTCCGTCTTCAGATTCCGCTGTCTATGCCGAATGGGAAGAAGATAATTGCCTGGTGCAGTCATGGCTTTCAATCCATGACTAAGCCAGTTCGTGCCTTGTTTGAACATGGTGATACTGCTTTTGATATATGGGAGGCTGCCCGAAAGACCTATATTGTGACTCAGAATAGTTCTCAATTGTTTCAACTCCGACGGCAATCCATACGTACATGTTAGAATGGTGATTCTGTCAAAGTGTTTTATGAAAAACTCCATGCTATCTAGCAGGAGATTGATTGTCTGCGTCCACATGAGTTTAAGTATGATGATGATGGGGCTCGTCGTCTGAAAGAAATTGAAGCCAACCGAGTTTATGATTTTCTTGGAGGACTTGATCCACCGTATGATGGTGTCCGTAGCCATATCCTTGCTCTTAGTCTTATCCTGCCCCCTATCGAAGCCTATGCCATGATCATGGAGGAAAACAC
The DNA here is from genome assembly GCA_903112645.1 of Prunus armeniaca. Classification (NCBI taxonomy): domain Eukaryota; kingdom Viridiplantae; phylum Streptophyta; class Magnoliopsida; order Rosales; family Rosaceae; genus Prunus; species Prunus armeniaca. The sequence goes on from CAEKDK010000001.1 coordinate 13,907,774, forward strand.
CCGTCAGTCTGCTATGCTTGGAGGAGGTTTAATGGCCCTCAAAGTTGACCCAACACGTCAACGACCGATCGCACAGCACGACACGACCGGTCGCTCCTCGTCCATAAAATTTTCTTCTCCTGCAGGGTCTCCTCCTTCTGGCTCTACCCCTAGCTCTCTTGACGGTCCTCCTAAGTGTCGTCATTGTAGTGAGAATCATTACTTTGAGAAGTGTTTTAAGGAGCATGGTTATCCCGATTGGTTTGCTGACTACAAAGCTCGTATGTACGGTCCCAAGGCCGCCTGCACAGTGACTCAAAATGAGGCTCGTCCTCCGGCCCCGTCTGCAAATCTGTGTGCTTCCGATACCATGCCATGTATGGGTTCTAATACTTGGATAATTGACACTGGTGCTTCTGATCATATGACTTATGATGATAATATGTTTGATGAGTTGTCTCATAACCCTCGTGACCTTTATATTACTAGTGCTAAAGGTTTACCTTCCTAAGTTACCAGTGAAGGCCCCATCCACCTCACTTCTTCTTTACCTCTGTCCCATGCACTCTTCGTTCCAAATATTCGTTGCAATTGGGCTATGCCGTCCCTAGTCGTGCGCCGGACATCTTTGGTCCGAGGATCCTGAGGGGGCGACTCCAGCTGGGTTGGAAGTGGCCGCTGGACCTGTTGCACATCGTTCTGCGGCTTTATCTACTGGGCCACCTGAACAAGGGGCTCGGCTATTGCGACCGAGCTGGGCGGCATTAGATAAGCGTCGTAGGTTTGACCGGGGTGCGTATGTGTTGCTGTTGGAATGGTTGGACCGTACTGAATGTGGGAGCCTGACGGAAATAATGACGCTTGTAACGGTGAAACGGTCGGATTGCTCTGACCGTACTGCTGTGACGAAGCAGCGGTCGCGTTGCTTGGGCCATGATGGGTCTGGACGGCCATGACGTGAACTGGGCCAAGTTGTTGGACCACGGAATGCGTGGGGCTGCTTTGCCCCAGTGATACGGCCAAAGCATGGAGTGGGCCGTACGCTGTTTCTGCTGGGCAGGTCAGTCCGGGATTTACCCATGTTGGCTGGGATTGCCCACAGCTATTTGTCGGCGGCTGAGAAGGCTGGCCGTAGCCTGACGCTTGGGTGCGGTCAGAGGCACCGAGGCTGTTGCTTTCGCCGTAGAGCTCAAACCTCTCGCGCTCTTGGCTTCTCTGTCAGGCTCTAGGAGGCGTCGCGGATGACGTGACCGACATCCTCTCCTGAAAAAGCGTCTGTAGCTCTGAGGAGAATCTGTCCATTGCGGCCATAAAGGATGTCTCTATCCTGTAGCCCTGCTTAGCCATCAGACCCTCCACTACTGCTTGCTCTTGCATAGACTCGGTAGCACGATCCGTCGTTATTGAAACGCTGGCCGAGATTCTGACCGCGTGTTCGGTCTTGGTGATAGTGTTTGGTGAGGTGGACTCAGGAGCCTCGGAAGTCATTTCGACTGTTTTGTTTTTGAGCTTTGCCTATGCCCTAGTTTCCACCATGAGATTTTGACAAGTGTCCCACCGGGCGTGCCAAAAGTGTTGGCTGCGCAAATCTCACGGCCTTGTGCTCCGGGCCGAGGGGACGTGCTTTAACACGTGGCGTCCTTCTTTTGGATGCGGTGCGGTTGTGCGCGGGCGTGCCAGCACGGTCTACCGTGTGTCGAGATGGTGATGAGGTTTGGGTAGAAGATGGTTAAATGATGCGCCTGTTTTGAGTTCGACTCCTAATCAAACGATTGTGGCCGAGAGAGGAACTGATCTCGGCCGTCAGGTTCACGGCCTGAGCTACAAGGCCGTTTAGTGGTGGTGTTGGCGGCGGGTTTTAGGCGATGCTCCGGCGCGTTGCTCAGAGAGCGACGGTCGTATGATATATGGGGTAAATGAGATGATAACAGAGATGATGCTCCGGCGCCTTGAAAATCAAGGGTCGTATGATATATTGATGAATGGATTTTTCTTACAATCTACCACTACTCCTAGGAAAGCAAATAAAGGTATTGAAAGTGCATTACAGGAAAATATAATTTGCTCCATATGAGGCTTTTGGTTTGGTGTTTGAACCCTTTGAATGTAGTGTTGAGCTTAGTATTTATAAGGGGAGTCCTGGAAGGACAATCGAGGCTGAAAAGACCTGCGTGGTGGAGCCTGATCGGGGCAAGTGGGTAGTCAAATCGGCATTTGGGATCGTGAAGCATGATGGTGTGACCCCCATAAATCCAGATAAATTTCGGCCACCGCCCTGATCGTGGGTTCTGCCCTTTTGGCCGTGGGAACGTATTTAATGCCCTGGTCTGGTGGTTGGTGATCTGACCTCAAGTTGTAAGATTACTTGTGAGAATGTTTGCGCCTAACCACTCTGATTTCCATCACCAAATCCTGACTTCAGTCACTTCCCTGGTGCATTAAATGCTTCTTGCGACCAGTGGATTTGTTGCGATAGTCAGAGGCATTACTTCATTAAATGGGGCATGGGACCCTGAGGCCACGTGGTGATTTAACCAAAGTATCTTCGGTCGTGTCTTTTACGGCCTTCGGCTTCGGCCTACAATACCGCGATCGCGAGGCCGAGAGGATTCTGCCTTTGCAAATTTTCTTTTGTTTTCAGGAAGGCGAAATGCCTAATGAAACGTGGCCGTTTCAGTTCATGAGTAGGTGCTGGGGCCAAGAGGAAGTCCCGTCAGTCAGTTTATGACCATGATTTATTAGGCACTAACATTTGCGCTACGAATTTTTTTTTCCGTTGCTGGAGTGTGTTTTGCACGACGAATTTTTTTTCGTCGCGCAAATAGTAAAATGTAGTAGTGAAGTTTGAAGTTGATCTTTAAGTACCTCAAGTTCTTGTGTAGAAAAATCATTCGGGTAAAGTTGAGCAAGCCGAATGAGCTTTTGCTTATCAAAACAAGAAAATGAATCATTTGGACTCAGGCATGCCAAGCAAAGTAACAACTCAGTGTTGGCCTCATTGGAACGACTATTCAGCTCTTGGAGTTGCAAAGCTATCACTTCATAGAAAAAATCAACACGATAATAATGCATATTTGTGATTTTTGGACCATTGCGTCGTGACCTCCCTCGAGCTAGAAACATATCATCCATGTTAGGAATATCAATACTTTGATTCTTGCAAAAAACAGAAACTTCCTCCAACAAAGAATCTCATCCATTCTCCCTCATGTTCTAGTATTGTTGCTTACATAATTCAACTAAATCCATGGCATTCACAATATCTTGATCATCCCTCTGTAAGGCTTGTGACAATGCATTTGTGATTCCAAGTATATTCCTCATCAAAAGCAAACTGAATACAAAATCAAATGATTGCACTAATCCTAGCAGTATAAATGCCTCATGTTTTTTTTATCAACACTCAATCTATCATTTGCAATTTCATCAAGCACATCAATTGTAGATAAGAACATGGTAATAAAGTTTATCAACGTACCATAATATGAGCCCCAACGTGCGCTTAATCTCTGTTGCTTGATTTAAACATTTCCCACTAGAAAGCTCCCCATTGGTCAATGCTTTAGCTACTTTGAGAGCTTGTTTATCCCAAAGAATGTCACGACGCTTCGAGGATGCTCCAACAATATTTACCACATTAGAAACTAAGGTGAAGAAAGCACCTATGAGGCTGTGCTTTTTTGCCAAACCCACAATAGCCAACTGAAGTTGATGTGCAAATCAGTGAACATAGTAAGCAGACTCATTTTCCCTCATAATAAGTGTCTTCTGACCATTGAACTCTCCACTCATATTACTGGTCCCATCATAACCTTGACCTCGTAATCTGCACATACTCAATTTATGTCTAGAAAATAATGCATCAATACTTGCTTTAAGTGACTCATATGTGGTACTTGTAAAATGTTCAATACCTATGAACCGTTCAATCACACATCCTTTCTTGTCTACGTAACGAAACATAACAGCCATCTGCTCTTTTACTAATACATCACGAGATTCATCAACTAAAATAGAAAATAATGCATCATCCATATCTCTAATAATAGCATCAGTAGTTTCAACTGCTGCAGCATTGACAATGTCTTTCTGAATCTTAGGTGAAGTTACTTTAAGGTTTTCAGGAGCATTTTTCAAAGCAACAACTCTAACTTCCTCATTGTGATCAATAAGAAATTGCAAAAGCTCAAGAAAATTACCTTGGTTGCTTGAATCCTCAGACTCATCGTGGGCACGAAAGGCAAGACCTTGTCGTAGAAGAAATCTAATACAATCAACAGATGCATTCAATCTGATTTTGTAGTCAATTTGAGATTGATGTGAGTTCTTATGGAAAACATTTTCAATATGTTGTTTTTCATTCATTAAGGCTTGACATTTTTTCAGAGCTTGGTTATGGGAAATGTTGGGACCTCCAACATGAACTTGAAATCTTTCCTTTTTCTTCCAATTTGAAAAACCTGTACCAACAAATGAGTCGCCTCCAGCTTTCTCTCCCAAATTTGTTTTAAAAAGATAACAACATAAGCAAAATGCAACATCTTCTTTGATGCTATATTCCAACCAATAAGGAAATTCATCAAACCATGCCGGGTTGAATTGTCTTGACTCTTTTCCAAATTTCTTTTAAGGGATATCATGATTTCTAGGCTGACAAGGGCCTTTTTGTAAGTAAGCTCTTCTAATTTCATCTTGAATGTTCGAATTGTAATCTAAAATCCGAGTTTGTAAACCAAGATCATAATGAAGATCTAACATATTGATTTCTATGCGACTTTGCTTTGAACTATCATCACTTCTCCCAATAGGTCCCGACAACTCCAACTCATATTTTCTTTTAAAATATTTTTCCATAACTGTCATAAATAGTTTATATTATTTTTCATCAAGATATATATATATATATATAGATAAATATAAAATCAATCATCAGTACAAATTGAATGCATATAAATAAGAATATAATGAAATTAGTTTGTAAAAAACAACTAAGTACTAACCTGTAAAATCAATTAAAGTAGCGAGTTTGATTTGTTGGGTTGTAGACTTCTGCCAAATCACGAGTTTGGCGGCTGAGTTCTCCACAAAATTACAAAATGAGTGAACTTGGTGGGATCTCTATTCTTCTTTTTTAACATAGGGTTTAGGGTTTTTCTTTTTTAATATAAGTTTTGGGCTTTAAGTGTGTATTGAATGGGCTATGTGGGGGCTTTACTTGGAAAGGACCTAAAAATAATTAAAAATTATGAATTTAAGTGGGATTATACGGTTGAAGGGTTTTTGGTCAGTGTGGGCAGCTGCCCACAGTTGTCTTTGATTGGGTCCGCCAGTCGAAATTATTAGAAATAGAAACATAATTTAAACAACAAAAATAGAAAGAAAACATAGCTAATTGAAATTACATGAGCGTGCTCCCACAACTGATGCATGAAGTCTTCTGAAATATCTTTCCAATTCTCTAATGTTATAGGCACCAACTCCCTTCTTGTGGCACCAAGGAGAGAAGCAAACTTAGCTACATCTTCCCCATGTGGCTGGCCTCGAGGATCTTTCCTTTGCTAAGATATTGCAATCGTGCTCGACCCCTAGGTTTCCTCTTTTCTTCTTTTGTCTCAAATTCACCAACCTTGCCTTTTCCTTTGGATGACACATTAATTCCTTATGTAGTAGGCATGTTTTGCTATAAATATTAGTTATTAACAGCACGCTTTACTATCTTTTTAAAGCGTGCTTTGTCATATACCGTAAATATAAGTTATTAACGACATGCACAAAAAGCGTGCCGTAAATATCAAGGCGTAAAAGCTTCAATTTGGTGTAGTGTATTATTATTTCAATTTCTGCTTCAATTTTCGTTTTTCTTTGTGATTTAAGCATTCTATGAAAGCCAGACAGTAGTTCCGCATCTACATTACAAGCAAGAAAGAGGAATAGCAATAGACAAAGAAAACTAAAGAGATCAAAACCTAAGTCCGCAATATTTATCCATTTGATTAAAATGAAGTCATTTTTTTTGCTTTTATGCGGTTATTCGTTTTTCTTCATTTTTGTATTTTTATTAGGTTATTCTTTCTTGTTTTTGTTAGTTACATGATGTGGTTTGGCTCTTTAAAATTGAAGAGGAGCATATCCCAACAACAAATGACATTTTTTGACACTTGTTAAAGTTCAAAAGAGAAAAAGATTGAAAGAATTCCAAAAAAATTAAAGGAATTTTCAAAATCTCAAAACTTTATTTGTTTTCAGTAATTTAATATTTTTTTTTCCTTTTTTTTAGAACTTTGTTAGTTTTGCTGGAATTTAAAGAGTGTTAAAATCATATAGGTTTAAAAATATACATATCATCCTCTTCAATTTTAAGAATCCAAGCAATTTTCAAATCAATGCTCAAGATGATAAACTGATAACTAGTGGGAAAATCCAACAAATAGTATAACCAACTTACATTAAATAATCATTAAAACTGCCATGTGCATGATATTCATATGTTAGAATTAAATATGACAATGGCCAGTCTGGCCCAGCAAGCAAGCATAATTGATCAAAAGTCGCCCTTCAATTCTTTTAACAAGGGTTCTCGAGTTCAATATAGTCATTTTTCACATGTTTTGGGGAATGAACTTCGTGAAAAACATAAAACCATATGAACATGTAAAAAATATAAAATCATATGAACATGTGTGTACATAATATGATGTTATATAGCGTATATATCCAAAGAAATTGAAGACATTTCTGCATTGACATGTATTATTAACTTCAATTAATACATCACCGACGTACGTTATTGTTTCCATTATTGACAGCGGCATATGATGTTATGTGTACATATAGAAAGAAATTGAAGACAACTCTCACTGACATGAACTATTAACAATCTCAATGAATACACCACCGATATGTCATCGTTGCATTATATTATGTATTAATTGAGGTTGTTAATAGTACATATCAGTGCAGAGTTGTCTTCTATTTCTTTGGATACGTACACTACTACAATATCATACAATGTTTTGAAAGGCATGCCTAAGCGCGCCTGAGAGCGTGAGGCGAGGCGAGGCGATGGTAAAACGCCTCAAGCGTACCTCTGTTTAGCGATTGTTGTTAAAGGCATACGCCAAGTTACGGAGGCGTATGCCAAATTCCAAAATCGTACGCTCGAAATTGCAGGGGCGTTGCAGAGCGGAGAAGAAGACAATGAAACCTAACTTTATTTCTCTCAAAACGATCCCGTATGGTACAGCTTTTGTGTTTAAAAAGTCAAGCAAAACGCCAGCGTTTCAACATCTATGGTTTTTAAGTTTAAGAACATAACATAAGCTCAGGTCTCACTTCTTCCATTCCTCCACAATAAAAAATTATTATATTAATTAGTCCCTCCTGTGCCTTTTATATTCTGCTCTCACCCAATAGAAGGTTCACAAAAATCAGATTTCCCTCTGTTTCAATTTTGACTAGCTCTCAGCCATATCCACCCACATATTTCTAATGGAAGCCTCTCTTTCAATCTATTCAAACAAGATGTGAATCCTATCTTATAAATTTGAATTCATATCCAGTCTATAACAGTCTAAATTAATTTAGAGCTTAAAAAGAGGCTTGAGATGTTTCAATTTATGAATCAATGACCTCACAACATATATGGATCATATGTTTTACATATTATAAATATACTAATATATTTTTATTTGTGATAATTGAATGTTCAAAAGGCTTGCACCTTATCGCCTCGAGGCTTACGCCTCGCTTTGCGAGACATAAAACGCCTCACTTCAACGCCTCGCCTTTCAAAACATTGATATCATATGACGTTGGAAATAATGCAAACGATGACGTCTTTCAAGTCTTTTAGTAACAAGGGTTCTTGAGTGCAGTAGTCATTTTCACATGTTCTAGAGACTGAACGTCGTGAAAAACATAAAATCATATGAACATGCGAAAAATATAAAATCATATGAACACATGTGTGTACAAAGTATGCTGTTATAGTAGCTTACGTCAAATTAATTACATTGAAGAGGCGGTTGGGGTACAAAACTTTACCCTTCGAATTGCCACGTATGTCACACAGACCAACAATTTGAAGAATTGAATACTTTGGAAGAGACTAACGAAGAAAGCATTTTTTTTTTGCTCACCACCACCTTTTTCTTTTTTTTTTTTTTTTTTTTTTTTTTTTTTTTTTTTTTGGGTATTAATCCAAAGGGTGGGATTAATCCCCGTTCGAGGTTCGGCTTGCTCCTGGTCACAAAGTACTTTCAACGGGTTTCGAACCCCTAACATTGAGACACCAGATAACTCGCCAGCTGAAGGTGGCAATTTGCTTGTGTCCATAAACATAAATATGGTTACAAATAAAAATCAACAATAATTACGCATATAGACACGTATCAAATATTTTAAACGATAATCATTATATAACTTGAGTTAAAATATTCAGCAAAAATATTTCCCCATTGAAGTTGCTATTATATGTGCAAGGCCAACCAACACAAGTCACGTGACCACTTAAAAAACCACACAAGCATATGGATACAAATTGAGCAACAAAAGTCAACAAAGGTCACAATGAAAAAGTTATGAACAAACACACTTATTAATTCCAATGCAATGCCTAAGATCGTTCATATTTATTATTAGTAATTGGATCGGCCCTCATGACGATATCTGAATTTTCGGCGATTTTGACACAATTAATTTCGATGATTTTGATGCTATATTGGGATCGATCATTGACACCTATATTGCCAACGACGTCATCGTTGGCATTACGGTAATCAGCATACAACTTGAGTTAAAATAATAAACACAATTATTTTCCTATTAGAGTCGCTCTTATATGTGCAAGGCCACCCAACACAAGTCACGTGGCCACTTAAAAAACCACACAAGCATATGGATACAAATTGAGCAACAAAAGTTAACAAAGGTCACAATGAAAAAGCTATGAAAAAAACACACTTATTAATTCCAATGCAATGCCTAAGATCTTTCATAGTTATTATTAGTAATTGGATCAGCCCTCGTGACGATATTTGAATCTTCGGAGATTTTGGTACAATTAATTTTCGATAATTTTGGAGTAATATAGGAATAGCAATGCAAACTCAAACTAAAGGTAGCATGCTAACCGGATTCACAAATTTTCCCACAAGTGACGTCAAAATCCTATGAGATGCTTTACAGAAAATAGCAAGGATTCTAATATTTGAAATCCAGGGACAAAATTGTGCCACCACTAATGCCAAATATCCAAACAAGAATCAAAATATGAACCTAAAATTGAGAAGTCATTCATAAATATCTCAATAAATCGTTCCACCATGTTAGAGAATTGCTCATCATGCAATGGGAAAAAATAAGTTCTGTCATTCACCCCATATTATAACACGTATAGAAGATGCACCACATAACTATACTATCGTAGTATTCTATAATTTCTATAGCAGTGCACGTCTTGCAGTTGTAGCTATATCCAATTAGTAGACACTTCTATCATCTGTCATATGATGTTATAGTACTAGTGTAAATATCCAAAGACATGAACTATTAACAACCTCAATGAATACACTGACACGAACTATTAACAACCTATTAACAACCTCAATGAATACACTGACATGAACTATTAACAACCTCAATGAATACACCACCGATGTCATCGTTTGCATTATATTGTGTATTCACTTGACAAGTATGCCCAAATTTTGGAAAATTATCCTATATATATATAGGTAAACCATTCTTCAATGATTTAATAAAACTGCGAACCCAAATTTGAGTCCTTTCGAGGAAAAAAAACTGTTTAGCCTCCTAACATGTATTTCCCAAACAAATACGATTGTATCAACAGTAGCATGGATATTGATTGAAAAAAATAAAAATTAGTGACGTAGGGCATAACGAAGTCGATGATGTTGTACGACTTTGTCATAAATTTACTATTAAAGCATGTTCTATTTTCAAAAACGAGAAACATAATTAACAATACTTCGAAGCTATACGACTTTGGATAAGATTATGATTAGTGAGAATGCTTAATTGGAGAAAATAATCATAATTTGTGGCAACTTGGTGCTTGTCTTTGACTTACACAAATGTGTTTAAGCATCTACCATCATACTTCCTATTTTTTAATTAAAATTTAGTTAAAAATACACAAAATCTAATTCAATATAATTGGTCAATCTCTATAAAAAAAAAAAAGTTAGTATTAATTAAAGTTTTAAAATATGCATAAAACAAAGCAGTATTAAATTATAGAGAGCCACTAGGAGTCATTTCTCTTTACTTAGATTTAGGAACTCCTAGAGGTCTCCCTATTTTAGGACATGGATAGGGTTCTCCTTAGATTTACGAGCTCTTATTAGAGTTGTATTTTTCCAATTCCTCCCTAAAATTTAACTAAGGAGGGTGGTTTAATGAGTCCATTGCGGATGTTTTTAGGCCCCGTTTGGTTCATGGAACAGATTTGAGAGGAAATCATTTCCCATGTCATTTCCCAAGGAATGAGAAATGGAAAATTCTTTTCTCATGTTCGGTAATGTTAGGAGAGTAACCGAGAGATATCACTTTATTTCCTTTCCCATGTTTGTTTTGAGTAGGAATGGAAAACAAAGTTTGTATAATTTTCAATTATACCCATATTAAATCAAATAAAAAAAGAATGCATTTAATTATATATATTGTAATTCTAAAATGTTAATGAGGATAAAAATGGTCATGAACAATGTGCATTTAATGTTGGCTCATTTTCCCAAACTTTCCTATGATGAGAGAAAACAAAATCCAAATTGGGAGGAGGACTTCACTTTTCCCCTACTTTCTCATGTGTCAGGCAACTATTTCTCATGCTTGGACTTACCAAACATGGGAAAGTAATTGATTTCCCATTCACAAGCCTCATTTCCCATAAACCAAACGGGCTTAAAATTCTTCTGGGGTTCCTTGGGTATGGACCTTGTTGGAATTTTTGTGAGTATTTCAAAATACAAAATTATTATTAAATTTATATTTGTTATTATTACTATATTTATTGAATTGAAATTTTAAATATGTGTTAAATGGTGATTTTAAAAGTTGAGATTTCAAAACCTTTTCCTTTGGTATAGCTGGACGTGTTCTATTGATATGAATATTAAAATCTCTTTTGGCAGTTTTGTTTTGGATTTTAATGTCTTGAATTTGGAGAAAACATGTAGACCATTTTAACTGTGGGAGCATATTATGCATCTTAATTGCTTGTTTAATAACCAAACCTCCACTTGGAAAGCTCCTATGTATAAACCATATTCAAGCTATACGTTGAAAAAAAAGGAGAAATTAGATTGGCACATTTCTTCATTATTTTCTACTCAACACTCTTGAGTTTGTGTTTCAATTTGTTTTCTTTTATCAAGGGAAAGATTTGAGTTGTTCATCCGACCCACGTATTGCCAGTGTACGCTTATGAGGGTCATAGGTTGTTGTATCCTGGAGGGTATGGCGCCATACAACCTTGCTACACAGAGACATTGTCTTCGATGGGTGAAATCTACTCTTAAGGACAGTGAATGACATGCCTCAACCTAAAACTATTTTACTCAAGTATTAGGTAGAATGATTTTCTACATCCCAAAAGATAAGTATCTTACTGTAATTTCATTAATTGTATTTAATCTACTATATCAATGTAAATTATAATTTTCTAATATATATTTTCTATAATGTTTTGCAGGAAAAGTAGCATCCTTCAACCAAATTTTCCAACAAACCTTCCCTTCTCAATGCTAACATGGATATGCATTGTATTCTATATGTTGAAGAATCAAAACAAAGAGTATTTTTATTTTATTTTTTGGGGTTTCTTTTATTGAGAAAAATGTAATAATCAATACTTTAGGACTTTCGTTAAAGACTCCGACATTTTCCCAAAAGACTTTGTTTTGTCATTTTTTATTTTCAGAGATGTGGTGAATTACATACCTATAAGACAGACTGGAACCCTTTAAATTCGTCATTAATAGGCGACTTTCTTTCAAACTATCAGAGAAAAAGTCTTCGTTTAAGTAGAGAAGCTTCCCTAGTCTGTCGGTTGGCCTTTCTAGTCTCAATCCTGTTCCAGTTCAATCTTGGGTATTTAAGTTGTGTTCTTATCATCAAAGACTTCATTTAGAAAAAGAATAAAAAGAGACTTTGTTAGAGGACTTGGACAATAAATAATTACAAAACTATTGTTCCTAAATTTTATTAGAGTGTTATTAAATGAACCTTAAAATTAATTGAGTACACTCTACTATCAAATTATTTATTGAATTACTAAATATAAAATGACCAAAAAGGATATATTGAATTGTGAAATAAATATAATTTTAATTAGTACACCGTACTCACCATATTCAACCCTAATGCTAAGCGAAAAACCTTTCCAAACTTCTTGTTGTACTTCGAGTGCAACCTTTCAAAGCTCTTCTAATTTACTGCCCTAGTTAGTGTCCAAGGTGAAGAAGCTTATAAGGCTATAAATAGGGCTGTAGGCAGGCATACCGAACTCACTGCGAAGACAAGCCATCCTAGTTATTCTGTGTTCTGACTTAAACCCCAAAATCTAGAGTTTCCATTCCAAGCAAGTCATCACCATGGCCTCAGTCAGCAGTACTACTGCAAGTGATGAAACCATGGAGGTGGCTAAGAAGAACGTGTTTGCCAATTCCTTAAGGGTGTGCCAATCCTTCTCAAGCCCGAAAACCTCAAGAAACGCGGCAGAGCTATCACTGATCTCAACAATGTGATCATGTCCACATTGCAAGTGATTGATTGCATCTTTCAATTGGAGAAGCATTCCATCACTTATAATGATGTAAAGGAGTTGAGAGAAATCTTGGCAAATGCAAGGAAAGATATCTGGGTGAATGTCTATTGGTGTATCATTACAACCGTAGCTTGCGCCACTAACATCACCCTCCTTACTAGTGATGAGTAAGTTTCATCCACATCTTCTCCATGCTTATACATCATGTACGCCTAATTAATCAATTGTTTAGATTGACAAGCAAACAATATAACATATACATCGCCCAAGTATCATTTACCAAGAACTGATTTGAACGTAGTATAACTGTTTTAATTCATCATTCATATCAGGGGGAACTCACACGACCTTGTCCAGTATTCTCAGAAGATCACAATCATCCTCAGTAAACTTAAGCAACAGCTTAAGATCTGAAGAGGAAATAGGTGGGTTTACTTGATGAGCATTCACGAGGAAATACATATGTTGTTCTTGCAATACAATGCTGACATTCCTTTTTTGTATTATTTAATACAGAGAAGTTACGGCCCTACAAGAAGCTCAAAACCTCTTCCCTAATTCCTACTGAGATTATCGAGGTTATGAAGATCCTAATCTTTTCAACCATTTTCGACGGTTCCATTAAGCAACTGGTTTGCTCTCTCATCATAGCACATTAATTTCTTTTGAATTTTGAATGAATAAAGATACAAATTTGTGTCATGCACTTGATTTTATAATTGCGTGCATAATGTTAATTTCTAACAGGTTCACATCGACATCCTAAGGACGAAGAATGTGTTGTTGTTCATTTCGAGCCTAGAGATATCTGAGGATTATATTAATCGTCTCAAAGAAATATATGGTTTTACAAAGGATAATAATGAGCATAAGATTGTTTGGATTCCTATAGTAGAGAAGTGGACTAAAGATCTGCAACGCAAGTTTGAGGCCCTGCGGGCTAAGATGCCATGGGTACACAGTAGGCCAGGGTGGTGCCCACATTGCAGGCATCAAGTACATCAAGGAGGATTGGAACTTTAATGGTAAGCCTGTGGTGGTTGTGTTGAACACAAAGAGTCCGCTCCAACATTCCAACGCTCTGCCCATGATTTTGATATGGGGATGCCAAGCCTTTCCTTTCACACTGGAAAAAGAAGAACAGCTCTTACTTTCTCTCCAAGATACATGGTTTTCCGCGTTAATGGATGGCATTAAGATATCCAAATGGGTGAGTTCTTCCTAACAAATTGATGGATGTTCATTTTATAATTTACGTTGTCCATGCTAATTGCACATACACGTAGGCAAGCAAAACAACAACAAAAAAAAAAAAAAAAAAAAAAATCAAATAGATATAAGAAATTTGTTGTGTTCTAAAGTCTATAGGCAAACACTGTATCAAATAAAAATCAAATGACAATAAGGGTAAGAAAATGACTAAATAACTTCTGATTTGGTCCTTTTTTTTTTTTTTTTTTTTTTTTTTTTGGATGATTTTAAAGGAGAACCTTAAAAAAATTAGGATTCAATTGCAGGCTGACGATAATAATGTTTTTAAAAAAAAAAAAAAAAAAAAAAAAAAAAAAAAAAAAAAAAAAAAAAAAAAAAAAAAAAAAAAAAAAAAAAAAAAAAAAAAAAAAAAAAAAAAAAAAAAAAAAAAAAAAAAAAAAAAAAAAAAAAAAAAAAAAAAAAAAAAAAAAAAAAAAAAAAAAAAAAAAAAAAAAAAAAAAAAAAAAAAAAAAAAAAAAAAAAAAAAAAAAAAAAAAAAAAAAAAAAAAAAAAAAAAAAAAAAAAAAAAAAAAAAAAAAAAAAAAAAAAAAAAAAAAAAAAAAAAAAAAAAAAAAAAAAAAAAAAAAAAAAAAAAAAAAAAAAAAAAAAAAAAAAAAAAAAAAAAAAAAAAAAAAAAAAAAAAAAAAAAAAAAAAAAAAAAAAAAAAAAAAAAAATCATCTCTCTATCACTATCTTCTCTAATTCTCTCACACTCATTTCTCTCTCTCATTCTCACTCACTCTCAATCTTGCCAAAAGGTAGATTCTCTCCAAATTTTAATTTTTTTTTCATTAATATGTGTTTTTGGAGTTAGTTTTGAGTTTGTGTGGGGTTTGGGGTTGAGTAAAGGGGAGGGATTGGAGTTTGGGTTGGATTTGTGGTATAACAATTTTAGGGGAGATTATCCTTTTTTTTTTATGGTACTTTGTTAATTTATGTGTACATTTTGAATATTATATATATATATTTATTGGATAATTTGATCACTATTTTTCATATGTAATTTTATTTTGAATATGTCAATTTAAATTAAAGTAATTAAATTAAATTTAAAAAGTAAACATTTGAATAAATTAAATTAATATCAATTTAAATTAAAGTAACGAAAAAAATCATACAATTAAAATAAATTTAAAATTTTAAAAATTCGAAATAATTAATATAATTAAATTAATATTAAAGAAATAATAAAACAAAAAGTCAAAAACCACAATATTTGCGCGACATTAATATTCGTCGCGCAAAACTCTAAAAATTTGGGCGGGTACAAAAAATGGGACGCAGGAATTTTTTTTTATAAATTTTTTTAAAATTTTTTCGTCGCGCAAAGTCGCTTTGTGAGTTGCGCGACCAATATTTTCGTCGCGCAAAGTCACTTTGCGCGACCAATATGTTTTCGTCGCGCAAAGTCACTTTGAGCGACCAATATTTTTTCGTCGCGCAAAGTCTCTTTGCGGGACGAATGAAAAATTTCGTCGTGCAAAGTCTTTCTCCACAATCTTTGCGCGACGAAGTTTCTGTCGCGCTAAAATTTGTGCGACTATAATGTATTTTGCGCGACGAAATTATGTTCGTCGCGCAAAGTGAAAAATGTAGTAGTGAAAGGTAGGCAAGCTCTAGAGCTCCTCCAAGGCCTATTTCAGTGGAGTCCTTACTTGCACGCATGATCAATACAAATCATACGTAATCTGTTCAATTTAATTTTATGGTAGCTAATACTCAGTAAGAGAATTTATGCAACTAAAGTAAATTGAACAGATTTTTTTGTAACAGAGTTGACGAAATTGGGCACAACTACAGAGAGAGAGTTCATGAGGGATCCGGTTTCTTTGTTTGGATTCTTTCTGTCATGATCTGTTTGACTTCTCCCCCTCCATGTGCCACCTCATTAAAATTTAATTCAAGGGATTTCAAGTTATACACATCCTCTTTAACATAAAACCTCAATTTCCTAATAATTATAAAAAAAAATAAATAAATAATAAATATATTAAAATAATAAAAAACCTAACTCTAAACTAACGTGAAACTTAACATGGTTGGTATCTCTTCTCCCTTATTTTTTAAAGTCTCTGTAAGCATTCATTTTCTGGATCCCTCCAAGATGAGTTAGAGTATTTGTTTTTAACGGGAAACATGGTGAGCTTGAAATTGGTAATTTATTAAAAGGATTCAATTTAATAATATTAAAACGAACAAAAGGAGACTAATATGCTTTCATCTTTAAATCCAAAACATGGTGAGCTTGAAATTGGTAATTTTGGTTTCTATTAACCTATTATTTTATTCCAGAGAAAGGAAGGAAGAAAGGTAATTTTTGGGGGAGACTTGGAAGAAAAGGAAGAAAAAAAAAAAAAAACCGATAGGATTGGTGGAGTAAAAGAGAAAGAACGAAACAAAACAAAAAAAAACTAAACTGATTGGGGGAGACGTTGTAGAGAAAATAAGTAGGGAATTGGGGGAGATGTTTGCAGATAGGAAGAAAGTTTCACGTTAGTTTAGTCAGAGTTTTTATTTCTAAATTATGAAGAAATTGTGTTTTTGTTTTAAAGATTATGTGTCTAACATAGGTCATCACTAAGAGAGGGCTAAACCCTCATTTTTACCCTTTCACATCCAAAACCCAAAATCCATCTCTAGTAAATGGGCTATATGTGCCATGTAATCGAGTCAAATCCAGTCAGCAAGCCGAAAGGGCTCTATGCTAGGGCAAATGTAGGATGGTTCTTGAGTGGGTTATATCTTATTTTATTATTATTTTTTCAAAAGCAAGCAAGCCTTTTGGATTCTTCAAAAGCCTACGACTCTTTCCCTTTTCTTGTTTCACCACCAGAACAACGTTGGCCAGCCATTCCGAGTAGGAGACCTCTTCAATGAAACCGGCAGCTAGGAGCTTGTCAATCTCGGCTTTAATGATCGCGACCCGCTCGGGAGCAAAGTTGCGTCTCTTTTGCACCACGGGCTTGCTAGCAGGGTTGACATGGAGCCGGTGGCAGATGATGTTTGGGTCGATCCCTGGCATGTCAGATGGTGACCACGCAAACATGTCTTTGTTGTTATGGAGGAAGATGGTCAGCTCCATTTCTCGTCTGGGCTTAGGCGCGAGCCGATCCGCGTTTTCTTGTCTGGCTAGTCAGGATCGAGGGGTACTAACTCAACGTCTTCCTCAGGCTTCCAACCTTCTTCAAGGGAGCCTTCCGGGCGGATTCCCTCATCCCGATCCTTCTTGTTTGGATTCTGGCGCGAGCCGATCTACGCTTCCTTGTCTGGCTGATCAGGATCAGGTGGTACTAACTCAACGTCTTCCTCAGGCTTCTAACCTTTTTCAAGGGAGCCTTCGGGGCGGATTCCCTCATCTCGATCCTTCTTGTTTGGATTCTGGCGTGAGCTGATCTGCGCTTCTTTGCTGATCAGGATCGGGGGGTACTAACTTAACGTCTTCCTCAGGCTTCTAACCTTCTTCAAGGGAGCCTTCCGGGCGGATTCCCTCGACTCGATCCTTCTTGTTTGGATTCTGGCGCGAGCCGATCTGCGCCCCTTTGTCTGGCCGGCCAAGATCAGGGGGTACTAACTCAACGTCATCCTCAAGCTTCCAACCCTTTTCAGGGGGGTCTTCCGGGCGGATTCCCTCACCTTGATCCTGGCTCCTTAACTGCTATTGTGAGGCAGCAACTCCCTTCCCTTTCGGGTTTACTGGTGTGAACTGCAACTGCTTGCTCTTCTTGAGCCCTTGGGCTGTGCATCTCCTTGCCATAGCTTGGTCACTGTTGATATGCCCGATCCCGCCACAGGGATGGGGTAGCGGATCTTCTAATGTAGAGCAGATGTGATGACCTCGATCTTCCTGATCCACGGTCGGCCCAAGATTCCCTTGTAGGGGGAAACCTCGTCGATGACCATGAAGGTTTGCGAGCAGACCACTGGGGGTGAGTGGAAATCATGGTCGATCCAACAGTGATTGATGTGGCCTCATTGAAGCCGGTGAGCAATCTGGCAAGTTTGCTAATCTTGGGCTCGAATCCCATCTGCTGGATAACAGATAGTTGCAGGATGTTGGCTGCGCTGCCCTCATCTACATGAACTCGCTCGATCACAGCATGTTCAAATTGGATGCAAATGACTAGGGCGTCATTATGTGGCAGGTCAAGCCCGATCAAGTCCTTATTCTGGAAGCTGATGATGGGCGTATCCAAAATGGCTGGTACTTCCGTTGTGACTTGGGAGACATAAGTTACTTGAGCGATCTTTCTCTTGCGCTCCTTGGTGGTCAGCCGACTCTTGGGAGTCAGCTAGAATGGTGTTGACTCGAATGACCTTTTGGGGAGGTTTCCTTGGCAGCTGCATCACGATCCTCGATCTGCTGGATGGCCTTCTTTGCAACGAACTCTGTGCAATGGCCTTCTCTGACCAGCTCCTCAAGGTGCCTTTTCTAAGCGTTGCAGTTGTTGGTGTAATGACCGTGCTCCCCGTGGAATGCGCAGTATTTACTGGTGTCCCTCATAGAGGGGTCTCCCTTCATGGGTGGTGGTCTCCTCACCCACGGCTTGTCCTTCACCTGAGCTAGGATCTGGTGGATTGGGATAGCGAACTCAGTGAAGGTCCCTGTTTCTGAGCTTCCCTCTTGGGGCCGCGATCTGCCCTTATCCCGGGCTTTTTACTTGAACTTGTTGCTCTTATGGCTTGCCTGCTTCGTCGGGTGGTCAACTTGCTTGTTGGCTTTCTTTGCGGCGATACGATCATCGTCCCAAAGTGCATAGCGCTCTGCCGTCTCGAACACTTCTGCCAAGGTTTGACTTGGAGTTATGGCCAGCTCCCGGTATAGCTGTGCTCGGTTGGCAAGCCCTTCTTGAAAGCTGAGGATGCAACTTGGTCATTACATCCTATGATGTTAGCCTTCTCAACCTTAAACCATCTTAGGTAGTATCATAGAGACTCGTCTGGCTTCTTGCGCAGGTAAAGGGCGAGCAGTCAACTCGATCAATTTCCTTGCACAGGGCCTCTTCGTGCTTCCTTTAAGTCGGAGACCTTGGAGTTGGTCATTTACTAGCTTCTCGACATCCTCTGCCCTCAGGGTTGGAGTTTCGGGCCGACGTCTTCGGTGCCTCTAGCGCGACTTGCTAACTTCTTCCTCGATTCCCAAGGGTCGATCCCCTCGGGTGCTCTGCTCGTGGGGTAGATTAAGAGATTGAGCTTGTGAGGATTCCTCTGTAGCTTGTTGCCGCGTGTTGGTCCTCGAGTGGGCTGGTGGGCGTCGATCGTCATCCTCTGCTCGCAAGGAAGGTCGTTCAGGTCGACATCTTCGGTGCCTCGAGCGTGATTGGCTAACTTCTTCTCCAACTCCCAAGGGTCGATCCCCTTGGTTGCCCTACCTGTGGGCAGGAGAGAAGGTTGAGTTTGGGAGGATCCCTCCACAGCTTGTTGCCGCGTGTTGGTCCTCGAGCGGGTTGGTGGGCGTCGATCGTCATCCTCTGCTCGCAAGGAAGGTCGTTCAGGTCGACGTCTTCGGTGCCTCGAGCGTGATTGGCTAACTTCTTCTCCAGCTCCCAAGGGTTGATCCCCTTGGTTGCCCTGCCCGTGGGGCAAGAGAGAAGGTTGAGTTTGGAAGGATCCCTCCACAGCTTGTCACCGCGTGTTGGACCTCGAGCGGGCTAGTGGGCATCGATCGTCATCCTCTGCTCGCAAGGAAGGTCGTTCAGGTCGACGTCTTCGGTGCCTCGAGTATGATTGGCTAACTTCTTCTCCAGCTCCCAAGGGTCGATCCCCTTGGTTGCCTGCCCGTGGGGCAGGAGAGAAGGTTGAGTTTGGGAAGATCCCTCCACAGCTTGTCGCCGCGACCGCTCACGAACTCAAGCTCCTCGTGGACTTAAGCGAGCATGAACATTGGATTGTGGGCCTAGCCTCTCGAGCACATTGGTCCTAGGACCTAACCTCGAACGGCTCAGAGTACGGCTTGCAGCTGCCTGTGTCTCGTCTGCACGATCTCGCTCTCCCCCTACCGATTTGCCCTTGTCTGACCAGCCTGGGACCTCTTGAACTACTCGCCAGCATGCTCGTGTGCCCTCCTCTCCTCGTCACGGGGTCCAAGGTTGAGTTGGGGAGGGCTTTGTTATGTAGATGAATTCAATCACGACATGGCTAATAGTGTGACACCACCCTTTGATAGCAAACAAAAGAAAATCTGGTTATGGCACCTGTTTGTGCAAATAATCTCGCTGGAGAATATTTGCTTCTAAATCCTTCAACCTTCGATCTTCCTTCTCTCTCTTCCTCGTTTCCTGTAAAAAAGACTGGAGTAAATAGACCACACCTGGGGGGTGTTGGCCAAAGGCCCTCCGATGCCTCAGTTAGTTCAAGTGTTTGTAGGAAAACAATAGCTAAGCAAAGGGTACGGAGTGTATGTATGGTGTGAACCGAGCGGCCGGATCCGTGTGGAGAAAATATGGAGAGTGGAGAGGTAGAGAGAGCTTTAGGTATTTTTCTCGGGTTTAGGAGTAGGTTTAGATGTACCTTGAATGATAAATGAGGTCGTCTATTTATAGGAGCCTCGGGGCTAGGGTTTCGTAGAGAATATGCTGAGTTTATTCTCTACCCAAATTCGTAGGGATCGAGTCGAACTTAGATAATATCTGATTTAATGATATTATCTTCTCTTTATTGAAGATAATATTTGAATTAAATGATATTATCTCTTTTTATGAAGATAATATATGAATTAATGATATTATCTTCTCTTTATTAGGATAATATCTAAATTAATGGTATTATCTTATTAAATAAAGATGATATCCTATTAATTAAGATATTTATCCCAATTAATTAATTGGCTAGATAAACTGGTTCAATTAATTAATTTAAGAGATAATCTTCTTTTCCACGTGGCGTGCCCTGATTGGATACGAAAATATATGCTCCCACAAATGCCCCCCCTCCTCGGCTTCTGCATGGCGCTTGTGTGGCGTGTAGGAGATGAAATTATTTTTTTTCGAGCTCTCCAACTGTGTCTGGGCTTTATTCTGTAAGTTGGACTCCTTTGCAGATCAAATTTCCAATTGGCGTAGACTTCTAACTGTTGTTGGAGTTGGATTCCTAGTAGAAATGAGCTTGTGATTCCTCCTTGATCCGGGTTGTCCAACCTGTATAAATATAGGGCTTCTCTTCACGCTTTCTCACATCGCAAACTTAACTTCTCTACTTTCTGGCTTGAGAAAGATCTTGGAGAATTTGTACTGCTTGTTGAAGAGAGGAGTTGCCGTGCATCCAAAGTAAGTCGAGCTCGTAAAAATATATATGCACATATATATATGTTTTCCAATTTTTGGCAGCAAGAAGGTGGTCTAGCATGGGTTGCAAGTTTGTGGATCTGACTGACAAAAGCTGGAGAATTCGTGCTGGAATCAAATGGAGCATGAGGCGCATGCTGGTCTTGGAGCTACCTGGCCTAGGCTGGAGCAGACGTGCGCCCAAGGGAAAGCATGGAAGAGCCGAGCCCAAGGCAGAAGGATGGAGGCGCTGGGCTTCAGAGCAGAGGCATTGAGCGCTGGGCCTTGTACGCGACACAGGCTTGCACTAGGCAAGCAGGCCACATGCGCTGGGCTAGACCACAAGGTGAGACACTGACTGACGCGGAGCAAGGGCCTCGTCGCTGCACGGGCTTGGCGTGATGGGCTCGAGCTGGACGGTGCGCTTGTATTGATAAACTCCCTCTCGAAGCAAGTAAAGGACGTCTTTCCCAATCTGTTAATCCAAATTGCATATCTCAGATCCCCCAAATTGCAGAAATCCCAAAAGTCATGCTCCGTCTTTCCCAATTTTCATTGATTTTTTGGTTCCTTAATTGGAATATTTGTGGGTTTTTTCTAATAATTACATATGGAATAACCCAAATTTGTTGGATTATCAGAAATGACGGCGTCCATTGAAGTATCTATATCCCAGGTAAATTCTATCAGTCAGCGTACGTTCATCCTTTTTCTATTATGGATTGTTCGTGATGGTTTCTGAGAGTGTTTGTTGTTTCTTTTCTCAATCATTGGTGAATGATTTTGCTGCAAATTCGTTTTGGCATATCCAACTTTATTTGCTGGCTTATGAATCTATAATAAAGAAATATCATAACTGGGTTTAATCATCAATTAGAACCTGCTGTATAGGTAATTTCCGATCCTGTACCTATGCTATAGGTATGTTGTGGTGAAATCCTCAACATCCTGTATTTTGGTTTGTTGCCGTCTGTTTTATTTGGTGTGAATGAAAATGAAATTCATTGTGTGGAATACAAGGAACAGAGCACAAGATGAACTGGTTTCTTCATCTTCTTCCTATGGTATAGGTAGAGGACAAATTCCCATGAGAGAGAATATGAAATTCGTCCAGGAAGCAGGTTTAGTTATCATCAAATATATAGTTGGGGTCCTCAATTAGAAAACGAAAACAAAAAGAAATTGGTTCAGGAAGCAGTAGTTATATATACAAATTCGTTCAAGAATCAGGTTTTGTTAACGTCAAATGTTTCCACCTACAAAAGAGGTAAATATACAACATACCTGAAACACAGGCACTGCAATTGATGGAGAAGCAAGATTAGAATCCCCAAACGACGGCAAATTCCACCGGCTGCAATTGAAGAAGACGAAAAGCAAATTCAACTCTAAAATGAAACCCAAAACCCTCGACAATTAAGAAGCATGAAATCTGCAGAAATCGGCTTGACAGGGCCATAATTGATTGTGGAAGATACGATTTCTGCGATTCTTTCTATTCTTGGCGTATGAAGATTGTTTAACCAATTTTTGATATTTTTCTGGCTTTTAGGTTATCTGATTTCTATCTTAGGGGCAAAATTGGAAGCACAACATATATTAAAAAATTAAGAAAATAAAATATAATCATAGAAATTAAAACAAGGTAAAATCATGCATCGCACAAAAGTCAGAAGACTTGAATTAGTAACAACAAATGTGTGGATTGCACCCAAATTTTGTCATAAGAATTGGACTTATACCAAATTTTTTTTTTTTATTGCTGCTAGCCCTTTTTTTTTGTTGGGATTATAACTTGTAGATTTTTTTACTTTTTTTATTATTTTTTGCATCTATTCGTTGACCAACCATGTCTTCCAGAGACGACAGCAAGGCTCCAAGCTCTCAGGTGCCTTTGTATTTGTGGGGAGGTTTCGAGGTGTACAAGAAGAGGTTTGTGGCCAACCTGCACCGCGTTACGAATGAAGGTCAATTCAAGAGGTGGTGGGCTGCTTATGCTTCTGCAATTCCCGATGACGTGCATATCAAGTTGGCGAAGCCTTTGACTGAAGTCGTGCCCTACGTGGATGCGAATGATCCAAATGCCCGAATCATCACTTTCCGTCCCTTTTACTTCTCCTTGGGCTTCAAATTCCCGATGTCAAAGCTCTTCAAGGAGGTGTTCTGCGCCATAGGGTGTGCTCCGAGTCAGTGTACTCCAAACGTCTATCGGGTCGTCATATGTTTTGAAAACCTGAGCCGTTTCTTCACGCTGGAGCTCCAGACGTCTTGGCTATACATTTTTCTTAGGATTTTGGCAAAAGCCAGGGTTCCCCCTTGAGGGACTCCAGACATTTTCTGCATTTTCCTTAGGACGCTGCTTATGGGCAACTGTTTGGTGATCCTGCCTCCCTTAGAAAACGGATAGGAACCTGGATATCTCCCGCAGGAAACATGGTGAACCCTTTTTAAGAAATTCCTGGGGCACCTTGTGTCTCCCTTAGGACGCTGTTTTGCGGGTTGTGTCTCCCGAAGGACGCTTCTGGTCGTCGCCCTGCTTCTCCCTTAGGACGCTTTTTATGGGCATATGTATGACTATTTTGCCCCCTTAGGAAACGGATAGGAACCTGGATACTTCCCTTAGGAAATTCCTGGCGCACCCTGCGTCTCCCTTCGGACGCTTCTTTACGGGCTGCGTCTCCCGAAGCACGCTTCTGGTCGTCACCCTGTGTCTTCCTTAAGACGTTTTTTGTGGGCAACTGTCTTTTGTTGTGGCACATTTTGGAATTTGCAGTAGTTGCTTCTCTTATTTAGAAATATGCAGTACTCAGTCATTTGCTAGAGACTAAGCAGGTAGGAAGAAGCGTCATGGATAGTATCTTTGGAGGTGGCAGGCATTCCACTGTCACGGAATGTCCTTCCCTTCCATGGTGTCCAGCGTATAGCTTCCTCTGCCCTCGGACTGGCTGATTACGTAAGGGCCTTCCCAATTGGGTTTAATCTTTTTAGACCCTTGTCTTTGTGCAGTGATGAAGGCCTTTCTTAATACAAGGTCGCCTGGTTGAAACTGTCTGATCTTGGCTCTTTTGTCGTAGTAAGACTTCAACTGCTGTTGATAGGAGACGACTCAGACAATGGCATATTTCCATTCACTAAGTAGTCGATGATAGGGTCTTGCCAGCTGGGGTCTTCATCGATTTGCATTGAGTCAACTGGCTCTATTTCTTCGATGCTTGGGCGGTCAAGGTGTTCAACTGGGATGGAGCGTCTGAACTGGGTGTCCAATGCTGATCCTAGGCTCGCCAATGCATCTGCATGAGTGTTCTCTGCCCGTGGAACTTGTTGGATGGTGAAAGTAGGGAATTCTTTCAAAAGTCCTGGGACTTTGTCGAGGTACTGGACCATTCCTGGATGCTTTGCCATGTACTCGCCTGAGGCTTGATTTGTGATCAGCTGGGAATTCGAGTAGATGGCCAATCTCTTGATCGACAGTTCTTTCGCTAGGCGCAGTCCTACAAGCAATGCCTCATATTCTGCCTCGTTGTTTGAAGCAGAAAAGCCTAGTGTGATAGCTTATTCCAACAAAGTTTCATCGGGGGTAATTATGACGACTCCTGCTCCCGCTCCTTTGTGATTTGATGCTCCGTCTACATGCAACTGCCACATGTCGTTAGGTAGGTTCGAATCGGTGGGGGAGGTGTTGTATGCTTTTCCCTTGCTTTTCGTGACCATCTTCTCTTCTTCGGCTGTCGGAATAAACTTTACAAAAAAATCTGCTAAATCTTGGGCTTTTATAGCAGTCTTCGCCCGGTAGAGGAGGTCGTATTGACTGAGTTCGATAGCCCATTTCATGAGTCGATGAGAAGTGTCGGGGCTATGGAGGATCAATCTCAAAGGAAATTCTGTCATGACAATTATCCGGTATGCTTGATAGTAGGGCCTTAGTTTTCTCGCAGACACGACAAGCGCTAAAATGAGCTTCTCCATTTTCAGATAGCGAGTCTCTGCATCGAGGAGAGCTTTTGAAGTGTAAAATACCGAATGTTGTGCCCCCAGCTCTTCTTGGATGAGGGCTAAGCTTACAGCTATCGAACACCGCTAGGTAAATGTACAAGTCTTCGCCTGGTATCATTTTGAAAGTAAGGGAGGTGAAGTGAGGTAGGTTTTCAAGTTTTGAAAATGGCCTGCACTTATCGGTAGATCTTGAGAGGAATCGGTTGAGAGATGCCACCCTACCTGTTAGATTTGTATCTCCTTTCTTGTGGTAGGTGACTTTATGTTGTATTTTTGGAGTAGGCTGAATGCCTCGACAAGGTTCTGGATGTGGTCTCCTCGCTCGGGAGCTTTGACAAGCATGTCGTCTACGTAGACCTCCATAGTCTTGCTGATTTACTCCTTGAAAATTTTGTTCACCAGCATTTGGTAGGTTGCTCCGGCATTCTTCAGCCCAAAGGGCATGACTTTGTAGCAGTATGTACCTCTTTCGATGATGAAAGAGGTCATTGCCTTGTCGTCTTCATGCATCATGATTTGGTTGTAGCCAGAGTAGGCGTCCATGAAGCTTAGCAGTTGGTTGCCGGAAGTTGAATCGACGAGCTGATCAACGAGAAGTTGTCTTTAGGGTATGCCTTGTTGAGGTCGGTGTAGTCGACGCACACTTTCCACAGACCTTTATCTTTCTTCGCTATTAGAACGATGTTCGCCAGCCATTATGCGTAGGAGACTTCTTCAATGAAACCGGTAGCTAGAAGCTTGTCGATCTCGGCTTCAATGATGGCTACCCTCTCGGGGACAAAGTTGCGTCTCTTCTGCATTACAAGCTTGATAGTTGGGTTGACATGTAGGCGATGGCAGATGATCTGGGGATCGATGCCAGGCATGTCAGATGGAGACCATGCAAATACGTCTTTGTTGTTCTGGAGGAAGGCTGCAAGCTCTGCCTTTTCCTCCTGGCTTAGGCGCGAGCCGATCCGCGCTTTTCTTTCTGGCTTGTCAGGATTAAGGGGTACTAGCTCAACGTCCTCCTTGGGCTTCCATCCTTCTTCAGGAGAGACCTCTGGATGGATTCCCTCAACTTGGTCCTGATTCTTTGATTGCTATTGGGGAGTAGTTATTCCTTTTCCTTTCTGGTCTGCTTGGTCGTTAAGAATGAGATCTGCTTTCTCCTCTGCTTGTTCTACTTCCTTTAGATCTGCTTGATTCACAGGGAGGAACTGCATTTGCTTGCCTTTCTTCAGCCCTTGAGCTGAGCATTTCCTCGCCATTGCTTGATCGCTGTTGATCTAGCTGATACCACCCCCAAGGATTGGGTAGCGAATCTTCTAATGTGTAGCGGAGGTGATGCCATTGTAGGGTGAGACTTCATCAATGATCATGAACGTTTGCGAGCTGATTATAGGTAGGGAGTAGACATCAAGATCTATTATACCCACAGTAACCGTTGTTATGCTATTGAAACCAGTCAGCGACTTGGCTGATTTATTAATCTTTGTCTCTAAGCCCATCTGTTGGATAACTATCAATTTTATGATGTTGGCTACACTGCCCCCGTCTGCATGGATTCGGTCGACCATGGCCTGAGCCATTTGAATGCTGATGACAAGGGCGTCATTGTGTGGTAGATCGAGGCCGATCTTTCTCCTGGAAGCCGATCACAGCATCGTCGTCTGCCAGTGGGAGACTAGTGGAGACGATCACAACATCGTCTTCTAATTGACGGTGCTGTGGGTGATCATGGTGACCTGTTTGATCTTTATCTTCTTTTCTTTGTTGGTCAGTCCGGACTCCTCGGAGTCAGCTAGGGTGGTTCCTTGGCAGTATCGCAGTCCTCTATCTGCTAGATGGTCTACTTCGCAATGAACTCCGTGTAATGACCAGCTCTCACGAGTTCTTCGAGGTGTGCTTTCCAAGCAAAGCAATTATTCGTATTGTGTCCGTGCGTCGCATGAAAGGCACAATACTTCCTGGTATCCTTCTTGTCCGGATCTCCTTTCAAGGGTAGCGGTCTTTTTACCCAAGGTTTGTCCTTCGCTTGGGCTAAAATGATGTATAGGGATGGAGAACTTGGTGTAGTTCTCTTTTGTCGTAGCATCCTTTTGTGGGAGTGGCCTGCGTTTGTCTTTGTCCCTGTTGCCAAGCTTATCGCTTCTTTGGTCTGCCCGCTTGGTCGGCCTATCTTCCTGCTCAGTAGACTTCTTCGCGGTGATTCGATCGTCATCCCAGAGCGCGTAGCGTTCCGCAGTCGCGAAGACCTCTGCCAGAGTCTTGTTGGGAATGATAGTCAGCTCGCGATATAAGTCATGTTCTGCTAGAAAACCTTTCTTGAATGCAGCTGATGCGATTAGGTCATCACATCCTATGATGTTGGCCTTTTCTGCTTTGAATCTCTTGATATAATCTTGAAGGGATTCGTCGGGCTTCTTGCGCAGGTTGTACAGGTGGTCAGGGTTCTTCTTGATCGTCCGATAAGAAGTGTATTCTTTAGTGAAGACGTAAGTAAGCTCCTTGAAGCTGCTGATCAACCCGGATGACAGGGTATGAAACCAGTCCTGAGCTGCTCCTCGCAAATTCATTGCAAACACCTTGCACATTAGCGCATCTTCGGCTTTGTAGAGGATCATAAGGCTCTTAAAATGCTTCAGATGGCTTTCGGGATCGGAATCGCCTTTGAAGCATGTAAAAGAGGGCATTGAGAATCGTTTCGAGGGAGCAGCCTGCTCGATTTCGGCGGTGAAAGGTGAGGAGTTTGCTCGGTCTACCTCAACACGCAGTGCATCTTCGAAGTTTCCGCCAATCTTTAAGTCTCGAAGTCGATTATTCACAAGCTTCTCAATGTCTTCCACACACATGGCTGGTCAGTCACGTCGATGACCTTTACGATTTGGGCGAGACTGAGTAACTTCCTCGTTGGTTTGCAATGGTCGACCTTCACGGCTGCGCTGCCTATGCAACGTGTTGGTGAACTGCACTTGCGAGGGATTTTCTATAACTTGGCGACGAGAATTGGTTCTTCGAGAATGAGTAGCAGAGCGCCTTTCTTCACGGTCCTCATTGTGAGGGTTATCAAATTGACCTCCCTGGGGGCCTAGCCTTTCGTGAATATTTCTCTGTGAGCGGGCAGCGAAGTGCCTTTCTTCACGATCCTCATTGCGATGGTTATCAGTTTGACGTCTCTAGGAGCCTAGCCTTTCATGAACATTTCCCTGCGGACCTAAGCGAGTGTGGATGTTGGATCTTGGGCCCAACCTATCACGCACGTTGTTCCTTAAACTCAATCTGGATGGGAGACTTCGTCTGCTCTGAGTGTGGCTTGCTGATGCTTGCGATATGTCGGCAAGCTGATCACGTTGTTGTGCATCTCTTTGTCTGCTTACTCCTGCTCGACCTGCTTGGTTCCCATCGAACTGCCTATCGGCGCGTTCGTCCATCCTTCTCTCTTCGCCCTGTTGTCCAAGGCCAAGGTGTTGAGCCAAGTTTATTGGTTGAGGAGCTGCTTCATCAAACTATTTTGGTCGTCCATTCTCTGAGTTAGCTGGTCAACTCTCAGATTAAGGTCTTCTTGACTTCATGGATCGGAAGGAGAGAAATGTGTGGAGCCCAATTGCACATGGGCTAGGGTTTCATTGGATGTGTATGCGGGAGCGTGCGTCGAGCATGGGGGCAATGAAGGGAATACTGGTGGTAGTGAGCCCACCTTGATGAGAGGTTCCACCATGCTCAACGGCGATGCTATGAAGGTGGCTAGATCCGGCCATGGGACCTTGAGATGGTACGACGACGGTAGAGGCTAGCGCGGTGGTTCCAGTCACACGGGGTGGATGCTGTGGTGCGGCAGCTAGGGTTTGCTGCGGGTTCACGGCGGCAAGAGGCGGTGAAGCCACCATGTCGATCGCGGGATCGTAGGAGGAGTAGCTTTGGGCCGTCAAGGATTGAGCCATCCCGGCGGTTTTGCTCCTTGTGCGCTTGCTTCCAACCATAATTGTTTGGAAGGCTTCAGTGGATTGGAAAATAGGAGGAACGGATTCCTTGAGCACGCGTTGAGTATAACTCGTGCTCTCAATGAAAGCACCAAATGTTTGTGCAAATAATCTCGCGGGAGAATATTCGCTTTTAGATCCTTAAACCTTCGATCTTCCTTCTCTCTCTTCCTTGTTTCCTGTAAAAAAGACTGGAGTAAATAGACCATACCCGAGGGGGGGAGGGGGTGTTGGCCAAAGGGTACGGAGTTGTATGTATGGTGTGAACCGGGCGGCCGGAGCAGTGTGGTGGCCGGAGCCGTGTGGAGAAAATATGGAGAGTGGAGAGGGAGAGAAAGCTTCAGGTATTTTTCTCAGGTTTAGGAGTAGGTTTAGATGTACCTTGAATGATAAATAAGGTCGTTTATTTATAGGAGCCTTGGGGCTAGGGTTTCATAGAGAATATGCTGAGTTTATTCTCTACCCAAATTCGTAGGGATCGAGTCGGACTTAGATAATATCTGATTTAATGATATTATCTTCTCTTTATTGAAGATAATATCTT
The DNA here is from genome assembly GCA_903112645.1 of Prunus armeniaca. NCBI lineage: Eukaryota > Viridiplantae > Streptophyta > Magnoliopsida > Rosales > Rosaceae > Prunus > Prunus armeniaca. The sequence goes on from CAEKDK010000001.1 coordinate 13,937,552, forward strand.
AATTAAATGATATTATCTCTTTTTATGAAGATAATATCTGAATAAATGATATTATCTTCTCTTTATTATGATAATATCTAAATTAATGGTATTATCTTATTAAATAAAGATAATATCCCATTAATTAAGATATTTATCCCAATTAATTAATTGGCTAGATAAACTGGTTCAATTAATTAATTTAAGAGATAATCTTCTTTTCCACGTGGCATGCCCTGATTGGAGACGAAAATATATGCTCCCACAGCACCGTCAATTAGAACATCTGTCTTTTAGTTATCTGAAGCATCTTATACTAGATTTATTCTCAAGTTTCAAGGACTACGACTTCAAATGTAATACTTGTATATTGACCAAGAGTCATCGTGTGCCCTACTCGTTAAGTACGAGCCAGTCCGTTTACGTTAATTCACTATGATGTCTGGGGACCTTCACCTATCACGTAAACCCCGAAAAAAAAATCAAGGCGGACATTTATATTTCAATGAAAAATAATATTATAGTGAAAAATGATTATGGGTATTTTATCAAGACTATTGGATTAAGTGTGTAATTTCAAGTTGGATAAAAATGCCCTTACGTAACATTTTGTGAATTTTTCAAAGGACATTTAAGAAATTGAAGTGAGACCATTATAATTCTTAGGTAGGACGATAGTAGTCAACTCAACGAACGCGTAGGAAATTGTTTCTGAATTTTGGGCCAAAATGACCAAAATACCCCTATATGTGAAAATTACCAAAATACCTTTGTAGGCCAATATATATATATATATATATATATATAATCTGAAACGTGGAGGACATCAGCCCACCCTTCTCCCATTATTTCCCCCTTGCCTCAAGTTCTCAAATGAACAATTGTGATTATGATTCTTATCATATGCTCACACATGCTAAGGCAGGTATTTGTAAACCTAATCCTAAGTATGCTCATCTTACTATTGCTATTAATCATTTGGTTGAGCCCACATGTTTTAGTTAGGCCCAAAAATCTGAAGACTGGCGTAAGGCCATGGCCAATTTAATGCTTTACAGAAAGCTGGCACCTGGACTCTGGTTCCTTTCAAGCCCATTATGAATGTATTTCCCAACAAATAGGTCTTTCATATCAAAAACCGCTCTGATGGGTCCATTGAATGGTCTAAAGCCCGTTTGGTGGTCAATGGTTTTCATCAACAGAAGGGTTTGGATTATGCTGAGACCTTCAGCCCTGTGGTCAATCACTCCACCATTTGTCTTATCTTAGCCATCGCCGTTCACTTTGGGTGGCCCATTCGCTAGCTCGATGTCCGAAATGATTTCTCCATGGCTCCCTCACTGAAAAAGTCTACATGAAGCAACCTGTTGGGTTTCTTGATTCTCAATATCCTACACATGTTTGTAAGCTCAATCGTTCTTTATATGACCTTAAATAGGCTATGCAGGCTTGATTTCAGTGTTTTTCTACTCATCTTGAGCATTTGGGATTTGTTGCTTCCAAGACTGAAACCTCATTATTCATGTACTTTCATGGGTCTACTACTATCTACTTATTGATTTATGTTGATGACATTTTAGTTACAGGGAATATTGGGTCTCATTACTCAGCTAATTCTCGATTTGAGCCGTTAATTTTCTACGAAAGATCTTGGTCCCTTGCATTACTTCTTGGGCATGGAAGCGACATGGACCTCCACCGGCCTGCATTTATCTCAATCCAAATAGATCATGGATCTATTGACACGCACAAAGATGTTAGATTGCAAACCGCTGCCAACTCCTGCTGTTGGTGGCTGTCGGTTAAGCTTGCATGATGGTGACCCGTTATCTGATGTTTTCGAGTATCATAGTGTGGTTGGGGCTCTTCAATATCTTACGTTCACAAGTCCAAACATTGCCTTTTTTGTTAATCAAGTCTACTAATTTATGCACAAGCCCGCGAGGACTCATTTGGTTGCTGTCAAACAGATTCTTCGTTATCTGAAGTCTACCTCTGATGATGGCCTTGTATATAAGCCTAGTTCGTTAAGTCTTACTGCATATGCTGATGCTGATTATGCCGGTGATCCTGATGATCGTCACTCTACTGGAGGGTATTATATCTATCTTTGTGATAATCTTGTTTCCTAGAGCTCTAAGAAACAGCGAGGTGTTTCACACTCCATTATTAATCGTATTCCCACATCTCTCACCAAAGGCATATCTCCATTTGAAAGATTGTATGGTAACAGTCCTGATTATTTCTCATTGAAAATGTTTGGTTGTACTTGTTTTGTTCTTCGTCCTCCTGTTGAACATACAAAATTATCTGCTTGCTCTGCTATGTGTGTTTTTCTTGGTTGTGGCGAAGGACAAAAAGGTTATCGTTGTTATGATCCTAGTGCACAAAAATTGTATGTCTCTCGACATGTGTTTTTTCTTGAGCATATTCCTTTTTTCTCCATTCCTACTAGTTCTCCTACTTTATCGAATTCTGAGCTCATGTATATCGATCCTTTTTCACCTACTAATGATGATTTCTCTTATTCTAACAATGTTAACATTTCTCCTGTTTCTAGTTCCCCTTCTAATCCTTGTGTTACTTCTCCTCCTATTACTCAAGTGTATTCTCGCAGGAAACATGTCATCAGTTCTGACACTAATAATCCTTATTCTCCTTTGGTGCCTGCTTCAACTTCTGTGGATGTGGATCCAATAGCACCTCGTTATCCTTCGCGCACTCATAAGCCCCCTCGTCAGTTTGGTTATTCTTCTACTGATTTTAGTTATTCTTGTTATTCTCATGATTTCTCTTCTTTCTTATCTTCTATACATACTCTCTCTGAACCCACCTCCTACAAGGAGGCTATATGTAATTCTCTTTGGCAACAGGCTATGAATGAAGAACTTTCTGCTCTGCATAAAACTGGCACATGGGATTTGGTTCCTCTTCCTCCCGGTAAACATGCAGTTGGATGTCGATGGGTTTATAAAATTAAGACTAAGTCTGATGGTTCCCTTGAGAGATATAAGGCTCGTTTGGTTGCTAAGGGATTTACACAGGAATATGGCCTTGATTATGAAGAGACCTTTGCTCCAGTGGCCAAGATGACTTATGTTCGTACTTTACTTGCTGTTGCCTCAGTTCATCAATGGAGTTTATCACAGATGGATGTTAAAAATGCTTTTTTGAATGGGGATCTTTTCGAAGAGGTGTATATGGTTCCCCCTCCAGGTGTTCTTCATAATCCTAGGGAGGTGTGTCGTTTACGAAAAGCTTTGTATGGTCTTAAACAAGCTCCTCGTGCTTGGTTTGAGAAATTCTCTGCTGTTATTGGCTCTCTTGGTTTTCAATCAAGTGCTCATGATCCTGCCTTGTTTGTTCGTTCTACCTCTGTTGGTCGTATCCTTCTCCTCCTTTATGTTGATGACATGATTCTTACGGGTGATGATTTGGATGGTATCACCCAATTAAAATTGGCTTTACATGATCGATTTGAGATTAAGGATTTAGGTCCCTTACATTATTTCCTTGGCATTGAAGTTGCATCTTCCCCTAAAGGTTATCTCCTTTCTCAGTCTAAGTATGCCACTGACGTTCTTCAAAAAGCTCGTATTACAGATACTAGAGTGGCTGATATGCCTCTTGAGCTCAATGTGCATTATTCTCCATCTGATGGTACCCCTTTGGATGATCCTACTCTTTATCGCACTATTGTTGGGAGCTTGGTTTATCTCACTATTACTCGCCCTGATATTGCCTATGCTGTTCATATTGTTAGTCAGTTTGTCTCTTCTCCCACTACTCTTCACTGGGCTGCTGTGATTCGTATTTTACGCTATCTTCGAGGGACATTGTTTCAAAGCTTATTGCTTCCTTCCACCTCCACTTTGGAGCTTCGAGCCTTTTCTGATGCTAGTTGGGCTAGCGATCCTTTTGATCGGAAATCTACTACTGGTTATTGCATTTTTCTTGGTGATTCTCTTATCTCCTGGAAGAGTAAGAAACAATAAGTTGTTTCTCGTTCTTCTGCTGAGGCTGAGTATCGTGCTATGGCCTCTACTGCTGCTGAAATTGTTTGGCTTCGGTGGTTGCTTCAAGATATGGGTGTTTCTCTCTCTATGCCTACTCCTATGTATTGTGATAATAAAAGTGCCATTCAAATTGCTCACAACTCTGTCTTTCATGAGCGCACAAAGCACATCGAGTTGGACTGTCACTTTGTTCGCCATCATTTCCAGCAAGGCACTATCTCTCTTCCTTTTGTCTCCTCCACCATGCAATTGGCCGACTTCTTCACCAAGTCTCACACTCTTGCTCGCTTCCGCTTTCTTCTTAGCAAACTCTCGATGCTTAATACTGTAACATCGTGAGTTTGACAGGGGGTGTGACAATTGTATAGCCAATATTAATATATATTTGAGGGTAGTTAGGTCTTTTAATCATCTAGGGCATCTTTATATGCCTATATATTGTAAGCTTACAGCTGCTGTATTTTTTATTGTTTTGTGAATATATTGGCATTCTCTGCTTCTGCTTGAATTGTTCACAATACGGCTGTTGCCTTGTCCTTGGTACGTTCATTGTTTCATGATCTCTATCTTCCCCTCACTCCTCCACATATTTGGTGTGATAATGTCAGTGCAATCTCTCTTACTTCTAATCCGATATTTCAGTCCCACACTCGTCATAATGAGGTTGATTATCACTGTGTTCGGGAGAAAGTTATTCACAAGGAGCTCGAGGTTGATTACATTTCCTCTAAGGATCAGCTTGCTGATCTTCTCACCAAGGTTCCACTCTTCGGTTTCGTTACTTACTCTCCAAGCTTCCCCTTTTTTGTCTCCCTCTCAGCTTGCGGGGCATGATGAACCTAATCCAGACTTGACGTGATCTCCTGCTGCTAAGCCTTATTTGTGTTTACTATTATACGTTATAATTATCTTGTATAGGATAAATACCTTATTGATAATTATCTTGTAAAGAATTTGTCTCCATGTAAACTTATTAACCCTCTATACATGAGTTCTATATAATGAAAATTATTTAAGATAAAATGGGAAGTCTTACATTCTGCAATAAACGAGAGCAGGAGCAAAGTGAAATCTTTTATCATTGTTAATTACCTTAGATCATTTACCTGCACAAGCACCTTCCTTTCAACTATCCATGATTCAACATAAATAAGCACCTTCCTCTGATACCACATTCTATGCACACAACACCAAAAATATGTAACTTGGTACATGAACATGAAGCACTTCAATAATAATACACAGTACAGTCCCCAACTAATCACAGAAAGAATTCAACAAGGTCATTTAACTTGCCAATTTGCCATGCCCACTTAGCCAACTGCAGCACAAAAAATTCTTAGAATATATATATATATATATATATATATATATCGATTAGTATAGAAAACATACAACCCAAAAATGACATAACAGCAAATTGAATTAGAATCCAAACAACGAACCAAATCAACATCAATGGAGGGCTCTCTCCCCTTCAATAGAAAGAAAAAAAAAAATCGAGCTGCTTAGAAATCCCAATGTTAAGAATCTAAGATGTTGTAATTTTTGACCCAACTGAAATCCCAGGGTTGTATCATGTATGTAATATTGCTATATTTCCATTATCCGGTTTCTGTATTAACTATCAAGTATTCAAGTGTGGTGTGGTTCTCTTGTATCGTTTCTCTGTCTGTGGTTAAGGATTTTGTATCTGTTTCTTGGTTAAGCATGGTATTGTTGTTCGCCATGGCTGCTTTGTTTCTGTGCTTCGTTTCTGGTTAGTTGAGTTTGGGATTTGAAACTGTAATGCCATCCTGTACTTCTATTTGAGATGTATTCATATGTGGATTCTTAGTCTCTAGTAATGGTAGTTTCTTGTGCATGCTTGCTTGAATATTTAGGTCAAGATTGTACATTTCTGGTTTTCTGATTGTAGTCTGTTAATTCTCTGCCGTTGTACGTGTTATCTTTTTACATCATATGAATTGAAATATGACGCTTTATTCCATGTTAATTGCTCCGGATTAATGCTTCTCTCCTTTGTACATGGTCTACATGTTACTTATTTATTTATCTTGATACAAAGGAGAGATCATGTAGCACAAAAGCAAAGTAGAACACATAAATTTATGTATAGAGAACATTAATTAGTACTTTCTACTTCTTGGATAAAGGAAGAGGTGCCAAGGACGATGTAGCACAAGCAAGAGCCTTTTTCATGCCAGTAATTGTGGGCTTGACATAAGAACACAGAGAGGTAAGAGGGCCTTGGTCTCCACCGTAGGTGAGATCAATGTCAATCAACTTCACATTCTCACACGGTAGGCCCCTGCTACATACAAGCTTGACTGCAAGTGGAGTGAAAGATGAGCCCTTAATGTTCTTGAAGCTGACATTGTTGATCTTAACTTTTGACGGAGGCTTTTGGTCACACCGAGTATATGGGCAGTACAATTGGTCTATGAGGATAGGGTTACTAACATTAACCATGATAATATTCTCATAGTGTATATCTGAGGCAGTACTGCTAGAAGGAGAATCTGGCCATGTTTTGATTCTCACACCGTTCTGCGTATTAGTCAGGGTGCAATTCTTAACTATGATCCCGGTGACAGCCTTTTCTTCCTTATATCTTCCAAGGCTTCCAATGCTTATGCCATGGCCTGGCCCACAAGTAACATCAGTCACTGTGATTTGGTGGGAGTCATCACCAATAGAAACACAGTCATCTCCAGTTCTAATCTTTGCATGAGTAATGTTGATACCAGTCGAAGCCCCGATATGGATTCCATCTGTGTTTCTGCTCTCTTCAGGTGCTGTGATGGTAAGATGTTGAAATGTAGTGTGCTTGCATCTGAAAACATGCATGTGGAAATTTTTGCTATTAAGTGATGTTATGTCCTGAACTCTGGAATTGGTGATAAATTCGAACCTCAGATTAATGGGAATAGGTTTGCAATTTTTGTTTTTGTGGCAGTCATTTTGACCCCAAACAAGTGCTCCTTGGCCATCAAAAGTCCCACCACCTGATAAGGTGAGCTTGTCAATGTATTGAAAACCAACCCAAGTATCTGGTCTTGTGAATTGGCCAGCGTTTGCTGGAGCCTGCAATGTGCCTCGAACTTGCATCTCAATAGGAGCCTTACAGGGGCCTCTGAAAGTTGCTTCTTTTAACTTGTATGTCCCGCTCGGAACAACAACTTTACTTGCCGATGGAGATGCACATGCATCACTCCAAGCCTTGGCCAAGGCCTTTGTGACATCAGAGCCAGGCTTTGCACCGTATGTTGCACTTGTCACATCAAACACACTAGGATTAGCTTTAGCTGTAGATGCTAACAATAAGAACAAAAGCATTGCCAAGAATCTTAATTTCAGAGCCATTTTGATTTTCCTTCCACTTTGTTAATTTTCTTCTCTCTTTTTTCTTTGTAAGGATGATGCAACTCCATTTTGAGTTGAGGCCAATTTATAGTCCGATTGGGAAGGCTCAACACCATCAAACTATCCAACCAATCACTAACTATTTTTATACGAAGTTGCATTCTAGTTCAGCCTTACATCCTATAATTAGTAATCTATTTAGCCTTAAGAATATTCATCACTAAATCTCTATCTAGAACGTGCTAAGTTGTTTGTCGTATTGCTGTCCTCCTCATATACTTAAAATTTCTAGAAAAGGAGGACCAAAACCATGCATGCACACCTGGATAGAAACAGGAAAAGACCATGCCAATAATTGGCCCATTTACATATATACTTTTTCTAATCTAATTAGCCTGGGTGTAGGTGAAAGAGAGTGGTAGTTATTCATATGAAGCATGTGTTTTATTAAACTTCAATTTTAAACTACTTTAGTTTTATGTTTTTTAGGCTTAACTAATTAATGATTCTCCCGCCCCACCCTCCCAATATTATATAAGTTTAGTCTCACTTTATCTCATTTTATTGCCTCACCTAACACCCATGAACTCTCTGTGTAAAAAATATCCATTAAAGATTAAGAGGAAATTCATGGTATGAGAGCAAATGTTTCGGTTTCCAATCACAAGGCGCCACGTGGACAAGAAGAATATCACGTAGGTCATTAATTGGGCCCATTTATTTGGCCAATTAATTAAGACCAAGAATTGAAATATTATCTTTACTTGAGAATATAATCACCAATTAAAGATAATATCACCAATTTGGGATATTATCTTATTTTGGGGATATTATCATTAATTAGGGAATATTCTAATCTAATAGACTAATTAAGAGTAGTGCGATGGTTTAGGGACCCACTAGTGTAGTGTTTTGGAGCAATTGCTCCCATAGGGTCGTCTCCCATGGTTGCAAGGGCAAACCAAGGACCTCGAAGCCATTTCCAAGGTTGTCATGGGGCTCTTTTATAGACCCCGTGTGGTTGGTTGGGTAAGGTTTGCAACTTCTTCTTTTTTTCTTCTTTTTTTTTTTTTTTTTTTTTTTTTTTTTTTTTTTTCCTTTTCTTTTATATCTTATGAATTATCTAATAGGGTAATTTTCATTTTAGTACCTTGACAGTGTGTTGGATGAAGTAATTCTAATTTCCATAGAAACTGTAAATGATGGGATTTCCAATTACATCATTTAAAATTCCGTCAGTTACACATTTTAGTGTTTGGATGTCATGTATGTGGAATGTAAGAAATTATAGAAATTACAATTTCACCTGTTTAGATACTCATAAGAGAATTAGAATTTAATTAGAAGTAACAACATTTTTTTTTCTTCAACAATCTGATATTTTCTGCGTGTAATTTGGCAAATCCTGAGTTGATTTTTCCAAACTCTGAACTTTTCCTTTTCCACACTCTAAATCCCTCCTTTTGTTAAAATCCCGAGATATTTTACCTCATTCAAACACATTGTATAGTTCACCGAGTTTCACCCTTTAAATCATATTTTTTTTGGAAGGGAATAAAAAAAAACGTGGCACCATGCTATTTGTAGTTAATATTAAATGTTATTATATTTTTATTTCTACATGAAAAATAGAAAGAGAAAACGTATAAAAGCTCCCAAGAGCTTCCTGCTTCCTCCTCAATCTTGCCTTCCCCTATGTGTATTTTTCTTTCACTTTATGCCACGCATATGGCATAAAATGAGGAATAAAAAAAGGCAAGATGTGAAGGAAGTTAACATTCTTGATAACTTTTCATTACTAATACTGAACTAATCAAACATGGGAATGATAGATAATTACATTTCCCAGCATTCCCAAACGTGTGAATGAACATCCTCCATTCTCATCTTGTAGGATTAGACATGGAAAGTTTATTCTTAAGAAATTCAATCCGCGAACCAAACGGGCCACAAGATCAATAGTTAAGAAAACAATAAGCACAATGATTAAATTTCAACAAGAAGAAACTGTGGCATAACATAACTAAGCTTTGAATAATTAGAAAATGGCTACAATGTGTCTTAGTAAAAGAAAATTAGTTACTCATAGTCATGGGAACCAAGCAAAACTACATGGACAAAGAAATGAAAAAGGATAGAGAGTTACGACCACTCTTCCTTGCTCCAAGAGTGAATAGCGATTTTTCTATGATCCTTTGAGCAAAGTCGATCTCTCTTATTTTAAAGGAACCTAAACCCTATAGAAACTGGGCCTAAACAAGTGATCTTACACGAAAACTTAATTGCCAAGTTGTGTAATGGATATCTCAATTCATCATCAACCTAAAATTGATGAATTGAGCTATCAATTAGAGTTGGGTACCTCAAACCCCAAACTAATTATGTAAGAGATCCATTATTCCTTTTTAGGCCTTGTTCACCATATTTCATACTGAAAACTCTCCTCCCACATCACATTAAAGGTAGGCAAGCTGTAGAGCTCCTCCAAGGCCTATTTCAGTGGAGTCCTTACTTGCACGCCTGATCAATACAAATCATACGTAATCTGTTCAATTTAATTTTATGGTAGCTAATACTCAGTAAAAGAATTTATGCAACTAAAGTAAATTGAACAGATTTTTTTTGTAACAGAGTTGACGAAATTGGGCACAACTAGAGAGAGAGAGTTCATGAGAGATCCGGTTTCTTTGTTTGGATTCTTTCTGACATGATCTGTTTGACTTCTCCCCTCCATGTGCCACCTCATTAAAATTTAATCCAAGGGATTTCAAGTTATACACATCCTCTTTAACATAAAACCTCAATTTCCTAATAATTATAAAAAAAAATATATAAAAAAATAAAAAAAAACCTAACTCTAAACTAACGTGAAACTTAACATGGTTGGTCTCTCTTCTCCCTTATTTTTTAAAGTCTCTGTAAGCATTCATTTTCTGGATCCCTCCAAGATGAGTTAGAGTATTTGTTTTTAACGGGAAACATGGTGAGCTTGAAATTGGTAATTTATTAAAAGGATTCAATTTAATAATATTAAAACGAACAAAAGGAGACTAATATGCTTTCATCTTTAAATCCAAAACATGGTGAGCTTGAAATTGGTAATTTTGGTTTCTATTAACCTATTATTTTATTCCAGAGAAAGGAAGGAAGAAAGGTAAATTTTGGGGGAGACTTGGAAGGAAGAAGGAAAAAAAAAAAAAAAAAAAAAAGAAAGGATTGGTGGAGTAAAAGAGAAAGAACGAAACAAAACAAAAAAAAACTAAACTGATTGGGGGAGACGTTGTAGAGAAAATAAGTAGGGAATTGGGGGAGATGTTTGCAGATAGGAAGAAAGTTTCACGTTAGTTCAGTCAGAGTTTTTATTTCTAAATTATGAAGAAATTGTGTTTTTGTTTAAAAGATTATGTGTCTAACATAGGTCATCACTAAGAGAGGGCTAAATCCTCATTTTTACCCTTTCACATCCAAAACCCAAAATCCATCTCTAGTAAATGGGCTATATGTGCCATGTAACCGAGTCAAATCCAGTCAGCAAGCCGAAAGGGCTCTATGCTAGGGCAAATGTAGGATGGTTCTTGAGTGGGTTATATCTTATTTTATTATTATTTTTTCAAAAGAAAGCAAGCCTTTTGGATTCTTCAAAAGCCTACGGCTCTTTCCACCATAGTATGAAATATAGATAATATCAACGAAATATCGAGGATATTTCAGTTTTTTCGAATCACGGATATTTCGGAACATATCCATGTACATATCATATAAATATCAACAATATCGACAATAATATCGGAAAATATCGATGTCGATAATTTCGCTCACACTTCAACAATATTTTGTCAAAATATCGATATAATATCACTTATTCCTCCAACACCTTAACCATCATATATTACTTATGTTTTAGTGATAATATGCTAAAATATTTATATTTATATGGTAGCATGTTAACAATTACATGCAAAACTATTTTGGGGATTTATCATTTGATGAATACTCTTCACAATACACTTACTCTACACATAGAGATGATGAAGATAGTAAAAAAATTGAACCTCATAGGAACTCTACGTGGTACTAAGTCACTCATGTATCTTACCATGCAATGTATAAAGTGTAAAATATTGTACTAAATCATTGTATATAAATGATTATGGTGTGTTTAATCTTTTTTCATTAATTACTATATATTTTCTACATTCACAGTGTTTGCCAGCTCGCTGTATAATCAACTTAAATCAGTTAAATCCATCATGTAATGCATTTCCTTCTAATTTTTTTTAAAATAAACTAATAGATAATTTACTAAATAAACATTCTCCAAAGTTTCAATAAAAATTTCCAAGTTTTTCTTACAATTTCCGTGGTTTTTATTCAATTTTTATAGATATGGATAATATCCCGATATTTCCATTGAAATTTCTATGTTTTTAGACTACCGATATTTCCAATATCATCGATATTTTAGACCATGCTTTCCACAAATTATGCAATGCCTGCCCATGAGGTTCTCTCAGGCTGCTGACTCAAATGATGTCAGCTAGCCATTATATATATATATATATATATATATCAAAAAATCCTAAAAATTATTTTTTCTATATTTTAATTATAAAAAATCCTAATTTTTTTTCCATAAATACCAATCTCATTTCTACATAATTTCTCACATTCTTTTCATCCTTCTACATAATTTCCCACAATTTTTTCATCCATCCAACAATGCCAAGAGATGATGCTTATCTTTTCTAATTTGTTAGTTGTTTTAAAATTATACAATATATGTAAAGAACATACTAAAAACTAATTAAAAAATTGGGGCGGCTATGATTTAGCCTAACACTGCTTGTGACGGTAAAAATATAGCCCATCACTATTCCTTACGAAATTATAATTTTATGTGTGCTATATCGAGGGAAGAAGTCAAGCATATCATGGCAGAGAAAATCGAGTTGAGAATTCAGATCCGTTCAGGAGGATTAATTGAGGCAAAATGAGAACGAAGTTATAATTGGGGGCAAATCAATCGTTAAGCCTAAACAAAAGCATAAAACTAGAAGTAGTTAAGAAAACACGGAATACACGCTTCACATGTGAATCTTCATTTGTCCATCAGTCTCACGCCTGCAAATAACACACCACGTCTGATCTGTTCGAATTTAAACAAAGCGGCAAACTCAAAAATACATTTAAGTAAAATAACCGCAACATCATGAGCTGAAGCATCTTCCTCATAAACTATTACCATGTCATACTATCCCAAGCATGAAGAACTACCGTTCTCTTTTACCTACACTCACTTCGATTAGCATCAACACAACACCGGCAGAGCTAAATAATGTATGACCGTGATTCTACATTGTCTGCGAAACCCCCGCTTTTGCATTAATCCCAAAAAAAACAAAAACAAAAACAAACAAAGGTGCATATGTTAGGATCAACTTGTCCATAACAGAATGATAAATAAAAATTTAATATGTACGATAATTGTAATCTAATAGACTAATCAAGCAAGGGTGGTGTGAGCATTCTTTGGCCACAATGAAGGATCATATGAGACGAACAAACTTAAAAGACTAATTTCGCCACGCAGAGTGCATAAAAGAGAGGGGGGGGGGGGGGAAATTTAAAATTTGTCCTCTAATTCCTGAAGATTTTCCCTTATTATTTATTATTGATCATCTCTATTGAAAAAAAAAAAAAAAAAAAAAAAGAAAAGAAAAAAAAAAAAATCTTTTGATGGAGGGTGGAGTGTTAGACTGAGTGTATCTTGGAAACCTGCAGTTCCTAAGTTCTAGTTTTCCTGCTTCTGATATTTGGCCCTTTAACAGTTTTGTTCTACCCATCAGGCTTTGTATTTCCTTCACTGTGAAAGACGACTTCATCTCGAGAATGGCTTTGATTTGGCACGGGTGTGCCTCGATACCTCGTTGCGTCACTAAGTACCCCAGGAACTGGCTAGATGATACACTGAACGTGCATTTACTTGGATTCAGCTTCATGCGATATTTGAGGTGGTCTGCCCGCTTGGGGGCTTTAACCAGCATATCGTCCACGTACACCTCCATGGTTCTGCCGATCTGCTCATTAAAAATTTTATTCACGAGCCTTTGGTAGGTTGCTCCAGCGTTCTTCAGCCCAAAGGGCATGACCTTGTAGCAGTAGGTCCCTCTTTCGATAATGAAAGAGGTATTCGCCTTGTCATCATTGTACATCATAATTTGATTATAGCCGGAGTAAGCATCCATGAAGCTGAGCAGTTGATTGCCGGAAGTTGAATCCACGAGCTGGTCGATTCTCGGCAATGGGAAGTTGTCTTTAGGGCATGCTTTGTTGAGGTCGGTGTAATCGACGCATACTCTCCATTTTCCCTTTTCTTGTTTCACCACTAGAACAATGTTGGCCAACCATTCCGAGTAGGAGACCTCTTCAATGAAACCGACAGCTAGGAGCTTGTCAATCTCGGCTTCAATGATCGCGACCCGCTTGGGAGCAAAGTTGCGTCTCTTCTGCACCACGGGCTTGCTAGCAGGGTTGACATGGAGCCGGTGGCAGATGATGTTTGGGTCGATCCCAGGCATGTCAGATGGTGACCACGCAAACATGTCTTTGTTGTTCTGGAGGAAGATGGCCATCTCCATCTTCTCGTTTGGGCTTAGGCGCGAGCCGATCCACGCTTTCTTGTCTGGCTGGTCAGGATCGAGGGGTACTAACTCAACGTGTTCCTCAGGCTTCCAACCTTCTTCAAGGGAGCCTCCCGGGCGGATTCCCTCATCTCGATCCTTCTTGTTTGGATTCTGGCGCGAGCCGATCTGCGCTTCCTTGTCTGGCTGATCAGGATCAGGTGGTACTAACTCAACGTCTTCCTCAGGCTTCTAACCTTCTTCAAGGGAGCCTTCCGGGCGGATTCCCTCGTCTCGATCCTTCTTGTTTGGATTCTGGCGAGCTGATCTGCGCTTCCTTTTCTGGCTGATCAGGATCGGGGGTTACTAACTCAACGTCTTCCTCAACCTTCTTCAAGGGGAGCCTTCCTCGGCGGATTCCTCGTCTCGATCCTTCTTGTTTGGATTCTGGCACGAGCCGATCTGCGCCTCTTTGTCTGGCTGGCCAGGATCAGGGGGTACTAACTCAACGTCATCCTCAGGCTTCCAACCCTTTTCAGGGGAGTCTTCCGGGCGGATTCCCTCACCTTGATCCTGGTTCCTTAACTGCTATTGTGAGGCAGCAACTTCCTTCCCTTTCGGGTTTGCTTGTCTGCTAAGAGCGCTTCCTGCCTCGTTGGCAGCTTGCATTACTGGTGTGAACTGCAGCTGCTTGCTCTTCTTGAGCCCTTGGGCTGTGCATCTCCTTGCCATGGCTTGGTCACTGTTGATCTGCCCGATCCCGCCCCCAGGGATGGGATAGCGGATCTTCTGATGTAGAGCAGATGTGATGGCCTCGATCTTGCTGATCCACGGTCGGCCCAAGATTCCGTTGTAGGGGGAAACCTCGTCGATGACCATGAAGGTTTGCGAGCAGACCACTGGGGGTGAGTGGACATCAAGGTCGATCGTTCCAACAGTGATTGATGTGGCCCCATTGAAGCCGGTGAGCGATCTGGCAAGTTTGCTAATCTTGGGCTCGAACCCCATCTGTTGGATAACAGATAGTTGCAGGATGTTGGCTGCGCTGCCCTCATCTACATGAACTCGCTCGATCACAGCTTGTTCAATTTGGATGCAGATGACTAGGGCGTCATTATGTGGCAGGTCAAGCCCGATCAAGTCCTTCTTCTGGAAGCCGATGATGGGTGTATCCACAATGGCTGGTACTCCCGTTGTGACTTGGGAGGCATAAGTTACTTGAGCGATCTTTCTCTTGCGCTCCTTGGTGGTCAGCCTGACTCTTGGGAGTCGGCTAGAATGGTGTTGATTCGAATGACCTTTTGGGGAGGTTCCTTGGCAGCTGCATCACGATCCTCGATCTGCTGGATGCCTTCTTTGCAACGAACTCTGTGGAATGGCCTTCTCTGACCAGCTCCTCAAGGTGCCTTTTCCAAGCGTTGCAGTTGTTGGTGTAATGACCGTGCTCCCCGTGGAATGCGCAGTTGGTGTCCCTTATAGAGGGGTCTCCCTTCATGGGTGGTGGTCTCCTCACCCACGGCTTGTCCTTCACCTGAGCTAGGATCTGGTGGATTGGGATAGCGAACTCAGTGAAGGTCCCTGTTTCTGAGTTTCCCTCTTGGGGCCGCGATCTGCCCTTATCCCGGCTTTTTGCTTGAACTTGTTGCTCTTTTGGCTTGCCTGCTTCGTCAGGTGGTCAACTTGCTTGCTGGCTTTCTTTGCGGCGATACGATCATCGTCCCAAAGTGCATAGCGCTCTGCCGTCGCGAACACCTCTGCCAAGGTTTGACTTGGAGTTATGGCCAGCTCCCAGTATAGCTGTGCTCGGTTGGCAAGCCCTTCTTGAAAGCTGAGGATGCAACTTGGTCATGACATCCTATGATGTTAGCCTTCTCAGCCTTAAACCGTCTTAGGTAGTGTCGTAGAGACTCGTCTGGCTTCTTGCGCAGGTAAAGGGCGAGCAGTCAACTCGATCAATTTCCTTGCACAGGGCCTCCTTCGTGCTTCCTTAAGTCGGAGACCTCAGAGTTGGTCATTTACTAGCTTCTCGACATCCTCTGCCCGCAGGGTTGGAGTTTCGGGCCGACGTCTTTGGTGCCTCTAGCGCGACCTGCTAACTTCTTCCTTGGTTCCCAAGGGTCGATCCCCTCGGGTGCTCTGCCCGTGGGGTAGATTAGGAGATTGAGCTTGTGAGGATTCCTCTGTAGCTTGTTTCCGCGTGTTGGTCCTCGAGCGGGCTGGTGGGCGTCGATCATCATCCTCTGCTCGTAAGGAAGGTCGTTCAAGTCGACATCTTCGGTGCCTCGAGCATGATTGGCTAACTTCTTCTCCAGCTCCCAAGGGTCGATCCCCTTGGTTGCCCTACCTGTGGGCAGGAGAGAAGGTTGAGTTTGGGAGGATCCTTCCACAGCTTGTTGCCGCGTGTTGGTCCTCGAGCAAGCTGGTGGGCGTCAATCGTCATCCTCTGCTCGCAAGGAAGGTCGTTCAGGTCGACGTCTTCGGTGCCTCGAGCGTGATTGGCAAACTTCTTCTCCAGCTCCCAAGGGTCGATCCCCTTGGTTGCCCTGCCGTGGGGCAGGAGAGAAGGTTGAGTTTGGAAGGATCCCTCCACAGATTGTCACCGCGTGTTGGACCTCGAGCGGGCTAGTGGGCGTCGATCGTCATCCTCTGCTCGCAAGGAAGGTATTTCAGATCGACATCTTCGGTGCCTCGAGTGATTGGCTAACTTCTTCTCCAGCTCCCAAGGGTCGATCCCCTTGGTTGCCCTGCCCGTGGGGCAGGAGAGAAGGTTGAGTTTGGGAAGATCCCTCCACAGCTTGTCGCCGCGACCGCTCACGAACTCGAGCTCCTGTGGACCTAAGCGAGCACCAACATTGGATTGTGGGCCTAGCCTCTCGAGCACATTGGTCCTGGGACCTAACCTCGAACGGTTCAGAGTACGGCTTGTAGCTGTCTTCGTCTCGTTTGCACGATCTCGCTCTCCCCCCTGCCAGTTTGCCCTTGTCTGACCAGCCTGGGACCTCTTGAACTGCTCGCCAGCATGCTCGTGTGCCCTCCTCTCCTCATCACGGGGTCCAAGGTTGAGTTTGGGAGGGCTCTAGATGAATTCAATCACGGCATGGCTAATAGTGTGACACATCCCTTTGATAGCAAACAAAAGAAAATCTGGTTGTGGCACCTGTTTGTGCAAATAATCTCGCTGGAGAATATTTGCTTCTAAATCCTTCAACCTTCGATCTTCCTTCTCTCTCTTCCTCGTTTCCTATAAAAAAGACTGGAGTAAATAGACCACACCTGGGGGGTGTTGGCCAAAGGCCCTCCGATGCCTCAGTTAGTTCAAGTGTTTGTAGGAAAACAATAGCTAAGCAAAGGGTACGGAGTTGTATGTATGGTGTGAACCGGGCGGCGGGATCCGTGTGGAGAAAATATGGAGAGTGGAGAGGTAGAGAGAGCTTTAGGTATTTTTCTCGGGTTTAGGAGTTTAGGTTTAGATGTACCTTGAATGATAAATGAGGTCGTCTATTTAGTCAGGAGGGGCTAGGGGGTTGCGTAGAGAGAGAATATGCTGAGTTTATTCTCTACCCAAATTCGTAGGGATCGAGTCGAACTTAGATAATATCTGATTTAATGATATTATCTTCTCTTTATTGAAGATAATATTTGAATTAAATGATATTATCTCTTTTTATGAAGATAATATCTGAATTAATGATATTATCTTCTCTTTATTAGGATAATATCTAAATTAATGGTATTATCTTATTAAATAAAGATAATATCCTATTGATTAAGATTAATTAATTAATTGATTAAACTGGTTCAATTAATTAATTTAAGAGATAATCTTCTTTTCCACGTGGCGTGCCCTGATTGGATACGAAAATATATGCTCCCACAAATGCCCCCCCTCCCCGGCTTCTGCATGGCGCTTGTGTGGCATGTAGGAGATGAAATTATTTTTTTTCGAGCTCTCCAACTGTGTCTGGGCTTTATTCTGTAAGTTGGACTCCTTTGCAGATCAAATTTCCAATTGGTGTAGGCTTCTGATTGTTGTTGGAGTTGGATTCCTAGTAGAAATGAGCTTGTGATTCCTCCCTGATCCGGGTTGTCCAACCTGTATAAATATAGGGCTTCTCTTCACTCTTTCTCACATCGCAAACTTAACTTCTCTACTTTCTGGCTTGAGAAAGATCTTGGAGAATTTGTACTACTTGTTGAAGAGAGGAGTTGTCGTGCATCCAAAGTAAGTTGAGCTCGTAAAAATATATATGCACATATATATATTTTTCCAATTTTTGGCAGCAAGGAGGTGGTCCAGCATGGGTTGCAAGTTTGTGGATCTGACTGACAAAAGCTGGAGAATTCGTGCTGGAATCAAATGGAGCATGAGGCGCATGCTAGTCTTGGAGCTACCTGGCCTAGGCTGGAGTAGACGTGTGCCCAAGGGAGAGCATGGAAGAGCCGAGCCCAAGGCAGAAGGATGGAGGCGCTGGGCTTCAGAGCAGAGGCATTGAGCGCTGGGCCTTGTACGCGACACAGGGTTGCGCTAGGCAAGCAGGCCACATGCGCTGGGCTAGACCACAAGGTGAGCGCTGACGCGGAGCAAGGGCCTCGTCGCTGCACGGGCTTGGCGTGATGGGCTCGAGCTCGAGGAGTATGCCCAAGTTCGCATCTACAAGGTCAAGCTATTTGACAGTCTTAGTCAAGGACGGTGGGAGGGCGACGTTGGTGACGGCCCACTGTTCCCATCACCTATTGCGATGGTATGTCTTTTTGCAGCTTTTTTGATATGTTCATTTTTATTTGAACTTCTTGAAGTGTGGCTGACTAACTTCTGTCTTCTGCTTTTAGTGAACAATATCAGCAAGCAATTGGCGCTTGGGCCTAACATGCCTAAGGTCCGTCGTGCTTTGAACATCCCCCGAAAGTTTCGTGAGTGGCACTGGCTGTTGAGTGAGCATCGGGAGGAAGACAGTGGTCTGCCCCCTACCGAGGATGTCGAGAGATGGAAGCAGAATGGTCCGGACCCTGATGATCTATCCGCTGAACATGAGGAGTGCTCTGTTGAACAAGAGGAGTGCTCTGCTAACCCCCATAAAAAAGGAAGGCTAATATCAAGTCTTCGAGAACTCAAGCTACTTCTTCACGGGCGAGGAATGTGTCTCCATTGAGGAAGAAGCCAAAGCTCCCTTCTACTGAGAAGACCCAAGTAGGACTTATTCCCGCATCATTTGCTAGGTCAAGCATCTTGTTGGTGCAGATAGCAAGAAGATTGGTGGTCATGATTTGCTCCGCGAAGTGGTCCGTGAGCCCTCTAGCTCACCTGTTGAGAGGCAAAGAGATGCAGATTTTCCTCTCCAAAGTTCAGGTCACTTATACCAGTCGAAGAGTGGAGGTCGATGTGGGAGGTCTGCTCACTCAACCAACCATCATGATCCAACTGTTGAGTCACGTGTAGTCAAGCGTGGAGTTGATTCGTCGCCGCAAATTCCTTTGGAAGTGAGGTTGGCATAGGCTAGGAAAGCAAGAGAGTCATCTGCCCAGGCGAAAGGTTCTTCTGCAACGTCAGGGGTTGATCCAAAGGTGGACAAGTCTAGCTCTGCAGGGGATGCGGGCGTGTCTGATCTGCTCAAGATGCACTTTCTATCAAGTCCATCCTCTTGTGCTGAGCTGGTTGATCAAATCCGTCAGGCTGGCGATCCTGGTACTTTTTCAAGTCTTTCCTTAGAAAAACAAAGGGAAGCAACACTTCATCTACTTCAAAAAGGAGTAGTTTTTGCTGCTGAGACCATTTGGAACTGGTCTGCTGTTGCCCATCTTCTGCTCAGCACAGTGAGTTAGAGAAGAAGAATGCCAAGCTAGTTAGCAAACTTTCTACCGAGCAGACCCGTTATGAGAAGAAGACGTCTGATTTGCGGGCGATGATATCTGAGCTCAAGAGTTCCTTTGCTGAGAAGGATTCTGAGCTTAATTCTTCCGCTGCTGACTTGGCAAGTCGAAAAGATGCTTACTTCCACCTTGAGCGCAAGAATGCTAACATCTCTCATAGCTACGACAAGCTTTTAGCTGAATTTCACGCCTATCATGAGTCTGCTGAGGAATCCAAGTCCGAAGTTGCCATGGATGCGTACAAGTTAGGCTACTTGGACTGCACAAATGGACATGATCCCTTCTATGCCATTGGAGATGAAGACATCAAGGTGCTCTATCCTGACTTGCCCATTGTGCAAAGTGAGGAGGCTAATGTTGTGAACACAAAAGGAGCTGAAGAGCAGGTGGCTGAAGAAGCGGTAGCCGAAGAGGATGAAGCAAAAGAGGATGCAGCTGATGATGTGGTGGCAGACATCATAGATCAGGCCTGCGGAGCTGCTGAGAGCGTGGTTGATCAAGTGATGCTGAAGAGGCTGCAAATCAGGGATCTCCTATAGGCGTTTCGGAGTAGACGAAAACTCCTTTATTTCTTTCATCTTTTGCAGTATGCTTTTTGTTTAAATAATTGGTCTTGTTTGACCATCTTCTTTTTGTTGAACTTGGCCGGTTGGTCACTTTGCTATGGAAATTTCAGTCTTTGTTTTTCAATTTCAATTTGCATATTGTCTTGTGAACTGCTTGAGTAATCGGCTAGTGTCTTGGCTATACATTTTTCTTAGGATTTTGGCAAAAGCCAGGGTCCCCCTTAAGGGACTCCAGACGTTTTCTGCATTTTCCTTAGGACGTTGCTTATGGGCAACTATTTGGTGATCCTGCCTCCCTTAGAAAACGGATAGGAACCTGGATATCTCCCGCAAGAAGCATGGTGACCCCCTTTTAAAAAATTCCTGGGGCACCTTACGTCTCCCTTAGGACGCTGTTTTGCGGGCTGTGTCTCCCGAAGGACGCTTCTGGTCGTCGCCCTGCTTCTCCCTTAGAACGCTTTTTATGGGCAATTGTATGGCTATTTTGCCCCCTTAGGAAATGGATAGGAACCTGGATACTTCCCTTAGGAAATTCCTGGCGCACCCTAAGCCTCCCTTCAGACGCTTCTTTACGGGCTGCGTCTCTCGAAGCACGCTTCTGGTCATCACCCTGTGTCTTCCTTAAGACGTTTTTTGTGGGCAACCGTCTTTTGTTGTGGCACATTTTGGAATTTGCAGTAGTTGGTTCTCTTATTTAGAAATATGCAGTACTCAGTCATTTGCTAGAGACTAAGCAGGTAGGAAGAAGCATCATGGATAGTATCTTTGGAGGTGGCAGGCATTCCACTGTCGTGGAATGTCCTTCCCTTCCATGGTGTCCAGCATATAGCTTCCTCTGCCCTTGGATTGGCTGTTTACGTAAGGGCCTTCCCAATTTGGTTTCATCTTTTTAGACCCTTGTCTTTGTGCAGTGATGAAGGCCTTTCTTAATACAAGGTGGCCTAGTTGAAACTGTCTGATCTGGCTCTTTTGTCGTAGTAAGACTTCAACTGATGTTGATAGGAGACGACTCGGACAATGGCCCTTCTCGCGCTCGCCTCCATTCACTAAGTAGTCGATGATATGGTCTTGCAGCTGGGGTCTTCATCGATTTGCATTGAGTCATCTGGCTCTATTTCTTCGATGCTTGGGCGGTCAAGGTGTTCAACTGGGATGGAGCGTTTGAATTAGGTGTCCAATGTTGATCCTAGGCTCGCCAATGCATCTGCATGAGTGTTCTCTGCTCGTGGAACTGATAGGAGCATATTTATGCGACTTTGGTATCTTATTTCTTTGCATTTACTTAGTTAATTCCCATTTATTAGAGTGATTTAGCTTATTTTCGTACTATTGTAGGTCCAGATGGCAAGATTGGCAAGAAAGGGCATTTTGGAGCATTTTAGAGCAGTTTTGGACTTGGAATGGGTAGCATATGCATGGGCCAAGATGGATGGACGTTTTTGAAGTTCGAAGAGGCTAGGAATGTGCTAAAAAGATGGGGAAATTAATTCAAGAATCAGCTTCTGGGAAGTAAAAAACCCTAACTGATTTTATTTTATTTTACCTTATCCTAATCCTATTCGACCTAAATTCCAGCTGTAAAAGGGGGGGATTAATTTCAGATTAGGAAACCTAAAAACCCTAATTTCGTGGGTTTCTATTGGGCCCTATTATTCCTAAAGAAATCTTCCAAACAAAACCCTAATTTCGTGGGTTTCTGCTGGGCCCTTTTACCCTAGATCTATCACATATATAAAGGAGGGGTTGCCGCAGGAGAAGGGAGTTCTTTTGGTGCCGTAGCAAGAAAGGAGAAAGGGAGAAGAAGAACTTGGAGCCGGAACCTGCTGCATCCATTGGGTTTTTCAGAGTTCTTCCCTTGATTAGTTCAAATGTTTATTCTATATTGCTTTTCAATTATTATGAACATGTGTAACTGAATTTCTTCTTAGTTAGAGGTGAATTCGAAGCCATGGACATATGTTTTACATGAATTGATTACTTCCAGTTATGGTTTCATAAAGTATGAATGTGATTTACTTTTCTGTTTTTATTGAGGACTTATTCTTGCATGTTTATTAAGGATGCATACTTAGTTTGTATGCAGGGATTTGATGCTAGAATATAAGGGAATTTCACCTAATCGTTATGAACTTATATTCACAAGTAGTAAAAGTCACTAGTCATGATTGTGTTAAGTAAATTCTTGGCAAGAGTATCATGCTTTTCATAGTTACAATTGTTTTGTCAAGGCTTATGATTTTCATAGAACTTAATGATCTTTGATATGTATCTCTATCATGCTGTTCATATAGGGAACTTGATAAGGATAATTTGATTGCGTCGCTGAGTCCAATTCAATGAACTTAGGAAAATCTGAGAGTTAATTAGTGCATTCACAATTAATTTGGGGCTTTGTCATTCATACTTTATAGAAAGAGTAACTGGAGATCGATTTGTGTGCATATGTTCCATGTGTGGAGAAGAATCCTCTAGCTATCCCTTAATCCATATTTCATTCACAACTTAGTTGTTTGCTGCTGTCAGTCTTACTTTAGTCTAAATCGTCAGAATTCCCCCCAATCATTGTTCCCTTAACTTAGTTTCCAGTTTAATAAGTTTAATTTGTGTTGATTAGCATCCCTCCCAATCCCCGGAATAGAACGATCCCTACTTACTCGTACTACGATTGCATGATTTATAGGGTTTAATTTGTGCGTTAGTTATTTCTCACGCCAAATTTTGGCGCCGTTGCCGGGGATTAGCAAAATTGCTAATCTTCCGTTTGTTTTCGTTTTTCTTGTGTTTCTGATTTTATTTTGTTTTCTTTGTTTTAGGTACTAGTTTATGACTCGAAGTTCACACCCTGTTCATGCGCACATATTGGACTTTGACGACGATTTCGAACGAACTTTGAGAAGGAAGAGGAAGCAGCCAGAACTCAATCCCTCTAGTTCTAGTTCCGAACCTGAATCTGAAGCTGAAACGGACTTTGAAGAGGAACAAGACATGGCTGTAGACAATCGAACAATCAAGGAACTTTCAGCCTCTGGATTGGACACTGCAGTCCCTCTTTGCATTCAATACCCTAGGGCAGCTGTAGGTAAGACCGATGAGTTTGAATTGAAGTCGAGTTTGCTACATCACATTCCCAAATACCATGGGCTGTCCATGGAAGATCCAAACAAGCATTTGAAGGAATTTGAAGTAGTATGTTCAAGCATGACACCCATTAACGTGGATGGGAATATTTTGAAGATGAAAGCCTTCCCATTCTCTCTTATGGACAAGGCTAAAGATTGGCTCTATGAACTAGCACCTGGAAACCGTTACTTCTTGGGAAAGTATGAAGAAAGCATTCTTAGAGAAATTCTTCCCAACTTCAAGAGTCATTCTTTTGAGGAAGAAAATTAGTGGAATTCAACAAGGCCCGGGAGAATCCTTTCCAGGGTACTATGAGCGTTTTAAGAAGTTAGTTGCATCCTGCCCACAACATCAAATGAAGGAAGAGCTTTTAATTCAATATTTCTATGAAGGACTACTTCCACTGGAGAGACAAATGCTTGATGCTTCAGCGGGAGGTGCTTTGGTTGACAAAACACCAGTTGCTGCGAAGATCTTAATAGCAAACCGAGCTTTGAATGCACAACAATACGAAGGAGTTGGAGGGAGAGATCATACACGGCCAAGTCCAGTTAATGAGGTAAGTGCTATTTCGGAACTTCAATCTCAAATGGCTAATCTCTCTACTCTTATTTCGCAGGTTGTTGAAGGATCCAAAGTGCAAAGTACAGCCACTTGTAGCGTGTGCTCTATGCATGGACACCCCACTGATCAATGTCCTCAATTAATAGAGAATGGGGGATGGGAAAGTGCCAATGCCGTAGGTTATCAAGGCCAAAATCAACCTAGGTATGACCCATTTTCAAACACCTACAATCCGGGCTGGAGAGATCATCCAAATTTGAAGTGGAGGGAGCCTCAACAACAACAAGGCGGATATAGACAGCCACCTCCGGGGCTCTATCAAAGGCCGTTCGCACCAGCACAACCTCAACCACAAACTGCCCAATCAAATTCAGGTTCGCCATTGGATAATGATAAAATGCTTCAAGTACTAACTTCTTTGACTCAGGGTTTACAAAATCAAGCCAAAGAGATGAGCGAAGTGAAGAAGCAAATTGGGCAGATGGCGGAATTCATGGGACAGTTTAGAGAAGAAGGCAAACTACCTAGCTCAACCATTGTCAATCCAAAAGGAGGTTTTTGAAATGGTAAAGAGATTGGAACTAATCCCAAAATGTCCAAACAAAGCCCAAAAGAGAACGAAAAGCTGCTGCTCAAAGAGAAGGAGGTGGACAAAGCCACGGCAAGGGAGGAACAACCCTTGCTGCAGTCCCCCAAAGCTCCTACACAACCAAACTCAGGTAAGGTTGTTCCAAATTCAACTCATTCTAACCCTATCCCACCAAATGTGCCTTTTCCTCGCAGGTTTATGCAATCTAAGAAAGAAGAGAATGAAAAAGACATCTTAGAGACTTTCAGGAAGGTACAAGTTAATATCCCACTTCTTGACGCAATAAAGCAAGTTCCAAGGTATGCTAAATTCTTGAAAGAGCTTTGTACAACAAGGAGGAGGATTTCAAACAAAGAAGTGGTAAGGGTAAGTGAGAATGTTTCCGCAGTTTTGCAACGAAAACTGCCACCTAAATGCAAAGATCCAGGTAGTTTCACAATCCCTTGTGTTATTGGTAACACCAAGTTTGAACATGCCATGTTAGATTTAGGTGCTTCCATTAATGTCATGCCATACTCTATTTATGCATCTATGAACTTAGGAGAGCTTAAAAATGATGGCGTTATAATTCAATTAGCCGATCGTTCTAATGCATATCCGAAAGGAGTTTTGGAAGATGTTTTGGTGCAGGTTAACCACTTGATATTTCCAGCAGATTTTTATGTGCTTGAGATGGAGGATTCGGCCCATTCTACACCATTGCCAATCTTACTTGGACGACCTTTCATGAAAACAGCCCGAACCAAGATCGATGTGTTCAAGGGGACGTTGACAATGGAATTTGATGGCAATATCATTGATTTCAATATTTCTGAAGCTATAAGGTACCCTATTGATGATCACTCCTGTTTCTCTATTGATGCATTTGATTCTTTGGCGCAGGAATATCTCGAATCCCTAGATAGGGATGTCCTTGAAACCACCATTGTTCAAGGAATTGAACTCATCAAAAATGGGGCCGAACCTAATCATGAAGAAATTGGCGAGATGGTGGCTGCCCTTGAGTCACTGCCACAATATGTTGGTAAGTCTCCAATCCCAATCCCAATTCCCGTTTCTACTAACAAGTTGTTACCTTCGGTGATTCAGGCACCCACTCTCGAGCTTAAACCGTTACCGAATCATTTGAAGTATGTCTTCTTGGGAGATAAAGAGACTTTGCCCGTCATAATCTCTTCATCACTCACGGCAGTGGAGGAGGAAAAACTAGTTCGGGTGTTGCAAGAGTACAAAACAGCTATTGGATGGACTTTAGCCGACATCAAGGGACTTAGTCCTACAACATGCATGCATCGCATACTTCTAGAGGAGGGGGCTAAACCAACTCGAGAGGCTCAACGCCGACTCAACCCTCCAATGATGGAAGTTGTGAAAAAGGAGATCATTAAGCTTCTTGATTGTGGGGTCATTTATCCAATTTCGGATAGTCGATGGGTTTCACCGGTTCAAGTTGTACCAAAGAAATCAGGAGTCACTGTGGTAAAAAATGAAGAGAATGAACTTGTCCCCACTCGTATCCAAACAAGTTGGAGAGTTTGCATTGATTATAGGAAGCTCAACGCCACCACAAGGAAAGATCACTTCCCTTTGCCGTTCATTGATCAAATGCTTGAAAGGTTAGCTGGTCATTCTTTTTATTGCTTTCTTGATGGCTATTCGGGATATAATCAGATTGTTATAGCCCCAGATGACCAAGAAAAGACTACTTTTACTTGTCCGTTTGGTACTTTTGCTTATCGACGAATGCCATTTGGTTTATGTAATGCACCAGCCACCTTTCAAAGATGCATGGTAAGTATCTTTTCCGATTTCGTTGAGAAGATTATTGAGGTTTTCATGGATGATTTTAGTGTCTTTGGTGACTCTTTTGATGGCTGTTTAACTAATCTCACGTTGATATTAAAACGTTGCATTGAAACCAACCTTGTTTTAAATTGGGAAAAAAGTCACTTCATGGTAAAACAAGGCATAGTTTTAGGACATATAGTTTCAGAAAAGGGAATTGAAGTTGATAAATCAAAAATAGGTCTTGTACGCCACTCTACCTTCGGTGAGAGAGGTTCGTTCTTTCCTTGGACATGCAGGGTTCTATAGACGTTTTATCAAAGATTTCTCGAAGATTTCAACACCCTTGTGCCGACTTCTACAAAAGGATGTGCCGTTTGTGTTTGATGACAAATGTGAGAAGGCGTTCAATCACCTCAAAGAATTGTTAACTTCGGCACCTATCATTGTTCCACCAGATTGGAGCCTTCCGTTTGAGCTTATGTGTGATGCTTCAGATTATGCTTTAGGGGCTGTTTTGGGACAACGGAAAGACAAGAAGCCACACGTCATCTACTACGCATCCCGAACCTTGAATGATGCTCAATTGAATTACTCCACAACTGAAAAAAAAACTTCTTGCTGTTGTGTTTGCTTTAGATAAGTTTCGTTCTTATTTACTTGGTACTAAAGTTATAATTTACTCTGACCATGCAGCTTTGAAGTACTTACTCACAAAGAAAGAAGCCAAACCAAGGCTTATTCGCTGGATGCTTCTTCTTTAGGAGTTTGACGTGGAAATTAGGGACAAAAGAGGATGTGAAAATGTAGTGGCTGACCACTTGAGCCGTTTGGTACATGAAGAAGACCTTCTACCTATTCCAGAGGCATTCCCAGATGAACAATTGCTGACCATTGAGGTAAGTGAGCCATGGTATGCTGATATTGTGAATTATATTGTGTCTAAACAAGTTCCAAGCACCATAACTAGGCACCAACGCGATAAACTTAAAAAAATTGCACGGTTTTATGTGTGGGATGACCCTTATTTGTGGAAATATTGCCCTGATCAAATTATTCGTAGATGTGTGCATGATTCTGAGTTTAATTCAATCTTAACCTTCTGTCACACTTATGCATGTGGGGGTCACTTTGGTACACAACGCACAGCACTTAAGGTTTTAGAATGTGGATTTTATTGGCCTACTATCTTTAAGGATGCTAGAACTTTTTGTATGACTTGTGATCGTTGTCAAAGAACGGGCAATATAGGTGCAAAAGATCAAATGCCGCAAACCCCTATCTTTTCTGTTGAGATTTTTGATGTTTGGGGTATTGATTTCATGGGCCCTTTTCCTTCTTCACATGGTTTTAATTATATCTTACTTGCTGTGGATTATGTTTCAAAATGGGTGGAAGCAAAAGCCACCCGTACCAATGATTCCAAAGTGGTTGCAGATTTTATTAAAACTAACATATTTGCAAGATTTGGAATGCCACGAGTACTTATAAGTGATGGGGGCTCTCACTTTTGTAATCGGACCATAGAGGCACTACTTAAGAAGTATAATGTCATGCATAAGGTTTCAACACCTTATCATCCCCAAACAAGTGGACAAGCCGAAGTTTCCAACCAGGAAATCAAGCAGATCTTGGAAAAGACAGTTGGACCAACTCGAAAGGATTGGAGCTTGCGTTTGAATGATGCATTGTGGGCATATCGTACTGCCTACAAAACACCAATTGGAATGTCTCCTTTTCGGCTCATTTATGGGAAACCATGCCATCTTCCAATTGAGTTGGAGCATCATGCACATTGGGCAGTCAAGACTTTCAACATGAACATTGATGCCGCTGGACTTCATAGGAAATTGCAATTGAATGAGCTTGAGGAAATTCGGACTGAAGCTTATGAGAACGCTCATATTTACAAGGAGAAAACAAAGGCTGCCCATGACAAGATGATTCGTAGTAAAACGTTTTCTGTGGGGCAGAAAGTGTTACTTTTCAACTCTCGCCTTCGTTTGTTTCCAGGTAAGTTGCGTTCTAAATGGATTGGTCCTTTTGTTGTTACTAATGTTTTTCCCTATGGTGCAGTCCAAATTCAAAGTTTTAAGACGGGACATGAATTCAAAGTGAATGGACACCGTTTGAAGCCATACTATGAGTCTTTTGAGGAGCATGTAGTGGAGGATGTACCCCTCCATGCCATTGGCCCTAGTGAAGCTTAAAGGGAGGTACCGTCCGGTTGGAAGACGTTAAAGCAAGCGCTTCTTGGGAGGCAACCCATGTGTTCAAATAGAAAGACAACGGAATCTCCGGGCTCTACAACCAGATTTGCTCTCTTTTACTCTTCTCTTTATTATTTTTACTTTGCTATAATTGTCTTGTTTGCTAGTTGTCTCTTATTGCTTTCTTGTTTAAAGTTTTCTTTTGAAACATTGAGGACAATGTTTAGTTTAAGTGTGGGGGGGTAAACAGAGTGCTTTTCGTGATTTATTTTCAAAATACACCACCTATCACTACTAATGTTGTTATTCACTGTTTTAAAAAGTGTTTTCATGCTTTATTAAATTTTAAATAAAAAAAAAAAAAAAAAAAAAGAGTCAAGAGTCGTTTTTGTTGTTTATTTGTGTCTTAGGGTACCTTCCAACACAATGATGAGGATTTGGTTTTTAATTGCATGACTTTTAAAGAAAGTTACAAACATGGGTGGAAGTCTGATATGCTCTTTGGTTAATACTTAGTTATAGTTGTCAATTACGAATTCACATGTAATCACACAAAAAAAAAAAAAAAAAAAAGATAATCAGTTTTTGTAACATGCTGGAAGGAAGGAACTCAAACTAACGCTGCAACCCTGAGAGACTTGAGCCTGTTCTTTGTTTGGAGAGTTATTAATCTTGATATTCTTGTTTTCTAAAGTCGTTGCATGATCTCATTATTTCTTTGCTTGGTTGCTACTTAGAATGCTTTTTCATCTCTTTAGTTCCAAATACTAGAACTCATGCCCGTTCCATTCAAAGCATCAAATTGATTGCGTAACAAATAACAAGATGAAGTTGTTTAGTTACCATCAGAGCCAAAAAGCCTTATCCCTTGCATATGCATTGTAGGTTTAACCATTTTGAAGCCTTATTTAGCTTATTTTCTTTGTTAGCTTGCATTATCCCTACCTATCCTAGTATAAGAATATCCATACCCTTGTTCTTAAAGAATAGTCAAGCATGACTTGTTGGGAATTCCTTTTGATTTACGATTTGCAGAAAAAAAAAAAAAAACAAAAAAAAACAAGTGTGGGGGAAGGATTTGTTCCTTTGGATTAGTGTTGTCCAAAAAAACAAAAAAAAACAAAAAAAAAGAGAGAGAAAAAAAAGAAGGGATATGTGAATCTGAATAAATCTCCCCTTTGTGCTAAAAATTGGGTGCTGCAATCACAAGTTGAATTCCAAGTGTTGATTTCATTGCTCTGTTTACTATTACTTTAAGAACCTTTGTTTATCCTTAACCTTTCTTTGTTAGCCAATACCTTAGCCCCAATACAACCCTTAGACTTCTATCTTGATTGTTATGTGTTTCAATATGTGGAGTTTGAAATTGGTATGAGCTTATGGAATCCCTGGTTCTCGCTTCTAAGTAGTAGCATTCTGTTCATGAGATCATATACATGTTCGTATTAATAATTCCAGAAAGTGCTTTCTTTGTTATAACATATGTGAGTGCTAGTCTACACATTTACATCAATCTTCTCACATATACTTAGTATAGGGAGTGTGGTCAGAAAATCTGTGTGAAAATAGAGAGTATATCGGGTGAGGAATTGAGTGAATTCTCTAAGGCATGTTACCACTTTCAAATGTTGTTTTAATTGATTAAATGTGAGCTAGTGAGTGTTTACTGTGATTAAGTATGAGCTCGAGGGTAAGGATGGCTCAAATCTGTGTGAGTAGTGATTTTTAACATGTCATGTTTCATTGGAAATCCCTGAGGCAATTGTTGGAAGGTTTAGGTTTTGTTTTGTTTTCTTTGTTCTGCTAGGGACTAGCAGAAGCTAAGTGTGGGGGAATTTGATAGGAGCATATTTATGCGACTTTGGTATCTTATTTCTTTGCATTTACTTAGTTAATTCCCATTTATTAGAGTGATTTAGCTTATTTTCGTACTATTGTAGGTCCAGATGGCAAGATTGGCAAGAAAGGGCATTTTGGAGCATTTTAGAGCAGTTTTGGACTTGGAATGGGTAGCATATGCATGGGCCAAGATGGATGGACGTTTTTGAAGTTCGAAGAGGCTAGGAATGTGCTAAAAAGATGGGGAAATTAATTCAAGAATCAGCTTCTGGGAAGTAAAAAACCCTAACTGATTTTATTTTATTTTACCTTATCCTAATCCTATTCGACCTAAATTCCAGCTGTAAAAGGGGGGGATTAATTTCAGATTAGGAAACCTAAAACCCTAATTTCGTGGGTTTCTATTGGGCCATATTATTCCTAAAGAAATCTTCCAAACAAAACCCTAATTTCGTGGGTTTCTGCTGGGCCCTTTTACCCTAGATCTATCACATATATAAAGGAGGGGTTGCCGCAGGAGAAGGGAGTTCTTTTGGTGCCGTAGCAAGAAAGGAGAAAGGGAGAAGAAGAACTTGGAGCCGGAACCTGCTGCATCCATTGGGTTTTTCAGAGTTCTTCCCTTGATTAGTTCAAATGTTTATTATATTGCTTTCAATTATTATGAACATGTGTAACTGAATTTCTTCTTAGTTAGAGGTGAATTCGAAGCCATGGACATATGTTTTACATGAATTGATTACTTCCAGTTATGGTTTCATAAAGTATGAATGTGATTTACTTTTCTGTTTTATTGAGGACTTATTCTTGCATGTTTATTAAGGATGCATACTTAGTTTGTATGCAGGGATTTGATGCTAGAATATAAGGGAATTTCACCTAATCGTTATGAACTTATATTCACAAGTAGTAAAAGTCACTAGTCATGATTGTGTTAAGTAAATTCTTGGCAAGAGTATCATGCTTTTCATAGTTACAATTGTCTTGTCAAGGCTTATGATTTTCATAGAACTTAATGATCTTTGATATGTATCTCTATCATGCTGTTCATATAGGGAACTTGATAAGGATAATTTGATTGCGTCGCTGAGTCCAATTCAATGAACTTAGGAAAATCTGAGAGTTAATTAGTGCATTCACAATTAATTTGGGGCTTTGTCATTCATACTTTATAGAAAGAGTAACTGGAGATCGATTTGTGTGCATATGTTCCATGTGTGGAGAAGAATCCTCTAGCTATCCCTTAATCCATATTTCATTCACAACTTAGTTGTTTGCTGCTGTCAGTCTTACTTTAGTCTAAATCGTCAGAATTCCCCCCAATCATTGTTCCCTTAACTTAGTTTCCAGTTTAATAAGTTTAATTTGTGTTGATTAGCATCCCTCCTAATTCCCGGAATAGAACGATCCCTACTTACTCGTACTACGATTGCATGATTTATAGGGTTTAATTTGTGCGTTAGTTATTTCTCACGCCAGGAACTTGTTGGATGGTGAAAGTAGGGAATTCTTTCAAAAGTCCTAGGACTTTGTCGAGGTACTGTACCATTCTTGGATGCTTTGCCATGTACTCGCCTGAGGCTTGATTTGTGATCAGTTGGGAATTCGAGTAGATGACCAATCTCTTGATCGACAGTTCTTTCGCTAGGCGCAGTCCTGCAAGCAATGCCTCATATTCTGCCTCGTTGTTTGAAGCAGAAAAGCCTAGTGTGATAGCTTGTTCCAACAAAGTTTCAACTGGGGTGATTATGACGACTCCTGCTCCCGCTCCTTTGTGATTTGATGCTCCGTCTACATGCAACTGCCACATGTCGTTAGGTAGGTTCGAATCGATGGGGGAGGTGTCGTATGCTTTTTCCTTGCTTTTCGTGACCATCTTCTCTTCTTCGGCTATCCGAATAAACTCTACAAAAAAATCTGCTAAATCTTAGGCTTTTATAGCAGTCTTCGCCAGGTAGAGGAGGTCGTATTGACTGAGTTCGATAGCCCATTTCATGAGTCGATGAGAAGCGTCGAGGCTGTGGAGGATCGATCTCAAAGGAAATTCTATCATGACAATTATCCGGTATGCTTGATAGTAGGGCCTTAGTTTTCTCGCAGACACGACAAGCGCTAAAATGAGCTTCCCCATTTTCGGATAGCGAGTCTCTGCATCGAGGAGAGCTTTTGAAGTGTAAAATACCGAATGTTGTGCCCCCAGCTCTTCTTGGATGAGGGCTAAGCTGACAGCTATCGGACACCGCCAGGTAAATGTACAAGTCTTTGCCTGGTATCGATTTTGAAAGTAAGGGAGGTGAAGTGAGGTAGGATTTCAAGTTTTGAAGTACTCGTCATCCCACTTGTCTTTGTGTCCTTTCTTCAAGGCTTTGAAAATGGCCTGCACTTATCGGTAGATCTTGAGAGGAATCGGTTGAGAGCTGCCACCCTACCCGTTAGACTTTGTATCTCCTTTGTTTTGGAGTAGGCTGAATGCCTCGAGAAGGTTTTGGATGTGGTCTCCTCGCTCGGGAGCTTTGACAAGCATGTCGTCTACGTAGACCTCCATAGTCTTGCTGATTTACTCCTTGAAAATTTTGTTCACCAGCATTTGGTAAGTTGCTCCAGCATTCTTCAGCCCAAAGGGCATGACTTTGTAGCAGTATGTACCTCTTTCGATGATGAAAGAGGTCATTGCCTTGTCGTCTTCATGCATCATGATTTGGTTGTAGCCAGAGTAGGCGTCCATGAAGCTTAGCAGTTGGTTGCCGGAAGTTGAATCGACAAGCTGATCAACGAGAAGTTGTCTTTACGGTATGCCTTGTTGAGGTCGGTGTAGTCGACGCACACTTTCCACAGACCTTTATCTTTCTTCGCTACTAGAACGACGTTCGCCAGCCATTATGCGTAGGAGACTTCTTCAATGAAACCGATAGCTAGAAGCTTGTCGATCTCGACTTCAATGATGGCTACCCTCTTGGGGGCGAAGTTGCGTCTCTTCTGCGCTACAAGCTTGATAGTTGGGTTGACGTGTAGGCGATGGCAGATGATCTGGGGATCGATGCCAGGCATGTCAGATGGAGACCATGCAAATACGTCTTTGTTGTTCTGGAGGAAGGCTGCAAGCTCTGCCTTTTCCTCCTGGCTTAGGCGCGAGCCGATCCGCGCTTTTCTTTCTGGCTTGTCAGGATTAAGGGGTACTAGCTCAACGTCCTCCTCGGGCTTCCATCCTTCTTCAGGAGAGACCTCTGGACGGATTCCCTCAACTTGGTCCTGATTCTTTGATTGCTATTGGGGAGTAGTTATTCCCTTTCCTTTCTGGTTTGCTCGGTCGTTAAGAATGAGATTTGCTTTCTCCTCTGCTTGTTCTACTTCCTTTAGATCTGCTTGATTCACAGGGAGGAACTGCATTTGCTTGCCTTTCCTCAGCCCTTGAGCTGAACATTTCCTCGGCATTGCTTGATCGCTGTTGATCTAGCCGATACCACCCCCAAGGATTGGGTAGCGAATCTTCTGATGTGTAGCGGAGGTGATGGCGTTGGTCTTGCTGATCCATGGTCTGCCTAGAATGCCATTGTAGGGTGAGACTTCATCAATGATCATGAACGTTTGCGAGCTGATTATAGGTAGGGAGTAGACATCGAGATCTATTATACCCACAGTAACCGTTGTTATGCTATTGAAACCAGTCAGCGACTTGGCTGATTTATTAATCTTTGTCTCTAAGCCCATCTGTTGGATAACTATCAATTGTATGATGTTGGCTACACTGCCCTCGTCTGCATGGATTCGGTCGACCATGGCCTGAGCAATTTGAATGCTGATGACAAGGGCGTCATTGTGTGGTAGATCGAGGCCGATCTTTCTTCTGGAAGCCGATCACAGCATCGTCTTCTGCCAGTGGGAGACTAGTGGAGACGATCACAACATCGTCTTCTAATTGACGATGTTGTGGGAGATCATGGTGACCTGTTTGATCTTTATCTTCTTTTCTTTGTTGGTCAGTCCGGACTCCTCGGAGTCGGCTAGGATTGTGTTAATCCTCCGTGTAATGACCAGCTCTCACGAGTTCTTCGAGGTGTGCTTTCCAAGCAAAGCAATTATTCGTATTGTGTCCGTGCGTCGCATGAAAGGCACAATACTTCCTGGTATCCTTCTTGTCGGATCTCCTTTCAAGGGTGGCGGTCTTTTTACCCAAGGTTTGTCCTTCGCTTGGGCTAAAATTTGATGTATAGGGATGGAGAACTTGGTGTAGTTCTCTTTTGTCGTACCATCCTTTTGTGGGCGTGGCCTGCGTTTGTCTTTGTCCCTGCTGCCAAGCTTATCGCTTCTTTGGTCTGCCCGCTTGGTCAGCCGATCTTCCTGCTCAGTAGACTTCTTCGCGGGGATTCGATCGTCATCCCAGAGCGCGTAGCGTTCCGCAGTCGCGAAGACCTCTGCCAGAGTCTTGTTGGGAATGATAGTCAGCTCGCGGTATAAGTCATGTTCTGCTGGAAAACCTTTCTTGAATGCAGCTGATGCGATTAGGTCATCACATCCTATGATGTTTGCCTTTTCTGCTTTGAATATCTTGATGTAATCTCGAAGGGATTCGTCGGGCTTCTTGCGCAGGTTGTACAGGTGGTCAGGGTTCTTCTTGATCGTCCGATAAGAAGTGTATTCTTTAGTGAAGACGTAAGTAAGCTCCTTGAAGCTGCTGATCAACCCGGATGACAGGGTATGGAACCAGTCCTGAGCTGCTCCTCGCAAATTCATTGCAAACACCTTGCACATTAGCGCATCTTCGGCTTTGTAGAGGATCATAAGGCTCTTAAAATGCTTCAGATGGCTTTTGAGATCGGAATCGCCTTTAAAGCATGTAAAAGAGGGCATTGAGAATCGTTTCGAGGGAGCAGCTTGCTCGATTTCGGCGGTGAAAGGTGAGGAGTTTGCTCGGTTCACCTCAACACGCAGTGCATCTTCAAAGTTTTCGCCAATCTTTAAGTCTCCAAGTTGGTTATTCACAAGCTTCTCAACGTCTTCCACACACATGGCTGGTCGGTCACGTCGATGACCTTTACGATTTGGGCGAGACTGAGTAACTTCCTCGTTGGTTTGCAATGGTCGACCTTCTCGGCTGCGCTGCCTATGCAACGTGTTGGTGGACTGCACTTGCGAGGGATTTTCTATAACTTGGCGAGGAGAATTGGTTCTTCGAGAACGAGTAGCAGAGCGCCTTTCTTCACGGTCCTCATTGTGAGGGTTATCAAGTTGACCTCCCTGGGGGCCTAGCCTTTCGTGAATATTTCTCTGTGAGCGGGCAGCGAAGTGCCTTTCTTCACGATCCTCATTGCGATGGTTATCAGTTTGACATCCCTAGGAGCCTAGCCTTTCATGAACATTTCCCTGCGGACCTAAGCGAGCGTGGATGTCGGATCTTGGGCCCAACCTATCACGCACGTTGTTCCTTAAACTCAATCTGGATGGGAGACTTCGTCTGCTCTGAGTGTGGCTTGCTGATGCTTGCGATATGTCGGCAAGCTGATCACGTTGTTGTGCATCTCTTTGTCTGCTTACTCCTGCTCGACCTGCTTGGTTCCCATCGAACTGCCTATCGGCGCGTTCGTCCATCCTTCTCTCTTCGCCCTGTTATCCAAGGCCAAGGTGTTGAGCCAAGTTTATTTGGTTGAGGAGCTGCTTCATCAAACTATTTTGGTCGTCCATTCTCTGAGTTAGCTGGTCAACTCTCAGATTAAGGTCTTCTTGACTTCATGGATCGGAAGGAGAGAAATGTGTGGAGCCCAATTGCACACAGGCTAGGGTTTCATTGGATGTGTATGTGGGAGCGTGAGTCGAGCATGGGGGCAATGAAGGGAATGCTTGAAGTTGCTCCA
Source organism: Prunus armeniaca (assembly GCA_903112645.1). Classification (NCBI taxonomy): domain Eukaryota; kingdom Viridiplantae; phylum Streptophyta; class Magnoliopsida; order Rosales; family Rosaceae; genus Prunus; species Prunus armeniaca. The sequence continues at coordinate 13,973,920 of CAEKDK010000001.1, forward strand.
AGATTGGGCCAAAGTGACTGGTAGTAGTGAGCCCACCTTGATGAGAGGTTCCACTATGCTCGACGGCGATGCTATGAATGTGCTTGGTCCCTTGCATTACTTCTTGGGCATGGAAGCGACATGGACCTCCACCGGCCTGCATTTATCTCAATCCAAATAGATCCTGCATCTATTGACACGCACAAAGATGTTAGATGCAAACCGTTGCCAACTCCTGCTGTTGGTGGCTTTCGGTTAAGCTTGCATGATGGTGACCCGTTATCTGATGTTTTCGAGTATCATAGTGTGGTTGGGCTCTTCAATATCTTACGTTCACAAGTCCAAACATTGGGGAAAAAAAAAAAAAAAAAAAAAAAAAAAAAAAAAAAAAAAAAAAAAAAAAAAAAAAAAAAAAAAAAAAAAAAAAAAAAAAAAAAAAAAAAAAAAAAAAAAAAAAAAAAAAAAAAAAAAAAAAAAAAAAAAAAAAAAAAAAAAAAAAAAAAAAAAAAAAAAAAAAAAAAAAAAAAAAAAAAAAAAAAAAAAAAAAAAAAAAAAAAAAAAAAAAAAAAAAAAAAAAAAAAAAAAAAAAAAAAAAAAAAAAAAAAAAAAAAAAAAAAAAAAAAAAAAAAAAAAAAAAAAAAAAAAAAAAAAAAAAAAAAAAAAAAAAAAAAAAAAAAAAAAAAAAAAAAAAAAAAAAAAAAAAAAAAAAAAAAAAAAAAAAAAAAAAAAAAAAAAAAAAAAAATCTTCATCACTATCTTCTCTATTCTCTCACACAAAACAAAACAAAACAAAACAAAACTGATTGGGGGAGACGTTGTAGAGAAAATAAGTAGGGAATTGGGGGAGATGTTTGCAGATAGGAAGAAAGTTTCACGTTAGTTCAGTCAGAGTTTTTATTTCTAAATTATGAAGAAATTGTGTTTTTGTTTTAAAGATTATGTGTCTAACATAGGTCATCACTAAGAGAGGGCTAAACCCTCATTTTTACCCTTTCACATCCAAAACCCAAAATCCATCTCTAGTAAATGGGCTATATGTGCCATGTAATCGAATCAAATCCAGTCAGCAAGCCAAAAGGGCTCTATGCTAGGGCAAATGTAGGATGGTTCTTGAGTGGGTTATATCTTATTTTATTATTATTTTTTCAAAAGCAAGCAAGCCTTTTGGATTCTTCAAAAGCCTACGACTCTTTCCCTTTTCTTGTTTCACCACCAGAACAACGTTGGCCAGCCATTCCGAGTAGGAGACCTCTTCAATGAAACCGGCAGCTAGGAGCTTGTCAATCTCGGCTTTAATGATCGTGACCCGCTCGGGAGCAAAGTTGCGTCTCTTTTGCACCACGGGCTTGCTAGCAGGGTTGACATGGAGCCGGTGGCAGATGATGTTTGGGTCGATCCCTGGCATGTCAGATGGTGACCACGCGAACATGTTTTTGTTGTTCTTGAGGAAGATGGTCAGCTCCATCTTCTCGTCTGGGCTTAGGCGCGAGCCGATCCGCGCTTTCTTGTCTGGCTAGTCAGGATCGAGGGGTACTAACTCAACGTCTTCCTCAGGCTTCCAACCTTCTTCAAGGGAGCCTTCCGGGCGGATTTCCTCATCTCGATCCTTCTTGTTTGGATTCTGGCGCGAGCCGATCTACGCTTCCTTGTCTGGTTGATCAGGATCAGGTGGTACTAACTCAACGTCTTCCTCAAGCTTCCAACCCTTTTCAGGGGGGTCTTCCGGGCGGATTCCCTCACCTTGATCCTGGCTCCTTAACTGCTATTGTGAGGCAGCAACTCCCTTCCCTTTCGGGTTTACTGGTGTGAACTGCAACTGCTTGCTCTTCTTGAGCCCTTGGGTTGTGCATCTCCTTGCCATAGCTTGGTCACTGTTGATATGCCCAATCCCGCCCCAGGGATGGGGTAGCGGATCTTCTAATGTAGAGCAGATGTGATGACCTCGATCTTCTTGATCCACGGTCGGCCCAAGATTCCGTTGTAGGGGGAAACCTCGTCGATGACCATGAAGGTTTGCGAGCAGACCACTGGGGGTGAGTGGAAATCATGGTCGATCCAACAGTGATTGATGTGGCCCCATTGAAGCCGGTGAGCAATCTGGCAAGTTTGCTAATCTTGGGCTCGAATCCCATCCGCTGGATAACAGATAATTGCAGTATGTTGGCTGCGCTGCCCTCATCTACATGAACTCGCTCGATCACAGCATGTTCAATTTGGATGCAAATGACTAGGGCGTCATTATGTGGCAGGTCAAGCCCGATCAAGTCCTTATTCTGGAAGCTGATGATGGGCGTATCCAAAATGGCTGGTACTTCCGTTGTGACTTGGGAGACATAAGTTACTTGAGCGATCTTTCTCTTGCGCTCCTTGGTGGTCAGCCCGACTCTTGGGAGTCAGCTAGAATGGTGTTGACTCGAATGACCTTTTGGGGAGGTTCCTTGGCAGCTGCATCACGATCCTCGATCTGCTGGATGGCCTTCTTTGCAACGAACTCTGTGCAATGGCCTTTGATGAGTCGATTTTATATTATATATTTAGCCTCATTCTTAGTATATTTTGGTTAATATTTTGGAAGAATTTTGATACTTTGAATTATATTTCCAATATAGGACTTTCGACTTCCTCTGGAGCAAAACATAATCAAATGGACGAATTTTGGAGTAATTCCAGTTGGAGGACGTTCGTGAGCCACTTAGCTTGATCGTATCAAAATATCAGACTTTTCCACCAAGCGATGATTTCCTGGTGAATAAATGAAGGAGCAGTGCACTGTGCTGGAATAGTGACGTTTTGGGCTTGTATTGCGTTTTTGGAGCCCAAGATGACCTCGGATGGGTTCATGGCCTTCTGGAGAAGTGTTCGGAATATTTTTATCTTTAAAACGAGCTATCTTGGGCCAGATTTGGAGGAGATTTGAGACCAAAACGTGGCTGACCAGATTATTGGCAGATTCTCCTAATCCAATTTGGACTTTATTTCCTAGTCTTATTTTATTTTAACTTAGTTTCCTTGTGGGGATTGGGTAGCTAGGTTTTAGGAGGTATTTAAGCTCCTTTTCACAGCAATTTAGAAAACTACTTCCTTTTTACTTCTTTTTGGCTTTTGGAGCAATTGCTAGGGTTTTGGATTTTCGCGACTTTCAGGTGTTTTCATTCTTATTCTTCTTAATGATATTTTCTTGGATTTCAATTGTGAACATGCGTAACTAACTCTCTTTTGCTAGGGTGAGGCCACGAGCCTTAGCAAGAATATGTAGTTTCTGTCCAATTTGCTTATGATTATATGCATGCAGGTTTTCGAATTATTCATCACTGGGTTAAACTATCTAAGTGTCTTGATGCTTGATCACCATTAGGATGTTTAGAAAAGTAATTTGATGCAGTTTTGGTCGGAGGTCGGTCCCTGAAATTGACGAAGGCTTCTTGTGATTAATATGTGCAAGTTCACTTAGGATGAATACCACGTCTTAAGGGTTGCATGGTTTTTCAAAAGGTTTCACAGAACTTAATGAGTCATGTATGTTTAGATTTGATCTGAATACCACAGACGGATTGCATGTGTGATATACGCTCTATGTTGGGGGTCCAAGTAGGCATATATTAGGAATACCTAACCTTCGAAATATGCATGTATAGGTCATAAGTAATTGGGGGAACTATATAGAATTGTTAAGGTGACGGCGGATCCCTAGTGCTTTCTTAATTTGATTTCTAAAAACACAACTTCTTCTCTTGCTCTTAGCTTTAATTTTGCATATTGCCTTATTTTTATTAGTTAAATTCCTTTTAATTTAAGGTCTTCAAATCAAACATCTCAACTTTCTCTTTTGCAATAATTAATTAGAATTTGGTTGCTACGAGTTATTTAATAATCCCTGCGGAGAACGACCTTGCTTGAATCATTTATACTACAATAACCTTGTCATTCTTGCAAGTTTTGTAGGAGTTTTAACCCTGTTTGCGCAGGTACTAAAAAGCCTATCAAGAAATTGGCGCCGTTGCCGGGGATTATTTAAAATAATTCGTTCAAATCAGATTCTGCATTAATTATTGCATATACAAAAAAAAAATAATTTCGTTTTTATTTATTTTTGCAGATCACAGCAAGGCAGTGCAGATTACAATCTGTGCATGGTCAGCACACGTTCAGCAGTTCAGCAATTGTTTCCGTTTGATCCAGAACCTGAGCAATCTTTAAGGAGGAGACACAGGGAGCAAAATTTGCTGCGGGTTCCTTCACTGCAAGGGACTTTTCTGCAGTCTTTATATTCTGAGGACCTGCACAGTACAGAAACAATGGCTTTTGTTATTCCAGAGGCTGGTGATCCTTTGGGTAATTCTTTAACAGCTCATGCCACTAACATACCAGGTTGCATTACATATCCAGCAGTGGAAGAAGGGTCTACATTCGAAATCAAGCATCACATGTTGAGTATTCTACCTACATTTCATGGGTTATCAACCGATGATCCTAACATGCACATTGCAGAATTTTTAATGGGATGCAAGAATATTTTGGTGAAAGGATTCTCAGCTGAATCTATTAAGCTTCGTCTATTTCCTTACACATTGAAAGATCAAGCAAGGAGATGGCTCCTCACACTTCCATCTGGAAGCATTAGCACTTGGAACCAACTCAGTGAAAAATTCTTAAACAAATATTATCCAGCTTCAAAGACTCTCGACATGAGAACTCAAATTTTATCTTTTGCCCAAAAACCAAATGAAGAGTTTCATGAGGCGTGGGAACGGTTTAAAGAGTTGAATAGAAAATGTCCACATTCTAGTATTAGCAGTACGGATCAAGTGCATATATTTTTCAGAGGGTTAAATATGACAACAAAAACTCTTGTCAACGCTTCATGCGGAGGATCATACAGGATAAAAATGCACAAGAGGCTTGTTTATTATTTGAAAAAATGGCAGCAGATACACAGCAATGGGCAGTTGAGCAGCCACAATCAAGGTCTGTTTTTGAGATATCTAATGGTTCTCCATATATGTCGGCACAAATTGAAAAAATGGAGAAAAAGCTTGAAAGATTTGATGCAAAATTTGACATGTTATTACAAAGAATTCCAGGTTCACAGGTTGCTGTACAGCAACCTTACCAGCTGCCTGTAGCATTTGCAATGTGGCAACCCATGATTTTTTGAGCTGTCCGCATAAAGATGCTTATCCGGAATTTGCAGCGGAACAAGTTAATGCATTTAATAATTTTCAGCGTCCACGATATGACCCGTATTCAAATGTTTACAACCCGGGTTGGAGAGATCATCCTAATTTTAAGTGGGACAGAGATCAGCCTGCAAGGCCACAATTTCAACAACAGGTACAGCAAACTGCTGCGCCTAAGGCTGCTTGGGAGGTTGCAATTGAAAAATTAGCAAATGCCACCAGTCAAGAATTCCAAAATCTGCAGGCAACAGTGAAAAACATAGAAAAACAAATGGGGCAGATTGCATTCCAAGTTTCAGAAAGAGCACCAGGTACATTTCCTAGCCAAACGGAACATAATCCAAGGGGAGGCGCAGATTGTAAGGCAGTTCGAGTTCTACGTTCGGGTAAAAGTTATGACAATAGAGGTGAAATTTGTGTTGGAAATTCGCAGGCAGCATCACAGCCACAAACAGATTCAGGAAATTTTGCAGAATCTGATATTGTTACAGATTCTACAGAGTCTATGGGCAGATCTGAAAACAGTGCAAAAATTGCTGCAGAAACTGCAGAACGTGTTTATGTGCCTCCAATGCCTTATCCCGAAAGGTTGAAGCCCAAAGTTAAAGATCAACAGTTGACAGATTTTATGAAGACGTTGGCCAAAGTTCAGATCAATCTCCCATTGATTGATGCAATTAAGAACATTCCATCTTATGCCAAGTTTTTAAAGGATGTTTGCACAAAGAAAAAGAAGCTCGTGGATTTTGAAAAAGTTATTCTTACAGAACAGTGCAGCGCAGTTTTATTACACAAACTGCCTCCAAAGAAACAAGACCCAGGGAGTTTTACAATTTCATGCACAATTGGAAATTCTAATTTTAAACGTGCTTTAATTGATTTGGGTGCCAGTATTAATTTAATGCCTTTTTCTGTTTTTCAGAGACTAGGACAAGGAGAAATCAAGCCTACATCAGTTATTCTACAACTGGCGGACCGTTCAGTTGCTTACCCTAGGGGAATTATTGAAGACCTCATTATTAAAGTGGATAATCTCTACCTTCCTGCAGATTTTGTGGTCTTGGATATGGATGAAGATATGCAAACACCGATTATTTTGGGGCGTCCATTCATGGCTACTGCTCGAACCTTAATTGATGTTGAGGCTGGAACACTTACACTTAGAGTGCAAGATCAGTCCGTTGTTTTCAGTTTATTCGAAATAACCAAAAGGCCAACTGATGTGCAAGATTGTATGCGTGTTGACATGTTAGACAGCTTAATGCATGCTGAAATTATGCCCCGTTTGACATCAGATCCATTGTTAAAGGTGTTGCATGGGTTGGAGAATAGAAACACTGAAGATGAAGAGGTTTTTGAGTATGTTTCAGCTTTGGAAAGTGTTCCTTTTCTACACCCCCGTTGGAGGCACGTTTTTGAGAGTTTAGGGGAACCGAAAAAACCATTGCAGCCCTCTAAAGTACAGCCACCTAAACTGGACTTAAAAGTACTGCCAGGACACTTGAAATACGCTTATCTGGGTGCAAATTCTTCGCTGCCAGTTATTATAGCTGCTGACTTATCATCAACAGAAGAAGAAAAATTGCTGCGTATTTTAAGAAATTATCAAGATGCAATCGGTTGGACTATAGCAGACATTAAAGGGATCAGCCCTACAATTTGCATGCACCGAATTCTGATGGAAGATGGAGTAAAGCCCACCATTGATGCTCAACGTCGTTTGAATCCAATTATGAAAGAAGTTGTTCGTACTGAGGTTATGAAGCTTCTAGATGCTGGGATGATCTATCCCCATTTCAGATAGTAAGTGGGTTAGTGCAACTCAAGTGGTGCCCAAGCGTTCTGGAATTACAGTTGTGAAGAATGACAATAATGAACTTGTGCCTACACGTTTGACTACTGGGTGGCGTATGTGTGTTGATTACAGAAAGATCAATACGGGCACTAGAAAGGATCATTTTCCATTGCCTTTCACTGATCAAATGTTGGAAAGGTTGGCTGGTCGTGCGTTCTATTGTTTCTTGGATGGATATTCAGGGTACAACCAGATTCCAGTTGCACCTGAAGATCAAGAGAAGACAACCTTTACATGTCCTTTTGGGACTTTTGCATATCGAAGAATGCCCTTTGGTTTGTGCAATGCTCCTGCAACGTTTCAACGATGCATGATGAGCATATTTTCCGGATTGGTTGAACAGGTAGTTGAAGTGTTTATGGATGACTTTTCTGTTTTTGGGGATTCTTTTGATGAATGTTTGAACAATTTATCCTTAGTTCTTGACAGATGCATTAAGACAAACCTTGTTTTAAATTGGGAAAAGTGTCATTTCATGGTTAAGCAGGGGATTGTCCTAGGCCACTTGATTTCTAACAGGGGTATTGAGGTTGATAAGGCCAAAATTGATGTAATTGCAAAGCTGCCACCACCGACAGCTGTTAAAAGTGTTCGATCTTTTCTTGGTCATGCTGGGTTTTACAGACGGTTTATCAAGGATTTCTCCAAGATTAGCCGACCATTGTGTAATTTGTTGGCTAAGGATGCTCCTTTTGTCTTTGATGATGCTTGTTTGGAGGCTTTCAACAAGTTAAAGACACTCCTCACTACAGCACCCATTATTGCAGCACCTAATTGGAGTTTACCTTTCGAATTGATGTGTGATGCTTCAGATTACGCAGTAGGAGCGGTTCTTGGACAGCGGAAAGATAAGCTTCCCCAAGTCATTCATTATGCTAGTCGAACTCTCAATGACGCACAGCTAAACTATGCGACCACAGAGAAGGAATTGTTGGCAGTTGTTTTTGCATTAGAAAAATTTCGGTCTTACTTAGTTGGGGCTAAGGTGATTGTTTACACAGATCATGCAGCTTTGAAGTATTTGTTGTCGAAGAAAGACGCTAAGCCTCGATTAATTCGTTGGATTCTTTTACTGCAAGAGTTTGACTTAGAAATCAGGGATAAGAAGGGTAGTGAAAATGTTGTGGCTGATCATTTGTCCAGGTTGATTGTGCCAATTTCTGCTGAAGATGACTTGCTGCCTTTAAATGAAAGTTTTCCGGATGAACAGCTGTTTGCTGCCCATATCATTTCACCATGGTTTGCTGATTTAGTTAATTATTTGGCTAGAGGGGTACTTCATCCAGATTTTACTTTCCAGCAGAAAAAGAAATTTTTGGCAGAAGCAAAGTATTATTTTTGGGATGAACCATATTTATACAAATATTGTTCCGACCAAGTTATTCGCAGGTGTATTCCAGAAGAAGAGCATGAAAGTGTTTTAAAGTTTGCACATCAGTATGCTTGTGGGGGACATTTTGGCCCTAAACGGACAGCAGCTAAAATTTTGCAGAGTGGATTGTTTTGGCCTACTCTCTTCAGGGATGCTAATAGTTGGTGTAGATCTTGTGATCGTTGTCAAAGGGTGGGTAATCAGTCCAAAAGAAACGAAATGCCACAACAAAGTATATTAGTCGTTGAATTGTTTGATGTTTGGGGTATTGATTTCATGGGACCATTCCCAATGTCCCATGGCAATCAGTATATTTTGGTGGCTGTTGAATATGTCTCTAAATGGGTCGAGGCAATTGCAGCACCAACCAATCAAGGATCAGTTGTTCTGAAATTCCTCCAGGGGGTAATTTTTCCACGATTTGGAACACCGCGTGTCATTCTAAGTGATGGGGGTAAGCACTTTGTTAATAGATCGTTTGCTACGTTGCTAGCTAAGTATGGGATCACCCATCGTGTTGCTACTCCTTATCATCCACAAACATCAGGACAGGTTGAAGTTTCAAATAGAGAAATCAAGCGAATTCTTGAAAAAACAGTTAGCTCGACTCGAAAAGACTGGAGTTTGAAATTGAGTGATGCTCTCTGGGCGTACAGAACAGCATTTAAAGGCCCAATTGGGATGTCCCCATTTCGGCTGGTTTATGGTAAGGCTTGTCATTTACCTATGGAGCTAGAGCATAAGGCATTTTGGGCTATTAAAGAGTTGAATTTTTCTTATGATTCTGCTGGAGAAAAACGTAAATTGCAGATTAATGAGCTTGAGGAAATTCGTAATGATGCTTATGAGAGCTCGCGCATTTACAAAGAAAAAACCAAGGCATTTCATGACAATCAGATTCTCAGAAAGAATTTTCATCCAGGGCAAAAAGTTTTGTTATTCAGTTCAAGGTTGAAGTTGTTTCCAGGGAAGTTAAAGTCTCGTTGGAATGGCCCATATTTGGTTACTAAGGTTTATCCTCATGGGGCGGTTGATATTACAAGTGAAATTAATGGCAACACATTCAAAGTGAACGGTCACAGGCTGAAACCATATTTGGAGTCACCCTTCGATATTGCACGCGAGTCACTGACTCTGAAGGAACCAGTGATTTGACCACCAGGCTTCTGCAAACGTCTAGCTACAGACTTAAAATAAAGCGCTTATTGGGAGGCAACCCAATTTTTCTATACTCTTTACTTCTTTTATTTTTAAAAACTAAACAAAAAAAAATACAAAAAATATTTGTTTCTGTTTTTCCTTTTCTAGTTATTTTCTTTCTACTCCTAACACATATTTGATTCAATGCAGGACACCAACAATCAGCAGCCAACATCAAAAGCAAAAAATCCTAGCTGGAATCCTGCACCCAGCAGCAAGTCTACACTGGGAAAGACACAACATCAGCAGCAACATCAAAGCAAAAAAATCCTAGGCTGGAATCCTGCACCCAGCAGCAAGTCTACACTGGGAAAGACACAACATTCAGCAGCACACATCAAATGCAGAAAAATCCTAGGCTGGAATCCTGCACCCAGCAGCAAGTCTACCAAATTTCCAACAACACAATTTGCAGGGATTCGAAATTATACCTATGAGATGCACGGATTGGGGGTCCTCAGGGCTTTGTGCTGTTTTGTCCTTTGAGCTTGTGTGCTGACTGCCGTCTCTTGGATCTGCAACTTTCCTACACTGTGCACATGTCGAAATTATACACACTCATCTATACATCAACCACAGCTCCCAAATCAGGACCCAAAACAAATTCTGGAATTAATCTTACCTTCGAATGGATATTGGATCTTGAAATCATCCTTGCAAGATTAGTGGTCAAGTGGTTCTTGGGTGACTCAATGTTCTTTTTGGACGAAATCCCATTAGACAACGTTCTTCTCCAGCAGCTTTTTGAAGTCACCAATCTCAACTTCAAGCTTGGCCACATGGGATTCCAATTCTTTGACAATTCAAGTGGAGCATCCCATAGCTGGTGTCATTTCCAATTTGGGTTGGGAATCAAACAGATGGCGTAATTTATATTCTAGGGTTCGAAATCATACCTACAAGATGCACCGATCTGGGGTCCTTACTGGTGGAGAATGGACTCTGGTTCGGATTCAACTTGCTTTCATCTTGGAACAGGTTAGCATCTGGTGACATGGATGGAGATATATCTGAAATTGAGGAGTCAAGAAATTCAAAAAAAAACATATAGAGATTCAAGTGCATCAGATAATTCCACCCCACAGAGAGATAAGGCCCTTGCGTTCTTGAGAAAAATGAAGAAGGGCGAGAGCGCAAACCTGCGTTTTCTGAGCGAACTGAAGAAGTGAGAGCGTTGAGATGAATGGGTCTACAACCTCCAGTTTTCTCGCAACCAACAGAGATGCAATTAGATCTGTCCACATGACACCCGCTGCGGCTACACCAATTATGTTGTCGAAATTGCTTGGACTTGACACAAGTCTGCCCTTGTCCGTGTTGGTCAGTGCGCTCGGCAATTCCCAGCTACTGGTCCTGCGTTCGAAACCTCCCAGGTGTGTTCGTTTTCTTGCTTTTTGTTCTTATTGTTTTTATTTCTTTATTTCTTTTTAATTTTTATTTATTTATTTATGTATTTTTCTCTCTTAGGGTATTTTCTTTATTTTTGTTGTCACATCTATTTATTTTCCACACCTTGAGGACAACGTGTGATTTAAGTTTGGGGGTGGGAAAGTAAATTTTAGATTTTTAGTCTCGTCTAAAATTTTCATTTTTAAGTTAATATCCATAGATTATTTTAAACTTTAGAACAAATAGACATGGTGAAGATTAGTCCCACAATAGAGTCTTTTCTGTTTATTATTGTTTAGACACTAATTCTTGAATTGTACTTTGAAATTTGCACATCACACCAACATGGTTTGTGGGGAGTGAGATTGAAATACTTATTGTTTGTCCCAGTGTGTTTTAATTTTTGTTCTATATAAATAAAGTTAGTATGTGTTATAAAGTAATAATTGCCTCACCCAAAGCTTTGTTAGTAACCGGGCCAGTCCTGCCTAATCAGCAGTGATTCTCGAGACAAACGGTAGAGTTTTGGCATGAGGCAGGGTGGTTAGTTGGTTTCGTAGCCTTTCCAGCTTGAGTTAATAAGTCCTTAGGGGTGTTCTACACCTAGTGCCCTAAAGCCTTAGTGGTTTGGGAGTCATTGACTTAAAGCTCGCTACATGGGGTGGATCGAAAGCTTAAGGGAACCGACATTGCACAACCGCTACTGTTACTGAAAAAAAAAAAAAAAAAAAAAAAGTGTGTGAAGAATAAAAAGGATGAGAGATAAAGGTTTTAGTCGAGTTTCCTTAACTATGATGGTTCACTTTACATCGAAGGAAGTTTGTGAATTTTTTTCTAATTGATTCTAAATAGCTTAGACTCTGTGGTGGGATTAGTTGAATCTATTGAACAGATGTTCTAGTTTTTAAAATTTGCTATGGATTGCAACTTGAAGGTGGAAATTTTGTTCTGGTTAAAGTGATAGCCAAATGTTTAGTTTGTTAAGCTTTTATTTTTGTTTGAGTCTTGTTTTGCTTGAGGACAAGCAAAAAGCTAAGTTTGGGGGTATTTTGATGAGTCGATTTTATATTATATATTTAGCCTCATTCTTAGTATATTTTGGTTAATATTTTGGAAGAATTTTGATACTTTGAATTATATTTCCAATATAGGACTTTCGACTTCCTCTGGAGCAAAACATAATCAAATGGACGAATTTTGGAGTAATTCCAGTTGGAGGACGTTCGTGAGCCACTTAGCTTGATCGTATCAAAATATCAGACTTTTCCACCAAGCGATGATTTCCTGGTGAATAAATGAAGGAGCAGTGCACTGTGCTGGAATAGTGACGTTTTGGGCTTGTATTGCGTTTTTGGAGCCCAAGATGACCTCGGATGGGTTCATGGCCTTCTGGAGAAGTGTTCGGAATATTTTTATCTTTAAAACGAGCTATCTTGGGCCAGATTTGGAGGAGATTTGAGACCAAAACGTGGCTGACCAGATTATTGGCAGATTCTCCTAATCCAATTTGGACTTTATTTCCTAGTCTTATTTTATTTTAACTTAGTTTCCTTGTGGGGATTGGGTAGCTAGGTTTTAGGAGGTATTTAAGCTCCTTTTCACAGCAATTTAGAAAACTACTTCCTTTTTACTTCTTTTTGGCTTTTGGAGCAATTGCTAGGGTTTTGGATTTTCGCGACTTTCAGGTGTTTTTATTCTTATTCTTCTTAATGATATTTTCTTGGATTTCAATTGTGAACATGCGTAACTAACTCTCTTTTGCTAGGGTGAGGCCACGAGCCTTAGCAAGAATATGTAGTTTCTGTCCAATTTGCTTATGATTATATGCATGCAGGTTTTCGAATTATTCATCACTGAGTTAAACTATCTAAGTGTCTTGATGCTTGATCACCATTAGGATGTTTAGAAAAGTAATTTGATGCAGTTTTGGTCGGAGGTCGGTCCCTGAAATTGACGAAGGCTTCTTGTGATTAATATGTGCAAGTTCACTTATGATGAATACCACGTCTTAAGGGTTGCATGGTTTTTCAAAAGGTTTCACAGAACTTAATGAGTCATGTATGTTTAGATTTGATCTGAATACCACAGACGGATTGCATGTGTGATATACGCTCTATGTTGGGGGTCCAAGTAGGCATATATTAGGAATACCTAACCTTCGAAATATGCATGTATAGGTCATAAGTAATTGGGGGAACTATATAGAATTGTTAAGGTGACGGCGGATCCCTAGTGCTTTAGTAATTTGATTTCTAAAAACACAACTTCTTCTCTTGCTCTTAGCTTTAATTTTGCATATTGCCTTATTTTTATTAGTTAAATTCCTTTTAATTTAAGGTCTTCAAATCAAACATCTCAACTTTCTCTTTTGCAATAATTAATTAGAATTTGGTTGCTACGAGTTATTTAATAATCCCTGCGGAGAACGACCTTGCTTGAATCATTTATACTACAATAACCTTGTCATTCTTGCAAGTTTTGTAGGAGTTTTAACCCTGTTTGCGCAGGTACTAAAAAGCTTATCAGCCTTCTCTGACCAGCTCCTCAAGGTGCCTTTTATAAGCGTTGCAGTTGTTGGTGTAATGACCGTGCTCCCCGTGGAATGCGCAGTATTTACTGGTGTCCCTCATAGAGGGGTCTCCCTTCATGGGTGGTGGTCTCCTCACCCACTGCTTGTCCTTCACCTGAGCTAGGATCTGGTGGATTGGGATAGCAAACTCAGTGAAGGTCCCTGTTTCTGAGCTTCCCTCTTGGGGCCGCGATCTGCCCTTATCCCGGGCTTTTTACTTGAACTTGTTGCTCTTATGGCTTGCCTGCTTCGTCGGGTGGTCAACTTGCTTGTTGGCTTTCTTTGCGGTGATACGATCATCGTCCCAAAGTGCATAGCGCTCTGCCGTCTCGAACACTTCTGCCAAGGTTTGACTTGGAGTTATGGCCAGCTCCCGGTATAGCTGTGCTCGGTTGGCAAGCCCTTCTTGAAAGCTGAGGATGCAACTTGGTCATTACATCCTATGATGTTAGCCTTCTCAACCTTAAACCATCTTAGGTAGTATCATAGAGACTCGTCTGGCTTCTTGCGCAGGTAAAGGGCGAGCAGTCAACTCGATCAATTTCCTTGCACAGGGCCTCTTTCGTGCTTCCTTTAAGTCGGAGACCTTGGAGTTGGTCATTTACTAGCTTCTCGACATCCTCTGCCCTCAGGGTTGGAGTTTCGGGCCGACGTCTTCGGTGCCTCTAGCGCGACTTGCTAACTTCTTCCTCGATTCCCAAGGGTCGATCCCCTCGGGTGCTCTGCTCGTGGGGTAGATTAAAAGATTGAGCTTGTGAGGATTCCTCTGTAGCTTGTTGCCGCGTGTTGGTCCTCGAGTGGGCTGGTGGGCGTCGATCGTCATCCTCTGCTCGCAAGGAAGGTCGTTCAGGTCGACATCTTCGGTGCCTCGAGCGTGATTGGCTAACTTCTTCTCCAACTCCCAAGGGTCGATCCCCTTGGTTGCCCTACCTGTGGGCAGGAGAGAAGGTTGAGTTTGGGAGGATCCCTCCACAGCTTGTTGCCGCGTGTTGGTCCTTGAGCGGGTTGGTGGGCGTCGATCGTCATCCTCTGCTCGCAAGGAAGGTCGTTCAGGTCGACGTCTTCGGTGCCTCGAGCGTGATGGGCTAACTTCTTCTCCAGCTCCCAAGGGTTGATCCCCTTGGTTGCCCTGCCCGTGGGGCAAGAGAGAAGGTTGAGTTTGGAAGGATCCCTCCACAGCTTGTCATCGCGTGTTGGACCTCGAGCGGGCTAGTGGGCATCGATCGTCATCCTCTGCTCGCAAGGAAGGTCGTTCAGGTCGACGTCTTCGGTGCCTCGAGTATGATTGGCTAACTTCTTCTCCAGCTCCCAAGGGTCGATCCCCTTGGTTGCCTTGCCCGTGGGGCAGGAGAGAAGGTTGAGTTTGGGAAGATCCCTCCACAGCTTGTCGCCGCGACCGCTCACGAACTCAAGCTCCTCGTGGACTTAAGCGAGCATGAACATTGGATTGTGGGCCTAGCCTCTCGAGCACATTGGTCCTAGGACCTAACCTCGAACGGCTCAGAGTACGGCTTGCAGCTGCCTGTGTCTCGTCTACACGATCTCGCTCTCCCCCTACCGATTTGCCCTTGTCTGACCAGCCTGGGACCTCTTGAACTACTCGCCAGCATGCTCGTGTGCCCTCCTCTCCTCGTCACGGGGTCCAAGGTTGAGTTGGGGAGGGCTTTCTTATGTAGATGAATTCAATCACGACATGGCTAATAGTGTGACACCACCCTTTGATAGCAAACAAAAGAAAATCTGGTTATGGCACCTGTTTGTGCAAATAATCTCGCTGGAGAATATTTGCTTCTAAATCCTTCAACCTTCGATCTTCCTTCTCTCTCTTCCTCGTTTCCTGTAAAAAAGACTGGAGTAAATAGACCACACCTGGGGGGTGTTGGCCAAAGGCCCTCCGATGCCTCAGTTAGTTCAAGTGTTTGTAGGAAAACAATAGCTAAGCAAAGGGTACGGATGTATGGTGTGAACCGAGCGGCCGGATTCGTGTGGAGAAAATATGGAGAGTGGAGAGGTAGAGAGAGCTTTAGGTATTTTTCTCGGGTTTAGGAGTAGGTTTAGATGTACCTTGAATGATAAATGAGGTCGTCTATTTATAGGAGCCTCGGGGCTAGGGTTTCGTAGAGAATATGCTGAGTTTATTCTCTACCCAAATTCGTAGGGATCGAGTCGAACTTAGATAATATCTGATTTAATGATATTATCTTCTCTTTATTGAAGATAATATTTGAATTAAATGATATTATCTCTTTTTATGAAGATAATATATGAATTAATGATATTATCTTCTCTTTATTAGGATAATATCTAAATTAATGGTATTATCTTATTAAATAAAGATGATATCCTATTAATTAAGATATTTATCCCAATTAATTAATTGGCTAGATAAACTGGTTCAATTAATTAATTTAAGAGATAATCTTCTTTTCCACGTGGCGTGCCCTGATTGGATACGAAAATATATGCTCCCACAAATGCCCCCCCCTCCTCGGCTTCTGCATGGCGCTTGTGTGGCGTGTAGGAGATGAAATTATTTTTTTTCGAGCTCTCCAACTGTGTCTGGGCTTTATTCTGTAAGTTGGACTCCTTTGCAGATCAAATTTCCAATTGGCGTAGACTTCTAACTGTTGTTGGAGTTGGATTCCTAGTAGAAATGAGCTTGTGATTCCTCCTTGATCCGGGTTGTCCAACCTGTATAAATATAGGGCTTCTCTTCACGCTTTCTCACATCGCAAACTTAACTTCTCTACTTTCTGGCTTGAGAAAGATCTTGGAGAATTTGTACTGCTTGTTGAAGAGAGGAGTTGCCGTGCATCCAAAGTAAGTCGAGCTCGTAAAAATATATATGCACATATATATATGTTTTCCAATTTTTGGCAGCAAGAAGGTGGTCTAGCATGGGTTGCAAGTTTGTGGATCTGACTGACAAAAGCTGGAGAATTCGTGCTGGAATCAAATGGAGCATGAGGCGCATGCTGGTCTTGGAGCTACCTGGCCTAGGCTGGAGCAGACGTGCGCCCAAGGGAAAGCATGGAAGAGCCGAGCCCAAGGCAGAAGGATGGAGGCGCTGGGCTTCAGAGCAGAGGCATTGAGCGCTGGGCCTTGTACGCGACACAGGCTTGCACTAGGCAAGCAGACCACATGCGCTGGGCTAGACCACATGCGCTGGGCTAGACCACAAGGTGAGCACTGACGCGGAGCAAGGGCCTCGTCGCTGCACGGGCTTGGCGTGATGGGCTCGAGCTCGAGGAGTATGCCCAAGTTCGCATCTACAAGGTCAAGCTATTTGACAGTCTTAGTCAAGGACGGTGGGAGGGCGACGTTGGTGACGGCCCACTTGTTCCCATCACCTATTGCGATGGTATGTCTTTTTTGCAGCTTTTTTGATATGTTCATTTTTATTTGAACTTCTTGAAGTGTGGCTGACTAACTTCTGTCTTCTGCTTTTAGTGAACAATATCAGCAAGCAATTGGCGCTTGGGCCTAACATGCCTAAGGTCCGTCGTGCTTTGAACATCCCCCGAAAGTTTCGTGAGTGGCACTGGCTGTTGAGTGAGCATCGGGAGGAAGACAGTGGTCTGCCCCCTACCGAGGATGTCGAGAGATGGAAGCAGAATGGTCCGGACCCTGATGATCTATCCGCTGAACATGAGGATGCTCTGTTGAACAAGAGGAGTGCTCTGCTAACCCCCATAAAAAAGGAAGGCTAATATCAAGTCTTCGAGAACTCAAGCTACTTCTTCACGGGCGAGGAATGTGTCTCCATTGAGGAAGAAGCCAAAGCTCCCTTCTACTGAGAAGACCCAAGTAGGACTTATTCCCGCATCATTTGCTAGGTCAAGCATCTTGTTGGTGCAGATAGCAAGAAGATTGGTGGTCATGATTTGCTCCGCGAAGTGGTCCGTGAGCCCTCTAGCTCACCTGTTGAGAGGCAAAGAGATGCAGATTTTCCTCTCCAAAGTTCAGGTCACTTATACCAGTCGAAGAGTGGAGGTCGATGTGGGAGGTCTGCTCACTCAACCAACCATCATGATCCAACTGTTGAGTCACGTGTAGTCAAGCGTGGAGTTGATTCGTCGCCGCAAATTCCTTTGGAAGTGAGGTTGGCATAGGCTAGGAAAGCAAGAGAGTCATCTGCCCAGGCGAAAGGTTTCTTCTGCAACGTCAGGGGTTGATCCAAAGGTGGACAAGTCTAGCTCTGCAGGGGATGCGGGCGTGTCTGATCTGCTCAAGATGCACTTTCTATCAAGTCCATCCTCTTGTGCTGAGCTGGTTGATCAAATCCGTCAGGCTGGCGATCCTGGTACTTTTTCAAGTCTTTCCTTAGAAAAACAAAGGGAAGCAACACTTCATCTACTTCAAAAAGGAGTAGTTTTTGCTGCTGAGACCCATTTGGAACTGGTCTGCTGTTGCCCCATCTTCTGCTCAGCACAGTGAGTTGAGAAGAAGAATGCCAAGCTAGTTAGCAAACTTTCTACCGAGCAGACCCGTTATGAGAAGAAGACGTCTGATTTGCGGGCGATGATATCTGAGCTCAAGAGTTCCTTTGCTGAGAAGGATTCTGAGCTTAATTCTTCCGCTGCTGACTTGGCAAGTCGAAAAAGATGCTTACTTCCACCTTGAGCGCAAGAATGCTACATCTCTCATAGCTACGACAAGCTTTTAGCTGGATTTCACGCCTATCATGAGTCTGCTGAGGAATCCAAGTCCGAAGTTGCCATGGATGCGTACAAGTTAGGCTACTTGGACTGCACAAATGGACATGATCCCTTCTATGCCATTGGAGATGAAGACATCAAGGTGCTCTATCCTGACTTGCCCATTGTGCAAAGTGAGGAGGCTAATGTTGTGAACACAAAAGGAGCTGAAGAGCAGGTGGCTGAAGAAGCGGTAGCCGAAGAGGATGAAGCAAAGAGGATGCAGCTGATGATGTGGTGGCAGACATCATAGATCAGGCCTGCGGAGCTGCTGAGAGCGTGGTTGATCAGTGGATGCTGAAGAGGCTGCAAATCAGGGATCTCCTATAGGCGTTTCGGAGTAGACGAAAACTCCTTTATTTCTTTTCATCTTTTGCAGTATGCTTTTTGTTTAAAATAATTGGTCTTGTTTTGACCATCTTCTTTTTGTTTGAACTTGGCCGGTTGGTCACTTTGCTATGGAAATTTCAGTCTTTGTTTTTCAATTTCAATTTGCATATTGTCTTGTGAACTGCTTGAGTAATCGGCTAGTGTCTTGGCTATACATTTTTCTTAGGATTTTGGCAAAAGCCAGGGTCCCCCTTAAGGGACTCCAGACGTTTTCTGCATTTTCCTTAGGACGTTGCTTATGGGCAACTATTTGGTGATCCTGCCTCCCTTAGAAAACGGATAGGAACCTGGATATCTCCCGCAAGAAGCATGGTGACCCCCTTTTAAAAATTCCTGGGGCACCTTACGTCTCCCTTAGGACGCTGTTTTGCGGGCTGTGTCTCCCGAAGGACGCTTCTGGTCGTCGCCCTGCTTCTCCCTTAGAACGCTTTTTATGGGCAATTGTATGGCTATTTTTGCCCCCTTAGGAAATGGATAGGAACCTGGATACTTCCCTTAGGAAATTCCTGGCGCACCCTAAGCCTCCCTTCAGACGCTTCTTTACGGGCTGCGTCTCTCGAAGCACGCTTCTGGTCATCACCCTGTGTCTTCCTTAAGACGTTTTTTGTGGGCAACCGTCTTTTGTTGTGGCACATTTTGGAATTTGCAGTAGTTTGGTTCTCTTATTTAGAAATATGCAGTACTCAGTCATTTGCTAGAGACTAAGCAGGTAGGAAGAAGCATCATGGATAGTATCTTTGGAGGTGGCAGGCATTCCACTGTCGTGGAATGTCCTTCCCTTCCATGGTGTCCAGCATATAGCTTCCTCTGCCCTTGGATTGGCTGTTTACGTAAGGGCCTTCCCAATTTGGTTTCATCTTTTTAGACCCTTGTCTTTGTGCAGTGATGAAGGCCTTTCTTAATACAAGGTGGCCTAGTTGAAACTGTCTGATCTTGGCTCTTTTGTCGTAGTAAGACTTCAACTGATGTTGATAGGAGACGACTCGGACAATGGCCTTCTCGCGCTCGCCTCCATTCACTAAGTAGTCGATGATATGGTCTTGCAGCTGGGGTCTTCATCGATTTGCATTGAGTCATCTGGCTCTATTTTTCGATGCTTGGGCGGTCAAGGTGTTCAACTGGGATGGAGCGTTTGAATTAGGTGTCCAATGTTGATCCTAGGCTCGCCAATGCATCTGCATGAGTGTTCTCTGCTCGTGGAACTGATGGAGCCTGTAAAAAAAAAAAAAAAAAAAAAAAAAAAAAAAAAAAAAAAAAAAAAAAAAAAAAAAAAAAAAAAAAAAAAAAAAAAAAAAAAAAAAAAAAAAAAAAAAAAAAAAAAAAAAAAAAAAAAAAAAAAAAAAAAAAAAAAAAAAAAAAAAAAAAAAAAAAAAAAAAAAAAAAAAAAAAAAAAAAAAAAAAAAAAAAAAAAAAAAAAAAAAAAAAAAAAAAAAAAAAAAAAAAAAAAAAAAAAAAAAAAAAAAAAAAAAAAAAAAAAAAAAAAAAAAAAAAAAAAAAAAAAAAAAAAAAAAAAAAAAAAAAAAAAAAAAAAAAAAAAAAAAAAAAAAAAAAAAAAAAAAAAAAAAAAAAAAAAAAAAAAAAAAAAAAAAAAAAAAAAAAAAAAAAAAAACAAATTTTTAAATTTTTATGGTGATGCTTGTTATTCTTTTCTCGGTCATCCAGTTTTACATGAAGTCATTTACACTTATATAGCCTTTGCTCTATCTTTTACTCATCTGAATTTGTATACATCCAGTTCTTTGCATAATTTCTACTTTTTGAGGACTCTTATACCGAATTGGAAGAGCATTTGAAATGTTTGGTCTGCTTTCATTCACTGATATGAATTCGATGTTTATGGGTGTTCAATTTTTTTATGTATCCAGGGTTCTATTGCTTGCAAAAGGGATTGCTGTTCAAAATCATTTTCTTGTTCCATTATTTGCTCTACAAGCACCAGCTATTGTAATCTCGTGGTTTAAATAAGCCTTTCAGGTTTTTTTTCTTGGTAACCTATGGATCACATTTGCCATTTAGGTTTAAATGCATAACTTTGCTTGATGAGAAGAATATGTGAATATTACTCTTAAGGTATTTTCTTTAATTAGAAAACCTACTTTATTGAGATTGATTTTGGAAGCTTGTTATGATTGATTTTTTCCTTATGTCAGTATTCTATAAATGCTTGTGAAGGTTGCCTCTTTTTTGGGGTTTTAATGAAAGCTAATTAACAATCAAACTATAAAAGCCTCTGTTAGTTTCTTTAATTTCCCTTTAGTGTCTGCAATTTTTTATGTTTACTGGTTCTCTATTACTTTCTAGTCTATAGATTCATTCACCTTTTTCTTTTGCTTTGTTTGATATTTTGGTTGAACCATTGGCAAGTGTTATTATTTTCTAGTTGAATTCCATAACATGTGGTCAAAATGTAGGTTTTTTAATTTGTATGGAGATTGTTTTAATAGCCAATTTAGTCCTTGTAGCCTTTTCCCAAACTCTTTGTAGTCGTGAGGAATCTGGATCATGTGGATAGCCTCTCCCTATCACTCCCTACCTCTTACCATTTCCTTTTCCTCAAAACAATCCAAGCCTATGTTTGAATACTCTAAATTAGTATAAGTGACTTCATGTTATTTTGCATGTACAAGTTTATGCAAATCTCTATCTCGAACAAAGTACAGGTTGCTTGACATCTATGTATTTGGATAGAATCCTTGGTAGAAAGTCAATCAATGTGCTCATATTTGACATATGTTTTTTTGATCCTATAGGAAAGAAATAACTAAATGGGTTGGCGCTTGGACAGAATAATCTCATAGTTTGGTTTAATTTGGATTTGTGCATTTGTTATGTTCTAAAGGCGTATTGCTGCTGCATTTCTTATATTTTAAATGTTTACGTATTTGTGATTTCCACTGCCTCTTTCTCTCTGTCCTGTGTCGCCTCTTTCGTCCTATTCTTTCTTCACTCTTACTTTTCCTTTCTATTCTTCTTGATTCTTTAGTGTTTTCTGTTGTCTAACACTTCCTATTTCTTCTTCAAATCCTTCAGCTCCTCAGCATGCACAATCACAACAACGTAACCTTCATCGGCCTTGACCTTGCTTAACGATTATGCCTTCTTCTTGCTTTAGTCTTCAGTCCTTTTCTTTTTTTTTCTGTGTTCATGTTTATAGATCTTTTTATTTTTTATTTTTATGTCTTCATGTTTATATAACTAATTTTTCATTTTGATGCATATCTCTTCTTGATTCTCAGTGTTTTGGACAGAGTTGGGGTTAGATTCTTCTTTTCATGCTGGGTACTATTGTTGTTGATATATTTTTCACGAATTTCAGTTCTGTTATTTGTTTTTTAAATTTCCAAGGTCTTGCTGGGAAGGCAACAAATCAATATTATGGAAATGATTTGAGGTAATCCCTAATGCCTTACAGGAAACGTGTTTATTTCTCACAATTTATTATGTTTTAGATCTGGTTCCATTTCCTCTTTTACTCTTAGTTCTCATTCTTTTTTTTTCTTTTTTTTTCTTCTAAGTTTTCATTCTTTGTTGGGTCCAACAAGTATATGGCTGATAATTGAAATTGTTTAAGTTTGGTATGTGATTTTGCATTTTGTGGTATAATAGGGAGAGTCATAAAAGCCTCTGTTAGTTTCTTTAATTTCCCTTTGGTTGTATCTCTTAATTCTTTAAATTCATGTCTTACCTATACTGGCAGATTGATGTGTACATGGAGGCTTAAACTACAAACACAAGTGCTACGGAAAGTGAAGCTTCTAAGTTAGAAGTTCTACGTTTTACTATACTAGATAGTTTGGTTTATTTCAGCACGTATTGTTTTCAATGTAATTTTTTTAATGTTTTTTTAATATCATTTCTCAAGATAGTTAACATGTTATTACGAGTTTTTGAATGTTTGTATCTAAATATTATATTTTAGTGGATATTAAATTTCAGCTTGTTATTTTTTTAATATATTCATTTAGCTACTAAATTCTTTGAAACTTTAGTTGTCTAGGAAGCCTTTTTTTTTCTTCTTTTTTTAAATTTTAGTTATACAGCTCTTGACGGCTAAGAATCGTCAAGAAAGATTTATTAAATGTCAGGAAATATATTTGTTGATACTTATTAAGTGACAAGAAAAGCTTTCGTCGATTGTTTTTCACTATTTCATGATGCTTTTTTCCCGTCAGGAAACACTATTTTTTGACGGATACTAAGTGTCAAGTATGGTGGTGCCCTTTCCTGACAGTGGCATCCCTGACGCTTTTGGAACCATCATCTAATGGCTATAGTGATGCTTTTTAGCCGTTAGTAAAGGGCGTTTTTCTTGTAGTGAGGCCTATGACACTTAGGCCACAAGTCTTCACTTGTCATTGGATGAACCATTGGACTATAAGCTCTCATAAAGGCTTTCTTTTTGTAACAAGTATCAACATAAGCAATATGATCCCCATTTAATTGGCCAATAGCAACACAAGCATGCTTGCATGGGATCCCAGTGATATCTCATCTCTTACATGAACAACTATTCCTTGCCAAATCAACCACAACCTGACTTCCATCATGGTTTTTGACCTCATATAAACTCTTCCTAGCAAGCTTTGGAATGCATCAAGCTGATTCTTTCTTCGTTTTCTCCAAAATCCCAAAAATCCTTGGACCAATGTCATGTTTCCATCTCTCACAAGCTGCTCTTCTAGTTGCCATCAACAACATAATATAGTATCTAATCCTCTCTAGCGTGGTTAAAATGGGTTTGTCTCGGACTTCTACAAGAGCACCATTAAAAGCCTCACACATATTATTCAAAAGGATGTCACACTTGGAATGAGTTTTAAAGTGAGCTCTATACCATTGTAATGGATCTAAGGTTGCCACCCAATCAAATGTAGCTTGGCTCAGCTGTCTCATATTTTTCATCTCAGCATCCCACCATGGGATAGTTGTGCTTCTTGCAATTTTCTCCATTTGCAATTTTAACACCAATCCTCTATGACCAGTAAGCAAAAAATTTGCTTCTAAGGGCCAGTTTAGCATTGCTGTGCTGTAAAAATAATCGCTGTCAGATTTGCTGTGAGAGAAATAAGCTGTGAGAGAAATCAGTTTGGCGTTTGGTAAAATTTTTGTTAAAAGTGTTGTTGGTATTGATTTTATGCAAAATCAGAAAATGATTGCCGCATAATCATTAAACCCAGCACCTCTTCGAAACTGATTCCTCAATAATCAAAAAATGAAAGCACCTCATTAGCTGCTTTCCCTTATAGCTTTCTCTCACAACAATTTGTAATAATAAATGATTTTCTCACAGTTTACCAAACGGGTCGGGCTTCTCAAAATTTTTTAAAAATCACTTATCACCCCAAATAAGCAATGCCAAACTGGCACTAAGTGGTTGAGGCATTGTTTATGCTCAGCGATTGGAAAATTATCATGTACTGCATCAATCAAGCCTTTTGCTTGTCTGTGATAAGGATGTCTCCTGTGCTGTTTCGATTCCAAGATCCTCTGCCAATAGTTAACAAGATCATGACCAAGTTTCATAATTCTCCACCTCAGCCACTGCATACGCAATCGGATACATGCCATTGTTATGATCCACACCAACAGCAGATAACAATTGTCCAGGGTGATGACCTTTTATATGGCAAGCATCAAATCCTATCACTGGCCTACATCCCTACAAAGACCTTTGTTAACTGCAGCCAAGCAAATGTAAATCCTCTTAAACCTTGGCCTTTCACCCTCCAACTCACATTTGATAATGACTGTGCTAGCCACATTTGTCCTTCTTAGTTTAGAAGCATAATCCCATAATAATTCATACTATTTTTCATAAGTCCCCTCAGTTATGGA
The DNA here is from genome assembly GCA_903112645.1 of Prunus armeniaca. Lineage (NCBI taxonomy): Eukaryota > Viridiplantae > Streptophyta > Magnoliopsida > Rosales > Rosaceae > Prunus > Prunus armeniaca. The sequence continues at coordinate 13,998,383 of CAEKDK010000001.1, forward strand.
TGTTGCCTTTTGCCTTGCCCTATATATTTGGGATTTAAAAGCTAGCACTGACAAATCTTCTTGTACCTGCTGCTTAAAAGTTCCCATATCCCAATTATGCTGTCTAGATAGTTAAGTAGCATATCTCTAAGCTAACCATGTTGAGTTAGCATGAAAGTTGTGGTCAACTGTCCCATAATCATGTATGTCAACCAACTTCTTCACTTAAACCCATTCACTACCATTCACTGCTGAAGCAAAACAAACCCAGTTACAATTCCCTGCACACACTGCCCTCACCCTATCACGATCATTGCATTTGAATTTAACCATCCTCTTGTTCACAATTGAATAGTTCCTAATTGCTTTCCTAAATAGGCAATGGCTGCAAATCTTAAACCCAACTTAAACACAGGGTTGCGCATGTCTATTTCAGGCCTAAATTCTTGAAAATAGGCAATTTCCTCTTCCTTTTCTTTTGCTTCCCATCATCCTCATCACACGAGCTACTAGTCAAGCTCTGAATATCACTTTTAGCTACATCAGTTGACTCCTCATCTTCATCTACAGGGGCATTTGGGTCTTCAACTACTTCAGGCTAGTCTACATAATTTTCAAATGCTTTATTGTCCTTTTTCAACAAATCACATTCATTTTCACTTTGCTCATAAGCACTGTCAACAAAATCAAGGTTATCTTCCTTGTCTTCTTCTTCATTGTCTTCATTCCTCTCTTCCACATCAGTCTCACATATATTAGCCCTATTACCCTCATTGTTCAGGGGACCATCATCATCACTTGAAACCCAGTCTTCAACTCTGCAAGCAGGCCCATGATCCTCAGTAAAATGACGGCCCTCTTTATTATTGTTCAGTGGTCTATTTTGGAAAGTGAAAGCCCCATTTTCATCAGTAACAGGCCCAATATCCTCATTCAAAGCCGCATCTTCCTCTTCACTATCCTCATTCAATGCCAGACCTTCCTCTTCACTATCCTTATTCAAAGCCACACCTACCTCTTCACAATCCTCATTCACTATAACACCTTCTTCTTCAATGTGTTGTACATAAATTAGCACCACTGTCTCATAAGAAAGTGGTACCTTATCACACAAACTTAACAGCTCACCATCTGTGTCTATATCCAGTAACTCATCATTTACTACTCCTTTAAGTGATACTTTCCCCATATGCCTAAGTAGTTTCACTTACTCCCACATTTCTAACATATTTATATACTCTACAGTACATCAATCCAAATATCCTACAAACCCACCAGTATGACACCACTTATTCTGTTTGTTTTTCACAATTTTACTACCATGATGCACTTCAAAAGCGACTAATTCTTTGTCCTATACACAGAAACAAAAAGGGTTTGTCTTTAAGAACAGCAAAATAGTATTCTAAGCCACTAATTAAAAGTAAGACAACAAACATGGTTTGATTAACATATTCAAAGCCAACTAGAAGAAAACAAAAACGAGACCACATCAAGAAAGGTATACTGCATTAGAACCCACTCTCCTGACAGCACATAACACAAAAAAACCTAAAGACTATCAATTTGTACACAACACACATCACTATCATGTCAAGATTCTTTTCCACATCACATGACAAGATTCCTTTTCAGAAAACAAGTTCCTTTTCAGAAGAATCACTTACTGTACACAGGTTGCCCTGCTCCTGCATCTCGCCAAATAGTCATCGTCGTCGAGTCACGTCGCTTCTTCTTGCCGTCAAGTTTTCAAAACCAACTGACAGCGCTCTCCCTCTCTCAATCCTTATTCTCAAACCCTAGCTCTAAAATCCCCAAATCTTAATTTTCCCTCCCAATCTGATTTTCTGTTTTCATTTTTTAGTTTTCACAGATTATAGTGGCTGTTTTGTTAGATATGGGGTCCACAAATCCACATCAGCAGCCAATTTGATCGTTTTAGCTATATCAGATGTTAAAGGTGGGGTCCACAAGTACACGTCACAACCTCAGATTGGTGGGAAAAATCCCAGCTCAGTTGAATTGACCAATATACCCCTGCCACATCATCATTTTAACAGAACTTGGAATGGCGTTGACGGAAAGTGGTTAAGTGACACATGAAACCTTGGTCAAGGGGGCAAAGTGGGTCACTTTAACTTTGAGAGGGTAAAGTGAGAATTGACCAATGTTCCAGCGGACATTATAGCAGTTAAGCCTAAAATTTATTATAAGGACTAAATTGGCTGAAAAATTAATTCATGGTGGACATTTCGACAAGCGTTATAGTTCAGGGGGGGTTTTCGGCACTTTACCCCATTAATAATGTATCGATATCATGTCACCAACTAAGTTAACTTATGTTACTCGATCAACTTTTAACTCATTGTTCTTGATCAACTATAATCTTATCCTGCTTTTGCCCACTAAGAAGAAGTGTACAGTGAAGAAGTTTTTATTCTCTAACTTTTCTTTACACACAATCGATGGAGGTTGATTCTACCTAACCCCGCTAACATCCACAAATCTTCAAAGGCAAAAGTACCAAGGGTGTGGGAACCCTCTACCTGACCTACCCAATTTATCTGATCAAAAACCAGAGTAGCACCAGAGAGAGCTCGAGAAAGCTCCAGTTTTTCTTCGAAAATTTCATCGTCATTTCCAACAATTTCGGCCACCATTTGTGTCGATCCAGGTATGCTTCTCCACCTACTCAACGTGATCTAGTTGACGGTTTGGTTGGTTATGATAGATTTTGAAGTTTTGAAACTTAATCTAGAACCTAAGTTTTGACCCGTTTTTTAATGCATTTTTCGGCCACTTCAAGGCCAAATTGGGGGTGGGCTGAAGACCACAAGTTGCTCCCCTAGTTGTCCTGATTACGTAGGTATGGGTATTGTCGAGTGTTTTGAGAATTTTCTAGTTGTTGGAATTTTCTCAAGACAACCACATTCTGCCTGCGCGTGGGCTATGGTGTGGTGGCCCATTTTGTCCTAAAATGTTTCCCATGTCGTCCCAAGCACGACGGTATGCTCGGATTCGAATTTGGTTATCGTTTGACGGTCGAATGGATTTACACATATTAAGCAATATGTTCAGACCATTGGATTGGCTCCATTTTCATGTATGTTGATCTATGTACCTCTAGGATAGTGTAGGAACTCATAGATCAATAATCAGAGTCCCAGATACTTTGAATTAATGATTCAAAGATTACATAAAATGGTGACTGTCCGATCTAGAGCGATCCGATCGCTCAATCGAGACCAAACTTGCATAATGGGTTTGGTAGGCTTGGTTGAACTCATAGGAACGTTCAGATTGGAAATATAAGGTCGTGGGCCTGGTTGACCAAAAATGGGAAGTTTGACCAACTGTTGACCACATGTCTTGTGAGACCGTCTCATCCTTTGGGAAGGTACTAGAATGGCTTTAGGACCTTTCCAAGGTTGTGTATACACATTAAGTTTCTGGGAATTATGGTTTTGGGTGTATGTTTTGATTGTGGCCTTACAGTACTTGAAATGTTCGCCAATGATAAATATGTGGAATTTTGAATGGTGATTATGGCGTATTGTTGAAAACTTGGATTTGTTTTGATGTTGTGATATTGATGGGAAATTGATTTGTTTGGTAATGGGTATTTTAGTTAATGAGGTTATGAAAGTGGGCTATCGATTCAGTTTCGACCTTTACCATGTGACACGAGACCTTCCGTTTATGTATTGTTATTATTATTATTATTATTATTATTATTATTATTATTATTATTATTATTATTATCGTTTTATTTTAATGATTGTTATTATAAATCACTTATGACTTGATAGAGGGGTTTGGTGTCAGTAAAGATCTAATTAAATATTGATTATATGTTTATACTCAAATATATGTCTATGTGTTTGAGTTATGGGTACATTGGAATTTTGCATCAAGATATGTACCTTTCCTGGTTACTATACCCACACGTGGCGTTCGATTTTCTGATGTGTGGGCTGTGACACCCCAACCCTATTTTTATTGTCCATTTAAAATTAATTAATTAACTTAATTATGAAATTACAATTTTGCCCTTGGGGATTGAGTTATTTTGGTCACTTTTTAATATGGTAAGATTTTGGGGAACTGAATGACACCATGATGTAGATCGCATCGATACGAGTTCGTAGACACGTAGTTGGCATAAATCAGAGTTGTAACGGAGAAGTTACGATGTACAAAAGCCTAGTGGCACAATCGTAAATATTTCAAAAAGTCAGATTTTTAAGTGACCAATCAGACCTCTCTCTTCTCTCTCATGCGTCACCCCTTTTCCTCTCTACATTCCCTTTGTATTTTCCCTCAAAGACCCGATCAAATTCCAAGTGAAAATCATTGAATCTGAAGCCAAAACTTTCTAGGTTTTTCGACAAGAAAACAGTGCGTTCGAGGACTTTAACGGCTGAATTGATCTCTGAGCAAAGGTATGTGCTTGATCTGTTGGTATGATAATTGACCAGTAGTTTGGAGTTTTCCGATCACTGGAAAAATTACTCTAAACACCCGCCGGCGGTGGCGGCGCGTCAGCGGGTTGTCAAGGTTGGATTTCTGAGCTACAATGTCCCCCATGTCGTCCCAAGCACGACGGTATGCTCAGATTTGAATTTGGTTACCGTTTGACTGTCGATCGAATATACGCATATTAGGATTTATCCGGGGTCGATATGTTTGGACTGTTGGATCGACTCCATTACAAAATATGTTGATCTAGATACCTCTAGAATCGTGTAGGAATTCGCGGATCGTGAATCAGAGTCCTGGATGCTTCGATTCAATGATTCAAAGATTAGGTTAAACGGTAACTGTCCAATCATGCAATCGCGAGCGATTCGACCGTTCGATTCAGACCAAACTTGCAAGACATGTATAATAAACCTTGTTGATCCCATAGGAACTTTCGGATCAGAAATCAGAGGTCGTGGGCCCTATGGGCCGGGTTGACCAAATTTGGGAAGTTTGACCACTCAGTTGACTGAGCGTCTTTCGAGGCTAGTTCACCATTCGAAACACGTAGTTGGACCTTAGGAACGTCTCGTTCGTCGTACACACACTTTGAATCCTAGGAAACTAGGAATTTATTTTAAAGTTATTGTCTGAAGTATTTAAATTAATTTAGTCTTTGTATTCTTAAATAGGTACCCAGGCACCTCGTACTCAGCAAGCCGAACCCTATCAGGGTCACGCAACATCAGACTTCCTGTGAGTGGACTTTGTTTTGAAATAGCATTATTTTTATCGATTAAATTACCATGCATCTAATATGAATTTTTATGAATATGATTATATATATATATATATCGTTTAATTATGGATATTTCGGCTATCTCGATATTTGAAGTTCATTATTATTTGGAATATGGATTATATATGTTGAGAAATTGCTATTTACTTTTTTATTATATAAATGGGCACGAGATTAATATGAATTAGGGTACTTTGTGGATTGTTATGTGAATATGTGATTACACCATGCTAAGTACCCTCCTCTGGTTACTTTACCCACACGTGGCGTTGGATTATCCAGCGTGTGGGCACATTTGGTTATGTTGTACTTTATCACACGTGGCGTTGGATCATCTGGTGTGTGATAAAGCAGTCTGCACCATAAGACTTAGTGGTTGGATTTGGCCACACGTGACGTTGGAATTTCCGGCATGTGTGATGTAGAGTGTTAGTTCCCCGGTTGGACAGCTCATCCCTAGATGCATGGTAGAAAGTTGAAACCCTGCGGGTTAGTCAAACAATCCCCCTGTTGGATTGTTTCCCTGGTACTCGAATTGGTGTGATACTATGTTTCAGGAATGGTTTGGGTTGGAGTCAAAGGATTTGATTTGGATATTATTATATGATATCGGGGAAGTGAGAATACTTTGATTTCACAATGATTACATAGGAATAGTATCAATTGCATGTTTTAGCATTATTTTCCAAACTGTGGGGTCTAGTATGTTGTTTCCAAATATAACCAAACTTTGTTTTTATCCACTCACATGTTTTCTATTTTGCACCCCTAGGCAGTAGATAGACTCGTACCGAGTGGCCGAGCCGAGATCCTAACTTCTGAGCTCAATCTCTTGTAGGATGACTTTTCTTCGTTTTATTTCCGTTGAACATTATGTTTCACCTGTAAACTGAGTTTTACTATATATGCTCTGTTATGGCCCATGTTAGGGTTTATTGTAAGGCCGGAGGGCCTATTATGTAAATTGCATGTTATTATCTTGTGCATGCTATCGGTTGAGAATTATCACACATGACGTTGGATTTTCTGGCATGTGGTAAAGCAGTCCACGCGCGTAAGATATGGTTTGGTTTAGCCACACGTGGTATTGGATTTTCCGTCGTGTGAGCTCACTTGGTTGTGTTAGTACTTTATCACACGTGGCATTTGATTTTCCAGCGTATGGTAAAGCAGTCTGTGCGCGTAAGACATGGTTTGGTTGGACCACACGTGGCATTAGATTTTCCTGGGTGTGTGCTCACTTGGATACTGGTTCCTTTACCACACGTGGCGTTGGATTTTTTCAGCATGCAGTAAAGGATCAGGACACTTTGGTTACTGTTACTTTACTACGCGTGATATTGGACTCTCCGGCGTATAGTAAAGTAATAGGTAGAGGGAACATGGATTATTATACTATGTCGAGAGAGAGATTAACGTTTAAAAGAATTATGTTTAGCATATGTGAATTGTCATAGGGAAAGGGTTGTTGAGTTATGAGTCTTAAGAATGAAGTGAATAAAGAAAAATGGGTTTGTGTTCATGGGCTGAGATACTATGATTATACTTAAAGGGAAAAGATGATTCTAGAATTAACTTGTTGGTATTATTGAAAATAATTGCATATTATCTGGTTCATGATTATTAATGTAAGAACTACGTGTGGCTTAATCCCTCATCAATGGGTACGTAGGTAGCCTAGGGTTTCACCTAGGTGCAGCCGCAAATTAAACTCTTACTTTCGTTGAGTTGGTTTTGAAAATGTCGGTGGGTTGGAAGCCAATCGAGACGAGATTAAATGCTTGTTTATATTTCAGTTTTACTGAATGGTTGCTGTTAAAAGGTGTTTGTGGTTATGACGGGTCTGAAACCCGTTCGGATCGATGAATGAATTTGGCTTGTTCTGTAAACTGGGTACTTTTACTTTGTGTGTGCTGTTGGTTGGAATTTTATTATTCTCTGTTTAGACAGGTTGAAAATTTGGGAAAAGTCCGTTTTTCATGGGAGACTCTGCCGAAATTTCAGTAGAGTCTCAACCCTCTCTTCTTGTGTTTTTGGAGAAGAGGATATTGTTAGTAAGTAGGCCCGGCATTGGATAGATGTTGGAAAAATCACAAGGTTCGTCACGGATTTCGAGGAATTCGGGGCAGGTCTTGTCACATTTTCCTCAAAATTAAAAGAAGTTATAAGTTTTTATATCCTTCTCTGAAAGAGCGTAAAATTAGATTTCATTAGCATACCCCTAGAGTGGTTCAAGGATAGTATTTATCCAGACAAAGCACAACATAGTATTATTATTTCTTATAATGAACTGCTTAGTCTAGCAAAATCAGCAAAGACATGGATCCCTACCAAGCAAGACATTCAAAAATATAGAGGAGCAATAATAGTTGAGCAACAATTATTCAATGATGATTTTTTAAACCTCCTTCACCAATCTAATTTTATCAAGATTTATTCAGAGTCTACATCCAAGAGACCAGATGACACATATGAATTCAGGATACGCACAGCAGGAGCAAATTTTTTTGATGAAATCTATAGCCAGATAGCAGCACAAATTGAAGCAGAAGACAACGACAACTTATACTGGAATAGCTTAGGAGAAGAAGAGCTACACAATACAGACAACATGATAGAAGCATGATAAAACCATAGCAGCAAACACAAGAAGACCATGTAAAGCCAAGCATCAATTTTCTTTTTTTCTGAGTAAAGCCAAGCATCATCAACCTCATTTTCACGTGAGGAGATCATCCCAACAACATAGTAGCAAATGCAACATCAATCCAAAAACTATCAAAGCAAGTTTTTAGCTCCATACGGCAATCAAGTTTTTAGCTCCTTTTGCATCATTTGAAAAGCAGAAAAATGATTCATTAAGCAATCCAAAAATGAATAAGGGCACTATTGTCCAAACACTTTAATTTTGTCATTCTTTATAAATACTACACCCATTTTTGGTTTATTTATAAGTTCCCTTTATAAGTGCAGAGTTTTTTTTTGAATTCCGAAATCTTTTTATATTTGCCTTAATACTCGAGAGTACATACAATCCGTGTCATTGGCAAGAGCATATGATTGAGAGGGTTCTTCAATTGGTTATTGGCTCTACCCCTAGCCCCTTCATATTCCGCATCCTGCTGCTTCTTTGCTTGCTTTTCTCGATCAAGCATTCCTGTGCTTAGCAAAGAGGTAGTAGCATTTTTTCTGACAATATTTCTTCACGGGTTTTGGGAATTGGAAAGTGAAATTTATGAAAGAAAAAAAAAAAGAGACAACTTTTGGCGCCAAGAGGCTATTAATTTAACGTGTTCCAGCTCCAGACTCGTTAATAACTTAGGGCAGAAAAGGCAGTTGAAAATTGGAAAAAGCGTCAGCCCATTTTCTTTGGGACAAAAGCAGAGCAAGAAATGGAGGAGGCATCGAATATCGCCGAGTCACTGCCAAGGGTTAACCTGAAAGACACTATTGAAGAGCTCTTGAAGTTCACGCTCCAATCTTGCACAAACGGAACCCTAGAAATCGATCTAGGGCTGCCCAAGGAATTTTGCTCCCGCCTCCTCAAATCCGAGCCAAACGACCTCTCCTCCCCTTCCCACTCCGATTCTTCTACTGGTACAAAAATTAATTCATCCTTCATTTTCCATTGCTTTGCAGGAAAATTCTTGGATACTATGCCCAAATTTTTATAGCTTTTCATTGTAAGTTTTGATTTTGAATTTCCGGTGGGTTTATGCATGTAATATGCATGTAATGTATGTATGTGCGTGAGGCCAGAAATGTATATATGCATTGTATGATTGAGATTTACAGGCTTTAGGTGACTTGTCATCTGAATTTGATTCATGGACTCTTTGGATTGCATTGTATTAAAATATACCCGTTATGCAGGTATTTTTGAAGGGGTTCCACCATACCCTTTATACAAGCGTCTCGCATTGGCTTTGCATGAATCCATAGCTTCTGGTACCCTTTTCGGTACATGCAACAATATGTCCATTATTTATCAAGAAAGTTCCTTGAAGGAGAAAGAAAATGAATGGCAGAAGCTGATCTCGGAGAAGGGATCTGAATTAGTAAATGTAAACTACAATTAGCGGTGTCATTTTTGCTACATTTAATCTTGATGTTTTCATATTTAAAGTAGCTTCATTATTTAAAGAAAAAATTTGTTGCTTTTCACCAGGTATTGAAGACTGTTAAAATTGATCTTCATGTTCAGGAGCCTTTCTTTTCGCAGCTTAAAGGTAATAATGAGTTTCTATTCTAAAATTCCATGTTTCCAGGCACGTCTCTAGATTTTTATTTTTGTAATAAATAGGATGGTTGAAAATCTTTTGATATAATTTTCTATCCTCTACGAAGTGAAGCTAATTCTATCAATTTATTTGGCATTATCCATAGATGGCCTCAAAACAATTGAAGGGAGGTGTGCTTTGGGTAATTGCAGTAGGTACGACGATTCGAGTTTCATGCATATACCAGTATGTATGTAGGCTTGTTGGTATATTTTTAACAGCGGTTTTTGTTTAAGTAGTATATAATTTCTTATTCTCAATTTAATATTAGCCATTCAGTTAAAGTTTTTAAACAAAGGCCTGCGTAGGTTACATTGTCTAACATTGATGCCAAGAGTCTCATTTAACTACCTAAATGCATTGCTATGTTTATTTTTCATGCATTCTGTACATAGCATTCCATTTTATTTATTTATTTTGTCTGTTTATTTCCATTAAATAAAAACTGAACTGAATTTTCTCACCCCATCAATTTATGGGAGGAAAGCCCTACAACAATATCTTAATAAGTGTGAGAATCATGTAGCATCACAAGGACAATGCGTGTACAAGATAAACATATCCATAAATTCTAGTCCTTCCTCTTCATACAGGTGAGCTTTATGAATGGGGGTTCCTGTTAAGTAAAAAGAAAAAAGGGTTGGGGGGACTTAGATCATAGTACAGTCTTGAGTCAGTATCTAACGAAGGAAGAGGTTTTTAGGAAGTACCTATCCTTTGGCTAGGGCTTTCTTCAACTGGTTGGATTGCTACTCATGGAAGGGTGAATATTTAGTGAGGTTCTTCAACTGAAGGGGCCACATTGTTGTTTGTCCTCTCACTGGTGCCCTATGTGTGAGGGGATGCTGAGACCATTGATCATCTGTTCATTCATTGTTTGGTGGCTTTTTGGCTGGAGTATAATTGTTTTCAGCGGTATGGGTTGAGTTGGTTGCTGCCTTATCATGTAAATCTTTATTTTTAGAGTTTTCGTGCTTTTAAAGGTGGAGCCTATTAAAAGTTTTGTGGACAGTGCTGTAGCTATTTTATGGTGATATGGATGGTAAGGAAAGGAACAGTTTAATCTTTGAGAGCAAAGTTGTGGAAGTTATGGGATATGGCTAGATTTTGGGCCTCTATGAACTTTGGTCTCTTCCGTCTTTCGTGATTGTCATGTGGATTGAGAAGCTGGTCTATCATAGTTCTCCTGATTGTTGTTTGGGCATCTTTTGTTTCTATTTTATGCATGGTTGGATTCTGCATTTCATATACTGTTTTCAGTCTCTTGTTTATTGGAGGATGAGGGTTGTATGTTTTGTGAACTGCTGGTCCCTTTGATTGTACAACCCATTCTTATTAATATAATCATTATGCTTCTTCTCGGGGGGGGAAAAGAAAAAGAAAGATGCATGAGCAGTGATGGATCATTGTTCTGATTATGATTGGTGGCTGAGTTTATTATGTTGATAGTGTTTTGTAGTTATTCCTTGTCCACTATGAACTTTTATGTTTCTTTCAACCTTCATAGTACACTTTTTGAAGGCTTATTTACTGTTTTACCCCCTGAAACGGACACTCGATCTCACTTTACCCCTTTAAACTGAAATTTTCTCACTTTACCAAGTCTGTCCATTTCTGTCTACAAAACCGTAAGGGTGCTGACATGGTATAGGCATTCTAGTAATTTTGGCTATCTATCTTATCTCTTCTCTCTGCCTCTCACTGCTCTCCCCTCCCCCACCCAACCCCCATCGGACCCCACCCCTCCCCTTCTTCTCTCTTCTCTCTGCCTCTCTGTCTCTCTCAAACTCTCTGCATCTCTCTTCTCTCCCATCCCCTGCCTAGACCCAACCCCATCACACTGCACTCCTCCCCCTCTTCTTTCTTCTATTGCCTCTCTCTCTCTCTCTCTCTCTCTCTCTGCCAAGAGAGAATATGGGGAGTGGCAGTCGAGGAGATTTTTTAAAATTTTTGAATGGTGGTGGTGGTTTGGGTGTGTTGAGTAATTCCATGGAGGATTAGGTCTGGGGTGGGGGTTGGATTTGGCGAGGGGAGGGGAGAGAAAAGAGAGACAGAGAGGAGAAAGAGGCAGAGAGAAGAGAGAAGAGAGGAGAGAGAGGAGGGGGAGGGTGCGATTGGGGTGTGATGGAGGTTGGGTCCTGGAAGGGAGAGAAGAGAGAGGCAGAGGGAGAGAAAGAAGAAAGAAGATAATAAGGAGCTAAAATTACTAGAATGCCCATGCCATGTCATCACATTTAACGGTTTTGTGGATGGAAATGGACGAAAGTGGTAAAGCAAGAAAATTTCAGCAATTTTTAGAGATTCAAGGGGTTAAATAAGAAAATTTCAGTTTGAGAGGGTAAAGTGAGACTGAGTGTCCGTTCCAGGGGGTGAAACAGTAAATAAGCCTTTTTAAAAAAAATTTATTGTTTATCTATACAAAATATCTCATGCTTGCAGCACATTATGCTTCCATGGTTACTGTGATGTAGGATATGGGTGAATTGTAGATTTAGGTAGTTTAGCGGAAGCAAAAACAATGAAAACAGAAAATTAAATGAAGAAGGATAGATCTGGAATCACTCCAGGGGCACACCCGACCTTAGCTTCACACCAGAACTCTCCAATCCCTGGAATAATAAACTTTTCTGATAACTCAAATCTAATCTCTAATGAATTACATGGGGGTTTATTTATAGCAAACTAAAACCTAGAGACAATAGGATAAAAATCCCTTACTAAAACAGAAATCATAACCCAAATAAAATAGGAAACTTAGAAATCTGGAAAAAACTAGAAGTCCTACTGAAATCTGGAAAACTTAGAGAACCTAAGAAACTAACAAAAGAAAAAAGGAAACTAATCAATGATGTCTGCATCATACTGTTTCGGAGGTTCAAGATTGGAAAGACCATGCTAAAAAAGAAGAGTAGAGATAATGCTTCTTGTTAACTGGCACTGGCTTTAATGTGGGCATGAGATTTTGTTCAAGAATTGCATTATTGATTCCCATTCTTTTTTTGTTTTACTTCCATCTCAATTTTCCAATGTAATCATAATTATAATATATTATTTTTTTTTTTTTTTTTTTTTTTTTTTTTTTTGGGGTGTGTATATGAACATATCTTTCATGTGTTTTCATTTTCTGGTTGCAGAATTGACTCAGGATCTTTGATTCTCTTCAATAAATGTCTACTATTTGAAGTTCAGGTGCCAATGCTTTTGTGTTATTAGTTTCTGTTTTTGTATATCCATGTGGCTGCAGTTTGACTTAATGCATTCACAGGATATTCGCAGTTATTCTTCATTCTCTGATATGATGGAGGCAGAGGGTCTTTCTAAAGTCCTTCCTGGAGTTGAAACCATTGAACAAGGTAGCTGCTTTTTAATTTTTAGGTACCATGCCAGTTTGTAACATGATTTATCAGCTCATACGGTACCAAGTTAATAAGGGTTTGACGTATAGCTAAAAAGATTTCTCTTGTTGTATGGTTATCTTGATTATAAGATTTCGAACTGGATATAAGGGCTTTTGAGAAACAAAATCTGGCATTTTGTTAATATATTCAAAAGACAAACTTTAAAGTACTATGGATAATATAATCATTTGCTCATATAAAAACGGGAGTGCAAGAACACTGGTTGGTTCCTGATAATGAGAACACTGTCTGCACACATTACCTAAGTGGTCGTAATTGTGGTCAGCACTACGATCAGGCTATATCGTGATGCAGTGGTAGGTTATCAACTGTCAAATGAGCATATTAGAAATACCTAAAAATGCGGAAGATTTTTCATAATGCGCAAACTGGGTTTGGTGCAAAGTTGATCATATCCCTGGCACTCATATTCACAACTTTGAGTTGTGACAGAAATATTTAAGCTTATTTTCTGTGTTCGAAGAAGAGTCATAAGTTTTTTATTTGTTGGATTTTTCCAACTATACATTGACTGAAGGAAGGACCTTTCTATTCAGCATATAACCTTACCCATATTTCAACCTATCTTGCTACTCTAGAATTTTCTCTGCATCTTACACTCATCATTGTCAACTATAGTTGTTGGATCTTCAATCTATTTAGTGCCTTTTATCTCCTAAGTTACTCGTATAAGGGGTTGAGCGGAGAATATTGAGATCACAATCAGTCATGAATGTTAGGAAAATATGTTTTCAATCACCCTAATATGTATTTTTAGTGCTTTAAACCATTTTAATTTGGTCTTATGGAAGAACCACACTAACACCCTAAATGTCTTAATTATTTTTTTCCTGTCATCAACAAGTGATTTATGGCGTTTGTAAAAATTTCTCGATACTAATGGGTGTGCAGCTTGCAGGTGTGCAAATTTACAGAAAGTTTTACACAGAAGAAAAGGAAAGGTCAAATGGTGTCCTTGCGATTTGTGTTTCAAAGTTTCCTCACCAGCCTTACATTTCATTAGCTAGAATGCTATTTGTAAGTGTATTTCTTTCTGCATTCTTAGACACATTCCCATAAGTGTGGATGTGTAGTTTACTTTTAGTCTGATCACTTGTGAACCTAGTGCTCTAATGTCCTCTTATTGAAGCATTTTGTACGTAAACAGCTGCCTTGAGTTGATAGAAGTTCACAATGGTTGTGTGAAAGTTTTGACAGTTATATTCTTTTATTCAGGGATTGAGTCTGGGGGGTCTTCAAGGCCTTCTTGGTCTGGCACATACCACAGGATCTACTCCAGATGCTCTACCCCCGCCAACATCTACTCTTCTGTCATCATTTGTGCTGCCATATAAATTGAATGTACAACAATGATTGCTTGGGAAAATTGCATTGTTAGATGCTCTTTTCTTGTTGTAGAGTAGGCATTTAGAAACCTCCTAAAATGATTAAATCTGAAACAGAAAAGAATTCTGGTTGTCGATCATGAAGCCACTTATTTGTGATCATGTGAAAGACTAATCTAGCAACTGGTGTTAAAACATCACATAGCTTTTGAATTGGTGGATTTCTGGGTATAAAATAAACAAATAAAAAAGATAGACAATATACTGAAAGTTTGTAGTTCTGTTTTCTGCATGTTTATTCCTAGAGGCTTTCTGTTTTCTGCATATTTATTCCTAGAGGCTTCAGAGACTGATTTATATATTGCATGCTTTTTATTTCCTTCATTCTTTCTGGCTACAGGTTGAAGGTAGTACATTGACTCATGGAGCTAGGGCCTTGGCAAAACATGCACATCGGAGTAGCAGTAAATATTGGGGTACCTTAGATGGAAGTGGTGAGAAACTGTCAAGGCCTTGATTTAAATCTAGAGTCTGGAGATTATTATTAGTATCTTGTTTGTTATTGATTCTTTCACACATTTAATTGTGGTTACATACAACCGGTCTTTCTTTTAAAGGCCTTGAAATTTGAGATTTTTTATGTTAGTTTCTTTTGCTTATATAAATTTTCTTGACTATCACACTTCCATCACCTGGTGTTGGACACCGCAATTCCCATTCAAAACTATGAAGAAAAGAAATTCATAATTTAAAGTTTAGAAATTTGCTGAAGCACTAGAGGTATGAGAACAATTATGAAAATAATAATGATATTTATGTTTCTTGACAAAACCTCTGAACATCAATGTTCTGCTATCATAGTGTTATTTAAAATTTGTAAGTACTAATACAGGTTTGTAGGTTGATTGTACAGAAGATTCACACATCTTTCTTAGATATTCGCATAACTTAGAGGCTAGAGGATAAGAACACTAAACACTTTAACCTTATTGGTCAAGGTCCTAATATATTTTAAATGTTTTTTGGTTTTGGTAATGAATTGTGTACGTATTCTGTGGTCGAATGTGACAAGCTTTGTGCACTGCTACAAATACTGTGCTTAAATTGCAAATATTTAAGTCAAGATCAAACTAGAAATATTTTGAGTTTTTGGGTACAAGTGTTTGCAACTAAGTTTTATTCATGTGATTATGTTTTGATACAAATACTGTGATTTTATGTTTTTTTTTATTAAGATCAGTTGTGTTTCCTTTTTCTTTTTCTCTTTTTAGATTCCAATAAAAACAGGCTCGCATTGGATGTCATCAGTCGATTAATGACACATTGTTGCTGGTTAAATGTGCATAGTGTTCAACCACACGGTGTTGTCTTTGAAATAAGGGTTGCTGAAGGATATGGTGCACGGTGGTCGGAAGATGGTAGCAAGGTATCTGCGATCATCCCTAACTATGCTTTTATCCATACTCAACTCAATTTAAAGTTTCACCATGGGCCTAAATCATGTCTAACTAATACTGTTGGGGCTTTTGGCAACCTGAACCACAGTTGTACCATTTAGTTAAACATGTTAAATTAATTATTGAAAGAAGATTAAGCATCAAGTTTCCTCAATATAAAGCTTAAGCATATAGATTGAAATGCCCTTTTTCTAAAAAGCAATAAAGTGATTGTGTCTCCTTGTGGACTTTCAGTTTATCGGATTTTTAGAGCCATACATGGAAGATGGTCATCCAAAGGGATGGAAGCACTAAACAGGTTCATCAGATGTTGCCTTTAGCTTCTTTGGTTCAGATAGGCATTGCCTTCTCAAGGACCCCTCTTGCTTGCTTTTCTTGATGAGGCTTTGAAAGATTGTTCCTCTTTCTTTTCCACACTACATTTGCGCTCCTGATCGCTTCCATTTATACAGACAAGGAGATCTTGACTGAGCTATTCCAGATGCACTCGAAATACATTCTAGCAATTTGTCATATGGATAAGCCACGGAGAACTCTCCTGTAAGTCACATGGTTTCTCAACTGATTATCACCTTTCCAATTTCTTTCAACGATCAGCTGCTGTGTTTATATCTCCATGCCATATTAGCCCCTGTTGGTTATTCATATACCGAATACTAATTACTCCTATGGACATATTTAAGCTGTCCCTTGTAACTTCTAAGACTTAACAAATATTTTTTGTTTTATTGATTTATTTTGAGGAAAAATGCACATACTGTAGCCATAGCATTATCTAATTACCGAAACTAAAAGGCAACCTCAATGTACTCGATGATTTTCTGTTTTTCTTTCTTTTTCCCCCCTTTTATCATGAGTAGGCCTTTCGTAAAGAAAGCTTATACAAGTTAATGATGAGGTTACGCATCTTGATCTTGGAGGAACTCAAGCAATTGGACGGAAATTTATATGTGCTTAAATTGCAAAAAGCATCAAACTACAATGGAAAAATGGCAAAAATGAAATGTACATGGACGAAAGCGAAACATCGCGAGCAAACTAGGTGGATCAAAATTTGAACATTATTTTATATCACATAATATTTTATTGCCACTGAACATATTGTGGGGCAACAATTTCGTTGGTCCCCAAAAATGACTTATTTACCCCTGAAATTCAAGAAAAAAGCATATTGATCGTGAGTCTTTTGAATACAATAGCGTGGTGTGAGCCAACTAGCCTCCTATGCTAAAACCAGGTCTGAAATCAAGAATTAGGTTTTTCATATCAATAGAACCGTACCTCCTTTTGATGGTTGAAGTTGGGTTTTATATGGCTCGTTAGTGGCTGACTTATCATCATATGAGGCTGCGTTTGGCATTAATTGGGGCGTTTCTTGACAGTTATGTCACACATCCAGTCAATTAGCTATTTGACTTGGGATGTGTGGAACACTTGCCCAAAATGTGTGGGCATGATCTCCGAGATTGTTGCTGTTGTAACTAGGGAGATCTTGGAGGATCAATGCTGATCCATTTTGGAGCCGTGCTGCCTAAGGATTAGTTATGTTTGGACTCACTTCATGGAGCCAAGGAAAAACTGATCTCAGGCCCACATGTCTTCTTAACCCATGTTTGGGTTCATTGGCCTGACGAGGCCCAGGAAGTTTGGTTGGCCCTATTGGGTTTACCCCATGGCTCTTGCAGTCCCAAGTGAAGTCCACACGCTCTGATAAATTTTGGTAGAGGAATCGACCTCTGCTAGTTAGAGCAGTTCCATCGGTTAGCTGAGCCCAAGGCTGGGGGGAAAGAATAAAAAAAAAACGTCGTTCTAGCGGTGAGCCCAAGCCCGGGCCGGGAGTGAGTCCCACGAAGTCGGGCTGGCCCTAAGGCCAGTTCAGCCCGAGGTCGAGCCCGCGTGTTGTGACGTTGCGCTGACATCAGCGCTACGCAGTCTCCAATAGGTAGAAGCCACGTGTCACGCTCCCAGTGCTCCGATCTGCTTCTTCGAATCCAATCCAACGGCTGGCCTTTTTTTGGCAATAAAATTATGAAAAAAAATCGAAATTTTTTTAAAAAAATACTAAAAATTCTGATTTTTTTTTCCCTATAAATACCTATCAATACCCTTCACTTTCAACACCAATCCTCATACATTTTATTCTACTTATACTATTATTCACTCTTTACTCAACATTTTCCTCTCTTTCACCTTGTATTTTTATTTCTTATTTTTATGGCTTCTTCTATCGAAACCGGAGGGGCGTGGAGCACCATGGAAGATGTTTCCTTGTGTGAGGCTTGGCTCCAAATTTGTCATTGTCCCGTGTCAGGCAATGAGATGAAACTTTTTCATATGTGGAAAAAAATTCATGCTGAATTTTGTGAAAAAATTCTGGGATCGACTCGTACGGAAATGGCATTGTCTAATAGGTTTAAAATTCTCAATAAAGAGTTGGAAAAATGGAGAGATGCCTTGTCAAAAGCGATGCACAACTATAGAAGCGGGAAAAATCGTACTAGCGAGGTAAGTGCTTAGTAATTTTCGTTTTATTAAGTTTAATGTCCTAATATATATATTTTGTTAATATTTATTGCATTTTAAATATTTTGTTAATATTTCTTGCATTTTCAATATTTTGTTAATATTTCTTGCATTTCCAATTGTTTCTTAATATTTCTTGCATTTCCAATTTATTTGTAAGGTTAATTGCATTTCCATTATTATTATTTTTGGTTACTTGCATATCCAATATATTTTAAATATTTCTTGCATTTCCATTTTTTTGTTAAATAGATTATTCAAGCACAAATGTGGTTCAGTGCAACCGGGGGTGGCAAAAAAAGTTTCAACCATCATGAATGTTGGGAGGTGGTGAATATTGCAAACGCTTCATAATTATTCCCACGGGTCCCGAGGTTATGTTAAACGAGACGCCACTCCGTGATTCAATGACATCGGATTCACCTATCGATTCCCCTAAGAGTCAAGACTCACCCATTGAAAAGTAGCCGAGGCCCATTGGCCAAAAGGCTACAAAGGCAAAGAAAGCGGGTAATTTGAGCAATAATAATTCAAAGTTTTTGGAAGAAATTGTAAGGCAGAACACCATAAGAATTGAAATGGAGCAGAAACGCCAAGGTAACGAGATGAAGATTCAAGCCGAGTATGCACGAGAAAGGGTGTATTTGCGCAAAAAAGATGAGTACAAGACGGATCGGGAAACCATGGTGATGGATACAAGCCATATGTCCCCTGAAACAAAACAATTTTGGAAGCTAGAACGAAGGGATGTTATGAGAAGAAGACTTTTCTAGGATGATGGGCCTAGCAACACGGATTGGTTAAATGATTAAAACCATTAAATTAGTTGGCATACCTTTTATGTATTTGTATTTTTCATGTTTTCTATTAAAGTTGTTGTAATTCATGTTTTCTATTAAAGTTGTTGTAATTCATGTATTTTATTTTAGTAGTAGTAATTCTTAATGACTTGTATTGGATTTCTTTATGTAATAATTAAAATACCTTTTGAATTTTGAAATTCATCTGAAATTTGAACCCAAAAATCTTATCCGGAAATTTTATCCGATTATGAATAGTATTGACACGTAGGAACCCGGAAATCTTATCCGAAAATATTATCCAAATTAATTATTGAGGTAAAAAATTTGTGAAAAAAACAAAAAAATGAATAGTAATTGCCCTTAGCCATGGCAATGAGTGGAAACACAAAATACTATTTGCAAGGGCAACCACTATTCACGTGAATAATGGTTGCCCTAGCTCCCCCCTTGCCATGGCTAAGGGCAAATGGGTGGAGTTGCTCTTAGGAGTTCATTATGTCATCCTTCTCCGTATTAATGAGGATGGGATGGCGTTGCTGTGAAGACCCGTATATTTTTAAAATATACATGTTGCTGCCTATTTAGTTATATCTTTAAATTGATTATATATATATATAGTTGTTTTACCATTTTAATAATAATTATATGTATTGTATTATATTAAATATGTATATAGGAAGCAAGAGGTGGTAGTTTTTCCTTGCTTTGAACTTGACGTGTAAGTCAGTTGTGCTAAAACTTTTCTATTTGAGATTGATTACTCGACAAGTGTCATTCCACTAGATGACTAATCCTTTTTAGTATGAGCTGGTGGTATTGAGACTTGGAGCAAAGGTTATCAGTTGAAGTGCATCTTCCACCAATTAGAAACCATTAGTTGCTGCCTATGTAGTAGTATAAATAGGAATCATTTCCTATTATTGTTTTCATGGCATTCGTAGCAATACATGAAGAAAGATAGATAGGTTGTTTTGCCAATTTATTTTAAGGGCTCTCATTATCGATGTGAGTGGTTTATGTAATGTGTTCCAAAAGTTCTTATTTTGTGATAAAATATGAAAACCATGAATTATCGTGGATTTGTTCTATTTACAAATATCTCTCTATTTCAAAGTCAAGCATGTCTAATTTGGTGCAATTTTTCACATTATATATATTGATTGGAATATTTGTGAAGCATGTATTATTCATGGAACATGAGAACTTCAATGTTGGGGTATCCGATGGATAGATGTACCACACAGGGACATAGGGCAGTAAGGCCAATAGGGGTCACGTGGTTGGTTACATGCTATGAAGGATAGCCAAGATATGAAGGGATGATGTGATATGATCTGGATTGGTGTATGTTTTCATGATATTTTCTAGAGTGTATAAAACGACATTGCTTGACTAGCATATTACATAATCTACTCACTGAGCGGTGGTTGCTCACCCCTCACCTTGTTTAATTTTTCAGATGAATTAGTGGGTAAGAAAAGGACTAAACCAGTTGAGGCTGAATTAGATGAGAGTAGTAGAGCTTTGTTTATTTATTGTAAAGTTGTAAGATTTTGGGAGCTATTTTATAAAAGAAGTTTATTTTAAACCATGTTTCGGCTTATTTTTATTTTATTTTAGTTTTTATTTTCTCACGCACCAGGCGCGGGGTTTTCACCGACCCCCAGGTTCGGGGCGTGACAGAATGGTATCAGGGCATAGAGATTAGACAACCTTGGGAACTGTGGTAGAAGATTAGTGTGAGCATATAGGTTTGAATTTAAAGAAGTGAACGACAAAGATCTTTAAGAGTAGATTTTCTTGATTAAGTGTGAGTAAATTTCGAGGATGAAATTTCTTTTAAGGAGGGTAGATTATGAAGACCCGTATATTTTACAAATATATATTTTGCTGCCTATTTAGTTATATCTTTAAATTGATTATATATATATATATATATAGTTGTTTTACCATTTTAATAATAATTATATGTATTGTATTATATTAAATATGTATATAGGAAGCAAGAGGTGGTAGTTTTTCCTTGCTTTGAACATGACGTGTAAGTCAGTTGTGCTAAAACTTTTCTATTTGAGATTGATTACTCGACAAGATCCTTTTAGAATGAGCGGGTGGTATTGAGACTTGGAGCAAAGGTTATCAGTTGAAGTGCATCTTCCACCAATTAGAAACCATTAGTTGCCGCCTATGTAGTAGTATAAATAGGAACCATTTCCTATTATTGTTTTCATGGCATTCGTAGCAGTACATGAAGAAAGATAGATAGGTTGTTTTGCCAATTTGTTTTAAGGGCTCTCATTATTGATGTGAGTGGTTTATGTAATGTGTTCCAAAAGTTATTATTTTGTGATAAAAATATGAAAACCATGAATTATCGTGGATTTGTTCTATTTACAAATATCTCTCTATTTCAAAGTCAAGCATGTCTAATTTAGTGTAATTTTTCACATTATATACATTGATTGGAATATTTGTGAAGTATGTATTATTCATGGAATATGAGAACTTCAATGTTGGGGTATCCGAGGGATAGATGTACCGCATGGGGACATAGGGCAGTAAGGCCAATAGGAGTCACGTGGTTGGTTACATGCTATGAAGGATAGCCAAGATATGAAGGGATGATGTGATATGATCTGGATTGGTGTATATTTTCATGATATTTTCTGGAGTGTGTAAAACGGCATTGCTTAACTGACATATTACAACGTTTATATGAAGTGAAAGTTATGGTATTTTAATGTTCTTTTTAAAGTTTAATTTATTATTGTTTAGTACTTTGACAACTATAAACTTTACTTTTTTATTATAATTTTTTTTTTTTTTTTTTTTTTTTTTTTTTTTTTTTTTTATTTCCACCCTCTATCTAATTTCTTTACTCACCTTATCTTTTTGTGATATCCTGTTCCTAAATTAATATTCAATTATTAAATTATTTAAGTAAAAGACAATTTCACCTCGAGACTATTTTAATGGGTTTAAAATTGACTTTTTGTTCGGGAAAGAATTTGGGGATTTGACTAGCACCATTACGTAGAGCGCGTGGATACGAGTTTGTAGACATGTAGTGTGCTCAAATTGGTATTTTAACGAAGAAGTTACGATCAACGGAAGAGCAGTGGCACAACCGTAAATATTTCAAAAGTCAGATTTTAAAAACCAATCAAATCTCTCTCTCTCTCTCTCTCTCTCTCTCCTCCCCCCCCCCCCCAGACCTTACTCTCTCTCTCTGGCGAAAAACCTCAGTAGGCCATTGTTTTGGCCGGCAGCTCCCTCATCCTGCCATCGTTGGCCACGAGACTGGCCCCAAACGAACCGGCCCGACTCCCTCATCGCATCCCATCCCTTCTAAGCTGTAACCGTCACCTCTCGAAAACCGTCTGATTTTCTTCGAAATTTTTCGATGATTCTGGCCACCAAATTTGTCGATCTAGGTTCGATTTCTCATCCTTTCAACATGATCTAGCTGATGGTTGGGTTGTTTAAGATTGATTTTGAAGTTTGAAGCTCAATTTACAATCTAAGTTTTGACTAATTTTCAGCTCGAATTTCCAGCAAGCTTCGACCACTTTTTGGCCATGGTCCAAGAACAAAAGTTGCTCCCCTAGTTATTCTGATCACGTAGGTATAGGTATTGCCGGGTGTTTTGAGAATTTTCCGGTCGCCAAAATTTTCTCAAGACACCCACGCGCTGGGGGCGCGTGGGCCAAGGTTGGGTGACCTATTTGGTCCTAAAATGATCACCATATCATCCCGAACACGACGGTATGCTCAGATTCGAATTTGGTTATCATTTGACGGTCGAACGAATTTTTACATATTAGATGATATCCGAGTTCGATATGTTCAGACTGTTGGATCGACTCCATTTTCAATATGTTGATCTAGGAATCTCTAGGATCATGCAGGAACTCACAAATCGAGAATTGGAGTTCTAGATACTCCAAATCAACGATTCAAAGATTACATAAAACGATGACCGTCCGATCGTGCAATTGAGAAATATCTAACCGCTCGATCTGGACAAACTTGCAGGACGTGTTTAGTAAATTTTGTTGAACCCATAGGAACTTCCGGATTATTAATCGGAGGTCGTAGACCCTAAGGGGGACCTAGTTGACCAATATAAGAATTTAATCGTGTATTTAATCTTGGGTCTTTTCAGACCATTGAAACTGTGAGAACTGTTGAAAATGGGCCTAGGAACTTTCTTAGGTTATGCACACACACTTTAAGGTCGGGGGGTCAAGGTTTTGATTAAATATTTGTGGTTGAGCTATTTTATTAATTAAATGTTTTTAATCGTTTAAATAGGTACTTGGGCTCCACCAAACCCACAGGAAGGACCCTCGAAGAGTCAGGTAAGCTGGGACGCACAATGAGTGGACGTTTGTTTTATAAATGAATTTTATATAGTAAAAGTTTTATTAATTGATCATGAATGAATTATTTATTGTTTTTGCTTTCCAAGCATACAATTTGAATTCAAATACTTTTATAAAATTTTGTTTATGATTAAATGTGAATAGCTTGGAAAGTAGAAAAGGAAATCGTAACAGGATTTAAGGACTGAGTGAGAAACAATATTATAATTTTTCAGGAAAGGTTTTTAAACCATCATAGGTACCCAAAATGTTGCCTTCGAATAAACTGTTGCCTTCAGATATAATGATGTCTACAGACATCCTAGTTGCCTTCGGTTGAGTCAACGCACGTTTGACAGTTGCCTCACGAGTCCTAGGGATATTCGGACGTGAGGAGCGAGGAATGCGGCTCAGGTTGACCAAGTGTCTCCTTAGTTCTGCTAGGAATGCGGTTCGGGTTAACTTTGTGTTTCCAATTTCTTTGAGGACATGTCGATTATGTGACACTTGGAATTGACGGTATAATGTGAGAAATAAATAGAAAAATCATGGAATTGACAGATTTATGTGGTACACCTAGGTGGAAAGGAATTATTATTTTTCAGTGCTTTCTAATGGTTTTGATGAAGTGATTGAATGTATGAACGGTTTTATGAATATAAATATGCATGCTTGATTTTTGCACGAATATAGAACATGGATTAAATGAATTTTCAAATGGTTTTAACAGTGGGGTTAGTATGTTGATATTATATTTTGCAAAACTTTCTTTTGTCCACTCACACTTTTAATGTTTTGCACCTCCAGGCAGTAATCGTGTACTGGAGCACCACCACCGGGCATTCATCATCCACCACTCATCACTTCCATTATGTAGGATATCCTACTATAACCGTACGATTTTTGTAAAGGATAAATTACTCAAATGGTCCTCAAACTTGTACTTAATTTACATTTTGGTCCCTCAATTAAATTATTAGTCAAAATGGTCCATTAATTATATATTAATCACTCAATTGGTCCTACCGTCCAATTTTCTGTTAAATTTAACAAAATTTTAGGGTAAATACAACTTTTCATAATTAACAAATAAAATAGGTTAAAATAAATACAAAATTAGAAAATAATTGAAGAAAAAGAAAACAAAATCATGAGATCCAAACCCCCTCCCTTCGATTTCTTCTCCTCCATTCCCCACATACCTCTCCAATTACTGCGTTCCTCTCCCCTTCCTTGCTCGAGTACGTTTCTCACCTTTTTTTTTCTTCTTCTATTTGTTTCCCGAAAACTCGTGTCTAATCTATTCAATTACTTGCACATGGAATTGAAATGGGTTGTGGACATATGGTGTAGATTATTCAAACACAGCGTAGAGGAGCTTGATCTGAGAGGGGAGAGCTCTGTTGATGCCGAATGGATTGCATACATAGGAGCCTTTCGTTACTTGCGATCTTTAAATCTTTTTGATTGCCGTAGACTCACTACTTCTGCTCTTTGGCCTATTGCATGTATTTCAATTTTGATAACAGTTGGCTGTTTTGTTTCATTTTCCAAGGTATAACTTGGTTTGTGTAAAAGCTGAAGCGGTACGTCTCCTTGCTACTGCTGCTGAGGAGCGAGGACCCAAAGGAGGATGGAGAAGGTTGCTGAAGAGACGCAAAGGAAGAGGAAAGCTCCTGAGGAGGTGGACAATGGCGAAAATGGTGGTGGAGCTGAAGAGGATCAACAGAGGCAAAAAAGTGACTGGGTTCATTGGGAGGGGGAGAGGGTCTGGATGGTTGTTGAGTTGGGGTTCTGGGTTCATTGGGAGGGGGTTTGTGGAAGATTTTTTTCTTTTCTTTTTTCTGTAGTTGCTGGCTTGGGTGGAGGGTGGGGAGGAGCTTGGGTTTTGGGTTCTTGGGGCCTGGGGTGGAGGGTGGTTGTTGGATGGGTTTGGGTGGAAAGTGGTTGTGGGATGGGTTTGGGGGTTGGAGCTTGAGGGTGGTGGCCATGGGGGGAATGGAGAGAGAGAGAGAGAGAGAGAGAGAGAGAGAGTTTTTATTTTATTTTTAATGTATGAAATGACCAATTTGCTCTCATATTTAACAGCAACATTGACAGAATGTAACGATAGGACCAATTGAGCGATTAATATATAGTTAATGGACCATTTGGACTAATAATTAATTAAGGGACCAAAATGTAAATCGAGTACAAGTTTGAGGACCATTTGAGTAATTTACCCTTTTTGTAAATTAATTAATTAGTAGGCTTTGATATTGCCCTAGGATTTTTGTAAGGCCTAAGGCCACACAAATTTGTTGTTGGATTGTGTGTGCTCTAACATTGTGCATGCTGAACGCTTATGGATATAAGAATTGCATGTTGTACATGTGTAAATTATTGGGAAATGAGCAATTTTCAAGGGAGACTCTACCGATTTTTCAGCAGAAGTCAAACCTAAAAATAATTGTTTGAGTTTTAGTTAAGGGCAATTTGGTCAAGCGTGCCCAGCACTTGACTGGTGTTGGATTTTCACAGGGTTCGACATGGATTCCAAAGTGGAATTTGGGTCGGGTCTTGTCACTTCTCACCTACCATTTTCACTGAATCATTCTCTTCAATATCCATTCTCTTGTTTTTCTATTCTTTAGAAACAATTTGATTGAATGAAAATAAGAAAGAAGAAAATTATTTGAGAATTGAGTTATGAGCACTGATGACTCATAAGAGCAATTGAGGAGTCATACCTTTTTTTTTGTTTTTGTCAAAAGGTACAATAGGTGGGTTACATGAGTTGATGTTTTTTTTCCTAAGTCCTTAAAAGTCATTTTACAAAGGGGTTTGTCTTTAAAATTTGAAGATAAGGTGGGTGGGGAAATAGAACAAGGTATGGAAATAGCAGCACTTTTTTTATAAAAAAAAAATATTGGGAACATATACCTTTTTTTTTATTTTAAATTTGATAGAAAAGATGATATTTCATTAAATGCATAAGAAACAATACATGAGGAGAAACTAGCATGATAAAAGACAGCCTTGTTAAAACCTTCTCGGAGAAAAGAATACCCATTGTAAGAAAGAGTACTACCCATGCTAATGACTAAACAGATAAATCAAACAGCTTATGTGAAATAGACAGAACATATAACCCACCCACAAACTCTGAAAACAAAGCCCAACACTCGGCTGATACTGTCAAAGAAGGCCTCCTATGATCTAGAGAAAGCATCACAGTCCTTTGTACAGGATCAAAACATACTGTGGAGATAAAACATATCCAACCAAACACCAACCACAAAGCCCTTGAAGCCCATCCCATCACTACGCAAGGAACTATCAAAGAAGGTCTTTTGTGATCTAGAGAAAGCATCATAGTCCTTTGCACAGAGCCAGAAAGCGTACTATAGGTATCAAATAGATCCAACCAAAATTGGCCTCTTAGCCTAAAGAAATTTCCAAAGAAAGATCTCCGTAGAAGGAATGTTCATCGGATGCCAAGCCCACGAACGTTCCCGAGTAAAGATCAATGAGACCTTGGAAACCCCTCGAGGCTGGTCTCCTTCACCGTATCGGAAGCATCATCACCATAGAGTTTTCTTTTGGCCCCACCCAGATCCACAATCCCCATCACAGTCATAAAGATGGGTACATAGTTGGTACCTAATAGCCCCAACAGCCGAAAATCATAACAGATCACGCCACAAAAACAAAAACCTGCACGGCTAGGTTAAAGTAGAAACATTGATGGCCCCTTAGAGGAAGCCCCTACGAATGTGGACCTCATCCCCACCAAACATCAACTCCCCATGAGAACCAACAACCGAAACCACTTGGAGAGATCAAGAACCCAAGGCCCTAGGAGCAAAGGCCTTCAATCAGACGTTTAGCACACCGATGAGAAAAAAGCAGGCACAAGAAAAGGTGCTCATGAGAGGTGGCGTGGACTGATGGTGCAGCTAGAGGAAGAAAAATCTAACCCTTAAATTTACTCTCCTCACTCAATGTGAGAGGGCAACCCCAAGAAAAATCAACAAAATATATTTTCTTCCAGTATTTTAAACATGCATGTTTGTTTGTTTCACTTGGAAAAAATAAGGCATATTGGGATACCGAGCCTCTACATTTAGCATTCACACATTTATATGATTTTAATAGAATCTTAACTATTTTATTAATCTAATGGAAATTAAGCATTACACCTCAGCGTAGTTATATGTTATTAAAAACTCACTCGCTACATCGAATCACTTACTCTTCTTTCCTACCATCTTTATTTCCCATTCACTACTCTTATAATTATATCATTTTTATTACTACCAAACTGTAAATTGATCCCTTCATCCATATATATTATGAACCATGTATTTTTTGGTCGAACCACAATTAGACTAATTGTATATCGACCAACAAACCATACAACCATGAAAATATTTTTCAGATTCTCAAGAAGGGGGAAAGAAACGTGCTTCTCTCCTGCACATTATTCTCTCCTTGACTTGCTAGACTGTTTGTGCAAATAATCTCTCAGGAGAATATTCGTTTCTAGATCCTTCAACCTTCGATCTTCCTTCTCTCTCTTCCTCGATTCCTGTAAAAAAGATTGGAGTAAATAGACCACACCCGAGGGGTGTTGGCCAAAGGCCCTCCGATGCCTAAGTTAGCTCGAGTGTTTGTAGGAAAACAAAAGCTAAGCAAAGGGTACGGAGTTTGTGTGTGGTGTAAACCGGGCGGCCGGAGCCATGTGTGGTGGCCGGAGCCGTGTGGAGAAAATATAGAGAGTGGAGAGGGAGAGAGAGCTTCGGGCATTTTTCTCGGGTATTAGGAGTAGGTTTAGATGTACCTTGAATGATGAATGAGGTCGTCTATTTATAGGAGCCTCGGGGCTAGGGTTTCGTAGAGAATATGTTGAGTTCATTCTCTACCCAAATTCGTAGGGATTGAGTCGGACTTAGATAATATCTGATTTAATGATATTATCTTCTCTTTATTGAAGATAATATCTTAATTAAATGATATTATCTCTTTTTATGAAGATAATATCTGAATTAATGATATTATCTTCTCTTTATTAGGATAATATCTAAATTAATGGTATTATCTTATTAAATAAAGATAATATCCCATTAATTAAGATATTTATCCCAATTAATTAATTGGCCAGATAAACTGGTTCAATTAATTAATTTTAAGAGATAATCTTCTTTTCCACGTGGCATGCCCTGATTGGAGACAAAAATATATGCTCCCACAAGGACCATGAAAAGAAATACAAGGAAAAGCTCAAAGCTTGCTTTTAAAATATTGAAAATTATTGAATCGCAATAAATTTTTAGGCTTGCCTTTTTGGGCTCCTGCTTTCTCTATGAAAAAAAAACCTTTTTCTAGCTCATGCATTATCAATATCATTATTACTATTTACCAAAACAAATATTGATTATTTATAGCCGTTTTAGTGCCACTTTGTTCTTTGATACAGTGCAAATTTTGAGTTTAAATATAATACAACTATTCTAAGGTGGAATAATTAATATCCATTAGATTAATTGAGTGGTTAAGATTCTTTTAAATGTGTATAAATGTGTGGATGCTAAATGTAGAGGCTCAAAATTCAGGTAGTTGAATCATGCGACATGTCCTTAGGATAATAAAATGGCTGCCCTCCTACTTATTATGCTTAAGAACATGTACTATTAGATTAAAAGAAAAATTAGGTATTAGACATAATTATCTTTACTAATTAGTAGTTGAGATAAACAATATTTCTGTTTAGGTTTTAATACCTAGGAATGAAATTTTGTTTTGGATTTGACCAAAGAGGAGGCCCAAATTTGTTGGCCCACCTTATATTAATCACTGAAAAGACAATTATACCCTTTTTGTTTAAAAGATTCATTGGTTTCTTTTTTTATCGTATTAGATCTCTCTCTCACGCTCTCTCTCTCTAGCAACGACGACCACAGCCTTCACCTGCAATGGAATTCTCAAGCTGCTCATCCCTTCGGCCTTCCCGGTAACTCCAAGGTCTTCTGGCTCAAGATGAAGAGCATTACGATCGCTATCTTGCTGAGTTCAAGATCGGCGCCAAGCACAATGACCAGTCAACCCTCTTTGTTCTCATTCTGGTACGTCAAAACCCTATCTAAACTCTAATAACGATTTGCTTCTTGGTCACGATTGTAGTGTTTTAAAGATTATGTTTCTTTTTTGCAATTGTAATGTTGGGTGAACCCTCAGTGTGTATTGTTGAACTTTCATTTGTAGAATTGTTAAGTTTCCTATCCCACAAACGATTAAGGTGAAATTAATTGGGAAAATGATTCGTATCAAAGAAAAAGGGAAGATGTTTTATTTTATTGACTAAATTCTATTAAACTGTTATGCAGCCTTCAGGTAAGAAAATCCAGTTATTGAGTGCACCCCTGAAGGCTGATTAGCCTATGCTAGGCAAGGGATGTTGGCCTATAGCTCCTTTTATCCTTCCCACTTAAGAATTTTATAATTTGATATATATATATATATATTTTTTTGCTACACAAGATAATTGATGAATTGTTGATTCATT
The DNA here is from genome assembly GCA_903112645.1 of Prunus armeniaca. Taxonomy (NCBI): domain Eukaryota; kingdom Viridiplantae; phylum Streptophyta; class Magnoliopsida; order Rosales; family Rosaceae; genus Prunus; species Prunus armeniaca. The sequence continues at coordinate 14,028,337 of CAEKDK010000001.1, forward strand.
AGTAAATCTATCGTATTTTCAGATGATACCTTGACAATCAACAAGGTAATTCTGACTTCCTAAATAGTAAACTGGTGATTCAAGAACTGAGAATCCACTGAATGCTTTGCAAGTCAGTTGGTTTCAATAATATGTCAAATTTCGGCTTTCTTATTTTTTGCTAAAAAGTTCACATACACGTTCTCTGGTCTTCACTTGCATGTTCACTGCTTTCTAAATTGCTAGGTTGGTATGCAGTTTTCACTCTAATTTGTTGTGAACTTAATGTTATAGCTCGTAAGGATTTCATTCTTATAAATAAATAAAAATTTTGATTTTAATGTTTCTTTTTCCCTTTTTCATTTTAATGTTTCTTTTATCCCAGAACTACTATCCAAATTTGATTTTAATTTATTGTTTGCTTTATAATGGAATTATTTATCTATTCTCACACATTTGCAACAATCATGCAGGACGTATATGAACAGCATAAAGAGTTGATTTTACTTGGAGAGAGGGTTGTTCTTGCAACTCTTGCTTTTGATCTTAATGTAAACCATCCATATAAACCGCTGGTTGAGGCAATAAAGAAATTGAAAGTAGCTCATAGTGCCCTTGCTCAAGTTGCATGGAATTTTGTTAATGACGGGTATGGTTCTCTTAGTTTATAAATATCTTGCGTGTTCTTCTTGGCCTTTCTTTAGTTTCTTCTTGAACTTGGAATGTGGTATTGTATAATTATGCTTGTAGCTTACATGTTAGAGTCTTTTGTTTCAGGATCAAATCAGGTGGTAACAATTTGACTTTAAAAGGATGGCCCCTCATAGTAAGTTTTTGATGGCTGGATAGATTTTTAGATTCCTACAATTCAAAATTTTGTTGTGTCTGTTTGGATAATTTCTTTTCTTTAGTTTCCAATCCTATATTAACACAATGGTAATATATATGTTGACTGCATCAAAGTGACATTCTTTCTGAATTTTGAAACTCAATTGTTCGTTGTTGTCTATCTCTGAAGTTGAGAATCCCAAAATGACCAAATTCTTATGTAAATTCATAATCTTTATTCTTTGCTGGGCCTATTATGCCTATTGAAGATACAAATATGATGATTAATGTGCTCTTATCAGAAACTGCAATTTCCGTTTGTTGCAATTTTTGATAAGAAACTGCAGTGCAGTTTATTGTTCCATATTTTGATTTTAGAATAATTTTTCAAAGTGTATGGGAATGTTACAATTGCTCATCTACTTATATGTATTTTGAACTTAGTTTTAGTACTTTGATCATAGCTTTGCCTTTTGGTTTCTTTTCACTTTTGGGCATATTTTTTTCATAAACTGCACTGAAGTTTCTATTTGTTGCATTTTTTTATATCAGAAACTGCAATGCAGTTTCCTATTCCATATTTTGATATTAGAATAATTTTTCCAAGTCTATGAGAATGTTACAACTGCTCATCTACTTATATGTGTATTGAACTTAGTTTTAGTACTTTGATCATGGCTTTGCCTTTTGGTTTCTTTTCATATTTAAGCAGATTTTTTGTTCTTCAACTGCATTGCAGTTTCTGTTTGTTGCAGTTTTTTTGTTCCATATTTCTCTTTTAGAATGATTTTTGCAAGTCTATGGGAATATTACGACTTAATGTGCTTCGAACTTAGTTTTGGTACTTTAATCATGGCTTTGCCTTTTGGTTTCTATGCAAATATGAGCAGATGTTTTGTCATAAAATGCACTGCAATTTCCGTTTGTTGCAATTTTTGATAAGAAACTGCAGCGCAGTTTCCTGTTCCATATTTCGATTTTAGAATAATTTTTCAAAGTCTGGGAATGTTACAACTGCTTATCTACTTATATGTGTTTTGAACTTAATTTTAGTACTTTGATCATGGCTTTGCCTTTTGGTTTCTTTTCACTTTTGGGCATATTTTTTTTTATAAACTACACTGAAGTTTTTGTTTGTTGCATTTTTTTATTATTAGAAACTGCAATGCAGTTTCATGTTCTATATTTCAATTTTAGAATAATTTTTCCAAGTCTATGTGAATGCTAGAACTGCTCATCGACTTAAATGTGTTTTGAACTTAGTTTTAGTAATGGCTTTGCCTTTTGGTTTCTTTGCAAATTTGAGCAAATGTTGTCATAAACTGCGTTGCAGTTTCCGTTTGTTTTAGTTTTTGATCAGAAACTGCAGTGCACATCATTGTTTTCTCAAATTAGGTTGACCACATCATTGTTGTAATCAACAACCTCATCTTCCTCTTCTTCTTCCCCAGCTTCCTTTTTTGCTTTCCCTTTCTCTGTTTTCATCTTTTGTTTTGTGTTGGCCTTTTCTTTCTTTGGTTTGTTTGCCACGATAATTTTCTTGTGTAATTCTTCTTTTACGAGGCCTTTTGATGGTTTTGTTTGTTGTTTTGGTTTTTTTTTTTTTTTTTTTTTGTTTTTTTCTGTGTTTTTTATTTTATTTTTATTTTTTAAATCAATGATTGTTTATATAAATATTATGTAATTGAATAGATATCACAAAAACAAGTTTGGTGTAGTGGTTTGAGTGAGGCTTCCTCCTTTGAGGGTCAAGATTCGAGTCCCTTTAATGACACAAATTATTCTATATTTTTAGGGTGAATAAAGGGCAATGGAGTTAGTCCTCGGTTGGTCGGAGATGGGCGACGACAGGTGGCGGCAGTTGGCGGGTGATGGGCGGTGGCGGTTGGCGGGTGATGGGCGGTGGTGGTAGGTGGCGGCGGCTGGTCGGTGGTGGTGGCAGTTGCCCCGAAGGAGGTTGGCCGGCAGCAAGTGGTGGTGGTTGACCGGCGACGGTGGTGGTAGCTGACCGGAAGGGAGATTGCTGAAGGTGGACATGTGGCATAGTGTGCTTGCTTTTAAAGGAGTGGCATTGTGTGTAATTTTGATGTTTTTTAATTACATTATTGTAAAATTAGTACTACTTTTTGGTCTTTGGCATTATGTTAATTAGATGAAATTGTATTTCTATCTTCTAAATTAGTAAACTATATAGTGTTTTAAAATGAAAGCTCCCTAGATTAAAAGCTAGTTATGAAAAAATTATTAATAATTATGTTTTTCAAAAAGTGCTAAACAGACTTTTTTTTTTTCCTTTCTTTTTAAGACAAGGGATTATAAGGATTCAAATTTACTACTTCCACTAGTAAAAAATAACCCTTGCGCGACCAAATTTTGCGCGATGAAAAACTATTCGTCGCTCAAAGTCACTTTGCGCGATAAAACTCAAAATTTCGTCGCTCAAAACCTTGCGCAACCAACTTTTGTGCGATGAAAAACAATTCGTTGCGCAAAGTGACTTTGCGCGACAAACTTTTGCGCTACGACAATACATCGTTGCTCAAAGTCTTGCACGACGAAAAACAATTCGTGTTGCGCGACAAACTTTTGCGCTACGACAATACATCGTCGCTCAAAGTGACTTTGCACGACAAAACAATAAACTTCGTCGCGCAAAGTCATTATAAAAATAAATAAAATAAAAAAATTATTTTTAAAAAACTTTGCATGGTGTAATCCAAACATTTCATCGCCTAAAGCAATTTATTTTTGTTTTATTTTGTATGCATAACACTTAAGAAATTAAACGGTTTATATATTTTTATTAAGTAGCTTTAAATTTATTATTTTAGATCGGATCGGATTTTTGTTAGAAAATATATTTTTTAAATTGACGATCGGATTAGTTCATTGTATTCATATAAGGTCAAGGAGTGTAGCTGTTAAAAAATCATTAAAATCGGAGTTAAAATAACCGTTAAATTGTGATTTTTCATTTATAACTGTCGAAAAGTTTTGTCCCATTACTTGATCTTTGAATGTTTATTTTTTCCGATTTTTGGTGTATATGATCTTGAAGTATAAACAAACAAGTTTGACAGTTGGATCGTTGAAACTAGTTTTGTTGAATGCGTATGCCATCAAAACAATATATTCACTAACAATTAAGAGTTTATTTATACTTTCGTTAGATATAACATAAGATTTTGTGGTATCCGCTAGTGTAAATATTTTAAATTGAAGATCAAATTCAATCATTGTATTCATATAGGGTCAAAGAGTGTAGTTGTAAAAAATCATCAAAATCGGAGTTAAAATAACCATTAAATCATGATTTTTGGTTTATAACCATCGAAAAGTTTTGTCCCGTTACTTGATCTCTAAATGTTTTTTTTTAAATTTTGGCTTATATGATCTCGAAGTATAAACAAACAAGTTTGACGGTTGGATCATTGAAAATAGTTTCGCAGAATTTGTATGCCATCAAAACAATATATTCACTAACAATTAAGAGTTTATTTATATTTCCGTTAAATATAACATAAGATTTGGTGGTATCCACTGGTGTAAATATTTTAAATTGAAGATCAAATTCAGTCATTGTATTCATATAAGGTCAAGGAGTGTAGCGATAAAAAATCATCAAAATTGAAGTTAAAATAACCGTTAAATCATGATTTTTCATTTATAACCGTCGAAATTTTTTGTCCCGTTACTTGATCTCTGAATGTTTATTTTTTCCGATTTTTGGTGTATATGATCTCGAAGTATAAACAAACAAGTTTGACGGTTGGATCGTTGAAACTAGTTTCGTAGAATGCATATGCCATCAAAACAATATATTCACTAACAATTAAGAGTTTATTTATACTTTCGTTAAATTTAACAAAAGATTTTGTGGTATCCACTAGTGTAAATATTTTAAATTGAATATCAAATTCAGTCATTGTATTCTTATAGGGTCAAGGAGTGTAGCTGTAAAAAAATCATCAAAATTGGAGTTAAAATAACCGTTAAATCGTGATTTTTCATTTATAACCATCGAAAAGTTTTGTCCCGGTATTAGATCTCTGAATGTTTATTTTTTGCGATTTTTGTCCCGGTATTAGATCTCTGACGGTTGGATCGTTGAATGGTGTGTGTATATATATATATATATTTATTTATTTTGTACGTATAACACTTAAGAAATTGAATAGTATATACATTTATTAAGTAGCTTTAACTTTATTTATATTTTAAATCGTAAAATAAAATTATTTTATTTTTTATTATTCATAACAATTATTTTTATAAATATTGTGCTACGAACCAATTTTTCGTCTCTCAAAAGTTTGCGCGACCAACAGTTTGTCACGCAAAACTCTAAAAATTTGGGCGGTTACCAAAAAAGAGACGCGGGATTTTTAAAAAAAAAACTTTTGTAGACTTTGCGTGACCAATATTTTGTGTCGCTCAAAACCTTAAGCGACCAATATATATTTTTCGTCGCGCAAAACTTTGGGCGGGTACCAAAAATGGGACGCGGGAATTTTTTTATATAATTTTTTTAGACTTTGCCTACCAATATGTATTTTTCGTTGCGCAAAAATTTAAAAATTCCCAAAAATGGGACGCAGGAATTTTTTTTTTTGACTTTGCACGACCAATCTTCCAATATTCATCCCTCAAATTGCGCGACCAATATTCCAATATTTTTCGTTGTGCAAAACTTTGCCCAACCAACAATATTGTTCATTGAGCAAAGTGATACGGTTTTTAAAACCAAAATAACTCCTCCACCATTTTCTCAATGTCTTTCTCTACTCTTACCTCTCCTCTCTCTTTCCCTCTCCCCAAATCCCACCCTTTCTCTCACACTCACTCCTCTCACTTAATCTCTCATCACTATCTCTCACTCTCACTCACTCTCTCATCTCTCTTTTCACTATCTCTCACTCTCACTCACTCACTCTCTCATCTCTCTATCACTATCTTCTCTAATTCTCTCACACTCACTTCTCTCTCTCATTCTCACTCACTCTCAATCTTGCCAAAAAGTATATTCTCTCCAAAATTTTAATTTTATTCATTAATATGTGTTTTTGGAGTTAGTTTGGAGTTTGTGTGGGGTTTGGGGTTGAGTAAAGGGGAGGGATTGGAGTTTGGGTTGGATTTGTGGTATAAGAATTTTAGGGGATTTAATATCTTCCGCCACTACCACCACAATACGCTTGTATTAGGATTTTATTATTGTACTTGTTAATTTATGTGTACATTTGTATATTATATATATATATTTATTGGATAATTTGATCACTATTTTGAATATGTAATTTTATTTTGAATATGTCAATTTAAATTAAAGTAATTAAAAAATCATACAATTAAATTAAATTTAAAAAGTAAAAATTTGAAAAAATTAATATAATTAAATTAATATCAATTTAAATTAAAGTAATGAAAAAAAATCATACAATTAAATTAAATTTAAAAAGTAAAAATTCGAAAAAATTAATATAATTAAATTAATATTAAAGAAATAATAAAACAAAAAGTCAAAAACCTTGCGCGACAAAATATTTCGTCGTGCAAATATTTGTGTGACGTTAGTATTCGTCGTGTATAACTCTAAAAATTTGGGCGGGTACCAAAAATGGGACGTGAATTGAATTTTTTTTTTTTTTTTTTTTTTTGTTTTTCGTAGCGCAAAACTTTGCGCGACCAATCGTTTTCGTCGCGCAAAACTGTGCGCAACCAATATTTTTCGTTGCGCAAAGTGACTTTGTGCAACCAATATTTTTTCGTCGCGCAAAGTCACTTTGTGCGACCAATGAAAAAACTTCGTCGCGCAAAGTCTTTCTTCATGATCTTTGCGCGACGAAGTTTCTGTCGCGCTGAAATTTGTGCGACTACAATGTACTTTATGCTATGAAATTCTCTTCGTCGCGCAAAGTGTAAAATGTAGTAGTGTTCCTTTGAAACAAAAATAAATAAATAAATAAATAAAGAACTTTACTACTTAATAAAAATGAAAAATCAAGCAAAAGATTTGTTTCTTTGATTTTTTTAATTATCAAAAGCAAGGCAAATACTTATTTAAAAAACCTAACTAAGGTCTTGTATTGGACGTGGTATGTTCGATTCCCCTCCAAAATATTTTCAATATGAAGAAAAAAATAGAATTAACTACATTTTTTTCCATTCAGGTTAGCGTCATTATTAGAATGGGCCTTGAAGTTTTAATTTCATCAATATAAAATCCAACGTTTTTAAATATTACCAAATTACGCACTCCTTCAACTTCACCGTTTGATTTTCTGTTAAATTGTTGTCAAATTACATACGCCATTTTCATTTTCTTTATTGTTTTCTTTTACACATATATCAACATAAAAGTGACTATCCTACCAGCCAACGTCACCAATTTAATAGAAAATCAAACGGTGAAGTTGACGGATTACGTAAATTTTAAAACGTTGGGTTTCATATTGATGAAATTGAAACCTGAAGGCCCATTTCGATAATGACCCTAAACCTAAAGGGAGTAAAATGTAGTTAATCCAATGGAAAAAAAGAAAGAAAAAGAAAGTGAAATTCAAACAATCTGCCTTAGATCAGTCTACATTTGTTTTTCACTTTCTCCTTGTAACATGCCATGTTGGGTTTTGTTGTTTTCTACTTCAGCATCCTTATTACTGAACTAATCATATATGCTTCCACATTCTTCACGGAATTATCATTCGGCTAAACATCTTTCCTACCAGAGAAGGAAATTGTTTTGCTTAATTTGCTTAGTATATTTCTGAAACTTAAACTTTTTAAGGAGAAAAACAACAATAATTAATCCTTAGAGTTAATAGGGATGATTTTTTACCTAACTAAGATTCATGTTCTATCGGATCACTCCATAGACACCAAGACACACAGAAAATCTGCAGATGACTTGTGACATGCTGGATAAAGAGAGACACCAAACTTTTCTTCATCACTTTACAAAGCACTCTCTTTTTCAAATACCCAGCACTCATTATCTTATCATTTTCCTTATTCAATTATATATACATACACAATTATATATTCGCATCATTACCTTATCGTTTCCCCATATGAGAGATTTTTCTTTTTGTTAATAGTTTCTTTATTATCTTGATAAAGATACAATTTAGATGCCATCTTTAAATGTCTCGATGTTACCCCTTTGTTTCTTCAATAAATTTCTCTTGTGCCGTCGAGATTTCTTTTTTTTTTTAAACTTTTTTTTTAAAGCTAGCTGATATTATTCTTTACATACTATTTTTATTTTCATTGATATATAGTGACATTCTCAATTAATTTTCATTATTTGCAGGCCGGAAACAATCATATGATTTTAAAAAAGTTGGACATCAAAGATCGTGGGCCGTACATGACAATGACTTTCATCTAATTAAACTCATTCGAAAATCAAACCATATATAAATATGATGCATGAAAGACACATGCAGACAAGGAAATCTGCAAAACCAGGGGGCCCTTTGAAGGGAATCTCCCTTAGAATTAACACCATGCACCTTTATTTATTTATTTATTTGATTTTCTTAGTTAAGAGACCATACACACCTTTAGCCAAGAAAATTAAATACATAAATAATTGGGGATATATAAGGAGGCTGAGAGCTTCTGAGTGTCATCGTCTTCTAGTGCAATCATTGGAGGAGAATAAACTTGCATTAGATACCACTTAATGTTGGTTTATTCACCTTCCAAAACTTTCTCCCAATATAATAGAATTTTATTTCTAGACCTGGGTTTAGCCAAGTTGGTTAGGATGGACGTACTCATCATTGTGTACTAGTTCGAATCCCCTTTCCCATAATTTAGATGGATTAAAATATAACATCGTTTGTACATAAATAAATAAAAAATAATTTTATTTAATGGAAATTGTAATAAAAAATGTTGGCTTATTTACGTAACCAAATTAGAAAAGAGACAATGGTTTATACTTTTTTGAAAGATATCGATCCATTTAGAAATTTAGATGGACACTTCTGTGGCATATTTACTTTATGTGTGTTTCAATCGTGTGACCGACGTCTGAAGGGCAAAACGGTCATTTAAGGTTGTATTTATCTCTAATCATACAGTCCACCCCGTAGAGCATCTCCTTCATCTTCATTATATTCATTACCATTTATAACGTTGGGTAGGCGGAGTCGTTGTTGAGTAGGGGAGCAAATGCGACAAGTAAAGCCATTGTTGTCTCTCAAAGTTGGTCAAGTGCACAGAACAGGTGCCATTATGGCTGAGTTCTTTGCTTTCTGCAGATTTAGAAGCTAATGGCTGTTTTTTGTGTTCGATGGCAAGTGGAAGGCGCTCTTTTTCCTTTGGCAGTTTTTTTTTTATGCTAAAAGTTTCTTTTTACATAGGCCCAAGCTTGTACATCTTTTTGTCTTCTTTACAATGCTATATTGTTTCTTTAATGAATGAAATCCCTTAATAAAAAAGTTATACACATAAGAAAATTTCGTAATGGTTCTTTGGTACTTATTTTTCTCTAGCTCAATATATTGGAAGGTCTCATTTTAAATGTTTACATTGCGATGCCTTACCTACATTTTTAAACATACATTGCCAATTCGAGTTCAACTACTTAATCTATATATATGTTGGGAGGATAATTCACAACTTTAAATCAGTTAGGTACAAGATTGGATTAGGGACAATGCTAAGAATAAAGAAATTATTAGCCGAGAGAAGGATTGAATTGACATCAAAGTGCCATGAGCAAAGAACATCAGAATAAAGAAAGAAGTTGAGGGATAAAGAAATTCCTCTGATTAATAACATTGCAATTCAATTATTGAAATTGTTCGTCTTTTGAGTCATTTCTTATTAGGGGTGATCATCCTTGCCAAAAATCAAGCAAATTAACTATTTGATTATCTAATTGTGCTTAAGTAAACAACGAACACAATTTACTCAATAAATTTGAAATGAATAATGATGAGGATAATCAATTGACTAAACAATTTCTAATTTGCTTGATTTTCAGTTTGCAGGGATGATTGAAGGACGTGAGAAATGTGTTTTTGGAAAATGGAAAGATTGTGAAAAATGTGGGCAGTTCAAAAAAAGAAGCAAGGAAATGTAAAAAGCTAGAAATCATGTAAGCGTGTGGGAGTTCAATCATGTTCAGCTGGAAGCCTGGAATGGTACGAAGATGTTTTAGTTTTCAAATTTGGACTTAGACTTTCGGTATGATCTTGAGTGTCGCAGGCACATGCCTGAGTTTTCTAACGAGTTCTTGTTGTGATCAATTTTAGACTTTCATTGCAATGCATCATAATGTGAAGCTACACCAAACTAAAAAGGGATGGTACGTATATATTCTCAAAAAAAGAAGAAAAGGAAAAAGAAAAAGAAAATCTGATATCAAAGTTTGGCAAAAAATCTGATAAAACTTAGCCGCATTTATAATACTGTTGATTTCATGTGACATAGCCTTTATCATCATCTCCTTGTTTGATAGAGTAGAAGAAAATGTGATGTTTGTTGTCTTTCCCTTAACTTGATCCAGTTGCTTCTGGGCAATATAAGGATTCTACACACATATTTAATTAGGGGAACAAGTGTGTTTTATTCCTGTCCAAAACTTCCATGTCAATGATTATTATTGTATATTTATGATGACATCTACCTTATCATATTTTAATTTCCATTTTTAACAAAGACACGGGTATTGACAGAGAAGTGTATGTCTAACCTGACTTAATTGAATAATAACCCTATCAAAATAGTTTTCGTATCGTTATCACTCAAGCTAATTAATAGACATTTGTCCAGATGTAAGTTAAGCCTATTGGCCAAAGTAACACAACCGCCCCTTTGCATCCTAATTCAATCCGTCCCTCCCCATACAGTAAAGTAATTAGAATATCGCTTTGTGAAAAAAAATCATTATGAGCTTTTAATTTCAATTTTTATTGCTTTGGTCATTTGCAGCCGCCATGCGTAGTCAAAAAAGAGTTGTGCCATTTGAACTAAGTCCCCATTTTGAACCTGATACTTGCCAGGTGTTTAACCTTTTTATACCAAGCATTATATATGGTTGTCTATTCTTCAGATGGGCATATATAGTTTGTTCAAATTTCATATGTCATGTACTTGCCTATTGTTACTATTGCTGCTAAAAATATGGCCCAATAACTTAAAAATTATGTATACTCTCAGATTTTAAAATATACTTGTCGAAGACAAGCCACATATAATAATTAAATTAATTAATTAATTAATTAATTAGGATGAAAAAGACTTGTAATATAATAGTATTGCTTTCTATATCCTGGCCAATTCTGAGTTCAGATGAGATAGAGGTAGAGAGGTCTGCAAATTAGATGGTTCACAGTCTTAGCACCAAAGGGGCTTTGCTGCTTCGAAAGTAATTAAAGTAAGCCATGGACATCTCTCTTTTCTCTACCAATAAAGAAGCAAACTTTCTGCAGCAGTACTCCAACCAGATCAAGATCAATGGTCTCGCAGCCATAGACATGCAAAGCACCAACCAGCCCCAGAATAGTCACACATCAACAAGCCGTTCATCGGGGTCCAGCGAGCCTTGCCCGGCCGGCACGAAATGGGCATCAAGGCTTCTTATGGAGTGTGCAAGGGCAGTCTCAGAGAAAGACTCTTCTAAAATCAATCACCTTCTATGGATGTTGAATGAGCTGGCTTCTCCTTATGGGGATTGTGAGCAGAAGCTAGCCTCTTATTTTCTGCAAGCTCTCTTTTGCAAGGCCACAGACTCCGGTCTCCGATGCTACAAAACCCTAACCTCTGTAGCTGAAAAGAGCCACTCCTTTGATTCAGCCAGGAAGTTAATACTAAAGTTCCAAGAGGTAAGCCCATGGACGACTTTTGGTCATGTGGCTTCAAACGGTGCCATATTAGAAGCCTTGGATGGAGAGACCAAACTTCACATAATTGATATAAGCAACACCCTTTGCACCCAATGGCCTACTTTGCTAGAATCTTTGGCCACAAGAAACGATGAGACGCCGCATTTAAAGCTCACGGTCGTGGTAACAGCGAACATAGTCAAGTCGGTGATGAAGGAAATAGGCCAAAGAATGGAGAAGTTTGCTAGGTTAATGGGAGTTCCCTTTGAGATTAATGTGATCAGCGGGCTAAATAATTTGGGAGAGCTCACAAAAGAGGATCTAGGTGTTCAGGAGGATGAGGCTATTGCTGTGAACTGCATTGGGGCCTTAAGAAGAATTGAAGTTGAAGAAAGAGGGGCTGTGATCCGAATGTTCCAATCGCTAAGGCCTCGAGTTGTGACGGTTGTTGAAGAAGAAGCAGATCTTTTCAGCTCATCAGTAAACCATGACTTTGTCAAGTGCTTTGAAGAGTGCCTTAGGTTTTACACATTATACTTTGACATGCTAGAGGAAAGCTTTGTCCCAACCAGCAATGAAAGGTTGATGCTAGAAAGGGAGTGCTCAAGAAGCATAGTTAGGGTTTTGGGTTGCGATCACCATGATCATGATGACAAAAATGGTGGTGGGGAATGTGAGAGAAGGGAGAGAGGAAGCCAATGGTCTGAGAGGCTGAAGGAGGCATTTTCGCCATTTGGGTTTAGCGACGACGTTGTGGATGATGTCAAAGCATTGCTAAAGAGGTATCGAGCCGGCTGGGCGCTGGTACTACCACCACAAGGAGAAGATATTGATCAAACAGGAGTCTATTTAACATGGAAAGAGGAACCTGTAGTATGGGCTTCCATATGGAAACCTTCTAATTAGCCACCATTATTGCTAAGTCTACATTCAGAGTGAAGGGAATTTGAAGATCGCATAGTATATGGAGTTCCCCCTTTTCTTCAATATTTAATTTTCTTACTATATCATGCATATGCCTTTTCTTTTTCTTTTCCATCTTCATAATGTCCTACTTTTCTTATGCTTTGTGCTTGGGAGTTTGTGTTCGTTTCTTTGTTGGTTTTATTTTGTTGTTCTTGTCCTCTTTTTGAGTTCCATATTGGATGGTGTAAATTTCCTTTTGGATATTGCTTGCTTCCTTCTTCCATATCCCTGAGTGCCGAGTGTGAGTGGGATTCTCTCTCTGTTATGCATTTGCTGGGTATTGAAGCATATAATTCGTTTCATTTCCATTGTATTTGTTGGTTCGTTTGTACACAAAGAAGCAAACCCTTTTCGTATTTGAATAATTAGTAAACCGATGTTGACCAAAATAAATTTATGGTTTATCATATTGGTTTGTGATTGATCCTCTTTTGTTTATATCAAAATTATGTATCAGCCGACCGATTTGACATTTCTGATAAATTTACTTCAGAAATAATACATGTAATGATGATTAGGCTTGGATGTCACTTAATCGTCATGCTTATGAATTATAGTTCTAGTCCAAACCCTAAAGAATCTAAAATTAGGTACTTGTTAATTTATTATAATTTACCGAAAGAAAAACAACTTTTTAACTCTCTCTCTCTCTCTCTCTCTCTCTCTGACATCAAGAGAATCTGCTTTTCTCCATAGAGAAAGCTAAGCTGAGAGAGAGAGAGAGAGCTACAGAAGTATAAATCAGAAAGTAAACATGTACATACATATTGGTAAAGTTGAAGAAGACTATATATATATATTTATTTGTGGAAGTATACATATAAATTGACATAAAGAGAGAAGGGTCCCAAGAGAGCTTGGTGGCAAGCAGAAATGTACCAACTAGATCCCATGTTTGCCTTTTGGTCCAGTGATTTGAATAGCATATTTCGCCTTTTAATTACTATATTCATGTACTGCCTTTAAGCCAACATTATATAGTGGAAGGCTACTTTTCTAGTTTGAGATAAGACGGTGTACTAGCATTGCAAGCTCATCTCCTTGCTTTGTATGTTACTTGTTTATCATATTCTATTGGTGGTATTTTAAACAAGAACCCTCTTGGTGGTTAATGAAACCCACCCCTCTAGCTTTACTTCTCTTTTCACACACAATCTCAGAACATGCACGTGCCTGCATGCTAACGGATATCGACTAGAGTTTTATTTTATTTAGTTACCTTTATCTTTACAAGTAATGCTGCAACTGATGGGGCACCAACACGGACGCAGTGGGGTCCTAGTCTAAATGTTCTCTCCTCTCTATTTATGCTTTTGACTTCTTTCAATTTGTAAAAGGAAAATGCTAGGTTTACCTTTTGTAAACCTAGCATTATCTTTAAAATTTCAAACCAAATTTATGCCGACTAACCAAAACAAAGACCCATATAACCACCTAATCAACAAAACTTCATCCAATAAATCAAACTAATACATGTATACCATAAATTTAATCCAACATGTAATTATAAATTTGATTTCATACATCATACAAGTAATTAAATTAAAATATAACTCCGACGGAAGCGGCAACATCTCGGCGGCACTACGGCAGGTGGGGATTGGGGAGGTTGGGGGGGAAAAGCTGAAGAAAACCCTTTTTTTCTCTATAAATGACTTGGCTCAAAATGGTATCATTTTGGCCAGGTAATTTTAAAAAATTGCCTAGGCTAAAACTATGTCGTTATCCAGGAGATTTAAAAAAGACAGCTGCAGTAGCATCTGCTTCTGAAAACAAAGGAGTTCCCCATCGAACAGAGGTGTTCCGATAGAATGATTAGATGTGTAGGATGATTCATCTAATCATTGTCCACTAGTCCATTCATATATATATGGTACATGTTCTGATATAATGATACCATCTAATCATTAACGCATTACATAAGTGCAAGATATGATACTTTAATATATGAATTGTTGTGAAGTTATACGTTGATATATGATACATTAATACATGATACATTAATACATGATATATTAATATATGTGCAATATATGATATATTAATAAATGAATTTTTGTTAATTGTACTAATACATCATTTTGAATTAATACAGTACGTCGTTCCAATACAATATTACATTGTTCTGAATTAATATAATACACAAATTGTGATCCGTAATATCGTACTGCCACTTCCAATTTTGTACCACAGAAATTACCGAACTCCAAATCCGTTCCCATTCGACGTCACCAGGTTAAATAATCCAAAGCACCACGAATTCCATCATTAATCAAGCATTAATAATGTAGATGTGAAACTAATTATGAAACAATTGCAAAATCGATGCAAAAACAAAATTTTTATCATGGCAACATCAGAAACATCTCGAAGAAAGAAAGGGAAAAGGCTGTCCAATCAAAACCCAAAAGGTACAACTTTAAGCAAAATCATTCTACACTATGAGAACAGAGCTTAGCCTAAAGCTTATCAGGAGCAACATTTCGGGGAGCCACCAAAATGGTAGTTTTGGTTTGGAAGTCGCTAAATGGGTCTGATTATGAAAGAATAAACCCTAAAAAAACTTCAGAATAGATAGAAGAAGATTTAATGTCTTATCAAATATCGAGTATGAGGACAAGCAAAAGAGTGGTGCAAACATACCCAGGTGAGTCGAATCCTTCTTTTCGTTAATCTGGACTTCTTTTGTTCTTCACCTCTTCAAATGGCGGTATGCAGAAGTTAAATAACATAAAACCCTAAACCCTATTTTTTTTTCTTTTTTTGTCAGAACCCTATAAGTTTTGATTCAAAGTTAGCTTTCAAATATGACATTCCTGACTCCATTGGTAAACAAAATTATATAATGACCCCTCCTGGTATGGGTACGAGTATTAGCAGGGATGAATGCAGCTAATGGGCTGCATGGGCTACAGCCCATGCCAAAAAAAATTCCTTTTTAAATGTGAGGTAGTCTTGTGTGAGATGTTGATATTTTTTGAGGTGCTTAGAAAATAAGTTGTGTTATAAAAATAAAATAATTAGAATATGAAAAGTACTACTGAATATTGGGAGTAGAATTATATTTGTGTTTCCCTCTTTTCGGCCGGATAGGCCGATTGAAGGAGTTTTTGGTTTTTCTTTAATTGAGTACGGGGCGTGCCACCACCAAGCCACAAATTAAGCTTGAATGGAATGTAAGTAGATGATGCGTCCGAAATCTAACTTTAATCAAACGATTGTTCGGCCGAGCAAGGAACCTTCTCACAGCCTAGGTTCTTTCACTACCTCAGAGTCAAGGCTTTATGTGAGCAACCAAATGATGTGGAGTGGGTGGAGATAAAGCTTGAAGGTGAAATGTAATGAAACGAAGAATACTGTTTGGGCCAAAGCAAATACACGCTGACCCACTTCTCAAAAGCCCACGAAACAAAAGGAATAGAAAAATGGGCTTCAAATATCAGAACAGGAGCAAGCCCAACCCATGTCTTTTTCAGAAAATAGTAGAAAAGTAAAAAAATGCCAAGTCAAATGGCGATTATAAATCAGATTGGGCCCAGTCTACAAAATCTACCATTTCTCTCAAAAGGCCCAGGGACAAATCGACAGTTCTTTTCTGAAGAGGCCCATGTGACTAATCTGAAATAAACTTTGAAAAGTCAACAATTTCAACTAAATTGATAAAGAGTTGATAAAAGCAGACAACTAGGAAGAGACTTCTCTGAAACTCTGCCACCAGAAGATCAAAAATCCCTTTTTATATATATATTTAGAGATATTTTCTGCTCCTAAGAAAGGCACTATTTTCAAGAGATAAGCAGACTGCATCTAAGAGATAAGCAGGAAAACAGGGAGTTGTTCAACTGGAAGATCAAACTAACCATCACAGCTTGAGCTCTCACGAGGGGCAGTTAAAATTGGAAAAAGGAATTAGGTTTTCTTTCAAGAAAAACAGGGAAGTGATAGCCGTGAGAATTGACTACTGAGAGCTTATTTACCAGAATTGATAAAACCCCTCTTTTCTTGCATTTAAAAAATGAAAGATATTTTGAGAAATTTTGCCGCCCATTATTAAAAGAATTATCCTACTCCAGAAAGCACTTCTTATAAATATAGGAGAGGGTGAACAGAGCAAAGAACACACTCAATTCATCAATCAAACAAACAACCAAAAAATCAATCAAAAGCTCACTTGAGCCACAAGAGAAATCAGCTTTAGGTTAGAACTTCCAAGTTCAGACTTAGAGAAATAAGTCATTCAAAACGAGATTTCTCTCATTACAAATTTGGTTAAGCAAAAGCCAAAACAAGCAGAGTTTGAGTTTTCACAAATATGAAAACCTCAACAAATTTTACAGTGCAGTTCCAGCTCATTAAGTCCTCAAGACCAGCCACTTCTGCCCCTTCAGATTGAAGAAGTTGCAGTTCTACCCGCTCAAAAGCCTCCCAAAGCTTGAAGTAGATTAAAGCTCTGCCAAAATTGAACTTTGGTATCGATTTACAGGTGAAGCTGAGCAAGTTGAAGTTGTTAACAGTCCAGTCCAACACAGACATATTCAGTCCAGCCAAGATCAGAGATTTCTAGCCAGGCAGAAATAGAGTTCCAACCTTCTTTTTGTCTTCCTAGAATTAATTTCTCCCTTCCAAGTCTTATAAAAGGCAGTTCTATCTAAAAACAATTCACTTTTATTACGATTTATTCTGGCCAGAACTACCAACTCTATACTAAGATAAATTGTGAAGTCCTCACTAGTCTGAGGCAGGAAAAGAATTTATTTGGGAGATATTCCTCACCCAAATTCACAATCGTTTGTTTAGAAATTAGTAACTTGGGGCGCAAGTCATCTATTTTCAAGAAATCTGCTAGAATTGTTATTGCTAGCAGTGGCACGCTCGCATACCAAAGAAAGTTGACTTGTTGGCCAGTCAATGGATTTCAAGGTAATGGGGAACTTTACCCTTCTATCACAGGAACAAACACAAAATGGGTGAACAATTTGGCACTCCCAGTGGGACTTCTTAGTATACATACTCCTAAATTTTTTTTCTAAAGTATATGAATATTGGAAGTTCTAGCCAGAACCCACACTACGCAATGGAAAGAGATCAAGTAGCCCTCCCAGAAGGACTGGAGACAGAAGAGAGCGATGCTAAGCATTTAGCCCAAGGCAGTATAGGAAGTAGACTCTCCGAGGCTGACTCCAGGAGGTTAAATCAAATACAGGAAGCCGTGCTCCGACAGGAGGCTATGGCACAAAGGAGCTAGGACACTCTGAATAACATGACAGCCATGATGCAATGGCAAGTTAGCAGGCAGTTCAAGAAGGATCGTGAAGTTGCTATGGCCAGAATTCCAAACCCAGATGTTGTGGTCCAGCAACTAGACCTCCCTTATGACCCTCCACCAGTATTGGCATGGCCATATCAGGAGAATCCTCTCATTGCATAGATAGCTGGGATACCAGGGCATGGAAAAATCCAAGCTGGACATAAGGGAGGAGCCGTTCCCATTCAAGAGCAGGAGGGGCTAGTTCGGCCAGCAGGCCCTGCACCAGTTCAAGTTCCTCAAAATCAGCCAGAACCTCCACTTATTCCACAACCCTTAGCCCTGCGTGATCAGCCCCTGACACTGCTGCCTGACGCACCAGCTATTTTGCCTTACAGACCCAGAAGGATGGATCCTACTCCATTCCCTCCACCAGCAAGAGGTAGAAGAGGTAGAGGGGGAATCAACCTTTTTGCCAACAATGATAGGAACAGACTGGGGGCAAACTGGAGGAATCATCCGGACTTTGAAGAAGAGGAAGAGCACAGGGAGGAAGCTCTGCCTAGGCCATACAAGATGGAGCACAGGATTGACCAGATCCAGCCAGAACAGTGACGAAATCTGCACCCTGTCAATGCTTTAAATGACATGGGGCACTACAAAGAATGATCAAGGAGATGATGGAGCATGAAGCCAGAAGAGGAGAAAGACCCACCTATAGAAAGCCATATCCGACTTACATTGATCAGATACCTCTATCACCAGGTTTCAAGGTCCCAAACTTCACTTTGTTCAATGGAGAGGACCCCTATGCTTCATCAGTTGAGCATATAGGCAGGTTTTCTGTCCAGTGCATAGCTATAGAAAATAATCCTCTACTAAAAGCTAAGGCTTTTTGGAAATTCTCTCTCTGGACAAGCCTTCACTTGGTACACCAATCTATCAGCCAATTCTGTTCAAACTTGGGAGAAGATGGAAAACATCTTCCATGACTACTATTTCAGGATTCAGCCAAAAGTCACCATCAGTGATCTTGCTGCCCTCAAACAGAATGAGGATGAACCTGCTTAGGACTTTATAACCATATTCAGAAAGCTCAAAATGAAGTGACAATCCTTATGGAAGAAGGACACTTCATTTAGATGGCTTAAGCCGCCCTCAAAATCTCTCTGAGAAAAAGATTTGATGGGATGTTGTTTGGAGATCTAGCAGAACTAGCAGATAAAGCATCTAAATATGAGGAGCTGCTTAAGGAAGAACAACAGAAGAGGAACCCTTCCAAAGGCACGTACTACAAGACTCCTTCTTCTTCGGTCCATCTAGTTGAGGTAGAATCAGAAGAAGACACAGAAGGCTCGGAGGAAAGAGAAATTGCAGTAGCAAAGATGGCAAAATTAAAACATCCCATCAGCTGCAAAGCTCTTACAAAGCCACCAAAAGATCAGAAGCCACCGCCATTCATAGGAGGGTTTGTTCCAAACACGCCAACGCAGAACAAGGTCTATTGCTTTGATCTGACCAAGGTGGACGTCTTGTTTGATGAGATGCTGTTGCAGAAAGCAATAGAGACACCCCACAGGTTGCCCAAGCCAGAAGTACTCAAGGCAGGCAATATTGCAGGTGGCACAACTCTTGGAACCATTCCACCAATAGTTGTGTTGTTTTCAAGGATGTTATACAGGAATGAATAACAGCAGGAAGGTTGAAACTGGCGGAGAAACCTCCATCAGTTACAACATATCCTTTTCCCCAACTACAAGTTAACATGGTCAACTTAAATTGGCCAGAATAGAAGAAAAGCAAACCAACGATAGAAGCTAGTCCCAGCAGAGAAAGAAGAGTTATAATGGAGACTAGTCAAAGGCCAAAAGCAACTATCTCGGTTGGGGTGGTGCTCTATAGCAAGTGCAAGTGCGAAACTGAGCTAGAAGTGGTTTTGGACAGGCAGAATCAGCCCACACCTAGTGTTTTTGACAGGATTGGAACCTCATTCCGAGACAAAGCTAGGCAGAATGACTATCTTAGGCCTGCTCAATATAGCAGAAGAAAGATAGAGTAGCCCAAGAATGAAATACCAATTAAGATGCCCAGGAATGAAAAGCCCTTGGCAACTATCATAGAAGGCAGATGGTATTCTGTGGGGAAAAGTGGTAGACCAACTCTGGAATTAACCAGAACTCAAAAGAGGAGGGTTCAAAGGCAGTACTGCACTTTTCTCAAAAACCAGGGTGATACATAGGTACCTTCAGAGACCAGCTCTGCCAGAAAAGGGAAGAATCCGGAAGTACTTCCCCAGACGGAACGAACAACCAGCCAGCCACAAAAAATGCTACAAACAGAATCTCCAGACATATCTTCTATCCATCCTGCCTCATCCTCAGTCAATCAGCTTGAACCATCCGAACCTATTCCAATTAAAGGACAAGAAGACTAGACTGAAGAGTATGAAGAGGAGCAGCTAGACTATGAACCATCTGCAGATGACCAAAATGGACTCCTCGAAACAGGAGAACAGGAAGACTGGACAGAAGAATATGGAGAGGAGCAAATGGAGTATGATGTAGAACTGGATGAAGAAACTGAGGCTTTTGGCGCAGAATTGGAAAACATGTTACAGGGTGATCTGGGCATCAACATGGTCTTCATCTTGCCAGAAGAATTCAGGGCAACAGAAGGGCAAGAAAACACTCTGAAAGGAGATGTTGTCTCCCAAGAAAGCTTTGAGTGCAGATTGGCAGAAGTAGAAGAGGCACCAGAACAGCAAACACCTACTGCCAAGACAAGTGGAACAACCATGAAACTGGCTACGGAACAGCTTTGCTTCTCCAAGCCAACCAAAGAGATGGCCAATCACCTCAGACCTCTGTTCATAACAGCAAATTTTAGGGGTATTCCTATTCCCAAGGTCATGGTAGATGGAGGTACAGCCATTAATCTTCTACCTCACAGATTGCTAAGTAAGATGGGCAGAACAGAGAAGGATTTAATTCCAACACGCTTGACTGTTACCAATTTTGCTGGGTCATCACTAAGACTCATGGAATCCTGGATGTGGATGTCATAGTTGGAACCAAAGAGTTAAAGATTGCATTCTTTGTGGTGGACACCACTTCTACCACTTACAATGCATTGCTTGGCAGGGACTGGATTCACCAAAGCTTATGTGTTCCCTCCACCCTGCATCAACAATAGCCCTTTGGAATGAAGAAGGTTATATGGAGATAGTAGAGGCCGACCCATAACCATTTCTGCCCTCTGCCATGTGTTTTGAGGCAAGGTATTACCATGATGACCTTGGGCCTTTCACCTTCCTTGGAGTCAACCAGAACGGCCGCCCCCATGGTGTCATTGAAGATGGTTTAGCCAGTTCTCTAGAGGACTGGAATAAACCTTTTGTTCTAAACCTCTAGAACTCTGATGTTTAGTCCTAATCAACAAGAGAAGGATCGAGCTGCAACAATCCGATCTATTACAAAAGATTGTTGGTATATTGGGAAGAAAGGAAGCTCTTTATGCAGGATCCAACCATCAATATGGCAGAATTCACCCGTGAGAGCACTGAAGAACAGGAAGAGAGTTTGCAGGAGGAAGTACTAGATTTTGCACCAACAGCACTAGATGATTCTCTACCAGAAGTAGAAGATCCACTGCAAGAAATAAACTTAGGGATGGAAGAGGATCCAAGACCCACTTTCATTAATGCATTATTGGAAGAACCACTCAAGAGTGAGATCATTGCACTTTTGCATGATTTTAGAGACTGTTTTGCTTGGCATTACCATGAAATGCCTGGATTAGACAGAAAGCTAGTGGAACACAAGCTGCCAATTAAAGAAGGTTACCTTCCAGTCAAACATGCCAGAAGAAGGATGTCTGTGGATACAGAACTGAAGGTCAAGGAAGAAATAGAAAGATTGCTCAAAGCAGGATTCATCAGACCAGCCATTTATGCTGATTGGCTAGCCAATATTGTACCAGTTTTGAAAAGAAAAACAGGGGTAGTTAGAATCTATGTGGACTACAAGAATCTAAATAAAGCATCTCCCAAGGATGAATATCCTATAAAATGGCAGATATGCTAGTAGATGGAGTTGCTCATAACCAGATGCTATCTTTCATGGATGGCAATGCAGGGTACAACCAGATTATGGTGGCAGAATAAGATATCCACAAAACAGCTTTCATGTGCCCAGGACATATAGGTGCTTTTGAGTATACTGTAATGCCTTTTGGCTTAAGAAATGCAGGAGCTACTTACCAAAGAGCAATGAATTCTGTTTTCCATGATATGATAGGACATTCTCTGGAAGTATACATAGATGATGTGGTGTTAAATCCCCAGAGAAGGAAGATCATGTATCAAATCTAAGAAAGGCATTCCTAAGAATGAGACAACATAAGTTGAAGATGAATCCCGAAAAATGTGTTTTTGGAGTTCAAGCAGGGAATTTCTTAGGTTTCTTAGTCCACCAAAGGGGCATAGAAGTTGACAAAAATAAAGCAAAATCCATCATAGAAGCTCTACCACCCCGAAACAAGAAAGAACTGCAAAGTCTCCTAGGAAAAATTAATTTTCTGAGGAGATTCATATCCAATTATGCAAGAAAAATCCAACATTTCTCCTCCTTGTTAAGGTTGAAGCAAGAATAGACATTTAAGTGGGAGGAGCAGGATCAACAGGCTTTTGAGGAAATCAAGCATTACCTTTCAAATTCACCAGTTCTGTCCCCGCCAAAGAGAGGCAGACCACTCAAACTGTATGTTTATGCATCAGAGGTGTCCATTGGGAGTCTGTTGGTTCAGGATAACAAGGAAGGAAAGGAGCAGACAGTCTATTATCTGAGCGGAACTCTGACAAAAGTAGAAAGGAAATATTCTGAAATTGAAAGGCTTTGTCTAGCCTTGTACTTCACTACTGTGAAACTCAAACACTACATCTTACCATACACCATCTACATCATTGCCAAGACAGATTTAATCAAATACATGCTAACAAGGTCAATGTTGAGAGGCAGAATTGGAAAATGGACTCTGGCTTTAATAGAATTTGCTTTCAGATATGTTCCTCAGAAAGCTGTCAACGGACAAGCTGTGGCAGATTTCCTAGCAGATCATCTAGGAGAAGAGATTGAAAACATGGACTCTTTGGACATAGCAAATGTAGACCTGCTAACTAGAGCTCATACTTGTCTTAACAATCCTATCTATTCAGTTCATCTCACACCTTGGAAGCTGTATTTTGATGGATCAAAAACTGATATAGCTTCTGGGGCAGGGATTGTTTTGGAGGAACCATTGGGAATCAGACATTGCTATTCATTCTAGTTAGACTTCCAGTGCACCAACAACAGGGCTGAATATGAAGCTTTAATTATAGGACTTGAAATGTTGGTGGAATTAGGAATCCAATCTGTGGAGATCCTGGGAGATTCCATGCTTGTCTTAAAACAAATTGCTGGAGAATACAAGTGCTTGAGTCCTTCTTTAGCTGTCTATCTAGTGGCAGCCAGAAACCTTCTGACAGAATTCAGAGAACCTACTTGGGACCACATCCCAAGGGAAGAGAACTTTGCAGCAAATGAATTGGCTCAAGTGGCAACAAGTATACAAATGCCTGAAGACTGTGTGCAACGGATCATCAAGGTAGGGAAGAAGAGTCTACCATCTGTTCTGACCAAAGGGATGGGAATAAACGTCAATTCTGCCATAATCACTGAAGATGATTGGAGAAATCCTATCATAAATTACTTGCAATATCCAACCCTACCCTCTGAAAAGAGAGTCAGAATCATGGCTTTAAACTACGTTATGTGGAATGTAGATTTGGTCCGAAAGAGCAAGGATGAGGTACTTCTAAGGTGCCTTGGAAAGAAAGAATACATGAAAGTCATGGGAGAAACTCATGAAGGAATCTGTGGAGCTCACCAAGGTGGAAGAAAGATGTGCTAGTTAATCAGAAGATACGGCTACTTCTAGCCAACTATGATGAAAGATTGCATTGACTATTCCAAGGGATGTGAGGCTTGTCAAAGGCACGGCCCAATCCAGCAGGCTCTTTCAGTTTCCATGAATCCAGTAGTAAAACCATGGCCTTTTAGAGGATGGGCAATGGATCTCATTGGCAAAATCTATCCAGCGAGTAGTAAGCAGCATTGTTTTATCATTGTAGCTACAGACTATTTCACCAAGTGGGTGGAAGCCAAGCCTGTTAAATCCACTACATCCCAAGAGATCATCACCTTCATAGAAGAGTAGATTATACAAAGGTTTGGCATTCCAAAATCAATCACAACTGATAGAGGATCTTCTTTCATATCTGGAGAAATGTTGGATATGGCAGAGGCATTCAAATTTAAGCTACTCCAGTCCACCCCTTACTATGCTCAAGCTAATGGACAGGCAGAATCCAGTAACAAGGTAATCATCAACATTATCAAGAAAATGCTTGAGAAAAATCCAAAGCAATGGCATGAGAAGTTATCAGAAACTCTATGGACATATTGATAAGTTCAAAATTTCATACATTCGCATGCTTTCTTTACTTAGTGATTTTGTTTAGCTTCTCTTTATTTTGTGTCTCTTACCTATGTTTGTGTGTTTTGTAGGTTAAGACAGCAAGGGGATGGCATTTGATACCATTCATGCATGTTGAGGGCTGAGTGGCACAAGAGGAATATGAGCTTAAAGACAAAACCAATTTGAGCCACACTCTTGTCAGTCCAGTTTCGTAGGTCATCTTTCAGGCCTCATTTCAGCAACTTGCACAGGTCAGAGGAGGAGACGTCCTTGATAGAAGTTGTTCTAATGGGTGTCTATTATAACATATCCAAATTTCAACTCAATTGAATAAATCTGGAGCCCTCAGCACGTCAAAGACTGAACCAAGTTCACAGAAATGTCATGTTGGCTGCCATCACATTTAATGTGTCTACATCCCTAGAGCCATGTGCTACACATGGGCAGCCATACATGGGAGTCAAATAAGCTCAGGAACTCAGAAGGATGAACAAAAGTCAAGTTTTCCATAAAGAAACCATACCAAAGCATGTACTTGTTAGCTGGAGCAGTTAGCAAGTATGGGCAGCTAGAGCAGTTGGGAGCAGCTAAGAGGGGTGTGCTTCACCAGCCAAAGGGGAGGACAAAATTGCACTCTATATAGAGAGAGCTGCACACTCATTCAAGAGGGATATAGAGAGAGTCAGAGACACATTTTCACTTCATCCATTACTCTCATACACATATTCAGATTCACCACAAAGAGAGAAGAGAGCTTGGAGCTATCCTGGGAACTATATTGCTGCCAGCTAGTTCTTCTCTTCTCTTTATTCTATCTATGTATTTCTTATTTTCTTTATTCATAGTTATGTCTAACTAATCCATTTAGTTAGGGCTTAGGATGAAGCCCTAGTCATTAATATTCAATGTTATGGATGATTTTATAGTTAATTGATTTCCTTGCTTTCATTATCAAGTTGTTAATCTCCAGTTTATTATGTGCCTGATGTATGTTTTCTTGGAGTAGCTAACTAGAATTTATGCATCTAGCACAGGTTGGGAAGGGGTTTAGATTCACCAATTCTACTCTCCTTTCACAAGCAACACATGAATGGCCTAAGAATCATTCAAGGGGTTAATAACCATAGGTTGACTAGGACAGATACCATGTTCTAGGACTTGTGTGATTATCATATTCTCATAGAGCTTAATGAATCTTGTATGCTTTATTCTAAGTAGATACCATGCTTAGGTTGCATATTAGAGATCATGTGTTGTGTAGATACCATGCACAATTACATGCCTTAGGAGAATCATGCATCCTGCACCTAGATACCATAGGCTTGTATGCGATAATCTATTGTTGATGAAGCTTGAATCAATTTCTATGCATTCATAACTTGGATAGGAGAACTAGTGGTGGATTCCAAGGCTCTAACACCTCTCAATTATTGTTTCACAATCTGTCCAATGTTTACTTTCGAACACTTTCATTTCACTTTCTTCTTTTCATTTCAACAACAAAACCCCCTATTTCGAGTGCGTGTGTGGTGTTAGGATTCTGTCCTAGACCTTGAGTATCACGAGGCATTGTTGAATTCGACCTTGCCTTTAGCTAGATAGTCAGTTTCTTTGTTCTATGTTTTTCTAGCATTCTAAGTAATTTAACTTGGAACCAAGTTACCATTCTCCATGGGATCGACCTCGTATTTACATAAGCTATACTATAAATGGTTCGTGCACTTGCGAGAATTAAAGTTGCTGTTTTTAATAACTCATTTTATTTGTTAAGAATTGGCTCAACAAGTTTTTTAGAACATAAAAAAGAGAGGCAACTGGCATGACCCCTTATGCTTTCACCTATGGCCATGATGCAATTCTGCCTATGGAAATAGCAGTCCAGTCTCTCAGAATAGCTCATCAACACAATCTGGTTGGGGAAGACTATTCCCAAGCCATGCTGCTAGAACTGGAAGGATTGGATGCAAGTAGGATTGATACCCTTAACAAACTCTTAGCAGGAAAGCAGGCTGTATCAAGAGCCTACAACAAAAGAGTTAAAAACAAGAGTTTTGAAGAGGGAGAAATAGTTTGGAAAGCAGTTCTGCCCCTTAGAACACATATAGCTGGTTATGGAAAGTGGTCACCTACATGGGAAGGTCATTTCATAATTAATTAGATCCTTGGAATGGGGGCATACAGATTACAGGATCGAGATGGAGAAGTTCATGCTGCGCCAATTAATGGCAATTGGTTGAAGAAATTTTATCCAACTATGTGGGATTCACAGGCTGTGCAAACAAATCCTGGAATGGAGAGGCAACAAATTGAAAGTGTTACCTAAATTTCTGCTCAAAGTCTGTTTTTATTTTGTAAATTATTAATCTTTACTATTTCTGCTTTCTTTTATGTTGACGAAGGAAATTGCAAAAACAAAAGTTCCACAAAAATAAATTTTTATTAAATATAGTCATTTCCCATGACTAAAGTTTTATTACATTTTAATCTAAAATATTAAAGTCCTAATTTTCCAATAGTCTTTTGCAATCCGGCCGTCTTGGTAGAAATTTCTTGCTGAAGAAGCATCCCTTGATGAAGAGAGGCCTCTGCAATCTCCAAAGTCGGCTTGGAAGCTGGGACCATGTTCTGCACAAGAAAAGTAGCCTTGGTATTGGTGCCCAGACCAGCTCCTAGCTTGTTCTGCTTATCCCTCAAGCTAGCTAGCTGCTTCTGAAGTTCCACAATGTGTTTCTCCAGTTTATCAGCAACGATCTTTGATTCTTTATAATCAGCAACCATCATGTCCAATTCTGCCTTCTGCTTCTGATAGTCAGCCAGGTTAGCTTCATGGGTAGCTTTGCATAATTCAGAAGCATTGAATGAGGGTTTGAGATCTTCATAGCGATTGTGGAGATTGAGCACGTCTCTTGCGAAGCCAAGGCTGATCTCAAGAATGGGCCTAGGAGCCACATTCTACCTATGCAGCAGATCTAGATCCTGCATCAGTTGATCTATGGCCTCCCCACTTTCATACAAGTCCAGCTCCGTTGACTGCCATATTCTTACTCTGTTCACCGCCTCATCCACTGCTTTAGACTTGGCCTTGCTTGGAATAGAGCTGAGCTGCTCTAATCTGTCCAGTTGAGCATCCAGGTCTATGGCTTCAAAATCTGCCAACTCTGGGTCAGCAAATGAGGCAGTAGCTGGTGAGCTAGGAATGGAGTGGATAGGCATCTGCAAAGATATTGTTTTAGTAAACTCTAGACTAGGAACTAAAAAAGAAACAAAAGGGCTAGAGGTACATTAACACTTATAGCCACAATGGGTGGCTTGAGAGGGCTGGTCACCACAGCCAAAGTCCCAGTAGTTCTGTCCTTCTCCACCTAAAAAAAAGGGGGGAAGGAACCTCAATTAGAAAGATAAAGGAAGATAGAACTGCAGAACCAGACAAAACAAAAAAAGGAAACTACCTCAGGTGCTGGAATAGCAGCAAAGTGTTCTACCTCCACATCATCGAAAAGAGCCAATTCTGAACTGGTAGGCTCTGCTCTTTGGGCCTCTTTTGTTTCTTTGCCAGCTCAAAGCTCTATACTATTATTTCAGCAAGAATCTCTTCCTACAGAAAGACATAACAGAACTCGAATCAAAAGGGAATGCAAAACAAAAGTCAGGATGGTGTCAAAAAAAGAGGATCTCTTGCTACAATCTCACTTCTTCTTCTCCATCTTTTGTCTTTTCTTTCTCTCCTTTTGAAACCTCCTTCTCTTGTTCCACGGCCTCAAAAGCCTCTCGCAGCTCTTCATAAGTTCCTATGGTCTCAGTAGGAACTGCTGCAGGCTCTTCTTTCTCAGCTTCTTCGCCTTGGAAGGGGGAGGGGAGCTTTCAACTGCACAAAGGAAAGAAGTCATAATTAAGTGCAAAACTGATAAAAAATCGACAGAATTGATAATTCACAATTATACCTAGGGGATCAGACTAGACAACACTGTCTTGAGCCTGAGTGACTTCTTTTCTTTTATTTTTCCTGGCAGAAGGAGCTGCCTAAGCACTAGTTTCAGCCAGAGTCTCATAATCATTTTGTTCATCACCAAAAGGAAGCTCCAGATCCCCAACAGCGATAACAGATGTAACTACACAAAAGAAGAAAGGGTTAGCAGATAGCCCAGCGAAAACAGGCTTAAGAGCAGAATTCGAAGGCTCACCAACTACTTCCCCAGCCTGGACGCTTTATCTCCCAAGATTGCTTGTCATGGAGGGGTCTGAGATAAACAGGTAGAATAGAATCAAGACACATTTCAGAGTGCAGAAATCCAAAAAATAAGTAGCATAATTGACAAGTTTACCTTCAATCACTTGAGCATTGATGCTTTTGACCAGTTGCACTATGAATTTCCTGGCTTTTACTTCTGCCAGGACAGTCCCAGCATCCCAGTTTTCAAACAAAGTCTTCACAGTGTTTGTACCTAATAAATCACGGTCGTCAGAAGGGACCTCTTCTCGGCCGTGGCACCTGTCCATGGACTGAAACGGCCACGTTTCGTCAGACACCTAACCTTTTCGAAAGCAGAAGAAAATGCGAAGGCAGGATCTTCTCGGCCTCACAACCACGGCATTATGGGCCGAGGCCGAGGTCCATGAATGACCCGACCGAAGAGACTGTGGTCAAATAGCCACGTGGCCTCAGGGTCCCACGCCCCATTTAATGAAGTAGTGCCTCTGACCGCCACAGGAAAACCACTGGGTGCAAGAAGCATTTAATGCACGAGGGCAGAAGGGAAGTGATTGAAGTCAGGATTTGGTAACAGGGATTAGAGTGGTCAGGCGCAAACATTCTCACAAAGCATTCTCACAGCTTGAGGTCAGGTCACCAACCACTGGACCTGAGCATTAAATGCGTTCCCACGGCCAAGGGGCCAGAGCCCACGATCAGGGCGGTGGCCGAGATTTGCCGAGATTTATGGGGGTCACACCACCATGCTTCTCAACCCAGACCACCATGCTTCACAATCCCAAATGCCGATTTGACCACTCACTTGCCCCAATCAGACTCCACCATGCAGATATTTTTAAGTCATCAGGCAGATCTTTTTTCAGCCTCGATTGGCCCTCCAGGACTCCTCCTATAAATACTAAGCTCGAGACCACGTTCAAGGGGTTCGAACACCAAACCAAAAGCCTCCCACGGAGCAACTTATATTTTTTGCATTGCACTTTCAATACCTTTACATGCTTTCCTAGGAGTAGTGATAGATTGTAAGGAAAATCCATTCATCAATATATCATACGACCCTTGATTTCCCAAGGCGCCGGAGCATCATCCTTGTTACCCGCCTCATTCACCCCATATATCATACGACCGTCGCTCTCCGAGCAACGTGCCTGAGCACCGCCCAAAATCCACCAACACCACCACTAAACGGCCTTGTAGCTCAGGCCGTGAACCTGACGGACGAGATAAGTTCCTCTCTCGGCCACAATCGTTTGACTAGAAGTCTAACTCCAAACGGGTGCATCATTTGAACATCTTCTACCCAAACCCCATCACCATCTCAACGCACGGTAGACCGTGCTGTCACGCCCGCGCACAACCGCACCGCATCCAAAAGAAGGACGTCACATGTTGACGCACATCCCCTCGGCTCGGAGCATCAGGCCGCGAGATTTGCGACGGACAAACACAGAAGTATTGGCATCTAGCACTCCGGCGAAATGAGCTTTCCACCAGGCATCAAGCTCGCCAGAACTGCAAGAATTAGGCTCCCAGGATGGATAGAGGGCATTCACACTGTTGTTGATCTTGTTCACTAAACACCTGCAATCCTTGTGCACATCCAGGTCATCTGAATCCCTCCACAAAGTAGCACAGTTGCAGCTTCTGTAAGACTTGAGAGGGATAAGTTAGGGGCAGCCAAGCTGCCTGGCATAGAAGTTGGAGTGATAGACCTCTGCTCCCAAATGGTAATTAGGAGGCTTGCCCCCACCGAAAGGCTTATCCCGGGGCAGCGTCACACTCAGAAACTTTTTTCTGAAATCAGTTCTTGCTTCTTCTTCTTCAGGCTCCTACTCAAAGAGTCTGTGTCCAGGTTGGAACCAAGGGTATGTTCTTCTAAGCACCACTTGCCACTGAGCAGCAGACCTCTTGGTGCAGTGCCTAAAGAAAATGACATACTCTTCAATTGAGCGCTTAGGCAATTCTGCCGACATCAAAGGAGTTGCCATAACCTAGTCTTCAAGCAGAATGATGTCCGAAAATCTCAGTTCTGGAAAATAGACCTGCAGCCAGATCTGGATAATCCATAATGCGCCAGGTGCAAAGATATTCAGTGGACTCTCCAAAGTGGCACTGTGAAGGTTCTTGTACAGGTGAGCCAGAATTGTGGGGCCAAGTCCCACGTCAGCATTATTATGCAAGGCCTCTTCCAGGTGCCTGTATTTCAGCAGAACTGCCGAAGAGCGGTTAGGAAGGACAAACCTATTTAACCAATATAGCAGGAACAACATGTGTTGCTGATCCTTCTCCTTCTCAGTGCTGGACTTCTTCAAGAAATTGGAGGAGGAACAATTCTGGTTAATCATGGTTGCAGAGATGGTGAAGGGCTTGGCCAATCTCTCTCGATTTTTCCCTCTGTGGTAGTCACCAACAGCATTAACAGGCCTGAACCCAAATATTTGAGCCAGATCCAGCAGAGTTGGAGTCATAGGGCCTAGACAAAGTCGAAGGTGTTGGCTGAATTCCAAAAACACAAGGCAGTAGCCAATAGATTCTCGGCTCTGTTTACTAAATTCTTAGATAGAAGGATCGCGTCATAAACCCCGACCTTTTTCCAATAAGCTCCATGCCTCAGGAGAAGTCTGTCAATCCAATTAGACCAGCTCACTGCACTATTCCTCACTTCACTTGAAGGATAGGAACGACTCAGGTTCTTACTCACCCAGGTATGAGAAGACAGAGCCATGGAACTTTGAAAGCACAGAGGAGCCTCAGCATCATCCTTGAGCAAGGCCGCTATTTCTTCCAACACGGAGCCAAACCAGTGAGGACCCAAGACAAGGGTGTTATCGAACAAATGAAGAACATTTTCATCCAGATTCTTCCGCGCATATGGGTGAAGTCTGCTACGAACCTCAATCGCATGTTGATCAACCCCATCTCCGGTGAGATAGGCAGGAGAGCGTGAAGAAGAGGAACTCTTGGCACGAGTGTTTGGAGAAGACATCTTTCTTTCACTCCTTCGAAATCAAAAGAACAAAAGGGGAATCAAAAGGAAGGAAGTCAAAAGAATAGAGGGTTTCGAAAGGAATAGAAGCTGAGATAGAGTTAGGGTTCGATAAAACAGTAAGGGGGATTCGACAAAGCTTTAGAAACTGGGCAGAAAGATCGTGGGAAAGGAAGAATGAAGGAGTTTTGATTCAAATTTAATTAGCCGTTAGAACTCATTTCCCCACGAAGCCTAAATTGAAAAGACAAATGTGCGCTAGTGCAACGGCAAGAAATGGCGCACATCATTGATTGGCCAATCATTAAGTCTGAAACCGTTTTAAAACGGTTTAGACTTAAGGAGGCATTGTTTGGGCCAAAAGCAAATACACGCCGACCCACTTCTCAAATGCCCACGAAACAAAAGGAATAGAAAAATGGGCTTCAAATATCATAACAGGAGCAAGCCCAACCCACGTCTTTTTCAGAAAATCGTAGAAAAGTAAAAAAATGCCAAGTCAAATGGCGATTATAAATCAGATTGGGCCTAGTCTACAAAATCTACCATTTCTCTCAAAAGGCCCAGGGATAAATCGACAGCTCTTTTCTGAAGAGGCCCACATGACTAATCTGAAATAAACTTTGAAAAGTCAACAATTTCAACTAAATTGATAAAGAGTTGATAAAAGCAGGCAACTAGGAAGAGACTTCTCTGAAACTCTGCCACCAGAAGATCAAAAATCCCTTTTTATATATATATTCAGAGATATTTTCTGCTCCTAAGAAAGGCACTGTTTTCAAGAGACACTATCTATTCCTCACCCAAATTCACAATCGTTTGTTTAGAAATTAGTAACTTGGGGCGCAAGTCATCTATTTTCAAGAAATCTACTAGAATTGTTATTGCTAGCAGTGGCACGCTTGCACACCAAAGAAAGTTGACTTGTTGGCCAGTCACTACTACAAAAAGTGAAAAAGACGACCAGAAAAACACGACGGTCTAAGTGAAAACCATCGTTGTTTTTTAAAAGACGACGGTTTTATAAAACCGCCGTGTAATAACACATTAGACAACTAAAAAATGGAGTTTCAAATGGCTGTTCCTAAAACACGACGTACTTAATTAAAAAACCGACGTCTTATTGAAATAGGATTTTCAAGAGGTAAAATCATAGCCAACAAATAACGGCGGAAGTTATGAACCGACCGACGTGGAAAGTAAAGACGACGGTTTCAAAAAAAGCCGTCGTTTTTACCCAGAAATTAACACGACCAAGTTTTCGTATAAGGCGCCGTATAATTACAAATAAATCCACGGCGGTAAAATACAAAATACCGCCGTATTAAATTAATGTACAACTACGGCAAAGGTAAATATAACAACGTCTTTCTCGTATTTCTACGACGACATCTTTAAATCTTACCAAGTTGGGGTTTTCATATAACGACGTATTATAGAATTTAACGTCGTATTTGGACACTTTATACGTCATACATTATATTTAAACCGTCGTCTGAATAAGAATTTTTTTTAACAATTTATTTCTTGGATTTTGTTATCCTACGTCGGTAGATCTACTTAACGACAAGAATTGAAATAACCACGACGGTTTATATAGAAAACCGCCGACATAATCAGATTATTCTGAGATCACAAGGGTTAGAAAATCTTACAAGATGGAACTCTGTTGCTCATCATAATCTTACCAGAAAGACAATATTTTAGAGGTTAATGATGTATGTGTATTTGTGTCTTTGAGATACACAAACGCACATACACATTAACATCCAAAAAATTGCTTCTGAAATTTGACGACGGCAGCCTCAGATTTGCAAACAGAGAGACAATTTTTTGGAAGTTGATGATATGTGTGCGTTTGTGTATCTACACAAACGCACGCACACATCAACATCCAAACAATTGCCTCCTAAAATTTCACGACGGCAGCCACAGATTTGCAATCAGAGAGACAATTTTTTGGAAGTGAATGATGTGTGTGCGTTTGTGTATCTACACAAACGCACACACACATTCACATCCAAACAATCGCCTCCTAAAACTTCACGATGGCAGCCACAGATTTGCAAACAGAGAGACAATTTATTGAAAATTGGTGATTTGCAATCATCAGCCACAGATAACCAACATTCAAACAATTGCCTCCCAAGAGATGAGGTGAGACAGAGAAAGGGGCAAGAAGAAGTTGAAACCCTAATCGAATACTAAAACTGAAAGAACCCGTGGAAAAAAACCCTATTTATAATTAAAAAACAAAATCCACGTCGGTTATATTACACATAACGACGTTTAACAAAAATAATCCTCGTCGGTAACAAATACATTACGTCGTTTTATTCTTACTTAAGACGACAAGAAACGACGACGGTATAACAAAAACAGTCGTTGTTTTATATTTTTATTTGATTTAAATCAGTCACCTAGAAAAGAAACTTTACAAATTCTAGAACATTAATTTCCTCGGGAAAAAAAAACTATATCTATAAGGCACTGTTTTTGAAAAATAAACTATAAGAAAAAGGGGAAAAAAATTATATTTATAATAAAAAAATAAAATCCACGTCGGTTATATTACACATAACGACGTTTAAAAACGAATCCACGTCGTGAAAAAATAATACGTCGTTTTAGTTTAGTGTTATCCACGTCGGTATATTACAATAAAACGACGTATATTATAAAACTAAACGTCGTAAATTTAAAACAACCGTCGTGTTAAATATTTCTACCATGACGCGAGATATTGAGTTATCGACTTTTATTTAGGAGTTTACTACGGCGGTACCTACAACACTACTGTCGTATTTATGTACCACGTCATAAGTTCAAATTAACGTCGTAGTTTGTCTATTAATACGTCGTCGTTCTATGTAAACCGCCGTCTTATTACTATGAAACGGTTTGTATACATATACAACTTTTCGTCTACCTGACTTACACATGCACTGTTTCCAAACCCGAGAAAAATTTCAATCTCCCAGAGAAAACTTTTCGTCTTTTTTCCTTGTCAGAGCACTGTCAGAGTATCTCATCGTCTTCCTCTTGTCTTCGTCGTCGCCTCTGAACTTAAACACCAAAATCCGAGAGAAAGCTTTCATTGCACGCAAAAGGTAAGCTTTCATTTCTCACTATTTTGTTGCTATTTTGCATGCTCATACTGTTTTTGTTTTGAAAATCTTTTTACCTTTTTTCTGGCGAAAATCATTTTTATTCTTTCCAAGTTTGATAAAATACACAGACAGAGAGGGAAAGTTTCAACTTTGAACACAACTAATTCAACTAAATAAGACGACGGTAGCTTTTTATTTACGTGGTTAAATATGTAGACCACGACGGTTCGTCAGTCGTCCTAGCGTCGTCTTAAAATTGATCTAAGTTGTTTTTAAAATGACGGTCAATTTTTTATTTGCTTGTTTAGTTGCAGGTTTGATTTCTCTGAACCATGGTTTTCGTTTTTCCTAATTTGATAAAATACAGAGACAAAGAAAGTAGGGTTTGGTATCTTATATAGACGACGGTATCTTATTATTGACGCCGTGTGAATGTTCATACCACGACGTTATACTAAGATACCGTCGTCTATAAAAAGATGCCAAAGCTTTTTTTCTTTGTATTTTATCAAATTAGGAAAAACAAAAACCATGTTTCAGAGAAATTAAACCTGCAATCAAACATTCACAGAGAAAGAAAAATGTTTTTGGTTTCTTATAAATACGACGGTAGCTTATTATTCACGTCGTGTGAATATCCATAACACGACGTTATATTAATATTTACGTCGTGTTAATATGAATATCACGACGTCGTGTAAATATCGCCGTAATAAGTTCTTATTACGTCTTATTTAATATTGTTTCGTCGTTGTTTAAACATTTATATTGTTTCTTCTTTAAACATTTATTACGTCTGATGTTATGTTATTACGTCGTGTAAAATCTTATCATACGTCGTAGTTTATAAATAACCGTCGTTTGTGTTCTAATTTTTTTCCCGAAATATTTTCACTTGCAGGTTTGTTTATTCTGTAACCATGGTTTCTCAAGACCAAAGTAAGTACTCTGGCTCCAAAAAAATGGAGGTAAGGAGCTTGGAATGGTAACTCCTCAAGACAAGCCCTTGAAGAAGATGAAGTTTGTTTCATCTGCTGAGACAGAACCAAGCAGCACGACAACAATTTCTGAGGATTCAAAGTCAGGTCGAGGTATGAGCACAATGCCTCGTGTTGTGAAGAGAAAATTGCAGAAAATCAAGCCAGTTGTTGAGTACAATAAAAGGGGGAAAGGATGTGGCCCTGCACATACTGAGATGCAGTCCTACATTGGTGTGTTGGCACGCTCCAGAGTCCCACTTGTGGACAAGAAATGGGCTGAAATCCCCAAGGATATAAAGGAGCAGATTTGGGAAGCCGTTGACATGGCTTTTGTGGTAGGTCAAGGGGGCAAGACCTCGGTGTTATCTTCTGCTGCCAAGAAATGGAAGGATTTCAAGTCTACACTGACGAGGCATTATATCCTTCCATACATCAAGGAGAGGGAGAAATTAAGCCAACCCCCTGAAGTATATAAATTCATAGAGAAAGCAGAATGGGATGCCTTTGTAGCTTCAAGGTTATCCAAAGAATTTGAGTCTGTGCATTCTCAACATTCACAGATTAGGGAGAAACTTGAGTACAATCATCGATTGTCTCGAAAAGGATATGCTGGTTTGGAGGATCAATTGGAGGAAACCATGCCTGGGGTAGAAATTGATCGATCTACCTTATGGAAGAAAGCTAGACAGGACAAACATGGTAACATCCCGGATCCAAAGGTGGCAGAGAAAGCAAAATTAATTGTAAGCCTACACACTCTGTTTTAAATTTTTATTAAACTGTGTATAATTCTTATTACGTCTTATGTTATATTTTTCCGTCGTGTGAATGATTTTACTACGTCGAAATATTTTAAAAAACGTCGTGAAAGATCTAAATCTGGAATCACAAGTCTGTTTTCTGTAATTATAGCATAAGACGTCGGTGGTTAATTTTTTTCGTCGTGTTAATGTTATTACTACGTCGAAATGTTTTCAAAAACGTCGTGAAAGATCTAAATCTGGAATCACAACTCTGTTTTCTGTAATTACAGCATAAGACGTCGGTGGTTTATTTATTGCGTCGTTTTAAACAACTAACCACGTCGGTTTTAATTAACGTCGTTATAAATATATTATAACGTCGATTTCTATATTGGTGCGTCGTGTGAAATTATATAATGCGTCGTTTGTTTATAAATAACCGTCGTGTGTTTTCTTGTGCTGACTTTTTTGTATGTCTTTGTTTTAGGATGAATTGCAAAAACAAGTGGCTGAAGGCAGTCTGAGTTTAACTGGCAGTAATGATGTGTTGACCTTGGCTTTGGGTCCCGAGCATCCAGGGAGAGTAAGAGGGGTAGGTGCTGGGATTTCCCCTAGGCAATTCTTCAATTTACCTAGACCACAGAGGGTAAAGTTTGCTGATCAATTGAAGGAAAGTGTAAGAATTGTCCTTCAAGAAGAGACTAAGAAGATGGAAGCTAGAACCAAACAATTAGTAGAGGCTGAGAGGGAACATTTACTAAGTCAGCTTTCCCACCTCATCCCCAATTTTGATCCAAGCATGCTTAAACCGAAAACTAGCCCCTGTCAAAACCAAGGTCTACAGCAAAGTCCCAAAATCCAATGTCTGATAAAGCAAGCTGTTCTGGGGCTGAAGTGAGATCCCTACATTTAGAGGATGATACTGCCAGAAATGGGGAACAGCAGGAAGAAACGGTAACATATCTGAACTTTGAATTCTCTGTTTTTTTTTAAACATTAGACGTCGTTATTATGAATAAACCCGTCGTTTTAAAACCATACCACGACGATTTTATAAATAACCCGTCGTGTTTATTTAAATACCACGTCGTATTTAGTTTACTTGTTTTACACGCCATTAGACGTCGTACTTTGTGGTTTTTAGACGACGGTTTTTAGTCCTTAACGACGTAATATACAATTACCACGACGTTTATTATTTACCATCGTTTAATAATTTTAAGACGTCCATAATTCTTACATACCGTCTTATGTTATGCCTTACCACGACGTTTTGGTTTAATTTTTTTACTCTCTGTACAATCTGTCTTATATATATATTTCTTTATTATTTAAAACAGAAATCTGGGGCTTTAGATAATCAAGATGAAGAGAAGAAAGAAGAAAAAAAGATGAACAGAAGATGGGAGAAAAAAAAGATGAAGGGAAGAAGGAAGAAAAAAAAGAGAAAAAAGATGAAGGCAAAAAGGAAGACACAAATGATGAAGAGAAGAAAGAAGAAAAACAAGATGAAGAAAAGCATGACGAGGAGGTATATTCTCATAACTTTGCCTTTTTAATTTGTTTTTCACATTTCAGACGTCGATATTTTTCTTTAAAACCGTCGTTTGTTTTCACATTAGACGTCGGAATTTATTTTCTACGACGTAATAAATTATCTAAAACGACGGTATTTAATTACCGTCGTTTAAATTATAATCAGACGACGTTTTTTAATTTAAACCGTCGTTTTTAATGAATTACCACGTCATTTTATTTTGCTTTATTTCTTTAAACAGGGTAATGAAGTAGTTGATTATTCAAATGTGGAGGTGCCATCTTCCTTACAATCCCTTTGTGGTTATGTGGAAACTACACTAAAGCCACAGGGGAAGATCATGACCTTCAACATTGAGAAGGAGGTGTTTGGTGCAGATCGAAGTACCTTCGTCTTGCATGAAGATATTACACAGTTTGCAGGCATGGAAGAAATTGGGGCTACTGTGGTTGCAGTATATATGAGGTTTGTCCTAATCAAATATCAAACATTATATCATAAGACGTCGGTTGTTTAATTATTGCGTCGTTTTAAACCACTAACCACGTCGTTCTTTTTTACCGTCGTGATAAATTAGTTATCACGTCTGTTTCTATTTCAGTTCGTCGTGTGAAATTGTATAATACGTCGTTTGTGTATAAATAACCGTCGTTTGTTTTATATATTTAGGTGCTTATATGATCTTTTGAGAGAAGCAAATATGTGCAGCATGGTTGGCTTTATCGACCCTGCTCAAGTTAGTGCCAACGCTGGGTCACTAACTGACAGATCACGAATTGTAGCCAGTCGACTTCAGAAAACAGATGGTGAACAGATTTTCATGATGCCTTACAATCCAGGGTTAGTCTCCTTAAAAGGATTTTGTTTGTATGATTTTCACTTATAAAACTGTTTAACTAATTCTGTGTCGTTTGAAACATCTAACCACGTCGGTTATTTATTTATTGAGTCGTTTGAAACAACTAACCACGTCGGTAGTTAATTATCGTCGTGATAAATTTATAATGACGTCGATGATTAAGTTATTACGTCGTGTGAAACTATATAATACGTCGGTTTTTATAAATAACCGTCGTTTTTTATTTTATTTTTGTGCAGCCGTCATTGGGTCTTGCTGATTGTGAGGGCAAAGAGGGAAACCGTCTATTTTCTGGATCCTCTGCCTGGAAATCGTGTGGTTGATGAGGAGGGCAAAAACATCGTGAACAGTGCTTTAAAAATTTATAATTCCCACATAGGCAGACCAGGCCGTAAAGCACCAATTTGGAAAACTCTGCCAGGCACACCAAAGCAACCCAGCAGTGTCGAATGCGGGTATTATGTGATGCGCTTCATGAGGGACATCATCATGGATCCTTCCTTGGAGTTTGAGAAGAAGGTAAGAATAAAATTTTCAGAAACATTTTATGTGGTTTTTTGTATTATCAACGACGGTCATTTAAAATTACCGTCGTTGAATCGATAGACTACGTCGGTTATGAAAAAAAACGTCGTCTGTGTCTGAATTTCTTTTTATTTTGTAAAGCTTAATAATCATTGTTTATGGATTGCAGTTTGCCAAGGGAAAAGATCAAGCGCCATACCCCCAAGCAGCCATTGATGAAGTCAGGAAAGAATGGGCAGAGTTTGTTTGCCTTCATATGGATTAGAGGATTTTTGGAACACTTGATATTTTTATATGTACTAATTTTGTCTATAATATATAATGTACAAATTTTGTCTATAATATACATCCTTTTTTTCCCTGAAAATTTGCTGAGGTTTTCATAATATAAAAGAAAAAACAAATTGCGTAACCGACGTGTAATAACTTTCCAACGACATAATTATGTAAAAAACCGACGTAAAATGATATTTAGACGTGATGGGACGTACATGGGACGTCGTTTTGATGACAATTTCGCCATGGTTTCGCTTTTTAAACGACGTCCTTTTGAACAAGTAAGTCGTTTATTAGGGTTTAGGTTAATACCTTTTAACGACGGTGATTCGGTCGTGGAATATGTATTTTACGTCAGATGGTGAAACATCCGCCATGGTTTCTCTTTTAAACGACGTCCTTTTTACATGTGAGTCGTTTATTATTATTTACAACGTCGTGGTTTGTTGTTGATATAAGAATATTTTATTATTTTTAATTCAAAATTTTAAAAATAAATTTAAAATAAATTCAAAAAATTCAACTTCAACTCCTATGAAGTCATTGATATATTTTCTTCCCCCTAAACCCCAAAAAAATGCAGTTTGTGTAATAAAAGTTTAAAATGACCAACCAAAATAAAATTGTTTTGATGAGTCATAGCATCACTTATATAGTTTGATGGTTTAGGGTTTAGGGTTTGGGGTTTAGGGTTGTTATTTATTAGGGTTTATGGTTAAAGTATAATTTTTGGGGTTTAGGGTTTATGTTTGTTATTTATTAGGATGTAAAACCATAAACAATTTTATAAAATTAAATTTTACAAATATATAATTTATGGTTTTAAAGTTTAGGGTATTACTTTTAACGACGGTGATTGAGTCGTGGAATATTGAGTTTACGTCGTATGGTGAAAAATCCGACGTGGTTTTTCTTTTAAACGACGTTTTGTTTACACGTAGTCGTTTATTATTATTTACAACGTCGTTAGTTACTTAACCCCGCCGTGGTTTGTTGTTGATATAAAATATTTTATTATTTTTAATTCAAAATTTTAAAAATAAATTTAAAATAAATTCAAAAAATTCAACTTCAACTCCTATGAAGTCATTGATATATTTTCTTCCCCCTAACCCCCAAAAAAATGCAGTTTGTGTAATAAAAGTTTAAAATGACCAACCAAAATAAAATTGTTTTGATGAGTCATAGCATCACTTATATAGTTTGATGGTTTAGGGTTTAGGGTTGTTATTTATTAGGGTTTATGGTTAAAGTATAATTTTTGGGGTTTAGGGTTTATGTTTGTTATTTATTAGGATGTAAAACCATAAACAATTTTATAAAATTAAATTTTACAAATATATAATTTATGGTTTTAAAGTTTAGGGTATTACTTTTAACGACGGTGATTGAGTCGTGGAATATTGAGTTTACGTCGTATGGTAAAAAATCCGACGTGGTTTCTCTTTTAAACGACGTTTTGTTTACACGTAAGTCGTTTATTATTATTTACAACGTCGTTAATTACTTAACTCCGACGTGGTTTTTCATAGTTTTAACGCCTTTTTTGATTTTGCGTGGTACATAGTTTTACCACGACGTCCTTAATGTAATAAGCGTCATGTTTAATGTTAAATTTTAACGACGCGTGTTTTTTCGGTCGATGTTTTAAAAAGCGCCCTTTCTTAAAATATTCGCGGGACCTAAAATTTTCAGATTTGGCTCTTATTTTTATACTTCTAACCCTGAACCCTAAAATTTTCAGATTTCGCGCAACATAACATTTCGCTCTCTCATTTTGTCGGATCTTTTAATCACTCTCTGTTATGTTGAATTGGGAATGGATTTA
This sequence comes from Prunus armeniaca, assembly GCA_903112645.1. Classification (NCBI taxonomy): domain Eukaryota; kingdom Viridiplantae; phylum Streptophyta; class Magnoliopsida; order Rosales; family Rosaceae; genus Prunus; species Prunus armeniaca. Next base: position 14,069,763 of record CAEKDK010000001.1, read on the forward strand.
TTGAAGGAATGGATTTCATTTTGTCGGATCTTTTAATCACTCTATGTTATGTTGAATTGGGAATGGATTTATTGCTTGTTTTCATGCTTAGTATATGTTGGTTTCTTGCTTGGTTTCATGTCTATGTTGTGTTCTTAATAGGGTTTTGGGATCTTGAAAATAAATTGGATATCGACGCGTTTTCAGGCATACGACGACGGTTTTTACTTTAAACCGTCGTTTTTATTACTTATACACGACGGTGTTATTTAACTACTGTCGTGGTTATAATTAGACGACGTAAAATCCGTCGTCTATATATGTCAAATACGTCTGTTTTTGTTTAAAAACTGTCGTCTCTGTTGTATATTACTTGCTATTAGACTTTATATAATCTGCTATAGTGATGGTCATTGCTTGTCTTTTCACTTTATTATATATAATAGGGTATAGTGTCGGAGATGGATAAGTCATGGATGCACTCGGATAGAAGATCGAAGGCATATGAGTTAGGGGTGGAAGCATTTTTGAACTTTTCTGTAGAAAATCTTCTAACTACCACACATATCCGTTGTCCATGTGTTAAATGTGTTAATTTGAAATTGTTTGGGGTTGGAATTATAAGGGATCACTTATACTTTAATGGAGTTGACCAAAGCTATAAGAATTGGACATTTCACGGAGAACCTTGGGAAGCAGCTACTAATGCTAGTAGAAATGTTGAAGAAGATGATGACCATAGTAGGTACAGTTTTGTGTCTGAAGAAATAGAGATGGATGATAATGATTTTGGTGATTTTGGATCTGATCCTTATGAGTTTGCCAATGTGATTGGGGATGGAGATCAACCATTGTACCCTGGTTGTAGAAAGTACACGAAGTTATCGGCATTAGTGAAGTTGTATAATTTGAAGGCAAAATATGGGATGAGTGATGTCTGTTTTACAGAATTATTGATACTTCAAGGCGATTTGCTTCCAGAAGGAAATACAATACCGGCCTCTATGTATGAGGCAAAAAAGACTTTGTGTGCATTGGGGCTGAGTTATGAGAAAATGCACGCATGCCCCAATGATTGCATCTTGTATAGGAAGGAGTATGAGGATTTAACTCATTGTCCTAATTGTGGTATCTCAAGGTGGAACGAAGGCAAAGATTCAATCTTGAAAGAGGGTGTGCCAGCGAAGGTGGTGTGGTATTTTCCTCCAATTCCAAGGTTTAAAAGGATGTTTCGATCACATGAGACCGCTAAGAGTTTGACTTGGCATGCTGCTAGAAAATCTCTTGACGGTTATATGTCTCATCCAGCGGATTCCCCGTCTTGGAAACTTCTTGATGATAAATGGCCCGAGTTTGGTAATGAGCCGAGAAACTTGAGATTGGCTCTTTCATCTGATGGATTCAATCCCCACAGTTCTCTAAGTAGCAGATATAGTTGCTGGCCAGTTATCTTAGTTACATATAATCTCCCTCCATGGCTGTGCATGAAACGAAAGTTCATGATGTTGACCTTATTGATTTCCGGTCCTAAACAGCCCGGAAATGATATAGACGTCTACTTGGAGCCTTTGATTGATGATTTAAAATCTTTGTGGGATGGGATTGGAGGAGTGTATGATGCACATAATGGAGAATACTTTACACTCAGAGCTGCATTAATGTGGACAATTAATGATTTCCCCACCTATGGAAACTTATCTGGTTGTGTTGTTAAAGGATATAAAGCTTGTCCAATATGCGGCGATGATACACCTAGTCACAGGTTGAAAAATGGCCACAAAATTTGTTACATTGGGCATAGAAAATGGTTACCGATCAATCATCCATATAGGAGGCAACGTGCAGCTTTTAATGGGAAACCTGAATATGGCACGCCTCCTGAGCCATTAACCGGAGAAGAAGTGCTGCATATGGTTGAAGATGGTGACAGAGTTTGTTGGAAGAAGAAATCAATATTCTTTGATCTCGAGTATTGGAAATACCTTCCTGTGAGGCATGTCCTAGATGTTATGCACATTGAGAAGAATGTTTGCGATAGTATCATTGGTACATTGCTGGAGATCCCTGGAAAAAATAAAGATGGGATTGCTGCTCGATTAGATTTATTGAACATGGGGGTCAAAACTGATTTGCAACCCGAGTATGGAGAAAGACGTACTCGTTTGCCTCCCGGGCCTTGGAATTTGTCAAGAGCAGAGAAGAGAGAGGTTTGCAATTCTTTCTATGGTATGAAGGTCCCTGAAAGGTTATTCTTCAAATATAAAAAATCTTGTATCTTTACAAGATTCAAGACTTCTTGGCCTTAAATCACATGATTGTCATACCTTAATGCAACAATTGCTCCCTGTGGCAATTCGTTCTGTTTTGGAGAAGCCTGCAAGGTATGCAATAACTCGTTTGTGCTTCTTCTTCAATGCTATATGTGCAAAGACTGTTGATGTTTCCAAGCTAGATAAGTTGGAAGAAGATGTAGTAGTTACTTTGTGTTTGCTTGAGAAGTACTTTCCCCCTTCATTCTTTGATATCATGGTTCATCTAGTAGTACATCTTGTCAGAGAAGTTCGTCTGTGTGGGCCAGTATATTTTAGATGGATGTATCCGTTTGAAAGATATATGAAAGTGCTAAAGGGGTATGTTTAGAATCGTACTCGTCCCGAAGGTTGCATTGCTGAGCGGTATATAGCTGAAGAAGCTGTAGAGTTTTGTACCGAGCATTTATCTGATGTTAGTACAGTTGGAGTGCCTTCAAGCCAAAAGATGGGAGTTTCAAAGCCATTATCAGGTTTCACAGTGAGCGTAGTTGATCGGGACCTGTTGAACCAAGCACATCTATATGTCTTGGAGAATACGGAGGAAGTCCTACCTTATATCGAGTACGTATGAGTTTTATTCTTTAAGTTTCCATTTTAAATTATTTCTTATGTTTATCTTATATGTTTGGGACCGTAATACTTGAATTTTGTGTGTCATGTAGGCAACATATGATCCACATCCAGACCGCTTATCCAAAATTTAGAAAGAGAACAAAGTGGCTGCAGGATAAGCACAATAGCACTTTCATTCAATGGCTACGCTTCAAGGTATATGTTATTGAATAACATATTGGACTTTTAATTTTCTTCTTTCTATGTTAGATTGAATTAAGTTATGATTAATTTGCAGGTTCAAAGTGAACTTAATGAGGAAGACAATCATGGCGTATCAGAAAATTTAAGGTGGCTAGCAGCTGGTCCAAACATGGCAGTGCCATTATATAAGAGCTATCTCATTAAAGGTATTAAATTCAACATCAAGGCACAAGATGATGTGCGGACAACTCAAAATAGTGGAGTTTATTTACTTGCACATACTATGCAAGTTGCTAGTGCCAAGGATAAAAACCCAATTCTCTCAAATATGGGTTTCTATGGTGTCATTCAAGAAATTTGGGACCTTGACTACCAAAAGTTTACAATCCCAGTCTTTAGGTGTGATTGGATTGATAATACTTCTGGTCTTGTAGTGGACGAACCTGGATTTACCCTTGTAGATTTGAGTAAAATTGGACATAGGAATGACCAATTTGTTTTGGCTTCTCAAGTCAAACAAGTATTTTTTGTTGACGACCCGATGCATCGTGGTTGGTCGGTAGTGTTATCAATGCCTAATAGAGAATATAATGATGTTATTGGTGATGATGTCTTAGGTGATGTGAGAATTGAGTGTGAACCATTTACTAGGGGGATGCCAAATGTTAACACATTTGATGAAGTGGTGGTTGAGTTAGGGAGTCAAAATATTCGAGATGGGTGTGAAGATATAGGGTTGAATGATGCTTTATGTAATTGGCAGTGTATGACATTAATTTTGTAATATATTGTAATGTGATTTCTTCACTTTCATTATACAGGTTTTGGCCACAAAACAATCAGTACAAAAATTACTGGTTCCAGATTACAAACACAACGGTTTTGATAAAAATGTGAAAAACAAACGTCTGTTCTAATAAATAACGACGTTTTGGAGCATTCAACGACCGCAATATATTTACCGACGTCTTAAAGCAAAGTAACAATGAAGAACCACGACGCTATTGTGAAACAGTTATCCAGGATAACACGTCGGACAAGCATAAAGAACCGCCATGTAATTCAAAATAACACGACTCCAATCCCATAACACCGACGTCTAAAAGACGAGAACTTTAACCTGAACGTTACAAAAGACGACGTCGTCATGAATTTACCACGTCGCATGTTCTTTCATAAACGAAGTGGAAAAGGATGAATTCACGACGGTATTTGAAGTCCATTAAATTTGTCGACGTTAAGATTTATGAATTAGACGACGTTAATTTTTTTAATGAAGACGTATAAATTATTAAACACGACGGTCTTTTTCATGGTACCGACGTTGTATATAGACGACAACGTCGTCCTTATAAATTACTGTGTCGTAATTAATGACCCCATCATTTTTTCCACGTCGTTTATTTTCAAAATATGACGTATAAATTCTGTAATACGGCTCTCATTTATTTGGAACCGACGTTGTTTATTCATTTCAACGTCGTCTCAGTAAATACATACGTCGTAATTAATGAACCTGACATCTATTTCCACGTCATAATTCGTAGAAAAATCGAAGTGGAAAATTTATTTTACGACGGTATTTGAAGTCCATTAAACTTGTCGACGTTAAGATATATGAATTAGACGACGTCAATTTTTTAAATGAAGACGTATAAATTATTAAAGACGACAGTCTTTTTAATGGTGACGACGTTGTATATAGACTACAACGTCGTCATTATAAATTACTGTGTCGTAATTAATGACACCATCTTTTTTCACGTCGTTTATTTTCAAAATATGACGTATAAATTCTGTAATACGGCTCTCATTTATTTGGAACCGACGTTATTTATCCAATTCAACGTCGTCTCTGTAAATACATGCGTCGTAAGTAATGACCCTGACATCTATTTCCACGTCATAATTCATAGAAAAATCGAAGTGGAAAATTTATTTTACGACGGTTGTGGGAAATGTTGTGACGTAGTAGGTGTCAATAACGTCGTCTATTATGATTGTAAAGACGTCGTATTTATATTTGTCATCTGTTTCCTTTTTAACGACGTTTTTTTTTGTTGGAGTTGGTCGTCTATTCTCATCCTCGACTGTTTTTTTATGTCTTTTTGCAGCACAAAGACGCCGGTTTTTATTTTTTGATGACGTTTTTTGTTTTAACAACGACGGTTATTCACCGTCGTGGTTTGGTTATGGAAAAGATGTCGGTGGATTCCACGACCATTTGAAAACAGAATACACGACGGTGAATTCCCGTCGTGTTTTTCCTTTTTTGTAGTAGTGAGTCAATGGTTTTCAAGGCAATGAGGAACTTTACCCTTCTATCATTGGAACAAACACAAAACGGGTGAACAAACACGTGCATAAAGTAAAAGGTGCTTGAATTTAAATATAATTGAAAGACAAGTGCGGAAAGTAAAGTGCGTAGAATAAATATTTAAAGACGAGTACGTAAAATAAAGAATGTAAAGACAAGTGCGTAATTTAAAGTGCATGAAATAAAGAATTTAAAGACGAGTGCGTATTGTAAATTGTGTAAATTAAATAATTGAAATGCGAGTGCGTAAAGTAAAGGGCGGAAAGTAAACTAGATTACGAAGAACAATAAATAAACATGAATTGAAGTTATTGTAATTAAAATAGAATTGAAAAAGAAGAACAAGAATGTAAAGGCATAATTGAAATCTATGGAAACTAGAACGGGAAAAATAAGAACTAGGCTATGGCTACATTATGCTACTCCTATGATAGAAATTGAAGAAAATGTAAAATGACAAGTTGTGTGTTGTGTCGGGCCTTTCTCTCTATAGGGGCTTTTTTCTTCCGGTAGCTGTAAATGGGCTGGGCTGCCGTAAAGGGCAAATTGATGAAATTGTCCCATTTGTCTGAGTTCGAAAATCAAGCCCCAAAATGCTTCGAAAGGGCAGTAGATCCTTAGGAAGCATCTTGGTTATCTTCACCAACCAAAACAACAGCAACTTACAGATAAATTCTTGGCTTGGCATGAGAAGCTTGTGCCATGAGAGCAAAATTGTCATGAGTTTAACACTAAAGAGAAAACTAAGTGTTCCTAGGGGAAAGATGCGGTATTAAGGTTGGATAGAAAGGATTTTGCAGAGAGGTTTGGTTGAGCATAAGGAAAAAGAGAGAAAAAGATGGTTTGAGTGTTTTTCCGGCAGCTTGACAGAGACTCTGTCAAGTGTTAGAACAGCTTGCCAAGAAGGAAAACTAAGGGAAAAGGATGAGCTGAGCACGAAATTGCTGGGTTTTGGTAGTAAGAGAGGAAGCTTGCTCTCTGATGTGGTTGATGCTTGTTGGGTAGAAGAGGCCCCCTTTTATAGCCCCTGGAAGCTGACATTTTCCAAGAAACCCTAATGGTTTCTATCCAATTTGGCCAAGTCTTTCCCTTCATTTCTCCCCTCATCTCTTCAATCATCCTTTTTTGGTGAAATCCACTCTAACCATTTGCACAAAATCAGGGATTTGTGGGGGCTCAAGGCCCCCTTTCCCGCGGCTATTTCAAACTCCTATTTTCAGCTATCTTTCTCCCTTCTTTTCTCCCTTCTTCCAAGGCTAGGTCTGATGAGGGAAAGAAATAGGTATGCATGCTGGTTCAAAGGGTGATGTGCGCTCCAATATCCCTTGGTCATTTGGAAGTTTTTGCTTGAAACTTGCTCCTCCCATGTGCTGGAGCTTCTCAGTAGCTTTTCAGACTTTCCTTTGTGGCTTTATTCTTCAGCCAAGTGCTGGAGCTTTGCAACTCTTCTATTGTAATTGTATGGGCCAAGTTGATTTATTGAGTAAGTGGGCTTTCTTTATCAAATGTTTGGGCTTTTTGGTTGAGTAAATAGGCTATTTTGGTTAGGCTATTTTTCTTTGGAGTGATGGGCTATTCTTTTCTCTCTTGTGCTTACCCACATGTTTGGGCCTATGAAATGGACTTGAGTCTCGAGACTCCCAAGCAACCCAGGACTTCCATTTCTCGGCCCATCAATGGGCCTCATGAAAATTTATTACCATCCATACCACAACCCACTCAAGCAAGCCCCGGGCATCTTGCGTGGCTTGGGCCCACTTAAGCTTGTAGCGTGGCTGTTTGTGCCTAATAAATCACGGCCGTCAGAAGGGACCTCTTCTCGGCCGTGGCACCTGTTCATGGATTGAAACGGCCACGTTTCGTCAGACATTTAGCCTTTTCGAAAGCAGAAGAAAATACGAAGGCAGGATTTTCTCGGCCTCACAACCACGACATTATGGGCCGAGACCGAGGTCCATGAAAGACCCGGCCGAAGATACTGTGGTCAAATCGCCACGTGGCCTCAAGGTCCCACGCCCCATTTAATGAAGTAGTGCCTCTGACCGCCACAACAAAACCACTAGGTGCAAAAAGCATTTAATGCACGAGGGCAGAAGGGAAGTGATTGAAGTCAGGATTTGGTAATAGGAATCAGAGTGGTTAGGCGTAAACATTCTCACAAAGCATCCTCACAGCTTGAGGTCAGGTCACCAACCACTGGACCAGAGCATTAAATGCGTTCCCACGGCCAAGGGGGCAGAGCCCACGATCAGGGCTGTGGCCGAGATTTGCCGAGATTTATGGGGGTCACACCACCATGCTCCTCAACCCAGACCACCATGCTTCACGATCCCAAATGCCGATGTGACGACTCACTTGCCTCGATCAGACTCCACCATGCAGATATTTTTAAGCCATATCAGGCAGATCTTTTTTCAGCCTCGATTGGCCCTCCAGGACTCCTCCTATAAATACTAAGCTCAGGACCACGTTCAAGAGGTTCAAACACCAAACCAAACACCAAACCAAAAGCCTCCCACGGTGCAACTTATATTTTCTGTAATGCACTTTCAATACCTTTACATGCTTTCCTAGGAGTAGTGGTAGATTGTAAGGAAAATCCATTCATCAATATATCACACGACCCTTGATTTTTCTAGGCGCCGGAGCATCATCCTTGCTACCGCCTCATTCACCCCATATATCATACGACCGTCGCTCTCTGAGTAACGCACCGGAGCATCGCCCAAAATCCACCAACATCACCACTAAACGGCCTTGTAGCTCAGGCCGTGAACCTGACGGCCGAGATAAGTTCCTCTCTCGGCCACAATCGTTTGACTAGAAGTCCAACTCCAAACAGGCGCATCATTTGAACATCTTCTACCCAAACCCCATCACCATCTCAACGCACGGTAGACCGTGCTGGCACGCCCACACACAACCGCACCGCATCCAAAAGAAGGACGTCACGTGTTGACGCACATCCCCTCGGCCCGGAGCACCAGGCCGCGAGATTTGCGACGAACCAACAGTGGCATGATGCTTATTTGCTTGGCGTGGCATGTGTGCAAAGCGTATATGCCCAAATTGGGTTTCTTCTTGATAAGGTATCGTATTGGGCCGAGAATTTATTTGGGCCGAACCTTGGATTTTTTGGGCCTCCACACTCTCTTCCATAAGCATGGTATTTATAGGGGCTTTGGTGTGTCTCAATTTGGTCGGTCGTCAATTGGCTTTCAAGTCAATCATAATTGCTCTAGAATATCTTCAATCCCTTGTCTCATGCGTGTGATTTAATGTGAATAATAATATTTGATTTGATTTTCCTTCCATCTTGAGCTCTCCCAACAATAACTTTAGTTTACCATCAAGTTGGCATATAATTCCTTCTTTATTTGAATTGTAACCTATGATAAAATCCTCCTATGAATTATCTCTCTCCTTATTTAAGCATTGGTTGATTTTATATATTTGGCCGCTTTTAGTCTTTTGACCGTATCTACATTTTCGACTGCTTTCAGTCTTTCGATCGTATCTACACTTTCGGCCACATATAGGGTTTCAACCACTTTTATGCTCCCGGCCATATTGATGTGTTCGGCCAGATTGGGGTATTCCACCACATGTAGATATTCTGCTACATTTATGATTTTGGGCTTCTATCCGGCCTTATTGATTAGGCCCGCTGAAATATAGCTTGGACTCACTATTAGTTTAATTGTCGGATCTCAGGCCTGACCCGGTCAAATTTCAACCATGCCCAAACAAATTGCTTTTCTGGTGTTTACACTGACATAATTTTCTCTCAAATAGAACTCATTAACACCCAGATTTCACACACTTTCTTCTTTCCTCTTACTCTTCCTTTCTTTCCACTCTTCTCCATTGGTGTGTTTTGCTAAGCAATGGGAAGCCTATTTATAGGCAAATTGGATGGCTTCCAACATCATCATTAAGATTTTTTAATATTATTTCCTTTTTTTATTTGGGCTCCACCACTTTCTTTACAACACTCTCCCTTGGAGACCATAATGTATGGAATGTGCCTCGTTAAAAACCTTACCAGTAAAACCCAGTGGGACAAAAACTAGTCGAAGGGAAATAGAATACATAACCATGTGTAACATAAAATTCTATGTATATTGACAACTAGTTGAAGGGAAATAGAATACATAACCATGTGTAACATAAAATTCTGTGTATATTGACATGCATGCGACACTGTCTCGTTAAAACCTTGCCAGGAAAAACCAAGTGGGATAAAAACCTAGACGAAGGAAAAAGAGTACAGTGTATGAAGATCTTTATTGACAGCATACTCCCCCTGATGCTTGGCAACATATCTTTTAAGTCATATTGTTGATCATATTTCTGAATGTCATAGTTGACACTGCTTCTGTGAGTCAATCTTGTAATATTGTTGGATGCTCCCCTTGAAGAATATCTCCTCTTGATATCTTCATGACTATCTTTCTAGAGGGAAGATCTTTTGAATTGAGTGAATCATGTAGCCATCAACAATTCATGTAGTTGAGTAAGCAAATATATTCCCAGTGAGCTATCTCTATGTAAATCATAGAAATTTCCAGAGTCCGCGAATCAAACAAGACCTGGGCTATTTGTAAGTTCACTTGAAAAGAATATGCCCGTATACGGTTTTATGCAGAGATAGCATCAAATATGTCTCACATCATCCCAAAAGTGGTGGTGATGGAGCTGAACACTATCTGAAAAATATAATGTTTGGTCCAGTATACTTCTGGAAAAACATTTAAGTGCCTAACGAATAATCCACATAAAAATGCTTCAATACTTTCTTAGTATAAGCAAGAATCGTGGTGGCATAATGCTCAATCTTCAAGCCGAGAAAAATATTTCTTGAACTCTTCAGGAGTTTTGACCAAGTATTAATTCTTCAGGAGTTTTGATCAATTATCAACTCTTCAGGAGTTGTAATGTAACCATATCATAATTAGTGTACTCATTGAGGCAATTTGTACATATTAGTATTGAGTACAAAATTTGTGCTTCAGGCACATGTCCTTTACAGACTTGCTTGTTGCAATTTCAATCGTTCAAGGATTTAAGGGATCACACTTTATGACACATTATATAGCTTTAACCCAGCTATTTATACATCTTTAGAGAATCGCTTTTGGCGATGTGATCCTTGCATTTAATAACCCTTAAAGATAACATGTTGGTCTCTGTAAATATGCAATAAGAAGGCATGATTGCATATGTAAACCAACATTTCTTGTTTCTACCAGAAACATTGTGTCATACAAAGTGAGTATATTCCTCTTCATTCTAACACTCATGCGTAACCTTCAGGGTTAACATCTCTTTAGGGTTCGTACTATGGGTTTGTTCCTTTACATTCATTCTCATCTGTAATGGAATTGCCTCTCTCCATTCAGGAAGTTGGGACATTTAGAACCCATATATCTGTCATGCTGTAGGCATGCCGTAGATTAATACATACATGTCAATTAATAGTCCTTTTGGGACTTTAAACCATATAATTTGCTGCACATTAGGTGTGCACCGTATTAATATTGACATCTTAATGGATTTTCCTTCCGGAACTTCAATCCATATCATTTGCTACGCAACAGGCGTGCATCATATTGATCACTGCTATACCCATGTTCTATTCTTTTGGGACTTTAATCTATGCAGTGTTTTATCAATGTATTCAACTTGCAATCTGTGAAATTTGCATTAATAATTTATGAATACATTCTAGAATGATACAAGCCATTCTTTTGGAATGGTCATAATACAAGTCATTCTTCTGGAATGATCTATAATGCAAGTCATTCTTCTAGAATGGTCCTTTGCATGACATCCTTATTGAATGGCCTTATCTCCCCATTTGGTTACCTTTAAGGATGTCGTAAAAAATATCAAAATATGAGTACAAGCATGAAATAACACAAGTATTGCTTACATCCTTAGGTGGGAGAAACTTTGCTCAAATATCATTCAAGCTCGTATCGGCTCAGCAAATACAATGTAATGCTTGATGATCTAGTTATATCTTGTAAGAGCAAAAATCATAATTCTTCCATCTTTGTAAAAAAAAAAAAAAAACCCTCATTGTTAGGTTCACTACATGGATTTGTTCTTCATATGTTCGTTCTAAAGAAACAAAATCCTTTATGAGCAGAGAGTTGTAAAAAGAAAGAAAAGATAAAAGAATTGTGATATTGATTGCAAGGTAGGTAAGAAATCAGGGAAGGAACTAGTGAGGTAACAAACAACAAACTCTCACTTCTCCTAGCTTCGAAAAACTTCGGGAGATTAGAGCTTGTGGTTGTCCTTACAGTTCCTTGATCTAGCTGAAACGTGATCAGGATAGTCTCATTTCCCGAATGGATGATCAAAGATAGTCTCGCTTCTCAAGCACATCGAGCGCTCACTGATAGGAAAAACAAGTGGATATTGCATCACTAGATATGGAGAAAGCTGGAGAAAACTAGATGTATTCTGCAAAGAAAATTTCGTTAGTAACATATTTATACACAAATTAGAGGAACAGTTTGATCCGGTGAATCTCAAATTAACTATGGAAATTTGTGTGGTTCTCAAGATGCTTCTTAAAAAGTAACTTCATGAAATCCGCAAAGCAAGATTGGCTTTGACGAAAATAGTCCTTGAGAACCCTTAAAGTGTTGACAGACATTAATAGAGGCTATGTGAAGTTTTAGAATCTGGAAAAGAAAAAGGAAATATGGGGATCCGAGAAAATATTGAGATCCTAGAAACAAGGCCTGATTTGAGTAACTGCGTTTCAACTCTACATCATTTCATTTTCTGAAAATTCATATTTTCTACTAATTTCCTCGAAACCCTTTTAAAATGGCTTCCTCCTTCTTCTCCTCCCAAACATCTCGATTTAAATGTTGCTCCCAAAACTACTCGTGATGCCAAAATTTGGCGTCCATCCTTTGTATTCCAAAATCTTCATCTCACAGTTAATGATTCTGTGATGATGAATGATACGACTGTTGTCATAGTAGCTACGAATTTCCTTACTCCTATGGATGAAATAATGTTAACAGGAAGGTTTAACGAAGAGGCTATTGATGACCCAATGGCTTTTAGCATTCAGAGTGTTGCTTCTGTTTCTAACATGGCTGATCGTTTGCATGCCAGAGCAAACGAGATTCAAGAGTTGAACACTGAAAATTTGTCTCTTCAGAGAATGCTTCATGAGTCTCAACAAGAGGTTGAGAAACTTAAAGAGGAAAATAAGGCCTTGTTCAAACTGGTGAGTTCATACTCCATTGATACGCGGACAAGGCTTGACATGCTGCAGATTTCCAATGAAAAGATTATGGGAGACCACGAGAGGTTCATGGCTAAGCTTAAGAGGTGCCATCCTCTTCCTTCAGAGGCTTCCAGAACATAATGGAATTCTATAGATTTAAAAGAGCCTGCTTTTTCCTTGCAGGTGAAAATAATCTATCTGTTATATGCTCCTTTCATGTTATAATAATTGGGTAAATTCTTAGACTTGCACCTATGGTTTTTACGTGTTTTCAAAACAACAGTTTGGAACCTTGTGCCTTATAGGTTCACATAACGACATCAAATTTCTCAAATTACATATTTCAATGCATGTCAGTCCGGAACTTCTGGCTCGGGTTAAACACGACTTCAAAATTTATTTGCCTTTTTCAAATGGGCATAAAATATAAATTGAGTAAAAGCCATGATAATATTGCAATATAGTAATGAAGAGCATTAACTACTATATACCTAATACTTCATATTTGGGATCTCTCATATACTTCAGGTTCTAAATATTGTCAGATTTTAAACTTCAGGCCAAAATCTCATATTTTCATGGTATTGTCCATGTTTGGAGGAGATTCTGGCTTCTCATTTAATTGCTCATTCATAAGTTTAAGGAACTGCAGGTTCCCTTTTGTATATAGTGACGGTTTACCCAAAATGGTTAATATTTAGGGAAATAAGGCTTCATGCCACCAGTTTTTTAATTTTAACTGGAAATACCACTTTTTCCCACATAATTGTCCATGTTTTGAGGAGATTTTTGCTTCTCATTTAATTGCTCATCTATGAGTTTAAGGAACTGTAGGTACCCTTTTGTATATAGTGACGGTTTACCCAAAATGGCTAATATTTAGGGAAATAGCGCTTCATGACACCAGTTTTTTAATTTTCACTGGAAATACCACTTTTCCCACAAATTTTGCAAATATCACCTATAAATATATATTTATTGTCCGCTTATTGCACATATAACACTTTTTCTGAAATTTAATTTTCTCTCTTAGCTCTCTCTTGGCTTTGTCTCTCTTTGTCGCTTAGCTCTCAATCTCTTTTCGCTTAGCTCTCACTCTCTCTTCACTCTTTCTCTATCACTATGCTCTCGTTCTCTCTTGTGCAGCTATCTCTCTCTCTCTCTCTCCTCTCTCTCTCTCTCTCTCTCTCTCTCTCTCTCTCGTGCTCTCTATCTCTCTGACGCAGTGCTCTTCCTCCCCCAATGGTGTTTGTTCATCGAAGCTCAACTCCATTCTTCACCTCCAAAAGGTACTGTTCATTGTCATTTTCTTAGGGGTTAGGGGTTTCTCTGAAGTTGGTTTAGGGTTTCTGGGTTTCTATGAAATTGGTTTAGGGGTTTCTTCAAAATTGGGTTAGGGTTTAGGGGTTTCTCTGAAATTGGTTAGAGGTTTCTCTTAAATTGGTTTAGGGTTTAGGGGTTTTTCTGAAATTTTCTGATTCTGATGATTCCGTGTTTGAAATAGTGAATGGGTTTGTTCTTTGTGGATAGATTCTTGCATTTGATTTGGGATTCGCTTTACTGCTGTTGTTTTGTTGTTGTTATTGATGTTGTATTGCTGTTTTTTTGTTGTTGTATTGTGATTTTAGTGGTGTTGTATTGGCATTGTAGTGCAGTTGTATCGCTAGTTTATTGTGGTGTTATTTCCATTCCATTATGGTTTTAATAGTTTTGGCGATTTATTGCTAGTTTATGTGTTTCTTTGTTGTTTTGTTTCATCTAAATAAAGGAAATTGTAGGTGTTCATTTATAGTCTCTACATTAGCCACATGAATCTTTATAGTTTGTTTTGCAATTGCAGTAGCTTTTTGATGTCTGTAGTTTGTACATAAATATCCGTTTATTCTACTATGCAGGCCGAGTCCATAAATCTTCTTTCGATGTTCCATCTGTACTGTATTTCATTTGTTCTCTTTTTATGACATACATGTATATCGGTATGGTGATGAGTAGATTGTAGGAAGCATTGATGCTGTTGGGCTAGTTCTTCTAGCCTTTGCTCTTAAACCGTGTATGAAGTTGATCCTTGGGTTATGAAATCACTTTGACAGTTGGGTGGTGTTTGGTTTATGGATGGAATGTAATCCATATTTAGTAAAATGGAATGTAGATAAGAGTGAAGTGTGGAGAGAGTTTGAGAGTAGATAAGAAACTGAAATTAGGTTAAAAATGCAATTGGTATTATTTCACATTTCAAGGGATTGACAGTTGATGGGAATGGTCATTTCACTCCACAGTTTAATCCAATAAAGCAAACACTGTCTTATACGTGGCATTATAAATGAAAGTGGTGTATCAAATGGGATTTGTGGCATTTTTTAGGAAGCCTTGTGGAGAGAAAATATAAAAGCAACACTTGTGGAGAGAAAATATAAACCTTGAAGGTACAATGAATTCGTATTTTTTTTTGTCATGGGACAGGTTGGTGAACATACATGCATTGCATATTAGGTTCTATTGCTCCTCTATTGTACTTTTATCATGATATATCTCGTTCCTATTGCTTCTATCTGCCTCTGTATTGTGTGTTTATTGCTTTGATATTGTGTATATTTCAACAGCCTGAAATTATTTGTATAATGTTGGTGTGCAAGGAAATATGGTTTCTAAAGTAAAGTTGATGATTGATGAGGATGAAAAGTTCTAGGGAAAGGCATTGTCCATTTCCCATACAAAGACCGCCATCGGTACAATTAAGGAGAAATTGAGTCTGCAACAGTTACAAAGGTTCCAAGATAGTTGTTTTGGTCATCTATTACTGATTGAAGACCTTAAGTGGACAGCACAAATTGTCCACGGGTTGTTGTTGAGGAAGGCTAAATTTGAAGACAATTTCCCAGGTGAACGGGATAAAATTCATTGTTGGCAATAAGGTGATACAATTCACAACGCAACAGTTTTGCGTCATCAAGGGGCTAAGGTTCGGAAACCTTCCTTTCATTCCGATTGCAACTAACGAAAACTACTCATTGAAAAAGAAAAACTTCTACAACAATAAAATTGTCACCCTTTCCGAACTAGAAAAAGCCTTCATTGACTGCACTGATGAGGAGGATGTCTTAAAGCATGGATTTCTATATTTTGTTGTTTTTGTGCTGTTGGGTAGTGAAAAACATGTATTGACATGTGTTATTTGAAATTATTGGAGGACCTTGAAGAGTTTCCAAAGTATCCATGGGGCGTTGTTTCATATGCGAAGACAAATGCCTCACTTGTGAGGGGACTTTGTGCAAATTACCATCGAGTAAAAGTGTCCTAAAAAACTACAAAAACCAAAAAATCTGAAAAGAAATCAAAGACAATGGCAAGTGGTAGACCAAGAGAGTACCACATAAAAGGTTTGGTCTTTTGAGGTGTTTCCAACATTGGATATATTGCATTTTGTTTTCCATGAAGAGAATGGCCACATCCTGGTATACTATAATGGATGAGCAAAACTTTGGCTCGTTTTCACGAGATAATGAGCCAAGTATTCGAAAACTGTGAGGTTAGTTAAGTTCATAATGATTATGTTACGCATGTGAAAAAATAATAAGTTTACTGATATGTATAAATTGTAGGTTGATGTGCAACTTCTCCACCCAACTAATTGACAAGCAATAGCCCTATTGGACTTGGGGAGACATGATGAAAACACTGAAGAAATTGTTGAATTGTTTGTCGATGAGGCCGAAGAAAATACCAGCACTTCTGTTGAAGAAAAAGATGACGAAGTTGACGAAACAGCTACCCTTCCCTCGTCTTCTAAGGTGAGCATGACATTTTTGCAATATATAGGTCACAATAAAATTAATGGCGCTGCTGTATAATCAGTATATAGTCAATATATAGGCAATACGATAGCAAAACAGTAGCAATATTTGGGTTATATTTTGTAAGTATTGTAACAGTTACATTATAACTGTATGCAAGATAAACTCTCGTCGATTGAGTTACGCACTTTGAAGCATGAGTTTCGAACCACAAAGGATGAATTGGCAAAGGTAGCCAGTTCAAATCGAGCGCTTAGAAAGAGAGTGCGTGACTTGGAAGAGATGGTACAGAAGGAATCTTTGAAACATGAGAAAGAGTGTCAACAAAATAAAAAGTGTGAGGAGGATTTCAACAAGACCCTCGCTTCAATGGAACACTATTTTAAGCTGGAGATAAAGGAGTTGAAAAAACGAAATGGTGGGTTGAATGAACATGATGAAGGACATGACGAAGTCGATAGTCCTCATATCAATGAAGGAGGCAACAATGACATGTCGCCTTTACATGAATATATTACTCCAACTACAGAATCGGTAGAAATGGAAGCACCAGTCCCCCGTGATGGAGCCGAAACCTTCACAGCCATGGATGTCCAAAAGGTAGAAATGGGCACTTTAGTTATTGACAAACAAGTGCAACAAGAAACTGAGTAGCCAAAAGCTGAGAAGATTCCTACTCCGAAAGATGTGGACGGTTGCGGAGTAATCTACTAAAAACTGTTACCTTTGTTAGAGGATTGTAAAAAGAACGACATTAAGGCATTGGGAAGTTAGAGGAATCCTCCCATCATAACCAATGTTAAGGTGGCTTGTGATGAAGTGATTAAGGAAGGTAGTGTCACTATTGAAAAACAAGAAGCAAAAGGTAAAGGGTGCAAAAGAAGAAGACGATTACTGTTTCGAATGAGGAGGCAACCCCGCCATGTTTTTATCCAACAAAGTGTCCATTGACGATGTCAAGACAATAATGTAGTTTTGCACTACTTAGAAAACCGATTTAAGGTTAGGATTTTTAACCTTGGAAATCCAATATCCATATTGTTGTAGTATGCAGTGGTCTACTAATACGGAAAAGACAACTCTCTCATCCTTTGGTGTTTGGAACCGACTGGACAATTGCAAATTATTGTTTGCAGGTAAAAATGTGAACATCTTAAATTCACTTCTTCGGTTGCATTGGTTCGTCATTATGTAATGTGCCTTAAATTCAATGTTTGCAGCAATTTTTAGAGCCGGTGAAACCGCCTACAAAGAAATGAGCATCGAAGAAAGCAGCTGCTCCAAATACCGTTGACCTTCCACCTTGTGCACGGTACATGGCAACATGGTTATGCGCAAACATGGATCACGGTCCAGAAGGTGTATTTCTTGTATAATCTTCAAATGTGCCATTGGGTGGCAGTAGAAATCAACTTCATGAGACATATTGCGATTGTGTATGACTCCTATATTGCTTTTACCTCAATTTCCAAGCTAGGCAAATATCTTGAGCCTATTAGCAATACTCTGGCACGGGTGTTGTACGATATGCGCTTTTATGACACTTCTAAGGTTGAAGAGGTATAGCAAAAGGGGATGAAGATGTCTAAGTTTACGCCATTTACAATTTGCAACATTGGAGATGTGCTGCAACAATGTGATGGGTAAGTTATGTTAATTTAGTTGAGTTAATCGATATTGTAAATAAGTGCAGTTCTAATTTCTGAACTTATTGGGCCCACAGTTCCTCTTGCGGAATCATGACAGTCAAATTCATTGAGCATCTTAGTGCCGGCATTTGTTTGGATCACCTATTATCGACTTAAGCTTGCAATAGAGGCTTTTAGGGGGGAGGCGTATATATGAGGTAAGGGTGACAATGTTTCTCAAATGAATTTAGTCTTCACTTTTCACTTGGGAATTCAGTCTAAATTTAATTTTTTCAGTTTATCCTTTATATGAATATGCAGACATGGACGCTCTGGTGGCGCAGCAATGTGAAATCATTTACAGGGTCTGCGGCCATGTTGTACATGGTGATATGTAATATTGTACAGTTGGTAGCAGTAGCTAATTGCCTTACATGGCACATAAATTGTATCCCTTTTGTAGACATGGCAGATAAACTGTATCCATTTTGTAGACATGGCAGATAAATTGTACTCATTTTGGAGTAGGACTATGCATCAATTTTCATTTTATGAAACGAAATTGGGTAGTACGTCTAATTAATATCACTAGGGATGTACTTCTGATTCGGTTTTCAAATTGTTCTTTTGTTTTGGAGTTGTCGTCGTCGTTAGCATACCTATTCTTTAGACTGTTTAGTTGAGCTATTTCATCCACCTCGATATATAAACAGATCTATCCTTACTCCTTATGGAGGTATAACAGTGGCCCGTCATTGTTATGCAATATATAGACAATATAAGGTTACAATAGCAGTAACAACCCGGTCCTTAATTAATATTTAATTATTAATTTATTCCAATAAAAGATACCCCTAGAATATTTTAATGATTTAAAAGTTGACTTTTTGACCGGGAAGGAATTTGGGATTTCAGTTATACCGTTGTGTAGAGCGCGACGAAATGAGTCCGTAGACACGTATTGGGCTCGAATCGGAATTATAATGGAGAAGTTACGATCAAAATACTTCAAGGGGCAAAACGGTAATTTGGAAAGTCAGAGTTTTTTAAAAACCCCTCTCTCTTTGGTTCGACAAAACCCTCCCCCCCCCATATTTTCTTCAGCTCAGTCGGTGGCTTCCAAGAGCCACCGTTGCCACCACAGGCCACGGTGGGCCACGAGATCGGACCCAAACGGACGGCCACCCCCTCCTCTTCCCTTCCCGATCGATCTCAGCCCATGGGACCACCGGAGATTGCCGGAATTGCCATAGAATGGCCTATTTTTGACAGATTTTCTCTAGCTTCGTTCAAACGATTTCGGGCACTAATTCGGACGAGTGAGGTATGGATTTCTAACTATTTTTCATGCTCTAGCTGCTGGTTAGGTAGGATTTCAGAGATTTCAAGCGTAGATCGTTCGATTGTTTAAGTTTGGTTTCAGCAGATTTTCGGGTCACTGTTTCGGCCACTTCCGGCCAGTTTTTGGGGTAAGTTCAAGAACAAAAGAGGCTACAAATAGGGTGTTACACCTAGGGTAGGAACCTTGAGCCGTGATTCGGAGTTTTTACGATGAAGCGTTATTGCTTTAGACACCACGCGCTGCTGGCGCGTGTGGCAGCACGTGGGCAGCAGCGTCGGGACCACAGTTAGTCCTAGAATAATCTCCTAGTCCCCACGAGAGCATAGGATTTCGCGGATCTTAATTCGGATACCGTTTGAACCCCGAACGGATCTCGCCTAGTGTGTGAGTTCCGGGTTCAGCAAGTTTGAGCCGTTGGATCGTAGTCGTGTTCTGGTATGTTGATCTAGGTAATTTCAGGATCGTATAGCGGAGTCTCGGATACTCCAGAAATGTCAACCCTAGAGTGAGGTTTATAGTAAAACAAACCAATTACAGGTCAGGAATAGAGGAAAGAACTACGTGTGGCTTGATCCCTCGGTAAGGATACGTAGACAGCCTACAGTTATCAGGGGCAGCCACGAGTTAGGGGCTCAGGGTTTATGTTACTGTTTTCAGGGCATTTTGGTCTTTTACGACCCACGGTTACCAGGTGTCAGTTTTAAACAGGATTCGGCCTGGATTTCAAAGTGGAATTTGGGTCGGGTCGTTTCAATTGGTATTAGAGCATTAGGTTAACTTCCTGTAGACTTTGCATTACTTGTGCATCCTTATTTTCAGAATTGCTGGACTGTTATTTTGTTATTTTACCTCATTGGCGTGGGTGAGTAAACAGGTATCCAGAAGGGTTGGAAAAATTTGTTGAGGTTTTTATTTGAAAAACGTGTTATGCATGTTTATATATACATACTTGTATGTCGAGAACTGAGGTTTAGCAAGTTGAGCATTTGATTATCTGTTTATTCATCACCTATTTATACTTGCTCATATGATTAATTGTGTTAGAAGAGTATAAATATGATATTGGAATAGCAGAGAGCAAGGTGGTTAATTAACTAGTTAAGTAGTTGATGCATATATTTGGTGG
This sequence comes from Prunus armeniaca, assembly GCA_903112645.1. Classification (NCBI taxonomy): domain Eukaryota; kingdom Viridiplantae; phylum Streptophyta; class Magnoliopsida; order Rosales; family Rosaceae; genus Prunus; species Prunus armeniaca. Next base: position 14,090,272 of record CAEKDK010000001.1, read on the forward strand.
TTGAAAAGGAAGTAATATAACTTTTGGTTTTTATCAGATTTTGGTATATATATATATATGGATATATTTTAAGTTCAATTCAGAACCAGTTGATTGAAAGTTTTTGTAAATAGCAGATTATGATTTTCAAACCCACCATAGGGTACCCCCCCAGTTGCCTTGAGATAGTTTATGCCCCACGAGTATCGGGGACGCCTGAACCATGTGGTGCGAGGATTGCGGCTCAGGCTGACTAATGGTCCCCTGAGACCTGCGAGGAATGCAGCTTGGTTAACTTTGTGTTTCCGAGACCTACGAGGATGCGGCTCGGTTAACTTTGTGTTTCCGAGGCTTGCAAGGATGGAATTGACGAAATATAAGGAATTGACGGATATAAGGAATTGACGGATCAGATATGGGGGTACGCCTAGGTGGAGAGGATTTAAGTTCTGAGATGTTTTTAAAACTAAATTGAGAATTTTATACATTACTATTATTTTCTTAATCGATATACTTATGTCACGAGAGAAAGTTGGATATATATTTATATATATGTTTTAGGTAAGTTTCGACGCAAGAGTTTAAGGGTTTTCGGAACTTATAGATCTTGAACTTATTTTATTTCATCCCATTTTACTTTGGTATGTTTATTCATCTTTATCTTTCATTGTTTTATATAGTATTAAATATCTTAAGTTTTTCTAGCATATTTTGCCCCACGAGTCTCAAAGTTATCCAGACCGTGGGAGCGAGGATTGCGGATCAAGTTGACCAGATGTCTCCTGAGTCCAGTGATGATTTCAAGTTAGGACGTGTCACCTTTGGTGTCACGAGGAATTGATGGTTATGGTTTTGAAAGCATGATTACTTGATATAAATGCTTTTATTTCTTCGTTTAAATTATATGCTGCCGAGTGGGATATCCTTTCTGGATACAGAAAAAGGAAATTCTAGCTAAATATTAGATTAATGGCAGCAGAGTTTGTTTTCATAAATGAATTTATGAAATTCAGTTGCAATATTTGATCTTGAATAAGTTTTATTCACATATTAGTGATTTATAAATTGATAAGTGCTTTTAAATATTTGATTTATATACTGCCGAGTATGATATCCTGTTTGGATATAGGAAAATGAGATTGATTAGTAGATTGATTTATTTGGTTTGTTACGACCTGAGACCTGAATATTATGATTTGCTCTCCCACTTGGCCATGAATATCATATTTGCTCTCCCACTAATCTATTGCCTTAGACAAATATTGGAGATTGTGCTTCACGACAGAGATTTTGTGAAGCGGATCATTGCTCTCAGAGGTGGAGATCGTGATTTGGAGTTAGAGGTGGAGATGGGAACGGCACTTGCCACGGCTAGTCTCTCGGGTAACTAACATCATAGATTGGAGGGCGTACGTCTTACATCTTTAAGTATCGATGGGGACAATTCACAGCTCCGGTCTGCAAAAAATAAAACATTATATTCAGCCTGTAGTTTTTACTTCTGAAAACTTGTAAACAACAATATGGTCAGCTTTATTGGAGAATGTTTGCCTTTGAGTAAGTTAAGAATCATTACTTTTCCCAAACCTGATGTTAAGAAGGTGCCTATACTTCTATTATATATAGCAACTTGTCTAATTTATATTCTATTGAAGGAATTACTTACATCTCAATATCTAACGAAATTGGGTATGTAGTTGTTGCATTAATTTGATGGGATTGCACTGTACACCATTTACTCCTTGGTTGTAATTTAGAGCATTAGAATAACAACAATAAAATTGGATTACAAAAAAAAACAAAACAAAACCTTACTGGGAAATTGGAAATTGTGGATTTGAGGCAAAAAATGAAGTACGTAACTAAACAATTTTTGAAAATTTGAACAAAATACAAAACGAAATTGCAAAATTGGAAAATCGGAAAAATACCTTACTAGGAAATTGCCAAATTCCGAATTTACTCAAATTAGACAAAGATTGAAAATGACAAAATCTGAAGAACAATGAAAATACGGAAACGTTATATGCCCTAAAAACACATACAAAGCACTGCAAATAAAATTGAAAATTTGGGAAAATATGAAAATTTCCATATAGGAAATTGGAACATTGGAAAAAGGATATTAGGCAAATACGAAATAGGAAAATTGGAAACGAGTTGAAATGGAGGAAATGGGAAATAGGAAAATTACCGTACTAGACAATTTGAAAAAGTTGGTAAATTTGGCAAATTCTTTAAATAAAAAAACGGGAAAAGTAGGAAATTGGGAAATTCCTAATTCCTAATATAGGAAAATAGTCATACATGCAATTGGGTAATAACTTCATCCAAATACTCCCGCTAGTGAATCCTGCCAATTACTCCCCCCAATCCCTCCCGCCAACTACTCACTCATTTACTCCAGCTCATTAATACCTCCCTATATTAAACTTCAACCTAACTGCATGAAGAGAAAACTTCCGTTACATTAACTCTTGCTTGCAACCATTACCTTCCCCACTCATTTCACTCACATCACATTAAGTCCCAATTTTCCCCAATTAAGTCCCACACCAACCAATTCATCAAATTTACTAACTGTAGACTTGGTCCATGGACTGCAGCAATGTTGAAGCAATACCATGTTTTGGAAAAATCTCCATGCAGACATAGTTTCAAATTTTTTGGAGGGCCAAGTTAGGTGGGGTGTCACAAAAAAGCGCACAATTCACTCTCGTTATCATGCCCGCATGCATCTCCTACATATAAATGGTATGAAAGCAAAACTTGAAAATGCCCCTGCCATTGCAGTTGTGGTATTCAAGGAATCTGATGAAATGGCTCAGTTGAAGCAAAAACAAGTGGAAACTGAATTTGAATTATTTCGCAAGTTTGCAAAAATAGTGGATTTAAAAGGAAACTGGGACAACATCATTGTGGGTGGGGTCATGAATTTCATGGGTCGCGGTAATCGCAATTGAAGAGTAATCAACTCTGAATGTGTCAACAACAAGAAACTTTTAACACAATAATATGACTTTGGAGACTGTAAAATGTAGTGGAAACAGCCCGTAAAATGGAACTATAAGGTGGCTTCTTTTAGTATTATGTGACTACGGGGTGGCCTTTTGCTGTATTATGTAAGTTTCGAAATTGGATTTGATGGAATTATGATGCCTCTTTTTGTATTTGTGTGTATACAGTTTCCTTTATCCTTGTCCAGTTCAAACGATTATAGCGGCAATAACTCCACAATACCCATGCGTATAATGGCAATACGATATCAATAAGAGCACAATACAGTTACAATAGGATACTATTGCGGTAGGTAATGCATCAGACTCTACCATTTTATTGACTTATACATCCCTTAAAAGACATATGGCCTACATTATACACCTTCAATATGGACTCTACATATACAATTCATGCCTTGCACCACCATCACATCCCCCCCTAAATTACAAAAAATGACACCACAAAACCTCATGCTCCTTCCTCTTCCAACCCTTACTTGGGTAGTGGGATACCCTACAACTCCATAACATAATTGGTAGGGGAGAGTGGTTGTGGAAAGACACAACTTTGTCTCCAACTAATGGTAAGAGCTCAGCTCCTACCCTCACATGACGGACTAGGGGGCTCCTCCCTCTACATATCCACATAATTCAGCTTCTCATTTCGTCGATTGCAACAAGTAGTCACCCTTTATCATGCATCATACCCCAACTTAATAGGGTTGGACCCATTGGAAGACATATATGTCCATGGCGTTCATGAAGCATAACAACTTATCCATGTCCTTCGAGACATAGAAGCATTTATTTCCATTGATCACACTTGGTTACTTATGAAGCTCATTGTCATTGATTCCATTGCTGCATTGTTTCGATCATAGTATGAAACAACACTGGCAGATTCGAAACGCCGGTCTGAAATGTTTTTCAAGATATCCGGGACATTAAAGGCTTTAATAAATAAGTTTTGGGTGGCGGTGGTTGTCACCAACCAAGTGGTGGATTTTATTAGGCCAGATCATGGAATCAATGGGGTGAGGTTGGGAAACTTGGAGTCCTTGCATACATCAGGCAGACAGGTGAGTACCGCTTTGAGACTGGCTTGGGCACATTGCATCTATTCAAGAGTGTTCTTGGCAAGACATGAGGAATCTATTGGGGTTAATAGTCGTAATGCTCCTTCAGCAACTATATCTAGTCAAACACATAGGACATTTCACCTTGTATTTGCCCCACATTTATGCATCGTTTGAATTTGTAATCACAAAAGAAGGTGTAGTAGGAGTATCACGGTAACTGCATAATAATTGCATTGGGAGGTGTCTACAAGAAAATGGAATAGTTGTTCAGTGCACAACGCCAAGAATTCCGCAACAGAATCGTGTGGTTGAGAGAAGAAATCGAACTTTGAAGGACATGGTTCATAGCAAGATTTCCAAAACTGATTTTCCTACGCTTTTTGAGAATAGCGATCAAAACAACAAACTATAGAGTGCCTAGTAACTCCGTACTTAAGACATTTTTTGTCAAAATTTAGACTACCAGAAAGCCTAGCCTGCAACATCTTCATGTATGGGGTTGCAAGGCTAAAGCTTGAATCTATAACCCTCAAGAGAAAAAGCTCGATTCTAAAACGATTAGTTGTCATTTTATAGGTTATCCTGCAATGTCAAAGGGTTTTAGATTTTACTGTCCAAATTATGGTACTCAAATTGTTGAGATTGATCGTTCAGTATGAAGAACTTGTTGATCAACAACAACAAGAACAAACTGCAGAAAATCCTCAAAAAGAAAATTTACCTAAACCAATGTCGTTGAGGAGATCTAATAGACCAAGAAGATCCACAACAATTTCGAATAGATTTTGACATTGGAGATGAGACTGATCAAATAAGTTTTAAAGAAGCTATGGAGAGTCAGAATGCAGACAAATGGAGGGAAGTAATGGTGAATGAACTCAAAAGCATGAAGAATAATCAAGTATGGGAATTAGTTGAACCTCACAAGAGCCATAAATTAGTAGGCTCGAAATGGGTATTCAAAACAAAGAAGGATAAAGATGGAAGAATCGAAAGATTTAAGGCTATATTGGTAACAAAAGGATTCACCCAAAGGGAGGGAATTGACTACATTGAGACGTTTTCTCTAGTTTCCACCAATGATTCTTTCCTTATCATTATGGTTTTGGTGGCACATTGTGACCTACTTTTACATCAAATGGATGTAAAAACTACTTTCCTGAATGGAGAACTTGAAGGGAAAAGAGTTTGCAAAGGAGGGAAAAGAGCATATGGTTTGCAAAATTAAAAAGGCAATTTATGGACTAAAGCAAGCAAGCAGGAGGTGGTATTTCAAATTCCATCAAATTGTTTCATCTTATGGTTTTTAAAGAGAACATAGCCGATCGTTGCATTTATTTGAAGAAGTGTGGGAGCCGATATATTTTTCTTGTGTTGTATGTCGACGATATACTTTTGGCTACAAATGACCACAATTTACTGAAAAGACACTAAGGAGATACTTTGAAATAATTTTAAGATGAAGGATTTGGGAGAAGCCGCTTTTGTGTTAGACATTGAAATTCAGAGAGATCGAGCTCGAGATCTCCTAGGCCTATCATAGAAAACATACATTGAAAGGATACTCAAGCGTTTTAACATGAGTATATGTTCTAGACAGAAAGTTCCGTTAGCTAAAGGAGATTTAAAGAAAGAGCAGTGCGAGTCTATAGTTCGTTTTGTCTAATCGTTTTTCACTGTAGCTTGAAGAAAGGAATTAACTGTTTTAAACTCATGGCCAATAAAGATTATCAAACCTTTTGGAATACAGAAGTTTAGTGCTCTAGTGCTTGATCTGGTGGGAGAATGTTATGTTTCCTAGTTAGATTAGTGCACTAGATACTATGTTATATCAGGTTTTGATAAAAGTTTAAATTAGGTTATACCTTGAGGCCCAAACCTTGTGGAATAAGGAAAGGTTTTGAAGCCTATTAAGGGGTCCTATTTATTTCCTGTTTTGCGTGAACCATTTTGGTGGGCTTGAAAGACTAGTCAAGTCGGCCCTCGATGATGAGTTGAGACGACTTGACCTAGCCCTATATAAGCTTAAGGCCCTGCTCTCATTAGACACGTTCGCTAACCCTAATCTCATCACAAAGAGAGAGCTTAAACAGATTCTGAGAGAGAGCAGAAGTCTTGAGCTGTTCCTGTTCTTGCTGGGATATTGCTGCTGCAGTTGAATGAGTTCAGAGGTCGTATACTCAAGGAAGATGGCACCAAGTATGTCTTTTTATTTTTCAGATTGTGTGAAAGACCTTGAACACACATTTAAATAAATCTAACAGTTACAAAAAATTAGTTGAGACTTACAACCACAATTGAGTCCATTAGGTATCTAGCAAATCAAGGAATGGCTTTTAGAAGCAATGATGAATCTTGTGAGTCATCAAATTGGGGTAATTTCATTGAGTTTATAAAAGCATTTTCAAGAATGAATGTAGAAGTTGAAAAAGTCGTCTGAGATAATGCTCCTGGAAATGTGAAATATATTGCATCAACAATACAAAAGGAGATCCTAAATATTTTTGCCAACAAAGTAAGGAAGAAGATTCGTGAGGAAGTTGGAGAGGATGGAAAATTTTGTATTCTTGTTGATGAAGCACTTGATGAATCTAAAAAGGAACAAATGGATATTAACCTATGATTTATTGGTCGTGATGGGTTTATTAGAGAATGGTTTTTTGAGATTATAAGTCTTCATGATACTAATTCCTCAACTCTTAAAACTGAGATTTGTAAGGTGCTTGGTAAACATTTTAGTTAAAAATATGTGTGGCCAAGGATATGATGGTGCTAGCAATATGCGTGGTTAATAGAATGACTTACAAGCATTGTTTCTAAATGATTGTCCACATGCATATTATATACACTGCTTTGCTCATCGCCTCCAACTAGCATTAAATGCTGCAGCTAAAGAGGTAGGAGTCATTTGGAGATTTTTTTCAATGTTGAATAATATTGTGCATTTTGTTGGTGCTTCTGCTGAACATCATTCTAAGTTGAAATTATATTTAAAAAGCTGAAATTCAAAGGCTGTTAGAGGTTGGAAAACTTGGAATGGGTATAGGGGCTAATCAAATTCGTTGTTTGCAACAACCTGGAACTACTCATTGGGGGTCTCATTTTAAAACTATCAGAAGTTTGATTGATTAATTTGAGGCAACCAAGACACTTCTTGATGAAATAGGTTGTAATGGACCTACATCACAATTTTGTGGGGAAGTTGAGAATATTTATATTGCCATGATGTCATTTGAATTTATTTTTTCCTTACTTTTATTGAAAAAGCTATGGGATTCACAAATTTTCTTTGTCAATTACTTCAAAGAAAATCTAAAGACATTGTAAATACTTTGAATCTTGATTCTAAGTACAAAAATGAAGCTTGACGAGGTGAGAAATAATGGTTGGGATGATTTTATCAAGAGTGTACTATCATTTTATGAACAACATGACATTAGTGTACCTGATATGAGTGCTCATCACAAAATGGGTACAGGTCATTCTTGTCAACAAAAGGATTCTATTACAGTTGAGCATTATTTCCGTATTGATGTATGTAATGATGTAATAGATTTTCAGTTGGTAGATTTAAATACTAGATTTCCAGAGCAAACCGTGAAACTTCTTTATCTTACGTCAACATTAGATCTTCGTAATTCATTTGAGTGGTTTAACATTGGTGATATATGCAATCTTGCTGGGAAGTTTTATCCTCAAGATTTTACTACCACTGAATTGCATGCTTTACATCAATAGTTGGGATTTTTTAAGACTAATATGGATCCTCTTCTAGCCTTCAAGAATCTTGATTATATTCCTGAATTACTTAAGTGATTACTTGAAACAGGGTTAACACACACCTACCACTTGATTGATAGATTGATTCGTTTAGTGTTAACTCTTCTAGTTTCTACACCAACAACAGAACGTGCATTTTCTTCTATGAGATTTATTAAAAATCGACTTCGAAACAGGATAGAGGATAAGTTTCTTGCTAATTGTATGATTCTTCATGTTGAAAAAGAATTTGCTGATAGTATTTATCAGAAGGATTTTTCCCACGAGAATATTCGATTGAAACATTCCCCTTTCTTCTTCGCTGCCTCTTTCTCCCTGCAAAATAGATCAAATGAGAGGACCACATCAGGGGGTTGCTGGCCAAAGGCCCTCCGATGCCTAAGTTAGTTTAATTGATTCGTATAGAAAACAATAGCTAAATAAAGTATGGAGATATATGTGTAAGGTGTAAACCAGGTGGCCGGAGTCGTGAGTGTTGGCCGGAGCCTTGTGTAAAAGGGAGAGAGAGTTGGCGGCTAGGGTTTGTGACGGATAATTTCTGCAGAGTTTCAATAGGAATTTAGACGTACCTCAACCCTTGTGTGTAGCCATCTATTTATAGGGGCCTCAGAGGCTAGGATTTTAGAGGGATAATTCCGTAGATGGAAAGGAATTATTCCTCTCCGATTTGGCGAGATTGGACTAATTAGGGATTTGATTTATTTGATTTAAATCAAATCCCTAATTAAGGTATGAATCAAATCAATCCCAATTTAATTAGGTAACTCCCAATTAAATTGAGTAACCCCCGATTACATTGCGTAACTCTGAATTACGTCAAATAATCCCCAAATGGAAGGAAATATTTGACCTAGGGTTTTGATTTAATTTGGTTCTCACAAATGGCCCCCAGCTTCTGCATGGCGCGTGGTGGCATGTAGGAGATGTAGATTGATTGTTGAGCTATCCAACTGTGTCTGGGCTTCCTTCAGTGAGTTGGACTCTTTTTGTAGATTGGGTTCCTAATTGGAGTGGGCTTTTGACTGTTCTTGGAGTTGGGTTCCCAATAGGAATGGGCTTGTGATTCCTTCTTGACCTAGAATGCCCAACTTGTGTAAATGCAGGGCTTCTCTTCACTCTTCTTCACATCGCAAACTTAACTTCTCTACTTTCTAGCTTGAGAGAGATCTTGGAGAATTTGTACTGCTTGTCGAAGAGAGGAGTCGCCGTGCATCCCAAGGCAAGTCGAGCACGTATATTTCTTTTTCTTTGTCTTTTCTTCTTTTTTTGCTGAGCAGGCTAGTTGGGGGAAGCTCAGCTAGTTGTCGTCGTGACAAGTGACGGTTGGCAGTGGGCAGCAGCTGTGGTGGAGCAGGTGCGCGCAGATGGACCAGCTGCTGCCTATTGTCGCAGGTCTGCGCTGGAACATGCTGGGCCTCATGCGTTGCGGACCACGTCAGCTGAGCGAGTATCGGGATGAGGTTGATGGTCTGCTCCCTGCCCAAGATGTTGAGAGATGGAAGCATAATATTCTAGATTTTGATGATCTGACTGTAGAACAAAAGGAGTGTTCTACCGAACCCCCCCTCAAAGGGGAAGGTTGATGTCAAGTCTTCAAGAAATTGAGTTGCGGCTTCGCAGGCCAAGAATGTATCTTCGTTGAGGAAGAAACCAAGGCTCCATTCTATGCATTTGAAGACGGAGACATCGAGATGCTCTACCCTGACTTGTTCCATGTGCAAGGTGAGCAAGTTAATGCCGTGAACATGAAAGGACCTAAATAGTAAGCTGCCGAAGAGGCGGTAGTAGAAGAGGATAGAGCAAAGGATGCAGTTGATGAGATGGTGGCAGATGTCGCAGAGCACGCATATAGAGCTACTAAAGGCGTGGCTGATCAAATGGATACCGAAGAGGCTTCAAATCAGTGGTCTCCTGCTGGCGTCTCAGACTAGATGAAGACTTCTTTATTTCTTTTTAGCTTTTTTAGTTTGCTTTCCTGTTTAAAATAATTGGTCTTGTTTGACCATCTTCCCTTTGTTGAACTAGGCCGGTTGGTCAACTTGCTATGGAAATTTTAGTTATTTTTTTCAACTTCAATTTGCATATTGACTTGTGAACTGCTTGAGTAACCAACAAGTGTCTTGATCATGTATCTCCCTTAGGACGCTTCTTTGAGGGCAGTGTCTCCCATAGGATGGCTCTGGTCATCGCTCTGCGTCTCCCTTAGAATTCTCCTTATGGGCAACTGTGTGACTATCCTGCTGGCGTGATAAATAACTAACGCACAAATTAAACCCTATAAATCATGCAATCGTAGTACGAGTAAGTAGGGATCGTTCTATTCTGGGGATTAGGAGGGATGCTAATCAACACAAATTAAACTTATTAAACTGGAAACTAAGTTAAGGGAACAATGATTGGGGGGAATTCTGACGATTTAGACTAAAGTAAGACTGACAGCAGCAAACAACTAAGTTGTGAATGAAATATGGATTAAGGGATAGCTAGAGGATTCTTCTCCACACATGGAACATATGCACACAAACCAATCTCCAGTTACTCTTTCTATAAAGTATGAATGACAAAGCCCCAAATTAATTGTGAATGCACTAATTAACTCTCAGATTTTCCTAAGTTCATTGAATTGGACTCAGCGACGCAATCAAATTATCCTTATCAAGTTCCCTATATGAACAGCATGATAGAGATACATATCAAAGATCATTAAGTTCTATGAAAATCATAAGCCTTGACAAGGCAATTGTAACTATAAAAAGCATGATACTCCTGCCAAGAATTTACTTAACGCAATCATGACTAGTGACTTTTACTACTTGTGAATATAAGTTCATAACGATTAGGTGAAATTCCCTTATATTCTAGCATCAAATCCCTGCATACAAACTAAGTATGCATCCTTAATAAACATGCAAGAATAAGTCCTCAATAAAACAGAAAAGTAAATCACATTCATACTTTATGAAACCATAACTGGAAGTAATCAATTCCTGTAAAACATATGTCCATGGCTTCGAATTCACCTCTAACTAAGAAGAAATTCAGTTACACATGTTCATAATAATTGAAAAGCATTCTAGAATAAACATTTGAACTAATCAAGGGAAGAACTCTGAAAAACCCAATGGATGCAGCAGGTTCCGGCTCCAAGTTCTTCTTCTCCCTTTCTCCTTTCTTGCTACGGCACCAAAAGAACCCCCTTCTCCTGAGGCAACCCCTCCTTTATATATGTGGTAGATCTAGGGTAAAAGGGCCTAGCAGAAACCCACGAAATTAGGGTTTTGTTTGGCAGATTTCTTTAGGAATTATAGGGCCCAACAGAAAACCACGAAATTAGGGTTTTTAGGTTTCCTAATCTGAAATTAATCCCCCCCTTTTCCAACTGGAATTTAGGTCAAATAGGATTAGGATAAGGTAAAATAAAATAAAATCAGTTAGGGTTTTTTTACTTCCCAGAAGCTGATTCTTGAATTAATTTCCCCATCTTTTTAGCACATTCCTAGCCTCTTCAAACTTCAAAAACGTCCATCCATCTTGGCACATGCATATGCTATCCATTCCAAGTCCAAAACTGCTCTAAAATGCTCCAAAATGCCCTTTCTTGCCAATCTTGCCATCTGGACCTACAATAGTACAAAATAAGCTAAATCACTCTAATAAATGGAAATTAACTAAGTAAATGCAAAGAAATAAGATAGCAAAGTCGCATAAATATGCTCCTGTCACCTGCCTCCCTTAGGAAACGGATAAAAACCTGGATACCTCCCTCAAGAAACATGGAGACCTCCTTTAGGAAATTTATGGCGCACCCTGCGTCTCCCTGAGAACGCTTCTTTGTAGGTTGCATCTCCCGAAGGACGCTTCTAGTTGTCGCCCTGCATCTCCCTTAGGACACTCCTTATGGGCAACTATTTTTTGAGTGCAAATGAGACATTCTTGAACTTTCAGCAGTTGCTTGTCTTCTTCAGAAATGTGCGGGACTGAGCAGACGGGGGGAAGCGTCACGGATAATACCTTCAGAGATGGTAAGCATTCCATTGTCGTGGACTTTCCTTCCCATCCATGGTGTCTAGTGTGCAGCTTCCTTTGCCCCTGGACCGGATGATCACAGAAGGGCCCTCCCAGTTAGGATTCATCTTTTTTTTATCCTTGTCTTGGTGCAGTGATGAAAGCCTTTCTTAGCACGAGATTGACTGGTTGAAACTGTCTGATCTTGGCTCTTTTGTCATAGTAAGACTTCAACTGTTGTTGAGAGGAGGCGACCCAGATGATGGTCTTCTGGCGCTCGCCCTCAAGTAAGTCAAGGTTGAGCCTCATCTACTCGGAGGTCTTATCAACACTGCCCACCTTAAGGCTTATGATGGGGACTGTGATGTGAGGAGGGATGATAGCTTTTGTCCCATAGGCAAGGGAGAATAGGGATTCACTAGTCGATCTTCGTTTGGTGGTGTGATAAGCCTATAGTACTCTAGGGAGTTCATCCACCCATTTCCCTTCGGAGCCTTCTAGCCTTTTCTTCAAGCAATCTAATCTGACTTTGTTGGATGCCTCGGCCAGTCCTTTTCCTTGTGGATACCTCGAGGTGGACAGGTGTTGCTTGATCTTGTATTTTGCAAAGAGGGCGGTGATTTGCTTGCCAATAAATTGTGAGCCACTGTCGATAACCAGCAACTGTAGGCAGCCAAACCCGCAGATGAAGTTTCTCCAGATGAATCGGTCCACATCGGCTTCTTTGGTAGATCACATTTCTTATATCGCTGGTAGCATCACATTTCTTGACATATTCGGTGGAGTCGTGGCGCATGGTAGGCCAAAAGTAGCCTATGTTTAGAGCCTTCTGGGCGAGTGACTTGCCCCCAGAGTAGTTGCCACACTTGCCATCGTGAATTTTACAAAGAACCTCAAGTGTTTGAGGGTACTTTATGTAGGTGAGATGTGAGCCGGAGTATGCTTTGCAGATGAGCTTATTGCTGTGCATGTAGTATCTCGTGGCCTTTGCTAGGCCTTTCTAGCTTTGGACTTGTCCATTGGCAGATTTCCATTCATCAAGTAGTCGATAATAGGGTCTTGCCAACTGGGGTCCTCGTCAATCTGCATTGTGTCAATTGGCTCTATTTCTTCAATGCTTGGTCGGTCAAGGTGTTCAACTGGGTATCCAGCGCTGACCTTAGGCTTGCCAATACATCTGCATGGCGTTCTCTACCCGGGGCACTTGTTGGATGGTGAAGGTAGGAAACGTCTTTAATAGCTCTTAGACTTTGTCAAGGTACAAGATCATTCTTGGGTGCTTCACCATGCATTCACCTGAGGCTTGCTTCGTGATCAACTGGGAATCTGAGTAGATGGCTAGCTTCTTGATTGTTAGCTCCTTTGCCAAGTGCATGCCAGTGAGCAATGCCTCGTATTCTGCCTCATTATTTGAGGTTGGGAAGACAAGCGTGACAACTTGCTCTGATAGGGTTCCATCCGAGGTGATGATGACTACACCTGCTCCAGCTCCTTTTTGGTTCGACGCTCTGTCTACGCACAACTGCCACATGTCTCTAGGTTGGGCGGGTTCAGCAGAGGTCCATCTGCTTTCAAACTTTCCTTTTTTTTGTTGACCAACTTCTCTTCTTCTACTGGTGGGTTGAATTCTGCAACGAAGTTTACTAAAGCCTGGGCTTTTATTGCAATTTTTGGCTGGTAGAGGAGGTCATATTGGCTTAGCTCTATAGCCCACTTCATGAGTCACTGAGAAGCGTCAGGGCTGTGGAGGATTGATCTCAAAGGAAAGTCGGTCATGACGATGACTCAATGAGCTTGGTAGTAAGGTCACAGCTTTCTCGTAGAAACTACAAGAGCCAAAATGAGCTTCTCCAATTTCGAGTAGCGAGTCTCTGCAAAAGGAGAGCTTTTAACGTGTATAATACCAGATGTTGGGCCCCCAGTTCTTCTCGGATGAGAGCTAAGCTGACAGCCGAGTTGGACACTGCCAGGTACACGAACAAGTCTTCACCAAGAACTGGCTTTGAGAGCAAGGGAGGTCAAGTGAGGTAAGTCTTTAGATTCTGGAAAGCTACTTCGCACTCCTCATCCCATTTGTCTCTTTGTCATTTCTTCAAAGCTTTGAAGAATGGTCTGCACTTGTCGGTATATCTCGAGAGGAATCAGTTGAGGGCCGCTGCTCTGCCCGTCAAACTTTGTATTTCCTTCACTGTGGAAGGTGACTTCATCTTAAGAATGGCTTTGATTTGACGTGGTTGTGCCTTGATACCTTGATGTGGGCCAGATGATACACCAAACGTGCATTTGCTTGGATTCAACTTCATGCGATACTAGCAGATCAGGTTGAATGCCTCGGCGAGGTTTTTGATGTGATCTGCACGTTTTGGGGCTTTGACTAGCATGTCGTCCCCATAGACTTCCACAGTTTTGCCGATCTGCTCCTTAAAGATTTTATTCACAAGCCTCTGGTAGGTTGCTCCGGCGTTCTTCAACCCAAAGGGCATGACCTTGTAGCAGTAGGTTCTTCTCTCGATGATGAATGAGGTCTTTGCCTTGTCATCCTCGTGCATTAGGATCTGATTATAGCCGGAGTAGACGCCTATGAAGCTGAGTAACTGATTTCCAGAAGTGGAATCCATGAGTTCGTCGATTCTTGGAAATGGGAAGTTGTCTTTAAGGCATGCCTTGTTTAGGTCAGTGTAATCGACTGTTTAGGTAGGTGTAATCAACTCAACCTCTCCACTCGCCCTTTTCTTGCTTCACCACTAGAAGAGCATTTGCCAGCCACTCTGAGTAGGAGATCTCTTCGATGAAGCCGGTAGCTAGGAGCTTGTCAATCTCGGCTTCAATGATAGCGACTCGCTCGGGAGCAAAGTTGCATCTCTTCTGTGCCACTGGCTTGCTGGTAGGGTTGACGTGGAGTTAATGACAAATGATGTTTGGGTCGATGCCCGGCATGTCTGACGATGACCATGCGAACATGTCTTTGTTATTTCAAAGGAAGGTGGTCAGCTCCACCTTCTCGTCCGGGCTTAGGCGCGTGCCAATCCATTCTTTTCTGTCTGGCTGGTCAGGATCCAAGGGTATTAGCTTAACGTCCTCTTCGGGTCTCCATCCTTCAGGAGAGACCTCTGGACATATTTCCCTAGCTTAGTCCTGACACTTTAATTGCTATAAATGAGTGAGATTTCGATTGTTCAATTTCCTTCATATCTGCCTGACTCACAGGGAGGAACTGCCTTTGTTTGCTTTTCTGCAGCCCTTGGGCCGAGCACTTTCTTGTCATTACTTGATCGCTATTAATCTGGCCAACACCGCCCCAGGGACTGGGTAGGGGATTTTCTTATGTGTGGCGGAAGTGATGGCATTGATCTTGCCGATCCATGGTCTGCCTAGAATGCCATTGTAGGGTGAGACCTTATTAATGACCATGAATGTCTGTGAGCTGATTAAAGGTGGGAAGTAGACATCGAGGTCTATCGTGCCTACGGTCACCGTTGTTGCACCATTAAAACCGATCAACGATCTGGCTGATTTGTTGCTCTTCGTCCCTAAGCCCATCTGCTGGATGACCGCCATTTGCAAGATATTGGCTGCGCTGCCCTCGTCCTCATGGATTCGGTTGACCATAGCCTAAGCAATTTGAATGCTGATGACAATGACATCGTTATGTGGCATGTCGAGGCCGATCCGGTCTTTCTTTTGGAAGCCAATCATAGGATTGTTTCTAGCTGGTGGGAGGTCGATCGAGATTAGGGGTGGCAATTTCCTACACGACTCGAAACCCGCATGGAAAAAACACGACCTGAACCCGCACAATTAATAATTGGGTAATTTTCGAGTCAACCCATTATGACCTGTT
The DNA here is from genome assembly GCA_903112645.1 of Prunus armeniaca. Lineage (NCBI taxonomy): Eukaryota > Viridiplantae > Streptophyta > Magnoliopsida > Rosales > Rosaceae > Prunus > Prunus armeniaca. Next base: position 14,105,955 of record CAEKDK010000001.1, read on the forward strand.
TATTAAACGGGTCGTGTCAACCCGTGTAATACACACCAACCCGCGAAAAAATGAAGTGAAATGGAGACTTCAAAACACACACAAGGGATTTCGAACCCCTACCACCCTCATTCCTCTCCAACACCTTATCCACCATGCTACATACAACTTTGTGATTATTTACTATGCCTTTTGATATTTATAATGTTTCTTTTTCTTTCTTTTCCATCTATCTTCCCCTCTCTCTTTTTTTCTTTCTTTTCCTTCTCTCTTCTCTCCTCTTTTTTTTTCTTTCTTTTCCTTCTCTTTAGTTTTCTCTCCTCTCCTTTTTTTTTAAAAAAATTTCTTTCCTTCTCTACTCTCTCTCTCTCTCTCTCTATTTTTTTTTCTTTTCCTTCTCTCTTCTCTCCTCTCTCTATCTTTTTTTCCCCTTATATTTTCTCTCCTCTCTCCATTTTTTTATTTAAATTTTTTTAGTTGTGAGTTTTGTAACATGCATGTTATTATTTATGAACCCGTTACACGACTCGAAACCCGCACGATAAAAGACAACCCGAACCTAACACGACACGTTAATTAAATGGGTTGGGTTCGGGTTGAGCATTCTTGACACGTTTATTATCTCGACACGACACGAACCCGACACGACAAAACCCATTGCCAGCCCAGACTCTTCTTTTCTTTGTTGGTCAGCCCAGACTCCTCGAAGTCGGCTAGGATTGTGTTAATCCTTATAACTTTATGAGGTGGCTCCTTGGCAGTGTCACGATCCTCAATCTACTAGACGGCCTGCTTCACAACGAATTCCATGCAATGACCTTCTATCACGAGTTCTTCAAGGTGCCCGTGCGTAGTGTGCCCGTGCATCCTATGGAAGGCACGGTACTTTCTAGTATCCCTCTTGTTCAGATCCCATTTAGAGGGTGGCTGCCTTCTTACCCAAGGTTTGTCTTTCACTTGGGCTAAGATTTGATGTATGGGGATGGTGAACTTGGTGTAGTTCTCTCCTGCCGTAGCGTCCCCTTGTGGGTGCGACCTGCACTTGTCCTTGTTCCTGTTGCTAAACCCGTCGCTTCTTTGGCCTGCCTGCTTAGTGGGCTGATCTTCCTGCTTAGTAGAATTCTTTGCAGCGATTCTTTCATCATCCCAAAGTGTGTAGCGTTCCGCGATCTCGAAGACCTCTGCTAGAATCTGGCTGGGAGTGATAGTCAGCTCGCGGTACAAGTCGTGTTCAGCTAGAAGGCCTTTCTTAAAAGTAGAGGACGCGATTCGATCGTCACATCCTACAATGTTGGCCTTTTCTGCTTTGAATCTCTTAATGTAATCTCGAAAGGATTCATCGGACTTCTTGCAAAGATTGTATAGATGGTCAAGGTGCTTCTTGATTTTTCGGTAAGAGATGTATTCTTTGGTGAAGACGTAAGCTAGCTCCTTGAAGCTGCTAATTGACCTGGATGGAAGGGTGTGGAACTAGTCTTGGGTGACCTTTAGCAAGGTCATTGCAAACACCTTGCACATCAGCGCGTTGTTTGCCTTGTAGAGGATCATGACACTTTTGAAGTGTTTTAGGTGGCTCTCTGGATTGGAATCCCGTTTGAAGTGTGTAAATGAGGGTCGACCTTATTAGGAGCCTCCCAAGACTAGGGTCGACACGCAGCCTGCTCGATTTTGGCAGTGAAAGGCCTAGAGTTTGCATGCTCCATTTCTTTACATAGTGCATCTTCGGAATTTCCACCGGTCTTCAAGTCTCGAAGTCTTCCGCGCACATTGTTGGTCGATCATGTTGGCGACCTTCGCGATTTGGGTGATGCTAATTGACTTCTTCGTTGATTTGCGAGGGTCGACCTTCTCGGCTACGCTGCCTAGGCTGCGTATTGGTGGATTGTGCTTGTGAAGGATTTTCTGTAGCTTATTGACGAGAATCAACTCTTCGAGAGTGAGCAACGGAGCGCCTTTCCTCATGGTCCTCATTGTGAGGGTTATCCAGTTGACCTCCTTGGGGGCCTAGCCTTTCGTGAATGCTCCTCTGCGAGTGGACTGCAGAGCACCTTTCTTCACGATCCTCATTGCAATGATTGTCAGGCTGGTATCCCTGGGAGCCTAGCCTTTGATGTACATTTCCCTACGGGCCTGGGTGGGCGCGGATGTCAAGTCGTGGGCCCAACCTTCAACGCACATTGTTCCTTAAACTCAATATGGACGAGTGATCTGCTCTGAGTATGGCTCGCGGATGCTTAAGACATGTCCGCTTACTCCGAAAGACTCTGTGTAGCACGATTGTCCGGCACATGGTCATTATTCCAGAAGACTCTGTGTAGCACGAAGGAGTCAGCATGGTTAGGACTACTTGGTACCCCTTGGTCAAGCCCAAACTGTCGCCTAACCCGATGAGGTGAGTAAGGTACAGAAATCTCCAAGCGGCTGTCTCCAAGAGTAGGCAACGGGATAGGAGTAACGTTCAACAAGGCATACTTTATGAATTGGCCGCCTTGTGACATGGCTGCTGGAACCTCAACAGTATCACTAACATCAGAATAAAAGGGCACAAAGGTGAAGGTCTCTACCAAGGTGCCGTAAGGACGGAAGACAAAGTTCTCAATGGTCGGAGACGACTCCGCAAGAGCTTCCTTAACCAATGTATCAAGGGTGTCGAAGGAGGGAGCCACCACGGGCACAATTTCCATGTTTTGGGCAACATGCCCAATCTGCAAAAAGGTATATATATGTAAGCAAGGATCTGTATGAGATGATTAATAGGTTGTGTGCATTAGCAAAGGAGTAAGAGGAAGGCAGTACCCAAAAAAAAAGGAAGGGGAAGGAAGAAGAATGAGATAAAGAGAATATTCGTAGAGCAGGTACCTCAGGAGCACTTTGTGCAGGGTCAATGATGGCCATAACAAGGTTCGAGTCCTCAGCAATATCGGTAACCTGCAAGATAGGCACGGGTGGTGAGTAGATAGCTTGTGGTGCAAAGAAGGAGACGAGAACAGAATTTAGGATAGGCCAAGTACCAATAGGGCGCACACTGCTACCCGCAGATCCGGAAAAGGTGTTCGAGCTGCCTTGTTCTTCTGTATAATCATCAAAAGGTACGAATGCAACCCCATCATGGTCATAGTTGTCATTCTTATCGGAACCCTCATGCAAGTCACCAATGTTATCAACATCCTCTTGCTCCAGAACGCTAGCCTCAGACTCAGTGGTGTCACCATCATCACTATCATCATCAATTGTCACCACAGTTCTAGTTTCGGAGGCTTCGATATCGCTTGTTCGAGCCCCAGTAAATCTTTCCTGCAAAACACGCATGCTGCGATGTTTTGGAGCGGCATGTGGGGACACGGAGGTTGTGCCACTTCTTTTCCTCTTTGGACTGGTACCCATTTTTCCTATAAAAAAAACATATGTGACAGGTTAAAAAAAATAAAATAAAAAGGGAATAAAGAGAAGGAGAGGTGCGGCAAGAGTTTAAAGGTGAGGTAATACTTATTACGAAGAGGGGTAATTTCCAGCACCTTGCCAGCACGGCCCTGGCTCTTGGAGGCAGTAGGCTTCGAAGGTTGCGGACGCTCTGGAAGAGTTTCTTCTTTAGTTCGAGGAGGACCACTTGGTGCCACCTTTGGGATAAATTTTCTAGCTTTGAGAGCAATCTGCCCCTTCCTTATATCTTGCTTCTCCTCTTGCTTTCGTTTGCCAAACACTGGTGTTGCTTTGTTCCCGGGACTGTAAGGACTCTGTGTTCCAGGCTTTGGGCTCGCTTTGGGAAATTCCCCAACAATGTCACCGCTTTTGGAAATAAAGGGGAGGTTGCGTTTTTGGCTTAGAGGGATGGCTTTCTCCTCCAACACTAAACCTGCAAGGCGAGCTGTTGTATGAGGCAATCTGTCTCCAGGAAAAGATTGGAACTCACGAAAAGAGGCAAGGCAGCGGTTCCAATAGGCTTGGTAACCCGACGGGAAACCACCAACTCTTCCCCGGCTGGCTAAAACAAAGGGCCCGCCATTGTCCAGCACAAGGTCATTACTCCAGAAGACTCTGTGTAGCGCGAAGGGGTCAGCATGGTTAGGACTGCTTGGTACCCCTTGGTCATGCCCAAACTGCCGCCTAACCCGATGAGGTGAGTAAGGTACAGAAATCTCCGAGCGGCTGTCTCCAAGAGTAGGCAACGGGATAGGAGTAACGTTCAACAAGGCATACTTTATGAACTGGCCACCTTGTGACATGGTTGCTAGAACCTCAACAGTATCACTAACATCAGCATAAAAGGGCACAAAGGTGAAGGTCTCTGCCGAGGTGCCGTAAGGACAGAAGACAAAGTTCTCAGTGTTATCCAGCAACACCAGTGAAAGTGAACGCAAATAGACATCTTATCGGATGGTTGTGCTCAACTATGTCGCAAGAAAGATTAAACGGACTAGCTTTGATGTAAATTGAAAGTGAACTTCTAGAAGAAAAAAAACTTGATTATGACCATTTGATTGATGATTTCTCTTTGTTGAGGCCCAAAAATCCAAGGGGCTAAGCCCAAATTAATTCTTAGCCCAACATAGGTAATGGAATGCAAAAGAAACTCAATCGGGACAAAAGAGAATTCGTAGGGTGCACCAATATAAGCTACGAACCACGTATCATGCCAAGCAAGCACGTGCAAAAGGGCTAAGAGGATGCCAACTTTACAAAATCATGCTCACATGCCCGTTCGGTGTTACTTGGCCCGATTATAGCCTATCATGGATAAATAAATTCAAGCACAAGCATAAGCGTCATGCGAGAAGAGATACTATCCTAACACCAAGCCGTGCTACAAGTTTAAGTGGGCCCAAGCCACAAAATTACCTGGGGCTTGCTGAGAAGGTTGTGGTGTGGATGGGTACAAGCAATCACAGGGCCCATTGAGGGTTCGAGGAGTGAGGATTTTAGGCCACTTGGGAGCACTAAAACTCGAGCTCATTCCTCGGGCCCAAATACATGGGTTAGCATGAGAGAGAGAACATAATCCAGTACCTTAGAAAGAGTACAACAACTTGTTCGGGAAACCTTATGATAATTAGAGCACCCAAACACTTTGTCAAAACACTTCTAGCAGCTTGACGAAAGCCCATTAGATGCTGGAGATAATACGCTAATAACCCAACACTGTACACACAAGCCCAGCCCAAAGCCTTATAAAAAAATTTGGCATCGTGCTCCATCATCGTTAGGACTCCAAGATAGTCAAACAAGGAGCCATGGCAAGAACCAGCAAAAATCCATGTGTGAAGGACGAACACCCATCGGACAAAAGCTCTACCCATCTCCTTTTCCATTACAAGCTTCGTTTTGAAAACCAAAAAGGGAAAGCAGGTGGCACCTCACCTTCATGGGGAGGTCCAGCTGCGTCAAACCATGGGAACTACAAAGGGTTCCTTACCCATGCATCTTGAATGGAAGAATTTCACCCAAAAGATTAAGTGGAAAGCAGCAACGAGAAAGGGAGGAAAGGATTAGATGAAATTAGGGTTCTTCGTGCCTATAAAAGAGGGCTTTTGCTACCCAGAAAACCAACCCATTCAGAGGCCTGACCAAGCATCTTCAAGCAACTGAAAATTTACTCAAGCCACCCAATCCTCTTCTATGTTCGTTTTCCTCTTCCCTTAAGGAAGAAATCGTTCTAATCTTCCTTTGCCCACTTCAAAACCCTATTCTTTGTAAGAAATTCATGCTTCTCTCTCTCAAATTGCTAAACTTGTGAAAGCTTAGCTCCCATGCCACAGGCTCCTAAAGTCTCTTCAGACTTTTCAAAAACTCTTTTGGGAGCTTGGTTTCGAACTCAGACACTTGGGGAATTTTGTTTCTCTTTTCTTCTTATGGCAGCCCAAGCCCATTCGTCAAGCTGCTAGAAAAAAAAGACCCCCACACTCTTCTAAAAATTCAAGACGAACAATTTTCAAACATTAGTATTGTACTGGCTGTGTTTTTTTCCTTTTGGGGCAAAAGCTCTCGTAATAGTTTTAATTCTTCATATAAAGACAACAAATACAATGTGAATGATTTTTGGATAGTCAGGTATGTTTTTGTTGTTGCTTTTGTGTTTAATGCAATATAATCTAATTTGTTAATGACTTTGTGTGCAACTACTCTTTAATTTGTGATTGCCAATTTTTGTTTTCCCTATTAAACATATATTGCTTATTGTAGGCAGCAAGGGACCTTATAGGGGCACAAGGAGCACATTTTTGTACCAAACATACTAATATTTAACTTTTTCAAATGGAAACATTTAAATTTTTATGAATTTGATTTCTGATTGTCATTACATGTTTATTGCTGGTGACTTTTAGTTATGGCAAATTTTTATTTATAGTATTTTCGTATTAGATTATGTAGGCCCCTATTTAAGTTTTATAAAGGGCCCTCAAAATCTTAGGGACGACCTTGGTGAAGGTGAGGACATTCTGTAGGTGTGAGCATTCAATAGGCAAATAGACATGCATGCAGAACACAGATGTACGTGGTTTGCCCTAGTGATTGGCCTACGTCCACGGAGAAGTATATTCTCATTATGATAATGTGTGTTTACATTGTACAAGGAGTTAGACCCAAAGATAAGAGGAAGAAGGCCAAAGGTCGAAGGCCGAAAGTCAAGGATCCAAGGACCATCAAATGGGCTCATGGGTTGGCCCATGAGGCCTAAAGAGCAATATGGAGCCCAAGGTGAGATCCGAGTCCAAAAGTCCCCATCCCTTTCTTGGTGGTGAGAGGTCAACTTTTATAAGTGAGGGGTAGTCTCCTCCTCACGTGTTTTGTAGATGTGGGACTCCCTTCCCTTTGCTTAGAATAACTTAGGAGTGCTTGGCTAGATATGGTACAAAAAGGAGTCCTCCAAGTTCCTAATTAAATAGGTACTTTTTGATTGGGGACTTGTAGTCTTCAATGAACTGGTCGAGCAACACTTTAGATTCGCTTCCATGTAGCACAATGCGCCTCCTCCAATCCCCCCAAATGTAGATTGTTGAAGACATCGCGTCGTAGGACTGTTCACCCATTTTGTGTTTGTTCCTGTGATGGTAGGGTAAAGTTTCTCATTGCCTTGAAAACCATTGACTGGCCAACAAGTCAACTTTCTTTAGTGTGCGAGCGTGCCACTGCTAGCAATAACAATTCTAGCAGACTTCTTAAAATAGATAACTTGCACCCTAAGTTTCTGATTTCTAAACAAGCGATCGTGAATTTGGGTGAGGAATATCTCCCCAAGCAAGTTCTTTTCTTGCCTCAGACTGGTGAGGACTTCACAATTTATCTCAGTACAAGATTAGTGGTTCTGGCTAGAATAAATGATAATAAAGTGAACTGTTTTAGGCAGAACTGCCTCTTACAAAACTAGAGAGGGAAAAATCAACTCTAAAAAGACAAAAGGATGATTGAAATTCCATTTCTGCCTGGATAGAAGCTTCTGATTCGGGCTGCACTGGTATGTCTGTGCTAGACTGAACTGTCAATAACTTCAACTGCTTAGCTTCAACTATAAATCGATACCAAAATTTGAATTTGGCAGAGCTTTAATCTATTTCAAGCCCTGGAAGGCTTTTTGAATGGGCAGAACTGCGGCCTTTTCAATTTACAATGGGCAGAAGTGGCTGGACTTGAAGATTTACTAAGCTGGCACTGCACTATGGTACCTGTTTTGCTTGGTCGGGGCTCTCCACAAATTTGTTGAGGTTTTCATATTTGTGAAAACTCAAACTCTACTTGTCTTGGCTTTTGCTGAACCAAATTTGTAACGAGAGAAGTCTCGTTTTGAATGACTTTTTCTCTAAACCTAAACTTGGAAATTCTAAGAGAGGGAGAGAGAGCTTTTGATTATTCCAGTTTGTTTGAAGGTTCTTAGTGATCAAGTGATCATTTTGAGTTTCTTGCCTTTGGCTGATTTTTGGTTGTTTGATTGATTGTTTTTTTGACTTTTTTTGTGTGTCCTTTGCCCTATTCACCCCCCTCTTATATTTATAAGAAGTGCTTTGGAGTAGGGTTTCTTTCTTTTAATAATGGGCAGCAAAATTTTCTCAAAAGATCTTTCATTTTTAAATGTAAAGAAAGAGGGGTTTTATCAATTCTGGCATATAAGCTCTCACTAGTCAGTTCCTTCATATCACTTCCCTGTATTTTTCAAACTGTGATGGTTAGTTTGATCTTCCATTTGAACAACTCCCTGTCCTCCTGCTTATCTCCTTTGAGAACATGGCCTGCTTATCTCTTGGGAGAATCACCCTCTTTGGAGAAAAAACATTATTTCCAAGTATGTAAAAGGGATCTGATCTTCTGATGGCAGAGATTCAAAGAAGTCTTCTCCTAGCCGTCTGCTTTCGTTAATCCTAGTTGAAAATATTGACTTTTATAAGTCAGAAACATCACGTGGGTCTGTTCCTGTTTTGGGTTTCATTCTTTTAATAATGGCAAGCCCAAATTCGAGTTGAACTATGAGCTGATTCCTTTCTTTTCTCTATTTCTTCGAGGCCCAGATTTTGCATTCTTAGATAGCTCCTAAGTTGGGCTTCTTTTAGATGTGGGCCCTTGATTATAATTTGGGTCATGAACTGCCTGGTTTTGTTTTTGTCTCATCCTTCTGGGCCTCCAGTGCTGGGCTGAGTGTGTTTTGGCCCAATTTCACAGAATGCAAGTGGCTGCCCAAAAATTGTCATGGGCTTTTGTTTTTCTTGGGCTGTGTGTCAAATTAGGCCCAAACAATGCCCCCTAAGTCTGAATCGTTTTTGAACGGTTTCAGACTTAATGACTTAGGCCATTAATTTGTGCGCACCAGTTTCTTTTCGTTAACCCACATCTGCCACGTCTTCCGACTGAGCTAGATTTCGTGGAAACTGGGTAGTTATTAGCTTATTACTAGCTAGTCATCATCAAGTGTTGTATCATCTTCTCCTTCCCTGGTTTTCGAACTTTTAAAATAAATCAAACTCAAAGCTTCTGTTCATTTTGAAAACCTAGCTCTCAGACCTTGATTTTCTCAGTGTTGCAGAATTTCCACTCCTTTCTTCGAGTCGACTCTGCCTTTCTTACCTCCTCCTTTGTTCCTAGCTCAAAACTTCTGAACATGTCTTCTCCCAAGACTCGTGCCTAGGGTTAATCCTCCTCAGTTCCTCCTAATTACATCACTAGGGCTGGGATTGACAACCATACCATAGAGGTTAAAAGCAAACTCCACCCTTTTGCCAAGAAGAATCTGGACGAGAATGTCCTTCACCTCTTCGAGAATACTTTGGTCCTGGGACCTCACTGGTTCGGTTCTATTCTGACTGAGATGGCGGAGCTGTTTAAAAAAGATGCTGAACCTCCTCTGTGCTTCCAAAGCACGTCTGCCCTTGCTTTGCACTCCTGGGTTAGTAAGAATTTGAGTCGTTCGTTCCCCTCGAGCGAAGTGAAGAACACTCCTGTGAAGTGGGCTAACTGGATTGACAGGCTACTCCCACGGTATGGAGCTCACTGTAAAATGGCTGGAATTCATGATGCCATCCACCTATCCAAGCAATCTATCAATACGGATGAGAATCTTCTTGATGCCGCTCTGTGTTTTTGGAATTCTGCCAGTAACACTTTCGATTTTCGTGTGGGCCCCATGGCTCCGACTCTGCTGGATATGGTGCAGATCTTTGGGTTCAGGCCCCATGGAAGATCTGTGGATGTAGTAGGTGATTACCATAGGAGAAAGAACCAGGAGAAACTACCCAAGCCTTTCACCATCTCTCCAGCCCTCATCAACCAGAACTGCTCCTTCTCTAATTACTTGAGAAAGTTTAGTGCTGAGAAGGACAAGGATCAGCAACATATGCTTTTCCTTCTGTACTGGCTGAACAGATTTGTCTTTCCAAATCGCTCCTCAGCAGTTTTGCTTGAATACAGACATCTGGCAAAAGTGCTTCACAATCATACTGACGTAGGGCTTGGGCTTACCATTCTGGCTTATCTTTCCAAGAACCTGCACGCCGCCACCCTAGAGAATCCACTAAACTTGTCTGCTCCTGGCACATTTTGGATGATTCAGATCTGGTTGCAGGTCTACTTCCCAGAGCTGAGGTTTCCAGATATAGTTCTGCCCGTGGATCAAGTTTTGGCCCTTCCTCTGATGTCGGCTGAAGTGCCTAAGCGATCAATCTAGGAGTACATGATGTTTTTCAGGGACTGTACAAAAAGGTCAGCAGCTCAGTGGCAGGTGGTGATTAGAAGAACCTATCCTTGGTTCCAGCTTGGATACCAGTTGTTCGAGAATGAGCCAGAGGAGCAATCTGCCATAACAGACTTTAGGAAGAAATTCCCGAGCGTTACCCTGCCGAGAGATCTACCCCATGGAAGATGAAAGCCTCCAAGCTATCATTTGGGGGCAGAAGTCTATCATCCTAACTTCTGTGCCAGACAATTTAGCTGCCTACAGCTCATCCCACCCAAATCCTACAGGAGCTGCAATCGGGCCACTTCCTGGAGAGATGCAGACGACCTGGAAGTGCATAAAGATGCTAGGTGTGCAGTAAATAAGATCAATAACAGCGCAGACGCTCTCTATCCAGCCTAGGAGCCCAATTCCTATAGTTCCGTCGAGTTTGACGCTTGGTGGAAGGCTAGATTTCAAGGCCTGCCTGCCTCCAGTACTGTCCTAAAAATCCTTTTCGATGGCTGGGATTCCTGGGTTGTTCACGCAGGAGAGGAGACTCATAAATTTATGGTGCATACCATAAAAGACATTAATGCTCAATTTATAGAAGGTAAGTTCTTGATTCTGTCTTTGTTTTGCTTATTCTGTCTTTGTGATGATTCCTAATGTTTTTGTTCTACCTGTAACAGATCCTTCTTTGACAGAAAACATAGGAGGGCAGACTGTCCAAGTTGGAGAAGTGATTGGTAAGTCTACTATAATTCTATTTCTTCTATCTTTTCCTGCTGGATTGACTTCTGACTTTGTCTGTTTCTTGCGTAGTCACTTCTGTCATTGCTGCTGGGGATTTGGAGCTTCCTTCTGGGATGAGGAGGATGAAACTCTGGCAGAACAAACTTCTATTAAGGCTACTCCCTCTGTCATAAGGAAAAGAAAGGAGACTGCTTCAGTCCATGATAGTGCTGCTCAACCTGTGACTTCAGGTAAATTCTGGTAGTCTGAGGCTTCCTGTTCTGTTATGTTCAAATCAGCTCGTGTTCTAACGTTTTATTGTCTGCTTTTTGTAGCTGAAAGTCCCCATCCTCCTCTTACTAAGTCAAAGAGACTTAGAAAGAGGATTGTGGTAGAATATGTGGCCATGGAGGAATCTGCAGCAGCTCCCACCAACACCTCTGGGACAAGAAGAAGAAGAAGATGTCCCTTCCAAGGAGAAGAACAAAGAGTCGGAAGAAGAGATGAGCCACTATTTCATCACTATATGTATTTTGGTTGTTTGTTTTCTCTCTTTCTAACTTCTGACTTCTATCTGTTTTTAGGAGGAGATCCCTGCTAAGGTGATAGCAGAGAGCAACACGAAGAAGAAGCTCAGAGGGCGGAACCCACGAGCTTAGAACTGGCTTTATCCGATGATGAGGAGGCAGAACATTCTGCTACAGCTCAAATGCCCATGGAACAGTCAAAATTGTCTGTTTTAGAACAGAAAGAGCAGGCAGATGTTCTTGTTGCAGCCACAGAACCTGAAGTGGAGGCATCTGCTACTGTTCCTGGACTTGTGGTAATTTCCTATTCTAGTTTCACTTCTATCTATTTTCTGCAATTTTGTTCTGTTTAGATCTCTCTAATCATTAGCTTTTCCAGGTAGAAGTGCCCAGGACTACTGGGGTTTTGGGTGTGATGACCAGCCCTCTGAAGCCTCCAATTGTTGTTGTAAGTTTTATTGCATTTCTGGGCTTCTTTCTTTTCCATTTCCAACGGGTTCTGACTTACATTCTTTTCTGCAGATGCCTATCCACTCCCTTCTAGCTTCATCTTCCACCGCCTCTTATGCTGATCTACTCCTGGCAAAGCCAAGTCCAAGGCAGTGGAGGCTATGGAAAGACTGAAGATCTGGCAATTAACTGAGCTGGAGCTGGATGAGGACAGGGAGGTTGTTGACCAATTGATGAAGGATCTGAACCTCCTGCACAGACAAAACATGGCTCCTAAACCCATACTTGAGATGAGCCTTGGCTTGGCAAGAGATGTGCTCAACCTCCACGACCGTTATGAGGATCTCAAGCCCACCTTCAAGACCTCTGAAGCCAACTTGGCTGATTATGCAAAGCAGAAGGCAGAACTGGACCAGATTGTTACAGGGTATAAGAAAGCTAAGGCCACTGCAGACAAGCTGAAGAAGAAGATTGGAGAGCTTCAAAAGCAATTGGCAGAGTGCCAAGAGGTGCAGAACAGACTCGGGGCTGGACTGAGTTCCAAGACCAAGGCCACTTTCCTTGTGCAGAGCATGGTTTCAGCTTCCAGGCCAGCTTTGGAGATTGCAGAGGCTTCAATCCATCAAGGGGTGCTGCTTCAGAAGGAACTCTTTATCAAGAAGGCCAGCTTGCAAGAAACCCTTAGAAAATTAGGGTTTTAATTTTTAAACTAAAAAAATGTAATAAACTTTAGTCATGGAAAATGACTAATATTTAATATTTAATAAAAGTTATTTATTTGTTGCAATTTTCGGATTTTCAATTTCTTTTGATGAAATAACATAGAGTAAAAACAAAAGGGAAATAAACTTTAACAAATTAGACAAAAATAAATTCTGAACAAAACTTTTAAACAATCAATTTCAATCTTGTTTCTTCTCTATCCCAGGATCTGTTTGTGCAGCCTGTGAATCCCACATGGTTGGGTAGAATTTTTTCAACCATTTGCCATTGATTGGTGCAGCATGAACATCTCCATCTGTATGCCCCCATTCCAAGGATTTGCTTAATTATAAAAGGACCTTCCCATGTAGGTGACCACTTTCCATAACCTGCCATATGTGTTCCAAGGGGCAGAACTGCTTTCCAGACTATTTCTCCTTCTTCAAAACTCTTGTTTCTAACTCTTTTGTTGTAGGCTCTTGATACAGCCTGCTTTCTTGCTAAGAGTTTGTTCAGGGTATCAATCTAGCAGCATGGCTTGAGAGTAATCCTCTCTAATCAGATTGTGTTGATGAGCAATTCTGAGAGACTGGACTGCTATCTCCATGGGCAGAATTGCATCATGGCCATAGGTTAGAGCATATGGGGTCATGCCAGTTGCCTCTCTCTTTGAAGTTCTATATGCCCACAAAGTTTCTGACAACTTCTCATGCCACTACTTTGGATTTTTCTCAAGCATTTTTCTGATAATGTTGATAATAACCTTGTTACTTGATTCTGCCTGCCCATTGGCTTGAGCATAATAAGGAGTGGATTAAAGCAGCCTGAATTTGAATGCTTCTGCCATATCTAGCATCTCTCCAGATATGAAAGAATATCCCCTGTCAGTTGTGATTGATTCTGGAATGCCCAACCTTTGTATAATCTGTTCTTCTATGAAAGTGATGATTTCTTGAGATGTAGTGGATTTAATAGGCTTGGCTTCCACCCATTTGGTGAAATACTCTATAGCAACAATGATAGAACAGTGTTGCTTGCTACTGGCTGGATAAATCTTGCCAATGAGATCCATTGCCCATCCTCTAAATGGCTATGGTTTGACTACTGGATTCATGGGAACTGACGAAGCTTGTTGGATTGGGTCGTGCCTTTCACAAGCCTCACATCCCTTGGAATAGTCAATGCAATCCTTTATCATAGTTGGCCAGAAGTAGCCATACCTCCTAATTAACCAGCACATCTTTCTTCCTCCTTGGTGAGCTCCACAGATTCCTTCATGAGTTTCTCCCATGACTTTCATGTATTCTTTCTTTCCAAGGCACCTTAGAAGTACCTCATCCTTGCTTTTACGAACCAAATCTCCATTCCACATAAGGTAATTTAAAGCCATAATTCTGACTCTTTTCTCAGAGGGCAGGGTTGGATGCTGTAAGTAATTTATGATAGGATTTCTCCAATCATCTTCAGTGATTATGGCAGAATTGACATCTATCTCCATTCCTCTGGTCAGAACAAATGGTAGACTCTTCTTTCCTACCTAGATGATCCTTTGCACACAGTCTTCAGGCATTTGTATACCTGTTGCTACCTAAGCCAATTCATTTGCTGCAAAGTTTTCTTCTCTTGGAATATGTTCCCAAGTAGCTTCTCTGAATTCTGTCAAAAGGTTTTTGGCTGCCACTAAATAGATAGCTAAAGAAGGACTCAGGCACTTGTATTCTCCAGCAATTTGTTTTAACACAAGCATAGAATCTCCAATATTTCCACAGATTGGATTCCCAATTCCACTAGTATTTCAAGTCCTATAATTAAAGCTTCATATTCTGCCTTGTTGTTGGTGCACTGGAAAGAATAACAGTGTCTGATCCCTAGTGGTTCTTCTAAAACAATTCCTTCTTCGGAGGCTATGTCTGTCTTTGATCCATCAAAGTACAGTTTCCAAGGTGTGAGGTTAACTGAATAGATGGGATTGTTGAGGCAAGTATGCGCTCTAGTCAACATATCTGCATTTGCTATATCCAAAGAGTCCATATTTTCAATCTCTTCAACTGGATGATCTGCTAACAAATCTGCTACAGCTTGTCCTTTGACAGCTTTCTGAGGAACATATCTGAAGGCAATGATGTAGATGGTGCATGGCAGCATGTAGTGTCCATTTTCCAATTCTGCCTCTCAACATTGGCCTTGTTAACATGTACTTGATTAAATCTGTCTTGGCAATGATGGAGATGGTGTATGGCAGCATGTAGTGTCTGAGTTTCACAGCAGTGAAGTATAAGGCTAGACAAAGCCTTTCAATTGCATAATACTTTCTTTCCACTTCTGTCAGAGTTCTGCTCAGATAGTAGACTGCCTGTTCCTTTCCTTCATTGTTATCCTCAACTAACAGACTCCCAATGGCCACTGATGCATAAACATATAGTTTGAGTGGCCTGCCTCTCTTTGGTGGGGACAGAACTGGTGGATTTGAGAGGTAATGCTTGATTTCCTCAAAGGCTTGTTGATGTTGTTCTTCCCACTTAAACGTTTGCTCTTGCTTCAACCTTAACAAGGAGGAGAAAGGTTGGATTTTTCCTACATAATTGGATATGAATCTCCTTAGAAAATTAATTTTTCCTAGGATACTCTGCAATTCTTTTTTGTTCCGGGGTGGTAGAGCTTCTATGATGGATTTTGCTTTATTTTTGTCAACTTCTATGCCCCTTTGGTGGACTAAGAAACCTAAGAAATTTCCTACCTAAACTCCAAAAACACATTTTCAACTTATGTTGTCTCATTCTCAAGAATATCTTTCTTAGATTTGATACATGATTTCCCATCTCTGGGGATTTAATCACCACATCATCTATATATACTTCCAGAGAATGCCCTATCATATCATGGAAAATAGAATTCATTGCTCTTTCATAAGTGGCTCCTGCATTTCTCAAGCCAAAAGGCATTACAGTATATTCAAAAGCACCTATGTGCCCTGGGCACATGAAGGCTATCTTGTGAATGTCTTCTTCTGCCACCATGATCTAATTATATCCTGCATTACCATCCATAAAAAATAGCATTTGGTTATGGGAAGCTCCATCTACTAGCATGTCTGCCATTGTCATATGATATTCATCCTTGGGAGATGCTTCATTTAGATTCCTATAATCCACACAGATTCTAACTATTCCTGTTTTTCTTTTCATAACTGGTACAATATTAGCTAGCCAATCAGCATAAATGGCAGGTATGATGAATCTTGCTTTGAGCAATCTTTCTATTTCTTCCTTGACCTTCAGTTCTGTATAGACATCCTTCTTTTGGCCTGTTTGACTAGGAGGTAACCTTCTTTAATTGGCAGCTTGTGTTCCACCAACTTTCTATCTAATCTAGGCATCTCATGATAATGCCAAGCAAAACAATCTCTAAAATCATGCAAGAGTGCCATGATTTCACTCTTGAGTGGTTCCTCCAGCAATGCACTAATGAAAGTGGGTCTAGGATCCTCTTCTGTCCCTAAGTTTATTTCATGCAGTGGATCTTCTACTTCTGGTAAAGAATCATATAGCGCTGCTGGTGCAAAATCTAGTACTTCCTCCTGCAAACTCCATTCCTGCTCCTCAATGCTCTCATGGGTGAATTCTGCCATATTGATGGCTGGATCCTGCATAAAGAGCTTCCTTTCTTCCCAATATATCAACAATCTTTTTTTAATGGATCGGATTGTTGCAGCTCGATCCTTCTCTTGCTGATTGGGACTAAACATTAGAGTTCTAGAGGTTTAGAACAAAAGGTCTATTCTAGACCTCTAGAGAAATGGCTAAACCATCTTCAATGAGTCTCTAGGTCGTGACACCATGGGGGCGGCTGTTCTGGTTGACTCCAAGGAAGGTGAAAGGACCAAGATCATCATGATAATACCTTGCCTCAAAACACATGGCAGAGGGCTAATTGTTGATGTAGAGTGGAAGGGACACATAAGCTTTGGTGAATCCAGTCCCTGCCAAGCAATGCATTATAAGTTGTAGAAGTAGTGTCTACCATAAAGAATGCAATCTTTAATTCTTTGGTTCCAACTATGACATCCATATTCAGGATTCCATGAGTCTTGGTGATGCCCCCAGCAAAGTTTGTGACAGTCAAATGTGTTGGAATTAGATCCTTCTCTGTTCTTTCCATCTTGCTCAACAATCTGTGAGGTAAAAGATTAATGGCTGCACCTCCATCTACCATCATTTTGGGAATAGGAATACCTCCAAAGTTTGCTGTTATGAGCAGAGGTCTGAGGTGATTGGCCATATCTTTGGTTGGTTTGGAGAAGCAAAGCTATTCTACAGCCAGTTTCATGGCAGTTCTACCTGTCTTGGTAGTAGGTGTTTGTTATTCTGGTGCTTCTTCTACTTCTTCCAATCTGCACTCAAAGCTTTCATGGGAGAAAACATCTCCTTCTAAAGTGTTTTCTTGCCCTTCTGCTGCCCTGAATTCTTCTGGCAAGATGAAGACCATGTTGATGCCTAGATCACCTTGCAACAGGCTTTCTAGTTCTGCACCAAAAGCCTCAGTTTCTTCATCTAATTCTCCATCGTATTCCATCTGTTCTTCCCCAAATTCTTCTGTCCAATCTTCCTGTTCTCCTATTTCGAGGAGTCCATTCTGGTCATATGCAGATGGTTCATAGTCTAGCTGCTTTTCTTCATACTCTTCAGTCCAGTCTTCTTGTACTTGTGAAGGTTGAAGCTGGTTGGCTGAGGATGAGGTAAGATGGACAGAAGGTCTATTTGAAGATTCTGGCTTCATCAGCTTCTCGGGCGGGGAAGCTGTTTGTTATGCTAGAGGAGGTTCTTCTGGTTTCTTCCCTTTTCTAGCAAAACTGGTTTCTAGAAGTACCAGTGGGTCGTCCCTTTTTTTAGAAATATGCAGTACTGCCTTTAAACCCTCCTCTTCTGAGTTCTGGTAAGTTCCAGAGTTGGTCTATCGCTTTTCCCCACAGAATATCATCTGCCTTCTATGATAGTTGCCAAGGATTTTTCATTCCCACGCATCTTAATGGGTATCTCCTTTTTGGACTGCTCTATCATCCTTCTGCTGCGATGAGCTGGCCTAAGATAGTTCTTCTGTCTGGCTCTGTCTCGAGAAGGAATTGGATCTGGGCCTTGCTAGCGTGAGAAATAACTAACGCACAAATTAAACCCTATAAATCATGCAATCGTAGTACGAGTAAGTAGGGATCGTTCTATTCCGGGGATTAGGAGGGATGCTAATCAACACAAATTAAACTTATTAAACTGGAAACTAAGTTAAGGGAACAATGATTGGGGGGAATTCTGACGATTTAGACTAAAGTAAGACTGACAGCAGCAAACAACTAAGTTGTGAATGAAATATGGATTAAGGGATAGCTAGAGGATTCTTCTCCACACATGGAACATATGCACACAAATCGATCTCCAGTTACTCTTTCTATAAAGTATGAATGACAAAGCCCCAAATTAATTGTGAATGCACTAATTAACTCTCAGATTTTCCTAAGTTCATTGAATTGGACTAAGCGACGCAATCAAATTATCCTTATCAAGTTCCCTATATGAACAGCATGATAGAGATACATATCAAAGATCATTAAGTTCTATGAAAATCATAAGCCTTGACAAGACAATTGTAACTATGAAAAGCATGATACTCCTGCCAAGAATTTACTTAACACAATCATGACTAGTGACTTTTACTACTTGTGAATATAAGTTCATAACGATTAGGTGAAATTCCCTTATATTCTAGCATCAAATCCCTGCATACAAACTAAGTATGCATCCTTAATAAACATGCAAGAATAAGTCCTCAATAAAACAGAAAAGTAAATCACATTCATACTTTATGAAACCATAACTGGAAGTAATCAATTCATGTAAAACATATGTCCATGGCTTCGAATTCACCTCTAACTAAGAAGAAATTCAGTTACACATGTTCATAATAATTGAAAAGCAATATAGAATAAACATTTGAACTAATCAAGGGAAGAACTCTGAAAAACCCAATGGATGCAGCAGGTTCCGGCTCCAAGTTCTTCTTCTCCCTTTCTCCTTTCTTGCTACGGCACCCAAAAGAACTCCCTTCTCCTGCGGCAACCCCTCCTTTATATATGTGATAGATCTAGGGTAAAAGGGCCCAGCAAAAACCCACGAAATTAGGGTTTTGTTTGGAAGATTTCTTTAGGAATAATAGGGCCCAATAGAAACCCACGAAATTAGGGTTTTTAGGTTTCCTAATCTGAAATTAATCCCCCCCTTTTACAGCTGGAATTTAGGTCGAATAGGATTAGGATAAGGTAAAATAAAATAAAATCAGTTAGGGTTTTTTACTTCCCAGAAGCTGATTCTTGAATTAATTTCCCCATCTTTTTAGCACATTCCTAGCCTCTTCGAACTTCAAAAACGTCCATCCATCTTGGCCCATGCATATGCTACCCATTCCAAGTCCAAAACTGCTCTAAAATGCTCCAAAATGCCCTTTCTTGCCAATCTTGCCATCTGGACCTACAATAGTACGAAAATAAGCTAAATCACTCTAATAAATGGGAATTAACTAAGTAAATGCAAAGAAATAAGATAGCAAAGTCGCATAAATATGCTCCTATCAAATTCCCCCACACTTAGCTTCTGCTAGTCCCTAGCAGAACAAAGAAAACAAAACAAAACCTAAACCTTCCAACAATTGCCTCAGGGATTTCCAATGAAACATGACATGTTAAAAATCACTACTCACACAGATTTGAACCATCCTTACCCTCGAGCTCATACTTAATCACAGTAAACACTCACTAGCTCACATTTAATCAATTAAAACAACATTTGAAAGTGGTAACATGCCTTAGAGAATTCACTCAATTCCTCACCCGATATACTCTCTATTTTCACACAGATTTTCTGACCACACTCCCTATACTAAGTATATGTGAGAAGATTGATGTAAATGTGTAGACTAGCACTCACATATGTTATAACAAAGAAAGCACTTTCTGGAATTATTAATACGAACATGTATATGATCTCATGAACAGAATGCTACTACTTAGAAGCGAGAACCAGGGATTCCATAAGCTCATACCAATTTCAAACTCCACATATTGAAACACATAACAATCAAGATAGAAGTCTAAGGGTTGTATTGGGGCTAAGGTATTGGCTAACAAAGAAAGGTTAAGGATAAACAAAGGTTCTTAAAGTAATAGTAAACAGAGCAATGAAATCAACACTTGGAATTCAACTTGTGATTGCAGCACCCAATTTTCCCCCCGTCGGTTCCTGTCTTTGTTGGCAAAGGGGTTGATTCCCCCTCTGCCTCTTCTGCCTCTTGCTGGTGGAAGGAATGGATTGGGATCCATCCTTCTGGGTTTGTAAGGCAACACTGCTGGTGCGTCAGGCAGAAGTGCCAGGGGCTGATCACGTGGAGCCACAGGTTGTCGAATAGGTGGAGGTTCTGGCTGATTTTGAGGAACCTGAATCGGTGCAGGGCCATCTGGCCTGACTGGACCCTCATGCTCTTGGACAGGAAGGACTCCTCCCCTCTGTCCAGCCTAGATCTCTCCATGGCCTGGTATTCCAGCTATCTGTGCAATGGGAGGGTTCTCCTGATATAGCCTTCTTGAACCTGCCTGCTGACTTGCCATTGCATCATGGCAGTCATTTTATTCAGAGCGTCCTGGCTCCTTTGTGCTGTAGCATCCTGTCGGAACACAGCTTCCTGTATTTGATTCAACCTCCTCAAGCCAGCCCTGGAGCGTCTACTTCTGGTACTGCCATGGGCTGATTGCCTAGCATCACTTTCTTCTGACTATAGTCCCTCTCGGAGAGCTGCTTGATCTCTTTCCATTGCGTAGCGTGGGTTCTGGCTAGAACTTCCAATATTCATATACTTTAGGGAACTTCTTTAGGAGTATGTATACTGAGAAGTCCCACTGGGCGTGCCAAATTATTCACCCGTTTTGTGTTTGTTCCTGTGACGGTAGGGTAAAGTTTCTCATTGCCTTGAAAACTATTGACTGGTCAACAAGTCAACTTTCTTTAGTGTGCGAGCGTGCCACTGCTAGCAATAACAATTCTAGCAGACTTCTTAAAATAGATAACTTGCGCCCCAAGTTACTGATTTCTAAACAAGCGATTGTGAATTTGGGTGAGGAATATCTCCCAAGTAAGTTCTTTTCTTGCCTCAGACTGGTAAGGACTTCACAATTTATCTCAGTACAAGATTAGTGGTTCTGGCTAGAATAAATGATAATAAAGTGAACTGTTTTAGGCAGAACT
The DNA here is from genome assembly GCA_903112645.1 of Prunus armeniaca. Lineage (NCBI taxonomy): Eukaryota > Viridiplantae > Streptophyta > Magnoliopsida > Rosales > Rosaceae > Prunus > Prunus armeniaca. The sequence goes on from CAEKDK010000001.1 coordinate 14,126,762, forward strand.
GCCATTTACAAAAACTAGAGAGGGAAAATCAACTCTAAAAAGACAAAAAGATGATTGAAATTCCATTTCTGCCTGGATAGAAGCTTATGATTCGGGCTGCACTGGGTATGTCTGTGCTGGACTGAACTGTCAATAACTTCAACTGCTTAGCTTCAGCTATAAATCGATACCAAAATTTGAATTTGGCATAACTTTAATCCATTTCAAGCCCTGGAAGGCTTTTTGAATGGGCAGAACTGCGGCATTTTCAATCTACAAGGGGCAGAAGTGGCTGGACTTGAAGACTTACTGGCTGGACTGAACTGTCAGTAACGAGAGAAGTCTCGTTTTGAATGACTTTTTCTCTAAGCCTAAACTTGGAAATTCTAAGAGAGAGAGAGAGAGCTTTTGATTACTCCAGTTTGTTTGAAGGTTCTTAGTGATCAAGTGATCATTTTGAGTTTCTTGCCTTTGGCTGATTTTTGGTTGTTTGATTGATTGTTTTTTTGACTTTTTTTGTGTGTCGTTTGCCCTATTCACCCCCTCTTATATTTATAAGAAGTGCTTTGGAGTAGGGTTTCTTTCTTTTAACAATGGGCTGCAAAATTTTCTCAAAAGATCTTTCATTTTTAAATGTAAAGAAAGAGGGGTTTTATTAATTCTGGCAGATAAGCTCTCACTAGTCAGTTCCTTCATATCACTTCCCTGTATTTTTCAAACTGTGATGGTTAGTTTGATCTTCCATTTGAACAACTCCCTGTCCTCCTGCTTATCTCCTTTTGAGAACATGGCCTGCTTATCTCTTGGGAGAATCACCCTCTTTGGAGAAAAAATATTATTTCCAAATATGTAAAAGGGATATGATCTTCTGATGGCAAAGATTCATAGAAGTCTTCTCCTAGCCGTCTGCTTTTGTTAATCCCAGTTGAAAATATTGACTTTTCTAAGTCAGAAACATCACATGGGTCTATTCCTGTTTTGGGTTTCTTTCTTTTAATAATGGCAAGCCCAAATTCGAGTTGAACCATGAGCTGATTCCTTTCTTTTCTCTATTTCTCTGAGGACCAGGTTTTGCGTTCTTAGATAGCTCCTGAGCTGGGCTTCTTTTTGATGTGGGCCCTTGATTATAATTTAGGTCCTGAACTGCCTGGTTTTGTTTTTGTCTCATCCTTTTGGGCCTCTAGTGCTAGGCTGAGTGTGTGTTTTGGCCCAGTTTTAGGGAATGCAGGTGGCTGCCCAAAAATTATCATGGGCTTTTGTTTTCCTTAGTGTGTCAAATTAGGCCCAAACAAGGACGTGGTGCGGCATGGCATCACAACGCACTATAGGGCTTAGTGTCGACAATGCAACTGAATGGAATGGTGCCAATGGCATCCCAATGCTCTATACCAGTGGTGCTGACACTGTCACTTGCCGCACGAGTGGTGATACCAACGACATCATGCGTCATTGGAACGGTGCAGCACACTCCAGCTAATGAGTTGTTGGTGTTGCACATGAGTCGATGACGCTGGTACCGTAGATTCATGTAGTAGATGGAGAAGTGTTACTAAGGTGTCGTTCGGCAGTTGGTGAGGTGTCGTTTGGCAATTGGTGCTATTAGTGAAATGTACAGCCCAAGAAATGTCGTTCGGTAGTGTCATAGGTACTATTTGGAGGCATTTCCTAAGAGCTACCATTCGGTGGGTGCCATTAGTGTCGTAATAGAGAGGTGTCTCCATAAGGTGTCATTCCACAGGAGTCATTGTATGTCCAAGGATGCCGTTCAGTAGTGGAATTAGGGCAGAATTGGAGGCGTAGTCCACAAGGTGCCATTCGAAAAGGCATGGGTATCATTCGGTAGGTGCCTTATGAGCTATCGATTGATTGGGGACTGTCATAGGTGCTATCATTTGGAGCTTCCGTAAGCACTGCCATAAGAGTTATTAATTGGCGTTGCCATAAGAACTGTTGTAGGTTCTACAATTGGAGATGCTTAGATCTTGCCGTTCGGCAAGGTATGTGTGTCATTAGGCAGTTGATGATTGGGCTGCTGATAGGAGTTGTCGTATGTAGTGCGAGCTGTCGATTGGAGTTATGGAGCAATCAAAAACGCATAATGATTAAACCATGGGTATCGATCAGGTGACATAATCTTTTGTGTTGATTCCCACAGACAGCACCAATCTGTTTGTGCTCAAAACTGGATGACCAATAGTGGGCCTAAACTTATAGATGTGATGTGTTGGATCATGGGTGAAGGTGAGGACCTTCAATAAGCATGAGAATTCGGTAGGCAAATAAACATGCATGGAGAATTCAGATGTACGTGGTTCACCCTAATGAATGCGCTACGTCCACAGAGAAGGATATTCTCATTATGATAATGTGTGTTTACATTGTACAAGGGGTTAGACCCAAAGAGAAGAGGAGGAAGGGTGAAGGCAGAAGACCAAGGATCCAAGGACCAAAAAATGGGCTCATGGATTGGGCTATAAGGCCCAATGACCAATATGGAACCCCAAGAGATATCCGAGTCCAAAAGTCCCTGTCCTTTTCTTGGTGGTGAGAGGTCTCCTTTTATAAGTGAGGGGGAATCCCTTCCTCTTGTGTTTTGTTTATGTGGGACTCCATTCCCTTTGCTTGGAATGGCTTGGCAGTGCTTGGCCAGATATGATACAAACATCGCAAAAACTTTCATTTTCAATGTTAGTGGATGACAGTTTTAATCAACATATAAATTGTGATTTTAAAATGGAATTGAATATAAAAGTTTATTCTCAATGTTGTTATATCATGATTAAAGCAAAGACAAACTTCATTCATGTACTTGAAAGTATTGTTCAATACATTCACCAAACAAAAGCAATAATTATAGAATCTCTCAAGTGAAGTACCTAAACTAATAGAGTTCAAAATTGTATAGTAGTGAATAAGGTATCATATGGATATTTTGGCCCGATCTCGGGCCCAGGCGCAAGCACGGCACGATCATGACCCATTTCATTGTGGGCTTGGTAATTTCTTTTTTACACGAACTTGATCCTCTCTATTGAAGAAGCAAGCAATATCCAGAAAGATTTTCTTCATTTTGTGCTTTAATGTGTCCGAACTTATTTCAAGCACATTCATAATGTCTTTTTCAAGATCATCATCAAGTCTATGAAATGCTTCTCACCATTATGTTACGTTTTTCTCCCTCAAATATGAACTAATAACTACAAGAGCTAAAGGAACGTCACCATCATATTCTATAAACTAGCCTCTCCACACGCACTTCTGCGCCTGCGAAAGACTTTTTTTTTTTTATGAAATTTATTTTAGAATTAAAAAAGATAATGGGTAGTTGTGTTCCATAAAAATATGATTCATTATCTGATTTTTATTTTTTTTTAATTTTTTTAATATGAAAAAAATGTGAATTTACCATATTATCCTCATTTAATTAATAATTTTAATTCTTAATGTTTGGATTAGTCAAGGGCATTTTCTAGTATTTTGAATGTTTCACCATTCTCTATCTTTTGCTTTATATATATAGATAAATAAATAAATAAAATTTTGGATACCTCTTTATGATGTGAAGCATCGTTTTCCTTGAAGGCATTTCAATAGAACAGTTGATAATTTTCACTAACCTTCAACTTGTCAACCTTGTATCTATTATCTGCAAGTAGTCCACACGTCTCCAACTCATGCTTATCTCTAATTTCTATAATCACTTGACTCTTTGGACCTAACTAGGACTCATATGTTGAAGTCTTTATTTGATCTACTTTATCCACATTTTCCTTAATGATAAGCACATTTTAATTCCTTTGTCTATCACGTAATAATTGGATCCTCAAATATTTATTTGGATACCTTTATCGCAATACAAGAAGGTTGGAAATAGATATTTCTGTCCAATTTTTTGACTGAGTAAGCAAGTGTTCTTGATATTATGGACGAAATTGAAAGAAATTTGATGGAATTTGTAATGTGTCCTTGAATTATAAGGACGTCAAACTACAAGGGTGAAATTAAAAGAATTGAAAATACAAGGATTGAAGTGAAAAAATTGACAAACTACAGAAACCAAAACTCACTTTTTACCCTTGAAAAATCACGATCATGTTTTCCAACTGGAGGTGGAGCATATTCTTGCGTTTGCTATTCTGGTTGGCACAGTATCTTAAACTTCGTAAGCCCGACCAAGTGCCAACTACCTCTCATATAATGCAGAAAACTTCAAAACCTCAACCAACTAACTTTTTCCACGAACTCTTACAATTCCCACCCGTTTCTCTCAGTCCCACTGGTTCATCACGACACCAAATACGGAAAAAAGGATTAATTTTCTCAAAAAAAAACCCAAGATAAAGATTTCTCATATCCACTCATCTTGTTTTTTTGAGTTTCCCATGGCCTGTGTTGAAATTTGACTTGTTTTTTCATTTGGTCATCGGTTTTTTTGTGAAAAATTCTTGTTTATCACTCCAAAGTTTCAAAAGGACCTTGCTCTTTGCAATTCTCTAGTTCCATGGTGCATGTTGTAGTAGCTTAATCCAACTGTTTTCTGAGATGGGTTCCTTCACAAAGTTCATGGCATCTGCTATTTTCTTCATAATTTTATCATTTTTTCTTGTTCCTACAAGAACCCAAGAAGAAGGATTCATATCTATTGTCGTATCCAGCAAGGGTCTTGAGTTTTCCAAGGACTTGCTAATAGAGCAGGCTGTTTCCTCTATAATCCCCCTTCAACTACCTCAGATTGAAAAGTCTGTGAAAATCCCACTTGTTGGCCAAGTTCATGTTGTTCTATCCAATATCACAATCTATAATGTTGATATTGCTTCTTCATATGTGGAGACTAGTGACTCAGGTATTGCTTTAATTGCTTCAGGAGCCACGGCAAATTTGAGTATGGATTGGTGGTATTCTTATAGCAGTTGGTTATTTGATATTTCAGATAATGTGGATGCCTCCGTTCAGATATATAGAGCAACTTAGAAAGGCTATTCTTTCTTCTTTATAAACTTTTTTGTTCCCTTTTATTTTGCTTTGATCTTGCTTTAATGGCATTTGAATTATGAACCAACACATAGGATTATGGTAGATGAAGCTGTTTTTATCCTTTTTTTTTGGAAATTTGTAGTTCACTTCTAATTAGACTTGACATAGATTTTATGCAACCAATAGGCCTCTGATAAGTTGATAACCCTTTGGCTAGCCATTTTCTGTATTTTCTTTACCTCTTAAGGACAGTGAGAAGTGACCAACGTGGAGTGGCATGAGCTGTCTTGTTTCCTTAGGAAGCCTCATGTTGGTTTCTTTTGTGGAGTTCTAATCAATACGTCCCATAATTTCATATCATAAGTCAATGTAACAGATTTGTAAGTAGAAAATTAAATTATGATACAGTTAAACAAAGTGCAGTTATAGTGAACTTTTTGTGGTCAAACTCTGTAATGTGCTACAGTATGTTATGTGTGTTCCAAGATCATCGAGTCATGAGAAATTTCCATTGAGCTTGAATTGTTGAAAGGAAAGAGGTAGAGGATTGGAATGAATTAAACTAAGATACAATGTTCTTAGCAAACTTAATCTTCTTTCTCCCCAATTTGTTTGATTTTACCTTGTTAAAAATTGGAGCTTCTGAAAAAGGTTGAATGTATGGAAGTGGGTGTTACCTTAGTTTTGAATGGCCAAGAAGGAACTCTTAAGCTGTCTGTTTTGGAATGCGGATGCTATGTGAAAGATATCTCCATTAAGTTAGATGGTGGAGCATCTTGGCTTTACGAAGGGTATGCAATCCTCTTAATCAACTTTGCTATGGGAAAAACTTATGTGCCTCTTTGTTTCTGTCAAAGGTCGTTCCATACCCCTTCCCCTGTTCCCAATTTTTGTAGTTGGATCTGCATCTTTATCAACCAAGGCCACTTAAGGTCCACCCATATGGTTTAAAATCCTTTTTCTGACCCGAAATATTGCAGTTGATCCTCTGACATTCTCTTTTAGGTTAGTGGATGCTTTTGATGGTCAAATAGTTTCTGCAGTTGAAGACAATATTTCCAAGAAAATCAGAGAAGGAATAATGAAGCTTGACTCCTTACTGCAATCACTTTCGAAACAAATTGCATTGGATGACATTGCTGCTTTGAATGTTACATTTGTGGGCAATCCTATATTGAGTAATTCTTCCATTGAATTTCAAATCAAAGGTCTATTCATGGCTCCCAATGATGATTTTGCTTCCAACCTATACAATAAAGGTGCATTAGATCCTGTTCCCTTCAATGCTCCAGCTAAGATGGTTGAGATACCACTACATGAAAATGTCTTTAGTTCAGTGTCCTTAGTTTTCTTCAATGTAAGTTTATTCTTTCACCTCTGTTTTTTTTCAGATAATACTGAACAATAATCATTCATTTATTCCTTTTTTGAAATTCGCTTCATTCTTCTTCCAATAAGGTTATCTATAGTTATCAAACTTCTGTGAACCGAAATCTTACTTCACCATTTCACAACGAACTGACCTGTGCCTGGCCGGATTTGTACCCTTGTAGCTCTACATTTTAGAGTTCAAGTACATAGTGAAACTAAGATATTATTTTTCCCCTTGTATTCGTTTAGGAAAATTATATGCAATGGGTGATCAATAAAACACCAAACCTGTCCCTTTTGAACACTGCTGGATGGAAATACATTGTTCCTCAACTATACAAGCAGTATCCCAATGAAGATATGGAGCTTAATATATATGTATATCTTCTCCACTAATAATGACAGTTGTTAACAATGGCATTAATATCACTGTTTACTCTGATGTGACAATTAGTGTCATGGATGCTGATGAAGTAATACCAGTTGCGTGGATATCATTGGTAATATGCTTCCTTGGAGTGTTTGTATGTCCTCCCATTAGTTTCATGCACATTTATATCACCTTGTTCATTATGATTTTCCATGTGTTTTTTGTTGGTGCAGGAGAATCATGCTTCATGTTCTCCAGATATCATGATAAATAAACTAGCTGATACTATTAAATTGAATCATGTTACTGCATATTTGAAGAGCAAAATTGATAACCTTCACATGCATCTTGTTCAGGTACATTCCTTTGTTTCTTGAAATGATTGTTTTAAGCTTCGACTGCACTTTACAGTGTCCGATTTGGTTCGATTCGGTTTTAAAAAAAAAAATTTCAAAAACTGTCCAGTTTGGGTTGAACTAGTTTCGGTCCACTTCGGTTTTGAACCGGATTATAAAAAATAAAAAATTTAAATTAATTTTTAATACAATTCTCAACTGAAATATTATTATTATTACTTGAAAATTAACAAATTATTCAATTTAATATAAAAATAAATAATTAAAGTTAGAAAAGTGTTCACCCCAACTTTTTTTCTTTTTTTTTTTGTTTCTTTTTTTTTTTTTTTTTTTTCTTTGTGTGACTTCACATAGCATTGTTAATATAGTTTTGTTAACAGAGCCAGCCTGTCGATCATAGTTGAATATAAGCATTTCCTGTTATATCAAGTAGTGTAGAGACATAGTACAAGCTGCAGGTAAATTTTTAGACCTTTTGGTCTTAATTACTTGTTAATGAGCCCCAACTGTGAGTGCTTATGAACCCATATCAACTTGTGGGGCAAATGAGATTTGATATGTTACGCAGAATGTTTATAATTTTTTTTTCAGTGACAAATTTATAAGTTGAATTCTAGTACATAGTCTACAGACTAGAGCCTAGACAACGTTACTTTAAAATGCATTTTTAATGTCAAATTTGTCCCGTGTATTTTTTATGACAACGTATCTGAGGGAAAATTTAATTTATCTTCACCTGTACATTCTCCTCTTAATATAGAGTCATTGCTCCATTTGATATCAATACCATTAAGACTTTTAAACTGTAGGTCGTATTGTCAACAATTCTCAAAACTGTTGTGGTGCCATATGTGAATTTACACATCTGGAAAGGACTACCTTTACCACTTCCTCATGGGTTTACACTACATAATTCTGAAATCGTCTCCATCAATTCAAGGCTTATGATATTCAGCGATGTTGCGATTGCAGAACAATCTCCAACATCAGTAAGCAGAGTGCTAGACAAAATTACCATTGTGGTTGTGAGTTTTCTGGTTTGTGTGATTTGTGCACATTATTACGATTAACTTCTCTATCAAAATAGGGTTTCTGCGTTTGGATGAACTAGGTATTTTGGTGTCTGGTGCATGCACGTCCTCGGTCTTTGACAAAAGTATGAGATATTGAAGAAACAACTTGTTTTTTGGGAATCTGATGTTTTTATTCGAAACCATAAAGTGGGCCAAATGTGATTACAAATTTTCTTAGATTTTCTTAGGTACTTAATAAGCTTGAAATAGTTATGTTTGTCCACTTTGTTTAGCAGTTGGCATGATTTTAAGCATCCTACATACCGATTGCCTAGCACAAATCATTTTTATGTCGTGTTCAAGTCAAACCTTATCAGGTTGGGTTGGTAACAAGTTGACATGATAATAACACATTTAACGAGTTTGACCAGTGTTCATTCTTGAAACATGATAATGACACGTTATCTTTGTGAAATATGTTTTTATCTTTTTTGAAATTTTTTTTTTTTTTTTTTTTTTTTTTTTTTTTTTTTTTTTTTTTTTTGGTGGGAGAAAAAAAAAAAAAAAAAGGTTTTTTTTTTTTTTTTTTTTTTTAAATAAAAACCTTGGACTTATAACTTATTGTCTCTGTATGTTTTTTGGTGAAATATGATTGGGCGTATGTTATGTAATGTGTTTAGCTTCAGTTTTTAAGGTAATATTTGTGTATTTAATATTATTTCACATTTTGGTGTTTGATGACAAAAAATAAAGAGAAACACATAAATGGGTGAAACATGACACGAATGCAAAATTTGTGAATGAGTTTGAGTTCATATATTTGGGCACGATAAGTCAACGAGTTGAGTTTGAGTTGAGCATAATCTTACACGACACGAGAAAATGATACGACTTGAATATGTTAAAAAAACAACACTTGCTGCATTATGTGTTCTTCTTCTATACAGATGTGTTGAATCTTACAGTCAAACTTAATTAATTCTCAAAATGTATATATTGACACCTAGAGATGAGGTTAAGCATAGGATGGTCATCATCACACAGCACACTTGGATCCACAATGATGGGAGACCACCCAGATTTACAAGCCAAGACCGATAGATTCTAAACGGGCTTGCTAGATTCTAAACTACTACGGCTACTCTTGCTTCTGTTAGACGCCCAAAACGCTTCAAACACACGATATTACAACCAAGGAGACCATTTTGCACCAAGGCCCCGAATACGAACACCAACACAAACTACAAGCACAGCAGTGGCAATGCTGATGAGGAGACAAGTCTGAGTAGATACCATGACTCACTTAAGCAACTGGACAAGCTCGACTTCATGAAAGCTGCAAAAATCCTCTTCACTGGTCGACCTTCCAAAAAGAAGTTTGGGTATTGCTTTGCTTTGCATTTTCTGTTTCTTTCATTTGTTCTCTGTGTTGGTTTTGTTTTTGTTCTTAAATCTTGTAGGTTGTTTTTGGTTCTCGTTGGCATTGTATGAAACAAATTTGTGCATGCATGTAGACACTAGACGCTTTGTAGCTGGGAGAATGTTAAAATGAAAATTTTATTGAAATTAGGAGCATGGTGGGTGTTTTAAAGTTTAAGTGAACGAGTGCAAACAAAGGTGGTGTTGAAATATTGAATTTGAAGCCAGTTGCTGAAGCACCTGTTGAGGGTGGTCTTGATTTCTTTGAAGTTGTTCAAGGATAGGAAAATGTTCAAGCAAATGTTCATGTATGTGTAAAATTTAAGAAGGAATGCATTTTAGTCAACCCCAAATAAATCATTCTAATTTTTTGAGTCTTTAATTGTTAGAATTTCCTATTTGGAGTTAAAAGGAAACAAATTTAATGATTAGGTCTTTGGTAATACATAAGTACTGGGAAAGGAACTTTATACACTGTCACTAGTTTTGCAGCAAGCCACTTAATTTTCATCTCTTCTAGGCTAGAATGACCTTATTTGTGACTCTGTGCTCCATATTATTTGCCAAATAAATCATTAGTGAACAAGATTATCTGTACTTTAAATGTGACTGGTATCTGAGACATGTTCTTACCTTTCTCCTTTTCATGGTTAGGCTCGACTTCCATTTGGTACAACTGTTCTTTGCTTGCATGCCTTCCTTGGGTGTGTATCATGTTTCATATTTGATTCTCATGGTTTCACACTACTAACTAAGAACTTATTTTGTGTAACAGCTGTGTATCTAGTGGCTCAATATGCTCGCTGTGAAATCAGAAGAATGGAAGCGGTAACTGAACCAATATGCTTTTGTGCTGATATCTTTAGTGCATGCATATATATTAGTTGCTCTTTATGCTAAGACACAAACACACACACATGTATAACCGTATATATATGCTATCTAAATATTGGATATTTAGAAGATCATGGGTGCATAGTTTTTCCTTAAATTATTGAAAAAGTTAGGTTGTAAAGTTTCTAAGTTCTAACTAACCATGTACAACTTCAACTTTTCTAATCATATGCTATCTAAATATATGGTATCCAATTTGATAAGGGCATATTTGTAAATTGGCCAAGATATGTGTATCGCTAATGTTTATTTCTTTGTTAATCTTGAATCCGATGCTTGCTTTTTGGTTGCCTGCGGTTAAAAACTTTACTGGATTTCTTTTTATTTATTTTCCTCTCCTCACCGAAATCATCATCTCAGGAACCGGAGGAGAAAAAGAAGAATGAAGAAAGAAGAAGCGAAAGCAAAAGAAAAAGAAATAGAACTAAATGCTGCTGAAGAAAAAGAAGTAGAATCTAATCCGGAACTTTTGGAGGTGAGAGTGAGACTACATAAACTTGAAGAAACTCTGAAGGAAATTGTGGTTGAATCAAAGAAGCAAATGAATAGTGGCCAAACAAAAGCGCATGAAGGAGGAAATGAGAAGAAAGTAACAGAAGCAAGTAGCCATAGTAGTTTAGAATCTAGCAAGCCCGTTGAGAAATATCCCCTCAGTAAACAGGATTCTGTAGAACCAAGACCAGCCCTCAGCAGAGAGAGGGCAGTAGGTCAGCAGCCGGTTCCTAATGCTAACTCGCAGGATCAGGAGGGCAAGACCCCAGCTTCTGAAGATGCTGAAAGATGAAGAGAAGTTCTTTCAGTTATTGTCTATAATTTTTAGTGTAGCATAGGCAAGAGGAAACACGTGGATAGAACAAATTGATTTTTAGTTTTGGAGTTTAATACGAACTCAATTGTCTTTTCTTCTTCACCCTTTTCTGCTTGCAACATCCAAGGAAATACTTGTAGAGCTTTTTTCCCAGTCTTGATCACTGTGAGCATCTTGAGAGCAGACTTTTGTTGCAAGATATCGCGTGGCTGTTGATTCTTCAGTGGTATCTGGAGCAGGAAATGCAACTTGCATTGGTCATTTTTGAAACAAATTGGCCTTCCGAAATGCAAGGATGCATCGACTTCAAATTGCCGGTTCTACGTGAACTGGTTGATTTTTTTAACCATCTCCTAACTTAAACAGCCTCATTGTTGTTGAATTATATAGATTGGAATCATGTTGAAAGTTTGGTACTAGAGTTGTAACTTCAGCAACAAGACTCAACCTGAGTTTTGAAGCTATGAGCATTTATCACGGTTATAACTTGCTTTGAAAATTTTCGTTTGATTTTGTGACTTTGCAGGCCTTCCCAAAAGGTTCACCTCTCACTCACACTTGATGTTTCAAGGGTTTCAAGGTTCATCTCAGTTTTAAGAAGCCAAAGCCTTTTCCGTTTTCGCACTTGATATTTTCGTTATTTTACTTATCATGCATTTTGTGTAGTCCATCTGCAGCACAAAGACAGCAGGTGTTAGAATTCTTAGTTTCAGCATTTCATGTTTTGGATATTTTGGGAGCAAAGAAGGGAAAAAAGCACAGAAGAAATGAGAGAACGTTGCTCTGCAGAAAATGAATAATGCTTCTGTGTATTTCATATCAGATTTACTGTTTGGGTATAAATCGATAGGCAGAGAGAAGAAAAAAAGAGATATTCTTCCCTGTACCATATTTACAATAAGCTCAAGTTCTAGCATCCTATTAGATGCTTACACATGTCACTTAATCCTATGCTAGAGATTAAAACACTTGGACTGTGATCCAAGGGTGCACAATAAAGCTGAAGAAAAATAAACAACTAAAGGAAATAAAAAAAACAGAGCAGACACAATTCCTTTAGCTCCAAAAACTCGGCTGAAGGATTACACACCAACATTCCCTTCTAATCCTTTAGCCGACTTAACACCAAGTAATTCCCTTAAGTATGCAAACCTGTCCTTAGGCAAAGCTTTAGTCAGAATATCTGCAATTTGCTCCTCAGTTCTGCAGTAGACAAGTTCTATCTCCTTGGCTTGAATTGCTTCTCGAATGAAATGAAACTTTCTGTTAATGTGCCTTGACTTCTGGTGGAAAACAGGGTTCTTTGCCATAGCAATTGCTGATGTGTTATCACACATTATCTGTGTTCCTTCAATCTGTTCTTCTCCAAAATCTTCAAGTACAAATCTCAGCCACTTTGCTTGAGAAGTAGCCTCTGCAGCACTTATATATTCTGCCTCTGCTGTAGACAAAGCAACAGTATTTTGCTTAATTGAAGCCCACGAAAACACTCCCGATCCCATAGTAAAAACATACCCTGAGGTACTCCTCATGTCATCTTCACTTCCTGCCCAATCACTATCACAATAGCCAATAAGAGTAGTTTCTTTTCCTTTCTCAAATACAATTCCAAAGTCTATTGTTCCTTGAATGTATCTCAATACCCTTTTAGCAGTTCCCATGTGTTTCTTGGTGGGATTGTGCATGAATCTTGCCAAGAGGCTAGCTGCGAACATTATGTCAGGCCTAGTTGCAGTCAAGTAGAGCAAACTGCCCACAATCTGTCTATATTCTCCTTCATCTGCAGCCTCACTTCCATCATTCTTACTTAACTTCTCATTCATTGCAAGTGGTGTAGCCACTATTTTGCAATCTTTCAAACCAAATTTTTCAACCAGCTTCTGTCCATACTTCTTCTGATGCAAGAAAATCCTTTGTTTAGACTGAATCACCCCCATTCCAAGAAAATGGTGTAATACTCCCAAATCTGTCATCTCATAGTGTTCCATCATATCTCTCCTAAATTCTTCAATCATTTGAGAGCTGCTACCCGTGTACACTATGTCATCAACATATAAAGAAACAATAAGAACATCTGAACCTTCTGCCTTAACATATAAAGTTGCCTCACTTGGACTTTTCTTGAAACCGGCCTTGTTGAAATAGGCATCAATCTCGTCATACCAAGCTCTTGGTGCTTGCTTCAAACCATACAAAGCTTTGTGTAACTTGTATACCTTTGTTTCCTCATCCTTCTTTACAAATCCTTGTGGTTGCTCCACATATACTTCCTCTTTTAAAACTCCATTAAGAAATGCAGATTTCACATCTAGTTGATACAAGCTCCATTCCTTATGTGCAGCAAGAGCAATCAAAGTCCTAATGGTGTCTAGCCTTGCCACAGGGGCAAAAGTCTCATTGTAATCAATACCGGGCTTTTGTGAGTAGCCTTTAGCCACTAAACGAGCCTTGTTTTTCTGCACAGTACCATCCAGATTCAGTTTAGTCTTGTAGACCCACTTAACACCAATCACAGGTTTAGCAAATGGTCTCTCGACAAGTTTCCAAGTGTCATTTTTTTCTATCATTTCCAGTTCAGCTTCCATTGCCTTTCTCCATGACTCATCTTGAGCTGCATCTTCATAATTTTCAGGTTCCACAATACACACATTACACTTAGCCATGATTTCACTTACACTTCTCCATTTCTTTGGTGTGTGATCAAAGAAATGAGAACTTTCACCTATGCCTTCATCTTGCAGAGTGGTATCTTCAACTATTTGAGTTTGTGTATCCAAGCTTTGACTTGGTTCAGCTTGTAATGTGACTTCTTCATCCATTTGCAGTGATGTATCCAAGCTTTGACTTGGTTCACAGCTTTGATTCTCAGTAGGCAAAGGGACTACCATTTCTTCTTCATTTGTATTTTCCCACTTCCATAAGCCATTTTCATCAAATTGCACATCTCTGGACAGAATTATCTTCCTAGTACTTGGATCAAACAGCCTATATCCCTTTTCACAGAGACCATAGCCTACAAAATACACTTGTGACTGTTTTCTTCAAGCTTATGCCTCAATGCTGAAGGAATAAGCACATGACAAGGAGATCCAAATATTTTTAAATGTGCAATTCCTGGTTTTCTGCCGGTATAAGCTTCAAATGGTGTTATCTTGTTAAGAGCCTTGGTAGGACATCTATTCAGCAGATAGACTGCTGTATTTACAGCTTCTGCCCAAAACTCATAGGGAACACCTTTCTCATGCAACATGGACTTGGCCATTTCCACTACTGTCCTGTTCTTCCTCTCGGCCACTCCATTTTGCTGTGGAGAATATGCCATAGTTAGCTGCCTTTGAATACCAGATTCCTCACAAAACTTGTTGAATTCTCCAGATAGAAACTCTCCACCCCTGTCACTTCTCAAGCCTTTTATCTTATACCCACTTTGCAGCTCAGTCATAGCTTTGAATTTTCTAAAACATTCCAATGCACTTGACTTATTTCTGATGAAGTACACCCATGACATTCTAGTAAATCATCTGTAAACAGTAGAAAGTACCTGTTTCCAGATAATGATTCTGTTTTCATTGGTCCACAGATGTCTGTGTGAACCAATTCCAAAGGGTTTGAAGCTCTCCAAGTGGATTCCAAAGGGAAAGAATCCCTATGCTGTTTTCCAAGCATACAACCATCACATACGACTGACTTCTGCTCCAAGTGAGGTAAGCCATGAACCATCCCTTGGTTCTCAAGCAATTTTATACTTCTTTCATTTAAATGCCCCAGCCTCTTATGCCATGTCTGCAAGCAATGTGTGACACTTGCTTTTAGGACCAACTCACTCGCAGGCATCATTGTCAATGGAAAGCATCTGTTATTTGTCATCTGCACCTTTACAATCAGATTTTCTAGTGACTGATTGTCATAAACACTCACCACATTTCCTCCAAACACAAGGTGATAGCCATGTTCCATCATTTGCCCAACACTAAGCAAATTTTCTTCAAGGCCAGGTACAAGCATTACTTCATGAATGTGCTTCTTGCCTAACTTAGTTTTTATCACCAAAGTCCCTTTTCCAGCAACTGGGACCATTTCTCCAGTTCCCATCTTCACCTTAGAGCTCGAATTCCTTTGAATATTGACCAAAAGTCCCTCATCTCCTGTCATGTGGTTACTACAACCACTGTCAATATACCAAGAGTGATTTACCTTCACATCAGTTGCAGCATTACACACATAAAACAAAGTGCCACAATCTTCCTCCTGATTTGCATAATTCACTCTCTGCACATTCTTGTGTCCATAGCAATCTCTGATCATATGTCCAGGCTTCCCACAACCATGGCATTTAGGTTTTCCTTCATACCAACATTTTCCATAATGAAATCTGTCACAATGTTTGCAGGCCATTTTGTTTCCATCGTTGGATTTCCAATTTTTCTGAGATATTTGATCTGCAGAAACAATTCCATTTTCAAGGTTTTTCCTACCAACATTCAGACTAGTGAAGGCCTTTTCTGTAGAATTCTCAGTGTGTCTATCCAATCTGAGCTCAAAGCTCTTCAGTGAAGCAACAACCTCTTGAACCTCAAGTGTTTCAAGGTCCTTAGAGTGTTCAATTACAGAGCAGATAGAATCATAAGATTTAGGTAAACTAAACAATAGTTTCTGGACAATTCTCTCTCTAGATAGTTCCTCACCATAACTCTTCATATGATTTACTATATCAAACAACCTAACCAGATATACAGATAAAGATTCACTATCCTTCATGCGGGTATATTCAAATTCCCTACGCAGCCCTTGCAATTTGACATTTCGTACCTGTTTATCTCCTCTGAATTCCAGCTTCAGAATATCCCAAGCCCCCTTCGAAGTTTCCTCATTCACGATCCTTGGAAATAGCTGATCTGAAACAGCACTTTGGATCAATCCAAGTGCACGAGCATCCTTCATCAGAGTCTGAACCACCATAGACTTCTCAGTGTCTACAGCCTCCTCTTTCTCCTTCTTCAGATCTAGGTCACTTAACCCATTCTCGACCAAATCCCATAAACCATGAGATTTCAGAATAGTTTTCATTCTGATACTCCAGAACTCATAATTTTCGCCATTGAAAATTGGAGTTCGCAGCTCAGAGGTACTCGATCCTGCCATATTAGACATTGGATTTGAGAAATCGCGATCTTCAGATGAGCTCAAGTTCTAGCTCAAACAAAACCCTTCCGATTCAACCACAGATTCACTCCCAGCTCAGCAATCGAACCTGGCTCGCGATACCATGTTAGAATTCTTAGTTTCAGCATTTCATGTTTTGGATATTTTGGGAGCAAAGAAGGGAAAAAGCACAGAAGAAATGAGAGAACGTTGCTCTGCAGAAAATGAATAATGCTTCTGTGTATTTCATATCAGATTTACTGTTTGGGTATAAATCGATAGGCAGAGAGAAGAAAAAAAGAGATATTCTTCCCTGTACCATATTTACAATAAGCTCAAGTTCTAGCATCCTATTAGATGCTTACACATGTCACTTAATCCTATGCTAGAGATTAAAACACTTGGACTGTGATCCAAGGGTGCACAATAAAGCTGAAGAAAAATAAACAACTAAAGGAAATAAAAAAAACAGAGCAGACACAATTCCTTTAGCTCCAAAAACTCGGCTGAAGGATTACACACCAACAGCAGGAGCCAACAATTCACAAGTCTTGAGAAGTAGAAGTGAAAATATTGACACCAGGTAATCTCAATGGACAGAAACACCAAGTTCAACAGGCCATCAGACAGAAGTATACATAATTAATTTCAAATGATGGGTATTAATTTGAATGCCTATTAAATGTTATTTATATTTGACATCCATTTACTTTTGAATATATTCATCCAATAAATGGAATACTCATTTCTGACCAAAATATGAATCGTTAATGGGACAGATTCAAATGAATGGCAGAGATTAGAACTCCCTTGATTATGTACAAATTTTGAAGTAAGCAAATCTTATTCTTCAAATTGCCATATAAATTAATTAATCATGGTACAATTTGAAAGAGTGAAATGTGATTATCTCCTAGAATATTTTCATGAAATATGCTAGGCTTACCACATTTTTGTACCACATTATGTACCACCTCTTTAATAGAGGTAGGTCCCATTGTATTGGTGGGCGCTACCTCTATTAGAGAGATGGTATACAGTGTGGTATAAAAATGTGATAAGCCTAGCATTACTTTATTTTCATTGAAAGGGCCTATCGCTTAATGACCCAAAAATAAAAGGAAAAAGAGTAAGAAAGAACAGAGTTTCCAAATTATAAAGAATTTTCTTTGTTAAATCTGAGGGTACAAGAGGCGCACAGAGGGAGTGAGAGAGAATGGAAGGAAAGAGATCATTGGGTTTGGATTTGATTTTGATGTGTGTTTCTGAGTTCGGATTTATCTGTGGGTTTTATCGCAGGGAGAGAACGCGGCAGTGAGAAATTGAAAGTCCAGCATCAACCGTCCGATTAAAACTAAAACAAACACACAATATTGAAAGTTCACCGTCCCATTTTATTGGACGGCTCTCTTTAAAAGCCATTTTTCAAGGGTTTAAGCTGTTGAAAAACATCTTGCACCTTTAGCTTGAGGTATAAATACAGGTCAGAACACTGAACCGCGGCTCGGTGCCTGTCGATCTGCCTTTACCAAGAGAAGGAAGAGAAGCCTCTCCGCCATCAAAATGGTATCTTCAATTTCTCTTTCTCCCTCTTTTGCGTTGGTTAAAATGGTTATAAACATGTAGATGTATGCCTGTACACACATTGATATATACACATAATTATGCACATACTGAAATTTAAGTGCTTGTTCTGGTAGTTTATGCGTGAATCGATCCATGTAGTGAAATGGGTTTTCTTCAATTTTTCTTCTTTGGGTTTTGTTGGACGGTGGCAAAGCTATTTTTGTTGAGATACGTTGGCACCTGGAATGAAGATTTAAGTGCTATTTGAGCATTCCCGTCTTGATCTATTTCTGTATGTGCATAGTTGACTGTGTTTTTGGAATAAAAAATGAAGATACATAGATTTCTGAAAAGGCTTAGATGAGGTGCATTTTGGGTATGGGTTGATTGAAGCATAATCCAATAGTAATTATAAAAGAAGGGAGTCTTTAGTGTCTTTTTTGACTGCAAGTGTGAATGAAAATTCAAAGTTTAGGTGGAGAGAATGAAGGTAATGTTCAGAGGATGGTGGATGAGGTTAAGTGGAATATCTTTGAATAATTTAAAAATCCATATTTAGATAAATGAATGTTTTTTTGACAATTCCTGTTTTCACTTAAAATGATAATTCATAGTATTGTAATTTGGTTTAGTGGTTCTGTTCTTAGATTCCAGTCCTTGTTTTCATGTCACTACTGCTTCCAACTTAAAGCATTTTTTATATGGCTGGTTCCAACAGTTTTTTAAACTCTGGATTTAATTCTAGTAAGATTGTCTTGAAGCCTCAACAGAAATGTTAAATAGAATTTCATTTTGTTGCCCATCATATCCTGATTACAGTACATCAATCTTAGTGCATTCATATCATGACTAAAGTCCTGTATTATGTTTTCTGGGGCCTTGTTACTTTTAATTTGATGCCTTTTAGATCCTTTTGAAATATTCAGTTTTTATTCTGTTACATTTTGTTAAGGTTGGCTTCTATGGTTATGATTTTCCATCTTGTTTGCTGAGATTGGATCCTTTATTGTTTTATGTTTTCTTTTTTGGTGCTAAGATTTCCTGTTTGTTGTTTTCTCCACAGCCTAAGCAAATCCATGAGATTAAAGATTTCCTTCTCACTGCAAGAAGGAAAGACGCACGCTCGGTGAAAATCAAGAGGAGCAAGGATGCGGTGAAGTTCAAGGTCCGTTGCTCGAAGTACCTCTACACGCTTTGTGTTTTTGACACAGAGAAGGCTGACAAGTTGAAGCAGTCTCTTCCTCCAGGTAAATTGTTATGGAAACACTATTATCTGTATAGAAGAAAGCAATGATGCTATTGCATGTCCTTAAAGTTATTAGGTTTTCTGTGTTAGTTTAAAGTAATTTAGGCCTCTAGATATCAACTGGGTTCTTCACAAACCTGTATGATATTTCCACAAAATTAATTGTGCAAATGCTGTTGCATGGGCTGTGAAAGTACGTTTGTGCAAGCATATAGTTCTCTAGATGTGTTTTCAAGTCGCCCCATTCTTTCTTTTCACTTGTCAGGATGCAAGTAATGTCATTTATTGTTGGGAGTGTTTTTTTTTATAACCTAGTTTGTTGTTAAATGACTTAGGCAACTTTGAATGTTTATGTTTACTTTATTTGATGTAATGTACTTGGTTTTTTGTTCAATTTGTTGTGGCTGATTAAAGGAATGAAAATTTTATTTTCATGTTTGCAGGTTTAAGTGTGCAAGACCTGTGAACTGGAATACCCTGATCTTGTCAGATGGTTTCTGGGAGTTGAGATTTGGAAAACTTATCTTTTATCGTAGAAATGAAAATACTGTTGTAATGAATTGTAATTGCATGCTGCAATTGTTTGGTGGATAGTCTTTTTCAATTATGGCTATTTAGACATGTTTCATCGCTATGCAATTACCGGTTTTGATGAGTGTTTCTACTGTTTGTTTAGTTTGATACGTTGATGCTGAAATTGATTTCATTGCCAAGCCTTAATTCATTGCCGTGCCAAATCACTTGAATATTGTATTTAAATGTAGTTTCATCTTAACCAATATTAAAACATGTTGCAAATGTTAATCAGTTGTTATGCGTATTGTGTTGTCTATTAGTTTTGTACTTACAGTGGCAGCGCTTGAGATTTGTTTAGATGTTTGGGTATGGAGAAAAACTTGTACATTACCGTCTTAACAACATGATTGATTGGGAATAGCAAAATAGTGCTATTCCCATGCCGTACAAGTTTTTTTTCTTTCCCAAATATGCTATTAGAAGTAAAAATTAGTAAAGGTTTTCGACCGAAATGGTCTCCCAACTATTGCTCCATTTTGGTCCACCAACTAAAATTTTCTTTTCAGTAGTCCAACTCTCTATTTAGTATAAAATTGATCATACCATCAATGTCTTGTCAATTTTGCCGTTAAATTGAGGGGTAAAATTGTTCATATGAACTAAAATATTAAGAAAGTACTGCCACCACTCACCAGCCACCACCACCACTCCAATCCCAATCGCACCTAATTCATACAGCCACTCTCTCTCTTTCTCACTGCGACCACCACCTCCTCTCCCACCAAAAGCTTCTCAAGATACCCCACCTCTCTCTCTTATCCCACCCCTAGGCTTAGCCCCGACACTCACAAAAGCCCACCTTACCAAGTAGCAGAGGTACATGGGGACCAGTGCAGTCATTGGCCCCCACTGAAGTTTAATTATAAAAAAATAAAGTACTAGTAATCAACCCAATTTCCTCTAAGCTAAAAGTCCTTTACTATATGGGCCATATCCAGTAGCCAAAAGTAGTATTCAGCCAAAACTATCGGCCAGACTATAATGAGGGGTAAGTTATAAGGGGTAAGTTATAAGGGGTTCACTTTATAGTCATTGGATCAATCGAAGGGCTGGGGAGAATTGGGATAAAGTTGTGCAATCGGGTAGGTGAGGAACCCAAACCCGAATTTAATATCCAGCAATGAAGTTGGTCCCAACAAAAAAAAAAAGAGAGGCAAGTTCGAAGTTTGAACAGAAAAAACCCATTGATCTCAAACTCATAGCTGAGAGAAACTGCTAAGCTCTGAGAAACGGTTGAAGGCAACGGGCAACGACGGTTGAAGGCAACGGGCAACGACGGTTGAAGGCAAAGGTTAACGACGGTTGAACGCAACTCCACTATCTAAACCGTGAAAAAGTATTTATTTTGAGTGGAAGGAGCAAAGGCGTGGATTCTGAAACAGTGAAGACGAAGCAGTGGAAGGGGAAGGAGAGAAGCCGTATTCGTTGGAAGTGATAGGTTCCATTTGTGGAGCAAAGCCACACAAAGACCCAACACAGACACCTTGCGATTGTTCAATAACCAGCATTTGGTGAGTAATTTATGGAATTTGAGTTTAGGGTTAGAGTAACCGTTTTCCCCAATTTGTAGCATGAATGTTGTTAGATTTGGCATCTCTTCTTTGTGCTTCACTTGCATGTTAATTTTTGCTTGGGTATATGTTAAAAAACGAATGAATATAAAGTCAATAACATGTCAATAACATGTCAATAATGATATGAATAAGGTAATGGTGTTGAATTGGAGGAGGCCCTCAAAACCTTCCACATTTGAAGCAGTGCAGAGTGCAGATTATCTCTCTGGAGCTAGAATATATATAATTTTTGAAATAAATATTATTTCCGTTGTTACTAAATTTGCCTGTTAAAAATGAGAACAGATAATAATAAACTCATGAATAAAAGTGCAAAGCATTTGAAAAAAGGTTGATCTATGACGATTATGGCTGACTGAAGAAAAAGCTAGAAAGAAAGAAGGATGTGGCAATGGCTTAGCGAGCAGATAGCAGAGCAGATGCTTTGCTTTGCTTCCTTCCACCATCTTTCTCATTTATTTATTTATTTATTTTGTGTTGTGTATGAAATGACAATAATTGTCATGTGTGTGAAGTGCAGAACTTGCCTAGATTGCACTCACACTCACTCATGCATCAACCATTGATTGGAGTTTGGATCCATAAATAAAACACATGCTAGTGCTTGTAATTCACAGAATCATTGCATTAACAGGTATTTGCACAAAATATGTCATATTGCTTTGATGATGTTAAAGCCTGTGATCAGTAATCCCTATGCGCATGTACTTTGTAAAATTTGTAATGTGCTGGTTGACTAGTTGTGTAAATACCAATGTGATTGTGCAAATACGTGGTAGTATATGTGTTCACGTTATTTCATCTTGTATTTCAGGAAATGGGATCCAACGTTGAGCTGGTATGGCCAGAGTCAGAGGCATATTCCTCACGGGTGAACAACTGCTCACATGCAAATTCATCCCTAGCTGTAATTCGAGCGAAGTTGAGTGCCGAACAATTAGAACAATTCAAGACATCATGCTTTGGCCATCTTCTGAATATAGATAAGATTCAGTTTAGCGGGCAGATTGTGCATGGGGTTGTGTTGCGTAGAGTAGCGGGGCAGGGTGTGAAAGACTTGGATGGACTGAGTTTCTTAATAGGGTGCGACGTTGCTCAGTTCACTCGTCAGGATTTCTGTTTGATCTCAGGGCTTCGTTTTGGGGAAGTGCCTGAAGTTTCCAGTGGAGAAAGTGATGAAATTAGACTTCAGAAAAGATATTTTATAGACGAAGGAATTACATGTAATGCTTTAGAAGAAGCATTTGTGAGGTGCACAGAGGAAGATGACGTCTACAAGCTAGCTCTTGTTTACTTTGCTGAGTTAGTGGTTTTGGGAAGGGACAAACATTTGAACATCAATCTAAATTACCTGACCCTTGTAGAGGACTTGGATGCGTTCAACAGGTTTCCATGGGGTTCGGTGTCGTTTGACAAAACCCAAGACAGTCTGTTTTCTGCACCAACAAAGTATGTGAAAAGCTTTGAAAATGAAGAGGGAAGAGGGAAGGGGAAATGTAAGGTAACCGGAACAAGCCGGAGAAATGAGAAGGGCAAGAAGGATAACCATGGTGAAGTGCAAAGGGGTGGCTGGAGTTTTAAAGGTTTCACGTATGCTTTCCAGGTACATGGTAATAATGTTCATGTCGTTATGTTCTGTTGACTTTAAAACTTAAATAATAACTTGTGTCCTGTGAATTGTGTAGATTTGGGTATATGAATTAATTCCTAGAATGGTGGACCTGAATTACTGCAAGGTTGTTGATCCGACAGCTCTCCCGCGTATTTTGCGATGGAGAACTACTACGTCTGTTCCCGAGATGAGAAAGTTGAACAATTATTTTTTCCAGAGCAAAGAGGTTTGGTTTGCAGCCCTTGGAACTATTTATAAGATTCAATGAAATTATGAAGTAGAATGATTGCATATGACTCTTGTCTGTTTTCTGAAACAGTCAGTTCAGTTGCGGGCGCTATGTCCAAGTGAAGAGGAAATGAGACAACCATATTGGAGTTGGCCACAGGGTCGCCCTGCTGTTGTCTCGGCAGAGTCAATTCCTTCTTCATGTGCTGACCTTGATGAGTTGAACAAGGCGGTAAGCTTGTTGAGGTCCGAGTTGTTTCAAGTAAAGCGGGAAAAGGACGTCCTTGAGTTAAAGGTCATACGGATGGAAAAAAATTTGGGCCACTGTTTAGGTCCTCATTTTGAGCAGGAAGTGAGAAGGGACATAGCTTTACTGAAAGAGAGGACGAATCGTTGTGTCGTGTCACATCTATTTAAGGGATATGAGGAAGTGGATGGCATGCAATGGGATGAAGGGCCAAGTAATAGAAATGAAGGAGAGGCAAATGAAGAGGAGGACATTGAAGGGGGTGAAGGGCCAAATAACAGAAATGAGGGAGAGGACAAGGAAGAGGAGGGGATTGAAAGGGGTGAAGGGGCAAGTAAGACAAATGAGGGAGAGGAAAAGGAAGAGGAGGGGATTGAAGGGGGTGAAGTGCCAAGTAAGAGAAATGAGGGAGAGGAAAAGGAAGAGAAGGGGATTGAAGGAGGCCAAGTGCAAAGAAAACCAAGGGAGGTAGAGGAAGCTCAAAGGAAAAGAAGTGAGGGAGAGCAAGTGAAAATAAAAAGCAGCAAAGGAGAGGAAGCGCAAAGAAAGAGCATTGAGGGAGAGGAAGAACTGCAAAGAAAAAGCAGTGAGGGAGAGGAAAAAAAAAAAAAAAAAAAAAAAGGGGCAAGGAAGTGAAAAGACAGAGAAGTGAGGAAAAGGAAGTGCAAAGAAACCAATGTGAGGAAGAGGATGATGAAGTTATGTTGGTTGGCGATGACATTGGCGAGAGCACGGAGGGGACAAAGGTTGAGGTTACTGTCGGGGACATTGATTTGGATCAACCTAGAGCTGTGTTATCTCAGTTGAACGTTTGGTTGAATGATGAAGGTCAAGGTGTGGAACGAGGGGTCCAATTACGGAAGAGGAAGAGGATTATTCCTATGTGGAAGATCGTTGAAGCTAGTGAAGTGGTTAAAAAAATTTGCCAAAGACAACCGGACTTCGGACGTTAGACCCAATGAAGGCGATTCCGCATGATGATATGGTGAAATTGCTGAAACTTTGTTCGGAATGGCGCCATAACCCAAAGTAAGTCCTTTGTTTTTTGAGATAGAAGGCATGAGTGTATATATTTTGTAATTGTTGTGTTCTAAAACTTTTTTATATTCATAGTTTGGTGATGCAATTTGGCAACGTGGAAGCTGAGATTGAATTCTTCGCTTCCCTCGTCAAAGCTGACGGCTGGCTGAAAGGAGATGTAAGTTTAATTGATTATGCATTTGTTTGAATGTGCATAGATAATGAGATTGACAAGGAAAACATGTGCAGCACATTGATTTGGGCTTGTATCTCATCCGGAAGCGACAACAACAGTTGGAGGAAGTAGAAATATCGGATTGGACAACGACCGATGTATTTTTTATGGTATGTGATGCAGGATGCATAGGACCTAAATTGTTTAGTTTCCTAATTATTGGTTAGTTTCCTATATTCTTTAGTTTTCCAAATCCTAGTAGGATTTCTAAGTTAGTTTTCCAAATCCTATTAGGATTTCTAAGTTTCCTATTTTATTAGGAATAGGATTTCTGTTTTACCTGGGGATTTTAATTCTATTCTCTCTAGGTTTTAGTTTGCTATAAATACCCCTGTGTAGTTCTTTACAATTCAGATTTGAATATTGATTAAACATTCCTTTAAACTCTCTGATTTCTGCCTGCCTTCTACCTTTTCTTCCCTTCAGCTTTTCTTATCTGTTATGTCTTATTGCTCTAAGTGTTTAAACTAACACACCCAGGGCTGTGCTACATCAGTATGGCATAGGCCTTGACCAAGTGCAGTTAATAATTACAAATTATCCATACTTGCTTTGTGGAGTTGTTTAACCATTGATTGTTTTCTATTTCACAGAATCACATCCATACTTGCTTTGCGGATAATAAAAGGAAAAAAGAGCAAGTTGGGTGGAAAATTAGAACCAGTTTAGTGAACGTTGTAAATGGCAAGGTTCCGGCTTGTGGATTGGATTGGCAGAACACGTATAAGGTGTATGTACCTTGTATGTTGCAAAAATATAAGCATTGGGTGGCTCTAGAGATTGATCTGATTCAGTGTGAAATCAAAGTCTACGATTCAATGGTTTCACTCATTCCAGATCAGAGCTTAAAGGAAGAACTCGGCCCCCTGTCAATTACGATTCCAAATCTTCTGCACACCCTCGACTTTTATGAAGAAGGTGTTTACGCGAACGAGTGCACCCGAGATTGGTGGTGTCCATGGCCAATACATCGTGTGGATGTTCCACAACAGGCTAATCAGTGAGCACAACTTTTTATTTAATTTTATTACTTTAATTTGTCAATTATGTTAGAATGTCATTAGTTGAATTGATCGAGTTCTTGTTTTGCTTCAGAGGCGATTGTGGTATGTTCGTGTTGAAGTACATTGAGCTGTTGAGTGCTGAGATTTCCTTAGCTACTTGCACCTCGCAGAACATGCCATTTTTTCGGTTGAAGTTGGCTGCAGAAATTGCACGGGGAGATGCTTACATGCCATGATATCGGTTGAACTTGGTTTAGGCACATGATGATGAAATAGGTTTTGGGAATGTCAAATTTCAAAGTCATGTAAATACACAATAGAGACCCATGGGTCCTTTTCGAATTCCACCTCTGCTCCTGAATTCTTCTTCGTCTTTCTCAATCTTAGTGTATTTGTGTACAGAAATTTAGATTTAAGTTACTGGACAATAACAATTAGAACCAAAATAGTGGCAAATATTATAGCGGATGCATGCTTTCATTTTGATTAGTGTGATATTACGCTATGTGTATTCTCATATTGTGCAAAATGTATATGGAGCTGGTTGCAGAGCATAGAAAAATGAAGACTCTGAAATGGAGATGCTGAGGGTTGGAGAGGAGAAAAGTAACTGGATCTGTAAATCTATTGCACGTGGGCAATCTAAATGGATAGGCAGATGCGTTTTTGAAGTTAGACACATGCCATTCCCATACATAGAATGTGCATATGGAGTGTAAAGTTTTTTTTGATGTAATGAAACAAACATCGGTGTAATATTGGCCTAACTCCTTCACGACATTTACCTAACCTCAACCAAACTGCATTGAATTGGGATTTGAAGACTGCATATGTGAATTTGGATTTGAAGAATGCATATTCACATACGGACTGATGGCTTTTTAAGTGTATTACATCATTGCAAAGTGATATGTCATCATTTATCCAAGCCACCATTCCAAATATCAGATCCCAATCTTTAAGCCGTTCAACATGCCTTGACTTAATCGCAATGGGTTGCATCTTAAGGTAATTCTGTAAGGGGAATAGGCTGCTATGGCCTCGCCTCCAATATTTTATTCAACCATGCCCTCCTTATAGAAACACATGAAAAAATGTCCCCAGGTGCAATGCTCTAAAAACTCCCTATTGGTTCCGCACTGCCCCTCGGGTTTGAATCCCTCTCTCCTTTATAATCGGTTAATAAATTGGTTGATTTTCTTTATTTTATTGGTTTTGGGCAGCTGAGTAACATAACAGTAATGTATATTGGTGCGTCTATATTGCATGTCTGTTGGGTCTATATTGCTTGTCTATTGCGTGCATATCTTTACATTTTTTGCGTCTGTATTGATTTGTATTGCTTACGACGGAAATAAATAACAATACACAGGCAACAGACAAGCAATATACACGCAATAGATATGAAATATACACGCAATAGACATGCAATATACATCAGTCCCCAATTACATCAACCATAAGGAAGTCGTATTGAATAGGAAATTCTACTTAAGTTGTTCTTCCTACGAAAACAAAGAATAAGGACCGTTTCCCCCCTTAAATCTAACTGGAGTCCTACTTTTGCCCCCAATAAACTTGCAATATTGGAGCAATAACATGCGATATACATGCAGTAAACACTCAATCAACTTTCAATAAACCTTCAATATCGGTTCAATAACATGTGAAATACATGCAGTTAACAATCATGAAACCTTCACGAAACATGTAAACAATCAATAAACCTTCAATAAACACTCAATATCGGAGTAATAACATGCGAAATACATGCAGTTAATGAACCTTCAATAAACAGTCAATATCATGCGATTTACATGCAGTAAACAATCAATAAACAATCTATATACACTGAATAATTATGCAATCTTAAAAAAAAGGTATTGTCTTATTATTGCATCGTATTGGCCCTGTATTGTCATTTTATCGTCTTCGTCTGACTTTATTTTGTAAAGTAACTGTAGGAAAGTTTTTACTGGGTTTCTGACAAGTAAATGCTTTTGTTTCAAACAATAATTTAAACTCAATGCTAATCCACCTATTTCAATAACAAAAATTACAAATTGAGTTTGAAAAGTCATTGGTGGTGCGTGCAACATGTGTTTTTGGGGAGAACTTTTACAATCCTTGAAACCGTGCACTTAATTGGTCATTAAAAGAACAAATAATATGACAATTGATACAACTAATAAAACTAATACCAAGTCCTTAATGGACTTCAGCATATTAAGCACTGTAGCATCATACGTGTCAGCTTGCTGATCTGCTTCAGCGGAGGTTACATCAACCCATTCGAATCCATTGCAGCTGGTGGCTCCCTAATTGCAGGCATCATATATGCAAAATAATTTTGTCAGAGTTAGACCTAGGATTTTTTTTCACCCACATACATATTCTGGAAATGAGAACTTACATAGGAGGTTAGACACTTCCAAAATGCCTTCCCGCGATTTTTATCTGATTTTGAAACCCGAAGCACCATTGCCGCTCCACAATACTGACACCTCTTTGTTTGAGCGGGAGATGAAGACGAAGACATGTTGAATCTTATCACTTGTACCTCTTCTCACTCAGATCTTCTCACTAAAACCTCTTCGGACTCATACCTTCTGAGTTATACCCCTTCACTCATAAGTCATAACCCTAAACTTCTCACTCAGCTCTCTCTCATCTCTGCCCAAATCGAATTATATCCTTCTTTTCTGTGTGTGGGTGGGTTGGTCACGATCTGGACACCTGTACCGTCAGAATTGTGACACATTTTACTCCGATAAGCGATATACTATTTCACAAACAATAATTAATCTTACAATTGAGGGGACACTGCTTTAAATATATTATTTTCTTTATATTGCATTAAGGCAACTAGTTGGATAAGAATCCGTCATTTAATAGGGGTAGTGTGGTGTGGGAAAATGAAAAAGTATCTGATGGGACCTTCTGTCACTAGTCAGTAATCCATCACATTTGTATCAATGAATTTAATGGCGGGAAAAGCCTAACAATGGCTATGGAAATAGGTTATTAATTGACTTTTGGACGGTCTGACTCCCTTTGCATTTTGATGACGTTTTCCCTTCGCCTGTCTTATGTTTTGGGTGTTGAGTTCAGTTTCTTTAAAAAGTGTCAACTTGGTAAAACCCCAAGGAAACACCTTTTCAGAACAGTGCAACCAGAGGCTAAAACAAACCCAAAACCCCGTATATTCTCATTTCTCCCCTCTTGCAGTCCTCAAATCGTTCCATTCCAAAAATATTTCAATGAATTCCAAACATTACACTACAGTCGGAGGAAAGAGAAGGAAGCATCGCGATCCGGATGTGCCTCAAGCCTTCATCCCGGAATTAGCTTGGTTTAAAGTGATGTTATACGTGGCAACCAACTCATCGGAAGATCTCTTTCGTATGGCATGTGTGTGCCGATTGTTCAATACGTTGGCAAACACTCCACAAGTGTGGAACACAATTTCAATGGAAAAGTACCGAGACCATCCTAACTGGTACTATGCCGCAGAGCAGGTCCGGCATTTCGTGGGACCAATGCAGGGCTTGCCAGAACCCTGAGGCGATATTTAGAGAAGCGTTCGACATGTTTTTCAGGCAGGGTAATGTGGAAGCATTGTCTGGGATGCGCGTTGCAGCCACGGCAGGCCATATGGAAGCGTCATATCTAGTTGGACTACTTGGCATGTCCGGAATTGGTCAGTCAAAAGAGGATGCATTGGAATTCTTGTGTTCTTTGAATCAACGTAACAACATTGATATGAAAGGAACCAGGGATGCTTTGAGACGACGATTAAGCGGAATTTTCTCTGTTGGAAGACATATCGTAGATATGTTTCACTATGGGAAGATTAAGTTCAATCAGTGCAGCGCTTGTAACAACAACGACTGGTGTTTTGTTATTCCAGGCTGGCCTAGTGAAGAAAAGATCAATCCTGCCTTCTGGACTTGTTG
Organism: Prunus armeniaca; assembly: GCA_903112645.1. NCBI lineage: Eukaryota > Viridiplantae > Streptophyta > Magnoliopsida > Rosales > Rosaceae > Prunus > Prunus armeniaca. Next base: position 14,156,352 of record CAEKDK010000001.1, read on the forward strand.
CAATCGATGCAAATGGCACCGTGAGAGTGTTTTTTGGTTCAAGGTGATGCGTGTCTATGTTGTGCCAGGGAATCCATACCCTTATAATTAGTTGGAGTATGTTTCTACGGTTTTTATGCGTGTCTATGTTCTACACATGTTGTTTTCTATTTCATGTTTTAATCTATTTTGTCTGGTGTTTGTGCTGTCCTAGCCCGTTTTATATATAAATGTATAATATTTGCTATATAGTGGAATTATTACTGACATAATTGACGGCTAAGAATGACATTTTACTGACACAGATATTTTGTACAACTGCAATCTTAATATTTGGTAAACGAAAACGCATGCATGAAGTGAGTATGTGTCTTTTCACCGGTTCTTGGGAATGACATTTTCCCACTTAGCATATCCCAAATGATTGGGTTACACGTTTCTTAAGCAAAACTTGAACAGTTAAAGACTTTGAATAATTATTTCCTGATGTTGTAGAATGGATGGCTTGTATATTTCCATTTTATGTTTGAAAACATCCCTTACACCTAAAAAAGAAAAAACATTAACAAATTGAAGAAGAGAGAAACTGATTAGCACCAGAAATGGTCTATTCACACGGAAAATAAAAATAAAATTACAAATTTGGAGTAAATATAATTAACAAATGTACAAGCTAACAAGTAATATAACAATAATAATAAAAATAATTTTGGATAAATAATAATAAAATACTAATGTAGCGTAACCATGAAACAGGGAATTGAGGAGGAAGATGAAGTGTGAATGAGGTTGTAGCAATTTTCAGAACATTATTGTGATTTTGTGTATTTAGTTATGAATTTTCTAAGAAAAAGTCATAAAATAATAATTTAGGGTAAAAGGTAAGGATGTGGCCATGTTGACTGATGCACACTTGTCAAGGGGTGAAAGGTGAGGGGCTGAGATCGCGCCAGGTGTCCATGTGGCAATTATTTTGGCTTTTTTGTGCAAAAATCTTTGAAAAAATGCAATAAATAGTAGAAAAATCCTAAAAATGCCCCGAAAAATACTCCGGCCTCCGTGTGACGTTATAAAACGAGGGGAACCCATAGATCATCCATTTCGCAATTAAAAATTCAAAAATGATTTACATAACTCACTTTCCTCTTAACCCTAAGTATATATGTTGTTCACTTTAAGTTCAATAACCTACTTCAACAAGCATCTCCCGTTAATGTTCGGAATTGTTTTTTAAAATGCGTAACCACTAATCGGGGAATTCAGCAAGGGAGATGGAGTGTGAATGAGGTTGTAGCAATTTTCGGAACATTATTGTGATTTTTGTGTATTTAGTTATGAATTTTCTAAGAAAAAGTCATAAAATAATAATTTAGGGTAAAAGGTAAGGATGTGGCCATGTTGACTGATGCACACTTGTCAAGGGGTGAAAGGTGAGGGGCTGAGATCGCGCCAGGTGTCCATGTGGCAATTATTTTGGCTTTTTTTGTGCAAAAATCTTTGAAAAAATGCAATAAATAGTAGAAAAATCCTAAAAATGCCCCGAAAAATACTCCGGCCTCCGTGTGACGTTATAAAACGAGGGGAACCCATAGATCATCCATTTCGCAATTAAAAATTCAAAAATGATTTACATAACTCACTTTCCTCTTAACCCTAAGTATATATGTTGTTCACTTTAAGTTCAATAACCTACTTCAACAAGCATCTCCCGTTAATGTTCGGAATTGTTTTTTAAAATGCGTAACCACTAATCGGGGAATTCAGCAAGGGAGATGGAGTGTGAATGAGGTCGTAGCAATTTTCGGAACATTATTGTGATTTTTGTGTATTTAGTTATGAATTTTCTAAGAAAAAGTCATAAAATAATAATTTAGGGTAAAAGGTAAGGATGTGGCCATGTTGACTGACGCACACCTGTCAAGGGGTGAAAGGTGAGGGGCTGAGATCGCGCCAGGTGTCCATTTGGCAATTATTTTGGCTTTTTTAGTGCAAAAATCTTTGAAAAAATGCAATACATAGTAGAAAAATCCTAAAAATGCCCCGAAAAATACTCCGGCCTCCGTGTGACGTTATAAAACGAGGGGAACCCATAGATCATCCATTTCGCAATTAAAAATTCAAAAATGATTTACATAACTCACTTTCCTCTTAACCCTAAGTATATATGTTGTTCACTTTAACAAGTATATTTCCTTAATATTCGTTATATAATTTGTACTAATACAAGAATTAGTTTCCTTTCATATATAAGGATGTAAAATTATCTGTTTTGGTTATAATAATGTACATATATAATAAATGCACCACTACTTGGAAGCCATAATTGGAACTGCGCATGCGCCTAGAGCTTTGAAGACGTCAGATATAGTCAATAAGTTGTCCATATGCACCTGCACCTAGAGTTTTCAACACGTCGGCGGTATTCAATAAGTTGTCCTTATGACGCCGCATTGGGAATCAGTAATATATTTTCTATCATGTCCAATCGCATAAACATATAATATAAAGAAATAAAGCAATAGTAGGAGATGAACCAGTACAAAAAACAATATATAACTGGTACAAAATAATGCCATAACCTTGTCACAAAACCAGTCACACATGCTTTTCCATAAACCTTACCCTAACATATAATACATAAAGGCAACATTGCATATGATGCAACCATGTCCAAATCTGATACGTGATCACAAAAAAATGGACATGGCAGCAACATATGACTGAAGTAGATGGGCACTTTGCATCGTGTTATCGTAATTAAAGACATGAAAATATGAAGGTTGAAATCTTCTATAGTAGTAAGCATCAAAATAGGTTTGAAGCAGAGCTTAACGAAAATTCCAGTTCCTCTGATTTGCCTCTACTCAAACACGATAACCAAAATGGTCACTTCCCTTGCTGAGTATATTTGTTAACGTCGGAAACGGTAATAGATGACCAATCAAACCCGGGTACGACGAGTTTTGCATAGGACCGGAAGTAGTCGAATCCAGCTTGCATCACACGCTTCTTTGACTCCTTTGCATTAGATGAGTTCTTGTATTTTTGAACAGCTACACTCCGAAGTCGTTTGTGTCTACGCTTCATGCGCTGCAACTTCGCCCTATCCAGATTGGCCTGCCTTTTGTCATCTTCAATTTGGCCTTCAACAAATTCCAAACGTACCCTTGCCCTTTGGATTTCATCACCAAGTTGAAGATGCCTCTCCTTCCAGAAAGCAAGAACTCTTTCAGACTCAAAACTTCCAACAAAATGGTCATTCTGTCTAGGAAAGTGACATTGCTTGTCTGGTGACTCACTTGCGTTTCGAAGGCGGTCTTTGTTTGGAGGGGTGTTTATTACGCTCACATCAAACTTGGTTAGTAAATCCATTAAATGGGGGGAGAGAGTTTCTGTGGAGGAGAGAGTTTCAGTAGATGGAGACACATTCGGTGGAGGAGTGAGTTTTTTGTGGAGGGAGAATTTTTATGAAGGGGGTGATAGTAATACCAATAAAAAAGGGTTCCCGCCAAAAAAAACATTTGGTTGACAATGTATAAATGAAAAAAGGTCTCATACAAGCTAAGTTTAATCCTAACTAGTTTGTTTAGTTTGGTTGGGTTCACTAACTAGATGTCACTTCCATTGAGTTTCTTTCAACCACTAACAGTGGTGTAAGGAGAGTGTGAGGTTGACATGCTTGAAAAGCAAAACCTGACACCTGTTTTTTTAAAATTGAAATAAAGTAGATATGTTGACTACACGCAAGCTTTGGTCTGTTGGTCTATAAAGCTATGTTCCATTTCTCAAACGAAATTGCATCTGCAATCCTCATCCTCCAAAACAAATAGGATTATTCAAGTATGTCAACCTCTTCAGGCGCCAACAACACAATCGAAGATGAAAAATTGGAGTCGCAGGTTCCGTTTCCACGTTGTACTCGCCGACCCCTTCCATTTTCAACATCATTTGGGAGTGAGGGGGACTCCGATGATCCATTAGAGGCAATAGATGCTGTCAGTACCAAGCTGGATTATAATTCCAGACTGATCAATTCATGGCACGAGAAATGTGTTGAAGACGAGGCCATTTTGGCTGATCTTAACATTAGAGTGAACAAAGCGTTCTCCCAAAAGAACAAGTACTTGAAGCTGAGTCATAAAAGGAAGCTGAAAGCTGAGGAGTTGGATGCAGTAATGAATGATGAAATTAAAGGTTGTTTGATGAACCATATGCGATGCGAAGAGCACCACAGTGAACTGGAGTTGGCATTCAACGAAGGATTCGAAAAATTCCGAGCATTCGCGGCAACAACTCATACAAGTTATAATTGGGACTATGTGTCCCCTGATGCTGTGAGAGAGATACTAGACGATGGTGGTGACATGAATGAGCATAAGCACGTCAAAGCTGCTCGGAAGAAGCCGACCGATACGGCTAAGTGATTGCGGCTACAGCTGTTCTGTTGGTTGGGGGTGATCGTGGTATTGCACAAATTAGAACTATGTTCCCTTAATGTCATTATCTAATATAAAATAATACAAATATCAGTTTCATTTGCTTCATATATAATTATTGGGACTATGTCTTGCAAGTCATCATGTGTTCCTTCTGTCTAACATTATATTTTGCAACTATGGAAATATTATTCAATAAGCAGTCAATATCACAGCACCCTGGTAATCAGTAAAGCCCCATTATCATGACACGTGAGTCATAAGTAAAATGCCATGTGCTATACATTGTGTAGTGAATGGTTTATGGTTTATGTATATATAATAAAATTCCAAATATTGCTGAATATTTATTTTGTCTAAATCACTGGGGACATGAGTGACCATAAGCACGCGAGACCTGCTAAGAAGAAGCTGACCAATACGACCTAGTGATTGTGGCTACCGTTGTTCAGTTTATTGGGGAGATCGTGCTATTGCTAAGAGGGAGCACATAAAATGCTTTGCAATCAAATTTTCTTTTGTGTGTGGAATTATGAGTAGTTCAAATGTTAGTGTACCCTTTAATATTACCCAACCATTCGAAATGTGATTAGCTGCAATGTACTTTTTTACACGTTGCTTTCTAATCTTTCTGTTCCAACAAAGTGCTTCAAGTATCCTTCAGCTACGAATGTTTGCAAAATCGTGCACCTAATAACCAGTCCAGCTCAGATCTTAATCACCAGTAAAACACTAGAACATAACATTCGCAAAAAGTGGGTGCTGCTACAAATGATGCGTGCTGCTGGAAATCATTACTGGTAATGGAAACAATAGCTGGCTGCTGGAAATGCTGCATTAGCCTGTCATATAATCAATAAATCTCTATTCAAACATAATTCACCATAAACTACCCATTTTACAAGGTAAAAGTCATTGCTTGTTCACATAAATCAAAATTTGATGCTTTATCTAATGTCCATGAAAATTTCTAAATAGGGAGAAGACGTAAAATTAACATGTGTCCAAATTTCATGCAAGAATGAAACCAAGCAAATTTTCATTTCAATTATCAATGGACATAGTCAGAGCTCATCGGTGGACATGAACAAAAAATTAATAATAATAAAACTGCATCTACAAAACTTCACCTGATCATTAGTCTTCATAATAACCGGGCTTCGTATAATAGAAACCTAAATCATTGAGTTGGTCCGTGCATCCTGTAAAATTCGTCAAATAATGGGTCACTAAGATCTATTGGAGTTGATTCGTCATTGTTCGACGGTGATGTCCTGCATAAACATGAAACAGAAGCACATAAGAACTTTACCTATTCAAATTTTAGGTCTTATTATAAATAGTGTTAACATCTTACGGTGTGTTCAAATTTCTTGGGCATTGTCTTCTATCATGACCAATGTGTCCACACTCCCGACAGTGTCTAATCCCTCGCTTCATTGCCTTTTCCTTTGCTCCCGTTACTCGTTTCGACCCTCCATTGCACCTTACTCTCTTAGGGTCTTTCATATATTGTGTTTGAGAGCTGGACCCTCCAACTTCGTTATTACTTGGTCCATCCTTCAACAACTTCAACTTCACCTGCAAACTTTTTAGAGTCTCTGACAGTAGCTCACATCCTTCTTCACACATTAATGCATCCTCAACCACATCTGAAGCAAGTCGGGACATTGTACTCCGCTTTATTAAAAGACCAGGATCTGCAGAGTCTTTAATTTCGTTGCCATTTGCATCTGACACCAATCCAAATTTCGCAGTTTTCTTCCACCTCTTCAAAATGTATTTATCGGGCATATATTCAATCTGGTCCCTTCTGAACAATGCTAGGATGTGCTTGCAAATAATTCCAACAAATTCAAATCTTTTGCAGCTACACGATGCGTGGTCAGAATCTTTGACATATACGACTTCTGCCACTCTTGTTTCCCAATTTTTCCTTTCGCTCACATTAAAGACAACTTTAGAAGCATCCTCTGTTTTCAGCTCTAGGAAACATGCTGTACTTTGTATTAGTTCTTGCTCAAACTTTTGAAACATTGTCCTTGTGTACAAGGTAGCCATTTGTTTGTTCATTGGCATCGGTAGAATACATTGAGCCACTTCAAATGCATCTACGTGATCAGCAACTAACTCTTTTTGACGTTGATGAGAAAGTGCCCTCTCAAATCTTATTATGAAATCCATCAACGAATTTTTCCTTGATATGTATTGCTTGAAGAAACCATGAGAACATTCAGCTCTTTGGCTGCTTGACATTCCAGCGGCAAAAAAGTGTCGTGCGTAGGCTGGAACCCAAGATTCCCTTAAATCAAACATTGAACTTAGCCATGGATGGTCAGTCAAACCAGCCTTTGTAACCACAATATTCCATTTTGCATCAAACTCATCCTTATTGTCAGTATCCCATATGGCTTTCTGGAATTCACCCCAATACTCCTTATAAGCAGAATGTGGTAACTTAACAGAGAACTTTGATGTGATGTGCCATATGCAAAGTCGATGAAATGTAGTCGGGAAGGCTATTGAAATCGCTCTGCTCATTGCCGCATCTTGATCTGTGATGATCGTTTTAGGTTCGCCACCTGGCATGGCTTTCTTAAACTCCTCAAACATCCAAATAAACGACTCAGTCGTTTCCTTGCTCAAAAATGCGCATGCTAGGACAATTGTTTGACCATGGTTATTAACTCCCAACATTGGTGCAAATGTCAAGTCGTATCTATTCGTGTTGAATGTGGTATCGAATACAACAACATCTCCATAAAACCCGTACGCCCGTCTAGAAGTTGCATCTGCCCAAAAACATCGACTAAACCTGTTATCGCCATCTCCCTCAATCTTGAAATAAAAAGCCTCATTTTTTTCTGTTCAGCCATAAAATACTCGGTCACTAGTTCAACATCGTGGTTCCTCAGCTTCTCATTCACACTACATTCAAGATTGTACATATCCTTTTTCATAAAACCGATTTTATCCATTCCTCCGGATTGCACCTCGAAAATACTTACCTTCTGATTAATGGGAATATTAACCGAACCCAACTGTTTTGTAAGTACTTTTGTAGAATCTGAAATACGACGGTGTGATCTCAGTAAATGCATTCTTCCTGAGGGTGTCATCTTATGATTGTGTCCCTCTGCAAAAAGAGAGATGGTATACTTCTTGCTCCCATGTGTCTTCACAACCACAATCTTAGCTTTGCAATTGCATCTACTTATTCCCCGTTGTCTTTTTCTCTCCCGAGTTTCATCATTCCGGTATGCACCTTGTTTGCAACATACAAATTCTTTTCTCAGAATCTCTTTCTTATTTTTCCCCCAAAAGCTGGAATGAAGTCGAATACCAAAGCCAGCCAAGAATGCATATCTATTATAGAAATTATAAACGAGGTCAAGCGAGTCGAACTTCATCCCAACTGCTGGTGTTTCCTCATTTCTTACTTCAGGAATGTAAACCCTCCCATTAGCTGTTACAGAGTCGTCACTCTCTGAGCCCCCAGACATTTTATCCACGTATATTATTGATCTACTTCTATATTACTGCATAGCAAATGTTAATTCATTAATCAATCATTACTGCATCACAACTTAGCAATGCATTCCACTTACACAAAACATTGCCCAAATTGACACAATACACGCATAGCCTAGCTTGTTGGATTCTGATTACACAAAACACAAGCAAAATTTAATACTAGTTACGTCATCTCTTGTGAAATAATCTGGAAAAAATAACATTAGAACCAACATGTTCAACTAAGAACTCAAATGTAATTCAAACCAGCAATTACAGAACTTCACCCAATATCCTCTCCAAATGCTTACTTCTAATGCCATTAAGCCTAAGTTTAGGATCTTTTACCTACATTTCATAATTTTCCAATCCCCCTCCAAACAAAAATAATCAACTAAGTATATTGAATATTCATAAGGAAATGACGCATTATTGATAGCAGAGCAAATGACGCATTATTGATGCCACAAATGACAAATTTCTCACCCTCACAAAAAACAAATCAAACCCAGCAAAATCAATCCAGCAAGAGTGAACTTACCTCTCAAAGTCAAATGACGCATTATTGATAGCAGAGCAAATGACGCATTATTGATGCCACAAATGACAAATTTCTCACCCTCACAAAAAACAAATCAAACCCAACAAAATCAATCCAGCAAGAGTGAACTTACCTCTCAAAGTCAATCGGGAGCTCCGAACTCAGTCAGCTTCAAAGAATGTGGTGGACATTAGAGAGGATTCTTTCGTAGTGGAGACTCCATCTCTACCAAAATCCAGGAACAACTGCAGCAGCACGAAAAAGAGATATGCTACTTTGCTTTCATCTGGAATCTCTTCTGCTGAACGAAAAAGAGAAGGGGTTTTCACTTCAATCATAGAATCAAAACAGGGCAATAGCTAGGTAAAAGCCATTAATCATCATACCGAGGATACCATAGATCGCAGGCCTCCCAAGGAGCTGATGACAATGGAGCGATTATAGAGTTTGGGAGCTTTGGATCTTTCTAATTGTGGATTTGCATTACATTAAAAAAGAGAGGATTGTGTTCTTGAGTTTTTCACAGAGAGGGAAAAATCTTCAGCTGAAGTTGGGTCTCCAAACGGGTCAGATTTCAACCCGGTTCTACATGCACCCTCTTTTAAAAACTCACCGTTGGATGAAATCCAACGGCTCTTACATACCCCTCAAAAAAACCCCTTATAACTTTCCACTCACTATAGAAGCACTCACAAAACTATATTACCACGTGGGCCATACTAACCAGTCAAATTTCCTACAATCATACACTACCCATTATCAAAAGGATTAGAATTATTATTATTAGAATTATATATTATTTTCTTGTATAAATCAATAAACCTAAGCCTTTTTCTCTTTTCTTGAATCAAAAACATGACCAGATCAATTGCTTGTGAATTTTTTTTCTTCTCAAGTTTTTTTTTTTCCTATTGATTGATGGGTCTTTCAATTGCTTGAATCCAAGTAATTCATTCTTTTTGATAAAGCAAAGTTGATGTGACTTGTCCAATTTTATCCAAGTAGTTTTTGTGAACATGACCTCAAATTACTTGAAGAACAACTTGAGAATTACATTTTGGACGTGAGCTCTAATAATGACATTACAGAATTGAAAGGGATTACTAATCTTGCACAAAAGATGGTTGAGACAAAAAAAGATCAAATCTACCCTTTAGTGTACTTTCTTATGACACTAGCACTAATCCTATATGTTGCGACCGCAAGTGTAGAGCTAGTATTTTCTGCTATAAATATTGTGAAGAATCAATTACGCAATCGAATAGGGGATTTATGGATAAATGATTACTTGGTTGCATATATTGAGAAAGACATTTTTAATAGTATAGATGACGAGGTTGTTATGCAACAATTTCACAATACAAAAACTCGTCAATGGCAATTATGATTCTAATGAATAGACAATACATACAATATGATTTATGATGTTTTGATGTCTTGTGAGTTCGAAGTTTTTATTATTTATATTTTGTGAGAGGCCCCTAGACATATGAAATCCTATCTTTGCTACAAGGATGAAGGCTCTACAACAATTAAGACAAGCACCACACATGTTAAATTCACGGATCCGAATCCTAAACTATAACCCGATTTGTATTTTCATCATTGAATTCTAATACTAAATCTAGTGGTTCTTAAATTTGAATTATGTCGTTGAGATTGGAAATGAAATGTCAAAGTGACAATGGCACATGTAACGACCATCCTGAGATTTCAATTGATTTATTTAAATTTAAACGTACTTCGACCATTATGTCTTTAGTATATGTATATTTAAAATTAGTGGACATTTTATTTCGACACTAGTGGCGAGATTTTTCTTAGCATAATGATGTAGAGAGCATGTAGGCTCAAACAATTCCCAAATCGAAGTTGTAACAAATAAATGGAGCCATATGGGCATATTTTGTAATAATATGTTATATATTATATATTCTGCCATTTTAAATAGAAGACCTACAATTATATGTACAAAGATAGCTTCAGTTGAAAGATTTCTCAAATAAGCCTATTTGAGGGACACTCTTGTAGGGCTAACTTGCATTGTGTTTCAATTATATGAATTGTCTATCGTTTAGATATTCTTCAGGGATCCCTCAGTAGAAAGGGACTAATTATATACATATATGTATGCATATTTAAGGAGCTTCATTTGAGGGGCACCCTTAGAGGACTTACTCTAAATTGTATTTCAATGATCTAACCACCTAATTTTCAAGTCTTGATTCATATAACATTTCCTCCAAAAAAAATCACCAAAATTGGAAAATTTATGACCATTTGATTAGAAGGTAGTCATTTTAATGTTTGTTAAAAAAACCGTGTTCATCTATCGGTTTGATCACAACTACATGCATTATTGTTTTGTGATTTGTATAAATTTTTTCAAGGATGACCTATGAATGAAGACTTGAAAAATTGATAGATTGGATTATTGAAATCCCACAAAGTGTTCCTCAAATAAGTTATTTTACGAAATAAGCTTCTTTGATGGATACATTATGGGACACACTCCATATTATGTTTCAGTCATCTAAGTTAATATTTTTGAAGTCTACATTCAAAGATCAACCTATAGAAAAAAAAGAAAAAAGAAAAAAAAAGACAAACCATAAACTATTAAGACATTTTGTAATGAAATAAATATATGAACACGGTGTTTCAAAAAATTGATATAATGACTACAATTTAATCATATGGTTAAACATTTTCCTATTTGGATTCTTTTTTTCTTTTTTTCTTTTTTGTGTAGAAATGATATTTCAAGAAATACCTTAAAATTGTCAATTTAAATCATTGAAATACAATGCGAATTGAATCCTACAAATGTATCCCTCAAATAATTGATTTTAAGCATCTTCAATTGGAACTCCCTCCAAGAGACGAAAAATGATGTAAATCCTTGGTAAGTAGGTATATGCTTGTTTACTTACAAGGAATAGGGAAAATCATGAATCGGGGAACTTAAAAATTTGGGAATAAGGAATTGGAATTAGATCAACTACTCTACCTAATTGATTCGATTTCTAGCTTTGAGGGTATTTGATTACGGATTTTACCTCATATTTTTTTATTTCACAAATAAACGCATGGGAAGTAAGGAATTGAAACCATTCCGATACCCATTACTGATAAGTAAACATACCAATAAGTTCATAACAATGTTAGTGATATATGTACACACGTGCTTCACATATTAGTGTTTAAATACACATATAAACATTCTGATTCACTAAAGACATACACAAAAGAACAAATATGTAATCAGGCGACAAAAACAAAAGTCATTTTTAAATAGAAAAAAAAACACATTCGGGAATATTATCCAGCACATGGGATTGCATTTGCATATGTGTGTTTAAATACATATATAAAAACATTCTGCTAGAGTAAACTAACACATTTAAACACAAGTTGGCGATCATGAGACAAACAATGTGTGCAAGGGACAATTAAAAAAGAATTTGATTACATATAAACACAAAGAAGCTTGGAGAATAATACTATTATCCAGCACATACATGTGATCTTTGACTGAGTTGCTGATGGGTGTTCGATCTGATATGACCATTATTTGCCCAACTTGGTCTGTTCGCCTTTATTTTTTTGTTTCATTTGATGTCCATTTTTGCACCATTCATTAACTTTGATGAAGTTGATCTGGTTTAGTACTTTATGGAATTGATATATATATATATATATGAAAATATTCATCGGTAATTATTATTTTTATATGATTAGGGTGTATAAATAGTCCTCCAAATATGTGGCTTTTGCAGCATATCCAAAACCGTAGTTTAGTATAGTGTTTTTTTATACGTAGGTGATAATGGCATTGAAAACTCTATGCTCTCTCTTCACGTTCAATTTCCTTCTCAGCCTCCTTTCTCTCCTCTCTTATGCAGCTTCATCATTAGAACCTCACAACAAAAACTCATCCGCATTTGAATTCCTAGACCATCTTAAGGGGGTTCACAAGGGTGACCACATCCCAGGCATCCATGACCTTAAACTATACCTTGAAAAATTTGGATACTTAAGCTATGCCCACGCAAAGCACAACCCTCATGCCGATGATGACGATTTCGACGACTTCTTAGAGTTGGCCGTGAAGACATATCAACTCAATTACCACCTCAAGACCACCGGAATATTGGATACCAAAACGGTGTCAAAGATGATGATGCCTCGCTGTGGCGTGGCGGATATCATCAATGGTGCCACCTCAATGCAATCGGGAAAGAAAAAGCACCGCGGTCACAACCACGATCATGATTCCAATGTTTATGGAGTATCTCACTATTCTTTCTTCAAGGGAAAGCTAAAATGGCCTCGTTCTAAGCACCATCTAACATATGCATTTCTTCCTACCACCCCAACGGAAGCCATGGGGCCGATTTCACGGGCTTTTCGAACATGGGCCACCAATACACACTTCAGGTTTAGCCGGTCGCAAAATTATAAGCGAGCTGACATAAAGATTAGCTTCGAATACGGTGATCATGGAGATGGGAGCTCATTTGATGGACCCGGTGGGGTTTTGGCCCATGCTTATGCTCCAACATATGGGAAATTCCATTATGATGCTGAGGAACCTTGGTCTGTGGGTGCTTTGGAAGGTTATTATGACTTGGAGACTGTGGCTTTGCATGAAATTGGTCACCTTCTGGGACTTGGGCATAGCTCAGTTGAGGGAGCTGTGATGTACCCCTACATAGCTTCTGGAGCCACCAACCTGTATTTGCACGACGACGATATTCAAGGAATTAAAGTTTTATACAAGTCTTGACGAAGAGTCTGTGAAACAACATGACACTTGGTGTATCGGATGCTTTTAATAATTTTTTTGTGAAAGCAAAATCAATTGTAGCTTTTACATATCAAGTTTAGTGAAAGTCAATATTTTTCCTTCATATTTTGTTTTGTATACCCACACATGAAATTAATTAATTTTTTATTATCTAATATTTTCATCTGGATTTCTTAATAGTAATTTTTTTTTGGATAGATTCTTCACTACACCATAACACATCTATTACGGCGCACAAAGCATGTCGTGAATTATCATTCACGATGCGAAACACGCAAGAAGTAAAAGCCCTCATCGTAAATAGTGTGCCTCAATCATAGCGTGCATGAACGTCGTAATAAAAATTTAAGATGACGGTCCCTGTGAGCCGTAATTCAGTTAAAGAAATTACAACACGCTTTACACGCGGTAAAAGAGTAATTAATTCTCATTTAAGACGTTCAGTGCACGTCGTGTTTAACTTTAAATTTTTTTAAAAAAATATTAATTCCTTGCCTGCTCCTGTTTCATATTTACAATATACTTATATCATATATTACTTTCGTGGATACAAAAATTCACAAAACGAAAAGTAGTATTACAACCAAACTTGAAAGAAAGAACCATTTCATTGAAAAGTATACTAATCATAATCAATTCCAAATACAAACTCTATAAAGTATTAAAAAAAATACATAATAGTGCTGCCAAATTTACAATTAACTTGTACACAGCCTCCAACTCATTCACTCATAATAGTGTTGCCAAACCTACAACGTAACCTATGCAAAAACCTCATGATAGCATTGGCAGTAAACATCATCTAACAACAATCAAACTCACACTTGATCTGCCACCTGCATTTTGTTTGAAAACTTATTTTAGAAACTTAACCATTGTAATTTGCCAAAGGAAAAACCTCATTACAAATTAATATAATGGTTACCTCAATCAAGAGCTAGTCAAAGGAGACGAACTTGATTGGCCATGTGGTTGTACTGAGAACTACATCTTCAATAAGAAAAAAATTCATGTTTTGGCCGAAATAAGGGTTGGCCTCCTACAAGTACCTCAAGGACCCAAACTTTCCAACAATCCGGTCCAAGTGGCGCAAAGTGCACATTACCTTGAGGGTTTGTGGATGAAATTTCAGCAAGTGCAACAACTTCTCCACTTCCTGTCCAATGTAGTAGTTTGCACTTTTTCCCTTAAATATTGGCAGAATTACCACGATGGTGAGTAGAAACAGCCTCAAGGTTAACTGATTTGGATAGAAGGTTGGCAGATTTAGCTTTATGGTTGGCTGAAGAGGCTTCAAGAGCATCATTCTTAATAGCTTTATGGTTGGCAGATTTAGATTTGGATTGAAGGTTGACAAATTTAGCTTTACAATTTGCAGAATTCGCTTGAATGTTGGGAGAACTAGCTTGGTTCGCAGAATTGGCTACCAAGCTTCCAAAACTTTGAGCATTTGCACTAATACAAGGAACTGCCATGAAAATATACAATAAACGATAAACTCGATAAATAAATAAAAATAATTTAACGTCTAATAAAATGTACCTACCGAATTAGCATGCTTCCTCTTAGATCCAGCTAGTAAGGAATTGACAATATTTTTCAACTCTTCGACCTCTTTTTCCAATTTAATAACTCTATCACGAGTATATGTCTGAGTACCCACATGTGAAGGTTTTGCTCCAGACCTAAGTCCTCTTACTCTGCCTCGACGCTCAGGGCCGAGTGCTTTGACAAGAGCATCATAGTTAATAGAGTATTTCTCAGCATGTGTTGCATTCTTGTTTTCTTCTTCTATTTTTTTCTGAAATGAAATAGCCAAATATTGATGGAGCAATTTGAATGCCAAATTCAATCAAGTGATTAGTGGAATGAACCACAAAGGAATGGATTTGTCTATTACCACTGCATTTGCAACTTCTTCATTTAAAAATCCACTAGATTTCCTTGTATGCCTGTGAATCCATACATTTCCTCTTGTAATGCTATCAAGCAATGTACTTGCCTTTCTCTACAAAGAAACCAATTACCAAGCAATAAGATATTGCAATCAGGTGATGTTCTTGTTAAGAAAAAAAAAATAATTTTACCATCTCATCTTCAAGGCGAGCATAGCCTGCACGACTCATTGTGTGTAGCATTATTTGCATTGCCCTCATCTTCTTAAATCTCTCATTTATCTCCTATAAATATAAGTTATAAATTGTTCGATGTTATTGTAATAGAATAGAAATATTGAAAATTAAATTGCTCTATGTGAAATAATGAAATAGTTTTACCTTGTATTTTGGACCCCAAACATTTCTTGATGAAACTTTGCCATTCTTCCATACTCTTTATATTATCAGGCTTCAGTTGCCTTGTAGCACGTTTAATACCAACAAGCTCTCATCGTTTCCGCATTTCTTTTAGTAATTTACATCTATGATCTTGCCAAAGCTTTGCCATCTTTTGTGATGCATACTTCTTATGACACTCATCAACAATAAATTTATTGTAAAACAGAAAAATTAAAATTATTAGAAATAGAAACATATCTAATTTAACAACAAAAACAGAAAGAAAACATAGCTAATTGAAATTACCCGAGCGTGCTCCCACAACTGATGCGTGAAGTCTTCATAAATATCTTTCCAACTCTCTTGCTATCACTACAAAATATAATGCCTTTAGCGAGGGCAGTTTGTGGTCGAAAAAGGCCTTTTGTCGTCGAAAATACCCTTTTCCGACGGCAATTTGCCGTCGAAAGCCGTCGGAAAAACGCCCGTTGGAAATACTTTTTTTCCGACCAGTCCGTCGGAAATAATTTATTTCCAACGCCCATGTTTCGTCGATATTGCTTATATTTCTGTCGGAAATGGATTTTCAAAACAACTATACAAATTCATTTCCAACCATAAATATGGTCGCAAACACATATGTGCTATATTTTCAACTAGTGACTATTGGTCGAAAATAGTATTTCCGACCATAGATTATTATTTGTGATAAATATAATTTGTCGGAATTGTGCATTTCCGACATGGAAGTGTGTCGAAAAAAATGTTTTTTCGACTACATTTATAGTGATTATCAAGAGTAAAAAGCCGTCGGAATGTACAAATATTTTGTAAAAGAAATATAAAAAATATTTCCAATGAGAAATTGTTGTCCAAAAAATAATATATATTATCATTAATAAAAGATCAATGTAACAAATTCCAAAAGAAACTCATTACAATCCTAAGATATATCCTATATCACTAGTCCTCAAAGCCCACTTCCAACCGAATGAGGTGTTTTCAGGTCTTCATGTGACTTGTATGTAAATACGGCTTCCTTGAAATGCAAAACCTTATCCCATGATTCAAGCACACCTACATACAAATAGTTATGATAACCACAAATTGATCTTTATGAGGTAAAGAAAAAGATTAAGAGTTTACTAACATACCTGAAACATGACAAAATGGATCAAATAAAGAACTAAGGCCAAAAATACTTGTCTAGACCTGCGCCAGAGGTATCCCTTGGAGTATAGCATGTCTTTCTTGGGTTCTAAGTGCCTTTGGAGATATAATTGCTTGCAGCTTTGTCTAAGATCTGCTCCCATCTTGAAACAAAAGAAACCAGTAACTAGATAAGTTTGTTATTTAGTGTTGAGGTATTGAAATTTCAAATAAAATGATAAAGTTTATTTTGCCACAGTTCTAAGTTGAACATGATAAGAAGTATGTCAATTATTCTGTCCTATATCACACTCATCAAATTTAATACAACATATTGACTATGGACTATGGAGCAAAAGGAGACAAACCATAACAGAGCAGTAGCTCACCTTTACTTGTTGCTGGTCCCAGAACCTATACCCACCAAACCAGAAACAGAGGATATAAAAACATTGCTCCAGATGTTTTCAAAAGAGGATCTGCAAATTGAAAGATGGTATGTAGATTCTATGTTAGTAGCCATGAGTGAAGAATATTCATTAGAGTGCACTCAGCAGTTGGGTTCCTGATATTTGTCTCAACATCATTTACCTAGTCCCACAATCAAATTCAATATAACCCTTATCAATTTGAGAATTGAAGTCATAACCACAACCCGTTTGTACTTAATTAGACTATGAAATATTAAAAAGTTCTTTGTGACATTTATACAAGCAGCTGGAGAACGAAACAAATAGGGGGTTACTTACAAGTAAGTTGAGCTTGCCATTGAAAGAAGAAGCCACTTCCGGTTTTAGACGAGGCGTCACAGACATACCCAGTGACCAGAAAGCCCTTAGCCTCCTAAGCAATTGTAGAGTTCTGCTTGGTTCCAAGAACATGTGTATACAGCCGCTCCAAAACCAGCTAGCTGCTCCACCACGCCTTATCTGACATGAAAAGAGAGCGATAAATTAAAATCCATTTAATTAATTTAAACAAAAAAACTCAGTTTTAAAAGAAACCCATGAGAGTGCAAACAAGATAGAGAGAGGTGCTTACCCGCGACAAAGAGGATGAGTGTTGTTTTGTGCTCTGTTGGCCACAACAGGGAAGAGGAAGATTGATTTTAGGTTTTCCTTATGGCTGCGGAAAGGAAGAGAGAATGGGTTAGGGCGTGTTGAATAGAGAATGGGGTTAGTGCGCGTAGTTAACCTAATTTTGTGCATCTAACTTCCTTTGTCTCTCTCAGAGTTTTTTTTTTTTTTTTTTTTTTTTTGGGGGGTGGGGGGGAAGGCGGCAACAAATTTTTATTTTTAAGTAAGTGTTTTTTAAAAATATTCATTTCTTAAATACTTTGTGAGTAAATTTTTGACTAACTCAAAATTACATTTATGAAAAAAAAATGAACACACAACTACATTTTAAAGAAACAAATATATAAACCAACAGTATATATATATATATATATATTAAAATATGAATAATTATAAAAATAAATGGAGAATAGGAGCTAGTTCAACAGAGATTCTCCACACAAAATGATAGAACAAAAAATAAAAAAACAATAAGGAATTATATTGGCATGCTCTTGAGTGTGTGAAGATAGGCTAGTGGTAATGTAAATTCAAAGTGCCAACTAAAACTCAAATCAGTTTGTAAACAAACAAAACACTAGTTAATGTTCGATAACCTAACGCTCTTGCTTCTTTGATCCAATGATTACTATAAACTTAATTATGTGGAATCATGATTTTAGACCTCTAGAATCAAAAAATTTGTCGTAAGCTATATGTAGCTTTTTTTGGTATACTTTTCTAATTTTTATTTAATTTGTTATGAATTTGTTAAGATAAACAACAAAAAAGTAAGAAAAAAATAGGTGGTGTTGTGGTATAAGGACACGCATCACTAACACAGAAAAAGCACTTGTAAGCAGCTGCCACTTGTCGATCAATTCAGTTTAAAATATATTTTATATGATTTCACTCCTAAAAATCAAAATAAATACATTAAAAATCATTCACCAAAAATTCCTACAAAATCCTAGTGACATTCTCTTTGTCCTAACACTCTTGCTTCTTTGATCCCTCAATTATATGGAATCATGATTATAGACCTCTAGAATTGATGGATTTGTTGTAAGGAATGCGTAGCTTTTTTCAGTGTATTTTTTTTAATTTAATTTATTATGAATATTTTAAGATAGTGATTTCCGATGACCACTAATTCCCCTTGTAAATAGAAAAATTATTACCAGCGACCATATGTTGCCCTTGTAACTAGGTTGTGATTTTCGACAACTGTGAATATGCCCTTGGAAACAAGCACAACTATTAATGAGAAGGATGAGTTTGGTCGTAAATATAAAGTCATTACCGAGCAGACATATTTCTCCTCGGAAATAGTCAAACAATTCCGACGGCATGAGAAGTCCCTCGGAAATAATCACCTTATTTCCGACAAACAAATTTTTTGTCGTTAATAAAGTTGGCGCTAAGTTTTCCCGCCAAATAAATTGCATTTCCGACGGCCATAGACGCTTTTTTCGACAGCCGTTTATTTGTCGGAAATAAATAACAGTCCCGTGACATATTTCCAACGAACAACATTTTTTCGTCAGAAAAAACACTTTTGGCGAGGGAATTTGGGGGCCCTCAGAAAAAGTTGGTCGGTAATGAACCTTTTTTTTGTAGTGTATGGCACCAAGGAGAGAAGCAAACTTAGCTGCATTTTCCCCATGTGTCTGGCCTCGAGGATTGAATTCAACTAGGAGCTTATTTCCTTTGCTAAGATATTGCAATCGTGCTCGACCCCTAGGTTTCCTATTTTCTTCATCAACCTTGCCTTTCCCTTTGGATGACACATTAATTCCTTCTGTACTAGGATTAGCTGCAGCAACTCCATCGGATATTCTTATAGCCCTCATTTTCCTTTCTCGTAGAATAGCTGCAGCAAGAATAGTCGCGTGTTGTTTTTTTTTCTCACTTGGAACCCTGTTTTGAGCACTTTAAAATGATTACATGAGACATGATCATCAATGAACATTTAAAAATAAAATAAAATAAACCTTAAAATTATTAGCTTACTTCAGCAGTCATGTTGTGTTTTTTCCATTCATAGTGCGTCTTGTCTTAGCCTTGAGAAAAGAAAACAACCAAGTACAGTAACTAAGAATAATGATCCAAAGGAATTGACAAAGAGTAAAGAAAGTAGTGTAAAATATCTCAAGTACAGTAACTAAGAATAATGATCCAAATAAATTGACAAAGTAAGAGGTTTTAAGGACTCATAGTCTTACCTTTTCTTTTGGATACTAAGTTGTATCCTCAAAATGGCCAAAAGGATAACTCTCATCATCAAAATTGAGGCCAAGTTTTGTTACATCTAATGGCATGGACAACGTATAAGCATATTCTCATCATGAAAGCCCCTTGTTGGTGCTTTTAGTACCACATACCAATTTGAATTGTTATCAGTTCTAGAGTAAAACACTTGCTTAGCTAGATATGCTAAAATAAATGGATCTTTTCTAAATTGATGTAGGCCTTGATGGAGATTAATTAGCGTAAATCCATCTCCAACTTTGACACCATTCGTTATGTTTGCCCAATCGCAGTCAAATACAGGTACTTTGAACATGCGATAATCTAGCAAAACAATGTATCTTATAACCCCATAATAAGTAATTTTCCCAATGGCCTGAGATGTGTCTTCTGCACTAGATTGACAAATAGTGTTTGCCTCCATAGATACACCACTATCTTGTGTGCTTCTGTTAACATTTCTTGTGTGAAAGCGATGTCCATTGATAACATAACCAGAATAAGACATTACATCTCTCATAGGCCTACATGCAAGCCACTTTACTGTTGTTGACATACCACCAGTGTTGCCAAACTTGACTTTATTTTTAACCATTCACTAAAAGTCAATATATGACATTTTTCTAGCAGGCCTTCATTATTCAAAAGACGTCTATCTAAAAGCTTAAGCTCCTCTCGATGCATTCTAGTACAGAAAAGAAGAGCATGAAGTTAGAATAGAATAGCAAGCAGTCATATGGTCAATTGTAATAGATATATATGTATATATTAGTTTTAAGCTAAGTTCTTATGCTAGGTACGGTTCAACTTCTGCAGTATTTAGCAGAACATAACGATGAGCAATATCCAACATTTCAGAAGTCATGATCTTTAGCTTGCATGCTAAAATAGGTCGTCCTTCAGTTGCTATTCCAAATTCAAAATCCATTTCGGGTGTGTCGAACACCCATTTCAGCAGCATCTTTCATGTGCCCACTACAATGACGTGAGCACTCTTCAGCTGCATAACGCAATGTCATACATCCTTCGGGTCTAGCACAATTTTTCACATATCCTTTCAATATCTTCATATATCTAGTTCATGACATAGAACTAATGAGCATTAGTTGAAATGTATTTGTGAGGTTTTAATGAAGCTTAAATCAAATTGCATATGTAAATGAACATACTGAAACTTAATTAAAGAGTACCTTTCGAATGGGTACATCCAAGCGAATTGGACTGGACCACCTCTTAGGGCTTCTTGACTAAGGTGAATTGTCAAGTGAACCACAACATCAAAGAAACATGGAGGAAAATACCTTTCAAACATACGCAAGGTCTCTGCAACATTGGCATCTAGAGATTCCAATTTGTTTTTGTCAATCACTTTTTGACACAATTCATTGACAAATGAACATAGCCGAAATATGGCAATCCTTGGTTCATTTGACAAAAGGCCCATTAATGCTACTGGTAGTAATTGTTGTAATAAAACGTGACAATCATGTGACTTAAGGCCTAAAATCTTACGATCTTCCAAAAAAACATGACTTGAAATGTTAGAGCTGTAACCATCAGGTAATTTTAATTGTAGCAGTCTCTCACAAAACACTTTCTTCTCTTCTTGTGTTAACATGTGTGGTCCTGGAGGAAAATTGATATTTTCCCCACCCTTTGTTTTTCTCTTCGTATTCAAAAGTGTCCCAACTATAGAATAATGAAGTGAAGGACATCTAGTACTGAATGAAAACTCAGTATCAAGCATGGAGGTTAGGGATTTAGAAAATAGAACCTTAGGAACTGTCACTGAGAATTTAGCTTTGCTCGAGCAATTGTCTTCTAGCAAACGGGGAACTGGAGCTCTTGATTAACTGTGAGACAGAATCCATAAATTGTGAGAGGGAGATGGAGAGAGAAGTGGAGCAATAGTCTTTCAGCTTTGTCTTAACGGTCGTCTGAATGAAAAATAAAACGAGGGAAATTTTTAAAAAATTCTTATATTACAAATATATTAATTCATTTTGGCAAAAAAAAAAATTTGAATTACAAATTACGGCATACTCATCTCACGCCGTAATATATATAGCATTCACAGCGTATTCTCAATCACGCCGTTAAAAGACAAAAAAACCTTTTTAAGTCGTGTTTTCATATGCCGTAAATGTAAGTTATTAATGGCACGCTTTACTATCTTTTTAAGCGTGTTATCATATGCCGTAAATATATGTTATTAATGGCACACTTTACTATATTTTTAAGGCGTTTTTTTTCATATGCAGTAAATATTAGTTATTAACAACACGCACAAAAAACATGTCGTAAATATCAAGTCGTAAATGCTCCAATTTGGTGTAGTGCTTAATAGTCCTTTCAAATCATTTTTCTTTTCAATGAAACGATATTTCAATTAAAGTGGATTCCAATTTCCAAATAAAATATCCTTCATGAATAATACGAGCATCTAGCAAGATACAAAAGTGAATGGGGCTACTTGCTTAATTAAATGTCTGATTGCAAGAGACGATTGTAGATTTTGAAAAGAACAAAAAAAACTAGGAAAAGTTAAATTTTATGTAGTTGTTGTGATACACGGTATTAGAGCCAACTCGGTGGACTTTATCATGTGTGATTGGGGACATGGGTGTGGATCTTGACAAAGATTGTTAATGATCAAATTATAGGCCCTAATGAGGATGTCGTTCATTTAAGTAGTGGAAAATTTAACACCCTAGATTGGTATATTGAGTCTCGCATTGGTAAATTACTAGGTTGATTTGGGCTTCATAACGCTAAGGTGGCATATGGCAGAAAATTGAACTTTTCCCTTTCAAACTCATTTTTTCTTGCCTACAACCCAGGTTAGTATTTGTTTTCCTCTTTTTGGCTGAGGTGGCTGATGAAAGGAATTTTTGGTCCTTCTTCTTCAAGATGCGTAGGCGTGCCACCACCAAGCCACCAAATGGCTTGGATGGAAAATGTTGGATGGATATGTTGCGCTTCTGATTTTTGATCAAGTGACTAATCAGCCAAGCAAGGAACCTCCTCTTGGCCTAGGTTCTTTCACGTCCTTGGGCTCGAGGATGGTTAAGCTTGGTGTGGATGTTTTTGTGATTTTTAGGTTTTTTAAGTGAAAATGATGCAATTAAATTAAAGATGTGATTAAACTTAAAGACAAGAATTAAAGTGCGATAAAATAGATCAAAGAGATGAACGAACGTAAATTAAACAAAGAAGAAAATGAAAAATAACAAGAATGATAAAGCTCTGAAATTAAACTTAATAAAAATTCTTAAACGAAATTCGATAACAAAACAATTTAAATAATTATGAATTTAAAAGCAAGATGATGTAAATAGCAAGAAAGTAAACTTACACTAAGAAAATGAAGAACTTGTTATACTAAGTGCTTCAAAAGTAAAATCCTAGGTCTAGGAAAAGAAAAGTGCGAGATGAAAAATAGGTTTGTGTGTCTGATGATGTGTCTTCTCCCTTCGTCTGACGAAGTTTATATAAGGGCATCCGCCAACCCATGGGTTGGCCATTAAATGGCACGAGGTCCACTCTTTTGAAACTCCTTTCTTTTGAGGCATCCTAAATTCGTGGGATCACATTGATGGAGATATTTTGATTACTTGATTCTCTCTTTCTTTTGGAAAATTATGGATTGTCATCAGTCTCCTTAATTTCTTTCCTTATGAAGCCTCCATCACATGCATGCAATCCTCCAAAAATCTTGGGTTCGAATTCGTGGCTTGGGCTTAGACCTCCGAGACTTCATCTTGACATCTAGCGCAACCTTGTGACCTCCGAATTTCTGGAATTCTAGAGCTCTGGAGTTCTAGACTTGGCCGATGAAGGCCTCATCCTTGGTCAACAGATCCTTAGCTGATGGAGGCAACATTCTTGGACCAACTCTCCAGAGGATTTGGAGATTCCTGCTAGGCAAATCTCACCTTTAGCAAACATCAACTTGACAAATCTCACCTTGACGGAACTCACCTCCACAGATTTCACCTCCACGGATCTCACCTCGACGGAACTCACCTCCGTGGATCTCACCTTGGCAGAACTCACCTCAGCGGATTTCACCTTCGCGAATCTCACCTCCACAAAACTCACCTCTGTGGATCTCACCTTGGCAGATCTCATTTCGGCATAACTCACCTTCACGGATCTCAGCTAGATGAAACTAGCTTCACGAAACTCACCTTGGTGGATCTCACCTTAGTAGATCTCACGTCGGAGGTCTTCGAGTTGGTAGATATGAGGAAATTTGACCACCCCCAAACCGTATATTTTTTTTCTTAGCTAAAGACTAGTTACTAGGATCCAACTAAGGCAATTACCAATGTGTCAAATTCTATATTTTCTGAATTCCTAAAGAGTTTTTTTATTTGAACCCCGCACTTCTCTTTGTTTACCCCATATTCTAAGTTCACCCCAACTTATAATTCGAATTATTACAATTTCTAAGAAAACCACATTATCTTCTCAAACTACCCCTAAATACATATCCAGCATTAAAAAAAAAATTAAAATTAAAAAATTAAAAAACTCATCAACCCCCCACCCCTCTATCTTGCCCCTCACCACTCTACTTTGAAGCTTAGTGATTAACAGCTAATTCCAGCTATCATTACTTATTGTAAAACAGAGAGACTCACAGTCTTTACCTTCCTTGAGGAGCCTTGATCAAATTCTTGTACAAAATTCAGAAGTTTGCTTGAGGAAATCAGCAGGTGGTCTTCCTGATGGAAACTTCTCACATTACATACCTCAATTGAAGACTCACAAGCCATTATTTTCATACCGTATTTAGGGCTTATGAAGAGAAGATTAGTGTGTAGTAGGTTTCTTGAAATTTGAGAGTTGAGTAGATGAGTTTGTGTTTTTCTAAAACTTAATATGAAGAGTGGTGGGGTGTGTGTATAGATGTACTAGGGTTAAAGGTTAAGTTGGATGACCTTTTTTGTCTTTTTACACAATAATAAAACTTAAAAGATTAATGATTTAAGTATTGAGGTGAACAACCTTCATTTGCATGTGTTATGCAATTTTAAACACGCTTGGACTTGTTGGCAAGCCCACATGACCCCCAACCCAAGTCTACTCATTGGAAGTTTCTATCACAATCCAACACACTTGCAACGTATGATGGGACTTTGATGTCCATGACATGCCTTTGTTATCTATGTCCCAATTCCGCTACATATACCACTCCCTTGCCTTTGCTACCTACACTCAGCCCAAGGATGCTTTGCGCACACATGCCTTGCCACGATCTCTTTCACTTTGCTTTGTCTTTGTGCACATCTATTTCACTTTGCCTCTATCTTGGCATGGACCAAGACACCAAAACAATGCCATGGTCTTGCCTCAAATTTCAAGGTTGTTGCAAACCACCACCACCAAAAGAATATAACACCCTCTTCAACTCAACTCCTTGGTGACCCTCATCCATCAACCCATCACTTGGTTCCACCTCAACCATTGTTTCTAACACCCTCTTCAACTCAACTCCTTAGTGACCCTCATCCATCTACTCATCACTTGGTTCCACCTCAACCATTGTTTCCTCTTTGATTTCTTTCTCAGACTCTTCCGTATAATCCTTCTTGGTGTCATCGGCCATTTTTTCCAAATTCAACATCTCTAACGATGTTATCAATCACCATGCTTTACACAACTCATCCTCTTATTCACTTTCTAAAGGGTCTGAAATTGATGGAACACATCGATTTGCCTAACTCATCAAGTCATCAACTTGCTCATCAACATCTTTATGCCTATAGGCCAATTCAAAATCAAACTCCCCAAGCACATCTATATAGATGTCAAAGTCTAATTGGATGAACCTCATATTATACAAGTTGTTGAAGCAGAGAAAATTAAAAGAACAATATTACCCGGAAAATTTGTTGTGAAGCTGAACGATTCTTGGGATGAGTCGCGTACAAAGTTGCTCTTTTTAAGACGTTTTGCGGCTCTGCTCAATTTGTGCTAGCAGTTCAGGAAATGCCACTACGTCCTCAGGATAAAACAGCCCCAGAATCTCCTCTGTCTAGGTTCTTCCTTGCACTGAGGAAGGACCCGAATACAAACACCTTTCTATGTTGCTCAAAACTTCAGTTTAGAAAATAAGAAAAAGATATGAAGAGGAGGAAGGCAGCAACTATGGTCTGTGTCTTTTCTCTCCTAGCCATATAAGATATATATATATATATATATATATATACAAGATTTATCACAAAGAGACGTTATGGGCTTTAAGGACATCAATGCATCAGTTGAAAAAAGATTCACCCCATATTAATAGAAAATAACTCCTATTAATAAAGACAATTTAAGGCAATTATTGAATTATTGAATATATATTTTTTTAAATGAAAAAAAAATACCAAATTCAACAATCCCCCACTTGTTTATTTTAGAAATATATTCATTAAGCAACATATCATAAGACTATGCATAAGTAGAGGTGTTTTTCAACTTGAACCTTTACATAGTGACGGAGCTTCAGAATATACAAGAGTAACATATAGTTTTGAACTCTATCTCTGACAACACCACACACATAGCCCTACTAAGATGAAGTTCAAAAGCCAGCACTTTACGGCCATGTGCTTGTATCCCAATATAATGAATGCTCTAGAAAATTTCCCCCAAAATTTTCATAGAAAGTGGCCTCACTTTCACATTCACATAGGTGAGACTATTATAGATATCCCTGTAGCTAAATATCCCACTCAATATAGAGTATATATCTCATTAAGAGCTATAAACAACTCAACCTTAAATCGCTTCAGGATTTCATGCTTCTAAGGATGGATATGGAACACTAGCATGACTCCACTCATATCACTAAATGACTTCTTATTACTCATTGAACCTATTTCTTGGGATTTCCAATCTATAGGTTGGGTTACCATCACAAGTGACTTAACCTTCTAGGGGTTTTAGTCCCATTCCTTTTGAGGTTTTCCAAACCTTTTCTCGTGCTAGTCCTTTCGTCAAAGGATCAGCCAAATTCTCATTAGACCGTGCATAATCCACTCTTACAGCCCCATTAGAAAGAAACTCTCTAATAGTACTGTGCTTGCGACGTATTTGTCATCTCTTGCCGTTATAATAACGGTTCTGAACTTTTGCAATAGCTGCAGTACTATCACAGTGGATAAGAACAGCTGGTATCGGTCAACGAGTTATTAAAAATAACAACTTTAATTCTCGCAAGTGCACGAACCATTTATAGTATAGCTTATGTAAATACGAGGTCGATCCCACAGAGAATGGTAACTTGGTTCCAAGTTAAATTACTTAGAATGCTAGAAAAACATAGATCAAAGAAACTAACTAACTACCTAAAGGCAAGGTCGAATTCAACAATGCCTCTTGCTAATTACTCAAGGTCTAGGACAGAATCCTAGCACCACACACGCACTCGAAATGGGGGGTTTTTGTTGTTGAAATGAAAAGAAGAAAGTGAAATGAAAGTGCTTGAAAGTAAACACTGGCAGCAATCAACAAGTTGTGAAACAATGATTGAGAGGTGTTAGAGCCTTGGAATCCACCACTAGTTTTCCTATTCAAGTTATGAATGCATAGAAATTGACTCAAGCTTCATCAACAATAGATTATCGCATACAAGCCTATGGTATCTAGGTGCAGGATCCATGATTCTCCTAAGGCATGTGATTATGCATGGTATCTGTGATCTCTAACATGCAACCTATGCATGGTATCTACACAACACATGATCTCTAACATGCAACCTAAGCATGGTATCTACTTAGAATAAAGCATACAAGAGTCATTAAGCTCCTTGAGAATATGATAATCACACAAGTCCTAGAACATGGTATCTGTCCTAGTCAACCTATGGTTATTAACCCCTTGAATGATTCTTAGGCCATTCATGTGTAGCTTGTGAAAGGAGAGTAGAATTGGTGAATCTAAACCCCTTCCCAACTTGTGCTAGATGCATAAAATCCTAGTTAGCTACTCTAAGAAAACATACATCAAGCACATAATAAACTGGAGATTAACAACTTGATAATGAAAGCAAAGAAATCAATTAACTATAAAATCATCCATAACATTGAATATTCATGACTAGGGCTTCATCCTAAGCCCTAACTAAATGGATTAGTTAAACATAACTATGAATACAGAAAATAAGAAATACATAGATAGGATAGAAGAGAAGAGAAGAACTAGCTAGCAGCAATGTAGTTCCCAAGACAGCTCCAAGCTCTCTTCTCTCTTTGTGGTGAATCTGAATGTGTGTATGAGAGTAATGGATGAAGTGAAAATGTGTATCTTTCTCCTTTGAATGAGTGTGCAACTCTCTATTTTTAGAGTGCAATTTCATCTTTCCCTTTGGCTGGTGAAGCACACCTCTCTTAGCTGCTCCCAACTGCTCCAGCTACCTATACTTGCCAACTGCTCCAGTTGACAAATACATGCATTGGTATGGTTTCTTTATGGAAAGCTTGACTTTTGTTCATCCTTCTGAGTTCCTGAGCTGATTTGACTCCCATGTGTGGCTGCCCATACTTAGCACATGGCTCTAGGGATGTAGCCACATTAAATGTTATGGCAGCCAACATGACATTTCTGTGAACTTGGTTCAGTCTTTGGTGTGATGATGGCTCCAGATTTATCCAATTGGGCTGAAATTTGGATATGTTATAATAGACACCCATTGCAACAACTTCTATCAAGGATGTCTCCTCATCCAACCTATGTAAGTTGCTAAAATGAGGCCTGAAAGATGACCTACGAAACTGAACTGACAAGGAGTGTGGCCCAAATTGGGTTTGTCTTTAAGCTCATATTCCTCTTGTGCCACTCAGCCCTTAACATGCATGAATTGTATCAAATGTCATGCCCTTGCTGTCTTAACCTACAAACCACACAAACATAGGTAAGAGACTCAAAATAAAGAGAAGCTAAACAAACTTACTAAGCAAAGAAGGCATGCAAATGTGTGAAATTATGACCTTATCAGGGGTATCTGAGAGTAGGTTTCTCAACCAACCTGCTTCCTCACTAGCCATTGCTAGGGCTATCATCTCTTACTCCATTGTGGACTGAGCCAGAATAGTCTGTTTCTTAGACTTCCATGAAACTGCACCACCAGCAATATTAAATATATATCCACTAGTAGTCTTTGAATCATCTGACAGGGTATTCCAATTAGCAACGCTATATCCTTTTAGGACAGCGGAAAACTTCTCATAGTGTAATCCAAGGTTCATCGTACTTTTAAGGTACCGCATGACCCTCTCAATAGCATACCAATGCTCCAAACTAGGTCTACTTGTAAATCTATATATCTATCAGGAATATTTGCTAGAACATTGCACACAAATGATTAATAGATTTCATCTTAATATCATTAGAGATCACATGTGCATTACTATACATTAAAGTGTAACATAAATTCACTATATATAAATTCATATAATCAAAAATACCTCTCAAATGTTGGTACTCATTAAAATATATCAATTCTTTGGGTGCACCTGCTGAAGCTTTCTTTATTATGCACTTCAAGTGGCTACATGGCATATTCAAGTTGTCACTGCACCTTCTCAATTCTCAATAGAAACTCTTTAAGACAATAAAATGTCTCCACCAAAATTTAATACAAAGAATGTCATTAATCACGCCCACTTTCATATCAAGATCAAACACAAATTAATCTCAAAATAATGTTGCGTGATATAAGAAAATTTCACATAGATATATTGGCATGTTTACCAAAATAAAGTACTTACTTATTAATTAGATAGGTCATTAAATGAATATAACGAATCCCCACATTTTCAAATGGAAAATGTTAGGCTTACTAGAATTCTCAACCCCCACGAGTTGTGGAAATTCTCAACCTTTACAAATAAGAAAACTCCCGAAGTAATCAGAAGTCATTGAGAACCATAACAAATATAATAATGAAATCATCGAATGCTTCACAAAAAGGAGAAGTAGCATGATTCACACACCTGATAGGCTAATTATGCTTCAAAGGATGTAAGGGTCGAAACCCTTACACTGATATAATTTATCATTTTATTTGAGTAATCTCCATATACCCTCCATGGCAACTAACTCAAGTGCCCTGCTCTCAAAGTCCCTTTTTATCAAAGCAAGTCCACTGCCAAACGTTAGTATTTAATGAGTCCGAACTAAATGATATGAAGAATTGAAGAGCTCTCAACATCATACCGTATATGACGTCAATTGACTTTTAATAGTTTGCAATACAAATATAAATATAACTCTCCAGCCAACATAAAAAGAAAATTCCCGTTTTGTAATCGTCATAAAATTCAATTCCAAAAGCTCAAAGGAAAAGCCAACAGCTTGAAGTAGTAAATCAAATATGACAAACCAATAAGCTTATTAGGAGTTACCGAGGTAGAAATCACTTATCTCATGTTCATACCAACCATGGGTATTGTCAAAGCCAAAATTGCCAAAATTGAACCATTAGCCAATGAGATTAGATAAATATTTAGTCCTGCTACCACGGTGTCCTTCAATATGCAGGAATTAGTTACCCGCCGGAAAATACATGAATGATTATGGAAATAATTTGAGTAGCATCCAAAATCTACTTTTAAAATTGGTTCCCAACAACATCTGTGGCAGATAGAATGTCTTAAAATTGTTGAAGCAGAGAAAATTAAAAGAACAATATTACCCGGAAAATTCATTGTGAAGCTGTGAACGATTCTTGGGATGAGTCGCGTACAAAGTCGCTCTCTTTAAGACGTTTCGCGGCTCTGCCCAATTTGTGCAAGTAGTTCAGGAAATGCCACTATGTCCCCAGCATAAAACAGCCCTAGAATCTCCTCTGTCTAGGTTCTTCCTTGCACTGAGAAAGGACCCGAATACAAACACCTTTCTATGTTGCTCAAAAACTTTAGTTTAGAAAATAAGAAAAATATAAGAAGAGGAGGAAGGCATCAACTATGGTCTGTGTCTTTTCTCACCTAGCCATATAAGATATATATATATATATACAAGATTGATCACAAAGAGAAGTTGTGGGCTTTAAGGACATCAATGCATCGGTTGAAAAAAGATTCACCCCATATTAATAGAAAATAACTCCTATTAATGAAGACAATTTAAGGCAATTATTGAATTATTGAATATTTTTTTTGTTTTATAAATGAAAAATAGACATACCAAATTCAACACAAGTCATTGCACAACACGCATGTCTTAGCAACAAACCTTCTATCTAACAAGTAAATCCTTTGTAAGTCTAGCTAGTGTACTAAAGCATCAAATGACATATCTTCCAGCCCACTTAAATCCTAATTCAGAATCATATTCTCAATTTCCTCGATCAGTATTCCTCCACGCACAAAGGATGCGTCAATGCTCGCCTTTGAAAGGTCCGAGGAAAACATATCAACAAAGACTTCAATTATCTCAAGGTTTGGCTGCCCAATGGCCTCCTCTTAGAATGTATCGTCTAGCTCTAACCACAGTGCATTCGGCAACACCATGGAACTCACATGGATATTAGTATATCACTTTCCTCATTAGAAACTCCATGTTGTTCTGTCTCTATGGCATTCAAACTATGTTTCCTTGGTTAGTCTTGCATGTGATGGGATCCTTGTCATATGAAACAGTCAGGGAACATTTTCTTTTCTGCTGCACATCACCTTTAGAGCTAGTACTGGCAGTAGTAGGCTATTTTCCCTTGCTAGCACCTATGTTGTCCAAGTTGAACACGTGTCTTCCTCTAACATGTTGGACACATCAAACATCAAAGAACAAAATGCCTTCACATAATTGCTCATTGAGGTCACTTTCTTCAAGTTTTTAAGGATTCCCTTGCAACCCAAGAAACATTGCAAGGCAGGAATCTTTAGTTCCTTCTTAAGGGATCCCCACTCAACAATCGCAGGTCTGCCTAGTTAAATATATGAATCGTCCACCAAAGCTTGGCATCCCTAGTTAAATACATGCTCGTGATAGACACCCTCTAGGCATTTGGAATCTTAGCCCTTGAAATACTGCTTCAAATCTCACAAGAAGTTTTCCAACTCTTATGCACTCAAATCACAATTATATGTCTTCTATTCAGGCACTTTGATCTGTCTCTGATGAACCATCATGACCCGCTTCCTTACTTCTCACAACAAGCTTCACAATGCTCATCTCACAATCGACATCTTTGATCTTTCCTCCAATCGCGTCTATTAATGCATCCATGTCACGCAACCCATCGATGACTTTCTTATTAATCATGGTCTCTCACTTGCTAAAGATTCTAAATCTCTGCCAAAAAAGCATTCTCCATATGCACAGCCACACTCACGGCATCATCACTCACCAATGCACCAAGGTATTTCTCGATCCTTATCACCCTTTCCTTCAATGAATCATAGCCTCCAGCCACTCGTTCCAAACAAACATAGTTTCAAGCTTTATCTTTGTTATAAAAAATTAAAATATTGTAAGAGATCAATTGTAAGATCTCAAACCATATTTCACACTGAAAACTATCCCACCACATCACTTTAAAGGTAGGAAAGCGGTACAAAGGTTATTGGCAATTCCTTTGCACTATTTTA
The DNA here is from genome assembly GCA_903112645.1 of Prunus armeniaca. Classification (NCBI taxonomy): domain Eukaryota; kingdom Viridiplantae; phylum Streptophyta; class Magnoliopsida; order Rosales; family Rosaceae; genus Prunus; species Prunus armeniaca. The sequence goes on from CAEKDK010000001.1 coordinate 14,188,945, forward strand.
ACTTTTGGCCATTGCAAACCCAACAATAAGGCATAGTTGAGCTTTTTGGTATTCTTGTACACCAAATCCTCATGGCTTTGCTCTCCAGCTTTAAAATATACTCCCTTAAGTTAGCCTAGGTGTATGGACACCCACAAAAACTAGTTTGCAACCATGGGAGCATTGGATCAAAATATGGACATTGAAACCTCATTTTCTCTTGCAAAAACCAGATTTTGAGTTAAGAATGTACCTTTCTCCCCTCCCTTCAGTCTCAACCCTTGTGATCCCTCTAAACATCATTGAAATAGCATACTAAACTTATTGGAAGAGGGTGAGAGAGGCCTTAAAACACGTTTTGATCCTTGAAACCTTGAAAATATCTATACGTACAGGATGTTCATACTAGAACTTCAATTTTCTGCCTTCCCTTGCTTTGTGGTCCAAATGAGGTTTGCCAACACAGTGAAAAAAACATGCTGGGAAGTCATGTTATATTCCTACACACAAAAATAACCAAATCACTAATGAAACACAAAAAATTCAATTGAACAATAAGCAAAAACTGGAAATTAACAAGGAAAAATAAGAAACCTAGGGTTGCCTTCCAAGAAGCGCTTGTTTTAAGTTATTAGCTTGACTTAAAAATGGTTCTTACGGAGATTGTAATTGGATGGTTTCAAAGTGAGCTTCTAGATAATGCTTAAGGTGATGGCCATTAACTTTGAATTGGTTCACATTTGACATGTTTTGAATTTCCGCAACACCATTAGGGAAAACTTGAGTGGCAAGGAAAGGTCATTTCCATCTCGAAGCCAGTTGTTCACAAGCTTCTCGACATCCTCTGCGCGCATGGCTTGTGGGTCATGTGGGTGAGCTTCACGATTTGGGTGACGCTGATTGACTTCCTCGTTGGCTGGCAAGGGTCCACCTTCTCGGTTGAGCCACCTAGGCGGGGTGTTGGTGGACTGTGCGCGTGAGGGATTCCATGTAGCTTGTCGATGGAAATTGGTTCTTCGGGAGTGGGTAGTAGAGCGCTTTTCTTCATGATCCTCATTGTGAGAGTCATCAGGTTAACTTCCCTGAGGGCCTAGCCTTATGTGAACATTTTCCTACGAGCCCATGCGGGCCCAGATGTCAAGTCGTTGTCCCAACCTTTTACGTGCGTTGGTCCTTGAACTCAATCTAGATAGGAGACTTCGTCTACTCTGAGTATGGCTTGTAGATGCTTATGACATGTCAGCAAGCTGACCTCGTTGTTGTCCCTCTCCTTTTCTGCTTACTCCTACACTAACTGCTTAGGACCTATCGAACTGCCCACTAGCTCGTTCGTCCATCCTTCTCTCTTCTCCCTGTTGTCCAAGGCCAAGGTTTTGAGCCAAGTTTATTTGGTTGAGGAGCTGCCTTATCAAGTCGTTTTGGGGGTCCATTCTTTAAGTTAGTTGGTCAACTCTCATATTGAGGTCCACTTGACTTCATGGACCGGGAGGAGAGAATTGTGTGGAGCTCAATTACACATGGACTAGGGTTTCGTTGGAGGTGTACGTGTGAGCGTAGGTCAAGCATGGAGGAAATGGAAGGAATGATTGAAGTTGCTCCAAGATTGGGCCAATGTTGGTGATGGTAGTGAGTCCACCGTGATGGGTGGTTCCAACATGTTCAGTAAAGGCATCGTGATGGTGGGCTTCGGATCCAATCACGAGGCCGCACGGGGGATTGCTAGATCCCGTCGCAAGGCGGTGTGGCACGCGGTATGACGGTGGCAGGCACTAGTGCGGTGGTCCTAGTTGCGGGTCCAATAGGTGAAACTGTGGTTCCAGCCACACAGGGTGGCGGTTGTTGTGCGGCAGCAAGGTTTTGCTGCGGGTTCATGGCTGCGTAAGATGGTGAAGCCATCATGTCAATCGCGGGATTGTGGGAAGAGTGGCTTTGGGCTGTCACAGATTGAGCCATCGCAGTGGTCTTGCTCCTTGTCTGTTTGCCTCTGGCCATGGTTGCTCGGAAGGCGTTGAATGAATGAGAAGATGAAGGAAATAAATTCCTTTAATTTAAGAGCACGCGTTGAGTATAACTCGTGCTCTCAATGAAAGCACCAAATGTTTGTGCAAATAATCTTGAGGGAGAATATTCGCTTTGTGATTCTTCAACCTACAATCTTCCTTCTCTCTCTTCCTAGATTCCTGTATATAAAAAATTCGGAGTAAATAGACTACACCCGGGGGGTGTTGGCTAAAGTCTTTCCAATGCCTAAGTTAGTTCGATTGAATCTAGATGAAACAATTGGTAAAAAAGGGTATGGAGATTTCTCTAGGGTGAGAATCGGGTGGCCGGAACCTTGTATGTAATATATGGAGAGAGGAGAGATGAGTGGCAGGCGGCAGTGGTGGCGTCGTCGGTGGCTAGGGAGAGAGTGATGGAGAGTTTTCTCGGGTTTTTCCAAGTAGGTTTGGATGTACCTTGAATGATGAATGAAGCCATCTATTTATAGGAGCCTCGGAGGCTAGGGTTTCGTAAAGAGTAAAACTCTTATTGGAAAAGACTTTATTCTTCCCCCAAATTGTAGAGATTGAGTCCATTAGGGATTTGATTGGGATCCAAATCTCCTAATTTGATGATGATTATATCTCCTTATTATGATAATATCCAAAATTAATGGCATTATCTTATTAAATAAAGATAATATCCTATAATTGAGATATTATCCATATTAATTAATTAGCCAAATAAATTGGTTCAATTAATTAATTTAAGGGATATTTCTCTTCTCCTAGTGGCGGGCTATAATTGGAGACTAAAATATTTGCTCCCACAATAGCCACAAACAAATTTTAACCACATCCATTTGGTAAAACTGGAATATAAACAAGCATTTAATCTCACCACATGGAAGAATCCTCAATTGACCATGTGGCTAGGGAATGAACCGTCCAACCGGGGGACTAGGCTCACTAGCCCACACAGCAGAATCCTCAATACTCATGTGTCTGTGAAAAGTCCGATGATCGCAGACTGCCCGGCCAAGGGTCTACGAAACACTCCGCCAAGGGTGCTCGGGTTCTAACATATCCAAGTATCCATATCCACTATTTCCAAGTATCAGTATCCAAGGGGAGGCACATATGATAGTGTGCATCATGTATCGGGGGAAAACAATCCAACACGAGTATTGTTTGACTAGACCACATGGAAGAATCCTCAATTGACCATGTGGCTAAGGAACGAGCCGTCGAACCTGGGGACTAGGCTCACCAGCCCACATAGCAAAATCATCGATACTCGTGCGTCTATGAAAAGTCCTACATGCGAAGACTACCCAGCCAAGGGCCTTCGGTAACTCCCCGCCAAGGGTGCCGGGGACAAAACCACGAACCAATCAATTCTATCGTTTCCGATGTGCATAACCAAGTAACCAAGTGCATGGGGAGATACATATGATGGTGCTATTCACAAACCCATATAACATAAAATAATATACCCTCCCTTAATTCAATTTCCCAAATTCTCAATATTCCAAACTACCTAATCCCACATACATAGACATCAGGACATAAATAGTGTCCATAACTTAATATCCAAAATTTATACGTAATATAGATATCAAACTCTCAAAAGCATAAATTCCATGACCCAAAATATTCATAACTCCAAATATCAAAATAACCTCCAATAAATCCATAACATACCATAAACCACAAAATAAACCATTTTATAATTCATAGTCTCAATAATCAAAATAATCCAAATTATATAAATATGCAAGGCAATCCATTATATACTTTCATAATCAAGCCCCGTATCACCCAATTCATATTTTTTAATAATAACCATAATAACAATAATAATCCCTGGAAAACCCAAATCACATTTCAATAAAACCATAGTCAAACATATATCAAATCTCAATGTAACAACTGATAACCCCACAATTAAAACAATAATATAATCTCATAATCCCAACATAATCAAAATAACTCAAATAACAATCAAGACTCCTTGATAAGGCCATTTTAGTACTTTTCGAAGGATGAAACTACCTCGGAAGACTCACGATCAATCGAGGGGTCAAATTTCCCATATTGGTCAACAAAGCCTATCAACAAGTCCTGTAAGTTTGGTCTCGATCAAGCTATCGGATCTAAGCCAATCGCATGATCAGACGGCAATCGCTTCGCCTAACCTTGGAATCATTGATTCGGAGTATCTAGGACTTCAATTCTTGATCTGCGAGTTCCTACGCGATCATAGAGGTACAGAGAACTACATATTTGAAATTGGGACAGATCGAACGGTTTGAAACTATCGAACCCAGATATCGCATATTAGGTGCAATATCCGTTCGACTGTCAAATGGCAACCAATTCCAAATCCGGGCATATCGTCATGCTTAGAATGACAAGAGGAATATTTTAGAACGTAATGGACCGCCACACAGTGGCCCACACACTGCCACCCGCTGCCGACAGTGTGTGGGTGTCTTGAGAAATTTCTAGCAATGGAAAATTCTTGAAACACCTTACAATACCTATACCAAAACGTCAAGGGCAACTATGGGATTATCTTTTGGTCTTAGACCCCAGCCAAAAAGTGACCGGAGCTAGCTCAAAACACGCCCAAAACCGTCAGAAATTCTAGGTTTAAATCTCCAAATCGACCCAAACCAACTACCAAAACACCTAGAACGTACTGAGAGGATGGAGATCCATAACTTGGTCGACAAAAAATGCCACCGGAATCGCCGAAAATGATGATGAAAAAATCGCGATATTTCTCCTCGTTCCAGTCGCTAAACCGTGCAAAATCGATCGACGAAATCTAGTGGACTTGGTAGAGAAGGTGGAAATGAAGATTTTGGAGGTAATTTCGTTGAAAACAGTGGCCGGACGGCAACAAAATCGTCATATGAAAATCCGACATCGAACGGAGGAGAGAGAGAATGTCAAGGAGAGAGAGAGAGAGACAGAGAGACAGAGAGACAGAGACATTAAAAAGAAATCCAACTTTGAAAAATTCACAGTTGTGCCACTGCACTTCCGTTGACCACAACTTCTTCGTTAAAACTCTAATTTGAGCCCACTATGCGTCTATGAACTCGTGAGAGCAAACTCTACGCAGTGGTACTATTCATTTTCCCAAAATCCTTCTTGATCAAAAGTGACCAAAGTGACCCTACCCTAAGGGCAAAATTGTAATTTCTGAATTAAATAAATTGATTACAACAATTAAATTGGGTCGGGATGTTACATTGCCATAGCAACCCAATAACAATTACTATTCACATGGGATAATTTTATTTTTGTCTATGATATTAGTAAATAAAAATTTCCTAGGTATGTATTTAAAAAATAAAAAAGGGAAATAGCGCTTAATGCCGCTGCTTTCCAAATTTTATCTGGAAATACCACCTTTTCCCACAAATTTAGCAAATATAACCTATAAATACATTTTTACTGTCCACTTATTGCACACATAATACTTTTTCTGAAATTTGGTTTTCTCTCTCAGCTATCTCTTGGCTCTGTCTCTCTCTCGATCGCGCAGCTTTCATTCTCTCTTCGCTCTGTCTCTCTGTCGCTCAGCTCTCACTCTCTCTTCTCTCTTTCTCTGTCTCGCGCTGCTCTTAGTCTCTCTGACGCAGTGCTCTTCCTCTCCCTGCGGTGTCTGTTCATCAAAGCTCAACTCCATCATTGACCTCCTAAAGGTATTGTTCATCGTCATTTTCTTAGGGGTTAGGGGTTTCTCTGAAATTGGTGTAGGGGTTTCTTTGAAGTTGGTTTAGAGTTTATGGGTTTCTATGAAATTGGTTTAGGGGTTTCTCTGAAGTTGGTTTAGGGTTATGGGTTTCCATGAAATTGGTTTAGGGGTTTCTTTGAAATTGGTTTAGGGTTTAGGGGTTTCTCTGAAATTAGTTTAGGGGTTTCTCTGAAATCAGTTTAAACTTTAAGGGTTTCTCTGAAATTGGTTCAGGGTTTAGGGGTTTGTCTGAAGTTGTCTAATTCTGATGATTCCTTGTTTGAAACAGTGAATGTGTTTGTTCTTTGTGGATTGATTCTTGCATTTGATTTGGGATTCGCTTGATTACTGTTGTTGGTTTGCTGTTGTTATTGATGTTGTATTGCTCTTTTTTTTATGTTGTATTGCCATTGTAACATTGTTGTATTGCCCTTGAAGTGTATTTGTATTGCCATTGTAGAGCTGTTGTATTGCTAGTTTATTATGATTTTATTATCGTTCCATTGTGGTTTGAGTTTTGGCAATTTATGCAATTGGATTTTGTGTTTCTTTGTTGCTTCATTTCATCCAAAGAAGGGAAATTATAGGTGTTCATTTATAGTCTCTACATTAGCCACATGAATCTTTATAGTTTGTTTTGTAGTTGCAGTAGCTTTTTGATGTCTGTAGTTTGTACATAAATAGCCATTTATTCTGCTATACAAGCAGAGTCCATAATTTTTCTTTTGATGTTCCATCTGTATTGTATTTCATTTGTTCTCTTTTTATGACATACATGTATATTAGTATGGTGATGAGTAGATTTGAGGAAGCATTAATGTCGTTGGGCTAATTCTTTTAGCCTTTTCTCTCAAACCGTGTATGAAGTTGATACTTGGGGCATGAAATCACTTTGACAATTGGGTGGTGTTTGGTTTGTGGATGGAATGTAATCTAGATTTGGTAAAATGGAATATAGATAAGAGTGGAGTGTGGAGAGAGTTTGAGAGTAGATAAGAAACTGAAATTTGGTAAAGAATGCAATTGGTATTGTTTCACATTTCGGGGGATTGACAGTTGATGGGAATGGCCATTTCTTTCCACAATTTTATCCAATAAACCAAACATTGTCTTCTACATAGCATTATAAATGAAAGTAATGTATTAAATGGGATCTGTGGCATTTTTTAGCAAGCCTTGTGGATTGACAGCACGAGATATTGTACTTTTATCACTGATATATCTCGTGCTTATTGCCTTGATCTACCTCTGTATTGTGTGTTTATTACTTTGTTATTGTGTATATTTCAACGGCTTGAAATTATTTGTATAATGTTGGTGTGCAAGGAAATATGGTTTCTAAAGTAAAGCTGATGATTGTTTAGGATCAAAAGTTCCAAGGAAAGGTGTCATCCCTTTCCCATACAAAGACCGTCATAAGTATAATTAAGGAGAAATTGAGTCCACAACAATTACAAAGGTTCTAGGACAGTTGTTTTGATCATCTATTACTGATTGAGGACCTTAAGTAGACTGCACAAATTGTCCACAGGTTGTTGCTGGGGAAGGCTGATCCGAAGACAGTTTCCCAGCTGAACGGGATAAAATTCATTGTTGGTAATAAGGTGATACAATTCACGGGGCAGCAGTTTTGCGTCATCACGGGGCTAAGGTTTGAAAATCTACCTTTCATTTCGATTGTGACTAACGAAAACTGCTCATTAAAAAAGAAATACTTCTGCAACAATAAAACTATGACCCTTTTTGAACTAGAAAAGGCCTTAATCGACTGCGATGATGAGGAGGATGTTGTGATGCTTGGATTTCTATATTTTGTTGTTTTTGTGCTGTTGGGTAGTGAAAAACATGTCAACATTGACATCCGGTATTTGAAATTGTCGGAAGACCTTGAAGAGTTTTAGAAGTATCCATGGGGCACTCTTTCATATGCGAAGACAAATGCCTCACTTTTGAGGGCACTTTGTGCAGATTACCATCGAGTAAAAGTGCCCCAAAAAACTATAAAAACAAAAAAATCTAAAAAGAAATCAAAGACAACAGCAAGTGGTAGACCAAGAGAGTACCATATAAAAGGTTTTGGCTTTGCACTTCAGGTGAGCAAATATCCATAAATTTATAAGTTCAATTTAATTTCTTTACAGTGATTGATGTTCTATTGTTCAAAATAGATTTGGGCTTTTGAGGTGTTTCCAAAGTTGGTTGTACTGCATTTTGTTGTGTACGAAGAGAATGGCCACATCCCCCGTGTATTTACTACAATGGAGGAGCAATACTTCGGCTCGTTTTCATGAGCTAATGAGCCAAGTATTCGAAAACTGTGAGGTTATTTTTATGTTCATTATGATTATGTTTTGCATAAGAAAAAATAATAAGTCTACTGATATGTATTTTATATGTGTAAATTGGAGGTTGATGTGCAACTTCTCCGCCCAACTCTAATTGACAAGCGACAGCCCTATTGGACTTAGGGTGAAAATGATGAAAACACTGAAAAAATTGTTGAATTGTTTGCCGACGAGACCCAAGAAAATACCAGCACTTCTGCTGAAGAAAAAGATGACGAAGTTGAGGAAACAGCTACCCTTCCCTCATCTTCTAAGGTGAGCATGACCTTTTTGCAATATATAGGTCATAATAAACTTAATATTGCTGCTATATAATCAGTATATGTATATAGACAATACGATAGCAATATAGTAGCAATATTTGTGTTATATTTTGTAAGTATTGTAACAGTTTCATTATAACTGTATGCATGGTAAACTCTCGTTGACTGAGTTACGCACTTTGAAGCATGAGTTTCAAACCATAAAAGATGAATTGGCAAAGGTAGCCAGTTCAAATCGAGCGCTTAGAAAGAGAGTGCGTGACTTGGAAGAGTCTTTGAAACATAAGAAAGAGTGTCAAAAAATACAAAGTGTGTGGAGGATTTCAGCAAGACCCTCGCTTCAATGGAACACTATTTTACGCTGGAGATATAAGACTTGAAAAAATGAAATGGTGGGTTGAATGAACATGATGAAGGACATGAAGAAGTGGGTAATCCTCATATCAATGAAGGAGACGACAATGACATGTCGCCTGTTCATGAATATATTACTCCAACTATAGAACCAGCAGAAATGGACACACAAGTCCCTGGTGATGGAGCCAAAGCCTTCGTAGCCATGCAAGTCCAAGAGGCAGAAATTGGCAATTCAGTTCCTGACAAACAAGTGCAGCAAGAAGCTAAGAAGCTTCCTACTCCGGAAGATGTGGACGGGTGCGGAGTAATCTGCAAAAAACTGTTATCTTTGTTAGAGGATTGGAAGAAGAGCGACATTAAGACATTGGGAGGTCAAATGAATCCTTTCATCATAGCCAATGTTACTGTGGTTGGTGATGAAGTGATTAGGGAAGGTAGTGCTACTATTGAAAAACAAGATGTGGAAGGTAAAGGGTGCAGAAAGAAACGATCAGCCACCACATTGTTGAGTCCATTTACCAATCCCTTGAGGAAAAAGAGGACGATTACTGTCAATATAAATAAGGAACACACCATGTTGTATAGCAATACAATCCAAATTATGCAAATTTAACAGAATTCACAATCCACATAATACCAAACCCACCATAAATAAAATTCAAATTGACAGTACCTAACAAACCAACACAAATCATATTGTCTAAGATACATTACGCAGTAGAAGATTGTTTTTACAGGTGATTTTATTGTGGCCCGTGGAACCGCACCTTGAGCACTTTCTTGTAATGGTGCCCTCTCCTTGCGAGGGAATCCTTAGCTTCTTCTGTCTGCCTGGCATGACTTTTGCCATGGGAGGTAGCACAACTCGACTTCGGACATATTCAGAAATAACCCATATTCCTTGAGGCTGTACCGGGTAGAAGGTATCTGTTTAAGCATCCAACCAGGTTTTTCGAGTGTAATACCCAGAAGTCTTAGAGTATACATTTAGTTTCAAGAAGCGGCAAACTGCAACTATATGCTTGCAAGATAGCTGCGCAAGCTGAAACTTCCTATAAGTACAATTGTTGTTCGTCAAATGTACAAGGCCGTCCATATCACCGTCTACAACATTATACTGTACATTATTTAGTTTAACAACATTCATCCTTACAACATCATCCTACCTATTCCTCAATCTCTTCTCACCAAAATTGGGGCACAATATTTTTGTGCATTTCAAAGCCAACTCACAACATTTGGTGAACCATTTGACAAGTGGATTAATAATTTCCCCTATCAAATGAACCACTGGCAGCATCCTTGCAAACCTAAGGACTAAGTTTATTGACTCCGCAATATTTGTTGTCATTACATTGTAGCGGCGTTCATCCATGTGAGCTCTAGACCACTTGTATAACCCTGCCTATTCAAGATATTTAGCAACCTGTTCCTTTCCCTTGATCTTGCGAAAATAACGATCAAATTCAACCATTGAATAAGATTTCGCAGTCTGCTCAAAGTGCATCAGCATTTTATCACGCTTTTTCAACTTGCAAGTGTGTTTCATGTTCCCCTTCATATGATAAAAGCATATGCCATGTTGCATTGTTGCGTTGTTGGAAAAAATTTGCTCCACACATTCTCTATGCTAACATTGTGATAAAAAATGATAACAAGATTAGGACACTCACCAATGGCTTCATGAAGTTTAGTGAAAAACCAATGCCATGATGCATCTGTCTCCAAATCCCCAATCCCAAAAGAAACAGGATATATATTTCGATTACCATCGAGTGCATTCGCTACAAACATAACACCCTTGTACTTAGATTTTAAATGAGTGGCATCCAAGACAATCACTGGGCGTATGGAAGAATGAGACCCCTAATACATGTGCCAACTGCCATAAAAAAAAATACACAAATTGATTGTTCTCATCAGTATGGATGTGTCTCTTTGTGCCGGGATTCATACGCTCCAATTCATAGCAATAGGCTGGAATGATATAATATGCCTCCTCATCTAATCCTCTAATTGACATTACATTAGAGCTAACTCCCTTGCTTTCCAAGCTTTCGAATAATGAATGGTCAAACCAAAGTTGTGTTTCATATATCTCATTATGTTACTCGGTGTGTATATTATCCGAGAATCCTTCAACTTCCTTTTCAATGAAGTAGCTACAAGTGATGTGGTTGCTTGATGATGGTTGTCATTACCAATCTCAAATCACATTCATGGCTAGCTGTACACTTCACAATCATGAATTTGTATTCTCCAATTCTCAATGCTCGGACCTGTCATGGGCATAGATGTTGACAACAAACCACAAGTAACATCTTAGTGCAAGAGAATTGCATCTTAAATTCAAAGTGGCCTCTCAATGTCACCAACCGTAACTTGGTCAATAAGACTCCCTTACTAGAGAAAATTTGCCCAACTTCAATTTTCAGATTCCAATCACTTTGTGAATACCCTGTGTCCAAATATGCTTCTCCATCACTTACACAGGCCACATTGTATTGGTTGTGTTCACCCATTTCACTCAAATAATGTTCATGAGTGAGTTCAGATTCTCCTCCTAAACGCATTATTGGCAATTAGGCTAATGTATCCAAGCGGCCCAAAATATGAAGGGCAGAGTACATTGACACTTCATTTGTTTCGATACCATTATCACCACCATGCATCTCCTCCACCTCGCTAAAATCAATCATGTCCATAAAATCTGTCTCAACATCACCTCTCACATCAGCGACATTTGTATTAATCCAAGTTACTTCTTTACTTTCAACAATGGAAACTAAAGAACGACCCATCTGACTACTATCTATCGTAATATGCATACTATCAACTACATCATTTGTCAGTCCTCTATCTTCTATACTCACAAGTAAGGGAGCTAGTTTTGAAGGTCCCTCACAATTGTACTTCATAAAAAATTTGACATCATCATCATCCTCAATCTTTATGTGCTTCCACTCATTCGAGACCATCAAAACTGAGAACTTTAAGCACACTTTGTCTTCCCTGCTATTTGTATTACCAATCTTATGCACATGATCCAACAGTTCAGCAAATGTGATGGTCTGTGGTACTATTAAGCCTTTTGAGTCACCCCCTTCGTATTTGCACATCTTTTTTGAGGTTACCCATTTTCTATTGTAGCAAACCAGAATAACAATTGTCTCCATTTTTTACCATGACAAAACAACATTTCATTAACACATGTGAAGCCACAAGCAAATCACTGCAATACAACCACAATAAACAGGCAATACAATGGCAATACAACAGGAATATAATGGCAATACAATAGCAACACAACAACAATACAGCAACAATAACACAACAGTGAATAAGGATTCATCACAATCAGACTATACAAATCTACTACATCAAATGAAAAATCTCAAGTTTCAAGATTCACATAGCCAGAGCAATTTAAATCCATTTGGTAAAAACCGAGATGGATGAGCATGAAGATTCAAAAACACAACCCAAAGCAATCAAAATAAAACCAATTTCACAGAAACCCACAGAGATTAAGAAAATGACCATCAAAACTACCTATTGGAGGTTGGTGCTGGAGTTGAGCTTCAAGGTTGCAAGCAGCTGCGACCTTACGCTATTCAGAAGACATACCTAGAAGATTGGGTCGAGGGGAGGTTTCACGATTCAAAACAGAGAGATGAGAACAATTCAGAATAGAGAGCGTTAGGAGAGGACCGGATGTGGGAGCACGAGAGAGCTACGGGAGAGGGATAGAACTGCACCCCGAGAGAGAGAGAGAGAGAGAGAGAGAGAGAGAGAGAGAGAAAACAAAACTAACCAAAAGTGTTATCTAGTCAATAAGTGAGTAATAAGTATGTATTTATAAGTTATATTTGCAAAACATGTGGGGACATGTGGTATTTCTAGATAAAATTTGGAAATGAGTGGCATTAAGAACTATTTCCCTTAAAAAAAATTTCTGAATTTTTTGGTAATTTTTCAGAATTTTTTTTTAATTTCGCTAACGTCAGCACCTCAAACAGCTGTTCAGGCTATCTTGCCTTGGGCTTACTCTGGACTTGGCGGCTGTTGCCCGGGCTGGATGTCACCACTGGAGCTGATTTTGGAAGACCAGGAGACCTTTTGCCTGGGCTGGGCTGTGCTCTTGGAATCCATTCGTCCAAAAAGTACCTCTCCGAACCCAATATCTTCCTTCCTCTTGTGCCAAGAGACCAAGAATCAAACGTGGGCTCCTCATCAACTATAGCGCTCCCTCATGCGCCCTCGATTGCTCGTCTGCTGTCGTCGGTCAGGTACTGTTCTGTAGCAGCGCCGTCGTCTATCAGGTACTGTTCTCTCCTCTGGAACTGAGTCGTTAAATCTTTCGTTCCAGATCCAGATCGATACCGTACCGTGATTGGGTACGCTCGATCCAGATCGAAATTCGTAGGGGGTGAGCGAATTAGGCAACTATGGTCTCAACGTGCCCCACGATGTTATCTTTGTCGCGCATTTCTTCAAATAGCTTGCCTTATCTTCCTTCAAATAGCTTGCCTTATCTTCCTTCAAGATCACCGGCAAAAGTAACCCGGATAAGAGCTACATCTGCGGATACAGGACACAATCAACCACCCTCCTCTTCTTCGGAAAAAAGAATCCACTTGCTGTTGTTTTGGATGCTCCTCGAACTATTTGGAAGGCAACATTACGACCATTGAGTGATTTTGGGTTTGGTCGTAGAAGCATATGGGAAGGTGGGGTGGGGTTGTTTCTAGTTTCTGGTGCAGTTCTCCTTGCACTCAGTTTGGCCTGGTTGAGGGGGTATCAATTGCGGTCTAGATTCAGGAAATACTTTGCTGTGTTTGAGTTTACTCAAGCTTGTGGAATATCCACTGGAACACCAGTGAGGATTAGAGGGGTCAATGTCGGCAGTGTTGTCCGTGTTAACTCTTCCTTGGAAAGTATTGAAGCAGTTGTTGAGGTGTGTTTCAGTATCATAAAACTGTGATAATGGAAATATAATATGTTTTTACTTTTTCATCTTGACAATGACATTACTGCTTTTGTAGGTTGAAGATGATAAAACTGTGATACCTCGAAACTCGCTGATTGAGGTAAACCAGTCAGGTCTTCTCATGGAAACTAGAATCGACGTTACACCTAGATATCCAATTCCCAATATTTCAGTTGGGCCTCTTCATCCTGAATGTGACAAAGAAGGTCTTATTGTATGCGATAGGCAAAAGATGAAAGGATATCAGGGGGTAAGCTTAGATGCATTGGTTGGTATATTCACTCGTCTTGGACGTGAAGTGGAGGAAATTGGTATTGCGAATACGTATTCACTTGTTGAACGAGTTGCTTCTGTTATAGAAGAGGCAAAGCCACTGCTTATAAAGGTGTGATGTGCCCTCTTATGTTTTCTTTAGCGATAATTGTCAGTGTTGATCTGGATAACAGTGCCCCACCCCCTTTTCATTTGCTTGCCGGGATCCATAAGCTTGTTGGTTCTGAAGAAAAAGATTATTAGAGCTATTCTTACCAGTTCTGTTCATTAGGATATCGTGGATGAGAAACTATTTGTTCTAGAATTTATTAGGGCCACATCTATTTGCTTCATAAAGGCAAAAAGTGTAGGGACTTCATCCGCCATTTGGCATCAGGCAAAGGAATCACACTTTCCTATGGCACACCTGTGCATTTGTGGGAGGTCCTGGAAGATAACATGTACATATCACGATCGGAAAACTGCAATAGGGATTTACATATCTTTCAATATCCTAAGACTTAATAACTATTAAGTAACCTTTTTTCGTCTGATTTGTAAAATTAAAGTTGAAGTAGCCTAAACCCATCTATTTAACAATTTACTTATACTAATTTGAAAGATTGCCCATTCAGGATGCAAGTCATCTGAGAAATTACAAAGCTTTTTGAAAGAATTGATGTCAGTTACAGATTCTAATTGTTTGACTGCATTTAAGTTGTCAGGGCATGAATTTATTTTTACATAGATAAGGTGGCTGACTCTCTGATAGATGAATTTTGCCATTAAGAGTACACAAATTTATCCCCTTTTAGCAGACTAGGTGAAACCCATATACTCTGATCCCTTAGGAGTGTTAACAAGAAAAGCATCAGTACGTAGCTTATAATTTTTAGATTTTAGGACACTGTGACATGTTTTAAGTTCCTTCGTGTTCAAGAAATTTGGTCCTCCCAAGTTGAACTTCTAATATGTTGACTGGCTGCCAGTGCCTATTTTTCGTAGCCACAATGGAAACATCATGGCATAAAAGGGCTCTGTATTTCAGCAAAAAGCCAAAAACTGTGAAATATATAGTTCTTTCTCCTTTCAGTGATATTACTGCTGTATTTTCTTCTTGTGATGTGCTGCTGGAATTGGTGTCAGTTTCACAATCACAATGGCCAGAAAATCCACTTTGCAGAGCAAATCACCTATATTAGCATGTGTATGTGTTGCAGTGTGTATCTTTCTGTGTGCCCACATGCATAGGCATACATGGGGTTTGCACTTGTTTCACTTTTTAAATTTAATTCATCATTTGTACCATGATTTTAATATGTTCTCATGCACAATTATTTGGCTTTGATGTAGTGATTTCTCAGATACAAGCCATGGCTGAAGATGTTCAACCTTTGCTGGCTGAGTTTCGTGATAGTGGTCTGCTAAAGGAAGTTGACAGTTTGACCAGAAGCCTTACGCAAGTTTCGGAGGATGTGAGGTGAATAGTCTCAATTTATCTATATTTAGTTTTTTTCTTTCTTTTTGTAGTAGTTAGCTTATTAATATATTTAGTGATTCCTTGTCTTTATCTTTATTGCGATGTTTGTTTAAGGTGTTCTAAGTCAATGTTCTGAATAACGTTATGTAGCTGTAGAAGTCTCTGACTTTTAACACTCACATTATGTTTACTGATACTGGAATTATGAACAGCACTCATTTATCCATGTCATAGTATTCATATATCCCAAATAGACCTTCAACAGAACTCTATCGAAGGTTTAAAGAAATGTCGGAAAGTTTTATATGGAAATCTCCCTCTGTCTCTGTCTCTCTTTCTCTCTCTCCTCTCTCCCTTGCCCCCCTTTCTCCTTTCTCTTTCTATCCCTCTCTCTGTTTTGATTAGAGGCTAATAGTAATGACATAGAGTATGCTTTTCTGCAGAAAGGTGCATTCATCTATTATGACCCCTGAGAATACAGAACTGATTCAGAAGTCCGTGTACACTTTGATTTTCACCTTGAAGAATATTGAGGTGATCCTAGCTGCCGAGTGATTACATTATCCTGTGGAATTTTTTTCCTGTAATCTCTTTTATATCCATCTGTTTTCTTGTTTAATTGTCTTTATCATTCTTTCATCATTGCAGAATTTAAGCTCTGATATTCTTGGATTTACGGGTGATGAGGCTACAAGAAAAAATTTGAAGTTACTGATCAAGTCTCTCAGCAGGCTATTGTGAAGACTGAAAGGTGGACATAGGATAGTTACTTACCTTAGTTGAGTAGATGTCTAGAAATGATTTCTTGCATCCATTATAGTGGGGATGGGTGAAAAAGAAGTGTGGCTTTTTTTACTTTTTAATGCACAAAAAGGTTTCAATTTGAGAGCTACATTTGCATTCTCTAATCTGGTCAATTCAAGTTTTGTTGATGTTTCCTCATAACCTAAGTAGATATAAAGTCGCTTATTCTTTTGTGCAGATACCTGTTGCTATCAGAAACCATCATTCCAAGTTGAAAATGTTCATTCCAAATATTTATCTTGGAGCCTCTATGTGTTTGGCATGGGGCCCCCTTTCCCAATTGAAGTATGTTTCTGATCTGAAGTATTTTATGACAAGGAATTTTTCAGTTTGACATGGACATAAATTTTACAACTCAATAGTGCTTAAGTTGGCCTTATGCAAAGTATAACTAGTGGAGATATGTTTATGTGGGCTGCCCCCAAATTTTCAAAAAGTAAAGTTACCAAGAGTCGTGCCTGTGTGTGTGGCTGTCAGTCGTTAATGCAAGCTGGTTCCACAACGCAACGCGCAAAGAGCATTGGGAGCCTTTTGCATGGCAACCCCCGATCCAACCCTCCATCCATTTAAACATATCCACAATCAATAGTATGAATTTGATGTCTTTATTTACATTTGTACTTATTAAGTTTGGAAGCTATGAAAACGAAGGGGGAACCATCTCAATAGGTTAGCGATGCCCCATCTTTAATAAGGTGAGATCCCACGTATCTTTACCAGCTGATCTTTTGTACTGTGTTTGTCTGAAAAACAAAAGATGTACTTGAATATTTTGCATCACATGTTCACATATTGAGTGGCAGGATCTGAAGAAATGAAAGATTATGAGGTCATAGACTTTCAATCAATTAATGTGGATGCTGAATTTCGTTTTGTCCTCCACTTATAACTTGCGTGACTTGAAACCAAGAAGGTGAATACCATCATTTATTGCAACGTCGGTTTTCCCCGGATCAACTTCCATTTTTTTGTTTTCTACCAAACGGATCAACTTCCATTTGATATAGAGTAACATTAGAGATATCGCGTGGCACTTATGGTGGTTCGCTATAATATCCAAGGTCACGTGACTTGGACAATGGTGTTTGTTCTGGGATCATAGCCCCTACTCTACTGCTCGAGTCAATGAGATGTTAGTTGGATTGGCTCAGGTCTTTAGTGAGCTACAAAGTGGTCTTGTCTTGGGTTCAAATTTCACAATTTCTATGTGTCTAAGTTTCCCCCCTCCCCCTTTCTAACTTTGGTAAACAAAAGAAAAATGGTGAAACCACCTTTGCTCCACCTCAGTAATTCCTTATACAAAGTTAGTGAATCAAGTGCACATAATAGACCGAAAAAAATGTTATAATTCACTCTTGTGAAAATTCCTATTAAGCATGATGAAATTTCATTGTGGCGTTGGTGATAGAAGTTGTGGTGACAATAGTTGTCGTTATAATGGTGGCGGGGCTGACGAGTGATAGTGGCGGTGAGGTTGGAGAGAGGAAATTTGTTCAAGATAATATTAATAAAAGGTAATGATGGAACAAAATTCTCTCTGGTTTTAGTTTTTTGTTAATTGTGTGGTGAAGAAGCTTAAGCTTAAACATTGAGATTCCATGAGTGTGATCAAGAAGCTTAAGCTTCTTGCTTTATCTTTCCTAGCTTTATAAACACACATTATTACACACACTTTGGATATCATCAACATCTTTATTGTAAGTGGAGCAATTTGGAGACAAGCAAATCATTAGGTAATCGACTGCAAACTAACGTGTCCGTAAGGTTAGGGCTTTGAAATCTATTGGACAAACTATCTAACTCACCTTGCAATCGAATTATCTAATTAATATGATTATAAATAGTACATCCTTTATGTTGGGCTAAAAGCCTCTCCCGTGCTAATTTATTACATAAAGAAAAGAGATGATGTTGGTGATACAGAAAATCTTGGAGCTTAAGATAGCTCCTAAAATCAGGTTTTGGCTAATTCATTTCATAGTTGTTTTGGTCTGTTTCGACCTCGTACTTGTAATCGTGTGGCTCATAGCCTTGTACGTTTCGCACTTTCTATTTCGAACCTTATAGTTTGGATGGAAGATGGACCTGAATGGTTGTCTCTCATTCTTGCTAATGATGTTATGCTTGCTTCTTAATGCAATGTTATGATCTGATTCTAAAAATAAAAAAAAATAAAAAAAACTCCTAAAATCAAGAATTTGGCTTGGTTGTTTTTGCAAAAAGTTCAATATTATGACGCTATATTCAAATAGATACTATGTGTCCTATGTATCAACAAGGCATGCAGCACCTAATCATTTTGGTGGATAAGTTCGGCGTTACATTGGTAATTAATATTGTGGATTGGTTTGTCTCTAATTGGCATATTTTGCCTATACTTTTTAGAGAAAATATAATTACAATTGCCCTTACAATTTATTGGCAAATATAGTTCAATTTGAGTTTTGAGATATTCAGGCGGTTCATCGTAGTAAAGAAAAACAAGAGGCAACTCAACATTGGAAAAATTAAATAGGATCCTTTTGAAAATATTTGTTGATTTGGGGACGGGGGAGAAAAACTTGTTTGGCACGAGGATGCCAAGGTAAGCTTTCCACGTCAGTATCCTCCTCCAATTGCATCTTGACAGTTGGTCACCACTTTCAGCCTTCATCTCACTGGCTCTCTTTCTTTCTCATCTCTCCCTCTCTCTCTCTCCGTGTTGGTAATATTGGAGACCGGTCTCCGGATCTAAAGCCACCTCAAATTTGGAGGTCGGCAAAGTCGCCACGAGGAGAGTGAGAGAGCCGGTGAGAAGGAGAGAGATGATGCCGACGACGATGTAGGAGGGGACGGGGGCTCGGAGGGTGGATGGTGGCGACAGCGAGGTTGACACTGAGGCCGACTATTGTGAAGGGGAAGCAGCGGTTGGAAAGAGAAATTGGTCTGAATGTGATGAGGGGGGGGGGGGGGGGGGGGGGGGAACCCTCCTCCTTGGCATCTTTTGTCATTAACATCAAGGGATTAATGCAAGTTTACAAATTCTTCAAGTAGAACATGTCTATTGAGTGGTGGCCATTAATCATGATAAATATAATACTTGTATTTAATTTTCAAATTTCATTATTTATTTCCTTAAAACTAATGTATGATATCAAAATATAAATACTCTTCAAGGATTTCGTTATATATTATTTTTTGATTTAAAAAAAAAAAAAAAAAAAAAAAAAAAAAAAAATTAGTGGGATAGTAGGTAGGCTTGAATTTATGTTTTCCAGACTGCGCCAGCAATCAGAAATAAGCTTATTTTAAAAAAAAAAAAAAAAAAAAAAAAAAAAAAAAAAAAAAAGAAAAGAAAAAAACTTAAAATAAAAAAAAAAAACTTAAAATTGAAAATAAAAGGTTGTAAACTTGTAGCTGCTATCTTGGGGATGTGACACCTTTTCAGGTAGCCGACACACCATTACCTTGTTTCTAACACTCCATCACCTTCCACATGCACCCATTTGCATACTCTCAATACAAAAGTCAAAAAATTATATAAACAAATTCGAAATAATAAATAAATCATTTAAAAATTCATACGCTACCAATAAAAAATGAAATAAAATAAAATAAATAAATTTTGGTTTTCTGCCAAGATTCCCACCCAGCCAGTTGCTCTGCAACAATTCCTGAGAGACCCTTTGGCTTTCCCTGGCTCAACAAACAATCACTCGTTCACTTCATTTCTGAAAACCCAAATAAATCAATCAAAGGCTCCAAAAGCAACCCAAGTGGGGCAGCTTCAGATTTTCTATCGTTTTATGATGTGCATGTGTGTTTTGTGTGTGGTGAGTTTGTGTCAGGCCCTGACAGCTCCTTCTAACTCAATCATACAATAAGCCTGGCATCAATATTCCCAATCTCTCTCCCTCTTTCTGTTTTGCTGCAAAGAAAAGAAATTTCCAACACCAACCCATTCCCATTCCCATTCCCATTCCCATTCCTATTCCCATTCCCATTCTCATGTTCACTGCACAAGGCACTTCTCATCTGTACTTCTTCGTTATCACCCGGTCTTCTTAAAGAAAGGTTGCTTTTTTAAGTGTCTTTTTATTTGTGATCTGGAATTTTCTCCATCAACTCGGCTAATCATTTTGTTTTTATCCTCCTTACCCAAAAAGCAAAAATTATAAAAGCCAAACAATGTTTCCAAAACTTGCTTCTTTTCCCCATTTTTGGTTTTATTGAAAGTTGAAGAAATTGCAAATGTCACCATTTCGGTTACAGTAATTTACTCAATTTTTTTTCTCTGCTGGGTTGGTGATTGTTCTCTGTCTTGCACAATCATTAATGCCATTTGTTGAAACCCCTTTATTCATTTCTTTGTTGATGATTTGATTTGATCTGATTGATATTTTAGTTATATATTTGATGTCTCTGGGTTTGGCCTCTAATTTCTTGATTTTCTTTTCCTGAAAAAGATGTCTACCATTATTACTGCCAAAAGCTCACACCTACCAAACCTGAATCTTGTGCATTGCATGTTTCTCTACTTGTGTTTTGTGGGATTAAGCCCTTCTTTGGTAACAAATTTCATTTACTTGTAAAGCTTACTAGCATTTTCCTATCTCTGTAACCCGTCAAAGTCCACAGATTGCTTCAATCTTGGCACCAAGAAAAAAAGCCTTTTTTTCCATCTGGGTATTGAGAAAAATCCTCCCTTTTGAATCCCCCTGTCGTAACTTTGTCTTCGCATATATAAAATCTTTGAGTTTCCAATCTGGGTTTTGAGAAAAAAACGCTTTCTTAATAGCCCCTTGTGCAGGATTCTTGTGTTTATGCGTGAAAGCTTGAAGCTTTTCATCTGGGTTTGGAACTTTTTTTGTCTGATGCCTATTGGGGTGTCCAAAAATGGCAAATCTCGTCCCTGGTGTGCTTCTCAAACTTCTACAGCATATGAACACAGATGTGAAAGTTGCTGGTGAGCACAGGTCCTCTCTATTGCAAGTTGTGAGCATTGTTCCAGCGCTTGCAGGCGGTGAGCTTTTCCCAAACCAAGGTTTCTACCTTAAGGTATCAGATTCCTCTCATGCCACCTATGTATCTCTCCCTGATGAACATGATGATTTAATTCTCAGTGATAAGATCCAACTGGGTCAGTTTATTCATGTGGACCGGCTCCAAGCCGCTACCCCTGTCCCCATTCTCCATGGGGTTAGGCCAGTACCAGGGAGACACCCTTGTGTGGGGAGCCCTGAAGACATTGTTGCAACTGATTCTCTTGGATTTCTTAACAATAATTCGCGGTCAGGTTTGAAAACTGTAGAGAAAGTGAAACCTGAGTCTAAAGTATTAGGAAATGGTCATGCTGGAGAAAGGGACAAACATGGAATAGTGAGATCAAATGGTAGTGCTAAGGAGGAGCAATTGGATAAGAAAATAGGGTCTTTTGGTAGATCAAAGTCTCAGCCATCAAAACCAGCATTAAATGTTGATGTGAAGAAGGAATTGCCGAGAATAAAGTCGTTGAATTCACGGTCTATCCCATCATCTCCCACAAGTTGTTATTCGTTGCCAACTTCTTTTGAGAAATTTGCAAATGGGGTCAAGCATCATGCAAAAGTCAAGGGAACACCTAAGGTGGTGGGAGTTTTGGGAAAGGCAAGTTCTGCTCGTGGGGCTAGTCCTGGGAAGAGATCAGTGGTGGGAAACCCGATGAAGAATTTTGTTCAGGGGTTTGAACTGGGAGCCAAGGCCCTGAGGAAGAGCTGGGAAGGAAATATGGAGGTGAAGAATAGAGAGAGTTCAAAATTGAGGGCTACCACACATGATCCGAAGCAAGAAGTTCGGATGTCTGTAAGTTTTACAATTCTTCCTTATTAATTTTGAAATTGATGTTATTTAGTTTTTACTTGTTAAAAGTTTGCTTAAGTGTACTTTGGGTTCATTTAAATTGATTCTGTTCCTTTATTTGAGATTAGATTGATTTCTCATTTGGTGGATCTTCTGAGAGAAAATTTTGATTTTGGAGATAAACAACTCAAATTAAATGTGCCAGCAATTATGAATTTTAGGGTTTGAAAAATCTTCTTCTTCTCTCTCTGGTTTTGATTCAATTTTGCGGTAAATTCCAAAAGATGTAGAAAGTAATTCAATGTTTGGTGTTTTATTTTCTCTTGTACAAATCAATAAACTATATTTATTATTTGAAAAAACTTGCATTTGCCAGGCTCCTAGAAAAAGTACATCAAGTGAGAGGTTGCCATCTAAAGAGGAGAATAAGATCCAGATGTCTGCAAAGTCATTGAAAGAAGAGAGTAATGTTCAAATGTCTACGAAGAAAGTTACTGCAAATGGAACTTTGGGTGATCAAGATAGGTCAAATAAACAAAGAGTTGTTGGAAAGAAATCAACAGATGCTAATAATGGATTGCCTGCAAACTTGGTCAAGGTTTCTTTAAATAATAGAAAATTGACAGATGGAAGTTTTCCATGGGCTTCACTCCCATCATCAGTTGCAAAGCTTGGAAAGGTATATTTTCTGTAACATCTTAGATCTTGGTAGATGTCTTAGCATAAATGTTCTTGTCTGCCTATTAAATGTACTACAGTGTTTTCCTTCTGCAATTTTTGTTGGTAGATGCTGCAGAAGTCAATTAGAGAATCTTATAAAATAACGAAGTCAGATATCTGAGGTCCCCAATTGTTCTTGCATATATAGGGTTACGGGCTTGTGTTAATTTCTTAGCTTTTGATCTGCTGTGTGCCAATGAGTTGTTTTGATGTTTCAATTTTCTTAATTAGCAGACAAGTTTGTAGTTTCATTTTAAATATGAGGAAGAGTTAACTTTTCTTTTCACTGAAATTTCAGTGACATTCAGTTTAATTGGTGTTCTGATCTTTGTGAGAATATATATTATGCTGTACAGCTCAGCTCTTCTTTTTCTTAAAATATGCTTTTACGTCTACTATGACAGGAAGTTTTGAGACACAGGGATGCAGCACAAATAGCAGCAATAGAGGCGATGCAGGAGGCCTCCGCTGCAGAGAGCTTGCTACGATGTTTGAGGTATAACTACATCTTTTTGACAGTGACATGGAATATATTATTTTATTGTTTGTAAGTTAGACTTTTGTGGATTTGCTTGAAGTTTCCTTCTAATGGTGCTCAACATAATCAGTGGCCAAAAGTTTCAATGTCATAAAAAATTGAGCACTTGTCAATTTGATTGATTTTTCTTTAAGCCTGTTTGTCAAATTTTCAAAGCACCGAAAAGAAAATTTCATTTGTCATGTAGGTTTAAAATTCATTCACTTATTTCATTAAAAAAAAAGAAAGAATAATAATTTCACTTAAAAGTCATGAAAGCATAAGCAATCATCATGTTGGCGGTCATGCAACGTGCATTTAGTTATTCTGGAGGCACCACGTCATGGTAGAAGTGTCGGGATATGAATGGTAATGGTGGGTTGCTGGACTATGAGAGATATATTAACTCTCATTTGGCTTGTTAACAAGAAGATCTTTTTCACTTATACCTAACTCACATAATATACACAATATTTTTGGTCTTGGGGTTGTTAATGCATTTAGTTATCATGAAGGCAAAGGCCATGGTCAGAATGATAAATATGCATGGTAGTCACATGTAGGGTTGATGGGGCCAGCCATACTGATCTAACCACGAGATAGTGGCAGGTGAATACAATTCAGTTAGAATTTATTTTCTGTCACTATCGCCAATGGAAACTCAATTGAGTTGGAATAAGGAAGGCCATCTTCCAATCCAAGTTGTATATGATATTGTGGTTGGATAGTAAAAATGGTTGGACATTCAGACCCAGAAGATATGGAACAGTCATTAGAACTTCATGCGTAGTTTTTTCGTGGTTATTGACAATATAATGCTAAAGTGTGATCCTTAGGATATCCAAGCTGCAGCTAGATGGTCATTGTGATCCCTGCAATCCATATATTTTCCGACTCCTTTTCTGTTGATTCACTGTTAAATAGCTCTGGTTATTAGAGTTATACAGTTATCAGCATATATGGCATGGAGGCTGTTTTCTTTTCATAGTGTACTCTCATGAGATACTTGCACGATAGAAGCCTCCACCGAGATATGTTTAATTGTGATAGGACCCTTGTACTTTAGTATTCTGCATTTTCTGTTCTTAAATTTGTAGAGCTACTCTTACGGTGCAATTCATTTACCACCTATTTATGGAGTATCAGTAACTTTTAAGCTATTGTGGTTAGAGATACCTCAAATGTCTCGTTTGTTTGATAAACTCAGACAAAATACACGAATTGTAATATCAGTAGTAAACTCAAACTAGGTGTGGAAATGATGGATTTGTATTCCCTGGCTACAAGATACCCAAAAGCGACTATTTCCTTATCTTGGCATGATCAACTTTAATTAGGGATATAATATAGAAGGCTTTGGTCATGGATTACATATAATGTAGCTTTACCAAAAGCGCTTTAGTGAAAGTAGGTGGTGTCTGCATAACAGCGAAGTAAGCTATTTACCAAATGTAATAAGTCTCTATAAATTGGTCATAGGTTGTGCAATCAAGAATAGCATGTGCTTCAAATAGGGCACAAAAAATGTAGGTGAAGGTTTGAATTGTAATTAGGAATACCACTGATGCTTAGGAATCCAAAGCATATAACATAATTTTGAACAGGAGAATCACTTGTATGAAGTCACCTTGTTTGACCAGGGAATTTTGGGAGAATGGATTTGCTTAAAGGGTCTACGAACATCAACTTGTTTCACGACATTGTCAGGGATTTTAGAAATAATTAGATAGTAGATTCAGTTCCCTTTTGTTGTCATTTCTCACTTAAGTACTTGTGGGGGTGGTTAAGAGGTTCGATTGTATATTAGTACGAGTAAGTTAAGGGAAAGTGCACATCCACATTAATTTGTATAAATTTGTTGTACTCTATGATGTGACTATTTCATGGCTATTCCAGTCTTTCATATATACTTCTAATTGTGGCCAAGATTGATTTGCCTCTGGGCTTTTTTTTTTGGGGGGGGGGGGGGGATAAATTTATCTGTTGAATTTTTAGCCTAGGTTCTCTACTTTGTTGTCTGACATTCTTTTTTGTATCCTTTTACCTCGGTCCTGCAGCATATATTCTGGGCTAACTACCTCTGCCAAGGAAGATAACCCACAGCCTGCAGTGGAGCAGTTTTTAGCTCTCCATGCTAGCTTGAATAATGCTCGTGTAGTTGCTGATTCTCTATCCAAAATTATACCAGCTGGTTCATCCCCAGACCGTGAAGAAAGCCTATCAGAAGATGCACTAAAGATAACATCAGACAGACGGAAACAGGCAGCATCTTGGGTGCAAGCTGCATTAGCCACCAATCTGTCATCTTTTGCTGTATTTAGTAAAGAGTCCAGTTCAACCTCTGTTCCAGCTTCAGCTTCCTCTCAAAATCGAAAGATTGTCTCTGCAATTCAACCCATGTTAGTTCTAGAAAATTCTATGAAGAATACTTCAACAAAATCCCAAGTCAAAGTTCGCCAGACAGTTGGTTCCAAGCTTCCAACACCAGGAACTCCTCGCCGACTAGGGGATGGATCAGCAATCAGCCAAAAGCCACAGGCACAACCTCTACCCGAATGGAATAGAGGAAACGGCCTTGATGAGGCTGTTGACTTGGCTGAAATGTTGCGACTGCAATCACAAGATTGGTTTTTGGGGTTTGTGGAGAGGTTCCTGGATGCTGATGTGGACACTTCAGCTCTGTCAGATAATGATCAAATCGCAGGAATGCTAACACAGCTCAAGAGTGTGAATGATTGGTTGGATGATATTGGTTCTAGTAAAGATGAAGCAGAAACAAATGCTGTTTCAGCTGAAACCATCGAGAGGCTAAGGAAGAAGATCTACGAGTATCTTCTTACACATGTTGAATCTGCTGCGGCTGCACTTGGTGGTGGATCACAGTCATCACCACGAATTCGAACAACAGATACAAAAGTAAGAAAGTGAATCAATTAAACCCTAGTTTGGTCGTGTGTGTTTTGGTGTCTGCGGTTGCATAAATGCAGCAGCAAGCCCTGGATGCTGTGCCCTCAACCACCAAGTGGTCCTAGGAGCTCAGGCTGTTAATCTATGTACATAACTTCACATGGGTTTGAGGAGGTATAGATGGAAGGGTTGTTACTTACAAGAGAGAATTTGATTTGAAGTGCAAGGTGTCATTGCTTTTCTCCATCGTTTAATTCAATTGTTACCCGAAATTATACAAGATTGAAAAAATTGGGGAGCGGGGAATTTTTTGGTTCTTATAGTATCCTTATGAGCATTAGAGCTTCTTTTTCAATCTACACAATTAATCAGTTAGCTTTGCCATTTTTTCTCTTTTGAGAAAATTACTTTTTTAACTTAACCTTTTGTTTTCCATGTAAATTTTCTTCAAATTTTAAAAAATGTAATGGCAATCAACCATGGAAATGGCCATTTATCATGACAGAGAAATACCAAGAGCTAGTTATTTTGTTTCCTGAGTACTCCCAAAGCCTAACATGATACAAAAACTCTGCATGCAATTGCACCATCTTCTCAAAAGCAACCTTGCTCGTTTTGGTACCATGAATTATTTTACAAAATTCTTTCTTGCATTCCACAAACTCCACATAGAATAGCAAACAACTCCCAATCCTAAAGAAAGAGATCGACAAAGAGAGAGGAGGAAGAAGAAGCACATTTGCTTCTCTCTTCTCCTCTTCTATTTTTTCCCTTTTTTCTTTGAGGTTAGTGTATAACAAGTCCCTTATAGTTACTTGAATAGCAAGACTCTTGCAGTGACTTCAATAATAAGCCTCTTGTGGTGATTTAGTCTAAACCATGCTTAGATATGAGCTCTCAATCACCTTTTTTGTTGTTGCTGTTAATTTCTCAATCCAATCTTTTTCCCGAAACCCTCCTAAATTTTTTCATTTTCTCTAAATCTATTTCTACCCCACATTTGAAGATGTTTGTCGTTCTTGCCCAATGTTGTTCCATTAAAGATTGTTCGCTATTATGCACAATTTTAAAAATGTATTTTTTTATTTTAAATTTTGAAAACCTATATTGATCGACCATCTACTTTAAATTAGGGCTATAAGAAAAGAAGAAGAAAAAAATGCATTGGGCTTTTATTATGCTTAGGTCTTATGACTTGGACTTATGTTTAAATGGCCCTGAATAAAATAAGGCCTTCTAGAAGCATCCAAATTACTTTTGGGACTACTGAGAATGAAAATGGGTGTAGTGAATTTATCTGATGCTCTCCTTCAATAAATAGCAAGTTGACCAGCGTAGCTGCAAGTCTTTCTGCATTGATTTCTAGCAGGAAAATGAGAGAGCCAAAAATGAAGCTTCTCAGAGCTCTCAAGCTTCTGCTTCCATTTCTAGTTCTTCACTTGCACTTCGCCTTCTCTGAAGTCTTCTTCGAAGAGCGATTCGAAGGTAAAAGAATCAGAACTATAATCAATAAACGCTTTTTTTATTTTCCCTTGGCATTTCCGCAGATTCCGAACAGTGTCTAGAAACTTCTTGCATTTCAGATCAGTCTTTAGAGCTTGATTTCTTAGATTTGCTTGCTGTTTCTCCTAATTAGTAGTGAAAGGGATGATTTTGGAGCTTGTATGTGGTTGTCTTGTGAAAAGTTTAAATGTATTGCTTAGTTTGAATGCTGTGCTCGGATTGACCAAGCTCTGTGTTACACCTTATTTGGTTTGTGAGAAAATGGAAGGACAGTAAGGATCATGAATCAAATGGATGCATGTCTGATTGTATATATTTTTATTAAAGCTTGTATAGTGACAAACTGTCAACTTTATGAAGTTCACTCAATTGATTATGAAACTGGGTGTCTGTTTGTGGGACAATTACTTGGTTGGTTGAATACAAAGTTTTTTCATTTATTCTTTGTTTTTGAAGTTTCTGATGTATTCTCATAAATAAATATATAATTTTTTTTTAAAAAAAGGTTTCTGATGTATTATAATGATTGTTGTGGAAAAAGATGGGTGGAAGAGCCGGTGGGTCTTATCAGACTGGAAAAGAGCAGAAGGAAAAGCAGGAACGTTTAAGTACACTGCAGGGAAGTGGTCTGGAGATCCGGATGATAAAGGTATCCTAACAACCCTTTGCTTATTAGTTCTGTTTTAGAACATATATCATTGATTTGTTGTTGAACTTACATTTAGGAAATAAAATGCTGTTTTACTGTTCATATTTTGTAGTTATGTAGAATTTATTGAGCAGTTTATATTATTTAATTCAGAAATAAACTGAGATAATATACTTTACACCTGAAAAATTATGTATATGTGGAATGTTTTTGTTCCAAATCAGATGCGATACTTTAAAATTTTCAATCATGGGTTCAAAAGCAAATGTGAACTAGTACTGTATTTGGTACCCTATAATTTACTGGTTTGAATGTTTTAGTAAGTTTTGGAGAATCTGAAGTCATAAATGAACTCAATGCTTAATTGTTAATTCATGTGTTTATTTAGTTTGATATTGAGTGCATGCATTTGACATGAGAACAGTTGTGTGATATGAGAAAAGTGTCCACTGAGAGCTGACATCTAATAACGTGACTCTCTGCCTCTTTGGTGCTCACAGTTGTACTTAAGGCTTAGGTCAAATCCATGGTCGTGCCTTGAGTTGGCCCTTGGACTAGTCTCTACAGTATTTTAAAAATGCGTTGTTAAATGTGTTTTTAAAATGTGCCTTCTCCTATCTCATAATATAGGAAAAGGAATATAAGAACAGTGGAAGGAGGACTGCTTAGAAAGAAGGGTAATATGTAGTCGCATTAAGAAGAGAAAAGATGAGATGTGGGTTGCAATAAAGAAATGATGACCTGTATCTAGATGGTTACTAATATGTTTTCTTCATTTTCTTATGATTTTTTCAGGTCAAACTATATAACACTGCTCATATTATGTTTCCTGGTGGACAACTCTGTAAAATTAAACTAAAATTTGGCATAAATTATATCAGCTTTATTGTCCTAGAATTTGTGTACTGAGATTAGTATGAACTTTCACTTTGGTTTGACAAACCAGTTTATGCTAAACAAAGAGTAATAAGATCACAAATAGTGAAAAACTTAACATGACAGAGGTAATAGTCATTACCATATAGGTTTGTAGGAATGGGAGAGAAATGCCTTTCTTTCATAATCAACATTTCGTGGTTTTCAATTTTTAATTATAAGCCACATTGGAGTCTCAATTTGTTAAGATTTCAGAGGGACGGACCCTTAGCCCACCACTAGCAACATCGATATTGTCTCCAACTTAACCACCTGTTTAGCAGGTGTGGGGTTTTATACAAAAGGCCTCGATGTTATTAGGAGTGGAACCATTTATTATATGGGACTTTCTATTTTGTTAAGTTTCCGATGTGGGACTCTTGTATTCTTCAACACAATTAATTAATGCCTTATATAACTGGAATTTGTGTACTGAGTTACCAGTGTCTGCATTTGATAGCTTAATTTCTGAAATTTATGCAGGCATTCAGACATATAATGATGCCAAGCATTTTGCCATATCTGCAAAAGTACCTGAGTTCAGCAACAAAAATAGAACTCTAGTTATCCAGTATTCAATTAAATTTGAACAAGAGATCGAATGTGGTGGTGGTTACATCAAACTTATGTCTGGCTATGTCAATCAGAAGAAATTTGGTGGTGATACTCCATACAGGTCTGTGAACATATTACCTTGTATATACATATTATTTATATCTCTATATGTGTTAAGTGTCTTTGAGGGTTTAAACATGTCAGGAGTTGCAAGGATTTCTTCTGCATATACAAGGAACCCAGCCAAATCTTGTTGGATTTGGATTTATACATTTCTATTATGCTCTAATAAATTATGCACACAGAGAAAGGAAAAGGTGTTGGCAACACTAAACATTAAAACATTGCGGAAGACTGCCTCTTCTACATATTTTCTAGGAAAGGAGTAATTAGACTGCAGGCCAAAGCCCTCCCACTAATGGGAGTCTTTTTCCAGGGGTCGGGGTCCATGTGGGTTATTGTGCATGGTTCTATTTAAGCTGACAATAGATACGCTAGAGCTGACTTTTTCATTTTTTTGGTGTGATATACTGTGCTTAAATGATCCATAACCAGATCCCATTGGTCAATGAGGATGCTTATAACAAACTTAGAAACAATAACGTTAGAATCCATATACTTCTCAAACATAACAAGCTGCACTTGTAGATAGGATATTCAGAAATATTTTTTGGATGTAGAATAATAGATAAGCAATAACTGGTCCTATAAGCAGTTTGTCTCAGTGAAGGCTTTACAAGATCATGAGGAAGATAAAAAGTGTTGCAGATTGACTTGGTTAGGAAGAACCTAAAAACTGATCATGAAAGCATAGGCATGTATGTGCGCAATTATATTACTCTGTGGTATTTGGTGGTGTTGAATTCATCTTGGAGTCTTCTTGCCTTTGCCTATATCAAGCTCACATGCTGAATACTACTTGAGTTGGTTGGATACTATGTAATTTTATTAATTGTTATTAATACTTAACTGTATGCAAAGAGAAAATGGCTTCTGACTCTTCACATTATGTTTTCTGCAGTTTCATGTTTGGACCTGATTTATGTGGCACACAGACGAAAAAGCTCCATGTTATTCTTTCTTACCAGGGCCAGAATTATCCCTTAAAAAAGGATCTGCAATGTGAAACAGACAAATTAACTCATTTCTATACATTTATTCTTAGGCCTGATGCAACTTACAGCGTCCTTGTTGATAATAGAGAAAGAGATTCTGGAAGCATGTATACAGATTGGGATATACTTCCTCCACGAAAAATCAAGGATGTCAATGCCAAAAAGGTATAGTGTTATGATTTAAGTCGTGGACAAAAATTGATGTTGCACGCAAGCAATCAATTTAGTGTTTAAAATTTGACAGCCGCTTTTGACTGAAAGTAATATTTCTAAATCAGTACACAGTACTTTGTATCTTGTAGAATTCTTTGGTTAAATATGTGCCTATCCCACATCGTGTGGGGCTATCGCATGCATCATTGTTTCTTTGTGCACCAATCTCTCTATCATACCCCAACCAAAGAAAAATATTACCTTACCACAAATTATATATTGACTCGTGTCCTCCTTACAGCCAGCAGACTGGGACGACAGAGAGTATATTATTGACCCTAATGATGTGAAACCGGAGGTATCACACTCTACCTGTATTCATGATTGAATAGGTTACAATCATTTTGCATGATTTATACTCAAAAATTGTTTTTTTTAATGTTGTAGGGATATGATTCAATTCCATCACAAATTCCTGATCCAAAGGCCAAAGAGGTTTGTCAGTGTTATATGTTATCAATATTAACACAGACATGATGTCCTGGAAAGGAAGATTCTCCTTTTGTTATATTTATGTATAGTGTGGAACTGTTTGATATTCTTAATTGATATGATTAGAGAAAGAAATCTACCTGAACCCCATCTATATTTTTTGGCAGCTGACCAACAATTATTAATTCACTTGCTTATATCTTCATTGAATAAATTTGTTAGTTTATCAGGAATTTTTAATAAAGGCTGAACTTATTGGATTCTAAATTTTCCCAAAAATGCTGATGGTTTCTTAGCCTGAAGATTGGGATGATGAAGAAAATGGAATTTGGAGGCGACCAAAGATCCCAAATCCAGCATACAAAGGACCATGGAAGCCCAAGGTGCTTTTAAGCTAGATGTATAACATCGAAACTCATTTGTTGATGAAGTTTCTAACTTTTGGTACCTATGCCATCCTACAGAAAATCAAGAACCCCAACTATAAGGGAAAGTGGAAGACTCCTTGGATTGATAACCCAGGTATGTTAACGTGCCTCAGAATATTTCCATGGCAGATATGGTTTATATTTTAGACTAAATTATCGAAGGAATTTGGACCTTCATCTGGTTGGAATCTTAGGAAGAAGTGAGAATGAAAAATATATATACTGGAGATCTTGTGCTGAATACTTTCATTATCTCATACCAGGACTTGATTGATCTATATTATCAACCTATTTGATCATTCAACTTATAGTGACCCCTGACTTGAAATTCCTGGCTACAATAGAATGCTGTTTTAAGGTCTATTTATTTATTCAAGGGATTCTAAAGTTCTGTTCACGTAGTTTGCATTTTTTTTTGACACACATAGTTGAGTTTATCTACGTGTGTGTGATGGTGCAGATTTATTTATTGTATAAATGATCAATGTGTCTGGATAGGTTAGCCGCTTTCCACTTTCGTTTAAAGAGCACTTACCTTTTTCCTCTGTTCCTGCAGAGTTTGAGGACGATCCTGACCTTTATGTGCTGAAGCCAATAAAATATGTGGGCATTGAAGTTTGGCAGGTATGTGTTAACTGTGTCATGAGTCGTGCTTTTCTATCAGGATTTAACAAATTAGATTGAACTCTCTTCTCTCTCTCTCTCTGTGTAATGTGGAGCCTCATCAAAATCTTGCAGGTAAAGGCTGGTTCAGTTTTCGACAACATTTTGATTTGTGATGACCCACAGTATGCAAAAGAAGTTGTAGAAGAGATTTTTTCAAATAGAGAAGTGAGTTGCTACTCTTAAATGTTTATATTTGTCATTTATCTCAGTTAAAGTGTCTAAGTTTCATAACAATGAGCATAATTTTAGGCTGAAAAAGAAGCTTTTGAGGAAGCAGAAAAGCAGAGAAGAGCTCGAGAAGAAGAGGTGATTACAAGAAGCCAAGTTGCTTCTCTGGTTTTTCTGAAGTCCTACTGTAGTGGTCAAACAATAACCCTTATGAAAAACATTTTCTTCCCATTTGATTGCTTGTGTAGGATGCTAAAAGAGCGAGTGAAGAAGGTGAAAGAAGAAAGAGGGACAGAGATCGTCAGTATGGAGATAGGAGGCGTCGTAAAAGGGTATTGTATTTCCTGATTCAGTCTCATTAATGATATTTTGAAATTTTTTGTTTTGTCTAAATATCAACATATTTCTAATGGACTCAATGCTGAAAATCTATTTTAGGGTATTGAAGACAAGTTTGATAGATGAAATAGATCTTTTCATAAGTACATCTAATCAAAATGATCATACTGGTAGGTATTGAACTTAAATTGTGAATCTCTAAGAACATTAAGTTTTTTTGGGGAGAGAAAATGAAGGTAATACAGCATATTTGAAAAGGAAGTATGGCTTATATGCCTCCACACAGTAAAGGGGTCAGAAGGAAGATCCAAAAATAGTCTGGGGGAATAAGGTTGTGCCCCCCCCAAAAAAAAAAAAAAAAAAAAAAAAAAAAAAGGTTGTGGATGCATTCTTTTTCCGTTTTTGGGTGGATTACTGTAAAAACTCATAAAATGGATAAAACACAGGCAACCTAGTTAGATGGGGATACCCTTATAAAAAAAATTCAACTTATAGAGTACTTAGCCTTTTATTTTTTAACCACGAAGAAGAAAGGAAAGAAAGAAAAATTAAAGCTACAATATTTGTATTTAAGTTTGGCTAAGCAGTTGATGACTTGATTATGACCACAATATCATTAAGATAGTAGGCACCTGTCAGGACTGATATTACCAATAAGCTATCCCTAGTAAAAACCTTGTGCCCCATGTGTTAGATTGTTGTGACTGAGTCTAATTTGAGAACCTTGTCTTGTTGTGCAGCATGATCCCCGTGATTATCTGGATGATTACCATGTAAGGATTAACCTTTTCTCTATTGTTTCTCTTCTTCTTTTTTCACTTCCTCATATCTTCCCTTATTTGTTCGTGTCACATTAATTCCTTTTCTCCCATTGAGTTGTAATCAGTTTAGCAAAATTATTTACCCCAAATTGTATGTAGAAGTTAAAAGTTTCTTAGCATGGGCCTTGCTTAAGTTGCTTGTTTGCATGACTTGGAGTAGAAGCTTTACTGCTGCGCCTTTTATGGTGCCATTAAATCAGTGGGCAACTTACCAAGATTTTTTTTTATTTTTTATGTTGGTGCTGGTCTTGAGATCCTGAAAGTGTATCATTACCTATGACCTAAAAATTAAATTTTAATCGAAGTTTTAAACTTTAAACTTTTTTTTTTCTTTTCGATTTCTGTTTTTGGTTGATCTTGCAGGATGAACTATGAGGCAGCAGCGGATGTTTGTTGTTTGTACCATAGCTTTGGGAAAAGGAAAGGCATTCCCAACAATTAGAGAAGCATGTTCTAAGGACAAGCCTTGTGTGTTGTACAATTGTTTAAACATCAAACGCAGACTCTTATTAATTGCCAATGTTGGGTTTACTGAACCATGAGTTGTGGATTCTATGCTATTCTGTAAAGATAATTTTGGCAGAATTACGGGTGACAGTTTCTTTTTTAATCGTTGAAAGTGGAGGATTTAAACTTGTGAGCTCTTCCAATATTGGGAAAGTGAAAAAGTACCACTAGACTAGACTAATTGCTAGTTGGTTACTATTAACAACCTGAGAATATAAATAATTGAGGGAAGGGAACTTGAAACCAGGATGTCTTCTAAAATTGGTACTATTAGACAGGGGCAGCCCTGGCATGATGCAAGTGACGCCACGGCACAAGGCCCCCAATTTTATTTTACTTTTTATTAATATTATAAAAAATTGTATATATACTCTAGCGTGAGTAAATTGACGCAAAAGTGTATTTTGTGAAGTTGGTTTCTAGCATAGTCTGAAATATCGACGAAATATCGATGATATTTCGATTTTTTCGAATCATCGGTATATTTGGAATATATCCATGTACATATCGTATAAATATCAACAATATCGACGATAATATTGGAAAATATCTATGTCGATAATTTCGCTCACACTTCAGTAATATTTTGTTAAAATATCGGTGTAATATCGCTAAAATATCGAAAATATCGAAAAAAAAAAAAAAAAAAAAAAAAAGGAAAAAAAAAAAAAAAAAAAAAAAAAAAAAGGAAAAAAAAAAAAAGGAAACACGAAAGGGATTTGAACCCCTCCCATTTTACTCCTCCAACACCTTAATCGCCATATATCACTTATGTTTTAGTAATAATATGCTAAAATATTTATATTTATATGGGTGACATGTTAATAATTATATGCAAAACTATTTTGGGGATTTATCATTTGATGAATACTCTTCACAATACACTTACTCTACACATAGAGATGATGAAGATAGTGAAAAATTTGAACCTCATAGAAACTCTATGTGGTACTAAGTCACTCATGTATCTTACCATGCAATGTATAAAGTGTAAAATATTGTAGTAAATCATTATATATAAATTATTATGGTGTGTTTAATCTTTTTTTCATTAATTTCTACATATTTTCTACACTCACAATGTTTGCCAGCTCGCTGTATAATCAACTTAAATTAGTTAAATCCATCATGTAATCCTATTTTCTTTTTTTTTTTTTTTTTTTTTTTTTTATATACTAATAGATAATTGACTAAATAAACATTCTCTAAAGTTTCAATAAAAATTTCCAAGTGTTTCTTACAATTTCCATGGTTTTTATTCAATTTTTATCGATATCGATAATATCCCAATATTTTCATCGAAATTTCCATGTTTTTGGACTACCGATATTTCTGATATCATCGATATTTTAGACCATGGTTTCTAATGCATATCATTTTGTACAAGACCTAAGTTTGAGTCATAGTGATGTGATTGTATACGAATTTTTTATTTCCTTTTTCATTATAACAACAAAATTTAAAAAAATAGAAGAGCTTGAAAAAAATAACAAGGGGAAAGATCCAACTAAACTAACAATAGTATATATCATATGCATACGCTTTCTCCTAACAAAAGCAAAAAAAATAAAAAATAAAAAATTAATGTCTTTCTTTCGCTTGAGCTCTTATGTTTTTTTATACCAAACATACTAATATTTAACTTTATCAAATGAAAATGTTAAAAAAATTATAAATTTGATTTGTGATTGTATTGCATGCTAGTTGATGATGAATTTTAGTTATAAAAAAATTGTTTCATGACATTAACATGGCAAATGTTTTTTTTAGTATTTTCATATTAGATTATGTGAAGGCTCCAATTTAAATTTTGCATAGAGCCTTCAAAATCTCATGACCGACCTTGCTATTAGACTAAGAGTTGGTTATATTCGACATGTTGAGAATGAGAAATTGTGATGGAATTGGATTGTTTTGTAACCATGTAACACTTAAACTAAACACTGGATTGAATAATTGTGATTGATATTATATTTCTCTAAGAGGATGATATATATACAAGTACAAGCTGATTTTTCCTACAAGGAAAAGTAATTAGCTAATTATAAGGAATTCTAACTAGGTAATTATTATAATTAGGTAACGTGAATTACACCAGGAAATTAGGGATCACGAAATCCCTAAATTATGGCTCACGCCAACACTCCTCCCCCTCAAGTTGGTGTGTATATATCTCATATGCCCAACTTGTTAAGTGAGTCGTGAAAAACCTTCGCTGACACTACATGCGTTAAGACATCTACCAGCTGTTCTTTTGACTTTACAAATGGTATATCGATTAGCTTATCTACCAACTTCTCCTTGATATAATGCAAATCCACTTCAACATGCTTAGTTCTGTTATGTTGAAATGTATTATTTGCTATCTCTTGTAGTAGTTTGGTTGTCACAGTAAAGCTCCATGACTTTCTTTGGTGGAAAATCAATTTCAGACAGGAGTATCCTTAGCCAAAGGATTTCACAAACTCCTTGTGCTATGCCCCTGTATTTTGCCTCAGCTGAAGATCGAGCCACTACATTATGCTTCTTACTTTGCCATGTGACCAAATTACCCCCAATGAAAGTGAAGTAACCTGATGTGAACGTCTATATGTTATATTGCCTGCCCAATCTGCATATGTATAACCTTTGACATCCAAATGTCCCAGTTTTCTGAATATGAAGCCTTGGCCTAGAGCTTTCTTCAAATAACTCAAAATCTTCATAATTGCCGCTAAGTGATCCTCACTAGGAGAATACATGAACTAGCTAACAACATTAACTATATATGCGATATTTGGTCAAGTGTCCGAAAGATAAATTAGTCTTCCCACTAACCTCTGATATCTCTCCTTGTTGGTTGACACTTGATCATGACAGATTGCTAGGTGATGATTCTACACAATAGGGGTTTTGGCTAGTGCACACCCTAACATGCCAATTTCTGTCAACAAGTCTAGAACATACTTCCTTTGAGATAGACAAATACTAGTCGCATAACGAGTTACTTCGATTCCCAGAAAATACTTCAAAGCCCGGAAGTCCTCCATCTCTAACTTTGAGGCTAACTATTTCTGTAATTTATCAATTTCAACAACATCATCACCAGTAACTACCATATCATCAACATAGATTATTAGCAAAGTAATCTTATCATCCCTACTTTTGATAAATAAGGTATGATCCGAGTTACTTTGGTGATATCCATACTTTTTTATTGCTTCAGTGAACTACCCAAACCATGTTTGCGGAGACTGCCTCAATCATAAAGGGTCTGGAACTTGAGCAGCTTAGCTTAGCTGAGCCTAGCCTAGCAGGCTGTCGACCTGTCCAGTTGAGTTGAACAGCCTAGTCAAACTAGACATCAACGACCCCCTATCTCAAACATTCTTGTTCATGCTCCACTGAACATCCGTAAGGTAAGTCCTTCAAATCTTAGTGCTTCTCAATATTGTTGATATTGTGAAAAAATTACTTGCATGAGCAAACAGGTGAATTCCACCAGACAAATTCTCACCAGAAGGTAAGGTAAAATATGTCATTGCTGATTATGTCTCCACACATAGATTATCTCCTCAAGCTAATAGATTGAAAAAAGCTTTGTAAGACCCAAAATGGGTGGAAGCAATGAATGTGGAGATGGAGGCTTTATAGAAGAATGAAACATGAGAGATAGTTCTGCAACCTGAAGGAAAGAAACCTGTTGGATATTGATGGGTGTACACAGTTAAGCACAAAGCTGATGGCATAACAGATAGATATAAAGCAAGACTTGTGGCCAAAGGGAATACGCAGATTGGAGGGATGGTAACACAGATAACCCTTTTGTTGAGGTGCAAAACCCACAAAGACACAACGGAAGGCCCACGGATCCAACTTCGTCTTGTGAGATTTATTGAGATGGACATACGCCACACAACGAAAAATGCACGAAGTGACATTAAGATGGGAACAAACAGGAACATGAGCAGCCAATGTCTGAAGTGGTGTTTTAAAACCCAAAACACGTGAAGGCATACAATTAAGAAGGTAGATAGCATACTTAACAGATACGGTCCAAAGGGTTTGGGGACATGCCCCCCAATAAAGAGAGAACAAACAATCTCAAGAGTATGACAATTTTTGCATTCAGCTACACCATTATGTTTTGGAATCTGCGGACACGTAGTTTCATAGAGAATGCATTTTTCAATGAAGAAGTGTGCGAGTGTGTGGTTAATAAATTCTCCTCCATTATTTGAACAAACAACTTTAATCGAACAAGAATATTGAGTTTGAATCATTTGGTAAAAATTCTTGAATAAAGAACCAACTTCACTTTTATGCTTCATAACATAAAGCCAAGTTAACTGAGTACAATCATCAATGAAGATCACAAACCACCGAACACCAAAGACAGTAGTAATCGGAGATGGACCCCAAACATCTAGATGGATTAATTCAAAAGGAAATGCACTTTTATTCAAACTAGAAGGATAAAAAGTTCGATGACTTTTTGCAAGAATACAAGTCTTACACTTAAAATCAGAAATTTTTAATCCACTAAATAGAGATGGAATCAGACTGCAAATAACCAAAGGAAACATGACCCAACCGCCGATGCCATAACCAAATCTTCTTATGTTTCTCACTGAAAATGCCTCGAACTTGATGAACACGACCTAGTGCAATGTCATCCACTTAGTAAAGCCCCAATCTCTTAGTACCACGCCTAATGATCTCCTTGGTCTGAATATCCGGAAGCAAACAAAAGGAAGAGAACATGAGCACGCAACAATCTAACTATTCGGTAACTTGCCCAATAGATAATAAATTATGGGACAAAACAGGAACAAACAAAGTTTTATGTAAAGAGAGTGTAGGAGTAAGAGTGATGGAACCAACCCATGTGACTGAGTTAGATTCGTAGTTGGCAGTAACCACACTTGTTTTGGTAGGAACAATCATAGAATGAAAAAAAGATTATGATCAGTAGCACCCGAATTGATAATCCAACCTGTATCTCGTTGGTCAGAAAGCACCTAAGCTTTTTCCTGGTTACCTTTGTAGTCAACAGGCTTTGGAATAGATAAATGAGACAGAACAGTGAGAGAATCATCAACTGAAGGAGGTGTCATGGACAAGATTGAGACAGTCAAGGTAGTGTCGGCGATCGGGCCGACGAAAGGCTGACTGGCGGCGGCGACAACAACTACACCGCTCTCGTCATTCTTTTTATTCTCATGCGCCGCCTTTCGTTGCTTCTGGGTTTTCACAAGATAATATAGAATGCGTTCAATGAACCGCTTCGGAAACCCATTCTTGTGAAAACACATGGCCTCTGTATGACAGTTCCCATTATAGTAATGCAATGCATGTTTTCTTTTTTCCTTAGGGGTTGGACGAGAAAAGAAAAACTAGTAGCAAGGGCTTTGGAAATTATTTTAGTAAAGGATTTAGTCTTTTCATCCTTCTCGAGCTTCGTCTCCTGGCGTTAGGCCTCTTTACGAACAAAAGCAAATTGACTCCTCCAATTTTAGCACTTGACTTAACCTCAACAAATCTCCTATAATTTTATCAAACTTATCATCTAGACCTACAAGAAAATCATAAATACAATCTTTATGTATCTTAGCCTGTCAAATCTTCATATCATCAGAGCACTTCATGTTAATTGGACAACGACGGTTTAGTTCCAACCAAACGCTCTTGAGCTCAACGAAGTAGGATGCAATATCACGACCTCCTTGAGTAATACATGTTGCTTTACAAAGTAATTCATAAATCTACGACTCATCAGACACGTCATAATATACATTTAGACTGTACTCTCGTAGATATCTTTAGTTGTTGGTAGATCTAAGAACAATTGTAACAAATCAGGTTCCATGGTCTTTATTAATCATTCTTTAACGATGGAGTCCTAAATACACCACGAATCAAAGCCTGGAGCGTCTTCCTCTACTTGAGCCACCTTTCTTGTCAGATTACCTCTTTTTCCTTGGCCTGACACATGAAGCAACATCATCTTCGACCAAGTGCTATAGTTCTTTCCATTCAACTGCTAGAAATATGCCTTTAAAGCTAATTAATAGTTAGAGTTAAAGACATCTTTGATAAAAAAAACATATTATGTTATCAATGGGCAAGAAATGTTGTTTTATACATTAAATCATCCTATATTATCTTTCAATATGTAGAACAACCATAGTCCAAGGAATACACAAGTGGATATGAGAGCTATGTAATGAGATTGTATACATAGAAACTTCTCATCATCCCTAAATCCTGAATATGTTCATGGTCATAGGAATATTGATTGGGGGTCAATATTCCGCAAAACCAGTACACACAGTATTGTCTCTATATGTAGGGAATGGCAAGGTCTCAAGTCATTAAGTGTGGAGACACATCGATATATGTGTAGGTGCTTGTAGAAGAACAAGTACATTGAACGCGATCCAAAGCATGAGTTACAGTATGGAAGTCTTTACTCACATGTCAAGTTGGAACTCATAAATTGCAATGGTTCAAACTAATCCCTAGATCTAAGGCTATGTTGTTAATCTTTGATGGCACTATACGGTCATGCTAAATTAGGCAAGCTTAAAGGTGCTCATCAGGATTCTCAATAGAGTTATGGAAGCAAATAAATGTACAACAAGGAATCTTTACTCTTAGTAAAAAAGAGAGAATACTCCAAGATATGATTGGTCAAATCTCTGCACAGAGTTGTGGATAAGACTTGAAAGAAGAAGTCTTCAAATCTTACCAAGATAATCATATAAAACGAATGATTCACATTAGGATATTGACAATCGGATTCCATGATCTAATAATGTGAATAAGGAGTATTTACATAAGAGAAAGATTCAATTGCACGATTGTTTGGGCCATAAATCTGCACGCACAGCCTAGCGCTGGAGGCCCAGGAAAACAAAGCTCAGGATCCAAGCAATTTGGGCTTTTTGTGCAAATTGGAATCAAGAGCCCAGATCAAAAAAACCCATTTCAAATTGTGGGCAGCCACCAGAGTCTTTTTAAGATTGGGCCAATTTCCAACACACCCAGTCCATTTCTTTTTCAGAAAAAGGGCCATAAGACAAAAACATTTGGGGCTTTTTTATCCACTAAAAAGAGACTAGCCCAGCCTTTTTACACCATCTAAATCTCGACCCCAGAAGGTTGACAAAATCATAAGATCTTTTTAAAAACAAACCCACGTGACTACCTGGCGTTGAAAAGTCAAAATTTTCAACTATTACAGAGAGGTTGATAAGAAATTAATGAAGGCGGGTTTTGCAGAAAGGCTTCCCTATTTTTACTTAGCCAAAAGAAGGTCAGAATTATTATATATACATATAGAGAAGCTCTGCACCAAAACAGGTGGCTTTTTCAAGAAATAAGCAGACTACGTTTTCAAAAGATAAGTAGGAAGTAGAGAGTTGTTCAGCTAGAAGATCAAAACTAACCATCACGGCAGTTTGAATTCCTACAAATAGCAGTTAAAATTAAAGAGGGATTAGGTTTTCTTTCAAGAAAAACAGGGAAGTGACTGCCTTAGGAACTGACTGTTGATGGTCTACTTGCCAGAATAGATAACTTCCCTTTTCTTGGACATTTGAAAATAAAAAGATCTTGTTTTTTAGAAATCTGCCGCCCATTTTAAAAAATTAAAAATCCCACTCCAGCATTTCCTATAAATATAAGAGAAGGTGAACAGAGCAAAGGACAGCCAAAAAATCAATCAAAAACAAAAACTCGAAATGATCACTTGATCTCAAAAACCTTCAAAACGCTGAAGTAATCAAAAGCTCATTGAGCCACAAGAAACAAATCAGCTACAACTCAGAATCTCTAAGCTTCAGTTCAGACTTAAAGAAATAAGTCATTCAAAACGAGATTTCTCTCGTTACAAATTTGGTTCAGTGTAAGCCAAATCTAGAGTTTGGGTTTTACAAATATGAAAATCTCAACAAATTTATGGAGAGCCCTGATTAAGCAGAACATGTACTACAGTGCAATTCCAGCTCAGTAATCCTCAAGTCCAACCACTTCTGCCAGTTCAAAAAGCCTTCCAGGGCTTGAAATAGATTAAAACTCTGCCAAACTTGAACATTGGTATTGATTTACTGCTGAAACTTAACAGTTGAAGTTGTTGATAGTCCAGTCCAACACATGCATATTCAGTCCAACCCGGATCAAAAGCAACTATCTAGGCAGAAATGGAAGCTCAGCTTTCTTTTTGTCTTTCTAGAGTTGGTTTTTCCTTTTTGAGTTTTGTAAAAGGCAGTTCTGCCTAAAAACAGTTCATTTTCTTATCATTTATTCTGGCCGGAACTACCAGTTTTGTATTGTGAAAAATTGTGAAGTCCTCACCAGTCTGAGGCAAGAAAAGAACTTACTTGGGAGATATTCCTCACCCAAATTCACAATCGCTTGTTTAGAAATCAGTAACTTGGGGGGCAAGTTATCTATTTTAAAGAAGTCTGCTTGGATTTTCATTGCTAGTAGTGGCATGCTCGAACATAAAAAAAATTTGACTTGTTGACCAGTTAAATGGTTTTTGAGCCAATGGGGAACTTTACCCTACCATCACAGGAGCAAATATAAAACGGGTGAACAATTTGGCATGCCCAGTGGGACTTCTCAGTATACATATTCCTAGAAAAATCCTGTAGTATATGAATATTGGAAGTTCTAGCTAGAATCCATGCTGTGCCATGGAAAGAGATTAAGTAGCTCTCCAGGAAGGACTAGAGTAAGAAGAAAGTGATGTTAGGCAATCAACTCATGACAGTACCAGGAGTAGACGTTCCAGGTCTGGCTCCAGAAGGTTGAACCAGATACAGGAGGCTGTGTTCCGGCAGGAGGCCACAGCATAGAGGAGCCAAGATATTCTAAAAAACATGACAGCCATGATGCATTGGCAAGTCAATAGGCAGTTCAGGAAGGACCGTGAGGCTGCTATTGCCAGAATTCCAAACCCAAATGTTGTGGTCCAGTAGCTAGACCTCCCTTATGGACCTCCACCAGGACTAGCATGGCAATACCATGAGAACCCTCTCATCACACAGATAGTTGGAATACCAGGACGTGGAGAAATCCAGGCTGAAGAGAGGGGATGTGCATTTCCCATCCAAGAACACGAGGCTCTAGTCCGTCTAGAAGGCTCTGCACTAGATCAGGCCCCCTAGAATCAGCCAGAACCTCCACCTATTCCACAACCTGAGGCACCAGCTGTGTTGCCTTACAAACCCAGAAGGATGGACCCCAATCCATTCTCTCCACTAGCAAGAGGCAGGAGAGGCAGGAGAGGCAGAGGGGGAATTAACCCATTTGCCAACAATGACAAGAACAAACCGGGGGCAAACTGGAGGAACCATCCAGACTTCGAAGAAGAGGAAGAACACAGGGAGG
This sequence comes from Prunus armeniaca, assembly GCA_903112645.1. NCBI lineage: Eukaryota > Viridiplantae > Streptophyta > Magnoliopsida > Rosales > Rosaceae > Prunus > Prunus armeniaca. The sequence continues at coordinate 14,232,795 of CAEKDK010000001.1, forward strand.
AAGTTCTGCCCAGGCCATATAGAATGGAGCACAGGATTGAGAACATGCAGCTAGAACAAGGGCGAAATCTGCATACTGTCAATGCTTTGAATGACATGGGGGCACTTCAGGGAAATGATGGAGCCCGAAGCCAGAAGAGGAGAAAGGCCTACCTATAAGAAGCCATATTCGGCTTACATTGATCAAATACCTCTATCCCCGAGTTTTAAAGTACCAAACTTCACCTTGTTCAACGGAGAAGACACCTATGCTTCATCAGTTGAGCATATAGGTAGATTTTCTGTCTAGTGCATAGCCATAGAAAATAACCCTCTGTTAAAACTAAGGCTTTTTGGAAATTCTTTCTCTGGACAAGCCTTCACCTGGTACACTAGCTTACTAGCCAATTCTGTTCAAACTTAGGAACATATGGAAAACGTCTTCCGTGACTACTATTTCAGGATCCAGCTAGAAGTCACCATCAGTGACCTTGCTGCCCTCAAACAGAGTAAAGATAAGCCTGCTCATGAGAAGAACTGCTCAAGGAAGAACAACAAAGGAGGAACTCTTCCAAAGGCACATATTACAAAACCCCATCTTCCTCAGTACATCTAGTTGAAGTAGAATCAGAAGAAGGCACAGAAGACTTGGAAGAAAGAGAAGTTGCAGTGGCAGAAATGACGAAGTTGAAACATCCCATCAGCTGCAAGGCTCTGACAAAGCCACCAAAGGACCAGAAGCCACCACCATTCATAGGAGGGTTTGTTCCAAATAAACCAACACAAAACAAGGTCTATTCCTTTGATCTAACCAAGGTTGATGCTTTGTTTGATGAGATGCTGCTACATAAGGCAATAGTGACACCCCACCAGTTGTCCAAGCCAGAGGAACTCAATGATAGACAATATTGTAGGTGGCACAACTCTTGGAACCACTCCACCAACAGTTGTGTTGTCTTCATGGATGTTATACAAGAAGGAATAATAGTAGGAAGGCTAAAACTGGCAGAGAACATGGTCAACTTGAATTGGTCGGAACAGAAAAGAGGCAAACTAATAGTAGAAGCCAGCACCAGCAAAGGCAGAAGAGTAATAAGGGAGGCTAATCAAAGGCCAAAGGCAACCATATCGGCTAGGGTAGTTCTGTGCAGCAAATGCAAGTGTGAAAGTGAGTTGGAGGTAACTCTGGATAGGCAAAACCAGCCTGCACCTAGCGTTTTTGACAGGATTGGAACATCACACCAACATGGACCAGTTCCGGCTCCACCTAAAGATAGAGCCAGACAGAAGGACTATATAAGGCCTGCGTAACACAGCAAAAGAATGACAGAGCAACCAAAGAAGGAGATACTAATTAAGATGCCTGGAAATGACAAGCCTTTGGCAACTATCATAGAAGGCAAATGGTATTCTGTTGGAAAGAGCGGTAGACCAACTTTGGAACTAACCAGAACATAGAAAATGAGAGTCTAAAGGCAATACTGCACCTTCCTAAAAACCAGGGATGACACACAGGTACTTCCAAAGACCAGTTCTGCCAGAAGAGCGAAAAATCCAGAAGCAGCTCCTCAGGCAAAACAAACAACATGTCAGCCACAAGAGCTGACAAAGATAGAATCTCCAATCCATCTTGCCTCATCCTCAGTCAATCAGCTTGAACCTTCACAGTCACGAGATGAATTCGAACCTATTCTAGTAAGAGAACAAGAAGATTGGACTGAAGAATATGAAGAAGAACAGTTGGACTACGAACCAGATTAGGCTCCTCGAAATAGGAGAGCAAGAAGACTGGACAGAAGAATATGGAGAAGAACAGATGGAGTATGATGGAGAACTAGATGAAGAAACTAAGGCTTTCGGTGCAGAATTAGAGAGCCTGTTGCAGGGTGATCTAGGCATTAATATGGTGTTTATCTTGCCAGAAAATTTCAGGGCAACAGAAGGACAAGAAAACACTATGGGGGGAGACGTGCTCTCCCAGGAAAGCTTTGAGTACAGATTGGCAGAGGTAGAGGAGGCGCCAGAAGAACAAACACTTACTGCCAAAGCAGGCAGAACTGCCATGAAAGTAGCCGCAGAACAGCTTTGTTTTTCCAAACCAACCAAATAGATGACCAATCACCTCAGACCTCTGTTCATAACAACAAACTTTGGGGGTGTTCCTATTCCCAAAGTGATGGTAGATGAAGGTGCAGCCACTAATCTTCTGCCTCACAGATTGCTGATCAAGATGGGCAGAACAGAGAATGATCTAATTCCAACATGCTTGATAGTCCAAATTTGCTGGGGGCATCACTAAAGCTCATGGAATCCTAGATGTCGACGTCATAGTTGGAACCAAGGAGTTGAAAATTGCATTTTTTGTGGTAGACACCACTTCTACCACTTACAATGCGCTGCTTGGCAGAGACTGGATCCACCAGAGTCTATGTGTCTCTTCCACTCTACATCAGCAATTAGCCCTTTGGTATGAAGAAGGTTTCATGAAAATAGTAGAGGCCGATCCACGACCATTTTTGCCTTTTGTCATGTGTTTTGAGGCCAGGTATTATCATGATGATCTTGGTCCTTTCACTTTCTTTGGAGTCAACCAAAACGGCCGCCCCCATGGTGTCACGGCCCAGAGACTCATTGAAGATGGTCTAGCCAATTCTCTCGGGGACTGGAATAGACCTTTTGTTCTGAACCTCCAGAACTCTGATGTTTAGTCCCAATCAACAAGAAAAGAATCGAGTTGCAACAATCCGATCTATTACAAAAAGATTGTTGATATATTAGGAAGAAAGGAAGCTCTTTATGTAGAATCTAGCCATCAATATGGCAGAATTCACCCGTGAGAGCACTGAAGAACAGGAAGACAGTTTACAGGAGGTAGTACTAGATTTTGCACCAACAGCACTAGATGACTCTTTACCAGAAGTGGAAGATCCATTACAGAGATAAACTTAGGGACAGAAGAGGATCCAAGACCCACTTTCATTAATGCATTGTTGAAAGAACCTCTCAAGAGTGAAATCATTGCACTTTTGCATGATTTTAGAGACTGTTTTGCTTGGCATTATCATGAAATGCTTGGATTGGATAGAAAATTGGTAGAACACAAGTTGCCAATCACAAAAGGCCACTTTCCAATCAAATAGGCCAGAAGAAGGATGTCCATGGAAATAGAACTGAAAGTCAAAGAAGAAATAGAAAGACTGGTCAAGGCAGGATTCATCAGACCAGCCATTTATGCTGATTGGCTAGCCAATATTGTGCCAGTTTTGAAAAGAAAAACAAGGGCAATTCGGATCTGTGTGGATTATAGAAATCTAAATGAAGCATCTCCCAAAGATGAATATCGTATGCAATACAAGATATAATCAGATTGTGGTGGCATAAGAAGACATTCATAAGACAACCTTCATGTGTCCAGGACATATAGGTGCTTTTGAATACACTGTAATGCCTTTTGGCTTGAGAATTGCGAGAGCCACCTATCAAAGAGCAATGAATTCTGTTTTCCATGACATGATAGGTCATTCAATAGAAGTATATATAGATGATGTGGTGATTAAGTTCCCAGAAGAATGAGATCATGTATCAAATCTGAAGAAGGCATTCCTAAGAATGAGACAACACAAGTTTAAAATGAATCCCAAGAAATGTGTTTTTGGAGTTCAAGCAGGAAATTTCTTAGGTTTCTTGGTCCACCAAAAAGGCATAGAGATTGATATAAATAAGGCAAAATCCATCATAGAAGCCCCACCACCTTGAAACAAGAAAGAATTGCTGAGTCTCCTAGGAAAGATCAACTTTCTAAGAAGATTCATATCCAATTATGCATGAAAAATCCAGTCTTTCTCCTCCTTGTTAAGGTTGAAGCAGGAACAGTCATTTAAGTGGGAGGAACAGCACCAGCAGGCCTTTGAGGAAATCAAACACTACCTCTCAAATCCGCAGTTCTGTCCCCACCAAAAAGAGGCAAACCACTCAAATTATATGTTTTTGCATCAGAAGTGTCCATTGGGAGTCTGCTAGTTCAAGATAACAAGGAAGGGAAGGAACAAGCAGTCTATTATCTAAGTAGAACTCTAACAGAAGTAGAAAGGACATATTCTGCAATTGAAAGACTTTGTCTAGCCTTATACTTCACTGCTGTAAAACTCAGACACTACATGCTACCATTCACCATCTACATCATTGCCAAGACAGACCTAATCAAATACATGTTAACAAGGCCAATGTTGAGACGCAGAATTGGCAAATGGACTCTGGCTTTGACCGAATTTGCTTTCAGATATGTTCCTCAAAAAGCTGTCAAAGGACAAGCTGTAGTAGATTTCCTAGCCGATCATCCAGGGGAAGAGATTGAGAACATGGATTCCTTGGATATAAAAAACGCAGATTTATTGACTAGAGCTCATACTTGCCTTAACAATCCCATCTATTCAGTTCACCTCACACCTTGGAAACTGTACTTTGATGGATCAAAGACAGATGTAGCCTCTGGGGCAGGGATTGTTTTGGAGGATCCACTGGGGATCGTACACTGTTATTCTTTCCAGCTAGATTTCCAGTGCACCAACAACAGGGCTGAATACGAGGCTTTAATCATTGGCCTTGAAATGCTAGTAGAATTAGGAATCCAATCTGTGGAAATGTTGGGAGATTCTATGCTTGTGTTAAAGCAAATTGCTGGAGAATACAAGTGTCTAAATCCTTCTCTAGCGGTCTATCTGGTAGCAGCCATAAATCTCTTGACAAAATTCAGGGAAGCTACTTGGGAACATATCCCAAGAGAAGAAAACTGTGCAGCTAATGAAATGGCTCAGATAGCAACAGGGGTACAAATGCCTGAAGACTGTGTGCAAAGGATCATCAAGGTATAGGAAAGAAAAGTCTACCATCTGTTCTGACTAGAGGAATGGAGATAGATGTCAATTTTGCCATAATCACTGAAGATGACTAGAGAACTCCCATCATAAATTACTTACAGTATCCAACTCTGCCTTCTGAAAAAAGAGTCAAAATCATGGCCTTAAACTACCTTATGTGGAGTGGAGATTTGGTATGAAAAAGCAAAGATGAGTTGCTTTTGAGGTGCTTAGGGAAGAAAGAGTACATGAAGGTCTTTAGAGAAACCCATGAGGGAATCTGTAGAGCTCATCAAGGTGAAAGGAAGATGTGCTAGTTAATTAGAAAGGTATGGCTACTTCTGGCCATCCATGATGAAGGATTGCATTGAATATTCCAAGGGATGTGAGGCTTGTCAAAGGCATGGTCCAATCCAGTAGGCTCCTTCAGTTCCCATGAATACAATAGTTAAGTCATGACCATTCAGAGGATGGGCAATGGATCTCATTGGCAAGATTTATCCAGTCAGTAGCAAACATCACTGTTTCATCATTGTAGCTACAGACTATTTCACCAAATGGGTAGAAGCCAAACCTGTTAAATCGACCACATATCAAGAGGTCATCACCTTCATAGAAGAGCAAATTATACAAAGGTTTGGCATTCCAGAATCAATCACAATTAACAGGGGATCTTCTTTCATATTTGGAGATATGCTAGATATGGCAGAAGCATTCAAATTTAAGCTACTTCAATCCACTCCTTATTATGCTCAAGCTAATGGACAGGTAGAATCAAGTAACAAGGTGATCATCAACATTATTAGGAAAATGCTTGAGAAAAATCCAAAGCAATGGCAAGAGAAATTATAAGAAACTCTGTGGGCATATAGGACTTCAAAGAAATAGGCAACTGGCATGACCAAAAAAGGTAGCCTTGGTCTTAGAACTCAGTCCAACCCTAAGCTTGTTCTGCATCTCTCTACATTCTTCCAGCTGTTTTTGGAGTTTTTCAATTTGCCTCTCCAACTTATTGACAGTAGCCTTGGCTTCTTTGTAACCTGCAACCATCTGGTCCAGTGCTGCGTTCTGTTTTGCATAATCGGCCAAGTTGGCTTCATGAGTAGCCTTCCAAAACTCAGAGGTTTTGAAGGTGTGCTTGAGATCCTCATAACGATCATGAAGGTTGAGCACATCTCTGGCCCAGCCAAGGCTCATCTCAAGTATAGGCTTAGGAGCCATGTTCTGTCCATGCAGTAGGTCCAGGTCTTTCATCAATTGGTCAACAGCTTCTCTGTTCTCATCCAGTTCCAGCTCAGTGGATTGCCAAATCTTCACCCTCTTCATTGCCTTATCCACTGCCTTGGACTTAGCCTGGCTAGGAGTGGAGCTAAGCTTCTCTAGTTTGTCCAGTTGGGCATCTAAGTCCATAGCTTCAAACTTTGCCAATTCTGAATCAGCAAAGGAGGCTGTGGTAGATGAACCTGGAAGAGAATGGATAGGCATTTGCAGAAAAATATTATAAGTCAACACCAGGCAGAATCAGAAAAGAAAGAAGGCCACAACACAGTAATACTTATAGCTAGGATACGAGGCTTCAAAGGGCTGGTCATCACTGCCAAAATCCCAACAGTTCTGGGCACTTCTACTTGGAAAGACTGATAGTTAAAGAAATAAAGACGGGACAGAACTGCAGGAAGCAGACAGAGTTAAAATAAGATCAGCAAATTACCACAAGTCTAGGAATAGCAGCAACCACCTCCACTTCAGATTCTAGGACTGCAACAGGAAGTTCTGCCTATTCCACAGGCTCTGCTGCAGATTGCTCCGCCTACTCCTCATATACTAGAATTGCAGTGGAGTGTTCTGCCTTTGCATCATCGAAAAGGGCCAGCTCTGAGCTGGTTAGTTATGCCCTTGGGGTCTCCTGCTACTTCAGCGCTAGAGCGATACTCTTTGCAATCATTTCAGCATGAATCTCCTCTTACAGACAGACAGAAGTCAGAAGTTAGAAGAAGAACAGACACAAAAGTTTATACAGTAATAATAGAGGCTCACCTCTTCTTCAAACTCTTTGTTCTTCTCTTTTAAAAAGACATCACCTTCTTCTGGTTCCTTCTCCTGCTCTACAGCTTCAAAGGACTCCCTTAGCTCTTCATCTGTTCCAGAAGTGGTTGTGGGAGCTGTTGCAGGTTCTTCTGTGGCCACATACTCCACCACAGTCCTCTTTCTAAGTCTTTTTGACTTAGTAGAAGGGGGAGGAGGACTTTCAGCTACAATAAACAGGCAATGAATGATTAGAACAAAAGCTGAATTGAATTATGACATAGCATAGCAAAATCAAGAAGGCTCAAACTTTCAAGATTTACCTGAAGTCTCAGGCTGGACAACACTATCATGGACTGGAGCAATCTCTTTTCTCTTGTTCCTTCTGCCAGAAAGAGTTGCCTCAATAGCTAGTTGTTCTGCCAGAGTTTCATCCTCCTTATCTCTGAAGGGAAGCTCCAAATCTCCGGCAGCAATGATAGAAGTGACTGCACAGGAAACAAACAAGTCAGAAGTCAATCCAGCAAGAAAATAATAGAAGGAACAGAATGATGGAAAACTTACCAATCACTTCTCCAGAATGGATAGCTTGGCCTCCAATATTCTTGGTCAAAGAAGGATCTGTGACAGACAGAGCAAAGTTGTTAAACATCATCACAGGGGTTAGAATGAGTAAAATACGGACAGAATTGAGAATCTACCTTCTATAACTTGAGCATTGATATCGTTAATGGTCTGCACCATGAATCTATGAGTTTCCTCTCCTGCATGAACAATTCAAGAATCCCAACCATCAAAAAGCACTTTTAGGGCAATACTCGAGGCAGGAAGACCTTGGAATCAAGCGTTCCACCATGTATCAAACTCAGCAGTACTGCATGAATTCATTCCCAGGATGGATAAAAGGCATCTGCACTGTTATTTATCTTGTTCAGAGCACACCTGGCATCCTTATGCACTTCCAAATCATCTGAATCCCTCCAGGAAGTGGCCCGATTACAGCTTCTATAGGATTTTGGTGGAATAAGCTAAGGGTAGCCAAGTTGTCTTGCGCAGAAGTTGGGATGGTACACTTCTGCCCCGAAGTGATAGTTAGGAGGCTTCCCACCTCCAAAAGACAGGTCCCTTGGCAGTGTCACACTTAGGAACTTCTTCCTGAAGTCAAATATGGTCACTTCTTCCTCTGGTTCTTTCTCAGATAGTCTGAATCTAGGTTGAAACCAAGGATATGTTCTCATGATCACCACCTGCCACTAAGCTGCAGATCTCTTAGTGCAGTTCCCGAAGAACATCAGGTACTCTTCAATTAAGCATTTTGGCACTTTTGTTGACATCAAAGGAAGAGCCAGAACTTGGTCTTCGAGCAGGACTATATCCGGAAATCTCAACTATGGAAAGTAGACTTGCAGCCAGATTTGGATCATCCAGACTGCACCTGGAGCAGACAGGTTCAGGGGATTCTCCGAGGTGGCAATATGTAGATTCTTGAATAAATGGGCCAGAATAGTAGGCCCAAGCCCGACGTTAGTATGGTTGGCAGTGCTTCTGCCAAATGCCAATATTCGAGCAGAACTGCTGATGAATGATTTGGGAAAACAAATTGGTTTAGCTAGTACAGAAGGAATAACATATGATGCTGATCCTTTTCGTTTTTAGCGCTGAACTTCCTCAAGTAATTAGATAAGGAGCAGTTCTGGTTAATTGTGGCTGGAGAAATAGTGAAAGGCTTGGCTAGTTTTTCTTGGTTCTTTCTCCCGTGATAGTCACCAACTGCATCCACAGGTCTTCCATGGGGTCTGAAGCCAAAAATCTGAGCCATATCCAGCAGAGTTGGAGCCATATTGCCAACACGAAAGTCAAACGTGTTGCTGGCAGAATTCCAGAAGAAGCAGAGGGCAGCAGCCAGAAGATTTTCATCTCTATTGATAGACTGCTTGGACAGAAGGATTGCGTCATAAATTCCAGCCCTCTTCTAGTGAGCTCAATACCTTGGAAGAAACCTGTCAATCTAGTCTACCCATTTCACTGCACTATTTCTCACTTCACTGGAGGGAAATGAGCGGCTTATATTCTTGTTGACCCAAGTATGAGAAGCTAGGGTAGAAGAGCTCTCAAAACATAGAGGAGCTTTAGCATCCTCTTTAAACAGTTCTGCCATTTTAGTAGGGACAGAACCAAACCAATGAGGGCCTAGAACCAAGGTGTTTTCAAAGGGGTGAAGGACATTTTCATCCAGATTCTTTTGGGCAAAAGGGTGAAGCTTGCTCCGGACTTCAATTGCATGCTTGTCAACACCAGCCCCAGAAATGTAAGCAGGAGGAAGAGAGGAGGAAGCCTTAGTATGGGTTTTTGGAGACGACATTTTCAAAATACGAGCGAAAGAGAGGAATCGAAGTTTGGTTGCAGGAAGGAACAGGGGAGTTTGAAACAAATCAAAGTCTGAAAGAGTTAGGTTTTCAGATGAACAGGAGCTAGGGGTTTGAATTTCTTTTAAAAGACTAGAAACGTGAGAAGAAGAAGGTAAGGCGTCATCTATTAATGGCTAGCTAGTAACTAACTAGTAACTACCCAGTTTCCCACGAAGTCTAGCTCAGTAGACAAGACGTGGCAGACATAGGTTAATTGAAATGGAAGAGAATGGCGTGCAACATTCATGGCCAATTGATTCAATCTGAACCGTTAAAAATTGGAAACCGTCTCCAGAAAAACAGTTCAGATTCAAGGGGGCATTGTTTGGGCCATAAATCTGCACGCATAGCCCAGCGCTAGAGGCCTAGGAAAACAAAGCTCAAGATCCAAGCAATTTGGGCTTTTTGTTCAAATTGGAATCAAGAGCCCAGATAAAAAAAACCCATGTCAAATTGTGGGCAGCCACCATAGTCTTTTTAAGATTGGGCCAATTTCCAACACACCCAACCCATTTCTTTTTCAAAAAAATGGTCATAAGATAAAAACATTTGGGGCTTTTTTATCCACTAAAAAGAGACTAGCCCAGCCTTTTTACACCATCTAAATCTCTAATCCATAAGGTGGACAAAATCATAAGATCTTTTTAAAAACAAACCCACGTGACTACCTGGCGTTGAAAAGTCAAAATTTTCAACTATTATAGAGAGGTTGATAGGAAATTAATGAACGCAGGTTCTGCTGAAAGGCTTCCCTATTTTTACTCGGCCAAAAGAAGAAGGTCAGAATTATTATATATACATATAGAGAAGCTCTGCACCAAAACATGTGGCTTTTTCAAGAAATAAGCAGACTACATTTTCAAGAGATAAGTAGGAAGCAGGGAGTTGTTCAGCTAGAAGATCAAAACTAACCATCATGGTAGTTTGAATTCTTACAAAGAGCAATAAGAATTAAAGAGGGATTAGGTTTTCTTTCAAGAAAAACAAGGAAGTGACTGCCTTAGGAACTGACTGTTGATGGTCTACTTGCCAGAATAGATAACTTCCCTTTTCTTGGACATTTGAAAATAAAAAGATCTTCTTTTTAAAAAAATCTGTCACCCATTTTAAAAAGTTTAAAATCCCACTCTAGCATTTCCTATAAATATAAGAGAAGGTGAACAGAGCAAAGGACAGCCAAAAAATCAATCAAAAACAAAAACTCAAAATGATCACTTGATCTCAAAAACCTTCAAAACGCTGTAGTAACCAAAAGCTCATTGAGCCACAAGAAACAAATCAGCTACAATTCAAAATCTCTAAACTCCAGTTCATACTTAAAGAAATAAGTCATTCAAAATGAGATTTCTCTCGTTACAAATTTGGTTCAGTGTAAGCCAAATCAAGCAGAGTTCGAGTTTTACAAATATGAAAACCTCAATAAATTTATGGAGAGCCCTGATTAAGCAGAACAGGTACCACAGTGCAGTTCCAGCTCAGTAATCCTCAAGTCCAGCCACTTCTGCCCCTTCCAGACGGAAGAGTTCCCAATTCTGCTAGTTCAAAAAACCTTCCAGGGCTTGAAATAGATTAAAGCTCTGCCAAACTCGAACGTTGGTATTGATTTACAACTGAAACTTAACAATTGAAGTTGTTGATAGTCCAATCAAGCACAGGCATATTCAGTCCAGTCGGATAAAAAGCAACTATATAGGCAGAAATGGAAGCTCAGCTTTCTTTTTGTCTTTCTAGAGTTGGTTTTTTCCTTTTTGAGTTTTGTAAAAGGCAGTTCTGCCTAAAAATATTTCACTTTTTTATCATTTATTTTGGCCGGAACTACCAGTTTTGTACTGTGAAAAATTGTAAAGTCCTCACCAGTCTGAGGCAAGAAAAGAACATACTTGGGATATATTCCTCACCCAAATTCACAATCGCTTGTTTAGAAATCAGTAACTTGGGGCGCAAGTTATCTATTTTAAAGAAGTCTGCTAGGATTTTCATTGCTAGCAGTGTCATGCTTGCACACAAAAGAAAGTTGACTTGTTGACCAGTCAAATGGTTTTCGAGCCAATGAGGAACTTTACCCTATCATCACAAGAGCAAACATAAAACGGGTGAACAATGATCATTCCAATTTGAATAGGTTCTTTCGTAACGTCTCATTAATATGAAGAATTAAATCGTGAAATTTAATTCGTATATCATCTCTAAGGAGTTAAGTCAACCAACTACCTTCCTAAAGGGAACTTACGGAGTTGCACACCCAAAGAATGTGATTAGAGGTATAAATAAGGAGAAATGAAATGAGGAGACACAAGTCAATGGTTGATAATCAAATGTCAAAGTCAACGGTCAAAAGTCAACATATTGACTAGAGCAATTGACCAAAGTCAAATAGTTTGACCAGGTCAATTAAGTAAGACTATAATTATGGAATTAATATTGACATCTAGAAATATTGGATTGGGCTTTTAAATATGATATAAAAGGAAAGGGACAAAATAGCCCAAAATGCTATTGGGCCCAAGGGATAAGTGGTATAAGATGACATGACTCATGGACCAAATGGAGCCCCAAATAGCCACCCAATTGCCTTTTGTGTTGTCCTATATAAGGTAAGTGTTGGAGAAAACCTAGCTAGGGTTTTTAGTTTCCTATTTTGGTTGATGAGTGATCATCTTTGTATCTCATCTTCCATAAACCAAAAAATTGGTCCAATTAAGAAGTAGACTAGCATTTGGTGTGGTGAGGTAGAGGACTCCAATCTTGGAGCCTTAAGGTGAAGGAGTCAAAATCAAGAGAAACAAAAGGTCTTTCCAACAACGGTGTTCATTCTTGAGAAATCAAGAAAATGTCATCAAGGGTAAAGGATCTATTCCCTTTTTTCTTTTTCTATTTTTGTTCAAAGAGACTAGGCTAAGATACTTGGTTTAAATGAAAAAGGTTTAGCTCAACTAGTATAAACAAAATGAATCCGCCATTTAGATGTTGTATAGATTGTGGCTAAAATTCATTTCCTATGCATTAGATACATGTTTCCTTCATCAACAGTGTGGTGAATGGGGCAGCGGAATTATTATTGCGAATTGTAACAATTGATTGCACCATATCAAGATTTTTGCTAGTTTCTGAAGCACTGGATTTTGTGACTGCGGTGGGGGTGTCTGGGGTATATTCGAAAGCCATGGAGGAGAGAGATCAAGGTTGGATAGGTTGGTGTTGTAGGACTTTTTGCCGCACTAGGTTTTGGATGACAATGGCTTTGCCGCTGTTTTGTTGCAGATAGTTTTTTTTTCTCTGTATTCAGCGCTAGAGGATGTCCATGGGTAGGGTTTGTATTTTTGTTTGAGAGACGAGGGTTAATTTGGCTCTAATACCAACTCAAACTAAACACAAGATTGAATAATTGTGATTGATATTATATTTCTCCAAGTGGAGGATATATATACAAGTTGACTTTCCCTACAAGGAAAAGTAATTAGCTAATTACAGGGAATCCTAACTAGGTAATGTGAATTACACCAGGAAATCAAGGTTCACGGGATTCGTGAATTATGGCTCATGCCAACAGTAACCACTATAGTTCTTAGTTTAATAAACCCTACACATAAGTTGTCCTTTGTTTTTATTTTGAAAGAAATAAAATGAGAAACTTGTTTTTGATAATTGTGTTTGTTTTTTTTTTTTTTTTTTTTTTTTTTTTTTTTTATTTTATTTTAAAATGAAATAAATTTTTTAGCAATTTGGACATTGTTTGATTAGGACTCGTTTGGAAGTGGTCCTTTGTGAAGCTCTTAGGTCAGTATCATTTATGCTAGTAGTGCTTCTACAAAGAAGCAATTTGTCGGTTGAATGTCACATATACAAGTGCTTTTACACTGCATAAAAGTGCTTTTGATATTTTGTTGCGTGTTTGATTGCCATAGTATCTCAAAAAAATTCTAAGAATCCCAAAATATTATAAGAAACTTAGGATATAAAAATTGATAATTTTTTGAAGAAATAAAAACACTACTTAACAAAATTATAAGAAGTGCAAAATGAAAAAGATGAACTTCACCAGGTATAATTTATAATCATTTTTTAAAAATAAAAAAGAAACTAACTAGACATAAGAAGATTTGCAATTCTCTCGTGTTCGTCATCCATCTCTCGTCTATGGGTTAAATTTGTTCTTCAACCATCTCTTCCCCTCCATTAACTCCTGACTCGCCAGAGGGAACTAGCTCATCATTGTCATCACAAGGTTGATGAATGGAATATTGTGGGAATGGTGTTGTGTAGAGATTTCTAAAAAATCTACAACCAAACTTTGAGTATAAATCACCTAACAAGCTATATCTAATATGAAATCAAAGTAAGAGAGGAAGCATTAAATAAACTAGGGATTCATGCAAGTCTCATTTGGTCCAAATCTTGATAAGTCTATGAAAGTGTGCACCAAAGACTCTCTAAATCCTATTTGAGAGAAAGATAAGATGTTCACACTCTTGGAGTGAATCTTAAAACCAAGAATGGTGTTCAAGTAGAGGGAGTGGTCCCTTTGTTGTTAGCTCTCCCTTTGATGTCACAAGAGTGACAAAAATACCCCCAAGCCTTAGTGTAGCCACACCCCCATTTGTGTGTCATCTTTTTGCTATCTTGGTCCAACACATTAATCCTATAATGTGTCACATATGTGCCTAAGTCCATATGGTCAAATCCCTTTTGAATTTCCAAGTCATATGGGATCTTTAATTAAAGTTTTATAACTTTAATTGAATAATTAAATTAATCTAATCAATTTAATTACTCTAATGACTTAACTAATTTAATCACTCACTTGTCTAATGAGTGTTGGTCCCGGTCATCCTTAGTTGACCGTGTCAAGTGTCGGGTCAATTGTTTGAGCTTTGACTTTTGACTTTCACATTGACTTTGACCAAGTCACAAAATCATTCATTCTCTTCTTAATTTCCCAATCGATTCCTTTTCAGTGTGCGATCTTATAGTTTTTAATTAGTGAGGTAGTGGGTATGAATGATTCACTCTGAATCAAGTGTAAATTGTATCCCTTCATACAATTCTCCTTATTGGCGAAGGCTAATTATAATTAGTCCTTGCTTCCACAAGCCATGAGTGACACCTAGTAGTATGTCATGGCTACCCAAGCTAAAAGAATTCATTTAGAGAACCTAGTTAGTTTGTGATTACAATGCAATTCGATCCTTCTCTAATTCAATACTCTATGCCATATTCTTGGGATATGGTAAACTTGTGTCAAAATCCCTAATATGACATCTCTAGATTATAATGTTTAATTTGATGAAATTGCAAACGTACTTGTTTCAATTTCCATCCAATACTTTGGCTAGAGATTCATGAATCATATATTTAGAGTATTCTCTCTTCTTACTAAGAGCAAAGATTTCTTGTTGTACATTCACCTGTCTCTGCGTACACACTAAGAATCCTGAGGAACACTTTTAAGTCACATCATTTTGATACGACCGTATAATTCTCTCAAAGAGAAACAACATATACACAAGACAAATGTGATGTCTCAGGTCTAAGGATTAATTTGCATTATCACAACTTAGAATTCTTTGTTTGACACTTGTGAGTAAGACTTCCATACAAGAATTCTAGAGTTGATTGCGTTCAGTGGACTCCATCTTCTATAGAGCACCTACACATCTGTCTCAATGTCTCTACACGAATGACTTGAGACTAGTCATCCTCCCAATTGAGCAGACATAATGTGTACCAGTCTTTGCGGGTCACCATTGTCCAATTAATGATCCTATGACCAGGAACATTTTAGGATACGATATTTATATGTATGGAAACGTCTCGTGCATCTAACTTCTTTACAACACTTTCCATTTATATCTTAAACCATGGACTTGTTACTTTGTGTACGTTATGTATCTAAAGCAACGTTCTTGCCCCTTTGATTATTATATATTATTTCCTTAGAGTTATCCATTTTATATTGGCTTCTAGGGCATATATCTAACAGTTGAAACTCTTGATCTGTCATTAAATGACATCTTATAAAGTTGTGAATAGCCATTGAACAACAACTATAGGAAAGTTATGCATATGTTGTATCATTCTCCAACTATTTTTCCAAACACCAAAAGTTCTTTCTATTCTGCATCTTAAGGATGAACGCCTGTGGTTAAATATTTCTTTCTTCCCTCTTGGTTAACTTCCACATCGAAAATCAAGAAGATGATATTGCTCAACCTTATATGGCCCTACATATCCTTTCATTTGTGGATAGCCTGAATCCACTAGATAATATTTACCTATAATAACAAAGAACAACATAAGCATCATTTACTATATCATAAATTAAAACATATTTGATTTGGAGGAAAAAAAAAGATGGATTTAGTTACCAGTAGGTGGATGAGGAAACTTTAAAATTGGTCTTCGTAAGGCCTCTATGAATATTCGTGCATCGTGAACAACACTTTCCCATCCAGCCCACACAAATGTAAAACACATTAAAATCACATACAACCATAACACTTTGGGTAGTGATACCTTTTCTTCCAATATAGAGTACTTGTCTTGCTCTAGGCATGACCACTGGTATATGTGTCCCATCAATTGCCCCTATGCAATCTTTGAAGTATGGCCAATATTGATCATCAACTTTTATTTTACCCAAAATTCTCCTAAAATGAGGGTCTTGTGGACTTATGATATAACTAGCCATGAGACAAACAACATCTAAAATTATCCCAAATCACTTTGACACTATCTCACCAGAATGTTGGAACCTTTCTTGGACCATTCTATAAGTGAACCCATGACCTAAAATGATGAGGAGCCTCAACTACTAGTATATCTCCAACTTCTTTCAAATCATATGCACCTGTAAGTGTCTCTAACAATTTTATGAAGACATGTTTTTCCATCCTAAATTGTTCATAGCACCTTATCTTGTGACCATTTAAAACATCCATGACCCATTTATCGGTTAGCTTGTCACATAATTTGTCTTGTGACCATTTAAATTTTCATGGCTTGTCACATAAATTGTTCATGGCACCTTATCTTGCGACCATTTAAAACATCCGTAACCAAGACTAAATTTAAACTTTCTTACTCCTAAGCCACATAATTTGTCGGTTGGTTTGCCTCATTGCAACAAACATCTCTCTATTCTTTCTTTCAGTCAAGACATATGCAGCTTTCACGAAAACCTCATCATCCTCAACAATTTTATGTATGCCTTCTACAACTTGCATCACTTCTTCAATGCTACGTACAACCAAGCATGTCGTTATTTCTAGAACTTCGATTTGCTACTGATTCTAAAATATAATATAATCGTTTTATCACCTTCTCCCCAACTGTAGGTTTCTTACCATCCCTTTTTCTTTTCGTGCTTTATCTTGTTGGAAAGTTTCAATATTAGGAAAGTATCAACATCATCAATATTATCAAGCCCATCATTATACTCCAGACCATTCTCCAAGCTATAGTCACCATCTTCATTACTATTTTCTGTTTGACGAGGTAGTACATTCTCAACATCATGTACAGAACCTTGTGATGTTGCCCAAGCTCCATCACTCGTGACATCAATATCCCTAAATAAAATATCTAATTGATCAGCATCTTTCAATCCACATGTTCGAAATTTTGATGCTTCGGGATTCTCCTACAATAATATTAACTTAAATGAATAAGTTCTTACAAAACTATGTATATTAGCTTCAAGTGGGAGAAATATAACACAATTGTATGACAAGAAATTCACCTTCACTTTTTATGTCCCACCATTCATTGCTAGCATTGTTGGTTTTCTTCACAGGATCACATCCTAGACCAGTCTATTTTCCAACCAATGATGTCCACAATTGCCATTCTTTCTTAAGTCCAGTCCATTTGTTCTTGAGTTGCTTTTGAGAATAGGTCCTTTGAGTCAACTCACTAAATTTCCTTACAACATTTTTCCATCCTTTCTTACTAAAATGGCCACATGATCGATTTCCATCTATTGTCTCAACAACACAAATTTTGATAAATGCATCAAAAGCCTCATCATCCCAATAGCCTTTCCTTGTTTCTTGCTTTCTTCTCCACATTCATCTTGTGATGACTTATCCAATTTATTAGACATTATTCTATTAAGAACATTGGACAATGAACACAAATTAAATGAAAACTTAAGCAAGTTGCACATGCCTTGCAAAACATAAATGACAACTATGTGACAAGACAAGAAACATTTTGTTATTAGAGTAAAACAAGAAAAAATGATCAACTATGTTATTCATGCGTGCAATTGTAGTTTCATTATTGAAAGAAGAAAAAAAAAGATACATAATACATAGTTTTTTTTGTGATCAAATCTGAACTCATAAAACCAAAATAGGAGGGAAAAGATGTAAAAGCAAGGTCATGAAACTCAACCCGTTACAACAATACAAATATAGAGACCAGAAAAGAGAAGTTCAAACTAAACCGAATAGATTTGAAACATGAGGGCATATTGTGTGAGTGGGCAACTTTGGCAATAAACAATTTGGCTTATGGCTATCACCAAAACAATTAACATATCAATGATAAGAGTAATATGAGAATAAATCTTGGGAAGAAATTGAAACATTCACAACAACTGAACAAAGAGAAACAATCAATTCTGGTTCACCATGAACAGAAAAAGTGAAAGGCTTACCTTTGAAGAAAATAATATAGTTCACACTTATATCTATAAACCATAGTCTAAAATATCGATGAAATATCGAGGATATTATAGTTTTTTAGGATGACGAATATTTCGGAACGTATCCATATACATATCGTATAAATATCGATAATATCAACGATAATATCGATGTCGATAATTTTGCTCACACTTCAGAAATATTTTGTCATAATATCGCTGTAATATTGATGTAAATAAAAAAAAGGGAAGGGGGGGGGGGGGGTGACACAAAGCACACAAGCAAAGGGGATACAAACACTTGCCATTTCACTTCTCCAACGCATTAACCACCATGATGCTTATATTTTTGTGATAATATGCTAAAATATGTATATGTATATTGTTTTGTTTTGAACTATTTTTGCAAGAATCAGATTTTCACATGTGAGTTTTTGACCTTTCCTTTTGGGATGGAATCGAGCGGCTCATGGAAAGAATCCGAGACCCAATCTTCAAATGATTTTGCTTATGGACAACGTCAACCAATCTCAGATCCATATGAGTGACATGTTAACAATTACATGCAAAACTATTTTGGGGATTTATCATTTGATGACTACTCTTCACAATACACTTACTCTACACATAAAGATGATGAAGATAGTAAAAAATTTGAACCTCATAGGGACTCTATGTGGTACTAAGTCACTCATGCATATTACCATGTAATGTATAAAGTGTAAAATATTGTAGTAAATCATTATATATAAATGATTATAGTGAATTTAATATTCTTTCATTAATTACTATATATTTTCTACACTCACAGTGTTTGTCAGTTCGCTATATAATTGTGGGGGCTTTTTCATTCCAGCAGCTTGACAAATGGGCTTAGGCTGCTGTAAAGAGAGGATGGATAAAGTTGCCCCTGTGCATGCGTTCAAGAATCAGGCCCCAAGAGTGCTTCGAAAGGTTCTTGGAGCCTTAGGAAGCACCTTGGTTTCCTTCACCAACAAAACCATTAGTTACTTATAGATAAATATTATGGCTTGGCATGAGAAACTTGTGGCATGGGAGTTAAGCATTTGTGAGTTTAGCATGAGAGAGAGAAGGCTTGGGTTTCCTACGAGAAACAGAGGCTCAAAGTAAGGGGAAGAGAGAGTTTTTGGGAGAATTTGTTGAGGGGAGAGAGGAAGAGATGAGGGAAGAAAAGTGGGTGGTTTGAGCAATTTTCTGGCAGCTTGACGAAAGCTTCGTCAGGCTCTGGAATGGCCTGCTAGAAGAGAAGATGGGAAGAGATGAAGGAATAGGGCTCGAAATTGAAGGATTCTAGGGATGAGAGGTGATGCATGCTTTCTCTGGATGAGGTTGCTTGCCTTTAATGAGTTCTTTTGTTAGGTAGAAGGTACCTCCTTTTATAGGCGCTGGAAGCTCCTTCTCCCAAGAAACCCTAGCTGGTTCATCCCAAATCAGCCAAGTCTCCCCCTCAATCTCTCTTCTCTTCCTTTGATTCATCCTTATTTTGTGAAATCCTTCTCAGTCCAAACAGAGACAAGATTTTTTGAGGCTCTAGAGCCTTCCCACAGCTGTCCCTGCAACCATCTCCTATTTTGAGATACCCTTTCTCTTTCTTTTCTCCTTCATTTTATTGCAAGAGCTGGTGGGAGAAATGAATGGGTAATGGCACTGGTTTGAAGGGTGTTTTGCTCAAGTATCCTTTGGTTTTTTTGATGGCCTATGTTGGGATTTGTCTTTGGCCATGTGTTGGAGATTCCCAATAGCCTACGCAAGTCTCTATCCCTTGGTTTTATGTCATGGTTTTAGCCATGTGCTGGAGACTTTCGTATTTTTCTAAGTCACTTGGGCCATTTCCTAAGGTAATGGGCTAGTTTACTAAGGGGATGGGCCAACCTTCGAGAGTGATGGACTATTTTTTACTAAGGTGATGGGCCAATTTTCTAAGGTAATGAGCTACCTTTTTCTCTTTTTCATGCTTACCCACATATTTGGGCTCAAGAAATGGGCTAGAGTTTTGGAGCTCCCAAGCAGCCCAAAACTTCTACTTCTTGGCCCATCAATAGGCCTCGTGAATGTCCGTAACCATTCTTTTGGAGCAGTGAATGTCCCTAAACCCTAAACCCTAAACCCTAAACTCTAAACCCTTCTTGAAAAAGCACTTGGGAGTGCTTCCTGAAGAAGCACATGGCAAGTGCTTCTCCAGAAAGCACTTCGATGGCCTAGAAGAACTTCTAAACTTGTCTGCCTAGGCTTTGAATCTCACCCAAAGTGCTTCTACAATTTTTGCCAAACACCATCTTTAAAAGATAGAAGTGGTTTTACCCGTTTAGAAATGATTTTCGCTGCTCCAAAAAAATTCCCAAAAGAGCTAATAGTTTGATAACTGCCTTTTCTTTTGTTTTTATCTTTGATCTTTTTTGGGTCTTTTTCATTTTCTAAAATGCTACTCCAATACCTAGCTATAGGAACATCTTAAATTGTCTTTGTTCCTCCCTTGTCTCAACCATGCTTGCAAAGAATCGGTAATTAATAATGATAGTGGTGTACAATTTGGTTCCGTCCTTTGAAAATATGGTTTTTCCAAAATGTTGCTGTTAAGTACAAAAAAAGATGAACTCACGCGTACCAAGAATCTAGTATTTTATACATATTTTGTTAACAAGGCTTTTTGGGAGTGATGGTCCCTCCAACTCGATTAGTTTCGCTTGTTCCTCAACTCCACTTCTTCTAGTACCGTTGGTCTTGCCATCTTAATCTGTTATATTTTCCGTCAAATCTAGGGATACAATGGTCACCTTGATGCATATGTATACTGAAGTTCTCCTCCTCCACAATCTATTACCACAACAACATACTAGGATTTGAAATCATTTTAGGTAAGATATACAAGTCAATGTACCAATATTTTCAGGGTCAACATCTGTATCATCATTATTCAACATGTACTGCTCTACTCGTAGTGTTTTAAATAGCTGATTTGTAGTGACCTTCATAGCATCTCAAATTCATTATATGACAATCATCGCATAAGTATTAAATCGCGGTCGTTATATGACTGTTGCATAAGCTATATTGTCGTCATATTGAAACAATATTTTTTTTAAATGAGAAGAAGAAAAACTAAAATTAGGTGCTGCTTCTCAAAGAAAACAAACCCTAAACCTGAAATTACCAAAATATTTACACAAATCCATGAAATTGAAGGCCATAGTTTGAGGTTTCAAGTCAATAGGGGTTGCTTCTCCTCTGTGTTGTATGACTTGGGGTCCCACTTGAGCAAGATTTTCAGCAAGCACATGTGTTTATTCATAATTTTTTTTCTCCATTTGTGGTTCTATGTTTTGGGCAATTTCATAATTGAATCTTTGGTAACTTCAGAAATTCTTATGTATATTTAGTTATTTAGTTGAATTAGGTTATGGGTTAATTATTCGAATAAGTTTATTTATATTAGGGTTTTTATCACAAATTGTTCTTGAGGTTTGTGAAATTATCGTCTTTGGTCCTTCAATTTTTTTTTTTGCATTATTACACCTTACACATCAATTTGATCCATGCTGTTAGATTCTGTTAAAATTTTGGTTAAATTGATGACATGGCACATATGTGGTGCCCACATGTCCAATGAGATAATGCCAAGTGGACCTAAATAAAAAAATTAATTTTAAAAAATAGTTTAACATTTAAAATCTAAAAATAGAAATAAAGAAAAGAAAAGAAAACTGCAACTCTCCCCCTCCTCCCCGCTTCCGTTCCCCTCCCCCACCCTTTTCTCTCTACTGTCAGCCTCTCTCTCTCTCATCCCCTCCCCAACCCATTCCCCAACTCCTCCTCCTCCTCCTCAACGAACAACCCGAGATCCATCGGCCCCAACCCTTACAAACCATCTTCGACGGCACCTTGGACCTAGTCCCCACTCCACTCCACCCTCAATTACCCACTCCTCAAGCCCAAGCCAATGAATGATGAAATACAAATGCAGATTCATTGGAGTTTTTCCTTTCTATAATTAATTAGGGATTTGGCTTTTGTTTCTATGCATTTTTTTCCATCCAGAGTTTGTGAGAGCTCTTGTGGTGATGGGGTGCAATGATGGCTAGGTAAGGAAAAGGGATCTGAAAGTAAAGAAAAAAAAACAGAGGGGCGAGGCACCCAAATCGTATTCCATATTTTTTTGAGAGAGAGAGAGAGAGAGCAGAGGGAGAGGGAGGGGGAGGGGAAAGGCTGGAAGTTGCATACTTTTAAAAAATATTATGAATTTTTTAAAATAATTTTTTTTAATTCAAATTTATGTGGCATAATGCCATTGAAAATGTGGGCTTTGCATAAATTCCACGTTATCAATTTAATAGAATATTTGATGGAACCTGGCGATAAGACCACTTTGATGTGTAAGGTGTAACATAAAGGATCAATAATGTCACAAAAAAAAACATAAAGGACCAAAAGCAATAATTTCGCAAACCTTAGGGACTATTTGTGATAAAAAATCTTATTAAATTATTCAATTGAAGCAGTTTGTTGGTAATTTGGAGGAGAATGTTGATAATTTGACATTTTATTGCTTGAATATTATGATTGAATGTTAATTAGACTTTTTGATTGCCTATATTAGGTATTATTATTTTAAGCTATAATATTTCTAGTCCAAATAGCTTATGCCACAACGTGTCGATACTCAAGCTACGTTATAGCTTACATAATTTACCAATTTTGAAGACCAACACCGAATCGTCCAAAAGTTTCATAGACCGATACACCGAGAAATTGACTCGGTTTAGTTGGTTTTTGGGTGAGATGAAACTAGTGGGTGTGAGAAACGAAGAGAGAGGAGAAGTCGGTGAGGTGGATCTAGATCTTGCCATGTAGTGGTGGCAATGAGTCGAGGCAGAGTAGAGGAGAAAAAGAACAAGAGAAAAGAAGATGGCGAGTAAAGTGTGAAGATCGAGATAGTGCGACCACTATGGTTTCCATTTTGAATATAAATAGAGAAGAGAGAGAGAGAAGCACGATGTAGTTGCTAGGGTTTTGAAGAGATATGGGTGGGCTAATTCAACGTGGGGAGGAGATATAGAATCACTTTAAGCCCAACCAATATAATAAAGACACGTGAAGAAGGTGAGTTTGCAAAAGAAATCAAGACCAATTAGAGTCAGTTAAAACGATGAGTTTAAAATATATGATCGTAAAAAGAAAAAAGGGCACAACTGAGCAAACTAGTCTGATTTGGTTGGTTTACTGATTTGGCGGGTAGAAATGCCTAACCCTATTGAGGCTGGACTTGAAGGGATCATTTTGCCCTTAAATTTGACGAAAAATGTACCAAACTAGCTGCATAACCAATAATTGAGTTTGAGGACCAAAATGTAATTCTGGTTTTAAGTTTAAAGACCATTACTCCTCAAAACCCTTTTTAACAAAACTACAAGTCATCTATACAATATATATATATATATATATATATTGTATATTGCAACAAGTCTTAGTTAACAAAATGTGGTATTTTGAATTACTGTAGTGCTACAATCATAAAAGACCCTTTCTATTTAAACCCCACAGTTATCTTTGTTCACTCTATATTCTAAGTTTACCATAACTTTTAATTCAAATTTTCACAATTTCTAAGAAAAACCCACTTCCCAAACTACCCCTAAATACACACCCAGCAGAAAAAATAAAATAAAAATAAAAATAAAACTCATCACCCTCACACCCTGCTATCTTGCCCCTCTAAGTCCTATAGCTAGAGCTACGATTTTATTACACAGATAGAAAAATAACATGTTTCAAGTAGTTGAGTTGTGAGTCAAAGAAACTAGAATAAGATTCATATCCTTTCATAGGTAAGCCGTACTTTTACGCACAAGTCCAGTTTTATCTTTAATTTGGCAAACAAACTAAAGAAAACTGATTTTTTTACAAATAAAAAACAGAGTGATTTTTTTGGGGTTTCAAACTTTCAGTTTGATTGCTATTTCTTTACGCTTGTGACTCTTCCAAGTTCCAAATTTTCCTCTCTTTATTTGCTTTATAGGGAAATTCAACCCCCCAGATATTTTTATTACATAGATAGAAAAATAATATGAAGATCTTTATTTACTTTCCTCTCTTTATTTGCTTTATGGAGAAATTCAATCCCCAAATATTTGTGTTTTTCTAAAACTTAATATGAAAAGTGACGAGGTGTGTGAGGTAAATAATAATAAAATTTAAAAGCTTAAGGATTTAAGTATTAGAGTGAACAAAGAAAAATATAAAGTTAAGAAAAACTCATCATAAAATGATAATAATGTGGATGCAAGTGACTTTGGCCTTCCTTGTGGCGGGGCCATTGCGATCTCAGACACAGCTAGTGTCACCACAGAGGGAATTAAATTGGGAATTAATTAATTTAAACGCGTCCTGCCCGCGCATGTGGTGGTAGTACCTTTGCTGGTGTAGTGGTGGGGATCGACGATGGATGGAGAAAGCAACCAAACGTTTCGTTTTCAACAATAAAATAAAATAAAAAATCTCATCTCATAAAGAAAAAAAATTAAAATAAAATCTCATCTCATCTCATAGAGAAAAATAAAAGTACATTAAATTAACAAAAAATAAAAAAGGAAATTGAGTCCTCAACTGCCAAAGGTGCCAACCCACACCCACAAGCCCAAAGCAAGCACACACCTCTCTCTCTCTCTCGTTCTCTCTCTTTCTCTCTCTAGAAAAAAGAGAAAGGGAGGAGGGTGAATCTCGTTTGTTGAAGAGGAAAAAGGGTGAGTGAGAGTGTGAGGGATGCAGATGATCTCCAAGGCCTCTTGTGCCATGGCCTCCTTCCCTTGCTCTAAGGTTTCTACCTTCACTCCCCCTCTCTCTCTGCTTTTCCTTTCTGACTTTCCCCTCTGTCAAGTTTTATTTTATTTTTGTTCATTTCTCTGGTAAATTGTGGTCTCGTTTGTTCCAATTTTTATATATATTAATACTCATATTTTTTGGAAATGAAAATGGACCATTTTCTAGTATTCTTCTATATCATATATATGTATGTATTTCTGTATCTGTTTATCTTTGTATTTCTTCTTTTTCCTCTTATTGTTAGGGCTTATAGTGACCGTTCTGTTTTCCGTTCCTCTTTTCTTTCTGAAGTCCAAATTTTTCAACACAGAAATGTGATTGTGGGCAGCAGGGACAAAATCAGATATGACTTGGTAGGCAAATGCGTTTTTCAGTTTTGTACTTTTTGCTAAATCTATTTTGGGATGTTTTGTTTATTTTGAAGTCTAGCGGCAGAGTATTGCAAATGGTTTTGTAAAAGTTAGAGCCCGCTTTTAGTAAACTGATAAGAATGTCTCGTTTTTTTTTAAGTAAGGAAGATGTGAATGCCAAATTTGGTACTCTTGTACAAATTCATGCGTCATCTAGGAAAATGGGTTTTGCTCTTTTGTGAATTTCTTTTGTAATTTTGGCCTCAAAATCTATATATATGTGGAGGGAAGCCTTCAAAGTTTTCTGTTTGTTGTGTTTTTTCTTTTACCCTTTTGAGAAGGGCAGGAAGTGGCTTTTTCTTGCTGATTTGTAGATAATAATCTTTCTGCTATTTTGAATTTGAAACCTTTTTCATATGTTAGGGGAGGAGTGGACTCTGTGTATGGCCTGGCATGAGACAGCTTTGCCTTCGAAAAGGCCTTTTGTATGGATTCATGCAATTATTGTCTACACCATTAAAAACTCTGCGTGGAGGAGCTAGTCGTTCGCTTAGAGTCGCTAAATTTTGCAGTGTTGTTAATATGTCACCCTCATTACATATTGAATTGGTGAGTAGATCTCTCTATTCTTCTGCATTTGAATTATAAATGTCTTGGATGATTATCTTCATAGTATTTCTGGGTGACAAACCAATTTTAAGGATAAAAATTCTGATGGTTGAATCGAAACATCAGTTTTTGGATTGAAGTATTAATGAAAATATAAATTTTGATGGAAACAACAGTAAAATTTTGATGAAAAGATAATACTGGTGGCATATATATGATCATGGAACTTGACTAATTTGTAAAATCTTCTTAATTTCACTAAGCCAAACATTCTAATGGGTAATTTTTAAATGTTTTTGCTCTCTTACATAGCATACAGCATGAAAGATTTATTTTTTACCCAACCCTTTAGCTAGGTTTCCTATAGCCATTTGTTTGTTAAGGGTGTGTGCCCTTTTCTGTAAGCTCACTCATTTTACCTATCCATCACAAATGAACTTTTGAAAATTTCTCAATTGTTGACATGGACAGTAAAAATTAAAATCATCGACATCTCAGCAGCCTTGCCAAGATGTCTGATATTTTTCCACCTCTTATCAGGAGCAGTGGCTTTAGAAAATGGAAATTGCAGCAGGTTCACCTGCACTGAAACTGAGCCATTTATTTATTTTTATTTTCCCTCCTCTACTCTTGTGTGGGTGTGCTTCTAAAGTTAATGTGTTTGTATACACACATAAGTTGTACGTAGTCATGCTTTTAGTCAGCCAAACTTATTATTAAACTCAACTAATACTTATATATGTTCAGTTTTTCCAACTTGCATTGCATGTATCTACTTTGTTGTTGAAGTTGCATATATCTTTTCATTTTCAGGTACCATGTCTTAGAGATAACTATGCATATCTTTTACATGATGTGGACACTGGCACTGTTGGTGTTGTTGATCCTTCTGAAGCCGTACCTATTATTGATGCTTTGAGTAAGAAAAACCGAAATCTGACATACATACTGAACACTCATCATCATCATGATCATACTGGTGGTAATGCTGAGTTAAAAGCAAGGTACGGTGCAAAGGTATGGTAGCATTAACTTGCTTTTTCAGTCCGGATATCATTTTTTCCCCATTTCCCAAATCATGTCTTAGTTAGCGGACTTTCTGATGGACAGTAAATCTCAATTGTAGCGAGTATTTAAAGTCTGGCAGCATTCTTTATTCAGAATTTCAGAGTTTCAATCTGAAAGTATGTTTTGGCTTGATATATGCCAGGTTCTTTAATTTGGTACCACTGTTGACTTAGATGCCCTTAGGAACTGCAAATCAAGAAAACATCACATTGGGAATAAAACATTACACCTGAAATCTTTACTCTGAAATGCTACTGGTTATAATGTTGGGTAGTGACACAGGTGGGAGAATGCTTGACATAGTGCATTAACATGTTTACATGTCAGATTAAACAAACAAATAATTCATTTAATATTTGATTGATGTAATTCTTCTATTTTCTCTTGGGTGATAGCACTTCTCAAAACATGAGAATTATAGAATACAGTTGTACAACATAGCACAGTTGTTATTTTCATCTTTTCTCTTTTTAAGCAAGCGTAGTACAGTAGTAAATGTTACAGAACTTGCAAGAATCTGGCATAGAAGTTTAAAACTGCCGTTTTGAATTTATTTATTTTTCTCTTTTTGTTTGACAGTTGTTGCATATTTTACGGAATACTTTTTCTTCTATGAAGTTGTTTTGGCTCACAACTTTTTCTGCGTGTTTCCTGTTGTTTTTGAAGGTGATTGGTTCAGGAATAGACAAGGATAGAATTCCTGGCATTGACATTGTTTTGAATGATGGAGATAAGTGGATGTTTGCTGGCCATGAGGTGCATGTTGTGGAGACTCCTGGTCATACTAGAGGTCATAATTTATTACTTGATTACATTCTAAAAGTCCCTTGACATTTCCTGATAAACACCCTTTTTCGCCCAAAAATTCTGCTAAATTATGATAATTTGTGCTGCATTTGGACCCTCGTCGCTGAATAATTTAATTTCTTAGCGTGTAATTGTTGGTGTTTAACTAGACTGACAAACTATTCAGTGAAGCACATGTTACACCCTTCCTTCTATAATATTTCTTCCTCATATATTGTTTACTCTTTTTTGGTTGGTACTGCATTTTTACTGGCTAATTTATCTCCTCAAGCACAATTCGCATACCTAATCCTGTGAAATCTAATCTAATATATTTTTTTTCGAATCTGATTTTATTGTTTCTTTACAAATTACATTATACATTCGTATATTTCTTCTCTATATGAGCAGCACCATGTTGATGCTTTTTTTAATTTTTTGTTTTTGTTTTTGAAAAAGCTTAATCTCAAGTTTAGAATATATGTGATCATGGTTAGCACCTCTGCTGGCACCTTTCTAAGCATATTGTGATATTTTCAATTTATGTAAACATGGTGGCCTAGAAGTTAAGTCCATCCATTTCAAAGTAACTTCATAGATCTAGTTCCAAATGTCATTACATTTACAGATGATTCACCATCCCTTGTTTTGCTTATTTCTAATCTTAGTTCTTGGTCTTTGTTGCAAGCAGGTCACATTAGCTTCTACTTTCCTGGATCAGGGGCAATTTTTACAGGAGACACTTTGTTCAGCTTATCATGTGGCAAGTTGTTTGAAGGAACACCTGAGCAGGTGATTTTTAGCCTACACCTTTTGACATCTTCTTGTTCAATGGTTTGAGTCTTTTGTAAACTTGATGCTCTGATCATGTATTGCATTTTTTACTTTTAAGTTGACATCATACTGTCAATGTCTTGGTCTGACAAACTGGTTGTATGTACCTGTTTGATTCTGAAGAGTGTTAATTAGAGTTGATAAATTTGATCAAACCTACCAGGGAACGATTATGTTTAATGCATGGACTTATAAGATTAACAGCAGTAAGTTTTTCATAAGAATAATTATTGTATATGGAAACAGTAATATATCTGAGGTCCAATACAATTATTGTTTGGAAAGACAATAATAATTATCTTTTACAAATATGGGAGGCCTTTGTGATAACCCTGTTTGAAGTTTTATCCAAAAGGTGAAATTGTTTTTCCTATGGATTTTTGCCGTGAATGCTTTGGAACAAAAATGTTAGTTTAATTTCTTCTCCAATCATTAAAAGAAAAGTGCTCGTATTCTTTATAAATACCTGGATATGTTGCATCGTGTTCTTGGTTTAATTCTCATCGTTATGATTAAAGTGAACCTTTGCAATAATGAGAGGTCAAAGCAATGGTTTTTACTAAGGTTAATAGGTGAAGGTGCCCCAAAAGATTTATAAGCACTGATGCTGCCTTTGCCAAAGCAATAGTTATCTTGCTAGGACTTGCTTGAAGAAATTGATGAATTTTTCTTCTATTTTTTTTTTCTCTGGTTTTCATTTATATGCTGAAACAGTTGATTTTTTATGTTACAGATGCAATCTTCCCTTTCAAAGATCATGTCTTTGCCAGATGATACAGATATATACTGTGGTCATGAGTATACATTGGTTAGTCACGTCATCCTTTCACTTTCTTTCTGTAGCCACAGAAATTTTCAAAGCTCAAAACAAGGCCCTGACTAATAGACAATCATTTTTGACAGAGTAACTCAAAGTTTGCCTTGTCTATAGAACCTGAGAATGAGGCACTTAAGTCCTATGCGGCACATGTCACCCATCTTCGCAACAAGGGCATGCCTACGGTAAACTTAAGGACTTCCTTTTTTTGAACTAGTATAATCTTTTGAGAGAAATTTTGGAATGTTGGAATGTTGAACTTCCTATTTTATTTGGGTTAGGATTTCTGTTTTAGCAAGGGATTTTTTTCCTGTTATCTCTAGGTTTTAGTTGCTATAAATACCCCATATAGTTCTTTAAAATTCAGATTTGGATATTGAATAAACCCTCTCTTAAAACTCACTGATTTCTGTATTTTCTTCTCGGTTCTCGGTTCTCTGATTTCTGTCCTTTCTTTCTCCCCTTCGATCTATCTTTTCTTCTCCTCGACCCCTATATTCTTCTAAGTTCAACTGTTTCAAGTGTTTAATCATACCCCTAGGGGCTGTGCTACATCAGTGTGACTTTGCATCTGGATGCTTGGAAAACCTTGCAACTGACAAATAATACTACTTTGTAATGCTTTGCCAATAAGCATGCCAATGCCTAATCAGGCAGTGAATATATACGTCTAGAATTCATAGTATTGCTCTGTTCATACTTTCCATGCCCTTTATATGATTTGCCCAAGTGATGTCAACTCTTTTGCGGTGTATCAGGTTCCAACCACATTAAAACTGGAAAAGGCGTGCAATCCTTTTCTTCGCACTTCAAGCATAGAGATTCGGCAATCATTGAATATTCCAGCCACTGCAAATGATGCAGAAGCCTTGGGTGTCATACGCCAGGCAAAGGATACTTTTTGATACTTATCAGGCCCTTGTTGCTTTCTTTCTTTGTATAGTAAGATTGAGATAGCCCATCCATTTTGTGAAATAATTACTTACTAAGATATATATGCATTTGTTGTTCATATATCATCAAGAGTTCTCAGTTCTTTGGGTTGATTCTCACTTGCTGAAAAAGAAAATGTGAGTGATATGAAATTGATACCTTGGAAGTTGGAAACTACCAATGCATTTTTCTAAGATTGATTGGAAAGGTTAGGAGTTCAAAATTCAACATTCATTGAGATTTTATCCATTTCATTACTCAAATAATTTTGCCTTGAAGGTGAGGGAACACTGTTCAAATGGTTGTACTGAAGAGCCACAAAAAATTAGCTTTATAGACATATCAAGTATTTTGTTTGATTGAATATTCTATGTTCTTTATGAAGGTTGTGAAAGAAAATTTTTATTTTTATTTTTGTTGAGGAAATTGTAGATTTTTTTTTTCTCGTTTGAGTAACACTAGTGCAATCTCCTCATTATGTAATCCATCTAAACTTGGAAGGAAAACAAAGTACTAGAAAAAGGGGGGAAGCATATATCAAAAGGAAAATTGAAAAATGGCAAATTGAAAATGAGAATCCAAGTTTAGTTTTTACATATTACCCCCCTATGGAAGTCCCCCTCACTTTGGGATGAGTAGCCTCCCCTCCCCCTAAGCTTTTTTTCGCCTTGTGAAAAAGACATTCCAATGTATATTTCACACCACTTAATCTCACTTAGAAGTTGGGCAACAACAAAATTATTACAATAACTTAGAGACCCTCGACATTTGACTAGGACAGTGAACCTGCTAGATTCTTGCATTCTAGTTCGAGCCCATAAACTATTCTAAGACCTTTAATTTATATTTTCTTTTTCCTTCAATATTTTCCCAACAAGAAAATAGCCTTGGAATTCCCAAAAATAAAAGGTGTCTGGTTGGAATATGAAGGATTTTGAGTGATTGGTGGAGATTTGGTTGGAGAAAGCAACACCGGTGGTTTAGTTGGAATTCCCTTCTCTATTTCTTGTGATTTTACTTTGCTTTTTCATGGTTTGTGTTGTTTTGTGCAAGTTGGGATTGGTTCACCAAAACACCACCTTCCCAGTAGCTTCAATTTTTTATACGCCAAGTAAAACTGACTCCACTTTATTATCATCATGAAGTTGACTAAGGACCTTCATCACCTAATCTTTATTTTCATATCCCAATTATTGGTCTGCTCTAGCTCTTTATGGCATCTACTAAGCCAGCACTCAACCCAATTTTTTCAACCAACACAATAATCGGTATGTTTGGATTGAAAATAAACATGAAATTTGAACATAACTCAAAATTTCGCAATTGGAGTTGGTAATTCCCTTGTTTGGGTTAATAAGCAAAGACACTTATAATTTCCATGTGAAAAAATAATAATTGAAATTCAGAATCACAAGTCTCAAGTTTAAAATTTTTAAAATTTAATATTACAATCTATCTTTGAGAGGGGTACCAATTTCTAAATGAGTGGTGTAACATCCCATCCCGCTTTTAGTTTTAATTTTCGGAATTTTAAAGTGAAAGGATTGTTTTACCCTTAGGATTTCTAAGTGGTTTAGGATTCATTTATTATTCGGGAACTGGTTTTGGAAATTTTCATCATTTCCATTGCGTAAAGCTTGAGTTCACGAGTTCGTAGACACGCAGTGGGCTTGAATAAGAGTTTTAACGAGGGAGTTATGGTCAACGGAAGTGCAGTGCCACAATTGTAATTTTGAGAAACTCATATTCTTTAAAAAGGAGCCAGCGGGCCCAATAAGCCACTTTCTCTCTCTTCATCGTGATTAGACCTTTTCACTTCTTTCTCTCACGGTGAACAGTGACGATGTCACTTCCCAGCGACATCTCATCATTGTCCGGCCATTTCAGGCTGCACCACCTTTAAGACAAATATTCATCTCTTCCTCCTCTGAAAAAACCCAACCCATATCCAACCTTAAAATCGAGTGGATAGGAAGATTTTTCGATCCAAAAACTGTCCAAAAACAGTTTCAGCCATCACCGAATTTTTAGAGCTCGGATCAGCAGTTTCGACCACCTTTGGTCATGCTTCCTTCACCAAAAATACTCCCCATCCTCCCCTCTATCTTTTCCCTCAATCACCCGACCTTTTACTTTGTAGGAAAAGCCCAATTGAAGCCGAAGAAATTCTAGGGTTTTCTCGTTGGAAAAACCCCAAATCCAACCACTTCTAGGCACATCCGACCATCGATGCAGGTTCCCAAGCACAGCCTACTGCTTCGGACGCACTTAACTTGGGTTGAGTTTGCTTGGACTCTTAGGCCCCGTTTGGGATTGCTTTTTTTGGCCAAAAACCTGCTTAACTTTAAAGTTAAGCAGTTTCAGGTGTAAAAATAAAATATTCCGATTATTCTAAAAGCAGTGGCCTTTTGACAGCAGCTTTTAAAAACAGACTCTGAGTTGCTTTTCAAAGCTGCTTTCAAAAGAAGTAGAGATGAATATTTAATGAATTTTTTTAATTCCCAAAATATCATCATTCATTTTAAAAAATGACACCACCTCCACTTCCACATCCAACTCCACCACTTGCACCACCACATTCACTACCTCTATAACCACCGCCACCGCCACTGCCACCACCACCACCACAACCACCACATCTTCCTCCTCCTCATCCTCCGCCACCACCACCACCACCTCCACCATCACCTCCTCCACCTCCTCCTCCACCACCACCACCTCCTCCAAAACCTCCACATCCACCACCACCACCATGCTGCCACTACCACCACCACCACCACCTTCACAACCGCCATCCCCACCACCACAACTACCACAACCACCAACTCCGCCTTCATCTCCACCACAAACTCCACTCCATCATTACCACTACCATCACATGATTAGTGCATAACACTTTTAACATCATGTCTTTTTCTTTTTGTTTTTTGTTTGAGGACCTTTCCTATTGAGAGGGGCGATAGCATACTAAACTCACACACACTACACGAATGCTAGGACTCCCAGGACCTTGCCCAAGGGAGTAAATACTCCAAACCACTATACTAGTGGCTCTTTTGCAACATCATGTCTATTTTAGTCATTATTCACAGTTACAACAATTTTATATTAAAATTTACCAAACGGTTTTAACATTGCTTTTTGTACTAACAACACTTTAAAAATAGTGTTTACCAAACATAGAGCTGCTTTACTTTACAACTAATTATTTTTAAAGCACAGCAGAAGCAACTTTTTTAAAAAGTGACAGCAATCCCAAACTAGGCGATTGGACGTTTGTTTTCTAATCAATTTTATGAAAATATTGGATTTATGAATGTTAAGTTTAATGCTTTTACTTTCCAAGCATGTTATATATGATTTATATTCAGATTTGGATTGAAAACTATTTTAAATGTTATGCATGTTTTTAAATAATGAAAGGCTTGGAAAGTTGAGAAAGGATTTGAGAAGAGGTTTTAGAAATGATGTGAGCAACAGTTGTAGGGGAAGGATATATAGCAAGTTCAGGATTGGTTTTCAAACCTACCTTATGTACCAGATTTGGTTGCCTTCAGATAATGACATATCTTCAGACATGATTAGCTTACCTCTGTTGCCCTCGGATTAGTCTACGCGCATATGACATGCCCACACCTGCTTGAGGGACACTCGTATTATGTTGTCAGGAATGCCCGCATATGTTATGTACCTTGGCAGTTGCCAAAATATGCCAGCACAACAATCGGGGGTTCTTCTTGTGCGGTTGCAAGTGCCTGCACGTGCTGATTTGTTCTTCACGTTTGGTGCTAGGATAGTTCCCGTCTAGCTTGTTCATTTAGTTTGCCATGATTGGCCAATTTTCTTGCGTACAATTAGGTGGTGTTTATACACTTATTGAGATGGACTTGAATCGAGATTGTTATATATATATATATATATATCACTTTTTTTGTATGCCTACATGAAAATGGTTTTCAGGTGGCTTTCAAAATGGTTTGTAAAACGGTGGGGTTAGTATGTTCTATAAACTATGTTCAAACGTTTTGTTTTTGTTCATTCACACTTTTATTATTCTGCGCCCTCAGGAAGTAGATAGACGAGTACCGAACCGCCACGTGAGGCTATCCTTCTTCTATTGCTATTCAAATCTTCTCTGATAAGATTTTCTTTTGTTATAAACCTAATATTATTAGAATTCTCTGACATTGTCCTGGATGTTGGCAATTGGATTTGCTTGTAGTTATTTTGTGAACCTAACTTGTGCATGTTGAATGATTAGGAGTTATAAACTGTATTTTCCTTGTAGGTGGACTTTTGGGTTTAGAGGGATTTTCAGGAGAGAGTTTGTTGATTTTCTAGTAGAAGTTAGACCTTAGGGTTACTTTGGAATTAGGGAAAAATGATATTTTGGTAATTTGATTCCAAACACATGGTTCATCACGGATTCTAATGGGGGATTCGGGGCGGGTCCTATCAACTTAATATTAGAGCATTAGGTTATATTCATATAGGCTTCGCACCTTATGTGCATTTATGGTTTTTTTAATTTTTATTTTATTTTTAATGTAAAAAGGAGGGATAATACCCAGCATAAACACTAAACAATATATCTAGGAGTAGAAACCCGACACAAAGCATTAAACATTAGATCTCTCACAGCAGCAGAGTGAGTGTCCCAAATATGGAGCCCGAAGGCTCCGCGATCCCAATAAAAGCAAGTAAATCAACAATAGAATTACTTTCCCTGTAGGCATGTTGAATACGGCATGTACCACAAGACATGAGAGATTTACAACAGAAAATAAGGCTAAAGAGAGGATGTAAAGGGTCACAACTAGAGTCATTCACCAACGTAACAACCAACTTAGAATTAGGTTCCACAATCAAAGGAAAAAAAATTGGATTGTGGCTTGCAAGCCTTGAGCCAAAAAGAACAACCGAAATTTCAGCCTGTAAAACAGAGCCAATCCCAATATTACCAAAAAAGCCACCAACCCAATCACCATTAGAATTTTTTATTAGACCTCCAGCACCAATATTCCCTTCCTCACCTTTCCTACAGCCATCAGTATTCAATTTCCACCACCTAGAAGGACGAAACTTACAATTCAAAAGGGCTTCCACCTTAGCAAGCTCGCAGCTTGGCAGACAAACTCCATAAAGAAAGCAATGATCCAGATTAACATAAAAAATCTTCTTGCAACTACTCTTCCAAATAATCCACAAGGCAAAGCCAAAGATCACATTCAAGACAAATATTAAAGCAGTTCTTATCATCTTTCAAATTGAAAAATAGCCAGTTCGAAAAGTTATACACAAAGGATTGACGAATGTGCAGGTTCATACCAATAGAATTCCAAACAAGATTGGCATTGGGACAATGTTTGAGAAGATGACAAGCCGATTCAGAATAAGACTTACAAATTTGACAGCTTGCATCCCCAGTTAAACCCCTGGTCCTTCTCACCTCATTGGTAAGAAGTTTGTCTTGGCACAAATTCCAAAGAAATAATTTAATTTTAGGACGGAGGTTCAACTTCCATATGAAGCCTCATTGCCAATGATCCATACAATCATCAAGGAGAAGAGAAGAGTAGTTAGACTTCACGGAGAAATGATCATTAGAATTGGGATCCATCATTACCCTAGGGGCTGAAATATGGATACTAGAAATTATGTTCATAATGTCAGGAGGGAGGCAATTATGAAGTTTAGGGAAAGAGTTTTTTTATTTAAACCCCATACTTTTCTTTGTTCACCCCAATACTTAAATCATTAAGCTCTTAAGTTTTATTATTGAGTTAAAAGACAAAAAAGGTCATCCACTTATTATTGTGTTTAAACCCTATGCTTTTCTTTGGTTGCTGATTGCTCAAATTAAGAACATAATTCACTGCTATTAACAACAAAAAAACAAAAACCACTGCTTGCAAAGTCCAGGCAATCATCGTGATTGCTCTTCATTTGTCATTCATGAAGACATAAAGATAACCACTTGTAATTCTATCACTATTATCTTCTTGACACTGAGTAATCTTTTTATTTGTCTTTTCTGAATTTATAATTGTTTCCCAGACATTACTGTTATCTGGATTATTTATTATTCTTTTTTGGTATTTATTTGAAAGGATCCTCAGTAGTTGGTTCAGTATTTCTTCAAGTTTTGGTTACATTTTCCTTTTCTTTGGGGCTCTTATCATCTGGGTTCTTGGTGATTGTTAATTGTATTTGTGCAAATGGGTTTTTAGAGGTGACATTAAGTATTTTTTATTTTATTTATGTTCTTAAGGATTCTAGTAATTACTAACTTAGGTGCTTAAATTCATAGTGTTAATTATGCACTTTGTTTTCATTTGGTCATGGACAACTGAGATAAAACTTTGGTGGCTTGAGCCTAGTGTGGCTGTGGAAATTGATGGTAACCCAAGAAAAAAATGAGGAGAGCCGTTTCAGAAGAGATGGACCAAGAAAAGACTGAGGTGCCTAAAACTCCTGCCGCACCAAACACTCGGAGAAGGGCTCCGATTGCTTCTGCTCGACATAACACCACACATAAGGAGAAAGTTGGGTGTGGGATGTGAGGTTAATGAGTTTTTTTTAATTATTTTTTCTCATGGGTGTGTATTTAGGGGTAGTTTGGGAAGACAGTGGGGTTTACTTAGAAATTATGAAAATTTTGAATTAGAAGTTGGGGTGAACTTAGAATATGGGGTGAACAAAGAGAAGTGCGGGGTTTAAATAGAAAAAATCTTAGGGAAATTCCAAGTATCATTAATAAGAAAATCTTTTACCTTTTCCTACAAATGGTCCCAGGAAAGGACTTGACAAGCATAATTTTGAAGGGGCGTAAGCTCAAACCAAGGGTCAGTCCAAAACGAAACAGAGTAGCCATCTCCCAATCTCCATCTCTAGGCCATCCCCAATGGTTTGAGCTCTAACAAGGGGTTTTATAGAGCGCCCATATTAGAGCTCCGATTTGTTGGAATCTTTGGAGCTCTCTGCAGGAATCCTCTGGACACAATGGGAAGGGCTGGCTGGGATATTCTGTTCGGATCTCTATATTTTTTTATGATGTAATCCCTTGTTTTTTTTTTTTTTTTTTGTCCATTTTAATTGTGACTTTATTGTTTGTTTTTTTTTTTTTTTTTTTTTTTTTTTGTTGTTTCAACAACCAAAAAAAATCAAAATTTGGACAAGATTTGAAAATCAACATTTTATTTCATAGATACCAAGCTCATCCCAGAGTTGAAATAGAGCTGTTGACATAGCTTTGTAAATTTGGTTATATTTTGGCCAACATGCAAATGAACGTGGGCCAACATGCAAATGGAAAAACCAAATTAAAGGCAAGTATGCCACGTGGGCCAACATGCAAATGGACAACCAAATTTAAGGTAAGTATGCCCGCTCAGACTATAATGAGTGGTAACTTATAAGGGGTAAGTTATAAGGGGTTCACTTTATAGCCATCAGATCAATCCAAGGGCTAGGGAGAATTGAGATAAAGTTTGTGCAATCGGGTAGGTGAGGAACCCAAACCCAAATTTAATTATCCAGCATTGAAAAAATAAAAAAAAAAAAAAAAAAAAAAAAAAAGACAAAGGTGGGTTGAAGTTTGAACAGAAAAAAGCCATCGTTCTAAAACCCATAGCTCTCTGAGAAACCGCTAAGCTTGGGAACGATTGAAGGCAACGGTGACGACGGTTGAAGGCGACGGTTGAAGGCAACGATTGAATGCAACTCCGTTCTCTAACCCGTAAAAAAGTATTTATTTTGAGTGGAAGGGGCAAAGGTGTGGATTCCGAAATTGTGAAAGGGCGAAGCAGTGGAAGGGGAAGGAGAGAAGCCATAATCGTTGGAAGTGATAGGTTCCATTTGTGGAGCAAAGCCGCACAAAAAGCCCGCACAGACACCTTGCGATTGTTCAATAACCAGCATTTGGTGAGTAATTTATGAAATTTGAGTTTAGGGTTAGAGTAACGGTTTTCCCCAATTTGTACCATCAATATTGTTGGATTTGGCATCTCTTCTTTGTGCTTCACTTGCATGTTAATTTTTTCTTGGGTATATGTTAAAAATCGAATGAAAATCAAGTCAATAACATGTCAATAACAAGTCAATAATGATAGGAATAAGATAATGGTGTTGAATTGGAGTTAGAGTAACGGTTTTCCCCAATTTGTACCATCAATGTTGTTGAATTTGGCATCTTTTCTTTGTGCTTCACTTGCATGTTAATTTTTTCTTGGGTATATGTTAAAAATCAAATGAAAATCAAGTCAATAACATATCAGTAACATGTCAATAATGATAGGAATAAGGTAATGGTGTTGAATTTGAGGAGGCCCTCAAACCTTCCACATTTGAAGCAGTGCAGATTACCTCTTTGGCGCTAGAATTTATATATTTTTGAAATAAATATTATTTCCTTTGTTACTAAATTTGCCTGTGAAAAATGAGAACAGATAATAATAAACTCATGAATAAAAGTGCAAAGCATTTGAAAAAAAGGTTGATCTATGACGATTGTGGCTGACCGAAGAAAAAGCTAGAAAGAAAGAAGGATGTGGCAATGGCTTAGCAAGCAGATAGCAGAGCATATGCTTTGCTTTGCATCCTTCCACCATATTTCTTATTTATTTATTTATTTTGTGTTGTGTATGAGATGACAATAATTGTCATGTGTGTGAAGTGCAGAACTTGCCTAGATTGCACTCACACTCACTCATGCATCAACCATTGATTGGAGTTTGGATCCATAAATAAAACACATGATATTGCTTGTAATTCACAGAATCATTGCATTAACAGGTATTTGCACAAAATTTGTCATATTGCTTTGATTATGTTAAAGCCTGTTATCAGTAATCCCTATGCGCATGTACTTTGTAAAATTTGTAATGTGCCTGGTTGACTAGTTGTGTAAATACCAATATGATTGTGCAAATACGTGGTAGTATATGTGTTCACGTTATTTCATCTTGTATTTCAGGAAATGGGATCCAACGTGGAGCTGGTATGGCCAGAGTCAGAGGCATATTCATCACGAGTGAACAACTGCTCACATGCAAATTCATCCCTAGTTGCAATTCGAGTGAAGTTGAGTGCCGAACAATTAGAAAAATTCAAGACATCATGTTTTGGCCATCTTCTGAATATAGATAAGATTCAATTTAGTGGGCAGATTGTGCATGGGGTTGTGTTGCGTCGAGTAGTGAGGCAGGGTGTGAAAGACTTGGATGAATTGAGTTTCTTAATAGGGTGCGACGTTGCTCAGTTCACTCGTCAGGATTTTTTATTTATCACCGGGCTTCGTTTTGGGGAAGTGCCTGAAGTTTCCAGTGAAGAAAGTGATGAAATTAGACTTCAGAAAATATATTTTATAGACGAAGGAATTACATGTAATGCTTTAGAAGAAGCATTTCTGAGGTGCACAAAGGAAGATGACATCTACAAGCTAGCTCTTGTTTACTTTGCTGGTTTTGGGAAGGGACAAGTGATCGCTTAGACATCAATGTAAATTACCTGACCCTTTGTAGAGGACTTGGATCGTTCAACAGGTATCCGTGGGGTTCAGTGTCATTTGACAAAACCCAAGACAGTCTATTTTCTGCACCAACAAATATATGAAAAGCTTTGAAAATGAAGAGGGAAGAGGGAAGGGGAAAAGTAAGGTAACGGGAACAAGCCGGAGAAATGAGAAGGGCAAGAAGGATAAGCATGGTGAAGTGCAAAGGGGTGGCTGGAGTTTTAAAGGTTTCACGTATGCTTTGCAGGTACATAGTAATAATGTTCATGTCAATTTTGCTTTGTGGACTTTAAAACTTAAATAATGACTTTTGTCCTGTGAATTGTGTAGATATGCGTATATGAATTAATTCCTAGAATGGCGGACCTGAATTACTGCAAGGTTGTTGATCCAACAGCTGTCCCACGTATTTTGTGATGGAAAACCACTACGTCTGTTCCCGAGATGAGAAAGTTGAACAATTATTTTTTCCAGAGCAAAGAGGTTTGGTTTGCAGCCCTTGAAACTGTTTATAAGATTCAATGAAATTATTAAGCAGAATGATTGAATATGAATATTGTCTGTATTCTAAAACAGTCAGTTCAGTTGCGGGCGCTACGTCCGAGTGAAGAGAAAATGAGACAACCATATTGGAGTTGGCCACAGGATCGCCTTGCTGTTGTCTCGGTAGGGTCAATTCCTTCTTCATATGCTGACCTTGATGAGTTGAATAAGGTGGTAAGCTTGTTGAGGTCCGAGTTGTTTCAAGTAAAGCGGGAAAAGGACGTCCTTGAGTTAAAGGTCATACGGATGGAAAAACTTTTGGACCACTGTTTAGGTCCTCAGTTTGAGCAGGAAGTAAGGAGGGACCTAGCTTTATTGAAAGAGATGACGAATCGTTGTGCCATCTCACATCTATTTAAGGGAAGTGAGCAAATGGATGACATTCAATGTGATGAAGGGCCAAGTAACAGAAATGAGGGAGAGGAAAAGGAAGAGGAGGGGATTGAAGGGGGTGAAGAGCCAAGTAACAGAAATGAGGGAAAGGAAAAGGAAGAGGAGGGGGTTGAAGGGGTGAAGTGCAAAGAAAACCAAGTGAGGTAGAGGAATCTCAAAGGAAAAGAAGTGAGGGAGAGCAAGTGAAAATAAAAAGCAGCAAGGGAGAGGAAGCGCAAAGAAAGAGCAGTGATGGAGAGGAAGTGAAAAGAAAAAGCAGTGATATACTAAACGTTGTAAATGGCAAGTATCACATTCATACTTTCTTTACGGATAATAAAAGAAAAAAAGAGCAGGTTAGGTGGAAAATTAGAAACAGTTTACTGAACGTTGTAAATGGCAAGGTTTCGGCGTGTGGGATGGATTGGCTGAACACATATAAGGTGTATGCCCCTTGTATGTTGACGAAGTATAAGCATTAGGTGGCTCTAATGATTGATCTAGTTTAGTGTGAAATCAAAGTGTACGATTCAATAGTTTCACTTATTCCATATGAGATCTTAAAGGAAGAACTCGCCTCGCTTTCAATTACGATTCCAAATCTTCTCAACACCATCGACTTTTATGAAGAAGGTGTTTACGCAAACGATTGCAGCCGAGATTGGTGGTGTCCATGGTCAATAGAACGTGTGAATGTTCCACAACAGTCTAATCAGTGAGCACAACTTTTTATTTAATTTTATTACTTTAAATTGTCAATTACTTTAGAATGTCATTAGTTGAATTGATCGAGTTCTTGTTTTGCTTCAGAGGCGATTGTGGCATGTTCGTGTTGAAGTACATTGAGCTTTTGAGCTCTGAGATTCCGTTAGATACTTGCACCTTGCAGAACATGCCCTTTTTTCGATTGAAGTTGGCTGCAGAGATATTACGGGGAGAAGTTTACATGACATGATATTGGTTGAACTTGGTTTAGGTACATGATGATTAAATAGGTTTTGGGAATGTCCAATTTCAAACTCATGTAAATACACAATAGAGATCCACAGGTCCTTTTCAAATTCTACCTCTGCTCCTCAATTCTTCTTCGTCTTTCTCAATCTTAGTGTATTTTTGTACATAATTTTAGGTTTAAGTTATTGGAAAAGAACAATTAGAACCAAAATAGTGGCAAATATTATAGCGGATGCATGCTTATGCTTACGAAGATTGTTTATTATTTATTGATTGTTTATTGCTTGCGAAGGAAATAAACAACAATACACAGGCAACATACAAGCAATATACACACAATAGACAAGCAATATGCACGAAATAGATATGCTATATACACACAATAGACATGCATATACATCAGTCCCCAATTACACCACCCATAAGGATGTCGTATTGAATAGGAAATTCTACTTAACGGTTGTTTTTCCTACTAAAAGAAAGAATAAAGACCGTTTCCCCCCTTAAATCTAACTCCTTAAATCTTACTTGAGTGGTACTTTTGCCCCCAATAAACATGCAATATTGGAGCAATAACATGCGATATACATTCAGTAAACAATCAATAAATCTTCAATAAACATTCCATATCGGACCAATAACATACGAAATACATTCAGTAAACAATCAATAAACCTTAATAAACATGTAAACAATCGATAAACATTCAATATCGACTCAATAACATGCAAAATACATGCAGTAAACAATCAATAAACCTTCAATAAACATGTAAACAATCAATAAACCTTCAATAAACATGTAAACAATCAATTAATCTATATACACTGAATAATTATGTAATTTTAAAAAATGTATTGTCTTATTATTGCATTGTATTGGCCCTGTATTGTGATTTTATCGTCTTCATATGACTTAATTTTTTTAAAGTCAGTCTTGGAAAGTTTTTGCTGGGTTTCAAACAAATAAATGCTGTTGTTTCAAATAATAATTTAAACTCAATGCCAATCCACCTATTTCAAGAACAAAAATTGCAAATGGGTTTGAAAACTCATTGGTGGTGCGTGCAACATGTCTTTTTGGGGAAAACTTTACAATCCTTGAAACTGTGCACTTAATTGGTGATTAAAAGAACAAATAATATGA
Source organism: Prunus armeniaca (assembly GCA_903112645.1). Lineage (NCBI taxonomy): Eukaryota > Viridiplantae > Streptophyta > Magnoliopsida > Rosales > Rosaceae > Prunus > Prunus armeniaca. Next base: position 14,275,469 of record CAEKDK010000001.1, read on the forward strand.
AAATTGATATAAGTAATAAAACTAATACCAAGTCCTTAATGGACTTCAGCATATTCAGCACCGTAGCATCATATATGTCATCTTGTTGTTCTGCTTAAGCGGAGGTTACATCAACCCATTCAAATCCATTGCAACTGGTGGCTCCCTAATTGCAGGCATCGTATATGCAAAATAATTCTGTCAGAGTTAAACCTAGGTTTTTTCCACCCACATACATATTCTGGAAATGCAAACTTACATAGGAGGTCAGACACTTCCAAAATGGCTTCCCTCGATTTTATCTGATTTTGAAACCCGAAGCACCATTGCAGCTCCACAATACTGACACCTCCTTGTTTGAGCGGGAGATGAAGACGAAGACATGTTGAATCTTCTCACTTGTACCTCTTCTCACTGAAACCTCTTCGGACTCATACCTTCTCACTCATAGTTCTCAGTCATACCCCTTCACTCATAACCATAGACTTCTCACCCAGCTCTCTCTCATCTCTACCCAAATCGAATTATATCCTTCTTTTCTATGTGTGGGTGGGTTGGTCACGATCTGGACACCTGTACCGTCAGAATTATGACACCTTTTACCCCAAAAATTAATATAATATTTCACTACCAAATATTAATCAGAAAATTGACAGGGCACTGCTTAAAATATATTATTTTAATTATATTTCATTAACCCTACTAGTTAGATAAGAATCCATCATCATTGGTTTCATTTTAATAACCTTACTAGGGTTATTTTGGTGTGGGAAAATGAAAAAGTATCTGATGGGACTTCTGTGACTAGTCAGTAATCCATCACATTTATATCAATGAATGTGATGGCGGGAAAATCCTAAAAATGGCTATGCAAATAGATTATTAATTGACTTTTTGTCTGTCAGACTCTCTTTGCATTTTGATGACGTTTTCCCTTCTCTTTTCTTGAGTTTTAGGGTGTTGGGTTCAGTTTCTTTAAAAGGGTCAACTTGGAAAAACCCCAAGTGGAAACACCTTTTCAAAATACTACAAACAGAGGCTAAAACAAAACCAAACCCCATATATTCTCATTTCTCCCCTCTTCCACTCCTCAAATCGTTCCATTCCAAAAACATTTCAATGAATTCGAAACATTTCACTACACTCGGAGGAAAGAGAAGGAAGCATCTCCATTTGGATATGCCCCAAGCCTTCATCCCGGAGTTAGCTTGGTTTAAAGTGATGTTATACGTGGCAACCCAATCATCAGAAGATCTCTTCCGTATGGCTTCTGTGTGCCCATTATTCCATACGTTGGCAAACACTCCACAAGTGTGGAACACCATTTCAATGGCAAAGTACCCAAACCATCCTAGTTGATACCATGCCAATCCTACGGTCCAGCTTTTCTTGCAACAATGCAGGGCTTGCGAGAACCCTGAGTCGATATTTAGAGAAGCGTTCGAAGTGTTTTCATGCAGGGTAAAGTGGAAGCGTTGTATGGAATGCGCATTGCAGCCACGGCAGGCCATATGGAAGTGGCATATCTAGTTGGACTAATTGGCATGTCTAGAATTGGTCAGTCAAAAGAGGATGCATTAGAATTTTTGTGTTCTTTGAATCAATGTAACAACATTGATATGAAAGGAACCAGGGATGCTTTGAGACGAAGATTAAGCCGAGTTTTCTTTGTTGCAAGACACATCGTAGATATGTTTTACTATGGGAAGATTAAGTTCAATCACTGCAGTGCTTGTAATAACAACAATGGTGTTTTGTTATTCAAGGCTAGCCTACTGAAACAAAGATAAATCTTGCCTTCTGGACTTGTTGCAATCGATGCAAATGGTACCGTGAAAGTGTTTTTTGGTTCAAGGTGATGCGTGTGTATGTTGTACCAGGGAATCCATACTTATAATTAGTTGTGGTATGTTTTTACGGATTTTATGCATTGTGGACTTGCTTATCTTCAGTTCTAGGTTGGCTGGCTACGTTGTACAAATGTTGTTTACATGTTGGGTATTAATCTATATTTTCTCTGGTGTTTGTGCTGTCATAAACCGTTTTATATATAAATGTATAATATATATATATATATATATTATATAGTGGAATGATTACTGACATCATAGATGCATACGAATGACATTTTACTGACACAACCATTTTGCACAACTGCAATATTAATATTTGGTAAACGAAAAGGCATGCATGGAGTGAGTAGGTGTCTTTTCACCGGTGCTTGGGAATACCATTTTCCCACTTATCATATCTCAAACAATTTGGTTACACTTTTTTTTAATCAAAACTTGAACAGTGAATGACTTTGAATAATTTTTTCCTGATGTTGTAGAATGGATGGCTGGTATATTGCCATTTTATTTTTCAAAACATCCCTTAACCCTAAAAAAGAAAAGAAAAAAAAACAAATTGAAGAAGAGAGAAACTGATTAGCACAAAAAATGGTCTATTCGCACGCAAAATAAAAATAAAAATAAAATTTTTGAGTAAATATAATTAACAAATGTACAGGCTAAAAAGTAATATAATAATTTAAGGTAAACAGTAATAAAATACTAATGTAGCGTAACCATGAAATAGGGAATTCAGTAGGAAGATGAAGTCTCAATGAGTTCGTAGCAATTTTTGGAACATTATTGTGATTTTTATGTATTTAGTTATGAATTTTCTAAGAAAAAGTAATAAAATAATAATTTAGGGTAAAAGGCAAGGATATGGCCATGTTGACTGACATACACTTGTGCAAGTGGTGAAAGGTGACGGGTTGAGATCACGTCAGGTATCCTCTTTCGATTATTTTGGCTTTTTTAGTGCAAAAATCTTTCAAAAAATGTAATAAATAGTAGAAAAATCCTAAAAAAAAGCCCCGAAAATTACTCCGGCCTCCTTGTAACGTTATAAAACTAGGGGAACATATAAATCATCCCTATGAAAAAATCGGAATTGTTTAGATAACTCACTTTCCTCTTAACCCTAAGTATATATGTTTGTTAATTTTAACTTCAATAACTTATATCAACAAGCATCTCTCGTTAATATTCGGAATTATTTTGTAAAATGCGTGACCACGAATCGGGGAATTCAGTAAGGGAGCCGGAGTCTCAATGAGTTCGTATCAATTTTCGGAATATTTTTCTAATTTTTGTGTATTTAGTTATGAATTTTATAAGAAAAAGTAATAAAATAATAATTCATGGTAAAAGGTAAGGATGTGGCAATGTTGACTGATGTACACTTGTGCAAGAGGTGAAAGGTGACGGGCTGAGATCGCGCCAGGTGTCCTCTTGCGATTATTTTGGCTTTTTTAGGGCAAAAATCTTTCAAAAAAAGTAATAAATAGTAGAAAAATCCTAAAAATGCCCCGAAAATTACTCCGGTCTCCTTTTGACGTTATAAAATTAGGGGAACCTATAAATCATCCGTTTCGCAATGAAAAATTCGGAATTATTTTAGATAACTTACTTTCCTCTTAACCCTATGTATATATGTTTGTTCACTTTAAGAAGTATATATTACTCTTTGTAAAAATACAAAAATTAGTTTCCTTTCATATATAAGGATGTAAAATTATCTGTTTTTTTATATAATAATGTACATATATAATAATTGCACACTGCTTTGAAGCCATCATTGCAACTGCGCTTAGAGCTTTGAACACGCCAGAGGTATTCAATAAGTTGTCCATATGCAACTGCTCCTAAAGTTTTGAACACGTCATAGTTATTGAATAAGTTGTCCATATGATGCCGTATTGGGAATCAGTAATATACTATCATGTCCAATCACATAAAATAATGCCATACTTTTTCTGAAAAACTCACACCATTCAAGCAATTTTAAAATATTAGTGAATATTTGTCCTAGTCTATATATGAGTGATTATATATTCACTTTGCATTTTTTTCACAGTATATGTTAACTTTGGGGATTCCACAAACATATAATATAAAGACATAAAGCAATAGTAGGAGATGAACCAGTACAAAAAATAATATATAACTGGTACAAAATAATGCCATAACCTTGTCACAAATGCACTCACAAATGCTTTTCCATAAACCTTGCCCTAACATATAATAAATAAAAGCAACAATGCATATGATGCAACCATGTCCAAATCTGATACGTGATAAATAAAAAATGGACATGGCAGCAACATATAACTGAAGTAGATGGGCACTTTGCATCTCGTGTTATCGTAATTAAAGGCATCAAAATATTAAGGTTGAAATCTTCCATAGTAGTAAGCATCAAAATAGGTTTGAAGCAGAGTTTAACGAAAATTCCAATTCCTCTTATTTGCCTATGCTCAAACACGAGAACCAAAATGGTTACTTCCCATCCGAACTCGCATTAGGTGCGTGTGTGAACCTGCATTGAGTGGTGCACATCTGAACTCGCATTGGGTTTACGTGTATGAGAACCCGTATTAGGCCAATTCCCATCCGAACTTACATTGGGCTTATGAGTATACGAACCCACATTGGACCGATGCCAATCCGTGCTCGTGTTGAGCTTACATGAATGTGAACCTGCATTAGGCCAAAGCCCATCCAAACCTATGTTGGGTTGTGCCTAAATCCAATCCCGTGACGTGGTGGATTGGTATCAAATTATTTTGCTCCCACATTGCCCCCTTTTTCCTCTTCCCACTCGCACCTAGCATGTCGGTTGAGGGAAAAACTTAACTTAGCTCAACTTTTCTTTGCTTTACTACGCTTGCCCTTTTGGACCATTGGATAAAGCTTGACAACAATGATCGTTAACAATGTCATAAAGGATTACAAGAGCTCTGGCATATCTGCATGAATAGTGTCCAAGATGTCAAATACAATAAGACAAGAACTCCCATTAATTATTATCAAATAGGGCAAGATACTTTTCAATGAGTATAAACAAGGGCATATTTAAATAACTAGCAGCTGGCAACGCAGCAAGAATTAACTTCAACTCTCTCAATTGCATTTCAATCACTTTAACTAGATGCCCCCTATAGTCCACCATGTATTCAAGGGATTTTCAAAAAATAATGGATTTCCACGACTTGACAGTTCAATCCTTCAAAACCTACTCCTGACATCAATTTAGTGCTTCTCCTTCTCCTTTAGAATTTTGCACCTCCCTCTTCCCTTATAAAAGAAGATGAATATATTGCAGAGGCAACAAGAAGGAAAAAAAAAAAATAAATAGGGGAAATGAGGAGAGGAAAAATCCCTCTGAATCTGCGTTGGCTTTTTGTTCGATTGCGTGTCATCTTATGAGCGAAGCTTTGGTATTTTCCTACGGCTGGCCTACAAATAGGTCCACATCTGGGTTTGGATCTCTCACCCACTGCTTTCTTTCTATAGTCTAGACTTTGCCAGATCCACCACCAACCACTATTCTTTTTCGTGGTTTCCTTCATCATCAATAATCTCTTTGTCCAGATATCAACTAAATATGCAATAACCTATGCACTTCTATTCGCACTAATTCAATTGTGATGAACATGTATATAAAGTTATGTTTATAAATGTATGCATGTGAAGAATATATGCATACATGAAAGAAATAGGTTACGTGTGTATATGCGTATCTCAAGCAAACATAAGTGTCATTTCGATATAAATATTTATCTATATATATATATATATATATAGGGCGGCTTATACCAACATACTGGGAAGAGATACGAGAATATGGAAAATCTAAGTCTATTTTCAAAGCTTTGATAATTATAACTTGGATAGGCCCCATAATTCTTCTCCAAATATGCATGGGAAACATAGACTAACAAAGAAAATACTAGCATATAACAAACCAGAGAGATAGTAGCTATTTCTTCGTTATTTACTTATGAAGGATATATAACGCATGCCATTGATACAACTAGTTCATAGAACAGAGTACAAGATTCAACCTTAGATATGGATATATATATATATATATATATATATATATATATACAGTCCCCTTCTATTGAGGGATCCCTCAAATAATTTTATTTGAGGGACGCCCTTTAGGGTACCCTACAATTTTTTTTCCAATAATCCAAACCATATATTTTTTAGGTCTTCATTCATAGATCATCCTTACAAAAAATTAGACAAATCGGAAATCGTTTCGACATCCAATTGTGTCTTACAAAATCAAAGAACACGGTGCTTCAAGAAAGTACTAAAATTTCAATAACTCAATTGAGTGGTCAAATGATATCGGATTCAAGTGATTTTTGTAGAGATGATCTTTGAATGAGTATCTACAAAATAGACGGTTTGGATTAGTGAAATACAATCCATAGTGGGGCTTACAAGGGGTGTCCCTCAAATAAGCTTATTTGAGGGATCCCTCAATGGAAGCTCTCTGTATATATATATATATATATATATATATTACTATACATGTATATCTACATATATATATATAAATATAAATCTATGCATGGCAAAATATTTCATGATAATATATATATATAGTAAAGTAAATAGATATATGCAACTTGTGCACTTTTTTAATATGTAATTATCCCGCGCATGCAATACATAAGGAAACAATAATAGTGATAATGCACTCATGCTCAATTCGCGTACCTTATGTCTCTGTAGTTGTTTTGGTCTATCTAAACTTGGAGTTTACACTCTTTAGTTGTTTTGTGGTTACCATGCTCTTGCAATTTATGAGTCTGCGTGAATAACCAACTTGCTTTCTCTAAAAAAGATTTTCCTTAATCATGCTTCTTTGAAGCTATGGTTGACTTTTGACCATCTCCTACTTGACTTCTCAGGAGACTTACTCAACTTGGGCCTTTCCAATATGAGGTTGCATTTTGACTAAACCGAACACCCTCAAGTCTTATTTATTTAGTTTAGGTTGCGCCGATCTCTGAACCCAACTCACATTTAAACTGACCTCGCAATACGCATCCCCTTATCAAGTTGCCTCCCTTATCCAATTTTCATTTCATCTGCTTGCTTTTTAATTACTTCGATGTCGAGACTTAACCTTTGGCTGAAGTCAAAGGTGGAATATCCCTCGAGGCCTAAGATAAATAATATGCTAGAGAAATTCCGCATTCTTGACGACGTTACAATTGGTCAAATACCTAAGGGAGCGGACATGTACACAGGGGTTGGAATCCCGGATGGAGCCTTAGTGCTCCCACCATCTCACCTAGAGTTTATTAGGTTTTCGCTTCACCCCTTATTTCACCTTGTGTTGAATTCTTTGAACCTCTACCCTATGCAGTTAAATCCAAACTCATACTTATTGATCAGTGGTATGCGAGCAATTGGCCTCAAATGGGGGGTGTCGCTAGGCTTCGTAGATTTCTCTTACTACCATTACGTTGCCACAATTAGATGTGAGACTGAGTATTTCTACCTAATCCCTCGACCTACTCGTAAGTTCTTTGGCTACAAACCGTCTTCCACAAAAGCTTGGAAGACCCAACCCTTGATGATTACCCGGAATTGGGCAGCCCCTGAGATGTCTTGTATTTCTATTCCTTCATCATTCGGGCATGAACCTGGTATTCCTGATTATGACTACTCTACTAATACCCATTCTGATATGATTTTACAGAGGAAATTTATTGAATGGTTCCTTTGTTTTCTAGTGCCCAACCCAACCCGTTCGAATATTGTCCTTGCTCATGAGCAGATTCAGTGTCTGAACTGCCACTTGGAGGGTCAAGATTGGGATGTTCAGTACTTCTTCGATCCCAACACACTTCTTCATATCTCTCAAGATCGAGATAACATCATTTACCCATCTTATCTGAGGGTTGATCTTAGTGCAGATCTACATGAGACAAAATTAGTTGGTCACATAGTTAGCTTTGATCGAGTTCTTCAATTTGAGGAGGATTCCTCACATCACATCCAAAGGAGTTACACAGAGAGACATACTCAAAAGGAAGAAGATAGCGGTGGTTACTCCCAAGCTGTCTGATATGTCGGGCCCACTACCCGACCTGTCGAAACGTGCTTCTCGACCAAGTCCAGGGCAGAGACCATCAGTTGATCAACAGAAAAAAAGGTCCAAGCATGTTCCAAATGCTGGGTTGAGTTTAGATCCTACAGATGCGCTCATTCCAGGTTCATCTTTCGACCAATCCCATCATGATGCGCTCCGTCGAGTTGGTTTGGCCACCTTTGCTCCACTTGTGGCTGTTAAAGATATTGACCTTGTCAATGAACCCATCATTCTTGTTGATGATGAGATATGGAGACCCAAGTTTCAGAGGTCAGATGGGAAACGTCTTATGACGAATAAAGAACTCTTGCATGATCCTGAAGCATTCGACGTCGTTTTAGGTGGTCTCCTTCATCCACAAGACATTAAGGAATGGATAGATTTGGATGATCGTGACTTTGCACTCCAACAGACTCACCACTTAATCTTGGTATGTTTTGTCTTTGCATTTCTCATTTTCTTAGTTCAGCTTTGTCTCACTTAACTAACTTATGTAAATGTCTTGCAAATGGTTGAACTTTGCTTGGTTGAGCTATCCAGGGTTCAAGGGCGCAAGGACGAGTTAGACAACTTGATCAAGTCCCACGAAAACTTAGGACAATGACTTAAGGCAAGTGAGGCTACATAAGCAAACGAAAAGGGTGAGATTTCCCGTCTTTTCAACAAAATCAATGCCCTCAGCCTTGAGCACAAGAATGATTTACTAGAAATGGTGCAACTAAAGAATGATGTAGGACGTGTTGAAAAGGAGAAGAAAGATCAGTACGATGCATATTGCACTCAAATTTTCAAGGAGTCTGCCAAACAATTTTGGTTTTGCTGGATGCAAGGGCAGCAGCCTGCCTACCATAGGGTTGTGGCTATGAAGGAGAGATAGGACTTGGTATCGCAGACTACGAGTTCATATTCGGGGTGATCCCCACAAACATTCCTCTTCTCGGATCTGCAGAGTATCACGTGCCTCCTAACTCTAGTGATACTGCGCCTTCCACCGTGAGCCATGACATTTCTATTCTCAACTACAAGATCGAGGAGTAGGCTTCTTGACGCAACGAGTTTTGGTGTGTAACACCTACTCTATTCAGTATTTATTTTATGTGGCATGTATCTTGTTTTGAGGTTGAACTTATGTACTGAACCTTATGTGGATGTACAGGACTTAACTAGACTTGACTTGCTTCCTTTTGATATCCAATCTTGGGTTTATTCTAATTGTGTATTTAATTCACTTGTCCTATTTAGGTGAGTACGAAGATGAATACAACCATCTTCACTATGAGTTCTCTTAGATGTTATTCGTCTTGGTCATTCTAAGTTTCAAATCTATTTCGATCCTATCCTGTATTATGTGTTGAGTTCATCGGGATACCACTATATTTTTTTCAAAAATCAAATAAGGTTGGAGTTTCAGTTTCTCAGATAAAACTACTTTTTGAATTTGAAACTCTGCACAATTATCTGAATTAACGGAGCTATTTTGACTGACGCTATAAAATGAAGGTCTGAGGATGGGTTTCAAGTACCTGGATATTATGGCTCACAAGCGTAGGCTAAAACTTACCTTCCGCCTTTGTGCCGACATCCCCAAAAATGGTTGCTCTCCCAAGAGAAGAGGTGCTAAAGGAATATAAATCCACTTTGGTGGAGGTTTTTCATCCGGTTCGCCAATGAGGTCATCTGACTGCTCCGAAGTTCTGAACTCGTTACCTAGTCGTGAATGAATCCAGGACTTGGTCGAGATCTAACAACATATGCAGACTTCATTCTGACTCTTCTTCAGTTAATTGTGGGCATTCATAGAATTGTGTTAGAAGAGAAAGAGAGGGTCCCATACCTTCTCACTTGAACAGAGGTGATGCTAGCCCTTCATACTCGATGAGGAAAAACCCTTGGTCGTCACGTTTCAAACTTCGTCACCTGCACTTTGATAGGGATAAAGAGACTTCTCCATGGACAAGTTATTATCAGATGGAGGGGGAGAGACCTCACCACTGAGGTAAACCCCTTTTATATCGATAGTACCAAGACCATCGTCAGTCAAACATCTCATCACTTGGCACATGGTTGATGCCTCACCATCCATTCTATGGATCCCATCTCTCCCCATGATCACATTGTAAGCACTCGGAGCATCTACCACCACAAAAGTCACCAAAAGGGATTTTCCAGCAGCTATGACGGGTAGTGTCATGTCTCTTATTGCTCATGCCTTACTGCCCTCAAATGCGAAGAGCTGTGTGGGATTAGGCCTGATCCTGTTTTCATCCAATTTCATTCTTTTAAAAGAATTCTAAAACATTACCTCTACGTTGCTTTCGTCGTTGATTATAACCCTTTTGACTTTCGAGTTTCCAATTTGAAGAGTTATGACCAGTGCGTCGTTGTGGGGAAATTGGATTCCTTCGAGGTCTCGTTGGGTGAATGAGATTATCCCGACCCTCTCCAATTATTGTGGCGATTCTGGTGCAAAGGCAATTCCACAAACGCATCTTACCTTTTCAGCTTGTCTTTTCTTGGTTTTGGGCTCAAGCCAGTTGACCCTCTAGCGGTTAAGGCCAACCATGGATAGCATTGATTTCCCGCAATCCCTCTTCAATGGCGATGTTGTTAGTCACTAGTTCAGCCTCGTGCTCCTCCTTCGACTTATCTCCTGGTTGGGCTCGATATTGCGAAAGGATCCCTTTTTTTAGCATTGCTTCAACTTGATATCTAAGATTTCGACAATCATTGGTAATGTGGCCAAAGTTATTATGGTATGCACAAGTCTTACTTCGGTCTCATTTCTTTGGTGGTTCACGTAATGTCTTTCCTTTGTTTCCGTGAAAAAGTTTAGCCAGACTAACAGTAAGTTTGGCTGGGGGAGAATTGGTCCTAGCTTGATTGCGGAGACTTCCATTTGGAAAATTTGTCCCTAGCCCTTGGATAATCTCATACGGGTGCTTTGGTGCTGAAATGGTTGCTGCGATGCCCTTCGACAGAGCAAATTCTTCCTCTTCAAGTCTGATGATTCCATCAACTAGAGCCAGAACCTCCCACATGTCGAGGGGTGGTGTCTGGACCAAGGACTTATGCATTTTTGTTCATGGTGTCACTCCCACGCGGAATGCCAGTGATGCAGTGTGAGAATCGTAAGTCTCTAGAATAGACATTTCCTCTGTGAAGCGCTTCAAATAATCTTTAAGACTCTCGCCTATCTTTTTATGATGTCTTTCTTTCCCCTTTGATTGCACACATATTGGGGTATGAAAGCTTCGCAAAGCTCAGTGAAACTGCCGATGGATTTTGGCTTCAACTGCCTGAACTATGTCAAGGCCGACCCTGGCAGCTAGACGAGAATAATTTGCACAACAACGCTTCGTCTTCGTTTTCAAGGACCATCTGCTGCTGAAAGTGATAAATATGCTCGATGGGGTCAACTACGCCTTCAAATAACTTGAATTTAGGTTGAGTAAACTTCGCAAAAGATACTCAAACGCTTGAGTCAATTTTTGTATGTATTTGAGTACACCAATTAATTTGAAATCGCATACCTTCATCTGGTTGTGAAACTGCACCTTTATACCTGATGACAGCCTTAGGATGCAAGCTCCACTTTGCACCCCTTATGTCCACTTTCCCCACTTTTGGTTAATGAGAGTTGTGTGTTATCAGCCCCCAACCGTATTTATATTGTCCCTCGATTCATGCGAATTGAGGGGTACGAGTGTTTAAATATACCCACGAACCCACGTCGAGCTGTTTGTGCATGAGTCAATATGGGGTAGTGCGTGTCTGAACCTGTGTTGAGTGGTGCATGTCCAAACCTGTGTTGGGAGGTGCACATCCTAATTTTCATTAGGTTTACGCGCATGCGAACCTGTATTGGGCCAATGCCCATCCAAACTTACGTTGGGCTCATGCGTATACAAACCCATATTGGACCAATGCCAATCTGAGCTCATGTTGGGCTTACACGCATGCAAACTCACATTGGGCCAAAGCCCATCCAAACCCATGTTGGGTTGTGCCTAAATCCAATCCCATGACGTAGTGGATCGGTGGCACATTATTTTGCTTGAAGGGTTCGGATTGAGAGGATTATGGATATTATAAGGGTGCTTGATAAACACATAATATCCAATGTGACTTTGTTCTTAGACCAAAATGCCTATTTTTTGTGGGAATGAGGCGTTGATACATCGACCCCTCAACTATTACGTGTCATACCTTCCGTGAGGATTTTGGTGAGCATTATCATCCCCGAGCTTACCATGAGAGCGTGATGGAAGAGTTCCTTCACCTCAAGTCGAAGGAAATGACTGTATTGGAGAGGTAAAGAGATTCACTGAGATCTCGAGATATTCTCTATTGGTGACTATTGAGGTTGGTAGGAATCAGAGGTTTGAGCATGGATTGCAGGACTCCATCCGACACCATGTGGTTGGTTATACCACTTATAGTAAACTACTGGAGGCGGTTACGAGAGTGGAGAGCAGCTAGCTAGAGGCACGTGGACGTTGGTTCGATTCGAATGGCTCTAGTTAGTAGTTAGTGACCATTCAAGAAGGGTCACTTCAATTCAGGATCTTCGGGAGGTAGTGGGCTTTTTCATGGATTCAAGATGGGATAAGCTAGTGGTGGTGGTCGTTTTCATATGGTATCAGAGAGCAATAGTAGATCCAGCCTGGGGTAAAGTTCTGGACCTCGTGGTGGAGGTAGCATAGCTAGAGGTTCTGTTAGCCGCCAGCAAACAGTCGGGTCCTGTAATGGCCACCCCTTGTGCGAAATGTGTAATAGGTATCACGATAGGCAGTGGCAGATCTATTAAGGCGCAAGGAGGTGCACATGCACCTCCCCTCACCGGAAAATCACCTGGAGAGGCCAGAATTTGCCCCTTTGATGGTGCTCACCATTTGTTCCATTAAATGCCTCAAAGAGGCTTTCCTGTTTTGGTAGTGAAAAATCACATCTATTATGACAAGACTCCTTCAGATGTGTGTTTAGTTAGAATTTCATATTTCTTTTTCTGGCACAAAGACGCTACGCAAGGAAGAAGATGCGTGAGGAAGAGGATGCGCAAGGAAGAAGATGTGTACTGTTTATTTTGGGGTTTTCATGAAAATGATGTCGTCTTAGTATATGAGTTTCATTTAAAATGAAACGATGCGTTTGCTCAAACCTTCTTAGGATATGAAAAAGGCATGTTTGGTGGAACAGTCACTGAATTTAACAAAAATAAAGAATGGAACGATGGATGCTCTCCATCCCTTCCTTTCAAGTCATGTCATCGTGAGCAATAGTACTCTCTCATAATCATATTATTAGGTTTTGTTATTTTAAATGCAATGGTGCCTTTTGTCTTTAGTAAAACCTTTATTAATTTTTTTGGAACATCTTCATTATTCGATATTACATTAGCCTAGCCTAATATGAAAACTTAAATGTATTTCTTAGAAAAAAAAATTCTTGTTATGAAAGGCTTACGCCTCAATATCTCAAGGCTCACACCTGACTTTAAGCCATCAAAAGGGTATCGCCCTTTAAAATTTTGGTAGGAATTAGGAGTTTGAGGCTTGTGGAAGGGTACAAATGAAGGCCATGTACATGTAGCTACGAATTTTAGATGGTATTAGTTGGTAATATATATATATTTTTATAATAGCTTTTAGCCTTTCAAATTTTGCCCCTTCTCCAAAAATTTCCTGAGTCCGCCAGTGACAACAGGCCATGTTAGCAGGAGGCCACAAGATTTTTTTTTGCGAACAGACGAGGCATTTCCAGAGGGAGTGCCCTATGTTAGGGGGTATTGCCGCTTCAGGATTTGTTGCCCCACATGGATGTAGGTGAAAGAACTCAACCAACTAAGTTATACCCCAATGACATTTCTTTGGTTAAAATAAGGAATAACATATGAGAGAAATAATGAAAGAGTAAGGAGGAATAAAGAATAAGGGACTAGAGAATACTAGTCATAATGAAAATTGAAATCTTAAAAATAAAAGCAATTTCAAATAGTTTTTTTTTCCTTCATAAATTCTCCTTAAGTTCTCTATCCCTCTCCTTTCATTTCTTCCATATATTTTTCTCAGTCTTTAACTAAAAACTAAAAATTCAAAATAAAATGATTACCAAACAAGGCTTTAAAATCCCCACTCAACTCAGGAACTACTTAATATATTTCTCCCATTCCTTTTTGTTTTTTTTTGCCACCCATTCCTCTCAGGGCATGTTTACGTATCAGTAATGGGAATGAGAGGAAAGGGAATGATTTCCATTCCTGACTTCTCCTGCGTTTACTTGCAATTAGGAATGAAAAAATAAGTGGGCCCCACCTCAAAATCCGTAATCACATTCCCTCAAAACTAGGAATCAGATCAACTAGGGGGGAGTAGTCGATACGATTCCCATTCCTGTTTTCTCTTAATAACTTCCAAAAATACCCTTATCACTTTACCATAATTCTAAAATTAATTTGGATTCTGATTCATGCAAATTAGTAAACAATAACAATGGGAATCAATCCCATTCCATTGCTAATTCCAGATGTTTAGTAAACAGCTTAATGTGAATGATTCTTCCCATACCGATTCAGTAGTTCTCCGATTCCTAAATTCTCTGATTCCTTAGTTTCTCCATTACTGATACGTAAACATGCCCTCAATTCATCCTCTTCTTTAGAAACATTTACTTAATTGACATTAATTGGATTGCCATTTTGGCTTTAATTTTTTGAAAATGTGGGGACTTGAACTGTTTTAATTAGCGAATCTTCTACATATTTCATTTATTTATTTATCACAAGATAATATTACATGTGACACTATTGGATGAAAAATTGGGCAAAATGTATATAAAAAACAATCCACGATATCTAGTAAATTTCAAAATAAAATAAAAAATAGTTCAAATTTCAAAATAAAATAAAATTAGTACCCCCAAAAAAAAAGGAGAAAATTGTCAGTGAAATTAGCATAAATCGGTGAAAAAACCTAAACAAAAAGGATCCGAGTGAGGAGGCAGCCAAGCCAACCACTGTCGCAATACAATTATCAGTTTATTGACCTTAAAAAACAGCCGAAAGCGGCACCCGATTTATGGACCCTACCTTTTTATTTTTCTCTTTTTTTGGGGTCGATATGGACCCTAAACCCTATGGACCCCACCTCAGTAGCGTAAAGAAACAAACAAATCACGACTCACCATTTCACTCTAATTTCCGCGCCAAACAGACACACACACACACACAGTCTCTCTCTAGAAAATCCCTGGTTTCTGGAGAAAATGGCGATGGACGATCGGTTAGCGGAGCTGAACCCTAAGCCGAGAACCTGCGTGGTCTTCGGTGGCCGAGGCTTCCTCGGGAGATCGCTGGTCCTCAGGCTCTTGAAACTCGGCAAGTGGATCGTTCGAGTCGCCGATTCGACTCAGTCTCTCCATCTCGATCCCTCCGAGCGCGACTCGCTCCTTTCGCAAGCTCTCTCCTCTGGCATCGCTTCCTTACACGGGGTCGATGTTCGCGACAAGTCTCAAATCATCACTGGTAAAATATTTTCGGAGTTTCTTTGTTCATTTGTTTTCCTTTTCGTGTTTGTGTTCGTGTTTGGTTGGTTCCTGTCTGAGAAAATGCGAGAAAATTTTGAAAGAATTTGTAGGCTTAGGACTGAACTGGTGCAAGTGCTTGATTCCGGCTTTAAGTATTAGGTTTTGATTTATTAATTCGTTTTCTAGTTTTCATTAAAAGGGGGTGAAAAATGCAATTTAGAATAAAAGTTGAACAGAGTTCGAAAGTATTAGGAGTTTTTCAACATTAAAAGTAGGTAGAAATAAGTATTAATGGGATTAAGAGATTATAACCGTGAAAAACAAAAAGATAAAATCTTTCAAGAATTATGGGAAACCAGACTGAAGGAATGGACATATAAACCTAAAATTAATGTACAAATGTCGTATTTGTCAAAACGTCTGATTTACAAATGTTGTATTTGTCAAAACGTCTGATTCATACCTCAATGCCAATGTTTTACTCAGGTAGTGTTCGGTTGCTGAGTGACCATTAGAATGGAATCCAAATAGGAATGAAATGTGGACATGGAAAGAGGATAAATTGAGAATTGGTACAAAAGGTCCTTTAATATCATCTTACCCTTGATTATTTGCAATCTTTTCAAAATTTCTTTAACTTAAAATCCCTAAAAAGCTATCTACCATAAACCGGCTAATGGCCAGATGAACCCCACCTTGGTCTTGGAACAGGAGAGAAGAAAATTATAAGTTTTCATTTTTTTTCTTCCATTTAAGAAATAAGGGTAAAATAGTTATGATGAAATTTGATTTGTATATAATCTGAGCAGTACTTGATAGCCCTTGCCTTTAGCTATATGGGTAACTTCTTTCCCTTGATATCTGATTAGGAGATTTTTGTCATTTCCTATAATATCAAAACTTGGGTTTCGAAATTAACTGTGCATATTATGACCGACATCTCTTGCAGCTATCGAAGGTTCATCTGTAGTGTTCTATTTCGATGGGGCTGATTTACGTACAGACGATTTTTACCACTGCTATATGATTGTTGTTCAAGGTACATCCCTACTTATGAAGGAACAAATCCCATTTTTTGGCCATGCATAATTTGGTGGAATTACTGATTAATTTCATCTAAAATACTTGTTTAGGTGCAAAAAATGTTATCAGTGCTTGTCGAGAGTGCAAAGTTAGACGGCTAATATACAACAGTTCTGCAGATGTAGTTTTTGATGGATTGCATGATATAAATAACGGAGATGAATCCTTGCCTTACCCTTGGAAAGTATGGTCATTGTCAAGGGACTTCTTGTTCATGTTAATAGTGGAACATTGCCTACTTTTTCTTTTCTACTAAACTTTCTTTCTTATTTGGTTTTCTGATCCTTGCTACAGTTTGATGATATGTTGAGTGACTTCAAGGCCCAAGCAGAAGCACTTGTCCTGCGTTCTAATGACATTGATGGTCTTTTAACATGTGCACTTCGGCCTAGCAATGTATTTGGACATGGAGACTCACATCTTGTGCCATTTTTAGTGAATTTGGCAAAATCTGGCTGGGGAAAGGTAAACGAAAGATTTGGAGAAAGGCAATCTAACTGTTTGTTCATTTCATCACATCTGCTGTTTTACATATCCTTTGTTAACGTCGGAGCTTTAGTTTTGTATCATACATAATTGATTTTTGTATATCACCAACGATTAATATCAACTGAAATGTATAATAATTCCCTTCTCTCTCTCTCTCTCTCTCTCTCCCCCTCCCCTCTTCCTTTACCATTTTTTTCTTTCTCTGTCATCCCTGTATTTTTTACACCCAAAATAGGGGCAATTTATGTATATGCTGCAGATAGTAACTTGTTCATCATGTGGTTTAATATCTTATCCTTCCATAGTCGTGAGATTCTAAGACATGAAAAACAGTCTTTCAGTCTTTTAAAGTAACATAGATTCTCATTTCAGTTTATTATAGGGAGTGGCGAAAACAGATCGGATTTTACATACGCTGAGAATGTTACTCATGCTCATATCTGTGCAGAAGAAGCTCTGGATAACCGGATGGTCTCTGCGGCTGGAAAGGTACTCCTACAATTAGTCTCTTGGGTGTGTAAAGCATCTAATTTTTCTGTTTCTACTAGGTCCATGGATAAGGATGTATTCCTTTGTAATCAATCTGCAGGCTTTTTTCATCACAAATCTTGAGCCTGCAAATTTTTGGGAGTTTGTAACACTCATCTTGGAAGGCCTGGGATATCAAAGGTAAATCAAGCATTCTTATATTCTTCTATGAGAGATTTTACACTCATCTTGCATGCATTATTTGATGTAGGACACTGGTAAGAGAAAGGAAGGGAAGAGAGATAGAGACCTACTCCAGCATATTTAATTGGCCCAAAGGCGAATTGGAATCACTCCAATATAGAAATTAGAAAACCAATGAGGGTTTAGTTGAGTGATCAGGCCCGTGGTTTGCTCCCACATGGTCTGGGGTTTTATTTCTCTAGGTACCTATCTAGCTATTTGTTAGAGTTTCGTGCCTCCCAAAGAGTTTTTGGGTTTGGTGGGTCCCCAGTTCTTAACGCGAGCCTGCAAAGCTGGTTTGGGGGATTTTAGGTTATAAAGGAACAGATAGATAGCTTATAAAAATTCTTTCATTGTATCAGCCTTCAGCATCACATTGTAGTTGTTTTGGAATCACTCCAAGTCAACCCATGAAATGACAAGCACTTACGTTTCTATGAAATATTGAAAAAATTAGTTTCTTTTCAAATCCTAAATTGACCAATTTAATTTAATTTTATCTTCACCTTTTGCTGCTTCCAATTTGTGATCTTCTGTATTCCCATCTTCTATGTGCTTTCACTTGAATACTGCTGTGGACTAAAGTGCTGGAGACACTCTTGGTTTTTATTCTTTTGTTGTTTGTTTGGGATCTTCTTTGTTCTTTTGAATTCAGTTTTGTTTCCTTTTTCCCAATGATTGCAGGCCATTAGTGAAAGTTCCTGCTAAGATGGCTCGGTATATTCTATTGTTCTTCAAATTGATGACTGAAAAGTATGGATTGATAAAACACAACCATTCAATGTCAGCTCATTACATTCAATTAGCTTCACATACTAGAACTTTTGACTGCACTGCTGCTCGAAACCAGATTGGGTACTCACCAGTTGTCTCACTGGAAGTAAGTCATTTGTTTATTTTTGTCTATCCTTCATGTCTTTCTCATGCATTTATTCTTGTCCTCTCCGTTTGTTGTTTTTGAACCTTCTCTTTTCGGTTTAGCTGTTTTTTTTGTTCTTCTATCAAATATAAATTTTCAAGAATTGAGACTTAATCATGATATCTACAAAAATTCATTTGTCTTGCTTAAGACCTGCAAGTACATATTGTTATCAGAGGACCTGCAAAAGCTTGAAATCGCTGTTATTGTTCATTCAGTTGCAACCTCTCTCTGCCATGTCCAATGGAAGAGATCTGTCTGTTATGTTTTTCTCTTGAAACTTCTCTTTTGCATGGATAACACCCTGTTAGATTTTCAATTGAACCTTCTGACCTTTAAAAGTTGTCATGGCTAGTCAGGCCCCAATATGTTCCTTGTCCCGGCACATATTGTAATCTGCATCTTGAGCTGTATTTGATTGCTTCTAGGACATAGAAGAAGCTCAATGAAGGCTGGTTTCTATTCCTTTCGTTTTGAAAATGATTTTTTCTAATGATTGTTAGATATGCAGTTGGCTGTGTATTGTCATATATTTATTTCTTATTGCAAAGCATGAAAATTCAAGGTATAAATTTCTGTTCGTCTGTGCTGGTTACCTGTGTACAGGAGGGTGTCAAATTAACCATTGAATCATTCTCTCATTTAGCCAAATATTCATCTTTCACAAGTTACAGTGACTTTAATGAGCAATCAAAAGTGGAGAAGCTGCTAGGCAGTGGAGAAGGTTGTTTTCCGTTGTACCATATTATTTGTGCTCTATTTTGTTATCAGTTACACATTATTTTCAATATTCTTTTTGTGGTGGTGGTTTTTTTTTGTTTTGGGGGGGGGGCGGCTTGTGATGTTGTGACCCAGATTTTTTTTTTACTCCTTATAACAAAATTTCTAGCTGGGTAGGGCTGGGCTTCTTGCCTTGGATCCTTGTGCCTGATTTTGGTGAGAGTGGTACGCGTCACATGTTAATTTGTTCTTGCATGGTGCCATACTAAGTAATATGTAATTTAGTCCACAGCTTTACTTAGGCTCATGAACAGGGTTTTGGATAATGTCAAACGTACCGAGTTAGCACCAGGAAGGATTTGCATTTTGGAACACGTCTTTGGATCAAACATGATCCATCATATGCGCTCGCCCAAGGACCTTGTCCTCTCTTTTTTCACTCTTCTTTTTCCTTCAATGAAAGTTTATTTCTTATAAATAAAAAATGCATTCTAGACACTTTCATCAGAAGGTGTTTATTGTTTGATTGCTATCGTAAAATGTTTGATTGCGATTGTAGAATGACCTTGAAATGTAATGCCTGCAGTTGCAGACATTTTGCTGTGGCGTGATGAGAAGAAATCTTTTACTTATTTTCTTGCTTTGAGTCTATTGTTTTACTGGTTTTTCCTTTGTGGAAGAACTTTTGCCTCATCTGTATCCAAGCTTCTGCTATTAGTTTCATTTGGCCTTTATGGATATGGAATTCTACCACCAAAGATGTAAGTATTGATGCTTATAAGCCTTTAGCTTGATTAACCTCTTAAATGCTAAAAGAGATCCATTCCTCCTATATCTACTGACCATAATGCCTTTTGAACAGATTGGGTCTTACTGTCAAGAGTTTATCTTTATCTTGTTTTGAGATTCCTGAAATGGTAGTGAAAGACATGATTGCAACCATAGCATATTTGTGGAACAGAGGGGTTGGTTATATGAGACGACTGGCCCAAGGGGATGATTGGGATATTTTCTTCAAGGTATGGACTATGATAATTTGTTATTTTTAGTGAAGTGCATATCACTGCAAAATTTGCCCAAATCATGCTTTATGTAATTTCTGTCTGTAACCTTTCCTGGGCACGGGGTATGAGCTTTGCAGGTGTAGTTGCTAAAACATAAGTGTATTAGGAAAATTTGACCATTCAGTTTAACTTTTATACCTACTATTTAAATTAACTATTAAGTTTCGACTGTTCAAGGTCAATACATCAAATGGGAGTACTAGTTAATAACCTTTTAACGCTACTTCCCAGTCCGATTGTGTCCCTTATTACTTGTAATACTTGTTGGACAAATGATAATTGGGCGTCTTCATTGATTTTGAAATTCTAGACTGCTCTTGGTATTTGAATTGTCGGAAGTGGTCCTTGCTTTATAGTTTGTTGTTTGTGTCAAGGAATGACATTTTCTCGTAGTTTAAATGGAAGCTATGGCTTAAATAATATGTAGCTGATTTTGGAGAAATCTAAATACGAAAGTTCAATCATGTATCCCAGCCTAAGGAAATTATTATTGTTCTTGAGGCGTGAAGTATGAACATGTATGTTTGTCTTTTTCCCTGAATGACCTTTGACAAGGCTTGGTCCTTTTGACCAAAGCTGAATTGCAGATCCAGTTCAAAGAAGTTCGTATTGGTTTCCTTTTCTTTTCCCTTATATTTATTTGTCTACAAAATGTTTGCATCAACTTGATCTATAAGGAGTAAGGAGCTCAGCATTACTTTGTGAAATATGCTAAATCCATTGGATATTGTTAGTTATCCTAAATATGTACTCTTTTTGTTATGTAAGTTCTTTTTGTCTTTTTCTTTCATTTCATTTATTCAAAATAACCATGATTAAACCTCTTTTATTTTATCAATTATCTTTCGTTTTTATACGCACATTTTTATATTTCTATATGCAATCTTTATAAGATTGAGAGAGCTTCATTGACAGCAGTTATTCTCCTGCTAATATCTTACAATAATCTTTTGTAATCAATACAGTTTGCAGCTTCCCTCTATTTTCTCAAGCTGATTTCGTCACAAACCTTGACTGTGGTGATAGGTGTAGGTAAGGGAATGCTAGTTCACCATGCTAGAGTTAATCAATCTCTTATTAATTTGAACTTGGTAACTTCATATTGATCTTATTGGAAATATTTTGCAGCACTGGTGTTCGCTTTCACTCTGTTTTTCATTTACGAGCAGTATGAATCAGAGATAGATGGATTCGCGAAGCTTCTGTTCAATAGTACAATGTCGGTTTTTGGATCGTTGAGAACAATTGTACCTGCTTCTGTGCAACTATTTCTTGAAAACCATGGAATTTGGCGTCGTGGTAAAGGGCATGCGACAATTAAGCATCAGAAATAGTTGCCACTATCACCTGAATGGCTTTCGGGCAGAGTTTTTCTAACTGTATAAATTCAGTATTCTGTTAGCTTAGGGTTGTATGGAAATTTAGATTTTGGGTAAACCCAACAAAAGAAGTACCACATTAACTCTTGCCCTTTTGTTAGTGTTAACCATAAAGTTTAGGCTCTATGTAAATGATTTTAGGTTTATTGTTGAATAGTTCTATTAATTATTTTCTAGCCTCTCATATTATTTCTAGCCCCATGTTATTGTTTTTAGCCCCTCTATTGATTATTTTCCTCCACTCCTCTGACTTCGTCTTGGGTTTTATTAAAAAAACAGATAGATTTTAGGGTTAATCGTTTTATTAGTCCTTGAATTTAGACTTGATTTGCATTTGAGTCCCTCAATGTCTAAAATGGTTCTCGTGGTTCTGTTAAATGTAGGGGCAAAATGATATTTTTGTATCAAAATTGATAAAAATATGAATTAAAAATTAAAAAAATTAAAAAAAAATTAAAATTAAACTCTCTCCCTCCCCCTTTATCTTGATTTCTACTGCCCCCCAAACTTGATATTTTTTTTTGTTGGTTTTTTATTTTATTGTTATTTTCAAGGTATGATTCATTTTTTTGGTTTTAATATAAAAATACCATTTTACCCTTGTATTTAACAGAAAAAGTTAACAAAATCGACGGCATGACCATTCATCCTAACGAAAGTGAAGTTAAAGGACCACTGGAATTATTTTGGAAATTGAAGGACCAAAATGCAAATCAGGTCTAAATTCATGGATTAATAAAACGATTAACCCATTTATATTAATCATTTTTTTTTCAAAGGTTTGGGAATGGAGATTCTGTGATTCTTCATCACCTTCTTCTTCCTTACTGACTTGGAATTTCATTGAAAACAAAGATTCAATTTTTTATATTTCTTATAGACTCAAGATTTATTTGTTTTTTATTCATGCTGTTAAGTTGAATGAAGAAGGTCTTCCTATATTTGATGAGCAAATAGGTCAAGGTATAAAAGATGGAGTCAATACTCTGTTTTATACGATAATTGAACACTTCGTCAAAACCCCTAGTAATACTACTGCTAGGATCCATGATCAACTCAATAACCTCAGATCCCTAAGTTGTCAGATTTTAGATGGTATAAAGATATTTTTATTTCTAGAGTCATGCTTAGAGATGATAGTAATCAACCATTTTGGAAAAAAAAATTTGTTAATGGTCTTCCAAACCTGTTTGCCCATAAAATCCGAACTGTCCTCAATAATGAACAAGGTCAAATTTATTGGAATAGTTTAACTTATGGAAATATAATAAGCACAATAAATCAAGTTGGAATGAAAATGTGTGTAGATTTTAAAATCAGTAAGCAAATACAGTCAGACAAAAAATCAGCCAAGTATGAGTTAGGAAATTTCTGCGAACAATACGGTCTAACTAGTATTCCTCCTTCCAGGAAAAATATGTCTAGTTATCCTAGGAAAAGTCGTCCTTATTCACGTAAAAAAACAATCCTTCCGGCATAGTAATGATAATAATGAGTTCTATAAGAAAAAGAAATTTTACCCTAAGAAAAATTGGTCTAGAAAGCCCAAAGATGAGAAAAGCAATCGCTTTAAGAAATCCTATGAAAAGAAAAATGTTAAATGTTGGAAATGTCAAAAGAATGGTCACTATGCCAATGAGTGTAAAGTAAAAGATACTATTAAACAGTTGAAAATTACGGATGAAGAAAAAGATAAATTAATTAAAGTTCTAGAATTAAGAAACTCTGAGTCTAGTGAAACTAAAACCATAGTTGTTAGTTCTGAGTCAGAAAATTGGTCGTCTTCAGATTCTCGGTCTAGTTCACCTCAAGTCCAATTAGGTTGCAAAGATAAATGTTGCAATAGGTTGAAAACCTTTTCTGTCCTCACTAAACAAGAAGAACAAGAAGAGTTGCTAATTGATTTGATTAGTAAAATTGAAAACCCATAATTGAAATCTGAATACCTAAAAAAATTAAGAAAAGTTATTAGCCAAGAAAGACCAAGTTTGTCTATTCCCCAACCAATTAGTCTGAATACCACAATAGAAAAGTTTAACCGAAAGAAAGATGTCACCTTACAAGATTTACAGTTAGAAGTCAAAACAATCAAAAAGGAAATAGTTGAGTTAAAAGAGATGAGTCGTAAACTAAAAGTTGAAAATTATGCCATTAAACAAGATTTAGTTAATTTAATGGAAAAAGAAAGTTATGAGTCAAGAAGCTAGCCAGAAAGTCCAAATAACTCAGACAGTGAACCCTCAAACAAAGAGCAGACAGTTAATCTAATTATACAAGTCAATTTCAGAAAATGGTATTCTAAAGTTACAATATTTGTCAAAAAATTTGAGTTTAGTACAGTTACTTTATTTGATTCAGGAGCCGACCTTAATTGTATTCAGGAATGTCTAATCCCCACTAAGAATTATAAGAAGTCCAAAGAATTCTTAAGCACTGCTTCAGGAAAGTCACTTCAATTGAATTATGAGATCCCTAAAGCCCATGTCTACCAAAATAAAATTTGTTTTAAAACCTCATTTGTCTTAGTCAAAAACATCACTGACGAAGTCATTTTAGGTTTGCCTTTTATTGCCTTATTATATCCTTTCCAGGTAGAATATGACGGAGTTACCTCTACCCAGTTAGGAGAGAAGGTTAAGTTTGAGTTTTTGTCAAAACCTGAGTTGCATAATTTAAAAGCCCTTAAAAAAAGTTCAGTCTCAAAGTCTGTCAGAATAATTCATAATAAGAACAATCAGTTGAAATTTCTTAAAGAGGAAATTAATTTCAAAAGAATTGAACAACAGCTTAGTTGTGAGTCATTCCAGCTGCAAATTTAGCGATTTGAAGATAAGTTTAAAAATGAAATATGTTCTGATTTGCCTAATGCTTTTTGGTATAGGAAACAGCATGTTGTTAGTCTGCCTTATATCATAACCTTTAGTGAGAAAAATATCCCCACTAAAGCCAGACCAATCCAAATGAGTCAAGAAATAATGGAATTCTGTAAGAATGAAATAACTGAGTTACTCCAAAAAGGAATAATTCGTAAATCTAAGTTGCCTTGGTCTTGTCCTGCTTTCTATGTCCAGAAAAATACTGAGTTAGAAAGAGGAGTCCCAAGATTAGTCATCAATTATAAGCCCCTTAATTCAGTCTTAGAATGGATTAGGTATCCCATACCTAATAAACGAGATCTAATTAATTGGCTAGAAAAAGCAGTTGTCTTTTCTAAGTTTGATATGAAGAGTGGTTTCTAGCAAATCAAAATAGATGAGTCAGATAGGTATAAGACTGCATTTGTCACTCTCTTTGGTTATTATGAATGGAATGTAATACCTTTTGGTTTGAAAAATGTGCCAAGTGAGTTTCAGAACATCATGAATGAAATATTCAATCCTTATAGCCATTTCTCAATTGTTTACATTGATTGATGTCCTAATCTTTTCTCAGTCGATAGAACAGCATTGGAAGAATTTGCACAAGTTTCTTCAAGTAGTCAAAAACAATGGCCTAGTTGTCTCTGCCAAGAAAATCAAGTTGTTCCAAACCAATGTTCGCTTCCTTGGTTTCAATATTTGTCAGTCACAAATTAGTCCAATTGATCGAGTCATCCAATTTGCTGATAAGTTTCCTGACCAAATTCTTGATAAGAATCAACTCCATAGATTTTTAGGATCTCTTAATTATGTGTATGATTTCTATCAAAATCTGAGAAAACAATGTAAGCCTTTATTTGATAGGTTGCAGAGTAATCCTCCTCCTTCATCTTCTGCTCACACAGAAATCATCAAACATTAAAATTCTTCAAGCAGACCATAGTTACTTTCGGTTACTTTAGTTAAAAAGGCTGAGTTAGTTTCATCTATAAGAGGAGGCTTCGACCTCAGTTGTAAGCATAATACAATTTAGTTTTCAGTTTTTAGAGCTTTCCTTGAGATTTCCTCAAGCAAGCCATCAGTCCTAAAAACCAAAGACTATGTATCCTCCTCATTGAAGTCTTCAGAGTTAAGCCTTTCAGTGAGTATAAATAAATAAAAGTTGCTATTTTCAAATATCTTTATTTTAAGTATTTTGCATATATGCATTAATTTGAAGTATCATCATGTTCTTATTTTCCATGTTGATATTTTTATTAATAAGATTCATGCATAAATTGCGTTTATTCTTGTATGTCTGCTTCATCACTATCTTTGCTATATATATATAAAAAGCAAGGGAGCGTTGGTTTAAATTTAATAGAGTTTACTATTGTGGTAGATAATAATCTAATTTGGATAAGGTCAACCACTATATATTATCCTTCAAAATTACATTAATGTAAAACAACAAAAAATTATACTTTTTAAACAAATTCATTTAAATGGCAATTTTCTTCCGAGTGAGTCACCTTTTTGGAGGCCAACTCAGGTGGCGCTCCGATTAAAATCCGGCGGCCAGCCACAGCACCAAGGACCAACTATGGCGACCGACCACCTTGTTTGCCCAACTCCATTGCCAATCTACCCTGTCGGCGACCGCCTCCTCTAAACTCAAAGGAGGAAACCTCGATCCCATACCACTACACCAACTTGTTTGTGTGATAGAGTTGCAAAATATTAATATTACAAGTAAATTTTTTTTAAGAAAATATTCATTTTAATACCGATTTGAGAACCATTTATGCAAAAGCTCTCATGCTCTCTAATTCTACATAAATATATCAATTTAAATTTATAAAAATTTACAAGTTTTAATCCTTTTAAATAATATATATACACACACACAAAGCTAACGACGCGCAACAATTAGAATTTGTTCTTTAATTTGTGACTTGATTGTGATTTTACTATTTGGCTTTAGAAACAAAAATCATCATTATTATCATTTGTTTAAGAGTCTCATCAATAATTTAAACCACAAAAAAAAAACAATTAAATACAAATAAATAAAACTCCATGTACAACAATCACAATTGGGTTAGGTTTATACAATAGAAACTCCAATGCAATGTATATTTTTATGTTACTCATATTGGTAATTTTAGACTAATAAAATATAAATTGCAATGTAGTGTGTATTTTTACGTTACTCTTATATTGGTATTTTTAGAATTATACAATAGACACTACAATGTAGTGTGTATGTTACTCTTATATTGGTATTTTTAGGTTTATAGAATAGAAAATGCAACACATTTTTTACTTTTATGTAACTCTAGTATTTGTATTTTTTTAGGTTTATAAAATAGAAACTGCAACGCTTTGTGTTTTTCTTATTATGATACTCTAGTATTTGTATTTGAAGATTGGGTATTAGATATAACTATCCTTACTAATTATTATTTGAGACATAGAGTATTTTTGTTTGGGTTTTAATACTTAGGAATCAAATTTTGCTTTGGATTAGGCCAAAGAGGAGGCCCAGATTTATTGGCACAACTTAAAATAATCACTGAAAGGACAATGGTATCATTCTTCTTTAAAATGATTGGTTCTTTGAAGAGGATTGGAAATTTGTTGGGTAAGTTACTTAAGATTGACACTCTGACTACTACTCAGAATAGGGGTAAATTTGCTCGACTATGTGTGGAATTGGACCTCACGAAACCTCTTGAGGCTTTTATTCAAATTAATCAAGTGTGGTATAACATAGAGTATGAAGGTCTTCCTGATATATGTTATTTGTGTGGCCATTATGGTCATAAAAGGGAGCATTGTACTTCGAAAGAGAAGTTTGCTTAAGACAACCTGGGGCAGACTCGTCTACAACTGGTCTGAAGGTGGGTGCAGATATTGTTATGGGTTAGGAAGAGAATAGTAAGGAGCTAGAAAATCTTCGAGGTACATGGATGAATGTCCTACCAAGGAGGCGACCAAAGAATATGTCTAAGGGGACGGGTAATCAAGGATCTGGCTCTAAGAACCAAGGCTCTTGATTTGATGCTTTGAGGAAGGTTAGTGAAGATTTTGGCTTTAATAATGTTGATTCTGGTGGTATGGCAATTCAAGGGACTACAAGGAAGTCTTATGTTTCTAAAAATGGTGCTAGTTTTGAAAAGAAAGTTTGGACTAAGGCTAGGCAAACTAATGTTGGAAACAGGGCTGTGCTTAGTGATATTTCTAAACAACCTGGTAAGTCAAGGGCTTCAGGATTATTTGGTGGTAAAACAAATTTGGGTTTCTCTGGGTTTTCTAAAAGTAGTGTGAGCAATAAAGGCATGAAGGTTGTGGATGAGAGCAGAGCTTTTGTTTTCGACTCTGTGAATGCTTACATGGATTCTTGGGGGAAGGGTCAGAGTTTGTACCAGGAGAAGGCTGTCTATATATTTGGACATCAACCTCCAAATATAGCTAATAATGGTGATCATCATGGAAAGGATTGTGATCCTGAGGATGATGAGGATTATGTTGCTTCTTCTCTTCATGATGGTTTGCTTTTTGATGAAGGGATGGATATCTCAGCAGGTAAGGTGAATGATTCCAATGGGAATGTGGTAAGAAATGCCTTCAACGATGTTGAAAATATGCCGTTTGGCTTTTGATTGTAGGGTTTAGCTCTTGAGGTTTCTTTTTCTGTTGTTTGTTTGTTGATGGATATTCTATATTGGAATGCTAGAGGTGCACCTTGCACTAAATTTAGATACACTATGATGGAATTGATTCATGTTCATCGTGTTCATATTTTGTTTTTTTGTGAGCTAAGAATTGTGGGGGCAAAAGCCCTTGATGTGGTGAAGTCGCTGGGGTTTTTGTGCTTTGAGGTGGTTGATTCCATTGGTTTTTTTGGTGGTCTTTGGCTCTTGTGGAATGATAGTAAGGTCAGAGTTGAAGCAATTGGTACTATTAATCAAACTATTTCTGCTTCTATTGCTTGGCCTGGTCAAAACCCTTGGTTATTTACTGCAATTTATACCAAGTTTGTAGTTCTAAGAGATAAAAGTTATGGGACTACCTGAATTTTGTTTCTGAATGTCACCAGTTGCCTTGGATTCTTGCTGGGGACTTTAATGACATGCTAAATTATGATGATAAATTAGAGGGAGCTCCTCTTTGTAGACTTAAAGGTTCAGAAAGTGGTTTGATGATGATTGATCTTGGGTATTCTGGTCCTAAATTTACTTGGAGTAATAAAAAAGTTTTGGAAGAATTGATCGAGCCGTTTGTAATGTACAGTGGCAAAGGCTTTTTGCTGAAGCTTTTGTTAAGCATTGCTGAAAACCAAATATGACCATTGTCCTATTAAGATAAGCCTCGAGTCTAGCTTCTCTTCTTCTCTTAATTTGCGACCTTTTCGGTTTGAGGCTATGTGGTTGGAACATGACCACTTAAAGGATTTTCTTAATCAGCAATGGGCTCTTATTGATGGGTCTGTTTTGGATAAAACTTGTGCTTTGGTGAAGCCTTTGTTGCTTTGGAACTCCACTGTTTTTGGGCACTTAAGGCAAAGGAAGGCTAGGCTTTTAGTTCGTTCGGCTGGTATCCATAAAGCTATTTGTCAAGGCAGTAATTTTTTCCTTGATACCTAGAAATCTTTCTTATTGATAAGTATAATGGTGTCCTTGAGAAAGAGGCATTGTTTTGGCAACAAAAGTCTCGTGTGAAGTGGCTGCAAGAAGGTGATCAGAATACAAAATTCTTTCACCTCGCCACCTTAATAAGAAGAATAAGAAACAAGATTGAAAGATTGAAAGGTGATAATGGGGAGTGGATTGAAGGAGTTGTTGGTCTTAAGGAGCTTGCTGTTAATTATTTTTTGGGGTTGTTTGCTCAGGAGCAACGTAACTGCATCAGTTGGGATCTTATCCTAATTTGTTTTCTATTATTGAGGCTATTGATTTGGCCAATCTTGTAAGAAGTATTGATTTTCTTGAGGTCAAAGAGAGTTTGTTTCATATTGATGGTCTAAAAGCCCATGAAGTTGATGGTTTTCCTGCTTGTTTCTTCCAAAATCAGTCAAGCTTTTGTTTCTTGCAAGATTCCAGAAGGTTTGAACTCTATCTTGATCACTTTGGTTCCTAAAGTTGATAATCCTTCTTCCATATTGCATTTTAGGTCCATTAGTCTGTGTTGTACCTTATATAAAGTCAATTCTAATGTTTTGGTTGCTTGACTGAGGCCTATTATGCTTGTTTTGATCAGCCCCAATCAGGTCAGTTTTGTGCCTGGGAGCCACATTACTGACAATGATAGGACCCGTCCCATATTCCCCCCCTTGGAATCCGTGACGAACTCTGTTTCTGTCAGGCATTTGCCCAATGCCAGGCCCACTTACTAACATAACCATTTCGCCCTCGATTTATACAAAAATTGGGTCGAGATTTCAACCGAAATTTCGGCAAAATCTCCCTTGAAAAATGGATATTCCCAAATTATAAATACCTTCAAATAAGCGATAAATAATCCAAATAGCAGCACACACAATTTACAACATAGGCCTCTGGCTTCAAAATTGAACCTTACATGGGCAATATTAGAGCTTTCTACAAAACTTTAATTTATAGAAGTATTAGGAGTTTAAAAATGAAAAAAATGAATATACTACAAGAAATGGCGTGTGCTGTACAGAATACTTGACGTGGACCAGTGAATCTCGTTGAGATATAGCTTGGGGGGGTTCAAAACAGGAAATTGGGAGTGGACAAAAATAAAGTTTATAACATAAATTATATTTGAACATACTAATCCCACCGTTTAGAAAAACGATGTAAACTATGCAATAAAATCCATTTTTATCCATATACCATTTGATACTTGAAACATTTAAATTCTCATCACACACACACACACACACACACACACACACATCAAGAGATATGTACCATGGAAAACAATCCAATCTGGGGATAATTTATTCTCAACCACATGTCGGGATCCTGCATCTTACAAGTGGCTAGGGATGAGCAATCCAACCGAGGGACTATTGCTCCATAGCACGTACACCGGGACCTTCATCGCATATGCAGCTGATCCAATTATACGCGTAGACTAACATATTGACACACCTCCCAAAAAGTATATGTGTGCCCTGATGGGTCCCAAAGACCAACTATAATTCTTTTCTATGATTCTATCATCCTTTTCATAACGAACCAGGGGAAGGTACAATACATAGTGTCTAGTCACACAAATCCCATATCCCAAACTATATATTTATACTCATATTAATAATACCCAATATCCTTCATGCGTAATCAAAGTACAACATAAAATCAATAGAACTTCACAACATCCCAATTCCAGTAAAACACATTTCAACCCAACCAGAACTTAGTTATGCATGCACTTGCCAATATGAAAATATTCATTTGAAAACAAAGGCCACTCACAACTAGTCCGAAGCAAACTCAACCCTTAGAGGGTTCTTCCGATTGTCATACGATAACCAAATTTGAATCTGAGCATATCATCAAGCTTGGGACGACATGAAGATCAATTCAGAACACAATGGGCCACACACCATGGCCCACATGTCAGCACATGCGCTGGCAGCGCGTGGGTGGCTTGAGAAATTTTCAACTTGGTTTAGGAAGTGGTCGGAAAATGCATTCAAAAACTGGGATTTTCTAGGTTTCAGATTGAGTTTAAAAACTTCAAAATCGATCCTAACCGACCAAACCATCAGCTAGAGCACGTTGAGTAGGTGGATAAGCATACCTGGATCAACAAAAATGGTGGTCAAAATTGTCAAAAAATGACAATGGAAATTTTCAAAGGAATCGGAGCTTTCTCGAGCTCTCCCCAATGCTGGAGGGGCTGGGTTCGTCAGAGAAGGTGGGGGACGGGAAGAGAACATCTGGCTGGTTCGAACAGTTGTGGTCTCGTAGCCTAGGGTGACCGGACGACGAAGATATGGCAATCGAAAATTCTGGCTGTACTCGGTGGAGAAAGAGAAATGAGAGAAAAATGCGTGAGAAGAGAGAGAACAAACCGGTTTTTTTTTATAAAAATCCAACTTCAAAAAATTTACAGTTGTGCCACTGCACTTCCGTTGACCATAACTTCTTCGTTAAAACTCCAATTTAGGCTTACTACGTATCTACAAAGTCGTATCGATGAGCTCTAGGCAAAGGAACCACTCAAATCCCAAAAATCCTTACAAATCAAAAAGTGACTAAAGTACCCCCACTCCCAAGGGCAAAAACGTAATTTCACAATTAATTAAATCATTAACTAATTATTTGGAACAGAGTGTTACAGACAACATCCTTATAGCTCAAGAATTAATGCACAAGTTTAGGAGTGCGAAGGGGAAAAAAGGTTTTATAGCATGGAATATTGACTTATCTAAATCTTATGACATATTGAATTGGCAGTTTATTGAGTTTGTGCTCAAAGAGGTTGGGTTGCCTCATTCGATTGTCCAATTAATTATGCATTGTGTTTCCTTTGTTAATATCAGGTTTGTGTGAATGGTAAGCTGACTGAGCCTTTTATTCCTCAAAGTGGCAGTAGACAAGAAGATCCACTCTCTCCTTTTCTTTTTGTTCTTTGCATTGAAAAGTTGTCCCACATTATTTTTTATGTTGTTAGAAGAAAGAAGTGGAAGCCAATCAAATCGTGCCAGTCTGGTCTTATGGTCTCACACTTATGTTTTGCAGATGATTTGGTTCTTTTTGCTAAGGCTACCTCCCAACAAGCTAAGGTGATGAAGGGTTGCTTAGAGTTGTTTTGTATTGCCTCTGGTTAGACTGTAAACTTTGATAAATCTGTCGTTCTTTGCTCTCCTAATACTTGTATGGAGGTGGCTAAGGAAATCAGTTTCATATGTGGTTCTCCTCTTACTGAGAACTTGGGGAAGTATTTGGGGATGCCTATGCTTCATTCAAGGATCACTCAGACTACCTATGGTGGGCTGGTGGATAAAGTTCATAGTAGGTTGGCTTCTTGGAAAAGCAAGTTGTTGTCCTTGGCAGGGAGATCTACTTCAATCCAAGCCGTGGCCTCTACGATTCCTATCTACACTATGTAGACTGCTAAGCTTCCTATAAGTGTTTGTGAGGAGCTGGATCAGATTAATAGGAATTTTTTCTGGGGAGGTAGTGAGAAAAGGAATAAGGTTCACTTGTGTCAATGGGAATCAAGAAATCTCATAATATGAAACAAGCCCTTTTAGCTAAGGTCGAGTGGAGATTGTTTTAAAAGGATGAAGGTTTGTGGCCCAAGATTTTTTAGGATAAGGATCTCAAAGGTCATTCCATTCTTGAAACAAAGTCAATCTCTAGGCAAGGTTGTTCTTCAACCTGGAAAGGTGTTGATGTTGATCATGTTTCTCATTTTTTTTCAAACATGGTGCGATGTGGATAAACTTCTCATTTTTCTTGCTAAGGATACAGTTCAAAGAATTATTTCTTTGGCTACTGACTTTGGTGGGAGGTTTGAGGATATTTGAATTTGGCAATCTACTACTAATGGGAGTTTTACTGTGAAATCTGCTTATAATTTGCCGTTTAAAGGGCCTGACTGGTCTGACCCTTGGTGGAAAGTTCTATGGTTGGTGTATCAGGGAAAAATCCTGTCTAATGAACAACGTGTGAGAAGACATCTTACCTTTAATTCTACTTGTCAATGTTGTGGTTGGCCTATTGAATATGTGCTTCATATTTTGAGAGATTGTATTAAGGCTAGGTATGGTATCTTCTCCTTAAGGGCAGTGGAGTTGCGAGGTTTTTTAAGGCTGATTTTAAAGCTTGGTTTTAAGTAATTTGTGTTCTAAGTCTGTCTATGGTCATCAACCTTGGCAAGTGGTTTTTGTGTTTATCTGCTGGTATATTTGGAAATGGAGAAACAACAGAGTTTTTAATGCTGAAGCAGAGTTGCCTTTTCATCCTAAAAGGATTAGGAAGCTTTAGTTTTAAAACACAATATAGTCTATTAATTTGGAGGATAGGAATACAATTTTATCTAATTAGCATAAGACCAAAGACTAAAATGTAGTACCTAATTTTACAAAAATATCTTTAAAAAATATCAAAATTACACACAATGCCACTCCTTCTAAGGCAAGCAGTGGCATACTATGCCACATGTCCACATCTAGCCACCCTCCTCCACCGCTGGATGTCTGCTGTCGGCCAGCCGCTGGTCAGTCGCCGGCCACATACCGTTGCTAGCCGCCACCTTTTGTAGGGGACCAACTCTGTTTTCCTTTATTCACCTTTGAAAAGAAAAGATTTTGTATCATTGAAGCAACTCGAACCTTGACTCTTAAAGGAGGAGGGCTCATTCACAAACCACTACACCAAACTTGATTTTGTAATATTTATTTAGTTATACAATAATTATATAAACAATCAACAGTTTTTAAAATTAAAAAAAAAATCATTTCAACACATAATCATACAAAAACTGCAAATAAAAGCAGAAACTGCAATAAAAATACAATGTAGATATTAATTATGTAAAAAAACAAAAACAAAAACAAAAACAACAATTAATTTTATAAAAGCAAAATGGAGGAACGAAGATGAAAGTACTAAAATGGAAACTACGATGCAGAAACGAAAACTGCAATGTAGAAGTGGAAACTGCAATATAAAAATAGAAACTGCTATACAAAAATGGAAACGCAATGCTGAGTCTGGGCAAAAATGCTTAGCTCTAGAGTTAAACAAAACAAAATAATATTTAATTATTTATTCAAGACATGTTGGGAGAGGGGGAATCAGATTGAAGACCACCTAGAATGTAAAATAGGTTATTTATGTTTTTGTTTTCTGCATTGCACATTCTGTTTTCTACAATGCAGTTTCCGTTTTCTGCATTGCAATTTCCATTTTCTGCGATGCAATTTCCATCTTCTCTTGCCTACCCAATTCCTCATATGGGTAGCCTCTACTTTTTAAATTGGTGAGGTTGAAGGCCAAGGAAATAGCAAAAATCCAATTGTAATTATAAAAACCACAATGTAGTTTGTGCAAAACTACAATGCAGAACCTGTATAAAATTTCACTGAAGTAAAGCTTAAATGGTATTGTATAAAATATAATATGACAATGATGGCATGAACCATTTCCAAATCAAGACAAATGCATAGTAAGTGAGCTTTATAATAAGAAGTTGCAGCTAAATTAGATCATTATATGGCCTCATTGAGGCATTTTATTGAACATTTGGTGGGTAATTTGTAAGGCTAATGTAGATCCACCCCTACTGAAAAATAAAGAAACATAATGATGCAAGTAGAAACGAAAAATAGAGACATGGAGAAAAATAAATAAATTTAACCCATACCTTTTTTAAAAAGCTTATAGAAAAAATTCCCGAGAAAGAAACCTTCACAAGATAGAATAATGTAATGTTAACAAAGACTGAACCTAAAAGCCAGACATTCAAAACCTGTGGAAAAGAGGAAATCTGAAAACAACTCAATCATAAGTATGCAATATGCATATTTGCAGCATACCTTATCAATATCAAATCCTTCGGGAACGAGAATGCTAAATGGATCCTCTCATGGAAACGTATCAACCATGCGCTTTTTGCATTCCTTCAACCATCCTTCACCATCATACCCATCATGTATATTCAAAAGATCATTGAGCAATCTCATGGCAGGAGTAGCCTCCCGTTTCAAAATCTCAGCCTAAAATGTCTAGTAAAACTTAGATTTTGTGATTTTCTTTCCAAGAATGGAAAAAAGAAGCAAAATAAGATTATACATAAAGAGCTTAAAGGGTAGTTTAAACTAATTCTGCAAGATATTCTAGGCTGAAACCATTCAGTAATCACAACAGCTCAAAATTATCCCACTAGTAATGAAATCAAAAGTATAACAAGATAACAGCTAGTCCAAAATGCTAAAATCAACAATTTCATAGCTAGAACTTAGAATAGGATGAGAGAAACTCATACCTCAACCCTTCTATATAACAAATCAAGACTTCTAATAACATCCTTTTCTTCCTGTAAAAAGGTCATAAATATCTAAAATCAATAAGCTGGAAAGAGGGAAAAAGAACAATGAGGAAATGTGAGAGATTAACGATGAAAATGTTATTATAGATTATCTATAACATTAGACTTATCCGAAACTACTCGTTAGTTTGAGTTTGCTTACCT
Source organism: Prunus armeniaca (assembly GCA_903112645.1). Classification (NCBI taxonomy): domain Eukaryota; kingdom Viridiplantae; phylum Streptophyta; class Magnoliopsida; order Rosales; family Rosaceae; genus Prunus; species Prunus armeniaca. Next base: position 14,311,305 of record CAEKDK010000001.1, read on the forward strand.
CAAGCTATCAGCAAGGCTTTGCCAGTTTATTGAAGCCAACTACTAACTTATAGGATATGAAAATAGCATCTTCATTTCTAGCACTAAATCAATCTTTTAATAACTATCCTATACCAATCTTGTGAAAGGAAATATATTACATTTTTCTTTACCAAAATTTTGATATTATTTTCCATTGCAAAACTTTGAAATCTGAGCTAGTGATATGCTTAAAACCTTAGACTCACATACGGTACTGAAGATAAATGTTGCTATGCCAGGCAATAGAATGATTAACAAGGAAAATGTTAAAGACACTCCACGATTAACTTACATCGCGTCGAGCGAGGTCAAGACCATTCCATATGACCATCAAAACAAGTTCAGTCAATTTTCCTTTCTCAGTAGCTTCCTCAATTTTCTGAGCTGAAGTAGGAAATTTCAACAGTTTGAGCTGAAGTAGGAAATTTCAACAAAGCATACATAAGGAATTGAAAGTGTTCACAGTTTCTGATATTTCCTCTTCCACTTCTTCGGCCACTCTGATAAAGCTGGAAATCAATTTCCTAGCTTTCCGAACATCTTCTTCCGAATAACCCTTTAATCTCATGCCAATTTCGCGATACTCTTCAACCTTTCTTTCCTCCTCTTCGTCTTCCTCTTGATGTTTTTTATGCAACTCCTTTGTTTTCTCCCTTTGTTGAGCCGCGAGTCATGCAACTTGAGAATTCCATCGCAGGTGAAGGTCGTGGTCATCGTTGTTGCACAGAGAGAGAGAGAGAGAGAGAGAGAGAGAGAGATCTAATCCGATCAGGAAACCAATGAATCTGGGTCAGGCTTTTAAACAAAAAAAGTATAATTACCTTTTTAATGATTAATATAAGGTGGGACCAACGAATCTGGGCCTTCTCTTTAACCAAATTCAAAACAAAATTTCATTCCTAGGTATTAAAACCCAAACGGAAATATTGTTTGTCTCAAATATTAATTAGTAAAGATAGTTATGCCTAATACCTAATTTTTCTAAAGGATTATTGCTTTGCTTCTATGGTTTATGAGTGGCTCCAAGCTTGTCCTAATCATATCTCCAAAAGTGCAGATTATGTTGGCTTGGGATTCCCCTGTGAATTGTGTGTTCAAGTTAAATGTTGATGACTCTCGCAAGGGTGGCACTGGCTGTATTGGTGTTGGTGGCATCATCCGAAATTCCCTTGGGGACTGGATGGGTAGTTTTGCTGTCAATTTGGGAAATGGACAAACACTGGATGCTAAACTCTGGGGGTTATTCTTTGGCTTGAAGCTTGCTGCTGCTAAAGGGGTGGCTGGGCTCTCTATTGAAATGGATTCTATAACTGATGTTCAGCTTATCAAGTAGCATGTTCCTAGTTGTCTTCATCCTTTTGCTAGGGTGATTGCAAGTTGTGTCGCTTTGATGAGTAAGTTTGAAACTGTTGAGCTTACTCATATTTACTTGCAAAAGAATGCTGCTTCAGATTATTTTTCAAATTGGAGTCATAATATGGATTTGGGGGTCTACTATTTTGATGAAGCTCCAGTTTAGATTAGTTCTGTTCTTATTGATGATTTGTTGGGGGCTGTGAAGCCTCGGATGATTAGTGTTGGCTATTGTTTTTATTTCTGGGGTTAAAAAGAAAAAGAAATTGAGAACACGTTCATAATTGGAAAAAACATAAATAAATAAAAAGAAATTGGAAAAACCGAATAGCGTAGCTATGAGGCGGCAAGATATAAAAGACCGACGACAATTGGCTCTTTCTCTCTTTCTCGCAATACCCACGACCATTGCTCTCTCTCTCTCTCTCTCTCTCTCTCTCTCTCTCTCTCTCTCTCTCATTTTCAAATTTGAATCGTCTCTCTCTGACGCTCTCTATCAAATATCTTCGATCGACTGGTCGCCGGATCAAATGGCCAGACACCGACGAGCTTGACAAAATCGTCCACCGAAAGTTGGGGGCTTTAATCTCAAGAGTTACCCAGGAAATTGAATTCCATTGGGACGACAAGTGCCTTCCACTGCCGAGAATACTTCTTCATGTTCTGGATCCAATGGAGGGCCTCATTTCTTTTGAATTGCAGAGAATAAAAAAAATCTCCGACTTTTGAAGTCATGGAAGAGCGGAAAGCGGAAAATTATGAACATTTTGATGACCATGATTTGTTTTTTTTTTCTTTTCTTTTTTTTTTTTTTTTACTTATTTTTTTTTTTTTTTTTTTTTTTTTTTTTTTTTTTTTTTTTTTTTTTGCAAGCCCGATGCACTTGGTTTCGACTGCACTGCAGCTCAAAACGAGATTGGATACTCACTGGAAGTAAGTTTTCCTATGCATCTATTCCTATCATGTCTGTTGGTTGTTTGTGATCTTTCTTTATTGGTACACATGTTTTTTTTTCTTCTGTCAACATAGAGATTTTCAAGTCATGATATTTAAAAAATTCTTGTAATCTTGGATTAAGACGTGATTCGCACCTTAATTATTGAATTTAATAAAAACTATAACTAATATGTGAAGAACATTAAAATAAATAAATAAATTTTTCATATATAATTTTGAGTGGTGATTTCCCCACTCCAATTTTATCCTCTTACACTTCACTTTATAACTAAAAACCGACTGTAAGTGGATAAAATTGGAGTGGGGAAATCATTACCCATAATTTTTAATCAGAAAGAACAACATTCAAAATCTTTCATCTTTACATTATTTTATAAGTTAAAACCACTCAAGAGTTCACTAAAAAAGTAGTTCATTATTCAACCACAAACTAAGTACATAACACACTCTATAAACATGTCAGGTTCATCTTAAATCCTAGATTTCATGTTCAGTACTTGCAAAATCTGTTAGGAGGTGAGCGAAACCACAACTCAGTAGGGACATAAACCTTTTCATGATAAATTGATATAACTAAAAGTGACATGCAATAACTCAGTCAAATATCATATCAATTATAACAATGTATGAATTCTCTTCGTCTACTCCCATTAATTCATAGAACTAGACAAGCAAACATGAACATCCATATCATGCTTATACCACTTGGTTACCCAAACTTACTTGCTACTCACTCTTAATTCAAGCAGAGTCTTACCAACAATGACATGTAGACACCTCATACTTTGACATCAAAAGAAACATGTTAACTAGTTTGGAAAATCCTCACTCCCACACAACAAATTGGTTGAAGATGAATGTATATCAAATGAATGCAACTTCTGCTTCTTCCAAGATGTACAGACACTCTTCATCTTTTATTTAATTACCCAATCAAAATTTTTCAATCCACCCATTAGAAAAAATAATTTAATGAATAAAATAATAAAGCATAGAACTTATATAATTATTATAATATATAATTTATTATAAAAATATAACAACTAATCCAATATAACTATATATATAAATAATTAAATATATGGATATATATATATAAGTTATAGAATATTTAATCTCCTATATGAATGTCAACTAGGAGAACTAAGAAAGCAGTTAAATCTATAAGTACTATAATTTAATACTTACCAAAGTAATTATAATAAAAAATTGTTTGACCTTCTTAAATAACCCTTAAGAATACAGATTCTCACAGGACCAGACGCCAAAGACAAACGAAAGCAAAGGTGGACATGAAGATCGGAGGGAAGAGAAAGCTAGAGACCCTAGCAATTCAAAACCCTAGGATGGGGAGAAGGAAGCGAGATGACGGCATGGACTAGGAGGCAGAAGTTATACTCAAACCCTAACCCTAGTCTCTCCTTGTAAGCTAGAGAGAATCCAAAATTGACAATTTGACATACTTAAGGTTACAAGTTTTAATCCTTATAAACAATATATATACACACAAAACTAACGATGCGCGACCATTAGAATTTGTTCTTAAATTTGTGACTTGATTGTGTTTTTACTATTTGGCTTTAGAAACAAAAATCATCATTATTATCATTTGTTTAAGAGTCTCATCCATATTTTAAACCACAACAAAAATTAAATACAAACAAATAAAACACCATGTACAACAATCACGATTGGCTTAGGTTAATACAATAGAAATTCTAGTGTAATGTGTACTTTTATATTATTCATATATTGGTAATTTTACACTTATAAAATATAAATTACAATGTAGTGTGTATTTTTACATTACTCTTATATCGATATTTTTAGACTTATACAATAGAAACTACAATGTAGTGTGTGTGTGTGTTACTCTTATAATGGTATTTTTAGGCTTATAAAATAGAAAATGCAACACAATTTGTACTTTTATGTAATTCTATTATTGGTATTTTTTAGGTTTATAAAATAGAAATTGCAACGCATTTTGTTTTTTGTTTTTGTTACTCTTGTATTTGTATTTTAAGATTTTTATAATAAACATTGCGTGATAGTCACTAATGTTGATTTAATTGGCGTTACAATTATATTGATTTACTTTACACTACTCTACTTGTGGTTTCTTTTTGTTGAGGCCCAAAAATCCAAGGGGTTAAGCCCAAATTAACCCTTAGCCCAATATGAGTGATTGGATGCAAAATAAGCTCAATCGGGATAAAAGAAAATTTATAAGAGCCGCCAACACAAACTACAAGCTACAAATCATGCTAAGCAAGCACGTGCAGAAGGAGCCGAGAACATACCGATATTACTAAATCACGCTCATATGCTCATTCAGTTTTACTTGGCCCAACTATAGCCTGTCACGGCATAATAAAACCCCAAGCACGAGCATAGAAATCATGCGCATTCTAATACCGAGCTACGTCACGAGCTTAAGTAGACCCAAGCCACAAAATTAACCGAGGCTTACTGAGAAGGTTGTGGTATGGAAGGAAAAAAGCAATCACGGGACCCATTGAGGGTTCAAGGAACGTAGGTTTCAAAGCCACTTGGGGGGCTTTGGAACTCAAGCTCGTTCCTAGAACCCAAACATATGGGTTAGCATGAGAGAGAGGAAAAAAATTGACCCATGCTCTAGGAAGACACCAAAAAAACCTACTAAGATATTTAGCCCAGCCCACATCAATAGAATTAAAAAAGGGAAAACCTTTCCAGCAGCTTGACGAAAGCCTGTCAAACGATAGAAGCAACAAAGCCAAATGACCCAATACCATATGTACAAGCCCAAGCCCAGCGACTTGCAAAATTTGGCGTCAAGTCCTATTCCCATTTGAATTCCAAACAATGGTCACAAGGGAGCCATGGCAAGACCAGAGGAAATCCATGGGGGTGAGAGAAGTGTCCATCGGACAAAAGGCTTCATCTCTCCCCTTTTCCTCTGTAAGCTCTGCCCAGCTGCGTCAAATCATTGGAACCATAAAGGGTTCCTTACCCATGCTCCTTGGATGGAGAAATTCATCAAAATAGGGCTAAGTAGGAGCTACCAAGAAAAAAAGGAAGAGGAAAATCAGACAAAATTAGAGCTCCTAACGCCTATAAAAGGAGACTTTTGCTACCCGGAAAACACATCCACAACTCAACGATTCAGAGCTTGACTAGGCTTTGTCAAGCAATCTGGAATTTACTCAAGCCACCCAAACCTCTCTTCCGTTCATCTTTCTTCTTCTTTTAGGATAAGGCTCGTACTAATATTTCTTCTATAAGAAACCCACGTTGTTTTCTCTCTCTCAAATTGCTAAACTCGTGAAAGCTCAGCTCCCATGCCACATACTCCTTAGGCTGAGCCATTAATGAAATCCTCATGCTTATTTGGGTGTTAGTAAAGTGATCCTGAGAGTGTTCTTTTTAAAATCTCATCAGATTTTCAAAAAACTCTCTTGGGAGCTTGGTTTCGAACTCAGACATTTGGGGGATTTTACTCGTTATCTTCTTACAGCAGCCCAGGCCCATTCGTCAGGCTGCTAGAACAAAAAACCCCCTACATAAATTGGCGACTCTGCTGGTGAACAAGCTGTCATTTTACTAATGCCTCCAAGAAAGAAAACCAGGAGCAATACCATGGCCTCCCAAGATGGACCCGACCATGGTGATTCTGAATCAAGGCAAAATGCTTCCTCTAGAGGACAAGAACATGCAAGTGAGGAAGCCTTCACCCTCACTGATCTGATCACAGCTATGCAGGCCATGGGGAAAACCCAGAAGGAGATGATGGACACTATCAAAGAATTAAAAAATGCTGCTTCCAAGCCAAGCGAAGAGGATAGACGTCCGCAAGAAGAATCTGCCGCTGCTGGAAAGGGGTCTGAACAAAGGGGACCATCTTTTGTCACCCAGGAGGATGTCGTTGCCATGCTGGAAAAGGAGCTTAGTCGAAGCCAGGAGGATTGGAAGTACATTCCTCAGCCACCGTACCCAGCAAGTTTACTCCAGCAGCCCTATCCCAAAGGTTACGAAACACCAACCTTTGTTCTCTTCGATGGGAGGAAAGGAAGCCCGAAGGAACATGTCAACCGATTCCTTGATGCTTTGGGGCCACATGCCGGTGATTATAATCTGCGACTCCGAGAATTCTCAAAGAGCCTCACCGATCGGGCTTATACATGGTACACCACATTGGCACCAGGCTCTATGCGTTCTTGGGACGATTTGGCAAGCAAGTTTTGTAAAAAATATTTTCAGCACGAGGAGAGGGTCACCACCACGCAGCTCAACAACACTCGCCAAAAGCAAGGGGAGGATCCCGTGGACTTTGTGAGAAGATTCCGGGACTTGGCTCTCGATTGCTATGACGAAAAAGATGAGGAGGCACTTGTTGAGATTTGCATCAGCAACATTGTGGCAGACTATAGAGTATACTTGGAAAATATTGGCATCAGCCAATTTTCCGGCTGCTAGAAGCGGTAAGAAAGACAAGCATGTCTGTCAAACCGACTGGACAAAGGGGCTGGAGGAGTGAAAAGAAGGAATCACATTAGGTGTTAGCCACGGATGAGAAGCCATCTAATGACTACAGCTCACGCAAACGAAAAGATAAGGAGACGTACCCGCCATTGCCCTGCAAAGATGAAGAGTTTCATGCCATCCTCGACACAATGATTGCTGACGGCGCAATCAAACCTCTCAGGCCCTACAAGGTCCCCACCAGGGAAGAAAAAAGTGATCCCAGATACTGTCGCTACCACCAGTTTGTAGGACATCCGACCACCACTTGTCAGAGTTTAAGGAGGATCTTACATGGCAAAATACATGAGGGAGTTCTTAAACTTCCCTCTAGGAAGCAGGCTATTGATGAGGACCCTTTGCCAAAACGAAGGGGGAAAGAAACAGCTGCTGTTATTACGTGTTCAGATGATTTGCTCGACGATGACGAATTGTGCCACCCATGGAGGAATGATCCAAAGCCACCAGAGGCTATTTGGGAGCCTTGTGGAAACATGGATAAAGCTTACTGGTGCAAATACTCGAAAACCGCCAAGCTACGACACGCCATGGCCACTCGCTGATGGATGGGATGGCTATGCAGACAATGGGGTGTTCATGTTGGATATGCCGGAAAGGACAATGCCAGAGAACCTCGTCCAGACAGCAGGAAACGTCTGCTGTGACATTTCACACCCTTACAGAAGCTGAGGCGACTGTAATGGAGCATATCTAGGCTCAAAGCAAGGACCCACATCTTCACAAGTCCTCCAGAGGAATCCTAGAGTTAAGTCGCTCTTTGACCAACTTGGTTTCGGGCCTCAAGCGAGGGAAGCAGCTGCTGTAGCCCTTATGAATATTTTTGCAGGAGCCAACCCCCATTGCTTCACTGCTCAACCTCAAAGGTTATTCTTGGAAAATGACAATGCTATTATTTTCACAGACGAGAACATGGAGGTTCCATACCCGGATCACAGGAGGCCACTTTACCTGGAGGGACAAATCAATGATGTGTTCATACAGAGGGGTCTGGTAGACACGGGTTCTTCTGTTAACATCTTGCCTCTGTCTGTACTTACAGCAGCTGGTATTCCACTATCCAAGATCGTGCAGTCCCAAACGAGCATTAGCGGTTTTGGGAATCAAAGTGAGGTTACGGTTGGATATATGCAAGTAAATTTGAAGGTAGGGCCCATCCGGTCACTTACCAAGTTCTATGTGGTGGACGTAGATGTGGCTTATCATGCTTTGTTGGGAAGGCCATGGCTCAACAAACATAAACTTGTGGTCTCTACGTACCATCAATGTGTAAAAGGAAGAATTGGGCTAAGACCACTCCGTATACCAGGGAATCAAGCACCGTTCAATCAAAGCGAAGCTCACTACTCCGAGGCAGAATTCTACACTGAGTGCACAGGCGCCGGAAGCAACCCCATCCAAGAATTCTGGGACTTACCTGCCGTGGACCAAGATTCGTGATCTGAGCAACGAGGAGCTCATAACCATCGTCGATTGAGAAAGAAAAAAGGCACTCGGAGGCCAACAACCATGCCTACGATCATCCTCAATGCTCAAAGGTTACGCTGCCAAATGGGCGCACTGTATATCGCTTATGACGGGATTGGGGGCTTGACCGTATCCTACGGGAAAGCCCGAGTATGGTGGAGAAGCTATGCAAGCAGACAGCCGCGAGAGTCTAGATGGCAAGGCACCCTTGCCTTGTCCTTTCCAAGAACCAATGACAGCACCCAAGCACATGCAAGATGGCTCAACGGCAGTATCTGAGCGGTTGGAAACAATTAATTTAAGTGATGACCCCTCTGTCCCAAGACCCATCTCTGTCAATGTTCATTTAACGGGGAAGAAAGGGAAGCTTTGGTGTCGTTATTGAAAGAATTTCGAGATGTGTTTGCTTGGAGTTACGAAGAGATGCCCGGCCTTAATCCAACCTTGGTAAGTCATACGCTGAATATTGAGCTCGGTGCAAGACCTGTTGTACAACCACGAAGGAATTTTTCATCCTGAAATTGAGAAGCAAATCAAGGTGGAAGTTGAAAAGCTGCTAGCCGCTGGATTCATCAAGCCAATTAAACACCCGACATGGCTAGCAAATATCGTACCCGTGAAAAAGAAAACTGGGGTAATCAGAATATGCACAGACTACCGTGATCTCAATCGAGCCTGCCCAAAAGATGAATTCCCGTTGCCCAACATGGATATCTTGATTGATTCAACCTCGGGTCAAGGCATGCTATCCTTCATGGACGGATTTAGTGGCTATAATCAAACCAAGATGTCTCCCAAGGATGCCGAGAAAACAACCTTTCGAACACCCTATGGAAATTTCTACTACACGGTCATGCCATTTGGTCTCAAGAATGCCGGTGCTACCTACCAACGGGCCATGACAGCAGTGTTTCATGATATGATGGGAAAAAAGGTGGAAGACTATGTGGATGACCTCGTAGTAAAATCCAAAACCAGAGAAAGTCATCAGGGAGTTCTGAGGCGGGTGCTGGAAAGGTGCCGGCTGTATGGGTTAAAAATGAACCCAAAGAAATGCGCATTCGGAGTCTCATCTGGCAAGTTCCTGGGCTTTCAGGTACACCAGCATGGTATAGATGTGGACTGAGAAAACCAAAGCCATATGTTCTCTTGCACCACCTAAGAATCCAAAGGAGTTGAAAAGTTTTATGGGAAGATTGTCATACATTCGGCGTTTTATTCCAGGCCTTACTGCAATGATGAGTGTTTTCACTCCTCTCCTTAAAGAGGGGAAGCCATATATATGGAGCCAGGGATGCCAAGAAGCTTACCAACGGGTACAACAACTGATCACCAAGCTGCCCACGATGAGGACACCTATTCCAGGACTTCCACTCAAGCTTTACTTGGCTGCGACGAATGCTGCGGTTGGAGCTTTGCTTGCGCAGGACGGCCATGACGGGGAGGAAAGCCCCGTTTATTATGTAAGCCGACAACTGAGAGGAGCTGAGGCAAGGTACCCAAAAACGAAACTCTTATGCCTTGCTCTTGTCTATGCTGCGCAGCGCTTGCGACACTACTTCCTTGCTCACAAGTTACAACTCATAGTAAAGTCCGATCCCGTAAGATATCTGCTCACAAGGCCGGTATTATCTGGTCGTCTCGCACGATGGTTATTGCAGCTTTCCGAATTTGATATCATATGCACAACTCCTAAGGCCATCAAGGGACTTCCAGTGATTGACATGTTAGCTCTATTCCCCGAAGTAGAAGGATCAACCCTTTCCAAGGAAGTCCTGGGAGAACTGCCGGAAATGGTTGCTACTGTTACAGAGGAGGAACCATGGACCCTCTACTTTGATGGGTCTTCCACATCAAAAGGTGGAGGGGCAGGTGTCGTGCTCATTAATCCCAATGGGCAAGCTACGGCTCTCTCATTCAAGCTAGACTTTCCATGCACGAATAACGTGGCAGAATACGAAGCTTTTATTGTGGGATTGTCCACAGCAAGAGAAATGGGCGCAGAAAAGGTGAAGATCATCGGCGATTCGAACCTAGTACTAAGTCAATTGCAAGGAAGCTTTGCGGTGAAGGAAGCAACCTTTGGCACCATATCGGACAGCTGCTGAAAGGCTCATTAATTCCTTCAAGCAAATCGTGATGGAGCACATTCCAGGAGCCACCAATAGGTACGCTGATGCTTTGGCCACATTGGGATCAAAGCTCTCATTTGTGCAAGAACAGCCCAACATCACCGTGATAAGGAGAAGCACACCAGTGGTCGAAGCAATGGCCCCAGGGGAACCTGCTGGAAGAGGATGATTGGAGAAAGCCACTGAAGAAAAAATTAGGTGAAGAGAGCAGCATTAAAAACTTGAAAGACTATGTGACTATCTTTGGGGAACTCTACAGACGTCTTCCAGGAGGTGTTCTGACCCGGTGTGTTGGGATGGCAGAAGCAAGAAGGAGGTTGCAAGAGGTACACGATGCCACTTGCGGCTTGAAACCAGTAATCAGCCTGTACCGGCGCTTGCAACGCAAAGGTTATTATTGGCCAGAGATGAAGAAGCAAGCAGCTGAACTACAATCTGATTGTCCCACCTGTTCTACGATACCCTCTACAAAGGAGTGATTCACTGTTTCATTTGCAGAAGATTGGCGGGCTCCATACTTGGCATTCTTTGTTGGAGGAACTCTGCCGACCAACCCCAAGCTTGCCTATAAGCTCAAAAAGACCATAAAGAGGTATTTTGTTGATGGGTCAACTCTTTATCGGAAGGGGTTTAATGGTGAGCCATTAAAATGCTTGGGAGAATCAGAGGCACGTTAAGCCATGCAAGAGATACATGCTGGAGAGTGCGGAGAGCACCAAGGAATGAAGAAGCTTCACCGGCAGCTACTAAGCATTGGGTATTATTGGCCTACCATGAAGAAGGATGCACATGACTTTGTTAAGAAATGCCACACATGCCAAATCCATGCTAATCTAAGCCACAAACCTCCTACATTGCTGCAAGACATGCGCACTCCCTGGCCTTTCCATACTTGGGGGCTTGATTTAATTGGGACAATCCATCCCCCTTCCGATGGCTACATATGGATCCTCACCGCTACGGAGTATTTCACGAAATGGGTTGAGGCAATTCCCCTTCGAAAGGCCACAGGAGCTGCTGTCTCGAATTTCATTCGGGAATATATTGTGTGTAGGTTCGGAATCCCATACAAGATGGTCACCGACAATGGCACACCTTTTGTTAACAAGCAAGTGAGTTCAACCCTTAGTGGGTACGGTATCAAGCATCGTCGCTCTACGCCTTATTACCCGCAGGGAAACGGTCAAGCGGAGGCTACCAATAAAACGATATTGAAGATTCTAAGCAAGATGATATATGAGTATCGAGGAGGCTGGAGTGTTCACTTGCCGGATGCTTTGTGGGCTTATCGCACCTCACCAAGGAGCGCTACAGGTTTTTCACCTTACTCACTTGTGTACGGATCTGAGGCTATTTCACCCGGGGAAATCACCATCCCGACAGCCAGGATAGCAGCTGTCAATGATCTTGAATGGGATGCAAAGACATGCTCAGATTGGCGTTTGCTAGATCTCGAAGCAGTTGATGAGAAAAGGATGGAAAGCTGAAAGAAGGATGGCACTTTACAACAAGACTGTTGCCCAAGCCTATAACAGGACCGTTAAGCCTCAAGCCTTCAAGCAAGGAGATCTCGTGCTAAAAGTCGTTGAACATGTGAGAAGGCAAATGTCAGGACCTTCCAAATTTGCCCCACAATGGGAGGGTCCATTCGCAGTCAAGGAGGTACACAGCAGCGGTTATTATCGCTTGATCTCTGTCAAGGAAGGCATGCTAACGGATCCCATCAATGGAAAATGGCTCAAGCCCTACTACTGCTAAGTAGGCATAATATCTTATTTTCATGTTATTGCATTTCCTTTTATCTAAAAAAATGTTGTCTCCTTCTATATGCTCTTTGTTTTGAAAAGCTTTTGTATCATCATGGTAGCATGGGGTTTGAAATGAAAATGAAGGAGTATTTTGAAAAAAAAATTGTCTCTGGAAGTTTGCCCTTTTTCGTACCTCGAATTTCTTTTTGAACATGCGTTTACAATTACATATAAATATACGGCGGATATTTTTAAAAAAAAGTGGAGGAAAATATTACTTAGCAAAAGACATGCCAAGCAAAGCCATTTGAATGGGATCCTAGGTCTGTAGCAGCTTTCACGCTTTGGCAAAATGAAAAGGAACAAGCCAAGCTAAGCACCCGCAAAAGGAAGCTAGCATGCTCATAAGGTCCGAGAAACCTTCAAAGAAAATAGGCAGAGTGTCAAAGGGCCATCCTAACAAAATTTTGGCAACAACCACCATACTTCAAAAGGATACCCAATCTAAAAAATTCAAGCAAAGGATTCTACCAACCAGGCATTTTATACATGTTAAATAAAAGCTACAATGTGTTTCTGGCAAAAAGAAAAAAAAAGAAAAAAAAAGGGAACATAGGTTCCGGTAGCTGGAACACAACAGCACTAAAATACCAAGCTGCCACAGTACAAGTTTTACAACATAAGTCAAGTCAAGCTATACAGGCTAAGAAGTAATGTGTGCTTCAATCTCGAACGAAACTCTAGAATGTGTCAAGCTAGTCAATTCTACACCAAGCAAAATGCGACCTGCAAAACAGAACAAAAAGGAATGTCAGGAGGAAATCAGAGTAACATTGAACATATGTAGAATGAGGGAACATGAGGGAAAGACAAAAAGTCACGAACCTCAAAAGTACCATCAAGGATGGCTAGAAGGGAACGGAGGAGGCCCCGTGAGAAGATCTTGTCACTACCTCCATCAGTCAGCACTGTCGGAAGAGACACCTTGGGCAGAAAAGAGGCCACGCAATTCCCTGCGCTGGTTTTCCAGTTCATGTTGCTTGAAGACCAAAGCCTCTACTGCTGCCCTTATTTCATCAGGGCCGGGATTTGACTTCATGTTCATGAACAGCACGTGCCAAACCCTTCACCAGGTTCAGAAGAGACTCTGCTCGAAAGCCCAGAGTCATAGCCTCGCAAACTGCATCCCGCCAGCAAAGGAGCCTGTGATCAGTAATGTCCAGCAGCTGCATGGTATCCATCCCATGGAGCACCAAGCCGAGGGTCCGGAAAGCAGCACAGCGCGAGAATGAAGAAGTAATACCAGTCATGTCCATGAAATCCCCGTACTTGTCTAGAAATTTCTTCAAAGCCGCGACTGTCTCGGATAACAAGAATTCGTGGAGAACACTTACGGCGGAGAGGGGTAGTTTCCGGCACCTTGCCGGCACGACCCCAGCTCCCGGATGCAGCAGGCTTCGAAGACTGTGGATGTTCCGGGGGAGTTGCTTCTTTGGTTGGGGAAGGGCCACTTGGGCTACCTTTGGAATGAACCTTTTGGGTTTACCCGCAGTCTGCTTCTCACTCACATTTTGCTCCTCCTCTCGCTTTCTTTTGCCTGACACTGGCGTTGCACTTTTTCCGGAACCGCCAGGACCTGTACCCCCGGCTTTGGCTTCGTCTTAGGAAATTCTCCAACGATGTCACCACTCTTGGAAATGAAGGGCAAGTTGCGTTTTTGGCTAAGAGGGATGGCTTTCTCTTCCGAAACCAAGCCCGCAAACGAGCCGTTGTAGGAGGCAGTCTGTCCCCGGGAAAGGATTGGAACTCACGGAAGGAAGAGAGACAGCGTTTCCAGTAGGCTTGGTAGCCTCTAGAGAAGCCACCAACCCTCGCCTTGCTTGCTAGAACGATGGGCCTGCAATTGGCTGGTATGTGGTCATTGCTCCAGAAGATCCTGTGTAAAGCAAAAGGGTCATCATGGTTAGGATTGCTGGGTACCCCTTGGTCAAGCCCGAACTGCCTCCTGACTCGGTGTGGAGAGTAGGTCACGGAAACCTCTGCACAGTGGTCTCCAAGAGTAGGGAAGGGGATGGGAGCAACATTCAACAAAGCATACTTCCGGAACTGGTCACTCTGCGATACGGCTGCTGGAATCTCAACCGTATCACTGACGTCAGTATAGAAGGGCACGAAAGTGAAGGTCTCTGCTGAGGTGCTGTAAGGACGAAAGACAAAATTCTCGACATTGTCTAGCAGCTTTAAGAAATTTTGGCATTTCCTCTGCATTCTCTTGAACCACCTGCAAACTAATGGGAGGTTGTTTGGCACGAAGGAACCATTGCCCCAGTCGAATGAGGGAGTGAATGCACATCCAACCCTTTGAGACGCTCCCACAAGAACACCTGCAAGAAACCAGAATTTAGGAGGGTCTCCACACCCATGGTTCCTGATGCACTTTTTTCCAGAAGTTGGGTTCGATTAAGAAGATGGTATAGATGTCCCAGGAACATGGGGGCTAAGGGGATCGTATCGCCTCGGGCTATGGCCAAAGCCAAGGGAAATACACGCCCATGAAGGTAGTCCTGAGAAAAGTCACAGAGCACGAACCGCCCAAGCCACAGAGCTATAAAGGCAGCCAACCGGCAGGGACCCTGTCTGTTTGCATCCCCAAAATATTGTATCCAGTTACTAAACCGGAGTGAAGTGCTGGGAGAGGTGGGAGCGCCTCTTCGCAAGACTGCAAGGTTATCTATTTCTTCTGGAGTGAGGGCAATGCCGAAAGGACTACGGTCGCCACAGACAGGAAGGCGAGAGATATTCGCCACATCTTCAAGGGTAGGGGTAAATTCCCCCCATGAGCACACAAAGGTGTGAGTAGCAGTGCTCCACCTCCGGACCACGTGACGAAGCATCTTCGCTTCGATGTGGATGTCCCACAATTTGGAAAGGAAGATGGCATCAAGGACTTATGCTCTGCGCAGGATGTTGCATGTGGATGGATCCCGCAGTTCACGGTCGACCCATTCTGACCAACCTTTACTGATGCTGCAAGGATATTGGAAGAATAGGGGAATGGCTGGAAAGAGGCCCTTTTCAATGCAGCATCTGGATATGGAGGCAGGATTAATTACAGGAGCAGTCTCAGGGGATGGCTCATCACCAACAACGGGATTTTTACGGGCATCTTCAAGCAACAGGAGCGTCCCTTCTGCTTTAAGATCGTCATCCATGGAGTAGAGGTGGTCTAGCATGATTGGCGGAAGGTCAGTGGACGCCATGGCAGGCCTACTAAGTTACAGACACCTGCAAGAAAGGAAGAAAGAACAAAATGCATAAGTTCCAGCACCTTCACGAATTGTTAAACGCACGCACATCTCTGTAATATCATGCCAAGACCATATCAAGAAAGAAAAAAAAAGACCAATATGCGAAGGAAGCCATGGAGTGGCTGTTCCCGTCCTTCCACCATGCTTCGACACCATCTACAGGTTTGTGGTTATCAAGGCAAGATATCGCCTCAAGAACGCTTAAAATCCCAAATCAGTGGTCTATGCCCGAAATTCGAGCCTAGGGCTTGGGAAATTAGATGAAAGGGTTCATGAGGAATTCTCAAAAAATATAAAGGGTGCCTCCACATGTACATATATGCGTATGTATGTGTGTATGTGTATAGATGCATGCGCCCGGAGTAACGAGATGTAGAAAACAAAAAACAAGGGAACAATGCTTCCCACTGCTATTGCTGGAATTCTTCCAGCAGCTTGCCGAAGTCGAAAGAGGAGGGAATTGCCTTGCAATTACACAGCAGAAATTGCTCCACACTTCGCCAAGTGACTTTGCTAAGCTTGGTTTTGGACGGATTGAAGAGCGAATCAAAGAAATTGAAGGGTTTTAAAGAAGAATCGTGGCTTTTCCCCGATGGTTGCGAGCGGTTTCCTGAGCGTAACCAACCAGCGGTTGTGGATGAGGCTTCACTGTGATTTCTCGTTTCCAAGGGTTCTCTAGACCTGTGTATGAAAAGGAACCAACAAAAACGAAAAGGGGGCAACTAGTTTTAGGGCTCGCGCGCACAGAAGAGAGGAGTCAGAGACGAAAAGAGAAAAACAAGAGAAGAAAAGGAAAGAAAAATAAAATAAAACAAGATTGATGGAAGCGTACCTTGGGAATGCAAGAGACCGCTGGAAAATAATCATGGCAGCACACACGCGGGAAACGGGAAGGTCACATCAGCAGCCTGGATTTGATTTTTCTTTTGGGCCAGGTTTGATTATTTGACCCATCTCGAAGCTATTCATGACCCCAATAATCAAGGGGGCTAATGTTGAGGCCCAAAAATCCAAGGGGCTAAGCCCAAATTAACCCTTAGCCCAATATGAGTGATTGGATGCAAAATAAGCTCAATCGGGATAAAAGAAATTTATAAGAGCCACCAACACAAGCTACAAGCTACAAATCATGCTAAGCAAGCACGTGCAGAAGGAGCCGAGAACATACCGATATTACTAAATCACGCTCACATGCTCATTCAGTGCTACTTGGCCCAACTATAGCCTGTCACGGCATAATAAAACCCCAAGCATGAGCATAGAAATCATGCGCATTCTAATACCGAGCTACGTCACGAGCTTAAGTGGACCCCAGCCACAAAATTAACCGGGGCTTACTGAGAAGGTTGTGGTATGGAAGGAAAAAAGCAATCACGGGGCCCATTGAGGGTTCAAGGAACGTAGGTTTTCAAAGCCACTTGGGGGGCTTTGGAACTCAAGCCCGTTCCTAGAACCCAAACATATGGGTTAGCATGAGAGAGAGGAAAAAAATTGACCCATGCTCTAGGAAGACACCAAAAAAACCTACTAAGATATTTAGCCCAACCCACATCAATAGAATTAAAAAAGGGAAAACCTTTCCAGCAACTTGACGAAAGCCTGTCAAACGATAGAAGCAACAAAGCCAGAGGACCCAATACGTACAAGCCCAAGCCCAGCGACTTGCAAAATCTGGCGTCAAGTCCTATTCCCGTTTGAATTCCAAACAATGGTCACAAGGAGCCATGGCAAGACCAGAGGAAATCCATGGGGGTGAGAGAAGTGTCCATCGGACAAAAGGCTTCATCTCTCCCCTTTTCCTCTGTAAGCTCTGCCTTGGAGAAAACATAAGGAAAGCAGGTGGTGCCTTCCCCTCTATGGGAAAGCCCAGCTGCGTCAAACCATTGGAACCATAAAGGGTTCCTTACCCATGCTCCTTGGATGGAGAAATTCATCAAAATAGGGCTAAGTATGAGCTGCCAAGAAAAAAAGGAAGAGGAAAACCAGACAAAATTAGAGCTCCTAACGCCTATAAAAGGAGACTTTTGCTACCCAGAAAACACATCCACAACTCAACGATTCAGAGCTTGACCAGGCTTTGTCAAGCAATCTGGAATTTACTCAAGCCACCCAAACATTTCTTCCGTTCATCTTTCTTCTTCTTTTAGGATAAGGCTCGTATTAATATTTCTTCTGTAAGAAACCCACGCTGTTTTCTCTCTCTCAAATTGCTAAACTCGTGAAAGCTCAGCTCCCATGCCACATACTCCTCAGGCTGAGCCATTAATGAAATCCTCATGCTTATTTGGGTGTTAGTAAAGTGATCCTGAGAGTGTTCTTTTTAAAATCTCATCAGATTTTCTAAAAACTCTCTTGAGAGCTTGGTTTCGAACTCAGACATTTGGGGGATTTTACTCGTTGTCTTCTTACAGCAGCCCAGACCCATTCGTCAGGCTGCTTGAACAAAAAACCCCTACACTTTTTTTACAAGAAAATGATGAATTACATAATTTCATTGTCACAAAAAATATAATTATTAACAAAACTAACATGAAAATATGATTTTAATTAGACTTCCTAATTTAGATTGGCAATCGTACATAAAAATTACACAATACAAAATAAACATTGCAACATAGTGTGTGCAAGGTAGTGTCTCTGAAATATAAAAATGAACTAGCAATACAAAAAAGATGAAATTTTAAATGGGGCAAAATTGTCAAATGAAGCCATTAAAGAGAACAAAAAGAATTTATAAAAGAAGGAAAAAAAAACTGAAAACACGTTCATAATTGGGAA
This sequence comes from Prunus armeniaca, assembly GCA_903112645.1. Lineage (NCBI taxonomy): Eukaryota > Viridiplantae > Streptophyta > Magnoliopsida > Rosales > Rosaceae > Prunus > Prunus armeniaca. The sequence continues at coordinate 14,329,590 of CAEKDK010000001.1, forward strand.
AAACATAAAAAAAATAAAAAGAAATTGGAAAAACCGCGTAGAGTAGCTATGACGCGGCAAAGTACTATAAAAGACCGACGACCGACGACATTTGGCTCTCTCTCGCTTTCTCGCAGTACCCACGACCATCGCTCTCTCTCTCTCTCATTTTCAAATTTGAATCGTCTCTCTCTCTCTGACGCTCTACGTCAAATATCGTCGATCAACCGGTCGCCGGATAAAATGGCCGACGCCGACGAGCTTGACGAAATCGTCCGCCGAAAGCTGGCGGCTTTGATCTCAAGAGTGACCCAGGAAATCGAATTCCGTTGGGGCGACGAGTGCCTTCCACTGCCGAGAATACTTCTTCATGTTCTGGATCCAGTGGAGGCCCTCATTTCTTTTGAATTGCAGAGAATAAAAACTCTCCGACTTGGGAAGCCGCGGAAAGAAAGCGGAAAATCAGAAATTTGATGGCCATGCGTTGAATTTTGTTTCTTTTCTTTCTGACATTTTTTCTTAATTAGGGTTTTTTTTGTTTGTTTTTTTTTGTTTTTGTGTGCAGGGCCCGATGGACTTGGTTTCGACTGCACTGCAGCTCAAAACGAGATTGGATACTCACTGGAAGTAAGTTTTCCTATGCATCTATTCCTATCATGTCTGTTGGTTGTTTGTGATCTTTCTTTATTGGTTCACATGTTTTTTTTCTTCTTCTATCAACATAGAGATTTTCAAGTCATGATATTTAAAAATTCATAAGACTTGATTGCAAAAGCTTGAAATTGCTGTTATTATTCATTCAGTTGCAACTTCTCTCGCTTGTGACTTGTCTGATATGTTTCTCTCCATGTTCAATATACTTCTGAAAATTATTTCCCACCATTTCATTGTGCTTGGATTTAACATCCTTTTTGTTACATCTTACATGTCCATCTGGCATTTAAAAGTATCATAAGACTTGATTGCAACCATCCTTTTTCCAAAGGGTTTATCTTTATCTTGTTTTGAGATCCCTGAAATGGTAGTGAAAGACATGATTGTGACCATAGCATATTTGTGGAACAGATGGGTTTGTTATATGAGGACTACTGGCCCTAGGTGATGATTGGGAAAATTTCTTCAAGGTATGGACTATGGACTACGATAATATATTATTTGAGTGAAGTGCATGACTCTACAAGTATTTTTCCAATTTCATGTTTCATGTAATTGCTGTCTATAACCTTTTTCGAGCACAGGGTATGAGCATTGCAGGTTTAGTTAAAATTCTTTGGTGTATTAGGAAATTTGACTACTCAATTTAGCTTTTATATTTATCTATTCAATTTGGAGTGTTTAAGTTAATTACACTGCAATTGACTGTGAGTGCTAGTTAAGAAGCTTCGAATGCTACTTCCAAATCCTATTGTGTAACTTACTTATAATACTTGTTGGAGAAATGATAATTAGGTGTCTTAGTTGATCCTAAAATGCTGGAATGCTCTTGGCATTTGAATTACAGCAGTGGTCCTTGCTTTATTGTTTGTTATTTGTGTCAAGGAATTATGTTTTTTTATTCCCCCATAGTTAAATGCAGGCTATGGCTTAAGTAATATGTAACTGATTTTGGAGATAACGAAATATGAAGTTCAATAATGTAACCCAGCTTGGGAAATCTTTGTTGTTGTTGAGGCGTGAAGTACGAGTATGTATGTTTGCCTTTTTCCCTGAATGAAATTTGACATAAATATAAGATCTTTAGCATTCTTCAGTATCTTTAAAAACAATAGCGCACAATCAAGGCTCGGTCATTTCAACACCTCCATCTTTACTTGGTCCTTTTGACTGAAGATGAATTGCAGATCCAGTTCAAAGAAGTTTGCATTGAATTTCTTTTCCTTTTCCCTGTATTCATTTGTGTACAAATTGGTTGCATCAACTTGATACATTTCTTTAATTTTACCACAGTTGTTTTATCAATAAATCTCTCGTTTCTATGGGCAAATTTTGATATTTCTTTGTTCAATCTTTGATATGTATGGAGAGTTTCATTGACAGCAGTTGTTCTTTTGCGGACATCTTACAATAATCTTTTGTGATCAATGCAGTTTGCAGCTTCCCTATATTTTCTCAAGTTGATTTCGTCACACTGTGGTGATTGGTGTATGTAAGGGAATGCCAGTTTCACCATGTTAGAGTTAATCAATCTCCTATTAATTTGAACTTTGGAACTTCATATTGATCTTGTTGGAAATATTTTGCAGCACTGGTGTTAGCTTTCATGCTGTATTCCATATACGAGCAGTATGAATCAGAAGTTGTGAAGCTTCTGTTCAATAGTATAATGCTGGTTTTTGGATTTTTTAGAACAAATCTACCTGCTTCTGTGCATCAATTTCTTGAAAAACATGGAATTTTGATGCGTCACATGTGACAATTAGCATCAGAAGTAGCTGCCACTACCACTTGGATGGCATTTGGGCATAGTTTTTCTAACTGGACAAATTCAATGTTCTGCTAGTTTAGGGTTGTATGAAAATATATATTTCGTGTAAACCCAACAAAAGAATTACCACATTACAAACTCTTCTCCTTTTGTTAGGGTTAACCATAAAGTTTAGGCGGTATAAATCAATGCCTTTGTCACGTCTGTACGCTATAAGTAGCAGGATTGAGTGCTTTATGTCCTTTCTATGCTATCGTCTTTTCTTTTTTGGTCGAAATCTGTAAATTTCATTGTAAGGGAGACAAAGCAGTGAACTCAATGAATGATTTCAAACAAATGCCATATAAAATGGCATAACGCCCACTACAGAAACTTACAAACAGGCGTAAAGCCCATTGATGGCAAAATGCCTACTATTGACATAAAGTCCACAGAAGGCGTAAAGTTCGATGCTAACAAGCTTTGTATTTTTTGTATGTCAATACAGAAGGCGTAAAGGTCGATGCTAACAAGCTTTGTATTTTTTATTTGGCAAAAACTCGTTTTTGGATTATGTAGTTTGCCATTTTTACCACTATCACTTTGATCCATGTCTAGAGCAACTGCCGTTAATTATTGAGGGGCATTTCAGTCCAAAAACAAAGGTAACCAAAACCCCCCAAAAAAAACCAATAATAAAAGAACAAAAAAAAAATAAGTAAAAAAGATACCCAGATTACCCAAACCCCACCGCCCCTATCATCCTCCCCGACCCCAGCAAGGAATTGGCCTCAAAATTAATGATATACAGTTATAAACATGGTTTCTCTGGGTTTGCGGCCAAGCTCAGAGAGTTTCAAGCCCAAAAACTTTCAGGTGTACTTTAAAAAGTATTGCAATATATAGGTGCAACAAAGATATGTCTGGTTTGCAATGATTGACAATGATTTAAAATATAGATATGTAATGGATTCATGACTCATACCTTCAGATGTTGTTTACACCATAATCAACCAATCGTATTCGGCATTAGACGACTGACACTTGGGCAGACGCACAGGCTGCCAAAGAGAAGGAACGATCCGAAAAAGACACACAGACAAGCCCATAGAAAGCGAGTAACATCATCACCTTCTTAACCTACCAAAGGAAGACCTCCTTCCGAAGCGGTAACCGCATGCCAATGTTCTCAACTACAGAACCTAGTTTCCATGGACACATGTTGCCTCCACAACAGTTTGTACAAAGTCCCACATCGAAACTTTGTGCAAAACTCTCATTTTCACTTTTCTATAAATAGGGAACAGTGCCCAAGTATAAAGGTTAAGTACTTTCCACTTTTATTGTTACTCTGCCAAAATTACCACATATACTTGCTGACTTAAGTATCGGAGAGCCTTCAGCAGGTACCACACCGGTGGCCGAAGCTTGACGATTGCTTCTTCCTTGTTTCCTTCTATAGGATCCCTCCATACCGAAGGTCCACAACTTTTCCCCTTTTGCTGAAGATCCAATACTCATTTACATAAGTTGACCTTCCCAAAAAGAGCATCAACAGATGCCACCATTAAGTATTGTGCTTATTGTTGCCTTTTATCCTAGCATTTCTTGCTGATGTGTTCTAGTATTTCTTCAATGGCATTCATGTAGTGCTGCAAATTCTGGGAATTTTCAGAACCTTGGCATTATCACCGTTGTGATTGATGACCATTTTGATGAAGCTGAGGGTGGGTTTAGAATAGAGGGCTAGGGAGGGGATCCGGAGGTCTTTGAGGAGTGGGTGACTGCTTGGGTGTCGGGGCTAGGTTTGGGAGAGAGAGAGAGAGAGAGAGAGAGAGAGAGAGGTCGAGTTTATTCAGAAGTTTTGTGGTGGGAGGGTGGCAAGAGTTGGATGTTAGGTGGGGTTGGAGTGGTGGTGGGTGGTGGTCTGATGAAGTTAGGGGAGGGGGAGCGGACGGGAGAGATGGAGAAGAATATATATATATATATATTTTTTTTTAAATTAAAAATTTTATTTTGTATTGTTTATTTTTAAAAAGAATTAATTTTTAAATAATTTAACGGAATTGCCCTTTCACAAGTAACAGAAGTTTAAAAATTTTGACAAAAATTGAGAATTATCATTGAATTACTTAAATTGAAAACTATAGGGACAAAATTGATCAAATTGAAACGATAGGGACCAAAGTGGTAAAAGTGGCAAACTATAGGGACCAAAAGTGACTTTATCTATATATATATATAAAGCAAAAGACAGAGAATGGTGAAACATTCAAAATACCATAAAATCCCATTGGTTAATTCAAACATTAACAATTGAAATTATTAATTAAATGAGAATAATATGGTAAATTCACATTTTTTTCATATTAAAAAAGTTAAAATTAAAACAAAATCAGATAATAAATCCTACTTTTATGGAACATAACTACCCATATTATTTTTTCTTCATTCTAAAAATAAAAAAGAAAACCAATTGGCACATGCGTGAAGGCCCTAGTTAAAATTATTAATTAAATGAGGATAATATGGTAAATTCACTTTTTTTCATATTAAAAAAATTAAAATGAAAAACAAAATAACATAATAATAATAATTCCTACTTTTATGGAACATAACTACCCATATTATCTTTTCTTAATTCAGAAAATAAAATAAAAAATAAAAATAAAACCAATTGGCACATGCATGAGCGTGTGCCAAGAGGCTAGTATACATATAAAGCAAAAAGGAGACAATGGTAAAACATTCAAAATACCAGAAAATGCCATTGGTTAATATAAACATTAAGAATTGAAATTATTAATTAAATGAGGATAATATGGTAAATTCACACTTTTCATATCCAAAAAATTAAAATTAATAGAAAAATTCAGATAATGGATCATATTTTTATGGAACACAACTATCCATTTTTTTTAATTTTTTAAAATTACATTAAAAAAAAAAATAACTAAACGAGTGCGGAAAGGCTAGTTTACTTTGTATCAATTGGTAAAGAGCTAAAGATTGGTAATTTAGATTATTAGGGGGATATTCAATTGAGATTTTAAGACTATTTACAGGTTAAAAAAAAACTCTAGTGTATAAGCAGAATGTAATGATTTATAGGATTTTAGTTATAGATTTCTATAATTAATATTTTTTACTTATGGATTTTAAAAGATTCAAATCATAGAATTATTAAGATTTTTAAGGACCAAATAGATTTAACTATCCATCATTTTCACCATGTTACTTCCATTAAGAGTTTTACACTTTTTTTTTCAAAATAAAATTGAAGTTATTTGTATAGCTGTAAATTGACTTCCAATTTTGCCTTTTATAATAAAATAAAAATTAAAACAGGAAAAAAATAGTTTCGGCAATACTGTGTCACTCTTACCTCTCTTTTCCTTTATTTTTATTTCTCCTCCCTCCATCTCTCATTTCGGCATGAGTAGATGAAAATATTTGTTTGCGTGAGGAGGCAAGTGGTCAAAACTTATAGAATTTGGAGAAATTTGACAAAAACTAAAATGTGTCCTTGAACTACTCCAAATTGAAAAATAAAAAAATAAAAAAGAACTAATGAAATTGAAAACCTATAACAATAAAATTGAAAAATTGAAACTACCTTTGGACCAAAGTGGTAAAAAGGGGGAAATGACAAGGGCCAAAAATAATGTTTTCCCTAAAATTTAGGGGTATATTTGTCATTTCATGATTATATGGATGATAGGGGTATAGTTGTCATTTCAATATTTTGTGGATGATAAATGTCTCGAAGGATCCCTCCTCGCATATTTCTCATCTTCTCTCTGTGATTAGATACATACCTCCCTAATTTAATCAAAATTTCTAGGGTTTCATCACAAAAAATCTCTCAAACCCTAACCCAAGAACATATATCCAGCAATTACTCACTTTCCCCATATTCAATCCAGTCGCGTCTAGGGTTTCAATTCAGTTTTCAATTCAATTCAAATCAATCACAATGGCGCCTGCTGCCAAACCGAGCAAGCAAGGCACAGACGATTCGGAGACGCCGTCGAACAATCTCTGGGTCGGGAACTTAGCGAGTGACGTCACCGACTCTGAGCTCATGGACCTCTTTGCCCAGTACGGTGCGTTAGATAGCGTCACCACCTACTCGTCGCGGAGCTACGGCTTCGTGTTCTTCAAGCGTGTGGAGGACTCTGCGGCGGCCAAGGAGTCATTGCAAGGCGCCCTTCTGCGTGGAAACCCCATTAAGATTGAGTTTGCTCGACCGGTTCGTATTGATCTTTGTGCTTCGTTAGGCTTATTTGGTTGTTGTTTTTGTATGATAATTGATGTGCCATTGTGGTTGTTTGGATTTGGAACAAGAATTTTGGGTTTATTTGATTCGAAACCAATTGTGCCTATTATTATTAGTATCCTTATCATCATCCTATCATCATATACGATCCAGTTTTCTGTGCCGTTGAATATCCAGTTTGTTTAGAGGCACAAACAACAATAATTTTAGACATGAAAAAAATGAGATGTATATGTTAAACGTGAGTGAAGATGATATTCAGGTTTCTTAAGTTTTCAGACTGATATATGCATAGTTACGATTTAAGTAGAACTTGTTTTCACGGGATAGGTTTTTAGGCATCTTATTCTAGAGTGTTTAGAATCAATAATTTCGGTTCCAGTGTTTCTAAATGCTGGCAAATGACAATAGCTTTCAGGATGTGAAGAACATTTTTAATTTATCACACCTGATACAAAGGGTAAGATGAAAATTTACATTTATCATACATCCATTGCTAGGAAATGGGTTACGCACTGCAAACCCAAGGGGATTATGAGTTTCCCATCCTCCATTTCATGGGTGCCCATTCTATGTAAGTTAAACCCTTCCCAAGATGTATGTGCACCTAACAAATCCATAACCAACTGCGAAACAGACTTTTGCGATTTAGGTCCCTGCAAATCATCAGATATAATTCCCAATATAATAAGTATTTTGCAGTAGCTTTTAGTTTTTAATTGAAATCGTCTTTAATTTTTTTTTCCCTGGGTAGTGAATTGATTTGAAATCTTATTGTTACCTTCATAGCAGCTTAACAAAATATTTATTCCTCAACAACTCAAACTTGTTAACCGATGTTAGTGAGTGCACAAAGCGGCTTTTCAAGTTCAACTTAACTGAAGCACCAAAAACTAATATCTGTGCACACATCAATCTCAATGAATAAATTATTGATTTCCAAACACAACAGAAGGAATCCCGATAAACATTCCCAAGCTCCAAAACTGCAAAACAAACGCACAACTTTTTGTGTTTGTAGGTCTGTGTGAATCATCCAATGTGACTCCTATATATTAAGCGGATGGCAGTAGCTTTTAGTAACATGATCATTTGATTTGAAATCCCTTTTTGGGATAGGAGATTGATTTGAATCTTAGTGTTAGCTGCACATCTTCTGTATAAAACCTTTAATACCTCAACGCACAACTCAAACTTGTTAGCCAATGTCAACGAATGCAGAAAGGCGTTTTTCAATTTCAGCTTAACTTAAGTACCAGAATTAATATTTGTGCAAACCAGTCTCAGATGTTTACTTATCAAGCTCCAAAACCGAAGGAATCACATAACCATTTCCAAGCTCCAAAACCGCAAAACAAACACTACCTTAGTGTTGTAGGTCCCTGCGGATAATCAGATATGATTCCTATATAAGAAGTAGATGGCTGTAGCTTTTAGTAACATCTGAAATGCTTTTTGTTTTGATAAGAGAAATCTTAATTCTTTGTATCAGATTTGAAATCATTGTGTTACCCCCATCGTCTGTACAAAATATTTTTCACCTTGCTGCACAATTAAAACTTGTTTACCAATTCAGTAAGTGCACAAAGGCGTGATTCTATTTCAACTTAACTTTAGCACCAAAGTTTATATTTGTGTACGCAACAATCTCAAAAGATGACTAATCAAGGTTTGAGGCATGAACAAACCAGATCTGAAAATTCTAGTTTGATGGCTTGAGTTTACTTAAACTAAGCTTCACTGTCTACTTTTCCCACCCATATAACGTATATTTGAAATCCATCCAATTTATGATTTTAGTGTGAGAAGCTGACATGGAGCCCCTTAATTTACAAAGGTTTGGTTTATGTGCACTTCTTTATTTTTCCAAGCTCTTTGCTCAAAATGGATAGGAGAACAATTGTTCTGGAACAAAATGGCTCTGTAATTGTGGATGGTGGGGTACTCTATTCTTCTTGTCTTGCAACAAAATAATAGTTCCAAAACAAAATTCACAAAAATAAATTTAAACAATGGTTAGGGATGACAACATAGTGAAACGTAGGTAGATATCCTCCCCTATGTCCTTGTATTCCGCTTAAGTCTTGGTAACACTTTATCTTACCCTTCACCTATCAGCATCCTTTAAATCTCCATTATGTCTCACCTATTTTGTAAGTGTTGGTAGCAAATCAATGACAAATAAAAGGTTATATGGGTTGCTTCTTATTTAGAATTGCTGCAACAATACTTAAAATGATAGAGGGGGACAAAGGAAGAGTGAAACCCTGGGCTGTTAGATATTTTTAATTATGAAATTATACAAGGCAATCAGATAATCATGTTGAGGGTGAGGCAAGGGAAATAAATTCGATCCAACCTGAACTTGAATTTGGTTAGACTAGAAGGCTCGAACTTGCCTCTCCTTCTATTGAGTTAACGTCTAAACTTCCCCCCTAGGGGGTTGGCCACAATTGACCTGCTATGTTGTATTCTCAAACAAGGTACTAGGATGAGCCATATATGGCATTTGTAAGGGGGGTCATTGACAATAAACGTTGTTTTTTTTGGATAGACGTGGGGAGAAATCCAAGGTTTGATTCATAGGGATGGACAATGGATTGACTGTGTAGCACCTTGTTTGGCTTGTTTGCCCTAGAAGAACAGGAAAGTCCAAAGATTTTGGGTTGTTATTATATCCAGTTATCAATTCTGGCCATTTGGTTTTATGATTGGTCATGACATTCAGTTTTGAGATTTTGTTATTTTTCACGTTGGAGGTATTACAATCTAAAATAATGACCTCAGGACTTATAAATTCCTTGAATCTTTGCTTCATGTGATGCTTACAAATTGCTTTTGATATCTTGTTTGATATCTTGTAATGTAACTCTTTTAGACTTTCAAAACACTGATATCTCAACTGAAATAAATTGTTGAAAGATTGTTAGCCATAATATTTTAGTAATACTTCTACATCCCTAAAATGGCATTAGCCCGCTTGTGAAGGTCTAGCTTGAGTGAGGTTGTTCTCTGAGACCTTCCATTCAATTGATGGAGTTGGTTCCATACTGGTGTATGTCCACTACCTTATCAGAGAAATAATGTCCTATGACAATATTTACGCAAAATGAGCAGCCAATAATTTATTAAGCTTTGACCTGTCGTTATGAGTTGTGGCAATTCTGATTGCTTGGAAAGAACAAATAATGGAGAGTTTGGTGAATATGAGACCCAGCTTGTCATTGAGTACTATATCCTTAACTTTAAGATTGCGTCTTGTTTGACTTTCTAGTTGTGTAATGAAGGTTATGTTAATGGTCCACTTGCTTAAGTTTTTCTGTTCGCAGGCCTGCTTAGTTTTTCCCTTCCATCTGATGAAGTTAGCTCTTATTAATTATCCGTTTGTCCCTTGAGGACTGCTACAAAAGTATTTCAGAAAATTGGAGGAAGTAGATAACTCCTGCTTGTGTTTTGCCCTTAAATATGTTAGTAAAAGGCAACTGGCTAGTATTGGTGACTTGGTCCTAGTAATGTGGGATCTTGAGGGAGATGATTATCCTCTATAATTCTTCTATAATAGGTAGCTGTAAAGAGTAGAACTTGTGCCCTTACATTGACATCATGAGACTTACCATTGCACCGAATTTTTTTACCTTATGTTCTTACCTTTCAAATCATTAGGCCTAGGGATTTGTTTCTTTAACCTTCTCCATTCTCTTACTTAGTAGTGTGTGTCAATTTTTCTTTTACTTAATTGGATAAAGCCATTCGGGGTTGTAGTTCCTTTCCGTAGCTCAGTTTGTGGACCTTGTTTTGCCTTCTCAAAGGAAGGGAAGAGATGCAATATGTCAATCATATTTGTATGTCTTTAGCTTTTCAAAGCATGAAATCTTGCCTATGGTATTGGTTTGATTCTGCATGTTGTACTTCCTTGATAGCTGGCTCATGGATTACACTGAATGTGTTCTTCGCTATGCATGCATTATTCAGTATGTGCTGACATAGCTTGCTTCAAATTTTGATGCATTCACCTTTCCATTGTTTTTTCCCTAATACTTCACAGAATGGTAATACATGTGATTTCTTCCTCTGCTTAGCAACTGTTATACAAAACAGATTTTTAATCTGAGATCACTTTATTTCACTTTTTGTTTATGTTTTCTCCCCGCCTTGAAATAATTTTTACAGACCTTCACATTCTAGACGATCTAAAGTTTGTGGTTCTTACGGACTTCTGTTTACAGGCAAAACCTTGCAAGAATCTATGGGTAGGTGGAATTAGCCCATCTGTTTCGAAGGAAGAACTAGAAGAAGAATTTCTTAAGTTTGGAAAAGTGGAGGACTTCAAGTTCCTTAGAGACCGGAATACTGCATTTGTTGAATATTTTAGATTGGAGGATGCTTCCCATGCAATGAGAAACATGAATGGGAAGCGATTGGGTGGTGACCAGATACGTGTGGATTTTCTTCGGTCACAACCCTCAAGAAGGGTAAGTTTATTGTTTAGAGCTTCAATGGTATTTCTTAGGGACATATGATTGCTGTTATAGGAGTCCGTACATTAGCAGACACTGTTTTCAAGGACTCTTGTTAGTGCTATGAGGACATGTGACACTCACTTCCACCTGAGTATCAATGCTAATGACATTACAATTTACACATATTGGGGGGATAGAAGAAATTTGCCTAACTTAAAAAGAGTGTAGTATCTTTTATAGGGGTTAAACATTTTTGTGGAGATACTCATCGTGGTTGATAAATCAATGATTTTAATATATGTGGTAATTTTCCAAGGAAAGGAATAGTCAAACATCTATATCTATACACATACATGTTTGAATTTTGTTATAATTATATCACATATACATTAGTGTGTTGCAACATGTATTAATGCTTTTCCGTGTGCATGGAAAACCCTCTATGTAGATCCTAGCTTCAGTTGCTTATTAAATGCCTAGTGTTAATAAACAAGTTTCTGGTTTGAACAGGAACAGTGGCCTGACTACAGAGACGGACAGTTTCTGTCCAGAAACACGGGGCCCACTGATTCTCAAAAAAGACAACAGGTGAGTTATAAGCAAGCAGCATTTGGTAAACTCCTACATTGTTGATTGTACTTTGTGGCTTCATGAGAATTATTTGTTAGTTGGCTATGTCACACGAGCTGCATCTTACCTCCAATATTGAACTTAAGTTGTAGACTTTTATCTTTGGTATCCTCAGATCTGATTTATGGTTTCGTTGGTTACACTTGGATAGAAGATGGGAATCTGTATGTGAATTCTAAATGGCAGTAAACTTCTCTCCCTAACTTGTCAGTTGTGATAATTTTATCAACGTTTTGATCATGTTGCAGTATTCTCAATCTGCTGGGGGACGAAAAGGTGACAGTCAACCGAGTAACGTTCTGTGGATTGGCTATCCTCCTTCTGTTCAGATTGATGAACAAATGCTCCACAATGCAATGATTTTGTTTGGTGAGATTGAGAGGATTAAAAGTTTTCCTTCAAGGCACTACTCCTTTGTCGAATTCAGGAGTGTAGATGAAGCTCGGCGTGCCAAGGAAGGGTTGCAGGGCAGGCTTTTCAATGATCCTCGGATTACAATTATGTTCTCAAGCAGTGGGCTGGCCCCCGGTAAAGATTACTCTGGCCCTTATCCTGGCGGCAAAGGACCTAGAGCAGATATGTTATTCAATGAACAATCTCTTCGGCCTTTACAGATGGATATGTTCGGTCATAACCGTCCAATGATGTCTAATAACTATCCGGGAGCTCTACCACCAAGTGGCATTCTTGGACCAAATGTCCCAATGAGGCCTTTAGGTCCTCAAGGTAGGTTTGACCTTTCAGGCCCAGAACTTAATGATTTGGTGTCGCTTCATAATTATCAAGACGGCAATTCCAAGAACCTGATGGGTCCAAACTGGAGGCGGCCATCTCCTCCCACACCTGGTGTCCTTTCTTCTCCTGCGCCTGGTATTAGGCCACACACTAGATCTGCATCTAGTGCATGGGATGTGTTGGATGTTAACCAATTTCAAAGGGAATCTAAACGATCGAGGATAGATAGTCCTTTGTCCATGGAGGACCCTCTGTATCCATTGAGAAAGATGGATGATCATGGATTGGGGTTAGACTCATCTTATGGAATTGGTCCAGTAATAGATGGAGGTGCTTCTGGTCCATCTATGAATGGCCAAGGGATTAGTCCAGCTGGTGCAAGGGTCTCAGTTGGAGGGCCTCCTGATAATGATTATATATGGCGTGGAACTATTGCCAAGGGTGGAACACCTGTTTGTCATGCTCGCTGTGTCCCTATAGGAAAAGGGATAGGAAATGAGCTGTGAGTACAATTTGCCTTGTATCTATTTTTCCCTTTTTCTTTTGGGGATATGTATAGCATACTTTATTGGTTCTACTTAATGCATGTGGAGAGCTTTTACTATGCTAGGGAATTTTTATAGAGTATATTCTTAACTTACAAGACTATGAAATCATGGTGCTGGATCCATGAAATATCAACTTTGACATGATTATATTGGCAATCATTTTTATTCATCCAGTTATAGATGCTCAGTATGAAAACTAACATATGCATTTTAACTGCTATTCTTTTTCTTTTTTAATGTTTCTGAATTTTGAAAGATAGATGTTCAAAATGGTGTGCTTTGGAAGAGGGTCTAGGTGATCTCGATAGAATGGCTTACTGCCCACTTCATAAAAATAATATTGTTATATTGAGGGTGCTATTATTGTCCAAATGCATGTTTTATGACTTTCCCCTTTTTGTATGTAGTGTAGATATAGATATGCCACACTTTCCTTTTCAACTTAATAAGACAATTAACATATAAGGGTTACTATAGTAATCTGATTCATGGGAAAAGGTTATGTGATTATTTATTTGTATAATAATCTTTCCTTTTGCAGCTTTATCTATCTCCTTGTTCAAATTTTTTTCTTCTTTAAGGTTCTACGAGTTTCCAGTTTCAGACTATCTTCCACCCTGTAGAAATGATCTTCGAGTTCACTCACAATCACACGATGCATATGTATTTGAGTTCATTAATAGATAATTATATATATATGTGTATAAATAAACCTAATAACTTGGTTAGACTGTACTTCAAATCCTTGTTATTATTGCTAAAAAGCACTGAACTGCATTCAGATGCTCCACAGAGAATGCAATTTTCATCCTTTCTTCCTTTTCCACCTAGCTGTGTATTTGTTATTGTTTTCCTGACTCTAATTTTGGACTTCACAATTATTTGTTATGTTAACTTTGTTTTGTTAATTTTTTTTGGTGGAAATTTTTTGAAAATAAAACTTACTTCCCCTTACCTTTTAGTGTGACCATTGTCTTGATTGTATTTAATGTGATTTTTTTCTGTTTTGCAGCCCTGAAATTGTTAATTGTTCAGCCAGAACTGGACTGGATATGCTCACAAAACACTACGCTGAGGCCATTGGGTTTGACATTGTTTTCTTCTTGCCAGATAGTGAAGATGATTTTGCTTCCTACACTGAATTCCTTCGTTATCTTGGTGCCAAAAATCGTGCTGGTGTTGCCAAGTTTGATGATGGGATGACCTTATTTTTGGTACCTCCTTCAGATTTCTTGAAGAATGTTTTGAAAGTTGCAGGCCCTGAACGTCTGTATGGTGTGGTTCTGAAGTTTCCACAACAAGTTCCTAGTACTGTTTCTATGCACCAACAAATGCAGCCCATGCCACCTTCACAGTTCATAGATAGACAGCAGATTCTTTCTTCACAAGCTGAGTATAGTGCAATCCCATCGAAGGAGGAACATATTTTGCCTATGGATTATAACAGGGTTTTGCATGAGGACTCGAAGCTTTCTGCAAAACCACCATTTCCACCTACTAGTGAGCCCTCTGGAGTGCAGCCCCAAGACTATGCTTCTAGTAATAGTGCTGCAGTATCGCAAGCTGGAGTTACATTAACTCCTGAACTTATTGCCACTCTGGCGACTTTACTGCCTGGAAATGCACAGTCGTCTGGTCCAGAAAGTGCTAAGATATCAGTATCCTCAGCAGCTAGGCCTTCATTTCCTACATTTGCAACTAATAAAGCATCCTCACCTGGATGGAAACAAGATCAACAAATTTTTGATCATACCGGTAATGCGTTGCAACAGTTAGGTAGTCAATTTAATCCACATGACCAAAATCTTTCACAGTACCAGCCATATCCGCCTGTTCCAAACAGTTCAAACCACTCTAACCCGCTGGTCCTCGGTAGCACCCAATTCCCAGACTCTTCTGTCACCCTGCCCCTACATGCTGCAAGTTCATCCAGACCTTCGAGTAATTTTACGATCCCTTCTCAAGGTGGACAAGTTACTGGATCCTCGCATCTCAACCAGCAGTATCTGGCTGAAGCTCCTCTTGGAACTCAGAAAGGCTTTTTAGCACATGGAACAGATGCCTCTGGGTTGTACAGTTCACCTGTTTCTCAGCACCACAATAATTCTATGACCTTTTCTGGTCAGACTTATGGTGCTAATTCACAGTCTCAGACCTTTGCCCCATTAGTGTCTGAAAAGGTGAACACAGAATACCAGCAGCTTCAGTCTGCACTTCTTGGTGCTGGTCAGAGCGCTCCAGATGGTGAGGCTGACAAAAACCACCGGTATCAGTCTACGCTCCAATTTGCTGCTAACCTCCTCCTCCAATTACAGCAGCAACAACAGCAGCAGCAGCAAATGGGTAGTCAATCCGGGCGAGGATCTGGAAGTCAACAGTGACAATTATTACTCCGTATAGGTATTTTTCCCTTTCTATGACATATACTGTTGAATGAATGTGTTCCTTCTAGAGGAAATTACATCAAAAAGTATGGTTAGTTGGCTAATCTATGTGCTTGCTTTTTGTTTTTCTTTGCATATGGTGAAGTTTATGTGCTAGTATTTGCTTTCTATGAATTGATGCCATAAGTTTAGCACATCTTTCCTAGGGTGTTTGAACAACATGTGATGTGACATTTTTGGCTGCATAGGCTTGCTGCAAGCATGCATGTCAGCTGATTTGTTTGTATATTGCTTTACTTTTGAATGGATGTGCTACTTCGAGAAAAAAAACAAAACAAGTATGGTTAGTTGGCTAATCTATGTGCTTGTTTCTTCTATTTTAAAATTTTTTTTATTTTATAGCAAATGTGAGACTTATCTAGTTTTTGTTTTCTGTTACTTCACGCAATAGGTTTAGCAACTCTTTCTTCTGGAGATTGAACTATAGATAGTGTGACATTGCATAGGCTTGCTGCAAGCATCTGCGTTCAGTCATTTGTTTGTGTCAATGACTTTACTTTTGAATGAATGTGGTCTTCTAGAGAAAATACATCTATTTGGAAGTATGGTTAGTTAGCTTATGTATGTGGTTGTTTCTTTTCTTTGCATATGCTGCAACTTATGTGCTTGTGTTTGTTTTCGTAATTAGTTCCATAGGTTTAGCACATCTTTCCTAGGAAAATAGAACAATATATGGTGTGGCATTTCTGGTTGCTGCAAGATCATATGTGTTGAGAGATTTGTTTGTAGAATCCTGGTTCTGGTTTAATAGACAACATTTTGAATATCAGCGTTGTTCAAGACTGTTCGTGCTTATCTAGACATTTATCTTTTTCTAAGATATGGTGGTGATTTTGGTGGGTGAAATGTATTGTACTTTGCTGCAAGGAGTGAAATGATCTCTAGAAATGTTTGAAAAAATTGATTTTGCTCGTTTTTGTCCACTTTTAAAACGTTTTGGGCATATGCAACTACTCTTCTAAGGAAATGCAATATTGTCTATACAGGATCTTTAGCATAAGTCTTGTTTACTTGGGCAATGCATCCTAGATATTTTTAATATGATTTCTGATTTATAAAAATAAGAAAAAAAATCTATAGATGCCACTTTGAGAGTTTAACCTGGTTATCTCTTCTTTGTGCTCGCTTTGAGAATTTTGTCCTCATAGGTGATTGGAATGCCAAATTCAACCTTTCTTATGTTGCCTTTTAATTAAAATATATACTTATAAATTTATGACCCATTCTTCGATTCCTTAACTACCCGTTCATGCCATGTTTGGAGTTTCTACGCACGAATCATAAGTTCTTTGGTTCGTAACGATCACAATGAACCATCCACAAGATAGAGATAGTACTTTATTAATGCCGTGATAACTATAATGTACGAGTTGATTCCCAGATCAGAAATTCTTTGATTGGGTCCACAAGCCAAATCGAACGCTTACTTTCTCAACCAACCTAATTCGGGGTTACATTCCATGAAGAAGTTATATGATAGAGAGAATGGAACGCCAAATTCATACATCTATTTAATCTTTCTGCTCACTCATTGATGTAATAGAGAGAGAGGGAATTGTCACACATTTATGGCAACTCACCGCTTCATCCGTGTACAAACCATTAAGCCGACCATGGCAATTTGTCCCTTCCATCGATTTCTCAATGCCTAGCACCTACCAAACGCCTACTCAAAACTAAGAGGGGGAGGGATGGAAGAGTAATAGCAGCATTCCAGCCAGCATACCTTTATCCGAGCCAATAATTTTGACATCCTTGAGTTGCCAGCCATTCATAGGTTTTTCCTCGTTTTGGGATAGCCAAAAAAAAGCCGAAGATCGGTAATCAATGCCAGGTGAAGCTGGAACCGTAAGGGCTATTGGGTGGGTGTCGATCTATGCCCCTCGCTTTTATTTCTTGACAGCTGCATAAATGACTAGAATTTGTTTTTCAATTGGAAGTGGTGCATATTGTGGTTGTTTCGGTACTTCTGTAAGCCTTGCACCTCTATTGAGTAATGCCTGAGTCGCAGCATCAAGGTCTCTCCTATGGTCGAGTGAGTCCCTACCTATGGTCGAGCAAGTAAACTACCTCTCTCCGAATTGACATTTTGGTCACCCTCGTTGTACTTATTCTTTCGAAGGATCACCCGTCGACTTCCTTGAACCTTTCATCTCTCCACATCACTGATGAAAGTGTGGGTGCCCACAGTGGTGACTCTACTAGGGATAGAAAAGACTCCAATGCGTCCATGGCTATTTCCAAACAAAGACCCAATTCAATGAGCTTGACCTGCACACACTTGCACTTTTTTCGCCCTATAACCCGGCGGATTCTAGTTTTAAGCTATAACCAATAACATGCATTTATTACAAAAATTAATGTAAAAAAATCATATTACATTCAACAAATTTTAACATACATCGCTTAACGTATATTTATAAAAATATTGATCTAACACCAAGATTGTTCATGCCTTTTAATTAAAATATATACTTATAAATTTATGACCCATTCTTCGATTCAAGGAATGAACAATCTTGGTGTTAGATCAATATTTTTATAAATATACGTTAAGCGATGTATGTTAAAATTTGTTGAATGTAATATGATTTTTTACATTAATTTTTGTAATAAATGCATGTTATTGGTTATAGCTTAAAGGGTGAGGGAATTTATCTCCAATTATAAGTGCACAGCCATAGCAGTTTCTCAACTCTTGGATACAGCTATGGAACAGCAAAAGCAGAAGTAGAAGTTACAGTTATGCTTTCAACAAATGCCCTTTGAGTGACATTTGCAGAGATGAAATCAAAGTCCTCCGTCAAAAACTTTACTCAGTGCAATTATAGTTCTGCGCCATGATGGCTTTTAAGTTATTCTAATCTTATTTTATTGAAAATTGTAAATGAATTTCGTACAATTATAGAAAAACTGTTGAGCACTCTAAGCAGTAAAAATTATTTTCAGATTTTAGTTTCTTAAAACTATAATAGATGATAAATATGAATTTTCATTCTAAGGCGAATTTTTTAATCCATAGGATTGAAGATCATAACAAAAAAATTTACTGAAAGAAAGTTCCCTAGGGATCCTTTTCTATTCAGCCAAAAAGTTGTCTTCTCTGCACTTTCGAATATGCATACTTTGTTTGAACTGTAATTTCTGGCCAAGCTATAATGTTAGTTTGGGATAAAGATTAATAATAATAATAAAAACTTACCTTTATCTTGTTTCATAAACACTTTTTTTGAATTTTTATTTTTGGGCTGGGGGTTCATTCAATCTTATTTATTTTCAGATAAGGGGTCACCTTTAGATGGAACCTATCATCTCCTTCCTTAATTCATATGAGTGAATTTATTATTAGTTCATGTGAGTAGTTTTATTATTAGACTAGCAAAGAGGTAGACAGGATATACATACATATATATATATATATATATTGACTTGGACCAATGTCTCTAAACAAAAATGTTCTCTATATATAAATGATTTTCATATTCCTTTCCAAAAAAAAAAAAAAAAAAAAAAAAAAAAAAAAATACTGTGGAGCATGTGGTTTGGAGTTGTTAAAATTTGTTAGTAGAAATGTTTTCAAGAAATGGTTGTTTAATATATTCAGTATTTGATTCTTGTTAAGACTTTTACTAATACAAAGTATCTATGGAACTTGAGGTCATGGACCGCACAAGCTGTCCCATAACTGTAGAACCTGACTTGAAGTTAACGAGTTTGGGTTGACCATTGCTTGATAGGAACACAAATATGACACGACCCCTAACACGAATAATAGCCGTGTTTAGTTAATGCGAAACATGAGTAGCCCAATTTTGGCACGATAAGCACATTTAACTAGTATTATATAAAGGAAATCATTAGATTTTCCCCTTTTTTAGTATTCAATATATGATTCATAGTATAATTTAAGCTTAGTTTTTATGGTTTTGTTAGTAGCATGATTAAGTAGATTGTTCTTTTACAGGTAATGTATAAGTGATAGATTTGATTCAGCAATAAGGGAAACTTAATTATAAGTTTTTAGTTCACCTTATAAATGGGTCAACCTGAATATGTTACCATTAAAAATGAGTTGCATTAATGTTGAGAGTTGAGTCATTTGTCAGATTAATTAAATGGGTTGGGTTAGGGTTGACTAGTATATTATAAACGAGTTGTATTAGTGTTGAGAGTTGAGTCATTTAACAGATTAATAAAATGTGTTGGGATAGGGTTGACTAGAAGTCAACGTGAACACGTTCCCCTAACACGAATTGCCATCCTTAGTTACATTAACCCTTATTCCGTCTAGTTTGGATCCCGATGAACTACACCTTAATGAAGTGAGTGAATGTGATAGTTGCTCAAGTATTCAATCACTCTCTGTTCCTATGGAATGCTTTTAGCTAAACTAACTCTTAGAATGAATCCTCCCATTGGATGACACTTAACCATGACCAAGACAGTTGGAGCCACTCATGCCCACTTATGGAAATGTGGTATGTGCATATGGCTCCAGCCGGAAGGTTAATTGAAGTAAAATATCTCTTGTTGAACTAGCACTAACGGATATATTCCAAGTTATTTTCACCCCTCTAATTCATACTTGAGATCATATTCACTTTTCCTTTTCAACACTCATGCCCTGAACTTCTATGTTCATGATTTGACTTTATTTCTAAACATGATTTTGACAAAATTAATGTTGCCAAGTATGTTGTGGAACTCTTGGATTTTTCAAGCATATGGAGATAGATAAACAATAAATGCCTCTTATATGCATTTTTTTAAATAAAAAAAGGTCTTCGATGTGCCAACATGAATGTCATGTATTACATCAGAGTTCTGCATTTATTTATGTTAATTAATGATGAAATCTTCGATTTCTAATTTTCTACCAATTCAGAAAAACTTTTGTGTTCGTTGTCTGTTTTTGGTTGTCTAATTTGGAACATTTAACTTTCACGTAAGAAGAATCCTTTTGCTTAAGTAGTTTTATCCTTACTTGGGAACAAATTAGGTTGTTTCCTTTCCCATCATGTGTCTTTCCTTTTTTCTGTTTCTATTCTTCCTTATATTTGTAATTAGTGGAGAAAGTTAGATAAACAAGTTACAGGTAAGGAAGGGACTCCCATCAATAGAACTATGATTTTGGGCATATGATAGGCTGTTTCTGAAAGTCGAGATGCATCGTACAACTGGACTCTTGCTTTGTAGAGTTACCAAAGTTCTCCACCTGCTCTGAACCAGGTATTTTGGCGATTCTTTTTTCCGAGTGTGGTTCCTAATATTTCGAACCAAGACTACCCCCAACATAATGCGTACAAGGAGCGTATCACATTCCAATACCCATTCCAGTATCCTAGTAATCCGGGTACATACCTATTTCACAATAGGACATCGATTTTTGATGTTTGCAGTCTCATCTCTATGATGGGAAGCCCTTCAATGATCATTTCTGTTAAGGTTAAGCACGTAATGTAGAGCACATTCATTTAAAATCATATATTGCTATTATTTGAATGTAAAATCGAAAATAGTTGTCACATCTGTTAGGTTGTTTTGATTTTTTTTTTGGGTGGGTTTATATAAATCTAGAATGATGGGAGGGGGAAGATATTCGGTTTTGTACAACCTATGATATTTTGAGAAGGATGTAAATTTTGTTGTCTATCTTCATTTCAATGGTTGATTTTTTGATTTTTTGATTTTTTTCATCTGGGTGATTATTTTGTCAGGAGCACAATTATTTGGAGGAAGTAATAGGGGTTTGGTGTTGGGAAGATGTGCAGTGGTGAATAGACAGATATTTGAGGATGTGAGGGGTGAGGAGGTGTGGAGAGGGTTCGTTTTTGGGCTTTTCTTTGGGTGTTGTCGTCGTCAAAGTTTAGGAAGAGTTTTGCAACTATGGCACCTTGAAATTGATTTTGTAGGTTCTCGATGTCCTATTGTCTAAAATAACAGTATTAATCTGAATTAGAACATTTAGGTATATGTTTTAATCGTAGCAATGAAATGCTTTCTTGTAAACTTGATTTTTTTGATAAGCATTATGTTTCATAGCTCAGTAATTTATTTTGTGGTGGGTTGTATGATCAAATTTTTGTATACAGTTGAGGATGCATAATTTGATATCAACTTTTTAGTTTTTATTATATTGTGGTTTCTGCATAAATTTGGACAGTATTGTTAATCTAGGACTCAAGTTGTTTCCTTGATGCAGCTGCATTGTCATTGCTAGTTTTATCTTTTTGAAAACGTGTTTTTATTAGTTTTTTCTTTCTAAGAATACTTGTTTCGTGTTTGGTCCATTTATTGTGTATATTACACTTGTTGATATATGTTTACACTTTTTTGTGCTTAGGGTTACTTTGTTTTATTTATTTTTTATCCTTGTCTGCAACTATTAACTTATAATGTGCATTTGAAACTGCTTATGTTTTTTTGACGGTAGTTTGTCTCATTAGTTTTGTCCTCCTGTTTTTTTAGTGGATTGTTCTTTATATGTGATGACATGGTTTTAAGTTATAGAAACTATTATTGATTTGATAATTTATGCTGCTAAAGAGAGCACTATATTGAAGTGTGTTATCTTCTTTCTTTTTTCCCCATCAGTTTTCTTCTACCATGCATTACATGTTTATTTTATATCTATAGCCTGAACTTGTTATAGTTTACATTTTTTGGCCTTTCGAAGCGATGGTCTTTTGGTGACTATTATCTGACTTTAGGGTAAGTCTTTTTCAACCTTATCGAATTGTAACTATGATATGTAATATGTTATGTAAGAGTTCTTCGGACATAATTTGGTGACAATTGCAATGCTTGGTAAATTAATAACCTCTATCGAGTATCATCTTCCCCAACTAACATAACATCTGTTAAACCCATATGCTACTGTGGCATTCGAGAGATTTCCTTTGTTTCTTCCAATAGTTTTTATTGAGAGTAAATTGTGAGTAATGTCAAAATTTTATATGAATTAAAATCCTTCTATTTCTGTCTCTCCCTTTCCTTTTTTCTTTGGGTCGAAAATGGGATGAGATTGTCAAAATTCATAACCTAATGGGCAAATAATACCAAATCAATTCTAACTTTTAATGATGCATTTTGATATTTTAATGTAAGCCTTCACTTGTAGCACTAGTCTAGAATAAGGGGAGGGGAAACAAAATTTAGAGAAGAGTATAAACCATGCTGAATCATTTTGCACTTTGGGTTTAGAGATCAATTCCGAAAACTACTGAGAACCTTTGTATAAATAGTTTCCTGATATACTGTCCTTAATAATTTCCTAATATGTAATTTATGTACAATCTACAAAAGGAGAGCATTCCAGTATTCCTGGTATAGGCATGGGTATGGTCAGCTATCTGCTATTTAGATTATTGTGACCTCCTAAACTGAAGACTTGGTATAATTTACATCATGAAACGAAAGAACATGAAGGTTAGAAATTCGGTACCCTCTCTTGTTTTCCCCATTGCACTTGTGAGGTTGTGACCCAGTGGTTTAAGGGAAAGCGATTTCATGATGCAAGGAAAAAGAAAATAAGATGACTGGGTACTTTCGTGTGAGAAAGAAAAACACATCTTATCTTCCGTCAATCTTATAGAGCTATCTGATAAATTATGATGACCATATACTGGTAATTATAGAAAATGTAAATATAGGCACCTATGTAAATACAGAACCTGGAGAAAAAAATGCAACTAGGGCAAAGGAGCAATAGTATAAATATATAAACTAGGGTAGAATTTCATTAGCCTGGCATATTTACATAATCAGCTCCATCTGATTCTGTGTCGCGTCTTGTTTGATTAATTATGTTAAACTAAAATTACCTATTGTTGGTCTTAATTTAGCACATCTATATAAACATACATGGTTCTTTAGAAAAAGAGAAAATGGTAATAAGAAACATATACAAATAAAATGTGTTAGAAATTGGATGTATAGTCTTTTTGAAGTTACACTGGCGAATTGTGGCAACTATGCAAATCATTTTGTTTCTTCTTTTCCCAATGAAGTTCGTATAGCGCGCCGTGCTTATTTTGCCTTCTGGTTTGAGTGAAAATTATACATATGCCATCCCGAGAATGTTGAATATGAATCGTTTAGTCGTAATTGTTGAATTTCTGATATGTTGAAGTAAAACTTAGTCTATCCAAGCAGAAAGTTTTCTAAATTGTGCTTTGTCGGAGTTGAATTAGTGCTTAGATTTGCTGGAAACATTTTTTTTCCCTGTTGAACTGCAAGTGAGGTCAAGGATTGTTGGATTTTTGTTGGAGATGAGAACATCATGATTCTATAAAATGATTATATATACCAGCTGAAGAAACAAATAGAAAACTGTTCATTCTGGATCGATTTCTGTTTGAAATTATCCTTGCACGACTTTTTGAAAACCATGTTTTTCTAGGCGTTTTTAGGTTCATAATTTGCCTTCTAAGAAAATTCAAGAACTTATTTTCTTTGCGTTTGATCAATGGGTGTCATTATTTATTATTTATTTTTGTTATAAGTCAACGTCACCATTGATTTGTTCCATGGCTCCCAATGCGACCAACATTTTCAATTTTGTAGCTTCCTCAAAATCGCAAATGCTCCGACTTGTCTTCTGTTGTATGGAGGCAAGATAGCCAAAGGCTTCCTTATCCTACGAGCGATATCATTTTTTATTCTTTTTTCTTTTTCGTTTTCTTTTTCGGGTACAAAGCGGCGGCGAAGACCGGAATTTTATCCTTAGATGTGGCTGTGATTGTCAATTTTTGAGCGTCCAAATAGGTGGGATAAAGATATTAGTGATATAAGTGATTTTGAGAGAAAGGAAACTCGAACCTAGAATCTTAGGTGCAGAGATAATTGCTCTTAATCACTTGAACTACAAGCCTTTTTCTTAATCAACTGTGAAGTAATTAGTTGGGTCACC
This sequence comes from Prunus armeniaca, assembly GCA_903112645.1. Taxonomy (NCBI): domain Eukaryota; kingdom Viridiplantae; phylum Streptophyta; class Magnoliopsida; order Rosales; family Rosaceae; genus Prunus; species Prunus armeniaca. Next base: position 14,353,980 of record CAEKDK010000001.1, read on the forward strand.
ATTAAATGCCCTAAAAGTTGCAAATGGAGCAAAATGTTTTACATTAGATTACTCAATTTCATTTGTTGGGTTGATTAATTTGTTAACAAGTGCTTTGAATTAAGAGTTTGATAAGAGCGATAATTATTATAGCAATATAAAATTAAGATAAAAAGATGTTTTGTTTTATTATTTTCCGTACTTGACCAGCCTTTTCTATTTCTAATCAAAACCTGTAGGTATTTTGGAAACTCGATCGAGGAGATATATCGACAATCTGTTTAAGGGTCTGGTTGGAACGACTTGCTTGATCCCATGGTCAACCACTCAAGAGGTTCAATTTATTAATTTCAGTTTTTGGAGAAGATATAAATAATTACAATAGTATCCTCCTAGTTTTTTGTATTTCTTTTTTTGTTTTTGTTTTTGTTTTTATAAAATAAAAATAAAAATTTAGAATATAGTTAAGTTGTTAGTCTCATCTCAACCCTCTTTGTTCATAATCTCAGTTTCTATTTAGTTTTTGAAGATGCTCAATCAACTTGTGAGTTGATAGATAACAAGTTCTCTCTTTTTCAAGTAGACCAAAGAATTACTGTTATTGAAAACCTTGGCTAGAATGTGAACACTTAAAAGAATTACTGTTCTTGGAAAAAAAAAACATAATTAGCTAGAGCAAATCTTAATCAATCACCACTGAAGGTTAACACAAGCTTTGGAAGGCAAAAACAAATATATATATATATATATATATATATATAAAGGGGTAACACAAGCGGGTTTTCTTATTTTATTTTATTTTATTTTTTCAATGGCAAATATATAAGCGTTTTTCAAGTAGCCGTTGTAAATGTTTCATGGCCGCAAGCACAAACATTTCACGACCTGTGAAAGAAAGATAAAATACTCATGACAACTAAGGCGTTGGATTGATCAATGAAATTGTTTTTGGTTCAATTTGAATTTGACAAAAATCACCGATGAAACTGGACCAAATTAAACCAATTTTGAACAATTTGGGCCCAAGCCTAGTCCGCTTTTTCTTTTGCATGTTTTCAACTTCGTTAGCTTAATTATTACCCAAAATAAAGTAAAATAAAGGCAAAAAGTTACTTTTGGTCATTGTGGTTTATTACCTTTACCACTAAGGTTCATGTGGTTTCAATTTAAGGACAATGCTCAATTTCTATCAAAAAAATTTAAGAGCTAACATCATTTTACCCCTTGAAGGTTTGGGGTTATTCTTGAAATGGGCCACGGGGTTTTACTTTTTTCAATTTAAGCCTTAACATTCTAAAATTCGATCAATTTACAAGTTCCATCAGTTTGATCATTTTGTCTTCTGTTAAGTGATGACATGGCAAACATAGGGTCCACTTTTTTAGTTTAGGTGCAATTAAATTTTAAATTTTTTTCAACATATATTAAAATAAAAATAAAAACCGATATCTCGTTTCTCTCTCTCCTACCTCACTTCGTTGGAATCTGGCAACCCCTTCTCCCCCATCATTTCCCTCTCTCTAACATGACCCGACACAAATTCCACTTTGGAATCTGAGTCGAACCTTGTGCGTGTTCGACACCTGGCGGGTGCAGGGCACAAATGACCGAATTGCCATTCTAACTAAAAACCAAATTTTCTTCAAGTTGGACTTTTGTCGAATCCCTTGTAAATTGCTCAGTTCCCAAAATTTTCACATGTCAACAAGCAATTTAAATGTCCACAACCGTTTAACATACACAATAATAGAATTCATGCAATCAATTTCAAATCTTTATGGCCTCAAGCCTCTTTAAAACAAATAAATCATGCTACCAACGGAAATTAACCCCAACTTTTGGAAACAACAAGAATATGTTAACAGATTTCAATATAACTAAGCTGAACAACTTTTCAATTACTTGGTCTAGTTGTTGCACCTAGTAACCCTAGGTTACCTACATACCCTTAACAAGGGATCAAGCCACACGTAGTTCTTTCCTTTTTTACACTGTACTTGTATATATCGTCAATTATTATTGTCCATTGCAATTGTAAATCAATCCAAGTTCTCATGTTAGTGATATGCTCATTAACATTCACATGCTATACTCATACAGAAATCGAACGGGCATACTTATATTTATATATAATATTGGGAAATAGCCTAAAATGCCACCCATTTCATAATTTTAACTAAAAATACCACCTCTTCCTAATTTTTGTACAACTACCACCTATAAATATAAAATTATTGTCCACTTATTGTACCCATATCAGTTTTTCAGAAATTGGCTTCTCTTTCTAACTCTCTTTGCTCTATCTCTTTGGCCCGTCTCTCTCAGAAATTGGCTTCATCCAAGCCTGACTCCATCGTTGACATCCACGAGGTACTGTTCATAAACCTTTTCTTTGAAATTTGGGGTTTTGCGAATTTGGTTTATGGTGTATGGATTTGTAAGAAATTGGTTTAGGGTTTTAGTGTTTAGGGGTTGCTCAGAAATTGGGTTTGGGTTTATGGGTTTCTATGAACTGGGTAATAACTCACACCCACTCTCACTCGCTCACAGGCACTGTTCACAGAAGGAAAACTCTTCATTTTGTCACAGAACGTTTGGGCTTAAGAGGAATCGACATATTGATGGGTTGCAATGTCATGATTCGTTTATCAACTGTTGTGTTAAGAGGATATTTACAACAGTGTGTCTCGCAGGTGTAGGAACAGGTAGCAAATTAGTTTTTCTTTCCTTGTTACACGACTAATTGACTAAGTTTTAGACTTTTAGTGTATTGCAGTATGGTTATCTTTGGAGAACTCAGAAGTGGGCTTTTAATGGTCTTTGAATAAGGTGTAGGATTTAGCTGATTAAGACAAACTAACAGCATATATACACATGTTCAGGTTTTGCTGCTCGTTAGTGGTTTCCCATCTGTATCTGACTATCTTGCTTTAATTTTTTCAGGAAGGGTTTGCATTTGCTCATTGCACAACCTGCAAGGCTCCTTACCATTTGAGAGTTCATGTTATTGCTGATAGAAAATGGCTGTTCAGCTTGTAGGTCATTAGTAATTTACTTTAGTTGCTTTCTTCACTTTGATAGCTGGCATTGGATGTGCATTTTGAAACATTTCTATTAATTTATGCAGGTGATTGCTTCATTGGCATATTTGGTGTATCTAATAGATGGTTTCCAGCAATTCTGGCTTCGTCTTGCATGGTGTATCTAAACGTTTGGGCTTCGTTCACCTTTGTCTGGGTAAGTCCCAACTATCTATATTGTTTGATGAGATTTTAACTATTGAAATGACTGTATTAAACATTCTTATGCTGGACAGAACACAAAGAAGCACCTGACACAGAGAGTCCAGAATTTGGACGATAAATTGCTGGAGCAGAAAGAGATCTCAAAGTCGATTCTGGAGAATGTATGTCATTTTCTGCATATTATGAGCTTTTAGTTCTTAATTCATAAATTCAAATTAAAAAACTTCTAGTTTGATGAGGCTTAAGCAAAAACTTCTTACATTATCAATATGGATTTACTCAATTCTTACATTTTTGGAATACTGTGAGATCCTTACACGTAATAATAATATTTTTTCTGATTGTGTAGAAGGGTATTGGGTAAGGACTTGACTGGTTTGAGCTTGAAAGAATTGCAGCAACTAGAACAGCAATTAAATGAAGGATTATTGTCAGTGAAGGAGAGGAAGGTTCTATTATATTTTCCTTTTTCATTTTTTTCCTTTCAGTTATTCAGTAGAGATGTCAGATTATGTTGCAGATTGTAACATGTACTAATTCCTGCAATCTGAAAGGCCTGAATATATATTCTACTATTTCAGGAGCAATTACTAGTGGAGCAACTAGAGCAATCAAGAGTACAGGTACGTGGAAGCACAACCCAATTTTTTAGTCTTTTTTAAAGTTAAAGCTGTAGTAGTAGGACTGCATAGTTTATGCTGAAGTATCACTTTCTATAGAACTAAAGAAGAAAATTCATTTCTCCGAACATATGAAAGCTGCAGTTTTTCTTGAAGTTTACTAAAGATACTATTTTGTTTCGATTAAGCTACTTTTACTTTGAAGTATGGATAATCACAATGATTTAGAGCAAAAGAAAAGAAAAAATAAAAAGAGGAAGGGATATGACAATGAAAAGTGACAGGAAAAGGAAGAAAGTGACTAATCTATAATGTAAAGTTTTTCCTTATATACTTATGTTCTGGTTTTTAAAAGCTTGGCTTTATGGTATAAGTTGCACAATGACCTTTCATCTACGCTGGTATGTATAGAAAAGACTAAGTTTATTTATTTATTATCAACAAAACGGACAATTTTACCTGGTATTTAATTTTCAGCTATTTGTTTCCTCCAGGAACAGCGTGCTATACTTGAGAATGAAACGTTGCGCAGACAGGTAAACAACATTCTTCTTGCTAATGAAAATTTGATCAATTTTAGTGTTTAGGGGTTGCTCAGAGCTTGGGTTTGGGTTTATGGGTTTCTATGAACTGGGTAATAACTCACACCCACTCTCACTCGCTCACAGGCACTGTTCACAGAAGGAGGTGAAGAAGAAGGAGAGTAAAAAAAGGTTCAAGACGATTAGTATGACTAAGAAGTTTAGTTGCAGACCGAAAGATTTGTTTGAGATTTTGATGGATGAGAATAGATGGAAGGTTTTTAGTTAGAGCAATGCCAAGATAAGCAAGGAGGTTCGTGGGCAGATTAGCACTTTCGATGGGTCGATGACGGGTACCAATTTGGAGTTGCAGAATGGGAGTTTGATTGTGCAGATATGGAGATTTGGGAGTTGGCCTGATGGCATTGATTCAACGATATGTCAAGTGTTTTTCTTTCTGGTTGGAATGAATTCTTGGTTGGTTTTAAATGGTTTTGTGATTTGTGGGTTGAGTGTGTTTTGTTTGAATTTTTTCAGGTGAGGCTTAAACTTGAAGAGCCTGAACCCGGGCTCACTATTGTCAAGCTAACACATTCGGATATTCCTGAGGAAGACAGGTTGGTTTTGATTTGAACTTTTAATTAATGGGTTATTTTCAGTTTTAGTTGGATTGATTGGGAGTATGTGAGTTATATTGTTTTCTTTAATGAAATGCTGATTGCTTTGTTTTGGTGCCTTTGGTAATGCAGATATGGGAATGCGACTGTGGTGGAGAATACGGAGAGAGGATGGCGGGATCTTATTTTCCAGAGGATACGGGCAGTTTTTTGGTTTTGGAATTTGTGATCTTGAGTAGGGTTTCTCTTGAAAGTGTAGAAGTTAATGATTTTGGAATTATGATTCAGATCTAATGTTTCCTATCAAAACAATTTGCTGAGTCTGATGTTACAATGTTTCGCAGTGGCATTGATAAATTGCTTGTCTTTAAAATGTGTTGTCAGTTCTCTCTCTATTTCAATAACTGAAAATCATTGTGGAATTTGGTGAGAAAGAGTTGTATCTGGTTTGTCTCATTGGGTTGATTTATCGCACTTTTACCATTTTTGTTTCTTTGTCTTAACTGTATTTACTTTTCATCACTGCTAGAAAAAAAAAAAAAATTTGTTTCTTACTGCCCTGCAAAAGAGCTGTGTTTTTCACTTATGTACTGCATTGGAGTTTCTTCTATCATCTAAATAGGTGCTACTGCATTGGAGTATGTTATTTACTTGTTTCATTGTTAGCAAATGAACATATGTATAAATGTTTATCTTCTTGTTACTTCTCAGCTGTTGATTCACAATTAACAATGGGGAAAGAGTATTAGAGGGATGAATGCATTATGTTGCTAGCAAGTACAGAAATTTGGTGTGGGTGTCGAATCCAAATAATTCCTAAATACCTCGAGAGATCAGTTTTAGAACATTAGATTAGAAACATCAAGGCCTTTTAGTGGTAGTGATTGATTAGAAGTTATGTTTCGGGTTGCCAGTTTTGTCAGGGTTCTAGGATCTTGATGAGTAAGAGAAAACTTAGGTTTTGATGTATGTTTTTTATAGAGGGGGTTTAGGGTTGTATGATGCTATCCGATGCCCTAGGTTATCATCTTGTCTTGGTTATTGTCTTTGTAAACGAGTACGTTGTTTGTCATGCTGTGGACTGCTGGAACTTCCCACCTGAGGGCTTTGTTGTACGCTTGTAGCTGTAGTTGAGTCACCAGGCTTTGTTGTATGCTTGTAGCTGTAGTTTTGTTCCTCGATCCTATGGATCTTGCATTTGCCGCCAGTTATCCATCTTCAGGATGAAGGTTTTAGGCTTGTTTGTAAAACAGTGCTGGTTATGTATGGTAAAAAGTGTTATGAATGTAGGTGAAGATTCAATCGATGAAATTAGGGTTACAAACTTATAAGTTGAGCTTGTGCTTGGTGGCATTTGTAGCCAAACCATGAGATAGATGTTAATTTGCATTTGATGTTTGTGTTCACCCCGTTTTGTGATTTCTCCTGAGATGGAAGGGTAAAGTTCCCCACTGCCTTGAAAACCATTGAATGGTCAACAAGTCAGCTTTCTTTGGTGTATGAGCGTGCCACTGCTAGCAATGAAGATCCTAGCAGACTTATTCTAGAGTAGATAACTTGCGCCTTGATTTCTATAAACAAACGATTGTGAATTTGGGTGAGGAATATCTCCCAAGTAAGTTCTTTTCTTGCCTCAGACTGGTGAGGACTTTAACAATTTATCTCAGTAAAAAGAGGTTGTTCTGGCCAGAATGATTTATGGAATTTAAGCTGTCTTAGGCAGAATTGCCTTTTACAAAACTATAAAAATAAATACCCACGCTAGAAAGATAAAAAGACAGCTAGAACTCCATTTCTGTCTAGATGGGAGACTCTGATCCGATCTTGACTGAAAATATCTGGGCTGGACTGAACTGTTAACAACTTCAACTACTAAGCTTCAGCTGTAAATCGATACCAAAGGTCAATTTTGGCAGAGCTTTAATATACTTCAAGCTTTTGTGAGGCTTTTGAGTGGGCAGAACTCCGGCTTCTTTAGTTTGAGAGGGCAGAAGTAGCTGTTCTTGAGGACTTCAGTGGGCTAGAGACTGCACTGTGAAATTTGTTGAGGTTTTCATGTTTGGGAAAAGCTCAAGCTCTACCTATCTTGGTTTTTTGCTGAACCAAATTTGTAACGAGAGAAATCTCGTTTTAAATGACTTATTTTCTAAGTCTGAACCTTGGGAATTCTGATCTAAAGCTGGTTTCACTTGGAATTCAAGTGAGCTTTTGGTTGATTTTGAGTTGTTTGTTTGGTTGATGATTTGAATGTAGGATTTTTTGTTGTCTGCCCTGTTCACTCCTTGTATTTATAAGAAATGTTTTTCTGGAGTAGAGTGATTCTTTTAATAATGGGCGGCAAATCCTTTCAAAGATCTGCAAAGAGATACAAGAGAGGGAAGGATTTATTTTAATTATGTCAGATAGGCTTTTATCAATCAATCTTTGAGATCACTTCCCTGTTTTTTTAAAAGAAGCATAATTCCTTTTCCCACTTTAACTGCCCCTTGTGAGTTTTCAATCGTGATGGTTAGTTTGATTTCCCAGATGAACAACTCTCTGTCCTCCTGCTTATCTTCTTTTTGAAAATATGGCATGCGTGTCTCTTGAAAGGATGGCGCCTCCTTGGAGTGAAATCAATATTTTTGAATATATAAGAAGGATTTTGATCTTCTGGTGGCAGAAATTCAGAGAAGTCCTTTTGCCACTGACCTGCTTTAATTAATTCTCAATCAACTCAGTTGAGTTTGTTGACTTTTCCATTTTGGTAGTCACGTTGGTTCTAAAAACGGGTCTCTTCCTTTTCTTTTAATCATGCTGGGCCCATTCTGATTTGTCTGGAGCCCAAAGGTAACTGCTTTTCTTTTGGGGCCCAAGTTTGCTTGCCACATTTTGATAAGTCTTGGGCTGGGCCTCTCTGGACTTTGGGCTTTGCCTTCCGTTTTGCAAAAGCCCAAACTACTTGAGTCCTGTAGCTTTTATTCTGGGCTTTCTCCGTGTTGGGCTGGGCGCGTTTAATTTAGGCCCAAACAGTTTGGTAGTATACAACAAAGGCGCTGGTTTGAATTACATTCAGTGGTTGCTTTGTGCAAATTTTTGCATCATTTCTCGCACTTCATCAAGTACAAGCCAGGCTTTATATACAAAAAAAAACAATGAAAGAGAACTTGTGCAATGCTTCCCTATACAATCAGAAAACTTGTCTTCCACAATGGAAAATTTTATCTGAATTGTTGCCAATAAACCATATAAAAAAATCTATAGCGTGAGGGTGAAATTCAGATATATAGGGATATTTCCACTCTTTCACAAGGTAACCCTGTTGTGTACTACAATATCAAAATTAGTTGCAATTGATCACAGCCGTGAAAAAGGTCATATTTTCCAATTTAATGTTGTCAAATTTATGACAAGGACACCGATCTTGCACCATCTTACAATTGCATAGAGTAATTTTACTTTTTTCATAACAAAATATAATCGATACAAGCTCGCGTGTAGAACTTGCCTTAAAATATAGCCGATAAAAGCCCATGTGTAGAACTTGTTTCTACAAAACTACTTGAAAAGAAAAAAGGTGTCCAAGAATCTTCAACCATCCCAAAATATTTTATCCAACTTTGGCCCTTCTCTTTTCAAGCATGCCAAAAATCATCCTGGTTTTGTAAGATGTGGTTTGTGCCCAATTAATTTACCGTGGATCTTGCATTTTGTACCCAATATTTGATAGCTGCCTTCTTTTAAACGACGATTCATTGAGGGAGAGAATTACTTTCCTTTTGAATATGAATCGATGTATTTGAAAGGTCAACATCAATTCATGGTAACATGAGGATGGATAACAATTGTCGTGTCCGTGATATTTGAATTCAGGATTACTTTCAATGAAGTGGAGACTGTTATTAGACCAAATTCCATTGACATACAATATAATAGCAATATTAGGCCAATATACGTGCACTACAGAGGCAATATTAGAGCAATATAAGGACAATACGATAGCAATAGTATTACAATATACATCCAATATGGTGGCAATATGCATACACTATCTATACAATACAAAGGCAATATTAAGGCAATACAAATACAATATAACAGCAATATTAAGTGAATCTACATACAATACACACACATCCATTACAGACTACATTTTACACATGCAAAAGAAATCGCCACCGAACCTTAACAATACTATCCCGCGAAGGGAAAACGAAGGCAACAAAAGATCCATGTACTCGGGTGAGATGAACTGAAGCATCACTCACCCTTACTACAGGTCCATCAAAAGATCCATGTCTTTGTCCTTTCTCCTCGCTGCATGCACGAGGCTATGATGAGCCATTCCCTCAACACCCATATTCAACACCTCCCAGACATCAGCTACATCAATTTCACTCCAATTGTAGTCTGGTGAGATGACCAAAGCATAATCTCGGAACATTTCGAAGCCGTTGTTGAAACATTCAACCATTTCATGATTATATTCTTAAGATTTTGTGCAACTCCAACTATCATTTCAAAGGTCAACATCAATTCATGCTAATATAAGGATGGATAACAATTGTCGTGTCCATGAGATTTGAATTCAGGATTACTTTCAATGAAGTGGAGACTCTGTTATTAGTCCAAATGGCCATTGACATACGATATAATAGCAATATTAGGCCAATATATGTCCACTATAGAGGCAATATTAGAGCAATATAACCACAATACAATAGCAATAGTATTACAATATCACCTATAAAAATATAATTATTGTCCACTTATTGCTGATTTTTGACATGTTCAGAAATTTTGTTCTCTCTTAGCTCACTCAGCTCTCTCTCTCTAGCAAATCTCTCTTTCTCTTTAGTATCTGTCTATCGCAGCTCTCTGTCTCTCTCTTTGCTCTCTTTTTGTAGCGCAGCTCTTTCTCTCTCTGTCTCTCTCTAGCTTCGTTCTGTCTCTTTCTCCCCCTATTCGCTCTCTTTTGGCATGCTTGAAAAGAGAAGGGCCAAATACAACAGAAAAGAAAATCCATTCAAGCTTATTAGGGGAATAAAAACCACAGAGAAATACATGAAATGAAAAACAACTCGGCAGTTACTGTGAGATTGTGTACATGAAACTTGGAACAACCAAACCAATTAAAGCTAAGTGCCAGTTTGGCATTGCTTATTTGGGGTGATAAGTGATTTTTAAAAAATTTTGAGAAGCCCAACCAGTTTCGTAAACTGTGAGAAAATCACTTATTGTTAAAAATTGCTGTGAGAGAAAGCTATAAGGCAAAGCAGCTAATGAGGTGCTTTCATTTTCTGATTATGCAGGAATCAGTTTCGAAGATGCGGTGGGTTTAATGATTATGCGGCAATCATTTTTTGATTATGCGTAAAATCAATACCAACAACACTTTTAACAAAAATTTTATCAAACGCCAAACTGTTTTATCTCACAGCTGATTTCTCCCACAGCAAATCTGACAGCGATTATTTTCACAGCACAGCAATGCCAAACTGGCCCTAAGCCATCTCATACGTACACCTACATAAAATAACAGTGTATGGTCATCTTCTTTAGAATATTGCAATCAACACTTGGTTGAGACCGACCTGCAAAAACAACTGGGTTAAGTACAGAGATAGAGTTTATGAATGGCAGTTCCAGAATTAAGACCTATGTTAATTTGTAACTGCCACCGAGTCAGTTCATAGTGCCAAATGCAGCTATTTGGCACACAGATATGACAAGCCAAAAGAAAAAAAGCAAAGTAAAAAAGAAAAAAGAGGCATGACATAAATGGGAACCTCAGCAGAAAGCATCAGATATGCATACAAGCAGATTGGCTCCATTACAATGTTCAAGAATGCAAACTCATGGTGTAAAGGAATCCCTATTTGACCTCTTTCCCTTCCCCCAATCTCATGGTGTAAATATCCAAAACATATTACATTTTTATCTTTTTTTATAATTTTCTGGCCTCAAAGCAAATTACAAAGGAAACAAGTATAACTAACTAGAGCAGCTTCCTCTCCATAAGCCAAACCTCCCAAGAAAGAAACTTCTATGCCTCTACATTGATGATTTTCAGGTCACCTACGGATTCTACCTTCTCTTTTACAAGTTACTGACCTTTCGATGAAAGCTAATAAGCTACACTCTCAACTGTATGAAATTCATCTATAGCTTCTGTTGATTTTATGGCAAAGAGAACCTCAGAAACAATTATAGGGCTAATTGGCTCCCTGAGTCATGGGAGTGAGCTTCTCTTTCTGGAGCCTTCCTCTTGCCATAAACATCACTTGGCAGCCTGGCAAAAAGATAGTAGATGTACAACCAACAGAATAAGATAAGTGGCGGAGCTAGGATTCTTAGCATGGAGGGGCCAAAATTTCAAATCACTTCCACATAGATTTTTCATCTTGAACTGGGAGGGCCATCACTAATCTAATTACAGTAATTGTATTGCTATATATTACAATAGATTAAAAATTAAATGGGGGGGCCAGGGCCATGGCAGGCCTGGCTATGGCTCCGCCACTTAGATAACAATGTTAATTTTCACTTGAGAAACTTGTTTTGCGTCAACTGTAAAACAAGAAATCATAGGAGCAAATAAATTTAAAGTTTCCTTAACAGGGCTGGGGTATATTTTGGCCGGCCCATCCTAACCACAATCCATCCCCAAAATTTAATTGAGGCCTTTTAGTCTAGATTGTACAGTTGGGCATATTTATTTACTTATATTTTTTATTTATATAAAACCTCGACGATACGAAGAAATTTGTTGAAATAGATAAAGGATACATGAAAAAAGAGGAACAAAAAGGACAAAACCCCTCTAAGAGAAGCTAAATAAGATCATAGCAAAATAAAAGGCTACAAAATCAAGTTAACCTATAGCTAGGGAGCCCTGTAAGGTCCTGTGAAAAGGCAGTAGTTGCAAAAGAAGGAAATAGAATCCCTCCTGTGGGAGCCAGATTAGTTCCCCCCTGTAATCAGCCAAACAATATGACTGTTTATCATAGATGAGTTCTACTCTTTGAAAGAATATCAAGCACATCTAAAAGATACTATAGTTTGACCATATTGAAATTAACATTTGCGTTGTTTACATTAGTTTTCTAGTAGTAATCAATTTTACTCGCAGTATGGATAAGTACTATATACTTAGTTCACCAGTAATAAACTTTTAACACTTTACTTTGCTTCCCTCTACCTCTCCCTAAAATTTTCCATGCTCGGCCACCGCTGAGCAATGGGCTAGGCAACTCGGAAATATTATCTAAATCTATTAAGTAGCCTAGGATGCACAAGAAACAACAAGCAACAACAGTTTTGCAGTTTATTTGAAGGTTATTTTGTTAATAAGGACAGAATAGTACCCTAAATGCAGGGTGATGTCAGAATCTCCATTCTCAAATGCAAAATTGCTGACCAAATCTGGGCTTGTGACACCATGGTTTACAAGGGATTTCTCTTTTTCCACCGGATAATATTCCAGATAGGATGGGACTTGACGGTCAGTTTGTGGAAATAAACATCGAAGCTCCTCAACCTACAATATAAGTATAGGCCATAACAAATACATTACATAATATACAAATCACTCACAGGGAAGTAAATGTCAGAAACTGATCAAATTTTCATTAGCAAGAAGAATGTTGTTTACCTGTCTGCGCAACATTTCATTCTCAAGTATAGCACGTTGTTCCTGGAGGAAACAAATAGCTGAAAATTAAATACCGGGTAAAATTGTCCGTTTTGTTGATAATAAATAAATAAACTTAGTCTTTTCTATACATACCAGCGTAGATGAAAGGTCATTGTGCAACTTATACCATAAAGCCAAGCTTTTAAAAACCAGAACATAAGTATATAAGGAAAAACTTTAAATTATAGATTAGTCACTTTCTTCCTTTTCCTGTCACTTTTCATTGTCATATCCCTTCCTCTTTTTATTTTTTCTTTTCTTTTGCTCTAAATCATTGTGAGTATCCATACTTCAAAGTAAAAGTAGCTTAATCGAAACAAAATAGTATCTTTAGTAAACTTCAAGAAAAACTGCCGCTTTCATATGTTTGGAGAAATGAATTTTCTTCTTTAGTTCTATAGAAAGTGATACTTCAGCATAAACCATGCAGTCCTACTATTACAGCTTTAACTTTAAAAAAGACTAAAAAATTGGGTTGTGCTTCCACGTAACTGTACTCTTGATTGCTCTAGTTGCTCCACTAGTAATTGCTCCTGAAATAGTAGAATATATATTCAGGCCTTTCAGATTGCAGGAATTAGTACATGTTACAATCTGCAACATAATCTGACATCTCTACTGAATAACTGAAAGGAAAAAAAATGAAAAAGGAAAATATAATAGAACCTTCCTCTCCTTCACTGACAATAATCCTTCATTTAATTGCTGTTCTAGTTGCTGCAATTCTTTCAAGCTCAAACCAGTCAAGTCCTTACCCAATAGCCTTCTACACAATCAGAAAAAATATTATGATTACGTGTAAGGATCTCACAGTATTCCAAAAATGTAAGAATTGAGTAAATCCATATTGATAATGTAAGAAGTTTTTGCTTAAGCCTCATCAAACTAGAAGTTTTTTAATTTGAATTTATGAATTAAGAACTAAAAGCTCATAATATGCAGAAAATGACATACATTCTCCAGAATCGACTTTGAGATCTCTTTCTGCTCCAGAAATTTATCGTCCAAATTCTGGACTCTCTGTGTCAGGTGCTTCTTTGTGTTCTGTCCAGCATAAGAATGTTTAATACAGTCATTTCAATAGTTAAAATCTCATCAAACAATATAGATAGTTGGGACTTACCCAGACAAAGGTGAACGAAGCCCAAACGTTTAGATACACCATGCAAGACGAAGCCAGAATTGCTGGAAACCATCTATTAGATACACCAAATATGCCAATGAAGCAATCACCTGCATAAATTAATAGAAATGTTTCAAAATGAACATCCAATGCCAGCTATCAAAGTGAAGAAAGCAACTAAAGTAAATTACTAATGACCTACAAGCTGAACAGCCATTTTCTATCAGCAATAACATGAACTCTCAAATGGTAAGGAGCCTTGCAGGTTGTGCAATGAGCAAATGCAAACCCTTCCTGAAAAAATTAAAGCAAGATAGTCAGATACAGATGGGAAACCACTAACGAGCAGCAAAACCTGAACATGTGTATGTATGCTGTTAGTTTGTCTTAATCAGCTAAATCCTACACCTTATTCAAAGACCATTAAAAGCCCACTTCTGAGTTCTCCAAAGATAACCATACTGCAATACACTAAAAGTCTAAAACTTAGTCAATTAGTCGTGTAACAAGGAAAGAAAAACTAATTTGCTACCTGTTCCTACACCTGCGAGACACACTGTTGTAAATATCCTCTTAACACAACAGTTGATAAACGAATCATGACATTGCAACCCATCAATATGTCGATTCCTCTTAAGCCCAAACGTTCTGTGACAAAATGAAGAGTTTTCCTTCTGTGAACAGTGCCTGTGAGCGAGTGAGAGTGGGTGTGAGTTATTACCTAGTTCATAGAAACCCATAAACCCAAACCCAATTTCTGAGCAACCCCTAAACGCTAAAACCCTAAACCAATTTCTTACAAATTCATACACCACAAACCAAATTTGCAAAAATCCCAAATTTCAAAGAAAAGGTTTATGAACAGTACCTCGTGGATGTCAACAATGGAGTTAGGCTTGGATGAACAGCCACCATTGAGGGAGAAAGATGATTGTGTCGAAGAGAGAGAGGTACACGAGGAAGAGAGACGGGCCGAAGAGACAGAGCGAAAAGAGTTAGGGAGAGAAGCCAATTTCTGAAAAACTGATATGGGTACAATAAGTGCACAATAATTTTATATTTATAGGTAGTAGTTGTACAAAAATTAGGAAGGGGTGATATTTTTAGTTAAAATTATGACATGGGTGGCATTTTAGGCTATTTCCCTATAATATTTCACACATTTACATAAATTATTAAATCACTTTAAAGCATTGAAAAATCAATATTTCATTTCCACCTAGGTGTACCCATTATATAACCGTCAATTCCTTAATTTCTGTTATTTCCCACATTATACCGTCAATTCCTCGTGTCACACAGTTTGTGACATGTCCTCGCATGCCTTGGTAACACAAAGTCGAACCAAGCCACAATCCTCGCAGGACTCAGGAGACATTTAGTCAACCTGATATGCATTCCTCGCTCCGTACTGTTCGGATATCCCTAAGACTCGTGGGGCAACTGTCCAACGCGGTGACATAACCGAAGGCAACCATTTATTCCAAAGGCAACATTTATTTTGAAGGTAACATGTGTACCTATAGTGGTTTTAAAACATTTCCCGGAAAGTCATAAAAATCATTTCTCATCCATCCTTAAATTATGTTGCCACTATCCTTCCTACTTTCCAAGCCATGCTAAATATAAACAAGATATAATAATAAAATATTCAAAATCAAACAGTCATGTTTGGAAAGTAAAATTCATAATAACTCATTCAAGATCAAATAATAAAACTTTAATTGCATAAAGTCATTTATAAAACAAAAGTCCATTCGCTGGACTTCCTCTCATTTATAAATCAATTTATGTATTACTGGCTTAGATTAATATATATATATATATAATAAAAATAAAGATGAAAATAAAAATAAACAAACAACCGCCAAAGACACTTTTAACCTTTCCTTCGAAACTTATATAAACCCAATTATAAATACATATATATTATATTATATTATGCATATATATATATATATATATATAAAGATTTATAATTAACTTATTACAGATAAGTAGGAAAACGAGAAAATTATTAAAATAACTTTGACCACGTGAAATCTTAATGTTAATAATAACTGTTTAATTGAAACATATATTTTCCTTTTTTGCTTATAAAACAAACTCATTGCTTAAGAAATTAATTGTGAATTGTATAAAATCCTTAAAACTTAGAAAACTCTCCACCTGGACGTACCCCCATTCATATTCCGTCAATTCCTGTAATATGCCATCAATTCCGATAACATTCCGTCAATTCCAATAATATTCCGTCAATTCCATCATCGCAGGCCTCGGAAACACAAAGTTAACCGAGCAGCAATCCTCGCAGGTCTCGGAGACACCAAGTCAACTCAAGCCGTAATCTTCGCAGGCATCGGAGACACCAAATCAACCCCAGTTGCAATCCTTACACCACACGGTTCAGGCGTCCCCGAACTCGTGGGGCATTATCAAAAATAACAAAACTGTTTCAAGGCAACTGGGGGGTACTCCTGTGATGGGTTTGAAAACCATATCCAAAACTTATCATAGATTTCCCCCTTATTCCACACATCTATATATCAAATCTTTTCTCAACTTTTCATAACTAATCATAATATAATATATATCCTTTGAGAGCAAAAACTATTATATAATAACTCAAATGCATTAAATCATCCAATACCACTAGGTCAAGTACTCTTTTAACAATAATCACAATAACATTAATAAATAAATAAAAAAGCAATATAACCTTCGAGACTTAATATACCACTCAGGAAAACAACAAAATCTTATAACATAAACACATGATCCATACATAATCAAAATAGTTCACAGACAGTCATTCTAGCACTACTCGAAGGGCAATACTATCTCGGAAGACTCACAGTCAACCGAGAGTCAAACTTCCTAAATTGGGTCAACATGGTCCGCGGGGCCCACAACCTCCGATTTCCGGTCCATGAGTTCCTATGGGTTCAACAAGGTTTACTATATTTGCCCTGCAAATTTGGTCGGAATCGAACGGTCGAATTGCTCACGATCGGACGGTTATTGCGAAACCCAAACTTTAAGTCATTGAATCAGAACATTCGGGGCTCCGATTCTCGATCCACAAAATCCTACAAGATCCTAGAAGTGCCTAGATCAACATATCTTAATTTGGACCCAATCCAACGGTCCGAGCATATCGAACCCGGATAACGCACAATAGCATAAACCCGTTCGATAGCCAAACGACATCCGAATTGAAATCCAAGAACAACTATGCGCTCGTGACATCCAGGAGATCGCATTGGAACACAATGTATCCCTATTACAGTGTCTGCGCGTCGGTAGTGCATGGGTGTCCTAAGCGATACTAGTGGCCGGCAAATCTCCAAACTGGGACCCACCCTTCCACCTGCAGCTACTACTCGACGAGTGGAACACTTTCTTTAACTACGGAAATGTCCAATTCGGACAGCAAGTGGCCGAAAATCTGATTGGAAAACCAGCCGAACTTAGGGTTGTAAATCGAACCACCTAGACTAGAAATCGTTCCAATATTCCCAACCATTAGCTAGAGCTCCAAAAATAGGTGAGAAACCATACCTCACTCGTCAGATTTGGTGGTCGCAGGAGGGAGAACGAGAGGTGAAAAAAATATGTCAAAATCGACTTGATTTTGGGCGGATTCCGGCAGCTGGAACGACGGTGATGGGTTGGGGTGTGACGGCGGGGCCGGGCCGGTCAGTTTGGCACCGATCTCATGGGCTGGAAGAAAATTCGAAGGGGGGGGTGGTGTGCAATCGGGGAGAGAGAGAGAGATTCTGTTTTTAAAAAATCCAATTTGGCAAAATTATGATTCTGCCCTTACTTGAATTTTGATAGTATCTTTCTCAATACAACTCGGATTTGAGCCCACTACGTGTCTACAGACTTATCTCGGCATGCTTTGCACAACGGTACAATTGAAGCTTCCAAATTCCACCTCAATCAAAAAGTCAACTTTTAACCCTATAAAATATTTCATGGGCAAAATAGTCTTTTATCATAATAAATTAATAATTAAAAATCTAATTAGGACTGGGTTATTACACACACACTCTCTCTCTCTCTCTCTCTCTCTCTCTCTCTCGGCAGCCCCATCCTCCATATCCACCCTGACACCATCTTGCCTAGCACAACAATTGAAATCTAGCCGCCACACCCCATTCTCAGCCTTCAAAAACATAATCTCCCTAACTTGATGCTTGTGGGGTCCAAACGGTGGCGTTTGACAGTGGCAAAGGAGATTGGGGCTAATCTGGGGTCGACCCAGATGGTAATTAATTGAAGAAAGACTGGTCAGTTGGAAAACTAGAGACGTCTGTTGGCCGGCGGGGGGAGGGGGGTGGAATCGGCAGGAACTCGATCTCAATTTCATGGCCAAGAAGAGGGTTGAGTGATGGTGGTGATGGTGATGATGATGAGGTTTAGGGTTTGTGGTCTATTTTAATGCGTGAGTGTTGTTTTTTGCTTTTGCTTTTGTTTCAGAAAAGCCCATTCATCATCTTCTTCTTCTTTTGCTGTTGGGTTTGAGAATTTGTTTTTGTGTTGTTTTGGTTGGATTGGAAAGACATAAATTGGGAGAGGAGAGAAGAGAAAAGGTGGTTGGGCTTGGAGTTAGTCGTGTAGAGAGAGAGAATGATGGGTGTGATGAGAAGTTTTTGTTGAAAGAGGTGGCTGGGCAAGATGGTGTGTGGGTGGTATGAAGGATTGGGCTGCCAATAGAAATAGAGAGAAAAAAAGGGACATGATGGGGGAAGGAGGAAGGCTTGCCTGACGAAGTGAGAGAGGAGAGAGAGAAAGGGAATATAGGTTTATTTTATTTTATTTTGTATCAGTCAAAATTTTTAGTTTTTAAATATTATTTCTTAATATTTAATTACACTTAAGCTAAAAGAATGAACCCCATATTTGCCACCTCATCACTTAACAGATGACTAAACGGTCAAATTGACGGAATATGTAAATTGGTCGAATTTTAAAACGTTAGGGTGTAAATTGACAAAATTGAAATCCCGTGGCCCATTTCAAGAATGACCCCAAATCTTCATAGGATAAAATGATGTTAGCCATTTTTTAAACTTTTGTTACTTGTGGAGGGACAATTCAGTCCCTAAAATATTTAAAAATTATTCCTTTAAAAAATAAATATTAAAAACCAATAAAAAAGAAGTAAAATCTTATAATTTAATAATTTAAAAATAAAAATCCCAGCATTTGGGTCTTACCTGACTCCTTCACAACTCCACCCATTTGTCCCATTTCCCATGGGCAAAGAGAGGGAGAAGGGGTGTGTGAAGGGAGGAGAGGGGGGGTGTGAGGGTAGGTACTATTCACGTAAATAGTGGTTGCCCTTGCAAAAAGCAATGTGTGTTTCAACCTGTTGCCATGACAAATGGCAAATACTATTCAATTTTTTTTTCACAAATTTTTGTACATAAACAATTAATTTGGATAAGATTTTTGGGTTCGTACGTGTCAATATTTATTATAAACTTCATATCTCATAATCGGATAAAATTTTTGGTTTCAAATTTCTGATAAATTTCAAATAAGATTTTCACCCTCTAAAATTGCACCACGTGTCATCTCTATCTGCCTAAATTTTTCTATAAAACAAGAGGCTCAGCTCATACCTCTCACACTAGATCTTCTCTATATTTTCATTTCTCAGATTTAGAATTCATACTCCATTCTCAATGTTAGACATGAGTAGGGTCTTGGAGAGGCAAGAGCGAGAAACTAGAGAAAGAAGGCGTACACGAGCTGAAGGCAAAAGGGTGTAGAGAGAACTAGATCAACAAATTATCATAGCAGTGGCTTTGCTTGATGAAGAAAACCAAGGCTGCCGCCGTGGTTCACAAGTCGGTCGTGGCCCGAATGTGGACAGACATAAGCATTCTCGGGGTAAGAATCTTCTGGAAGATTATTTTATCCCAACTTCTCTGTACTCTGATGTTGATTTTCGAAGGTAATATAGAATGCAACCCCATTTTTTCAATAAAGTCATGCATGATATTTGCAATTATGATGAATACTTTGTTAAAAAGTGTGATACTGCTGGGGTTTTGAGACTTCTTCCTGAGCAAAAGCTTACAGTTGTTATAAGAATGCTGTCGTATGGTTCATCTGCTGATCAGGTGGATGAGATTGTCAGGATGGGGAAGTCCACTACTTTGGAGAGCTTGGTAAGATTTTGTGATGCAGTTGAAACTCTGTACACTAGGGACTACCTGCGCAGACCTATGCCCAGAGACCTCTAACGGCTTCTACAAAAAGCTGAAGCTCGAGGATTTCCGGGAATGATTGGTAGCATCGACTGCATGCACTGACAATGGAAGAATTGCCCAACTACCTAGCAAGGAGATTATGGAAATAGGAAAAAGCAAAAAAGTATCATCCTTGAAGCCGTTGCAGGATTCGATACATGGGTTTGGTATGCCTTCTTCGGAGTTGCCGAATCTCAAAACTACTTGAAAGTGCTTGGTCAATCCCCAGTATTCAACGATGTTTTGAGGGGTGAAGCCCCGAATACACCTATGAAATCAACAATACTGTATACCAGAATAGGTATTATCTAGCAAATGACATCTACCCGAGGTGGACCACATTTGTGAAATCTATTCCACATCCTCGATCCGAGCAAAAATTGTTTGCTGCCTATCAAGAGGGTTACAGAAAAGATGTGGAGAGGTGTTTTGGTATCCTCCAAGCCCAGTGGCTTATTATTAGGGGTGCGGTGCGCATGTTTGATGAGGAGGTTTTGAGGAGCATAATGATGACTTGCATCATCTTTCATAACATGATTGTAGAGGATGAGTATGATTACAATACTGCAGAGGTGTATGAACCAGATCCTATGAACACGGCCTTGACAAGAATTTATGAAAGGGTCATGGGGCCAAGTGGAGAACCATTGGAGCATGAACCGTTGGTTAGGGACAGATGTTTCATGACTCCTATGATTGATCGATATATAAAGATGCAATCATCTTATATTCATGAACGACGTCAAGTTGACTTGATGGAGCATTTGTGGGTGGTGAAAGGCAATGATGGTGAATGAAGTGACGTGAATTTTTTTATTTATACTATTTGCTTTGGTTGTGTTTTATTTTTAGTTATGCTTTGGTTGTGGTTTTATTTTTTTAATGCTTTGGTTGTGGTTTTTTTATGTATGGAATGTTTTGAATAAAAAGGTCTTTTTTTGAATGTTTTCTTTATTCACTCAAAGAAAACCATTACAAGTAATTAAGAATTACTACTAATTAAATAAAATACATGAATTACAACTAATTTTTAAAACAAAACATTAAAATACAATGAGATGAAAGACAATGAACTATATATATATATATATATATATATATATAACTAACTTAATGGTTTTGATCATTTAACCAATCCGTGTTGCTAGGTCCATCGTCACGAAAAAGTCTTCTTCTCATAACATCTCTTCGTTCTAGCTTCCAAAATTGTTTTGTTTCAAGGGACATATGACTTGTATCCATGGCCATGGTTTCCCGATCCTTCTTCTCAATGTTTTCTTTGTGTACATACTCCCTTTCTTTTGCATATTCTACTTGAATTGCCCTCTCGTCTTCTTGGGTTTTCATGTCTATTTCAATTCTCATGGTGCTTTACCTTGCAATTTTCTCCAAAAATTTAGATGTATTACTACCAGAATTACTCCCTCTCTTCACCTTCGCCGCATTTCTCCCAATAGGCCTTGGCTCCTTTTGGATGGGTGAGTCTTGACTCATTGGGGAATCCATAGGCGAATCCGATGCCAATGAATCGTGGAGTGGCGTCTCGTTCAACACAACGGTCGGACCCGTTGGAATAATTCGGAATCTTGAACAATTCTTCACCACTTCCCAACATTGGTCATGGTTGAAAGTTTTTTTGCCTTGCCCAATAGCACCAAACCACATTTGTGCTTGCATAATCTATTTTTAAAAAAAATATTGGAAATGCAAGAAACATTAACAAATATTGGAAATGCAAGAAATATAAACAAAATATTGTAAATGCAAGAAATATTAAAATGCAAGACATATTAACAAAATATTGGAAATGCAAGAAACATTTAAAAAAATATTGGAAATGCAAGAAATGTTAACAAAATATTGTAAGTGCAAGAAATATAAACAAAATATTGTAAATGCAAGAAATATTAACAAAATATTGAAGATGCAAGACATATTAACAAAATATTGGAAATGCAAGAAACATTTAAAAAAAATATTGGAAATGCAAGAAATATTAACAAAATATTGAAAATGCAAGAAACATTAAAAAATAAAAAAATAAAAGGACATTAAAATTAATAAAACGAAAATTACAAATATTATACCTCATTGCTAAGATTTTTCCTGCTTCTATGGTTGTCCCTTGCTTTTGCCAAGACATCTCTCAATTTCCCCAACTCTTTATTGAGAATTTTCCAGTTACTGGACAATGCCATTTCCGTACGGGTTGAACCCGATCTTTCACAAAATTCGGTATGAATTTTTCTCCACATATGGCAAAAAATATTGGAAATGCAAGAAATATTAACAAAATATTGAAAATGCAAGAAACATTAAAAAATAAAAAAATAAAAGGACATTAAAATTAATAAAACGAAAATTACAAATATTATACCTCATTGCTAAGATTTTTCCTGCTTCTATGGTTGTCCCTTGCTTTTGCCAAGACATCTCTCAATTTCCCCAACTCTTTATTGAGAATTTTCCAGTTACTGGACAATGCCATTTCCGTACGGGTTGAACCCGATCTTTCACAAAATTCGGTATGAATTTTTCTCCACATATGGCAAAATTTCATCTCATTGCCCATGACGGGACAATGACTAATTTGGACCCAACACTCACACAACAACACTCACACAACAAAACATCTTCCATGATGCTTCATGCCCCTCCAGTTTCGATGGAACAAGCCATAAGATGATAAAGAAAAATAAAACTTGAAAGTGAAAAAAATATTGAGTAGAAAGTGAATAATAGTTGAAGGAGAAGAAAATGTATGATGATTTGGTGTTAAAAGTGAAGAGTATTGGTAGGTATTTATAGAAAAAAAAATTCCAGAAATTTTTGGTATTTAAAAAAAAAAAAATTCAATTTTTTTTCATAATTTTATAACCAAAAAAAGGCCAGTCGTTGGATTGGAGGAAAGAAGGAGATCAAAGCTCCTAGATGATGACATTTGTCTTCTAGTCGTTGGCGGAGCGCAACACTGCACGCACCAACGGTAAAAAAAATTTGAACCGCGCGCTGACTTCATGGCTGACGTCAGCTCCCCCCTCGGGCTTGCGTTGCCCTCGGGCTAGCTCGTCTTCGTGGGTCCCACCTCTAGCTCATGCAAAAGTGGCCCGTTGGAACTGACTTTTTGGCTTGGGCTCCTCGCTGGAGTTGCCCTAAACCACCACCCTAACCACGATGACCTACGCAGCAGCAAAAACCGCACACCACCCTTCCTACTCCCCACCGCCACCTCCTATCCTATATCCCTCTACCATCTAAAGCACCACCACCATACCCACGGACAAATTGTTTGTTTGATGTTGGTAGTGGAGAGAGGAGATATTGGTAGTGGAGAAAGGATCAGATGAGAGCAGCAGCCAAAGAAGTAAAGGAAGAAGTTATGTGGTGATGAAGATTTTCAGATATGCTGATTGTGGTGTTGGGTACAGTTGGAGCAGTAGGAGATGGGATGTCACTTAGCAGCAGTCTTATGAATAACTTGAGATATGGTCAGAGCCAACAGAACAATAATCATGGGATCAATTGGAAGCACGAGGTGGCGGTGGGGAGTAGAGGAGGTGGTGTGCCGCTTGCGGTGGTTGCTATTGCTTGGGTCATTCTGGTTGTGGCGGTGGTTTATTGGGCGGGGGCTGGGAAGGGGTCTTAAATGTTGGGGTTTTTATTTTTAAAAATTAAAAAATTTAAGACTTTATTTTTTGGTTTTAATATTTATTTTTAAAAGGAATAATTTTTTTAATATTGTACGGACTGAATTGCCCCTATAGGTTTGGGATCATTCTCAATATGGATCCTAAGATTTCCAATTTTATTAATTTACACCCCAATGTTTTTAAATATGACTAATTTAAGCATTTCGATAAGTTGACCGTTTAATCAGACATTAACTGATGATGTGTCCACATGAGCGGAGCCAAAATGTCTTTGTCCTTTTACTTTAATTTATTTTTATATTACTCCATTTACTTAAGTTTACAATGTAAATAAGGAAGTAACCCCTATTTGGATTCAAATAAAAATACTAGAAAATCAAATTCCCACCAAATCAAAATATGAAAAATCTATTTTAGTGTAAAATATGATTTAGGCTAAAAATGATGGCTCATTAAGTCAATATATACTTCATACTAAAATCCCATAAAATCAAGTTTTCTTATTTGATGTGTAAGGAATAAAAGCCGCCAAAAATTATTTTGAGAAAATGATTATTCCGAAAAACCATTTTTCATACTTAGTCAATATTTTTTCGTGTATGATATGAATGCATAAAGGGACCTATGGTTTTGTTTAATTTGTGAAATTTTGATGTTTTCTTTCCTTTCTTTCTATTGGGTTTAATGGGGGAAAAAGCTTTAAAGATATTTGATAAATCACTACTCTTTGTCTATTTCTTGCAATTTTTCTTGCTTAGAATGTATTTGTATATCCCTCTGTCGAGGACAATTATGATTGCAACCAATAAGCAATATAATTCTTGACATGTGATATATATACACTATTTTTTGTACGTATTGTGAGTTCGAATTTTTGATTCTTTATAATTTGTAAAAGGCCCCCACACACATGAAATCTTGACTTTGCCACTGCGTGTCCACTATGGAACTGACATACTAACCAATCCCAAATATAGACAAAGTGTGTCATTTCACCCAAGAAAACTAAAAGACTAAGGAAAAGAACAATTTTTTTCTTTTCTCCCTCGCCTGTTTCTTTCACTGCATTGTTGAATTTTTCCACTCCTTTTTTATTTTATTTTATTTTTTTAGAAATGGAGAAATAAGAACAATCACAAATGATAACTACGGGGGCACATAGGCAGACCATGCACCTAAACACGGGAAGTGGAGAGGCCATGGCCTAAATCAGCGACAACATCTACTATAAAATTGGCTTCTCGAAAGACATAAATAAACAAAACTTCTTCACAAGATGAAGCCAGCAGGCAAATATCTTGAACTAATAATAAAATACTCCAAGGAATAGAGACCTTCTTGTTGATGCAATCAATAACTAGTTTAGAGTCCCCATCCACACAAATCTTGCGCAACCCATTATGAATTGCATGGGCAAGACTATCACGCAAAGCAAGAGACGTTGCAATTGTTATAGAAGCTTGACCGGCATTTTTGGCGCCAGCAAGTAACACATGTCCATTCCAATCCCAAATAATAAAACCAGTAGCAGCCTTATTATTGCGAACAGAACCATCAAAGTTAATTTTGATCCAATCCATTGGAGGCGGCTCCCATTTAATGTTCTTCACCTGCTGCATACTAGAGGAATATATAAAATTAAGTTTCCAATAGTCCATACCAATTTGACCAGCAACATGTAGGACTCTCGCAAGATGTGGGGAAATGTCTTGGAAAACAAATTTGTTGCGAGTATCCCAAATTTGCCAGCAAATCAGTAAGGCTTTAGTAAGAGTGTACAGGCCATCACTACTGGATGTACTAGAGAGGGTAGATAACCAAGAAACACAATCAAAATCCTGTAGGATAGATAACGGGAGGAGCGAGGTACATCTCCAGATGCTTATAACAAAATGGCACTTGAAAAATAGACGGTTGATTTTTGCATAAAGGACACTCAAGGTTGTCATGAAGAAGAAATCTGTGCAAATGACTTCTCACTTAGAGTCTCTTTTTGATAAATAACAGGAAAAAAGCTTCACCTTAGGAGGCATAGTGATCCTCCACATTTTCTTCAGGAGATCTGCTTTAGTAAGAATTCTCTCACAAATATCTTCATCAACAACTTCCAGTAGTTTATCTTTGTTCCAAGTCTGATTTGGTATGAAATTTGAAACTAGACATTATGATCAATAAAATTTATCTGCATATCAGAAAACAACTCAATAAGGGGGAAAGGGAAAACCCAATGGGCAGTCTAGAAAGGAATAGAAAGATCATTACCCACCGTCCACCTCAAACCTTTAGAAAGAACAAAACGAGCATCTAAGATAGCTTTCCTTAGCAAGAGCAACCTGATTAAAATGAGCAGCAGAACGAACTCCAAGACCTCCCATGGGCTTAGGAAGGTAAATGTCTTTCCACGAAACTTGGGGGATTTTATTCCCGTACTACCCTAGAAAAAAGGTCTGCCTAACTTCCTTTAGACATTTAAATCAAGCAAGAGTGTGATTGGGGATCCTTGAAACACTTGCCTTAATTAAAGTGAGTCTACCAGCTCTAGACAAGGTCTGAGCCTTCCAACCAGCAAACTTGTTGCGGATTCTTTTAATCATGAGTTTAGTGTTATCTGGGTCTTTCCAAGAAACAATGTTATGAATGCCTAGATACCGGCCTAATGTAGTTTTATGTTGAATTTGTAGGAGGTTAGAGAGAGTAATTATGGCTCTATTGTGAACATTAGCAGAGAAAAACACCGTGGATTTGTGTAAATTAATTTTTTGCCCAGAGGCTGTAGAGAAATTTTCAAGAAGATTGCTAATGTTATTAGCAGCCTTCGAAGTAGCTCTCACAAACAGAAGACAATCATCTGCAAAAACAAGGAGATTCGAAATCCACAAAGAGAAGAAAGAAGACCCACATGTGTCTTGGAAGACATAGCCATAAGATTAAAGTGTTTAATAAAGGGTTCCATACATAAGATAAAAATGTAAGGAGATAAATGATCCCCTTGCCTTATACCACGAGAAGCTTTAAAATGACCATGGGAAGTGCCATTATTAATCTTAATCAAGAACGAAGTGCTAGTAACGCAGTTCATAATTCTGTGACACCAAGCATTATTGAACCCATAATGAGTAAGGCAACATCTAATATAACCCCAATCAAGTAGGTTATAAGAGCACTTCCAGCAGTTTGCCCTTTGCCAGGGCAGCTACTATTCACGTGAATAGTGGCTGCCCTTGCAAAAAGCAATGTGTGTTTCCAACAGTTGTCCTTTGTCATGGCAAATACTACTCATTTTTTTATTTTTTTTCACAACTTTTTTTACCTAAACAATTAATTTGGATAATATTTTCGAATAAGATTTTTGGGTTCCTACGTGTCAATACTATTCATATCTCATAATCGGATAAAATTTTCGGATAAGATTTTCGATTTCAAATTTCAGATAAATTTCAAATTTCAAATTTCAGATACATTTCAAAATTCAAAATTCAGATAAAAAATAAACAAACCACAACCAAAGCATTAAAAAAACAAAGCATAACTAAAAATACAACATAAACATAATAAATTAAAAAAAACATCTTCACTTCACTTCATTCACCTTCATTGCCTTTCACCACCCATAAATGCTCCATCAAGTCAACTTGACATCGTTCATGAATATACGACGATTGCATCTCCGTGTATCAATCAATCATACGGGGCATGAAACTACCGCCCTTAACCAACGGTTCATGCTGCACTGGTTCTCCATTTGGCCCCATGGGTTTTTCATAAATTCGTGTCAAGGCCGTGTTTATGGAATCCGGTTCGTACACGTCTGCAGCATCGTAATCATACTCATCATCCATAATCATGTTATGGAGGATGATGCATGTCATCATTATGCTCCTCAGCACCTCCTCATCAAACAGACGCATCGCGCCCCTAATAATAGCCCACCGGGCTTGGAGAATACCAAAGCACCTCTCCACATCTTTTCTATAACCCTATTGATAGGCATCAAATAATTTTTGCTTCTGGGATCGGGGATGTGGAATTGATTTCACAAATGTGGTCCACCTTGGGTAGATGTCGTCAGCTAGATAATACCCATTCTGGTAGATGGTATTGTTGATTTCATAGGTGATATTCGGGGCTTCACCTCTCAAAATATCATTGAACATTGGGGATTGACCCAGGACGTTCAAGTCGTTTTGAGATCCGGCAACTCCGAAGAAGGCGTGTCAAACCCATGTGTCGAATCCAGCAACGGCTTCAAGGATAATACTTTTCTGCCATTTCCTATTTCCATAATCCCCTTGCCAAGCAGTTGGGCAATTCTTCCATTGCCAATGCATATAGTCGATGCTACCAATCATTCCAAGAAATCCTCGTGCTTTGGCTTTTTGTAGAAGCTGTTGCAGGTCCCTGGGCGTAGGTTTGCGCAGGTAGTCCCTAGTGTACAGAGTTTCCACTGCATCACAAAATCTCACCAAGCTCTCCAAACTAGTGGACTTCCCCATCCGGGCAATCTCATCCACCTGATCAGCAGATGACCCATACGCCAACATTCGTATAAAAGCTGTGAACTTTTGCTCGGGAAGAAGTCCCAAATTTCCAGTAGCATTTTTCGTTTGAACAAAGTATTCATCATAATTGCAAATATCATGCATGACTTTATTGAACAAATGGGGTTACATTCTATATCGCGCTAAAAAATGAACATCAGAGTGCAAAGAATTTGGGATAAAATAATCTTCCATAAGATTCTTACTTCGAGAATGTCTATGTTTATTCATATTCGGGGCACGACCTTCTCATGAACCACGGCGGCTCTGGTTTTCTTCATCAAGAAAAGCCACTACTATGACAATTTGCTCATCTAGTTCTCTCTACGCCCTTTTGCCTGCAGCTCATCTACGCATTCTTTCTCTAGTTTCTCGCTCTTGCCTCTCCAAAACCTCTTGCATGTCTGCCATTTGAGAATGGAGAATGAAAATTTGATAAATGAAAATGTAGAGAAAATCTGGTGTGGGAGGTATGAAAGTGAAAAAATATTGTGTAGAAAGTGAATAATAGTAGAAGGAGAAGAAAATGTATGAGGATTTGGTGTTAAAAGTGAAGAGTATTGGTTGGTATTTAAAGAAAAAAATTTAGTAATTTTTTTGTTTTTGTTTTTTTTTAAATTTCAATTTTTTATTGCACAAAAGTTGGCTGTCGTTGGATTGGTGGAAAAAAATCAAATTGGAGAGCCCAGACATCGACACGTGGAAGCTAGCTGTTGGCTGCTACTATAGCGCGAGGGTGTTATTTTTTGTTGTTGTTGGTACGTGCATTGCACGCACCAACGGTAAAAAAATTCAAATCGCAAGGGCTGGCGTCAGTGATGACATCACCCAAGCCTCGGGCTCGTGCGCGGGTTGAACTCCACCTCAGGCCAGCCCAATCTGGTGGCCCCCACCTCTTGCATGGGCCAGCTTTTGTTGCTGGAAACCCCTTTTTGGCCCTAATCCCCCAGCCTGAGTCCAGCCTTAGCTGCTGGAAATGCTCTAAGCCTTTTCTAAATCAAGCTTATTAGCCGTAGCTCCTCGAAAGCCCTTTTTTCTCTTAAAGTCATGAAAAAACTCATGAGCAATGAGAATGTTGTCAAAGATTGATCTACTTGGGACAAAGGGTCCTTGATTCTTAGAAATGCATTTTGTGAGTATAGGTCTCAGCCTATTGATTAGGATCTTTGTAATTAGTTTGTAAGAAACATTACATAAGCTAATAGAAGGAAATTGATCAACAGACTCATGAACATTGACCTTAGGAATCAAAGCTAAATTTGTATGGTTCACATCTTGCAGAGAGACATTATTGACCAAGAACTCATTAACTAAATTCTTCAAGTACAGTTTGGTTTTATCCTAGAAATTATGGTAAAAGATAGCCTGTAAATTGTCAGGACCAGGAGCTTTCAAAGCTCCAATACCCCTAATAGTTAGATCAAGCTCCACATCAGAGACAGGAGCTAAGGCCATCTCTAGTCATAGGGCTAAATGTCATGGCTAAAAATTTAGCCCTCCAAAATATTAATTTTTTAAAGAATAGTGCCGGGCTAAATTTTTTCATCTCCAGCCATACAGAGCTATATTTTAGGGTCCTTCATATTTTATTATTTCGAGAAAAAATTATGATACAATACTCATACATTCTACAACTATATATTGTTTAATTTAATTATAATTTTTTTTTAAAAACAACACTTGAAAACATTTAAAAAGGTGACCACATGTAAATTAAAAAAAGAAAAGAAAAAGGATGGGTTTCAATGGTCTGACCTCCACTGGTCATGACCAATTATTTTTTTTATAATTTTTTCTTAATTACATGAATTGACATTTAAAAAGGTGACCATATTTATATAAAAAAACAAGGATTGGTTTTCAATGGTCTGGCCTGCAACGGTCATGACCAATACTTTTTTATACTTTTTTTTTCTTAAACAACATGAATTGAAAACATTTAAAAGCACATGCATGGGACCCACAAAATATTTGCCCTAGGCCTAAGCTGGGCTACATGTGGCCTGGTTGGAGGGCTAAAGGGCCAAAGGTGGCCCTCCAAATTTGGCTAAAATTTTGTTTAGCCTATAGCTGGAGATGAGTTTTGCAATATTTGGGATATAACCCATGGCTGGAGATGGCCTAAGAGGTTAGAATTATATGTTCCCTTTTTTTTACTTTAGATGTCATGGGTTATGGTTGTTTATTAATAAAAATAATAGTTCATTTCTTTTCTGGTCCCCTTCCCTTTACGATCACACCAAGTGACATTATGAGATATGTGAAACACAACTTTGGTTTCACCATCCATTATTCGAAAGCTTGGAAAGCAAGGGAGTTAGCTCTATTATCCATTAGAGGATCAGCGGAGGAGGCATATTATATCCTTCCAGCTTATTGCTATGAATTGGAGCCCAGCATAAAAATACACATCCAAACTGATGAGAACAATCACTTTATGTATTTATTTATGGCGGTTGGCGCATGTATTAGAGGGTTTCGTTCTTCCATGCGCCCAGTGATAGCCGTGGATGCCACTCATTTAAAATTCAAGTACAAGGGCGTTATGTTTGTAGCAAATGCATTCGATGGTAATCGAAATATATATACTCTTGCTTTTGGGATCGGGGATTTGGAGACGGATGCATCATGGCATTGGTTTTTCACTAAACTTTATGAAGCCATTGGTGAGTGTCCCAATCTTGTTATTATTTCTGATCGCAATGTTAGCATAGAGAATGTGTGGAACAAAGTTTTTCCAACTGCGCAACATGGCATATGCTTTTATCATATGAAGGGGAACATGAAACGCACTTGCAGGTTGAAAAAGCGTGATCAAATACTTATGCACTTTAAGCAGGCTGTGAAATCTTATTCCATTGCTGAATTTGATTGTCATTTTCGCAAGATGAAGCGAAAGGAACATGTTGCTCAATATCTTGAACAGGCAGGGTTACATAAGTGGTCTAAAGCTCACATGGATGGACGCCGCTACAATGTAATGACAACAAATATTGTGGAGTGAATCAACTCAGTCCTTAGGTTTGCAAGGATTCAGCCGGTGGTTCATTTGATAGGGGAAATTATTAATCTCCTTGTGAAATGGTTCACCGAACGTCATGAGTTGGCTTTGAATTGCACAACAACATTGTGCCCCAATTTTGGAGAGAAGAAATTGAGGAATAGGTTGAAGGATGCTGCAAGGATGAATGTCGTTAAATTAAATAACGCATAGTTTAATGTTTTGGATGGTGATATGGACGGCCTCATAGATTTGACGAACAACAGTTGTAGTTGTAGAAAGTTTCATCTTGAGTAGCTACCTTGCAAGCATGTAGTTGCAGTTTGCCGCTTCTTGAACATAAATGTATACTCAAAGGCTTCTCGGTATTACACTCGGAAAACCTGGATGGATGCTTATTCGGATAGCATCTACCCAGTATAGCCTCACAGAATGTGGGATATTCCTGAAGATGTTCGAAGTCGAGTTCTGCTACCTCCCATGGCAAGGGTCATGCCAGGCAGACGAAAGATGATAAGAATTCTCTCGCAAGGAGAGGGCACCATTACAAGAAAGTGCTCAAGGTGCGGTTCTACAGGCCACAATAAAAGCACCTGTAAAAACAATATTCCATTGCGCAATGTATCTTAGACAATATGATTTGTGTTGCTTTTGTAGGTCATGTAAACTTTACTTTTATTTGTGGTGGATTTCGTGTTATGTTGAATGGGAATTATTTTAATTTTGCATAATTTGGTTTGCATTGCTACAGCATGTTGTATTGCTTCCAAATTGCTATTATATTGTACTGGTATTGCCATTGCAATGTAAATTGTGAGTGCGAACTTAAAGGCCCTGTAATGTAATTCCAAATGGATCCGAAACATTAAAGTGCTTAGGATTCCTTTATTACACAGTTACCGTGATACTCCGACTATACCTTCTTTTCTGATTACAAATTCGGCCGACGCATGGGCCAGATGTGGGGAAAATACAAGGTGAAATGTCCTATGTGTTTCACTACATATAGTTGTTGAAGGAGCATTACGAATGTTAACCCCAATAGATTGCTCATGTCTTGCCAAGAACACTCTTGAATGTATGCAATGTGCCCACGCCAGTCCCAAAGCTGGACTCACCCGTCTGCCTGATATGTCTAGGGACTCCAAGTTTCCCAACCTCACCCCATTCACTCCATCATGTGGCCCAATAAAATCCACCACTTGGTTGGTGACAAACACCGCCAACCCAAACTTATGTGCTAAACCCTTCAATGTCCCAGATATGTTGAAGAACATTTCAGACCACTTTTTTAAATCTGCCGGTGTTGTCTGATACTGTGATCAGAACAATGTAGCAATAGAATCAATGACAATGAGTTTCACAGGTAGGCGGGTGTGATCAATGGCAATAAATGCTTCTATGTCTCCAAGGACATGGATGAGTTGTTGAGCATCATGAATGCCATGAACATATATGTCTTCCAATGGCTCCAACCTTATTAAGTTGGGGTATGATGCATGATAAAGGTTGCCTAGTTGTTGCAATCGACGAAATGGGAAGCTGAATTTTGTGAATATCTAGACGGAGGAGCCCCTTAGTCCGCCATGTGAGGGTGGGAGTTGAGCTCGTACCGTAAGTTGGAGACAAAGCTGCGTCTTCCCGAAACCACTCTCCCCTACGAATTCTATTATGGAGTTGCAGGGTATCCCACCCCCCAAGCAGTCATCTAGTATTGGGCATCCAATGGATAATTTAGGGGTTGAAAGAGGAAGGAGCATGAGGTTTTGGGGTGTCATGTTTCTGTAATTTTGGGGGGGATGTGATGGTGCTACAAGGCATGCATTATATATATAGAGTTCATTTTTAAGGTCTGTAATGTAGGCCATATGTCTTTTAAGGGATGAATACTTCATCCTTTTTCTAGTTTGTAATTACTTTTTGTTTATTATTTATTTGTATTTTTTTGGACCAACTAATATACAAAACATTTTGATGCAGTACGTCTAGGATCATATTGCAACTCTATTATTACTTTATTGTGCTCTTATTGATATAATATTGCCATTATACGCATGTGTTTATTGTATAGTTATTGCTGCTATATCGCCACTGAATTGGACATGATAAACTGTATATGCACAAATACAAAAAGAGGCATCATCATTCCATAAAATCCAATTTCCAAACGTACATAATACAACAACAGCCCACCCCATCGTTACATAATACAAAAAGATGGGGGGTTTCATAGTTCCATTTCCCTACTGTTGACAAATTCGAAGTTGCATACTCTTCAAGTGCGGCGACCGTGAATCATGAAATTCATGACCCCGGCCACAGTGATGTTGCCCCAGTTTCCTGCCGGATCCACTATTTTTGCAAACTTACGAAATAGTTCGAATCCGCTTTCCACTTGTTGTTGCTTCAACTTGGCCATTTCTTCTGATTCCTTGAATACCATAATTGCAGTGGCAGGGGCAATTTCAATTTTTCCTTCCATTGCCTTTATATGTAAGAGATGCATGCGGGCATGATAACGAGAGCGAATTGTGCGCTTTTTTAGGACACCCCATCTAGCTTGGCCCACCACAATTTTTGAAACTATGTCTGCATGGAGATTTTTCCAAAACATGGTATTGCATCGACATTGCTGCATGCCATGGACCAAGTTTGCAGTGAGTGAATTGGGTGACTTGGCTTCTGTTTCAGTCTCCCCTCCTTCAGTAATTGAAAGCGTTGGGTTTGGTGTGAGGTTATGGTCCATGGTCTTCGATATTTATTGTAGGCTGGTGTAGGACTTAATTGGAAACAAGGGGGACTAAATACGATGTGAGTGAAATCAGTGGGGAAGGTAATAGCTGCAAGCAGGAGTTAATGTGATGGAAGTTTTCATTTCAAACAGCTGGGTTGATTAATATAGGCAGGTTTTAATGACTTGGAGTAACTGAGAGAGTTATTGGTGGGAGGGATTGGGGGGGTAATTGGCGGGAGGGATTGGCGGGATAGTATTGGGCGGGAGTTATTACCTAGTTGACTATATGCCTTTTTGTAATATATTCTAATTTGGATGTTCTGAATTTGGTAATTTTCCCATTATGTAATACAAATAAGGGATTTGCCTATTTGCCTAATTCACCAACTAATTCAAATTGACCAATATGGTTATTTTCTTATTTTTCATTTCAGCAATCTCAATTCGTTTCCATTTTTCCATTATTCATATTTTCCTATTTTCCAATTTTTCATTATTTTTGCCTATTTTTTCCTATTTTCTATTTTCCTATTTTGCAATTTCCCAAGTTTCCTTTTGTTCTATTTCCAGTTTTCCAATTTTT
Organism: Prunus armeniaca; assembly: GCA_903112645.1. Taxonomy (NCBI): domain Eukaryota; kingdom Viridiplantae; phylum Streptophyta; class Magnoliopsida; order Rosales; family Rosaceae; genus Prunus; species Prunus armeniaca. The sequence continues at coordinate 14,388,532 of CAEKDK010000001.1, forward strand.
CAATGTTCCTATTTTGCCATTATCTAATTTAAAAAAATTTGCCTACTTTGCGTAATTGAGAAAGTAATTAAAATTGTCCAATATGGTAATTGTCTTATTTCCCATTTCCGCAATTTCAATTCGTTTCCAATTTTCCTATTTTCCATGTGTCCCTGTTTCCTATTTTCAATTATCCAATTTTCTGTTTTTTTGCAATTTTGCAATTTTCTTTTTTTCAATTGGCCTATTTTCTAAGTTTCCTTTTTTCAATTTTCCGATTTTCCAATTTGCTAACTTTCCTTTTGTTCTATTTCCAATTTTGCTATTTTCCAAGTTGCATTATTTCCTATTTTTCAATTGAGTAATGCTAGGATTACCACATTTTTCATACCACAATTGTACCACCTCTCTAATAGAGGTGGAGCCCACCAATACAATGGGGCCAATTTTTCAATTTGCGAATTTGCTTATTTTCCAAGTGTCCATTTTTCCTATTTCCTATATCGAATTTTCCACTTTTCCTTTTTTCCTTTCTTCCTTTTTTCCATTTTTCCTGTTTTCAGAGTTTCCTTTTTTTCCTATTTCCTATTTTCCTATTTTCCAAGTTTCCTTTCGTTCAATTTTCCAATTTTCCAATTTTCCAATTTTTCCAATTACCCAAATTTCCAAATTCCAATTTTCCTATAATCCAATTTTTCCTCTTTTCTAATTTTTTTTTTTTTTTTTTTTTTTTTTTTTTTTTTTTTTTTTTTCCAATTTTCCAATTTTCCTTTTGTTCTATTTCCAATTTTCCAATTTTCCAAGTTGCCTAATTTTCAATTATCCAAATATCCAATTTTCCAATTTTGCCAAGCGTCCTTTCTTTTTTTCCTATTTTCCAAGTGCCCCTTTATCCTATTTCCTAATTTCCTCTTTCCAATTTTCCTTTCTTCCTATTTCCAATTTTTCACTTTTGCAATTTTGCAATTTTCCATTTTTCCAAATTTCCAAGTTTCCATTTTTTTTGTATTTCTAATTTTCCAATTTTCCTTTTGTTCTATTTCCAATTTTCCAATTTTCCTTATTTCCTATTTTCCAAGTTTGCACTTTTGCTATTTTCCTATTTTGGTATTTTCCAATTACCCCTTAAGGTTTGCTGTAAATTCGTTTGTAAGCCAATTTTATTGTTGTTAATGTAATGCTCTACTGTTGTAAATTACAGCCAAGGAGTAAATGTTGTAGTTTGCAATCCCATCAATTGAATGACCAACTAAATACCCAATAAAGTCTTCATATACGTTCCTACATATAACTTCAGCTTTCTATATGTAAGTGCAGCATAGCCACCTTCTTAACAGGAAAGGTAAGTACTGTTTCTCAAAGGCAAACATTCTCCACTACAATAGGCATATTGTTGTTTACAACTGGAGACTGAATGTACCTTTCTTTGTTTTGTTGCAGTCGACATCTGTGAATTGTCCCCTACAATACTTAATGATGTCTGATGTACGCCCTCCAAACGACCATGTCAGCTACCCGGGGGACCAGCTGTGGCATGTGCCATTCCCATCTCCACCTCTGACTCCCAATCACGATCCCACTTCATCTGGAAGTGAGGCTGAGAGCAATGATCCGCTTGACAAAATCTCAGCTGTCAAGCACGACCTCCAATATTTGTCTAAGGCAATAGATTGGTGGGAGACTAAATGTGATATTCATGGCCAAGTTATGAGAAACTTGGCCAACAAGTTGAACAAAGCATATGCTGGAGAAGTGAAGCAAACTCTAAAAGCAAAAAGTCGAAACAAAGAGTTAGAGTCCCTAAAGTTAAAATTGGAGAGGCAAAGAAATATGCCGTCGAAAAATTCACACAATCTGAAGAATATAACCATGAAATGGTTGAATGTTTCAACAACGGCTTCGAAATCTTCAGAGATTATGCTTCAGTCATCTCACCAGACTACAATTGAAGTGACATTGATGTAGCTGGTGTCTGGGAGGTGCTCAATATGGGTGCAGAGGGAATGGCTCATCATAGCCTCGTGCATGCAACAAGGAGGAAGGGCAAAGACATGGATCTTTTGATGGACCTCTAGTAAGGGTGAGTGCTGCTTCAATTCATCTCACCCGAGTACATGGATCTTTTGTTGCCTTCCTTTTCCCTTCGCGGGATAGTATTGTTACGGTTTGGTGGCGATTTATTTTGCATGTGTGAAATATAGTCTGTAATGGATGTGTGTTTATTGTATGTAGATTAACGTAATATTGTCGTTCTATTGTATGCCTATTGCCTTACTATTGCCTTTGTATTGCGTAGATAGTGTATGCATATCACCACCCTATAGCATGTATATTGTAATACTAGTGCTATCGTATTGTGGTTATATTGCTCTAATATTGCCTCTATAGTGATGTATATTGGCCAACTATTGCTATTATATCGTATGTCAATGGCCATTTGGTATAATACCAGTCAACACTTTGTTTAAAGTAATCCTTAATTCAAATCTCATGGACACGACAATTGTTATCCATCCTTATATTAGCATGAATTGATGTTGACCTTTCAAATGATAGTTGGAGTTGCACATCGATTCATATTCAAAAGGAAAGTAATTCTCTCCCTCAATGAATCTTCGTTTAAAAGAAGGTAGCTATCAAATATTGGGTACAAAAATGCAAGATCCACGGTAAATTAATTGGGCACAAACCACATATTACAAAACTAGGATGATTTTTGGCATGCTTGAAAAGAGAAGGGCCAAATACAACATAAAAGAAAATCCATTCAAGCTTCTCACTAAACATGGCTCAAGCAGTCGACCATGGTTTCAATCCAAACCTACCCAACAAGGGCATACCACATGTCCATCGTAACAGAAGAGTGGCAATTCCAAAGCATGAACTGCAATATGTTGCTTTTTCTCCTAAACAAAATTGTTACTAAAATGGAACAAAAGATCCCTAACCTGCAATACAAGCACATATAGTCAATTGTCATACACACAAAACAGTGCAGGCAGCATCTGCAGCATACTTGAGAGCAAAGAACCTGCAACAAACAACCCAAGAAAGAAGATTGATACCTATATCTCATACGAAACAACTTCCTGGCCAACTAAAACATATGGATTTCAATAAATTAATGAAACAGAACTATCTAAAGTTCATTAAATACCCAAAATGTTTGAAGTCGAGATGTTTCCAAGTTACTATTTATCAGTTATCCAAAGAAATCCTCACTTATTCCCGAATGCTATAATTCGTAAAAATCTTAAATGCAAACCATCAATACTATTTGTAAAACAAATAAAAAATAAAAAGGTTGGCATTGTGACTCTGTTATCCTCTTGAAACCAACCATTGACTGAAAAGGAAAGATAAGAAACCTTTTGTAGTGGATATGTGGCTTCCCAGTTCATCTAGGATTTCGATCGTCTACAATATTCCAACAAGCAAGTAAATAATCAGAACAAAAGAATTCTAATAACCCAAATCAGTAACTGATTAGCAAATCATTGGCAAACCTTTTTTCTAGCTTTATTGTACCCACTTATGATCTCACTTGGGTGCAGGCCCATCCTTATAAGCTCCTCTGCATTTTGCAGGAACTCCCCAACAAAAGAAATGGTCATGTGGTAAAGTATATCTTAACCCTTTGTAAACAATATGAGGTTCCAAATTCCAATAACAACATAATGCTAAGTAGAAAAGTAGAATTGCTGCAGAACTTATTTAAACGGAACTAAGTCAAAACTAAATTGAGAAATCTTAAGAAAGCTGTATGCTTCACTAAGTCCACTAACAAATTCCCAGTGCAAGAAATGAAATATACCTATATGACATAAATTGCAAACAAAACCACTGAGACAAAATGTGAACAATGGCTACAAAAATGACCAGAAATTGCAAACTGTTATACCATGTAAGGCAAGCATCCATAAAGAGCAACTATATTTATATATGGAGGTGTACAAAATAGTTAACCTTCAAAATTGAAACAGTGTGTGTGCCATGTAAGGCAATTAGCCACTGCTTCTAGACTATACAATATGACACCTCACAATATACAGCAGGCCCGAAGACTCGGGAAATGATTTCACCTTGGAACACATAATAACTAAACCAACTAGCTCTAGCAAAAAGGCAAGATTTTCCAACAAAGCATCTACGTCTGCATCTTCTACAAATCGAGTTCCTGACATAATTAATGAGCACAGTGAATTCCCAAGTCTTAAGTCCAGACTGAACTCAATTCACAAACATTAAGACATTTACCTCATAAATATGCCTCCCCCATTAAACCCTCTATTGCAAGCTTCAGTCGGTAATATTTGCTCTTCAAAGGGTCAACTTGATCCAACGAAATCCCAGCACTGAGAAGCTCGATGAATTTTACGGTCATGATTCCGCAAGACGTACTGTCATGCTAATAAGTTGGGAAATTAGAACTGCAGTTATGTAAAATATCGATAAACTGCACTAAATTCACAAATCTTACCCATCTCGTTGTTGTGGCACATCTCTAATGCTACAAACTGAGAATGGTGTAAAGCTCGACATCTGCAGCCCCTTTTGCTTAACCTCTTCAACCTCAGAACCTTCATAAAAGTGCATATTGTACAGCACTTGTGCCAGCGTATTGCTAATAGGGTGCAGATGTGTAACCAGCTTCGAAATGGCAGTAAAATCAGAGTAGGAGTCATACATAGTTGCAGTATGTTTGACGAAATCAATTTTGATTGCAACCCAGTGGGACCCTGTAAGATTATATGGAAAATAGACCTTCCAGACTTTTGTCCAAGCTTGGCCATACCCGGGTTGCCACGTATCACGCACAAAGTGATGTATATTGTTCAGCTTGCTGGGTGAAAGGTCAATGGTGTTTGAACCAGCTGCCTTCTTCGATCCACGTTTCTTGGCAGTCGCTTTGACCGGCTCTAGAAATTGTTGCAGACATTGAAATGAAGGCATATTACATAATGACAACCGAAAGCAAATGAAGCAGTGAATGTAACATGGTAACATGTTTACCTGCAAGCAACAATCTGCCATTGTCCAGTGAGTTCCAAATAGCAACGGATGAGAGAGTTGCCTTTTCCGGATGAGAAAGGTTGCCATGTCCAGGTGCTGAAAGTTGACGTATATAATCTCAGCACAATTTCATACAACTGTACACTTAATAAAGGTGAGAAAACAATTGAATTATCGTAATAAAGTAGAGATTTGTGTATTCTTACCCTTGAGCTAATCCATACCGTATCATCAATCAATTTGTAGAAAAAATTAGCCCCCACTGAGTACATGATTCCAACTGCACCTCCGCACTACAATAGGCAAACTTGCAACGGTGAATTTTGTACTCATCTCATAATTCTGACTTTGTTCATGACAAATATACACATGTATATTAAACCAAACTCTACATTTTCTCATTACTATATGAGTACATACTAGAATAACTTGAATATTGGATTTCGAAGGTAAAGAATCCTAACCTGATATCGTTTTTCCAAGCAGTGCAAAACTCTATTATTGCCTTCACATCTTCAATGGGTAGGGGTTTTGATGGATCAAAACATGGCAGGGTTGCAATCGCATTCGACACACTCATCGTCCTCTTCTTCCTCAAATGATCAGTAAATGGACTCAACAATGTCTAGGCTGGGCGCTTCTTTCTGCACCTTTTACCTTCCACTTCTTTTTTTTCAACACTCACACTACCTTCTTCATCACCAGCCATACTAACTTTGGGTATACTTGGAGGATTCATCGGACCTCTCGATGGCACACTGTCAGTTATTTTCCAATCTTCTAACAAAAACAAGAGTCTTTTGAAGATTTCGTCACACCCGACCACATCTTCCAGGGTAGGCAGCTTCTTGGATTCTACCTGCTCAGCTGCTTCATGCACTTGTAAGTGAGGAACTGAAGCGGCCACTTATGCCTCTTCGACTACCATGGTTGCGGAAGGTTCGGCTCCATCACCGGGGACTTGTGTTTCCATGCTGCCGGTTTTGTAGGCGGACTAACATAGTCATGTAATGGCAATAAGTCATTGTCACCTCCTTCATTCATATGAGGACTACCGAGGTCCTCATGTCCTTCCCCACCTTCATTGAACCCACCATTTCGTTTTTTTAGCTACTCTATCTCCAGCTTAAAATCGTGTTCCATTTAAGCGAGTGTCTTGCCGAAATCCTCCACACATTTTTTACTTTTTGCAAACTCTCTTTCCAGTTTCAATGACTCATTGCGTACCATTTCTTCCAACTCATGAACTCTGTTGTGAAGCGCTTTATTTGAACGGGCTACATTGGCCAATTCATCCTTTGTCCTTTGAAAGTCACGCTTCAAAGTGCGTAACTCATTGGACACGAGTTTACCCTGCATTCAGTTATAATGCAAGTGTTACAATAATTCCAAAATATATCCCAAATATAGTAGTTATTTTCCTACGGTATTATGACGTATATATTGTAAACAAGGTAATGCTTGCCTTAGAAGACGACGGAAGGCTAGCAGTTTCGTCAATGTCATCATCTTTTTCTTATACAGAGGCAGAAGTGCTGGTTTTTTGTTCAGCCTCATCGCCAAACAACTCAACAAGTTCTTCAGTGTCGTCAACATTGTCATCCCAAGTACAATAGGGCCGCTGCTTGTCAATTATAGTTGGCCGGAGAAGTTGCACATCAACGTGCAATTTACATAGACAATATACATATCAGTAAACTTATTATATTTTCATATGCCTAACATTATCATTAGAAACATAACTAACCTCATGGTTCTCGAATACTTGGCTCATTAGCTCATGAAAACGAGCTGAACTATTGCTCCTCCAATGTAGTATGCTAGGGATGTAGGCATTATCTTCGTGCAGCACCAAATGTAGTGCAACCAACACTAGAAATACCTCATAAGCTCAAATCTGGTTTGAGGAAGAAAACGTCACTCACTGTAAACAAATGAAATTTAACTTAAACATGAATGGAAATTTGCTCACCTGAAGTGCAAAGGCAAAACCTTTGAGGTGGTACTTTTTTGGTCTACCAGTTGCCATTGTCTTTGCTTTCTTTTCAGATTTTTTCGTTTTCGCAGCTTTTTTGGGCACTTTCACTCGCTGGCAATCTGCACAAAGTGCCCTCAGAAGTTACGCATTTTTCTTGGCATAAGACACAACACTCCATGGATATTTCACAAACTCTTCAAGGTCTTCAGCCAACTTCAAATATCACATGTCAATGTGGACATGTTTTTCACTCCCCAACAGCACAAAAATAGCAAAGTATACAAATCCAAGCTTTAATACATCGTCCTCATCAGCGCAGTCGACGAAGGCTTTTTCTAATTCCAAAAGGTTGACAGTTTTATCGTTGCCAAAGTACTTCCTTTTCGATGAGCAGTTCTCATTAGTGGCAATCAGAATGAAGGGAAGGTTTCCAAACCTTAGCCCTGTGACGACGCAAAATTGTTGCGCTGTGAATTGAATCACCTTATTGCCAATGATGAATTTGATCTCGTTCACTTGGGAAACTGTCTTCAGATAAGCCTTCTTCAGCAACAAGCCGTGGACAATTGGCGAAGTCCACTTCAGGTCCTCAATCAGTAGGAGATTACCAAAACAACTCTCTTCAAACCTTTGTAGCTGTTGCTGACTGAATTTCTCCTTTATGGTACTAATTGCAGTCTTTGTTTTCTTCCTCTGCAATCATCAACTTAATTGGAGAAACCATATTTCCCTGCACGCCAATATTATAAAAATAATTTAAGTCCGTTGCAATCTAGACAATAACAAGCAATAAACAATCAACACTTATCAACAGCCTATTATTGGATATTAAGTGAAAAATAAACAAAAAATACATAGCATAAACAAAACCCCAGCTATTTACAACTGACCTACTAATTCAACGGCTCAAAGCCAGTTAGAAAATTGTCATATCCAAATAAATAGTGCTAGTTATAACTCTTTTATCAGTTACAACTGTTCACTAAGCCAGTTGAGGTTAGCTGTAACTATAATAAGATGGTGCAATGTAATTGAACAAATCAGAATATCTAATTTCTTAGCACCTCTTATCTCTATAACCACTCTGTCAAAGTTGTGCTCACAATGGGGTCTTCTTGGACACAAATACTATTAACTAACTGCTAGCAATACCAATATCCTATGATCAAAGAGTCGTTGTTCAGAATGTGTGCATGTTGTTTTTCTATTATAAATCAATTGTTCAAAAATATTGCATTCAAATTCATAATTAAGGTCACATATTTTAAAAACAAAACAAAACAAAACAAACTCAGCACTTATCAAGAGCCTATTATTATATCATTGTATTCAAAGAGCATATTACCCCACTATTGTATTCAAACGAGCTTTTTTTATATCTAAAATAACATTTTGCTTTGCAAAGTTGTGTATTTAAGGAGCCTATTGCTCTGCATTTGAAGTTTTTTATGCCACTTTTCAGCACATGTCATGCACTTCACTAGGAGCTTTTTTGGAAAATAGTAAAAAGTTCACAATTTTTACTTTTAGCCATATTCTCTCAGTGCACACACAACCCAATTGTATAGTGCCATCTGCTCTGTACTCCTTTTCATCAATTCATGATTTTGTGCAAGGAAATGCAAAGAAGTAAGAACCCCTTGAACATCATCCATGGCCCGCATTTGAAGTTTTTTATGCCATTTGAAATACCCATTTATTTACTTTAACACTAACCAAAATCATAGATATGAAACCAATCTCAAAACCATATCAGCTGACCCAAAACAAAAACCCATCACTCAATCCTTAGCAAGCAGGAATGAAATACCCATTTATTTACTTTAACACTAACCAAAATCATAGATATGAAACCAATCTTAAAACCATATCAGATATCAGAAGATCCAAAATAAAAACCCATCACCAAATCCTTACCTAAAATCACAATCACAATAAAGAAAAACAAATTTGGGTGATCTGATGCCCAGATCAGATAACTCATCAATTCCAAACCCTAGACTCTGGAGAAACCACTAAACCCATTTCATACAAACCCATAAACCCTAAACCAATTTGGAAGAAACCCCTAAACCAATTTCATACAAATCCATACACCATAAAACAAATTCACAAAAACCCCAAATTTCTAAGAAAAGGAAGATGAACAGTACCTTGTGGATGAACCGTCGAGTTAAGCTTGGATGCCTGAGGGAAGAAGACGACTGCGTCGGAGAGAGAGAGAGTTACACGACGGAGAGAGCTCAGCGACAGAGAGAGACGGGCTGAAGAGAGAGACAGAGAGTTGAGAGAGAATTATGAAATTGTGATATGGGTGCAATCGGTTACAATAAAGATGTATTTATAGGTGGTAGTTTTAAAAATTTTGGGGAAAGGTGGTATTTTAACAAAAAATTATAAAATGGGTGGTATTTTGAGCTATTTCCCTAAAATGAAATATACTGCCTACATAAGAGGCCAATGTGTAAACATATCCATATTCAAAGTTCGGAATAAAAGCCATACAAATCTTAAGAAAGTTTATTAAAAAATTATACCGAAGTTTTTTAAAAGTCTATCAAGTTCTATACGAATTATAAAGTTCCATCAAGTTCTATGAACGCTGGCACTTAAACAAAATCTTTTTAAATGCTCTAAAATCCTAATTGAATACACTCCCTTTAATGGAATACCATAAAACTTGTTTAAATTATTTGAAAATCTTAATTAAATACCACAACCACAAGACTTATTTGTTCCAAAATAATTCTTTAAAATGTCAATTAAATGCACCCAAATTTATTTGGTCGGTTCGGCCGAGTGTACCCAAAAACAAATGTCGCTATAGAACATTCTGACATTGCCTTGGAGAGCGTAAGTAGCAGTACACCTCTCGCAGCAGAAGCCTAAGCAAGAGATGATGGGTTTGGAGGCAGTGGGTGATCTAGCGCTACACACAATCCTAAGCAAGTTAGAAGCCGAAAACTCAGCAAGAGCAGCCTGCGTGAGCAAGAAACTCAGAGCTTCGGCCTCTGAAGAGTCTCTTTGGTCCCATTTCTGTGCTCGAGACCTCGACCTTTCGCAACCCCTCGACCCTCATGGCAACCTCATCCCTTCTTTCAAGGTATTCCCATCAAATTCTTACCACTTAAAGACAAACCATGTATTTCTTTTCAAATTTGTTGCCTTTGAATTAAATTTTTATTTGGCGTCAAATTTCCCGAGTTTGTGATCATGGGCAAATAGGAAACTTACAGAATTTTCAGTCTGGCTGGTGAGTTAGTGCCTATTTATGTATTTTGGGTTCTGGGTCGGTTTCATGGGGTCCTCATTTGACTGCAATGTTGTTAAAAGATTCCAAAGTCTTTCTCTTTTGTGTTTAGATTGATTTCATTTGTGGATGTGTGTTAGGAAATTCATCATAAACTTTTGCACAGACTGCATATCAACATGACTGATTGGTTGATTGGTAATTTGGGTAAAAGACTCAAATTCCAAGGAGTGGTCTGGGCAATTATCCTATGAAATTATAACCTTGTAATTTATGGGGTCTAGTTAAAATACTCCAGACATATGGTACTTTTGGTTTTGTTGCACGTTCGAACTTGCTTCTTGAGTCTAAAGTGTCAATACTATTTAAGCAGCATTATTTCTTAGGCATTTATGGGCTAATTATAATGGGCCCCTTGAGTGACGATAAGTACTATCTACTGGTCTATATATGTGCAATTATATCTTTATGCACTTCACACAGTCAACTTCTGTGTCTATTTTTTCATTTAAGTTGCGTTATAGATTCATATTTGGTCCTCGTCGCATGGTGTGAGAGATGTTTTTAATTTCCAAGAAATCTAGCCCTTGTTGTTAGCTTGATAAATTGTTGGCCCATTACCTAACAGCTTAATCTTTTGGGGTCTATTGGTTGTCATGGTATCAGAGCTTTACTCTGCAGAGGTCCTGGATTCAAAACCTCCAATCTCCATTCCCGAACTCCTTCACTGGTTTTCAAGGTGCACCATGGGGATGCACTTGTATGTCTCTCTTTGTCTGCATTTAACTCTCCACGTACACAATGGGGGCTAGAGGAGGCATGCTAGATACACACAGTTGACTCATTCCCTAACAGCTTATTCTTTTGGGGTCTAGTGATTGTCTAACACTCATGGAGCTTTGTGGAAATGGTGGTTTAATGTTTCATCCTTGAAGTAACTAGAATTGAGGCCTTTTTTAGTTGGTTATATATTTGATATCTGTTAAAAGGATATTATCTCTGTACTAACACACCTGCTCTCTCCAGGAAAGTTACCAATTATGGCGTGAAGCCTTTAATATGTATCCTTGGTCGCTTGTGAAGCGAGTCAAAAAATGTTGGGACAAACTTAGAAACTGGTTGACTATTAATTTTCCAGAGGCTGAGTCTACACTGAACAAGGGTGCATCAGAAGCTGATATTCAAGAGTTGGAGAAAATCTTGAAAGTGAAACTTCCTCTCCCAACGAGGATCCTCTATCGTTTTCATGATGGTCAAGATTTTGAGGACAAACATTTTCAAAATAGCGGGGTTGGCTGTCCATTGGGCATCATAGGTGGTTATTCATTTTATGACCTCTTGATAAATGTGTATTTGTTGCCTTTACGTCAGGTCATCTCAGAAACAGAGGAGATAACACGCAAACAGGGTTTTTCTGTCAGATCGAAGTGTGTTGTTGTGGCTGCATCTTTTACATATATTAAGAAGTTTTTCCTGAACTGTACAAGTGGTCAACTCTATGTTGGTACCAGAAATCTTCGAGCTGATGGGGAAATGCTTCCTTGTGTACCGAATGCGTTGATTAGTTCAGTTCATGATTGCAGTGTTGATCAACAGCAGGATGCAATGCTGCTTTGGTTAGAAGAACACGGCCGTCGTTTAGAAAATGGCATTATTAAACTTCGTCAAGAAGAAAATTTCAGAAGCATCAGTCAATTTCCAGAAGAATCCCCTCTCTGTTCCACTGCGATAACAAATGGTGTAAAGGTAGGCAATTGTGTGTGTTTGAACATGTGCATGTGCAATTCTTTGCATAATAATTTTCTTTTGGTTCCTCTCTCTTGGGCCTACTAGAAAACAAGCAAATATTGCAAGTATATGTGGCATTTGATGTATATTGGAATGAACAAATTTAACTTTGTCAAATGGGCACTGGCATCGAGAATTAACTGCTCGTAGTTTGTGACCATGTCTCAGTTCAAGTCAGCAAACCCATATTTAATTCCTCGTTACCTCTTGTCTTGAGAAATAAGCAGGTAGTGTCTATGTTGTTGAAACAGGGCCCACTAGTTTCCACATATTAAAAAATCTTAGGCATCTCAAGTGTCAGACATGAGCTTCAGGCAGGCTGGATAAAATATTTTTTTTACTGGCAGCATCCCTCCACCTGCAATGTATGAGAAACTATTAAGTTTTTGTACATTACTATGAAAAATTACAGTTATATTTATTGTTCTAATACTCTATTGGCCTGTCCATTATTCTTACAAAAATCCTGTTCTCTATAATGATATATTTGACATTAATTCTGAATGCAATTATAATGACTACTTACACTTTTCTGTTATATAAATTTATTCTTATTTGAATTCTATCTTAGGTTCGTGCTTCTGCTGTGTTTGTCCCGGAACTGGCTAACCTCCAACATACTTCTGAAAAGTATTTGTTTGCTTATTCAATCCGCATGTCCCTTCTTCCTGAAGGATGCATCATCAATGGAATGACATTCAGCTCTTGCCAACTGCATTGTAGGCACTGGATCATCCGTGCTAAAGATGTCGTGGTAGGTGATGTTAATGCAGAAGCTGTTGTAGGACAGGTACAATTTCACTTGGTCAATTACTTCCATTGTCCAATGTTTTTAAATATATATATATTTTTTACAGAATCTTAATTGACACCCTTATTTCTTTTTTTTAGCAGATCACAAGTGATTTATCATTATCTTTAAATGGATGGATTTATTATTATTTTTCCAAATACATGACCCTAGAACGTATTTCAATTATAGTTTATAACAATCTTCTGATGCTTTTGTTTCAAGAAAACAAAGCGTCTGATGTTATGTGTTAGAGCTACTAGTCTAATGACCTGCTTAGTCCATATAGTTTATTTGCCTGAAGTGTGCTAGTCTTATCGTGAGACCTAACTTTTTAAAAATCCATCTACATTCCTTTTTATGAATAATAGTACTTGAGAACTTGTTTGCTTATGAACCTGGTAATACTCTGAGAAATCAGATTCCTCCCATATATCCTCATGAAATTAATTAAGTCACTAACATAGAGCGAATTAACAAGGACACTGCTATTTGAAGGAAAATATAAAAAAAAATGACGAGCTGGCAGATTCACTTTTAATTCAAGTGTGTTGCATCCAATTTATTATTAGTCCTTGTTCAAAATTCCTATTGCAGCGGCAAAGAGTCTAGAAAGATTGATGAGAAATATCTTGTGGTTGGGTAGATAGTACAGAAAGAAAGATAGCATGGTGGCTATAATAGAAGCAACAAGATGGGGGCATAGGTGTGGGCAATTTAGTGGAGAGAATAAAGCCTTGCCTGGGAAGTGGTTGTGGAGATACCCTTTGGAAGCCAAGTCTTTGTGGTGTAAGCTTGATTTGGAGTAAGTATGGAGTTGCTACGAATGGTTGGGATGCTAAACCCTTATTGAGGGGATTCAAGTTGAAGTCCATGGAAATATATTTCTCAAGGTCTTCTTCTGTTTTGGGTCATATGGATGGAGTCAAATAGAAGGTTTTCTGAGGATTAGTTGGGGGAGGGTGAGCTTCTGTGGTCAAATTAGTTTTTGGTCTGCCCTTTGGGCTTCGGTCACTGTAGAGTTCAGGTAGTCTTCCTTCTTATTGAACTGTAAAGCTATCAGTTGATGTATCATTGTCATGGTCTTAAATATTGATAATGTTGTGGCCGATATTTCGTTTCTCTCACTTCCTGATATTTTGGCAGGATACTGCACTTTATCATATTGTTTTCGATTTTTTTCATCAATATTTTCCTTTTTTTTTCTGCGAAATTTTTGGGGTGATATTTCCAATTGTTTGAACGTTTGATTTGGTTAACTTCTCTAAAAAATTTATCATACATTCGTATTATACTTATATGAAAGAAAAGGTTGACTTCTATTAAGGTAAGCTATAATTTATAACATCTGATCCCACCAACTATTTACTCACCTCCACTCTTATAAATATTGTATAATTGTAAGCTTCTCTCATTCTCAAATTTTTGTCAGATTTTTTAATGAAATTATCTCTTATTCCATAGAAAAATGACCTACCCACAAATCTCCTAAAGCTTAAAGTAACTTTATTATTCTCAATTACTTAATCTTTTTGTATTTTTTTTGCAAATCTTGAATTCGGCATTCTCCATATCTGTTTCTAATTTCTCTCTATTTATTTTATTTTATTATTGTTAACTACTTAATTGGTTTAAATAATACTGTTATTAATTCACCATGAAATATATGAATAACAAACAATTGTAACAAATCATTATAAATGAAATTGATGTGTTTTAGTTAAACTGTAGTAACTAGTGAACCTTCTAAGTAACATTGCCTGTCAGCCTTGTCTCACATTCAATCTCAGTAACACAAGCCCACCATGCAACTAAGTTTTATCAATTTCTTTTATCAAATTAGTAGATAATTGATCAAATAAACATATCTCAAAGTTTCCATAGCTTTCTCACAAATTCCATTGTTTGTTTTTTTTTTTTCAATTTTTACCAATATCGATATCTTATTGATATTTCCGGGTTTCTGGATCTCCATTGTTTCCGTAAGGACCAATGTTTAAGACTTTGATTGTGGTTTTAAGTTTGGGAGCCTGATTCTTTTCCTTTATGTGTAGTTTAGGTAGATTAAATTGTGTTTTTTCACTAGTGTAATTTCAGAGTCGACTCCATGTCCCCAGCCCGATTGCAGTTTTTGACATTTTATTAATAAATTTTTTGTTTCTTCTCAAACAGAAAAAGTAATGTTTCATCTAACCTATTTATAGACAAGTGTTTGAAAAATGAAAAAAAGATATTGAAGATAAACTTATGCTTGTAATTAAACTATGCATTGAAGGTGGCTAAATTTCTGCTATAAATCTTATACTTTCGTGTTTGCAGTACCCACTTTTGCATCCAGGTGACAGCGAATTTGTTTATGAGAGTTGCACACCTCTACCATTTTCTTCCGGTTCTATTGAAGGTTCTTTTGCTTTTATCCCTGGCAGGTACTCGACCTGAATACATTATGCATATGATAATTTTCTCCTAAAAAATTATGTGGTCTGCAAAGTGTTGATTGAAAAGCATTTTACTGTGATTTTTTTTTGGTCGAAACATTTTACTGTGGTTATGTACAGACCTTGGAGCAAAGGGGGTTTGCAGAAAATGTTTCAGTTCTTTATGTTTTATCCACATGTACTAAAAATTCTAGGGCTTCTGCATCTTCGATCTGCTTTTTTAGGCTTTTTTCATTGAGAAGAGATAAAATACTGTATGATTTTCTTTCCCTCCTAACTTTTTACTTCTTCAGTGTCAAGCACCTGAACTAAGTAGATATGTGTTCAAGCTTTTAGTTCAGATTTTGACCTTGCATATGACTGGGATCTTAGTTGAGCCATACTGAGCCTGTTGACTTGCTGGTTGAAGAAGGTTCGGATAAGTGAGAACTTTGCTTAGAATGTAGAATTTCAAAGAAATTGCTTTAACGCATGATGAACCTTAGAAGAGAGCATTGCATTCATAAAAAAAAAAAAAAAAAAAAAAAAAAAAAACAAAACAACACCCCTTTGAGCTTGATTTGCTTAGGAGCGTAGTTTGGGACATGAAATGGGGTAGTTAGATGAGTAATAGGAGCAGGAGAGGATAGTTGAATCAAAGCCCTGAAAGCTAGGAGTTTGTGTTATGTTAGTAGGGGCTACAAAGATGCATCTTCCACCATATCAAAGTAGTTATGTTGAAGAATGTTTCTACTTGGCTGATCTTTCACCAACTTGATTTTTGTGTATTCTGAACTTTGATTTCAGCTCTATATGAATATACAAATTATGACTGTTTGCATATAATTTTCTTGTAACAATCATGGACATAAATATTCAATTCCCATTCGAATGTGTTGTAAGGGATTATTGAACTGATATCATGATTAACATTTGCTAGTTAGTTACATCTTTGTTTCTGTTGGTTTTAGTTTGAGGGAGCCAAAGGGTGGCCCATTTGATGTTGCAGTGGCGCAGTTCCCCCTCCAACTGCCCGACTACATCTTCTGATAATAAGATTGCGGGATTGACATGTTTTACATGGAAACTCCAGTGCAAGGATCATCATGCATGTGAGTGTTTGTATTGTTGGGCGACTGACCATAGCAGTCCTCTTTGTATTTAAATGATATATATTTTGCGCATTTGGAATTTCATTTTCTCAATGCTGGCCTGTAAGCAGAATAACAACCTATTTATGTGTGAAGAGCTCTAGATAGCTCCTAGTGTGTTCCATGCTTTGATGTATCCCTGTACAAAATCTACAGACGCTAAAAGCAAATACAAATATCGAATAGCTTTGACCGGGTAATCCGGACATATGAATTTTCATTGTTACTACTTTTGATCATTCTATTTCGAGACATTTTTTAGGGAAAGGTATCTGATACCTAATTCAAATTTAGTTTTGGTAGAATTAGTAGGCCATTATGATGCCAAAAATAAAAAAGGATTAACATCAAAAGATCCCCTCAAATTCTCAACGTGGGCCTCGGAATTTGAATTTCATCAATTTACATCTCAACGTTTTCAAATCTAACTAATTTAAACCTTCTGTTAAATTGACCGTTTGGTCAGACGTTAATTGATACCGTGTTCGTTGTGGAACTCACCTATTAACCAATTCAAATATATATATATATATATATAAAATAACATAAAATTTAAAAATAAAAAAAGCTCGAAAAACCCAGCCCCTTCCCTCCCAACAACCCAGCTCCTCACCCCACGCCAGTTCCCCACCGCTTCCCGCACTAACCCCAGCCCCCTCTCTCTTTCTCTGCACAACCAAAAGCCATGAAAAAACCAGAAATATACCCAATGACAGTCTCAAGCCAGCTCCTTTCTTCACTGGTGGAACAAACCCCCCTCAATTCAGCACGTTCTCAAGTTTTAGGTCCATGTAGATGATTCCCAGCATGTGGAGGTATTCCAAACCACCAGAACTTCCGCAGTATAAAACATGGAAATAGAGGTCCTAGTTAAATTTGGATTTTATTCTTTTTTTGAAAATTAAAAATCAAATAAAAAGAAAATTATGCAATTCAATATCTGAGAAAAATGGAGGAATATTCAAAATTTTCGATCTTGGCTCTGTGGGCCTTCTGATTCAACGCTAGAGCCTTTCTTGTCTATGAATTTCATGGCCTAAAAGCACAAGGAAGGCGAACACCTTCAATCCTGATGGGCGGGACTGGAACCGGTGCGAGAGGGGGGTGGTGGTGGGGCCGCTGGGTTGTTGGGTAGGGAAGAGGCTGGTTTTTTTTTAAGGTTCTTCTCGCGATCCCGATGGGTAGTATTGGAACCGATGCCTCCGAGGGTGCAGAGGTAGATGGTGTCGATGTCGCCGGCGCTGATGCGAAGGAGGAAAGGGGCTAGGGTTGGAGTGAGAGGGGGTGAGAGTGGTGAAGGCGCTGGGTTTTTTTATTAATCTTTATATATATATATAATGTTTTTAAAATTTTTTATTTTTTGGGATTAATTAGTAGATGGGTCTTACAGTAGACATGTCATCAGTTAACATCTGACTAAACGGTCAACTTAATGGAAGGTTTAAATTTAAAAACATTGAGGGTGTAAATTGATGAAATTCAAATTCCATGGCCCATATTGAGAATGACTCCAAACCTTGAGGGGGTTTTTGATGTTAATCCAATAAAAAATTATGGAAAATCATGACATGCTAAAATGCTCCTGGTGTTTTAGCTCATGTTTATTGTGTTAGCTAATGCGATTCAATTCGTTAAACTACTGTTAAGATATTAATAAAGAATTATAAATATTTGAATTCAATTTAACAAATAAATAATTAAGAAATAAAAATAAAATTTAAAGGCTAAAAGAAATTAAAATTTAAAGGTTGATGCTCTTAGTAATGATTCTTTTTTCATTCCTAAGCCTTATATTACTTCTAGGGATTCTAGAGTTGCTGATCAGGATATGGAAACTCAGGACTTGAGGGATTCTGAGAGTTTGCAGTTAGATTCTGATGTTGGTGAAGCTTTGATTGATGATGTGTCTGCTTGTTATATAGAGGATGGTAAGGCTTAAGGTCTCAATTTTATGGGGCCTTTGTCTGCCAATTATGATTAGGTTTTTTGCCCTATCCTAATATTTTCCATTCCATCATGATGATTGATTGTTGAAATATTAGAGGGGCATGTAATAAAAGATCCTTACTTGCTATGCAAAATCTTAAATATAGACATAAGTTGGACATGTTGGTTATTTTGGAGCCTAGAATTAGCTCCAGTAGAACTAGGAAAGTCGTTTCTGAACTTGGCTTCCTTAAAGCTGAAATTTCTGATGTTGTAGGCTTCTTTGGTGGTATATGCCTAGAAGAAGTGGAGGGTTTTATTTCCATAAGCTTTCGTGAGGCATTTACCTACAAGATGTTCTGATCATAGTCCTCTTTTGATTAGCCTTGTTTCTGATAAGATTTCTTCATTTGAGCTTAAGCCTTTCAGACTTGAGGCAATGTGGCTTAAATGTTGTTTATTTGCTAAGTTCATTAGGAAGAATTTAGAAGACTCTGTTTCTAATAAATTGGACACCAAGTTCTTTCAAAGTGGGGATAGAAACACCAAGTTCTTTCACATTACTACTCTTGTAAGAAGAAGAAGGAATAGAATTGAAAGGCTAAAAGATAATAATGAGGATTGGATCTCTAGTAAAGAGGGTTTGAAAGCCTTTGATGTTGAGTATTTTAATGGTTTTTTTTTGGATGGTTCTGTTGATATTATTAGCACTCCTTTACCTTCTCTTTTTCCCCCAAACTCCTGAGGCTGACTGGAAATGAGGTGCAATATGCTCTTTTTTATATTGGACCTTACCAAGCTCCTGGTCCTCATGGCTTTTCTGCTATCTTTTTCCATAATTGTTGGTATCTTTGTAAAAAAGATATTGAAGTTTTGTTGTTTAAGTATTTTTCTAGTGGTTCCGTTCCAGAGTTTCTGAACAGTACTCTTATTACTCTGGTTCCTAAAATCACTAACCTCAGAGCATGTTGCAGTTTTGTCCAATTAGTCCATGTAACACCTTTCACAAAGTTGTTTCTAAGATCATTGTTGGAAGGATCAGACCCCTTATGGGTAAGCTTGTTAGCCCCAACCAGGTTAGTTTCATTCCTGGAAGGCAAATTTCAGATTATATTTTCATTGCTCAAGAGGTTTTGTATAGATTCCATAGACCTAGAGGTAAAACTGGGTATATAGCTTGGAAAATGAACCTATCTAAGGCGGCTTATGACATATTGAAATGGTCTTTCATTGAGCAAAGTCTTGCAGAAATTGGTATTGGGGATATTTCTCTTTCAACTTATTATGAGCTGTGTTAAGAGTGTCACTTACAAAATCATTATGAATGGGGAGCTTACTGAGAGTTTCAAACCTCAAAGAGGTGTTAGACAAGATGACCATCTATCCCTTTATCTCTTTGTTTTATGTATGGAAAAACTTAGTCACATTATTACTGCTAGGGTGTTAAAGAAGGATTGGAAAGCTGTTAGGACAACGAGGTTTGGTCCTTTAATTTCGCATCTTTTCTTTGTTGATGACTTGATTCTCTTTGCTAAGGCTTCTGTACAGCAAGCGATGGTGATGAAGAATTCTCTTGATCAGTTTTGTGAGCTTTCCAAGCAGTAAGTTAATTTTGAGAAATCTTTGTTGTACATATCTGCAAATACTAAATCTGAGCTTGTTGATCAAATTGAGTTGATTTGTGGTGCTACCAGATCTGCTAATATGGGGAAATATCTTGGAGTCCCTCTGGTTCAAGGGAGGTTTACTAAGGCTACGTATAGGGCGGTTCTTGTAAAAGTTCAGGCTAAACTTTCTTCTTGGAAAAGTCAACTGCTTTCTATGGTTGGAAGAATCACTTTAATCCAGTCTATTGCTTCTTCTATTCCTCTCTATACTATGCAGGCGGCTAAGCTTCCTCAAGTTGTTTGTGAAGAGCTTGACAAGTCTTCTAAAAGATTTCTTTGGGAAAGTAGTGAGAACCTTCATAAAGCTCATTTAGTCAAGTGGGATATAGTTTGTTTGCCTAAACGATTGGGAGGCTTGGGTATTAAAAAGGCTTCTCTTATGAATCAAGCCATGTTATCTAAAGCTAGTTGGAGAATTGTTGCTGGGGATTTTGGTCTCTGGATTGCTATGCTAAGGAAAAAGTACTTGAGGGGTAGTTATTGATTTGATGCTTATGATGATAATTGTACTTTGGCTTCTAGCACTTGGAAAAGGTTGATGTTTGGAGCTGACATTTTGAATTAGGGGTGGGCATTTAAACCGGAAAACCGAGCCAAACTGGACCGAAAAAAACCGGAAAAAACCGAGTTGACCAAAAACCGGACCGAACCGGTTTAATCCGGTTCCAATTCCAATTCGGAATGGGAAATCAATTGCTTTCCCATGTTTGGTAAGTCCAGACATGGGAAATCGTTTCCTGACCCATGGGAAAGTAAGGGGAAAGTGAAGTCATCCTCCCAACTTGGGTTTTGTTTTCCCTATTCATGGGAAAGTTTGGGAAAATGAGCCAATATTAAATAAATATTTTTCATGACCATTTTCTCCCCATTAACAATTTAGAATTACCATATATCATTAAATGCATTCTTTTCTTATTTGATTTAATATGGGTATAATTGAAAATTTATTCAAATTTTGTTTTCCATTCCTACTCAAAACAAACATGGGAAGGAAATAAAGTGATATCTCCCGGTTACTATCCTAGCATTACCAAATGTGAGAAAGGAATCTTCCATTTCCCATCCCTTGGGAAATGACATGGGAAATGATTTCCCCTCAAATTCATTCCGTGAACCAAATAGGGCCTTAGTATATTCAAAACAAGAAGAGATCAGTAACTTATCTTTGAAATTGACATCTGGCATGGAAGGGATTTGATTAGACTGATCCATGCCACCATCATCATCCCCTTCAGGAGGAGCAAAATGCTCAGAACGGAAACGTTTAGAAGGACCATCTTTCATGACACCTAGACTCTCTGAAGGTCGGTGAGCCGAAAACGTGAAAGCAGGAGACCCAGTCGCTGTAGAAACCATCATATGTTCAAATTATTCAGTTTAACCAAAGGACAAGTGTCGGAGCAAATAATCCGGCTTCTAATCACAAGGTGTCATATGGACAAGAAGAATATCTCCTAAGTCAATTAATTGAACCCATTTATTTGGCCAATTAATTGATACTAAAAATAGGGATATTATCTTTATTTAAAAGATAATATCATCAATTTAGGATATTACCTCATTTTGGGATATTATCATCAATTAGTGATTTGATCAAAAAGTGAAAAGTGAAAAAGACGACAAAAAAAAAACAACGGTTTAACATAAACCGTCGTTGTGTTTGAAAAGACAACGGTTTTATAAAACCGCGTGTAAAATTAACTTAAACATATAAAAAATGGGGATTCCAATGGCTGTTTTTAAAAAATGACACACCTAATTTAAAAAGCGACGTCTTATCGAAAAAGGTTTTCCTCATAGTAAAATCTGAGCCCACAAACAACGGTAGAAGGTATGAATAAACCAACGTAGAAAGTAAAGACGACGGTTTAAAGAAACAGTCGCCGTTTTTACTCCGACGACCAAGTTTTCGTATCCCTCGTTGTATAATTTCAAAAAAATCCACAGCGGTAAATTACAAAATACCGCCGTCTTAAATAAATTTACAACAACAGCAAAAATAAATTTATCAACTTATTTCTTGTACCATACTACGACGGTATCTTTAACTCTAACCACGTTGGTTTGTTCAATTAATGCCGT
Organism: Prunus armeniaca; assembly: GCA_903112645.1. Lineage (NCBI taxonomy): Eukaryota > Viridiplantae > Streptophyta > Magnoliopsida > Rosales > Rosaceae > Prunus > Prunus armeniaca. Next base: position 14,410,573 of record CAEKDK010000001.1, read on the forward strand.
ATAATAAAATTTACCACATCGTGAAGTGAAAATTACGTCGTATTTATTTACTTTATACGTCTACCCTTATACCTAAATGGTCGTCTTAATTACATTATTTTTTACTAATTATTTCTTTGATTTTGGTATCCTACGATGGTAGACCAACATAATGACAAGAATTGAGCACGATGGTTTATATAGAAAACAGTCGTCAGAATCATATCTGAGATCCCAAGAGTTAAGAAATCTTACCAGATGGAACTCTGTTCCTCATCATAATCGGACCAGAGAAAGACAATATTTTAGAGGTTGATGACATATACAAAGCCACATACACATCAACATCCAAAAATTTACCTCTAAAATTTGACGACGGCAACCACAAATTTACATTTAGAAAGGCAATTATTTGGAAGTTGATGATGTGTGTGTGTTTGTGTCTTTCAGATACACAAACGCACACACACATCAACATCCAAGCAATTGCCTCTAAAATTTGACGACGGCAGCCATAGATTTGCATTCAAAGAGACAATATTTTAGAGATTGATTGAGACACAAATACACACACATCAACATCCAAAAATTTACCTCTAAAATTTGACGACAGCAGCAACAGATTTGCATTTAGAGAGAAATTTTTTTGAACGTTGGTGATGTATGTATGTTTGTGAATCAGATACACAAACATACATACACACAAACCAACATCCAAACAATTGCCTCCTATGAGGTGAGACAGAGGGCAAGAAGAAGTTGTAACCCTAATTGAAAACTGAAAATGAAAGAAATCATGGAAAAAAACTCAATTTATAAAAAAAAATTCATATCCACGTCGGTTATATTAAACCTAACGCCGTTTAACAAAGGAATCCACGTCGATTCTTGAAACACGGATGACGTATTAAACATACAAACAACGTCGGTGCTTAACTAAAGGCAATGAGGTTTTAGAAAACCACGTCGGTTTCATATAAAAAAACGACGTGGGAACTTATAAAATCACTTATTCAAAAGTAAACTTTTGACGTGTAGAGCCCAACTAACCACGTCGTTTTCGGAATACAAAAAGTCAAAAGGCTTTTTACTAACCATTTCAGTTTATATTATTTTAATGTCGTGGTAACGACATACTAGGGCGGTTTTTATGACCACCGTCGTTGTACTTATCTTTGGGACACTATATAAACTTTTTTGTCACTTGACCTAAACTTTTACGTTCTCTCTAAAATTTTCAGTTTTCTCTCAGTTTCCCTCTCATTTCTGAAAAGCTGCATTTATGATTCTCAGTTTCCCTCTCAACCTCTACGTTCTTCCTTGTCTTCGTCTCCAAAATTTGATTCCGAAGGAAACTTTCTTTGCAAGCCAAAGGTTTGAAAACTTTCTCACTCAGTTTTTTTCTTCATTTGAAGTTTTTTTTATTTAAAGAACGAGTCTCACTGATGTTTGAAACAAGACTCAGGTTTGAAAATGCCAAATCTTTCAATGTTCGCACTCACAGGTCATGTGAGGACGACTGGTTTTTCCTCGAATTTGACGTTTTTGTTGACACACCACGATGGTAATTAAATTCGTTCTATTTCAATAGCACGGATATTCATAATAACCGACGTGGTGTGTTAATAAATACGACGTTTGAAAGAAAAACCTTCATCTAACTTGAAACGAACTGGAAGAGAGAAAACTGGGCGGTATTTTTATGAATTTATAATACGACGACAGTTTTATTTAATTACCGTCGTTTTAAGTTAATGACCACGTCGTATTAACACATCCACGTTTCTGTAGATTAGTATGACGGTTCTATTTTTTTTTCCGTCGTTTGAACTTTCATTTTACGTCTGTATTTTACCTAACCGTCGTTGTTTTTCTTGCAGTTTGTTTTTCTTTGTAAGCATGTTTTTCTTGCAGTTTATTATTATTCCTTATGTTTATCTTATATACAATGAATCATAATGCTTGATTTTTTTCGTGTGAATGTAGGGAACATATGATCCACATCAAGACCACTTATCCAAAATTTAGAAAGAGAACAAAGTGGCTAGAAGATAAGCACAATAGCACTTTCATTCAATGGCTCCACTTTAAGGTATATGTATGTTATTGAATGACATGCATATTCAACTTTTAATTTTCTTCCATTCTATATGTTAGATTGAATTAAGGTATATATGATTAATTTGCAGATTCAAAGTGAACTTAATGGGGAAGAGCATAATGGCATATCATAAAATTTAAGGTGGCTAGCAGCTGGTCCAAGCATGTCAGTGCCATCATATAGGAGCTATCTTATTAATGGTGTTAAATTTAACACCAAGGCACAAGATGATGTGCGAACTGTCCAAAATAGTGGAGTTTATTTACTTGCACATACTATGCAAGTTGCTAGTGCCAAGGATAAAAACCCTATTGTCTGCAATATGGGTTTTTATGGTGTTATTCAAGAAATTTGGGACCTTGACTACCAAAAGTTTAGAATCCCAGTCTTAAGGTGTGATTGGATAGATAACACTTCGGGCCTTGTAGTCGACGAACTTGGATTTACCCTTGTAGATCTGAGTAAAATTGGCCATAGGAACGACCAATTTGTTATGGCTTCTCAAGTCAAACAAGTATTTTATGTTGACAACCCAATGCATCGTGGTTGGTCGGTAGTGTTATCAATGCCTAATAGAGAATATAATAATGTTATTAGTGATGATGTGCTAGGTGATACTAGAATTGAGTGTGAGCCATTTACTAGAGGGATACCAAATGTTGACACATTTGATGACCTAGTGGGTGAGTTTGGGAATGAAAATATTAGAGATGGATGTGAAGATATATGGATTGATTGATTGTTGTAATGTATGACCTTAGTTATTCAGTTAATTGTATGACATTAATTAATAATTCTGTACAACATTTTAATTCTTATCACATTTTCATTATGCAGGCTTTGGGCATGACAAATCAAAAATTAAAAAATCTGGGTTAAAGCTATAAAGTACGATGGTCAGGGAAAAAAATGGAAACACAGACGCCTAAGATAAAAACAACGTCGGGTTTCAAAAAGGCAACAAACCGTAAAACAAAAAACAGACATCTGAAAAAGAAATCAAGACGGTTTGCTTAAAATACACCTTCGTCAAAAGCTCAAAATAAAGGTCGTTTAGTTCCATTAACCGTCATGACAGATGTTCTGCACGTTGGCTAGTCTAAAACAATTGACGTCTCCGCGCATACATACGTCAAGGCAGGTCAAACAAGCGACTTTTAAAAGGGCAACCATGTCATTATGTAATAAAAACCGACATGGTAAGTAATTACAACGTCAAGCAGGTGGATCTCTAGACGTAGTGAAGTAATTAACCACGTCCTTTATTTTAAAGAAACGGACGTTGAATCTATAATCCACGTCGGTTATGTTCCTATCCACGCCTTTAATAATATTTATAACCTCAGCCTTTGACATAAACCGACGTGGGAGTGAATTTTGTACGTCGATATTGAGTAATATTCTGTCATTTTAAATATTTTAGACATCGGTTATTTAAAACAAGTGACGAGTCTCGCAAAAGGCCTTCTTTATACGATTTAAACGACGAGTCTCGCAAAACACAGACATGGAAATGAGTTAACACGATGGTTTGTATTATAGTTCGCGACCTGGATAAATACATAAGCATCGGTGATGCCTGGTGCAAGACATGGTTATGTTATTTTACGGCGGTTAATAAAAGACAAATGACATGTAATACTCTTTAAACGTCATTTGGTTTGTGTGTACGTCGTCGTTTATGGTTCACATGTCGGTTTTTTTTATTTTTTTTTATTTTAACGTAGTAAAAATTAACCACGATGGTTTCTAGCTTATCCAAGTCTTTTTTCCTTCATTTAGAGACGTGGATAATTATCTGTACGTCGGTTCTTCTTTTGATCTTGACATGTAACAGCCTTTAGACGTCACGGTTTTCATAAAATCGTCGTCTAATGTTGTCAAAGATTTCATTTTAGGCTAATTGTATAGTAATTACACGTCGGTTAGTAATAAATATGGACGTTGAATTCCTTAACAACGTCGGTTATTAACCGTCGTTGTTGTTAGTACAAAAGATGGCGGTCGATTTCACGATGGTTGGAAAACCTTCTACCCGACGGTGGTTTCCCGTCGTCTATTTCGATTTTTGTAGTAGTGTTAGTTGTTAATAATCCATCCGTGTTAGGGACGTGAGGAAATGTTTGTTTATTTGTTATCCTAGTTTCTAGGGGAACCCCATCAGTCTAGATATTAGACGTGGGTTTGGTTTGCTGCTTAAGTTTCTTTGTAAGGCTATATAAGCCTATCTTTAGAGCTTTGATAAGTAAGACGCACTTTTCCAATTATTGTTTCAATTACTCAAGCTTTAGTTTTCAACAATTGGTATTAGAGCCCCCATTGGTGCCTGAGTAAAAAAGAAGCAGTAGCTTGCATTTTGCAGCAGCAAGATCACCATGGCGAGTGACAACACTGGTTTTGTACAACCAGCAATCCCAAGGTTAGATGGACACTATGATCACTGGAGTTTGCTTATGGAAAATTTCTTGCAGTCCAGAGAGTACTGGAGTTTGGGGGAAAATTGCATCACCGAAGCTGCTGCAGAAACTATTCTCACTAAGGCACAAAGAAAGGCATTGGCAAATCAGAAGGTCAAAGACTTGAAAGTCAAAAATTTCTTGTTTCAAGCCATTGATCATGTCACTCTAGAGACCATCCTCAAGAAGGATACAACAAAGGATATTTGGGATTCTCTGAACCAAAAGTATCAAGGGACAACTCGTGTGAAACGAGCCCAGCTACAAGCTCTCCGCAGAGAGTTTGAGATTCTTACCATGAAGGAAGGCGAGTTTGTTACAGACTATTTTGAACGAATGCTGACAATTGCAAACAAGATGCGTATGAATGGAGAACAAATGGAAGATGTAATCATTGTTGAGAAAATCCTCCGTTCAATGATCTCCAAGTTTGATTATGTTGTATGTTCAATTGAAGAATCCAAAGATGTTACTGAACTTTCCATCGATGAACTACAGAGCTCTCTACTCGTTCATGAACAACGAATGATTAGTCGGGTTGTTTAAGAGAAATTATTGAAGGTCTCACTAGGTGATGACAATAGTTGTGGAAATTCATCCACATGGAACAGCCGCGGAAGAGGCTGAGGTCATGGAAGAGGTCGCAGACGTGGGAAAGGACGCTGGCATGAAAACCAGACAATTGAACATGAAGGAACGTGGGACAAGTCAAATGTTGAATGCTACCGTTGCCACAGATATGGTCATTATTAGTATGAATGCCCATAATCTGCCCGAAAGGAAGAACAATCAAATTATGCCGAATCAGAAGAAGTACTGATGGCTTACATTGAGGAGAAGAACCCAAAACCCGATATTTGGTACCTGGATTCTGGATGTAGCAATCATATGAGTGGTAACAAACCTCTATTCTCTAATTTAAATGAAGATTTTAGAGAGCATGTGAAGCTAGGAGATAATTCAAGCATATCTGTGATGGGCAAAGGAAATATTCAAGTACATATTGATGAGAATACTGTGTATAAGATTGTCAATGTCTTCTATGTTAGAAAATGGGCACACAATCATTATTCAAGCAGGCTACTGTCAGGTTCGACACCCAGCAAGAGGCTTAGTTACTGAAGTCAAAATGACACAAAATTGTATGTTTCCATTGTATACACACAAGAGCGTTCCAAGCTGTTTCTCAACAAGAGTGCAAGACACTAATTGGTTGTGGCATTTTCGCTATGGGCATTTGAATTTCAATGGTCTAAAGACCCTTCAATAGAAGAATATGTTAAAAGGCCTTCCTCAAATTCATTGTCCATCTCAAATATGTCAAGAGTGCATAGTGGGTAAACAACATCATTATTCTTTCGCAAACACGCAAGCATGGAGAGCAGAACAAGTCCTGCAAGAGTAGAGAAGATGATAGGATACTTTATCAAAAGTCTTCGTACAGACCATGGTGGAGAATTCAATTCTAATGACTTTGCAAAGTTCTGTGAGGAAAACGGAATTCAGAGACAACTTACTGCATCATACACGCCACAACAAAATGGTGTATCAGAAAGGAAGAATCGCACTATCCTAAATATGGTGCGAAGTATGATGGCAAGGATAGCTCTCCCAAAGAATTTTTGGCCCGAAGCTACAAATTGGAGTGTACATTTATTAAATCGAAGTCCCACATTTGCAGTCAAGGATATGACTCCAGAAGAAGCACGGTCTACTCATAAACCATCAGTTGGTTATTTTAAAGTTTTTCGGTGCATAGGTTATGCACATATACCAGATGAAACAAGAACAAAGCTTGATGACAAAAGCATGAAGTGCATTTTTCTTGGAGTCAGTGAGGAGTCCAAAGCTTTCAGGCTTTACAATCCTGTGACTAAGAAGATTATTGTTAGTCGAGATGTGCAGTTTGATGAGAGCAAGACGTGGGATTGGAGTAGTACCAATCAGCCAAAATCTTTGACTTATTTTGAAGAAGACACAGAAGCAAGTGAGCAGCCCAGGGATGTTCACCTTACTGAAGAAAAAACTCCTTGTCCATTTCAAGCACAACAACCTAGTCCCTTTGTAGCACAGCCACCAAGCTCACTGCCAATCAGTTCAACCGCAACACAACCACTAAGTTCATCATCTCAACACACTGATGCTCAGCCATCTCAACGCCTCAAAAGACCAACAAGGAAGCCCACAAGATTAATGGATTATGTCAGTGGTGATGAACTATCAGATGATGAAGCCTTTCCACACCTTGCCTTGTTTGCAGATAATGATCCCATTTCCTTCTATGATGCTGTCAAAACAGACATATGGAGAAAGGCTATGGATGTTGAGATCAAATCCATTGAGAAGAATGGGATATGGGAATTAACAGACTTGCCTAAGGGTGAGAAACAGTTGGGGTCAAGTGGATATACAAAACAAAGTTAAATGAAAAAGGTGAAGTTGACAAATACAAGGCGCGTTTGGTGGCTAAGGGATATACACAAGAATATGGAATTGATTATGCTGAGGTTTTTGCACTAGTTACAAGACTAGATACCATTCGCTTGGTAGTGTCATTGGCTGCTCAGAATTCTTGGCAAATATTTCAGTTAGACGTGAAATCTGCCTTTTTGCATGGTCAGTTGAATGAACAAGTTTTTATTGATCAACCTCCAGGTTATATACAGAAGGGGAATGAATAGAAAGTATACAGATTGAAGAAAGCTCTATATGGACTGAAACAAGCACCACGAGCTTGGTACAGTCGTATAGAATCCTATTTCTCCAAGGCTGGTTTCCAGAAGTGTCCTTATGAACACACTTTGTTTATCAAAAGGGAGGTAAAATTCTGGTGGTTTTTTTATATGTGGATAATTTGATTTTCACTGGAAATAACGATGATATGTTTCTTGAGTTCAAAAAATCCATGATGAATGAATTTGATATGAGTGATTTGGGAAGAATGTGTTACTTTCTTGGTATTGAGGTCAAACAAACGTCTAATGGAGTCTTCACTGGACAAAAAAATATGCACAAGAGATCCTTGAAAGGATTCAAATGCTTGATTGCAATCCTGTTCATAATCCAATTGTCCCAGGCTTCAAACTCACAAAAGATTTTGGAGGAGAAAGAATTGACAGCACATACTACAAGCAGATTGTAGGTATTCTGATGTACTTATCAGCTACTAGGCTTGATATGATGTATGTCATTAGTCTCCTTAGTTGATTCATGGAAGCTCCAACTATACTTCACTTCCAAGCTGCAAAAAGGGTTCTTCGTTATTTGAAAGGAACTACAGATTTTGGTGTTCTTTATAAAAGAGGTAAAAGCAGGGGTCTAGTTGGCTACAATGTCAGTGATTTTGTTGGGGACTTCGATGACAGAAAAAGAACTTCAGGTCAAGTTTTCATGCTTAGTTCTGGGGCAATTTCTTGGTCTTCAAAGAAGCAGCAGGTGGTCACGTTGTCCACAACTGAAGCTGAGTTTACTGCAGCTGCTTCCTGTGCATGTCAAGCTGTGTGGTTAAGAAGATTACTTGAAGAATTGGGGTATGTTCAACAAAGTCCTACTTTGATTCATTGCGACAACATCTCTACTATCAAACTCTCAAGAAATCCAATGTTACATGGAAGAAGTACGCATATCGATATCAGGTTTCATTTTCTTCGTGATCTCACAAAAGAAGGTGTTGTTGAATTGATTCATTGCCAAAGTCAGAATCAAATTGCAGATATACTAACAAAGCCCTTGAAGCTTAAGACATTTGAGAAGCTGCGTGGTCTCCTTGGGGTTTGTTCAAGTTATGATGTAAACTGAATGTTTGTATGATATTCAGTTTAAGGGAAAGTGTTAGGATTTTTCAAGTATTTATGTTTTAGTTGAATTGGTCAAGTTAGTTGTTAATAATCCCTAGGTGTTAGGGACGTGAGGTAGTGTTTGTTTATTTGTTATCCTAGTTTCTAGGGGAATTCCATCAGTCTAGATATTAGACGTGGGCTTGGTTTGCTGCTTAAGTTCCTGCTTTCAGTTTCTTTGTAAGGCTATATAAGCCCAATTTTAGAGCTTTGATAAGTAAGACACACTTTTCCAATTATTGTTTCAATTACTCAAGCTTTAGTTTTCAACATAATTGACTCAATCTCTAGATTTTGGGGAAAGAATATCTTCCTTCCAAATAAGACGATATTCTTTGAAAAACCTTAGATGGCTAGAGACTTATAAATACATGGCTACATTCAACACACTAGGTAATCTGAAATTCAATCCCGAAACCCTACCAAAAAAAACCAAAAATCTCTCTCCTTCTCCTAGCCGACGACATCCCTAGTCGCCAGCCTCACCACTCTCATCTCTCCCACATGGCAAAGTGCCACCACAAACGGCTCCGGCCACCCGGTTCTCCCCATAGAGAAAACTCTGTAGTCTTTTTTAGCTATTGTTTCTCAAGGATTCAATCGAACTAACTTAGGCATCGGAGGGCCTTTGGCCAACACCTCCCGGGTGTGGTCTTTTACTCCAGTTTGATTTTACAGGAATCAAGGAAGATAGAGAAGGAAGCTCAAAGGGTGAAGGATGTACAAGCGAATATTCTCCCATAAGAAATTCGCACAACCATTTGGTGCTTTCATTGAGAGCACGAGTTATTGTCAACGCTTGCCCTTACTTCTATTCATGACTTAACCGAAGGCTTCCAAATAACCATGGTTGGAAGCAAGCGTACGAGAAGCAAGATCGCCATGACGACGCAATCCGCGATGGATCCAAGTCTCCACGACATCACGGCAGCTGCCGCTCTCCGCCTTCGACACCGTGACCCATAACCTTAGCAGCATCATGGCTTCTACCACAGTTGCAGTCGTCATTTTGTTGGAGAATCTTGGTTGTGGATTCTCTCCTTTGATCACGAACAGTAGGTTGAGGCGTGTAAGTCACTGTCCTTAAGAGTAGATCTGCTCCTCTGAGATAATATCTCGGTGTAGTAGGTTATGACGTCCTACCCTCCAGGATACAACAACTTTTGATCCTTGTAAACGTACACTCGCAATACTTGGATCAGATGAACACTTGAATGTTTCCCTTGGACATAAAATAAAATTAACACAATAAAATTGTATGAAAATTGTGAGGAATGGAAATAATGTGGGAGGACATAAATTGAGAGAAAAATGCTCGAATTGAGATATCTGTTAAGCCAAAATAGCCAAGGCTATATATATAGAAATTGCTGACCCCAAAGAGATGTTGGCCATTAAAGACAAAATTTTGCCGTTTGATAAATAATGGTGGCACAGTTTAGAAATTGAATATTGATATCAATAGACCAATTAAATATATATAAACACAAGCGGTTATGTAATCAATACCTTCAGCAAATCGAAGTGATTATATAAGCAAAAGCTTTCCCTGTAGGAATCAAATAAATTGAAGGCAAAGTCTACGTTAAAAACAAAGATAGCCAACATAATTTAATGCCTAGAACAAACAAACAAGTAAATGATATTTGAGTGGGTCTACAGTATTTTCCACAATTAAACCAATTAAACGTTATCAAGCAATCAGAATAAAGATTCAAATTGAAGAAAGCAATTAAATCAAATTAGCTAACGTGCAAACATTAAAGTTGATTTTGAATTTTAAAACATTTGGTATTAAAACATATTTTGAAATACTCATTAAGATGAAAAAAACCAACAATCCCCCACATATTTCAAAATATGGAAAGTCCCAAGGAAAAGTGAAATTCAATGCATTAAGACTAGTGTCTTTTGGACTATGAACCAACCTTAGGAAAGATAGTCATGATCCACAAAAATTTGGTGAAAATAAGTTTTCTATGAACCAAGATTTATGTATGTGAATCAAAGGACTAAGTCCCCACATTAAATTTCTGATTCAAGTTTGTTCGAGCGGGTTGGCGTGAATAGGCCATGCGCCCTACCTGGATATTCATGAGTGCTCTAGAGAGTTTGCACTACAATCAAGCACCCCACCCATAAGGGCTATGGTATTCATTAAGACCATAAGTTCAACCTTAAGCGTTGTAGTATTGCACTATCTACACCATAGGGAGGGACTCTCAAGAATATATATTGATAGTGCACACCCAATCACCCAGTAACTTGTTGGGATCTCCCTTCACATAGGTTAGGTTACCATCACTGTTGACTGTTGATATAGACATAAGTCCCATCCCCCTCGATGTATTACTCACTAGCTTTTGCCATAGTGATTTTGTTAGAGAATCAGCCAAGTTCATGTCTGACCTAACAAATTCTATGGATATCACCCCTGTCTCAAGCAGCTGCCTCACAATGTTATGTTTTAGGTGTATATGCCTGTTTTTCCCATTATAAGTTTTGTTCTGAGCTCAGGCTATTGCAGCCTAGCTATCACAATGCATAGACACAAAATGGAGCTGGTCTCTTCCATAAAGGGATATCTACTAAGAGGTTTCTAAGCCACTCAGCCTCTGTACCTGCATTTTCTAAGGCGATGAACTCTGATTCCATAGTAGATCGAGCTATGCACATTTGTTTAGAAGATTTACAAGACACTACACCTCCACCAATTGTAAACACATACCCACTTGTGGATTTCATCTCATCTGAATCAGATATCCAATTAGCATCACTATATCCTTCAAGTACGGCGAGAAATCCACTATATTTCAATCCAAAGTTCATTGTGCCTCTCAAATATTTCAATACTCTTGATATGGCAGTCCAATGTTCCTTATTTGGACTTTGAGTGTATCGGCTCAACCTCCCAACTACGTAAGCAATATCAGGTCGGGTACAGTTCATCAAGCACATCAAACTACCAATGATTTGAGCATATTCAGACTGCGATACACTTTCACCTTTGTTTTTCTTCAATTGGGTATTTGCATCATAAGGTGTAGAAAGAGGCTTACAATCATAGTATCCAAATTTCCTCAAAATCTTCTCAATGTAATGTTCTTAAGATAGACAAATTCCTTCAAAATATCTTGTAATTTTGATCCCAAGAATCACATCAGCTATACCCATGTCCTTCATATCAAAATTTGATGCTAAAAAAGATTTGGTCTCTATAACAATCTCAAGATTAGTTCCCATAATGAGCATATCGTCAACATATAAGCAGATAATTACACAAGAGTTACCAGTAGATTTACAATATAAACACTTATCTGCATCATTGATCAGAAACCCATTAGAAAGTAGCACTTTGTCAAACTTTTCATGCCACTGCTTGGGAGCCTGTTTCAGACCATACAATGATTTTACAAGTTTGCATACCTTGCACTCCTTACCTTCAACAACATGGCCTTCCGGTTGATCCATAAAGATCTCTTCTTCCAATTTACCATTTAAGAAAGCACTTTTTACATCCATTTGATGAATAACAAGGTTGTAGATGGACGCTAAAGCAATCAAGACTCTAATTGAGGCAATCCTTGTTACCGGAGCAAAGGTATCAAAATAATCTACGTCCTTTTGTTGCTTGTAACTGTTTCCCTCTTTTCGGCCGGGTAGGCTGATTGAAGGAATTTTTTGTTCTTCTTCTTTTAGATTGCGTAGGCGTGCCACCACCAAGCCACTGACTAGCTTGAATGGAAAAGGTTGGATTGTTGTGTTCGCGCTTCTGACTTCTAACTAGCCGATTGATCGGCCAAGCAAGGAACCTCCTCTTAGCCTAGGTTCTTTCACTTCCTCGGAGTCGAAGATGGTTAGGTTTTGTATAGGTATTTTAATATTTTTGAGATTTTTAATGATAGTGATGCAAATTAAATTAAAATATGCTATTAAACTTAAGAACAAGAATTGAAGTGCGATAAAGTAAATCAAAGCAATAGATAAACTTAAATTAAACGAAGAACGAAATAAGAACGATATAAATGATAAAGGCATAAAATAAAGCAATTTGAAATTAAATTAAGCTTAAAGAAAATTCGGTAACAATTAAAAATAAAGCGATAAAATTGAGTCTTAAGACAACGTAATGGAAAATACAAGAAATTAAACTTACACTAACGAAAGTGAAGAACTGATCTAGTCTACTTGCTTGGAAAATGAAAACCTAGTCTAGGGATAGAAAATTGAAAGACAAAAAGTAGGTTTTTGTGTATGATGTTGGGGTCCTTTGCTCTTTGTCTGATGTAGTTTATATAGGGCCATTCGCCAGCTCATGGGCTGGCCATTAAATGGCCAAAGGTCAACTTCATTCAAAATCTTTCCTTGTGTAGCTTCCTAAATTCATGGAATTGATTCGAATGAGATCATCGGATTGCAAATCTGATCAATTGATTCTCTCCTCCTTAGGGACGTTCCAGATTGACATCACTCTCTTTGATTGCATTCCTTGGATGGATCTCGCCACATGTGTGAAAACATCTGGAGGTTTTGGGCCTACTTCCTTGGGTCGGGCTTGGACGTCCAAGGACTTGGACTTAACATCTAGTGAGACGTTGTGGGTTATGGGGTCTCTAATTTTGATTGAACATAATCCGCCGATGTTGGGTGACTTGGAATTCCAATGAGTCCATCCAAGAAACTTGGCTAAGGTCTACATGACTTCTTAGTTTTCAGTATTAATATATATATATATATATATGTATATATATATATGACAAAATAATTATATGTTAAGATGCCAATATTGTCATATATAAATATATTTAGATAGAGAAAGGGAGTTCGTAGGCCACTTAGTTGGCCTTCTATTTTTATCCCCAACCTTCCAAGCCATAGGCCTTTAATTTACTATATTATCACATACATATACAAAGTACAATATGCAACACGTACATTGCTCACAGCCTTTTAATACCCATGCCAATTTGAACCAAGTTTGAGAATACCAAGGTAAACCCACATGGGTTCTCTCATGTCCAAACCATCTATTCAGCCAAGACTTCCATATTCTCCAGCCAACTCAATGACTTGGGAAGCCAAGATCTTGACTTGGTTTCAGCCACCTATTTGGCCATCCTTACAACTACCTTTTTAAAAGCCATCCTCCCAACCAAGTGAAAAACGTCAATTGGTCTATCATATATAGATATGATATTATATATATACAGCCAACTTTTTATGGGAATTGGTTTATATATATATATATATAACCAATTGTTTCAAAATGTCATTGAAACTTGCAATCTGATCAGCAACAGGTTGACTATTTGACTAGCTAACTTTTCAACTCACAAAACAAATATTAACGTGGGGCCAACTTTTCAACTCAAAAACAAATATCAACGTGGGGGTTAACTTTGGCCTTCTTGCTATCATCCAAGGGTTTGAGACCCAGTTGTTGTGCCCATGAAAGGGTTAATCAAACAGCAGATTCAACAAACCAGCGAACAGGTAATCTCGCATTTCATTAAGAACATAAACGATTTTGATAAAAAATCTCAGCTCAATAACTCACTTTCCTTTTTACTATTCTAGTTGCCATTGTTATTGAAGAAAACCTAAACTCCAGCTTATTTTTGGTGGTGAGAATTCTTCATTCTCTTAAATCCCTTGGTTGGCCCCAAGCCAAGCTTGTGGGTCTTGCCATTCTATTTATTTATTATTTGACTATTGCTATTATAAATAACAATATCTTTGTTTTGGCTAGGCCTTTGGGTTTCCACTTGACTTGGTTTGGAATTGAGACCACTTGGCTTAGCTTGAATTTGGTGACCACATCCAAACATTGCCCCCTTGATTCCTTGGCCTTCAATTGGTGAAAGGGTAAGTGAATCAAAATTCTCACGACTTTTAGTTTTCTCCGAATGTTTCAACTTCATGCTTCACTGTAGCAATTTATGGTGTTTGAGTTAAATTGATATTTAAGGAGATACCCTAATCAATTCTCGAGAGACCTTTGAACTTCATACCCGTTAGAAAACCTAGGCATTATAAATACCAATTTGGCTCCAAACATTTCTCCATACTCAAAACTCCATTGTCATTGCTCTTAGGAAACTTTCTCCCACCAAACCTAAACTTTGCTTCCAAGATTCACCACTTGATAGGCCAAAGAACCATTCAAATTACCACCAAATCCGTTATTTTGCAAGTTTTCAAGTATGTTGAACTCTTTTCCGATTGATATTGTTGTGATTTTGATGAATGGTGGCCATTGGAAGCTCATTTTTTAAACTTTTGAAAGTTTGAATGTTCTTCATGTTCTTGGCAAATTTTTGTTTTTTTGCCAATATATTTTTCCTAATTCAAACAATATTTATGTTTGTAGGATGGATCCAGAGTTTAAGTCCATCATCTCTCACTTGACCAAGTTGAAGAAGGTCATGGCTGAAAGTGAACAACAACCTGAGGAATCCTACGCCATCAAATTACAAGGTGATGTACCAAGATACGTTCTTGGCCCTTTCTACCCACTTCAACCTCCAGATGAAGTGGTGAGGATTTGGGCCGAACAAAGTGATGATCCTCTGCCTTACCATGGAGTTCGATTGGAAATCAACTTGGGAAGCCCTTCGACCTTTCAAAGGTTGGCCATGAAAAACTTATGAGGTTGACTATGTGGCTAAGAAGAAGTCCAAAGCCAAGAAACCCAACCCAGAGGCCGACGTTGATCCTAAGAAAAGTTGGTATGATTGGTACAAAGCTTTGGAACCAAAACTGAAGACTTCTTGGCAAAAAAAATGGGATCTATGATGTCTTGGCTCTTTGCACCTCCGAGGACTTTCCTTGTGATTGCTCACTCATCATTGCAGGCTTATGTTTTTGGTCATCCTCCGTTAACTGCATGAGATTACGGTTTGGGATGATGACCCCCACTCTACTTGATCTGGCCGCTATCGCCGGCCTTCGTCCACACGGTGTGATTTATTCAGCGGCCGACCATCCGGAACCTTTTTTGAAGCCGGACTATGACAAGCCCAACAAGAATTTCAACAACTGGATCAAGACCCACTTTGGCTACACTGAGTCATCCTCTAGAGCTCCGATAGGTTCAACAAATGGTGTATCTTACACAGAGCATGTAGCCTTTCTTCAAGTGTGGCTATGCAAATTCTTGACTTGCTCAAAATCCAGCCAAGTCACCAAGGAAGTCCAACCTTTGGCTGAAGCTCTTGCAGATGGCCAAGCAGTGGCCTTGGGTCCTATATTGCCTACCTTTACAGATGCCTTCATGATATTGTTTTGCCTAAACCCATGTCATGCAACCCTTCAGGCCCGATTTGGTTTTTCAACTATGGCTCCAAGTTTACTTCTCGGAATTGGGTCCAGCCAATGTCACATTACAGGGTGACTCACTTCTAGGAAAATCGATTGCTAGCCTCCCCTTGCCTAAACACCATGTCGAGGACTGCTTTTGATTTTTCTATAGATATTCACAGAGGTCACCTAGTGACTTATCCATGCGCTTAGATCATCATTACTCATATTATTTGGCCTTGGACCTTGCCAGCATCCCCACACTGGAGACCAAGGAAGAACGACGAGAACTTTAGGCAAGTATCTTAATCAGTCGAGATCTTCCTTATGGCCTTGCATTGAACAAAAGGAACCATTACCCTTGCGGCTGCAAGGTTTACTATCCTACTGTCGTTGGTCGTCAGATGGATTTTATTCAGGGTGTTCCATCTCCCATGGTTGACTCCCACAACTATTTTTCCTCATGGAGAGTATCTTTTAAGAAAGCAAGCGAGGTGAATTCCGTGGTGAACTTTAATCATGAGCTGGTCAAAGTTTTTAACTTCCAGACCCGTGACCCCGAATTTGGCTTCACCGAATCATTCAAGGCTTGGTGGGGGAAAATATCAGCCACTTGGTTTTCCCAACCTTCTGAGGTCCATATGGAGAGGATCTTCTGGGGTTGTGCTTGCTCTTCCACTTATTACAGTTTTAAGCAAGGTAAACTTTTAGTCATCGCTTTATATTTTATATGCTAGTCTTATTAGTCTTCCCACATCTTCACCTCTTATAGCCACAAAGAGGCAAGTGTTGACTCTAGTCATAGTCAGGGTGAGAAGAGGCCACTTCCCTCCACCCAAGGTAAGCCAACTTTTGTTGGACTTATGGCCATTTCCCATTTAATCTTGGATTTTTTAGAAGCTAATATTTCCGATGTTTTCTTCCAGATGTTGGGGAGGATTGTAACTCCCCCGACTACGATGTTGAGATTCCACCAGCCAATGACATCATCCTTGCTCGACCGAGAAAGATCCCAAGGAACCCATTGCCCCCAGGTATGATCCGGTTTTTTTATTTATTTATTTATAATAATAATAAGACTTTGGCCTTATAGGCTCGAGCAGGATAGTAGAGCAACCCAATCCCACTCACTTGACCATGGCCACTCACTCAACCGTTTCTTCTTCGGCCATTTCGGTAAGTTTCATTTTCACTACATTTCCCACTTTATTCCTAGTATTTTCTTAACTTGTGGTTTAAATGTAGGAATTTTGAAATCTCATATTTGAGACTGAAGTTGGTGGACAGACCGCTACTTCTGAGGCTGAAGTTGAGATAAGCTTCTTTGGCCCATCTCGATCTAATTTCCATACTTAGATTATTTATTTATTTATTTATTTATTTATTTTTATAAATTTTGTTTGGCAAATTCAGACGGAGGTTATCGGTGTCAACCCTTCCACCAATCCAGATGTCGTCATGGCCGAGCCTCAACAAGTCACCCAGCCATCAGGAAATTGCGAGGTTGATCGCGGAGTCATTGATGACCCGTCCCACATTCCAGATCATTAGGTAATCTTGGAATCTTAACTCCATCGAGGTTTTATATATGATTAACTTGCCCCCGGTCCCGTTATTAAACTTTGAACCATTTTAGGTAGTTTCTTTTAGTTTTGAGACCACCTCAGTTGACCCAACGACAGTTAGAGAGGAAGTTCAAATTTTTTCCATATCACTCCTCAGATCCCCAAGACCCAACCGCCATTCCACAGATGTTTGAACTCTTCAGGTAATCCTACACAGTTCATGATTTTTACATATTCCAAAGCTTTTCAAAAATTTACATTTCCTCACTTTGGTGAATGTTGTGGATCATCAGACCATTTCGGCCAATCAGATGGCCAATGCTAGTGGTATACTTCCGGCCATCCCAGTCACACTAAGCGATGAGCAGGCATCATAGATCCCTCAATCGTCACCAGATGTGTCCATACCTATTCTGACAGATCAGCAACCTGAGGTATGTGTTGACATCTTGCATTTCAATGTTTAAATATTATCCCAACTTATTTGATCTCAAGCTAGGTTGGAGAACCTATTATGCCTGATCTCTCTTCCGTTCAGGCATGTATAGCTGGAGCTTTAGTTGAGAGTGGCAGTGAGCAACCATTATCGACAGACCAAGATGACCTTATTCAGTCACTTCTGGACCATGTAAGCATCACTTATCAATCTATTTGATTCATTTTTCCATAATTTGGAACTTCTGATATTCATACAATCTAATTGGCAAGCCCCTGGCGACATCTTTGCTTATCTCGATCAGAGGGATGCTTCTGCCACTACTGCGGAGGCTTCCACTCGTCATGCCACTTCTTCCACTGTGGTCGAAGTGCTTCCAGATCCTGCAGTTGAGGTCCTACTTCGGTCCTACAAAGATCGAGATTGCATATCCTTGGCCGACCAGGATGAGAGAGACAAGGTCAAAGCCGTTATTGAGGCATTGGTGAACTTCGGCTATTTTCCTGATCAGACTACAATACGTACGATCATGCATCTCTTCAAAGAGGTGGCAAGATTGATTCCCTAGCATCCTTCCCTTCGAGATGAGCTAAGGGTAGGTGAAGCCTTGGAGCAGCAGATTGCTTTGACGAGTGCCATTATTAGGCAAAAGGTCAAGCTTGGCCATAAGAAGTGGCATGAGGTTAAGAGTATTGATGAGTAGATCAGGCAACTTTAGGAAAGGAAGGCTGCCATTCTCGCCGAGGTCTCTAGGGATATTCGAAGTTATGGACCTCTTGAGGCTCAGCTTCACCAGGACTCAGTTGTAGTTAAGTCATTTGAGGCGAGGAAGCTACCCATCACATCTGCCGTATCTGCTGGAGAGAGCGCATGTGAGAGCTTCAGGACTGCTCTTCGTAGCTTGTTTCCTGATGTTTAGATATGTATTCGGCCATTAGTTGGCCTCTTTTTTTTTGGTATCCAGCTAGACTTACCTTTTGTTGTCGTCATATATGATAGAGCTAGCTTTTGTTTAGTCCGTTGGATATTTTGGCCATTACTTGGCCTATTTTGTAGAGAACTTATCTGACATATCTATATATACGATGCTGCTCTGGTTATTCTTCTTTTTTTTTACTTTACTTCAAACATCTTATTCGTGTAAAAACCTAACCCTACCAAACTCAAATGTTCTGGTAGATTACTTCTCCACCATCTCCCAAGCCGTAGGGTAATATTTCTTTAGAAATCGGTCATTGATTGGTGCATCATGGACTCACTTTCGGTCACTCAACTTATAGGCTCCTTTTCGTAAAATTTGGTGGATGAGGAATGGGCCTTCCCAAGTCGGAGACCACTTGCCAAACTTAGGATCCTTAGATCCAATCGGAAGGATGGTCTTCCACACCAAATCCCCAACTCTGAAACTTTTGGCCTTAGTTCTTTTGGCGTATGCTCGGGCCATCGTTTCCTTTTGTGCCTTGAGCTTGTCCAAGGCATCCAACCTCACTTCGTCAAGATCATCCAACTCTTGCACCATGGCTTGGTTGTACTCATCCTTACTCCATTTGCCATGACGGGCCACCCTCAATGATCTCACGGATATCTCGAGGGGAAGAACAGCATCATGACCATATGTGAGTGCGAATGGTGTCATTCCGGTACCAGACCTTCGTGAGGTCCTATATGCCCATAGAGTATTAGAAAGGAGGGAATGCCATTCTTTGGGATTATTCTCAATCATTTTTCCCAAAATTCCCTTTATAACTTTATTGCTGGCCTCAGCTTGGCCATTCGATTGAGGATTGTATGGAGTGGATTGAACCATTCTAACTCCCCAATTTCTTGCGGCTGCTTGGACAGCCTCCCCCATAAAATTTGTTCCTCAATCAATCATGATGGATTCGGGTAGGCCAAATCGGTGGATGATAGTCTTCTCGATGAATTCTAACACCTCGGCTTGAGTTACTTTCTTTAGCGGGACGGCCTCCACCCACTTCGTGAAGAAGTCGGTGGCCATCAAGATGTACTTGTGGCCTTTGGACGACTCTGGGTGAATTTGACCGATCACATCCATTGCCCAACCTTTGAAAGGTCACACCTTTACAATGGGATTCATAGGTTCAGCCGGAACATGTTGAACCAGACCATGCTTTTGACAATCTTGGCACCCCTTGGCATATTCGATAAAATCTTTGAGAATAGTTGGCCAATAATAGCCATGTCTCCTCAAAAGCCATCTCATCTTGATGACGGCTTGATGAGCTCCTCATATGCTTTCATGGACTTCAGTCATGGCTAGAAGTTGTTCTTTCTTGGCCAAACACTTCATGAGTAAGTCGTTAGAGCATATGCGGAAGAGTATCTCATCCCTTATCACGTAATATCGAGCCCTCTGCCGAACTTGTTGGCTATGTGGCCTATTTGGGGCTTTCATATATGATACGATTTCATGCCTCCAATCATCCGACGTTACAGTTAGCACCATGACTTCTGGTGAAATCCCTCTTTCAAAAACGAAAGAAAGAGATCGTTTCTCTACCTTGAAAAGTTCTTCATATAGCCCTTCGGAGATATGAACTCCTAAGGCTAGTTGGGCCATGACGTTGGCCTGAGAATTATGTTCCCTTGGTAGGTGAGTAAGTATCACTTCATCCAAATCCTCGATCATTTGGCTGGCCAAAGCATGGTAGTCGAGAAAGGCTTGGCTGGTCACCTTGTAATCCCCAGATAGTTGTTTCAAAACCAACATTGAATCCCCAAAAATCACGACATTGTTTATTCCGAGTTCTCTCACGATCTCCAACCTGATGATCAAAGCCTCATACTCAGCCTGATTGTTGGAACAATCAAAGTCCAACTGGAATGAATAGCGAGTTTGGAAACCTTAGGGTGATTCTATGATGATGCCAGCTCCACCCATGTTTGAAGTTTGTGATCCGTTGAAATAGAGGCGCCACGGAAATAGACTCAACGTGTTGATCGAAAAATAGTCCATGTCTTCTATTTCGATGCAAGGGTGAGCGGCCATGAAATCAGCCAAAGCTTGCCCCTTGACGGCCAATTGTGGCACGTAATGAAAGGTAAACTCAGCCAAGGCCATCGTCCATTTTCCTATTTGACCTCTAATGATTGGCTGAGTAAGCATGTATTTTGTTAGATCAATCTTGGCAATTGTATGAACCGTGGAAGGCAACATGTAGTGCCTTAATTTGGTCGCGGTGAAATATAAAGCCAAGCAAAGTTTTTCAATCAGTGAATATTTCCTTTCAATGGCCATTAGAATCCGGCTAAGGTAATACACCGCTTGCTCCTTCTTGTCATCGTTGTCTTGAGCCAAAAGGCTTCCGATGGAATTTTTTGAGGCCGAGATATAAAGCTTCAAAGGTCATCCTAGTTTTGTTGGGATGAGCACAGGTGGTTTTGTCAGATATTCCTTAGTAGAATCGAAAGCCTTTTGGTGGACTTTATCCCATCTAAATTTCTCTTCATCTTTGAGTTTTAGCAAAGATGAGAAAGGTTCAACCTTCCCAGCTGAATTGGCTATAAACCTCCTAAGGAAATTTATTTGGCCTAGTAAGCTTTGCAACCCTTTCTTATTTTTCGAGGGTGGTGCATCAATGATGGCCTTAGCTTTGTTCTTGTCTATTCGATCCCCTTTGGTGCACCAAGAATCCTAGGAAGTTTCCAGCTGAAACCCCGAAGGCACACTTCTTTGGATTCATCTTCAATTGATGTTTTCGTATTCTCTCGAAAGTCGACCGAAGATCAGTTAAGTGACCTGGCCTTGACTCCGACTTCTGATATAACCATTATTTTGTACATTTTTATTATCTTTCTCTTAGATTCTTGCTATGTTCTTGAGTGATTTTAGTCCATTTTTACTAATTTTTGTGTTTTACTAGGTTTGAATAGTAAAGATGGAAAAGCAAGCAAAAGGAGCAATCAAAAGAACTTAGATACATGAATTATCATCTAAAGAATCAAAAGAATCTTTTGAATGCATTAAAATCTAACTTGGATTGCTTGTGGTTGATTCCGAAACCCTAGACCTTCATCATTGTTTTTCAACCTTAAAATTTAACCTTTTTATTCTCAATTGCTTTTATTAATTTCATTGTTTGTTTCATAAACTTTCACAACAACAATCTCTACAAATTTACTTACGTATCAGTTAGATTTAATTTAGGTATTTGAATATTAGATTAATTTGGAATCCTTGTGGGAACGATACATGGACTTGTCAAACACTATACTACATTAATCTTGTGCACTTGCAAGGACAGACCAACTTCACAACTACATCATCGATGTAAACTTCCAAGTTTCGACCGATCATGTCATGGAAGATAGCATTCATCGCTCGTTGATATGTGGCTCCAGCATTCTTGAGGCCGAATGGCATCACCACATACTCAAAGGTTCCAATAGAACCGGGACATCTAAAGGCTGTCTTGTGGACATCCTCCTCGGCTATGAAAATTTGATTATAGCCTGAGTGCCCATCCATGAAGAATAAGATCTCATGCTTGGCTGCCCCATCAACTATGAGGTCAACCATAGGCATAGGGTATTCATCTTTAGGAGTTGCAAGATTGAGATTACGAAAATCAACACAAATTCTTATTGCTCCCGTCTTTTTCTTTACAAGTACAATATTTGAAAGCCATTCTACATACCTAGCTGGCCTAATAAATTTGGCTTTAACAAGCCTTACAATTTCTTCCTTAACATGTAATTCTACTTCGGTCGACATTCAATGAGGTGGCTGCTTGAAGGGCTTGAAATCCTCCGTTGTTGGTAAGCGATGCTCGACCAAGTCATGACTCAATCCAGGCATCTCTGTGTAATCCCAAGCAAAGCAATCCTTGAACTCGCTCAAAAGCTCTTCCATCTTGGTCCTAAGCTCCTGCTCCATTAGGCCACTAATGTAGATCGGCCGATGGTTGTCTTTCGTTCCTAGGTTGATCTCCAATAGCGGATCTTGGACTTTCACCTTTGAATCATCCATCTCAGTTGGTGCCAACTCGACCTCCTCGAGTTCAAGTGCATCATCTTCAGGACCTTCGTAGAGGAATTCCACCAAATGAGCAGTGGACCCATGTTCGGCCACTCTCTCGGCCCAAAAACCATATAGCCGTCTCAAAGTGTCTTCCACTACAGCCCTCTTCTCTTCCTTAATGGTTGTATTACTCATTGAGAGAGAAGAAATCAGCCATCGTGTGGTGCTCCCCATCTGCTTGGGCATCGTGTGGCCCCAAGTCTATCAATTTTTGGGTCGAGACTCTCATAGGTCGGCCGTTCTTATCTGACCCAGTGAAATAAAGAGGACTAAGATCATCCTCATAGAATCTGGCCTCTACCGCATTGGCTGAAGCCATGAAAAGCCGTGAGTCGGCCTGAACTAGTTCCACACTCCCATCCTTGTGCCAAAATTGTAGAGTCTGATGAAGCGAGGAAGGGACACACATACTTTCGTGGATCCAATCTCGGCCCAACAACGCACTAAAACGAGCCGTTGTTTCTACCACGAAGAAGGTTGTCACCCTGACCTTTCCTCCTACTCTAACTTGGAGTGGGATGATCCCCTTCGATCTTGTGGTATCTCCCACAAAGCCACTGACCGTTGTCTCGGTCAGGATTAAATCGTCTGAACTCTTCTTCAATTTCTTCATCACTGAGGCTGGGAGGATGTTCACCGTGGCTCCTATGTCGACTAGAACTTTGCTCACTGGAATCCCATCAAAATGAGCACTCACGTATAGAGGTTTAAGATGAGAAGCCATCTTCTTAGTGGGCATTTCGTAGCACACCTTCTTCGGCATTTTCTTCTCTAAATTTGGCACCACGATTTGAGGCTGAGCCATCTCTACGTTCAGGATTTCCCAAATCACTTCGATTTCCTTTGGTTCTCCCATCTGAACCATGGATCCGATTTCATCGAACACATCCCCATCCATGGAATTTGGTTGACCTTATTGAGCTTCGAAAAATAACGGAAGTGTGATGACCATGGCCTCAACTTCATCGAAGTCCCCAAACTTCACCTTGGCCTTGCCCACTTTTAGTTCATTTTCAAACTTGGCCATCTCTTCCGTGTGTTCTTTAGCTAGTTGCTCCATAACTTCTTCTGTAAGTTCTTCGAAATACTCATCATCACTGTACTCTTCATCTTCCCCATAAAGTTCTTCATCATCAGCCAAAGTGCCTTTTGGATTTTCTGAAGCTTCTGTGGCCTTAATATCGGCCATAGCCTTAGCCTTTTCTTCCGTCTCAGGTGTTTGAACATCGACCATAACTTGGTCTTCTTCTGGCTTTGGCTTGTCTTCTCTCGTTTGGGGTTTACCCCTAACATTCCCGACCATTTCATGGTCATTCTCTTTTTTCTCATCGACCTTAGATGTTGATACCACCTTGGTCGCTACTTGATTCTTGAGGACTAGAGGCTTGGCCTTCAACTGAACCTTCCTAGATTTCTCAACCTTTGATGGTCCGTCATCCAACCCCTTCGTTGGCCCACTGGATTTGGCCTTGGAGTTGTTTGCCTCAAACGCTCCACTCAAATGAGCCTCCAACTCCAAGATTGGCTCATCTAAGGTTGTCACCACAATTTGGTGACAAGCTCATATTTATATATATTTTACATCAAATTCACTTGTATTTTCTTAGTTAGTTCCTTATATTTTTGAGCTATTTACTTTGTTTTTGTGTTTTGTAGGATCTATCAAGCAAAGAAAAGAAAAGTAGCTCAAGTGGGATTTTAAGTCACAAATTCGTCAAAACTGCCTGTTTAGATGAGCTGACTTTGGAAGCAAGTTGCGAACAGCTCAGAATGAATTAGAGAACGTGCCATATATTCTTGGAAAGCTAAAGATGTCTATTCTATGGAGCATTTCGTGGATTATTCATATCATTTTTCTAGAAGCAGTAATGGCCGTTTTAACACTGAAAGGTTCACAAGATGCTGAGTAGTTTGTAACTGCAATGAAAGCAATAAACCCAATAAACCTAACAGCCAAAACAGATGCAACCAAGAACAAGCCAGTGGAAACCTATTCAAATATCTGAGGAAATGGAATTAAAGATGGGGATTAGGTGGGAGTATTGGCTTAAAGGCCACCCAAAGAGTTACAATTGTTTTACCATTTTCTCTCACTTATTGTCATCAATAAATAGCTATTAGTGGGGAAGTTTAGGGGGAGAGCAATCTTTGGAGAAAGAAACAAAGAGGCATGGCAGGAACGTTGGAGGAAGGAGGAAATCTTGGCATTCTCTTCTTTCGGTTTTACCTTCCCAAACTCATGTCTTTCTTTTGGTTTAATTTAAGAATAATGTGTAACTAAATTTTTAGTAGTTAGGGGCTGTTTTGAAGCCCCATATATGATTGCAAATGTGTTATGACATTTCGTTTCAATTTCTTTCATGAAAGGATGAAAATTGCTTCACTACTTGTCTCGTTGATGAATTCTTTATGTGTTTTCTACGGATGCATACTTAGTAAGCATATTTAGGATTCTAATGCTATGAATATGTGTATGCCTGCCCTTGTTGAATGAGGACCTACATATGTTCTAGAGTAGTACTTGTTAGTTGCGATTAACATGTGAATCAATTTCTAGGATAAGTAAGACAACGCCAGTACTTACGATGCCTTGTGATGACTCAAACTCTTTTCGTTCTTAATGATTTCTACTTGTTAAATCTTTGAACACGCCATTCTAGATTGCATGCTAGGGATTAAGTTAAGTTGAAAACGTCATTCTCTTAACATACTACATAAGAAAGAGTAATAGGTTGAGTTCTAACATTGAGCCAACTTGAGCATCTTCATCCGGAAATAAAAGGAATCTGATTGAAACATAACATGTTTGCATGACTATTTGGTGGTGGATAGCACTTCCCCTAACTCATTTTCTTAATTGTGAAATATAATCTGTTCTTATAATTCAAAATCCGTTTCTGTCCTGTTGCTGTCCGATTTAATTTATATAGCAAATCAACTCTAAAAATCCCAAAAATTTGTGTGAGTGTAGCTCTGCGTGTCTAGTATCTGTGCATAAAATTTCGTAGACTTTAGATAAGTGTAAGTAGGGATAATAATTATTTATTTTTCGGTGGCTGGTCAGTAGGGACAGCAGCCCAGTTTTCGTGACATTTCAAGTGGTTAGATAAGACAATCTTCTGCGGGAAAGACCCTTATTTTCATATGCTACAATTGACAAATCTTAGTGTTAATAAGGAAAATCAATAGAATATTTGTGTGCTACTTTGTGGTGTGCTACTTTGATGATTAGGACAAGATGCAGCTAAAGGATGGACGAACGCACCCACAGGCAGTTCAAGAGGTCGCATACAGGTCGAGTAGGAGCAAACAGACTAGGGATGGCAACGGGCCGGTTATGGGCCGGGTATGGCAATACCATCCCTGCCCCCGCTCCCCATCCCTGTCCCCATCCCCACCCCAATCCCCAGTTTAGGCTTTTTGGGGAATCCCCATCCCCATCCCCGTCGGGGAAGTGCCTCCCATACCCGCCCCAATCCCTGGTTTTTAATAAGATATCTCTTGTTAAAATAATTTTCTAAAGCACAATCACATCATTGTGAAATTTTATAAACAGCCACCACAAGATATTTTTTGTTAAAATAATTACTCAACAAGGCAAAGAAGGATGACACAAAACTTTAAATAATTTCTTAATCCAAATCTTTAGAAACTTTTTCAGTAAGCACAATAAATTTATCTAGTCTTAAATTAGAAAACCAATCCTAAAGAAATATTAACAATATTCTGTCATCAAATAGAACTTCACCATTTCAATGAACTCTCCTATGCTTCATCATTCGTAGCTTTAATAAAAAAAAACAAAGAGATGTTCTTTGTTTCAATGGTAGACTCCTACAAAAAAATAATGATAATAATTAATAAGATAAAGACATTACAATTATTTAAAAGAAAATGAGAAACTGGCAAATATAAGAAAAATCCATTAAAAAAATAAAGAGAGCTATTAAATATAAGAATGTTGCCTCCTCCTCATTATTATCAACTTCTTCATCTTGAACGGTGACTCTTCTAGCCTCGCTCTCATTAGAGCTTGAAGCTAAAATAAATAAATAAATAATCAGAAAACAGTAATAAAATGTTTTACTAAATATGAAAAATGTAACCACAAAAAAAAATTTAATACCTCTTATCTCACTCCATAACCAATCACGAGCACACATCAATACCTCAACTGTTTTTTAATGAAGCCGGCTACGATGAGGGCTTATAATCCTTCCACTGGTACAAAAGCGAGACTCTGAAGCAACTGTGGATACAGGAATGACCAAAATATCTCTAGCAATATCATGCAAAGTAGGATATTTGATTCCATTTGATTTCCGCTAACATAATATATCAAAATCATCATCATCATTCCTACGTAAAAGAGACTCTTCTAGATAATGATCCAACTTAAATTTAACATGTCCATGGGTAGTGGAGTGAGAAACAAACAATCCAATTGCTTTACCAAATCAAGTTTAGGCATAGATGGGCTTGATGAAGAAGTAGGAATCAAAGATTCAGATTGCACTTGTTGACTTTGTTGATATCTTGACTGATACTCCTTGACCAAGTCATAGAGAATATCTTTATATTTCTTAATCTCTTGAGCTGCATTGTTTGGATATATTAGAGGGCATTAAAATTCAATTTGTTTCATCTTATACCTTGGATCCAAAATACTTGCAACTCCCATCAAACCAAGCATTGTATCCCAATACTTCTCAAACTTTGTTTGCATATGTAATGCCATTGCTTGCACCTCTTCTTGTTCAGAACTAAGCCAATCATACATTGCTAATCTAATAGCACAAATATTCTTAAAGTAAAGATTGGCAGTAGGATACTTGGTCCCTGAAAAAAGAACAGTCACATCATAAAACATGTTCAACTTATCAACAAGCTCCTTTGTCTTTGCCCAATCACTTTCACTAGACAGTTCTTTGTACAATGGCTCACGGTGCTTCAAACGAGGCAAAACATCTTTTTATATCATTGCAGTCTTAAGCATGGAATATTTAGAGTTCCATCTAGTCTTACAATCAAGTTCTGACATTTTAGAGGTTAGAACTCTCAACTGCCTGGCCGCTTCAAGAAATTTCTCCTCTCTTTTTTGGGTTCCTAGCCAAAATGCAACACTGTACCTAATTTTCTCAATACTCCTTTTAATCACTTCTAAGCCATCTCTCACTACCAAATTCAAAATATGAACACAACACTGCATGTGGAATAAACGTCCATCTAACATAAGTGAATTGGAGCAAATCTTATCTAACACTATCGCAATCATGGAATCATTTGTAAAACAATTATCTACAGTTAAGATAGACAACTTATGGTCAAGATGTTCCTAAGCAGGAGATCTACCTTTCCTTTTATTCACAATAGCTTGAGTTGAACTTGTGACTTCCGTGTTGTTATTTTCAGTTGCTGTAGGATTGCTATCATTTTCATTTGGTGTAGGGTTGTTATCCTCCTCAATTTGGGTTTCAGGAACTTCAGTCTCTTCATTGTCATAACCCACCTAGGAAAAAAAAATTTATGAAGACTGATACATCAATTGGAAGGTACAATATTAAACAACAAGAAAAGAATGAGTCATGACAAAAAAATATTCCCAGCAAGGTTGCCTCTTGGCATGGTATTGAAGGGCACTCCATACAATGGTTTTGCATGGTTTCCATAGATCGAAAAGGTACAGCTTTTATTGAACTAATCATTGTTAGATTTCCTTTTGTTATATCATATTGAAAAAAAATATGAACATGTTGAACTAATTCTTTTTCTTTCTATTGAACTAATTCTTTTCTTTTTATTCTCTCAAAAGGGAAAGAATAAAGCATGCATATCAAAAAAGGCACAGCTTTTATCAGAACAAAGCATGCATATCAGACAAAGTAAACAATATTAAATTATCAAAGAGAGATAACCTTGCTGACAGCAAACTTGATGTGCAGTTGAAACTTGAAGTGCAATCGCTTGCTCAAAGAATTCGAGAAGATAGCAGTCCGTGTAGGAGGAAGGAATAAGGAGCGACAAACAGCGACTCTCTAAGGTAACTTTATTTATTATATTATATTATATTAATTATAAATAAATATATTTACTTAATCGGGCTGAGTTCAGGGATGGGGATAACAATCCCATACCCGGTCCATCCTTGGTCGGGGATTTTGCAAATTCTAGGATCCCCGTACCCGGCCCGGATTTCTCCCCGAAAACTCCCCCCGTTAGGGCCGGGGACCCGACGGGTATTATTACCATCCCTAAAACAGACAATGAGAAAGGTAGGAGCATGTTCAGCACATTGGCATATCGCATGCATCCTCGACCCACTCTCAGAGCAGATTGAGTCTCCGATCGAGGCTAAGTGCGAGGGTCAATGTGCTCGAGAGGTTAGGCTCACGATCCAATGTTCAAACCCCCCTGGGCCCGTACAAAATAGTTCACTCAAGACTAGGCCCTCAAGGAGATCAGCCTCACAATCATCCCCATGAAATACGAGAGGAAAGACGCCCACCTACTCTGTCCCAAGGGGCCAATTCACGATGACAAATTGCGGAGGCTCCCTCTCAAGCTCAATCCACCAACATGTTGCGCAAGCAGGACAAATCAAAGAAATCTGCTCCTAGGAGACAACGAAGAGGTAAACCAATGGCGCCTGAATCATGGAGGACACCGACGTGAACCGTAGGCCATGCGGGCACAATATGTCGAGAAGCTTGTCAATGACTGGATTTGAGACTTGAACAGGAGAGGTGAACCAAGTAAACTCCTCATCATTCACCACCGAAATCGAGTAAGCGGCTCCACCAAAGCAATTCTCAACGTCTTCTTTCGCACACTTCAAATGGGATTCCAATCTCGAGAGCCACCTGAAGTACTTCAAAAGTTTTATGATTCTCTACATGGCCGATATGCGCTAATGTGCAAAGTGTTTGTCATGACCTTACGAGGGGCAGCCAAGGATTGGTTCTATACCCTGCCATCCAGATCGATCAACAACCTCAAGGAACTAGCGCTTTTCTTCACCAAGAAGTACACTACTTATCGGACGATTAAAAAGAACCGTGACCACTTGTTCCACCTGAATAAAAAGCATGATGAGTCCCTTCGGGACTGCAGCAACATATTCAAATCAGAAAAGGCAAACATCGTAGGTTACGATGACCGAATCACATCCTCTGCTTTCAAGAAGGACTTGCCAACTAAGCACGACTTACACCGCGAACTTACTATCGCTCCCAGCCAGATTCTGGCAGAGGCCTTCGGGCCCGCGAAACACTACGAGCTCTGGGACGACAATCGAATTGCCATGAAAAAGTCTACCAGGCAAGCCAACCAACCAGCCAAGGAATGCCCAAATGACAACTTTCCCCTACCAAGAATTGATCAGCTCGTGAATTCAACTTCCGGCAATCAACTACTAAACTTCATGGACCCTTACTCCGGTTACAATCAAATCATGATACAAGGACTTCGTTCATAATTGAAAGAGGCACATACTACTACAAAGTCATGCCTTTTAGGCTGAAGAATGTCGGAGCAACATACTAGAGGCTTTTGAACAAGATTTTCAAGGAGCAAATTGGCAAGACTATGGAGATCTACATAGACGATATGCTACTCAAAGCTCCTCGACAAGCAGACCACATCAAGAATCTTACCGAAGCATTCAGCCTGCTCCAAAAGTACCAGATGAAGTTGAACCTGAGCAAGTGCACATTTGTGGTCTCATTCGGCCGATTTTGGGATACTTAATTACCCAAAGAGGCATCGAAGCAGATCCAAATCAAATCAAGGTCATTCTCAACATGAAGTCACTTGCCACAATGAAGGAGATACAAAGTTTAACGGGCAGAGCAGCAACTCTCGATTGATTCCTGTCAAGATCTACCGACAAGTGTAGGTTGTTCTTCAAAGCCTTGAAGAAAGGACAAAGAGACAAACAGGATGAGGACTACGAGGTAGCTTTCGAAAACTTGAAGACCTACCTCACTTGACCTCCTTTACTCTCAAAACCAATACCAAGCGAAGATTTATTCATCTACGTGGTGGTGTCCAACTCAACAGTCAGCTCAGCTCTCATCCAAGAAGAGCTGGGTGCACAACGTCTGGTATTCTACTCATCAAAAGCCCTCATTGATGTAGAGATTTGCTATCTGAAAATGGAGAGGCTTATTTTGTCACTTGTACTTTTCACAAGAAAGCTAAGACCCTACTACCAAGCTCACCGGATAATCGTCATGACATAATTTCCTTTGAGGTCTATTCTTCATAGCCCTGACGCCTCTGAGCAACTCATGAAATGGGTTATCAAACTCAATCAGTACGACCTCCTTTACCAGGAGAAAACTAGTATAAAAGCTCAGGCTTTAGCAGATTTTGTTATAGAGTTTACTCCAACAGTCGAAGAAGAGAAATTGGTAATAAAAAATAAGAAAAATTCTATAGCAGAAGATACCTCTTCTACCCATTGAGACCTGCCCAAAGACATGTGGCAATTACACGTAGACGGGGCGTCAAATCACAAGGGAGCTAGAGCAGGCGTCATTATAATCACCCAAGACAAAACTTTGTTGGAGCAAGCCATCACACTGGGCTTTCCAACCTCAAACAACAAAGCACAATACAAGGCCCTGCACTCTGGCCTGCTCGTGACAAAAGAGTTGTCGATCAGAAGGTTAGCCATCTACTCAGATTCTCAACTGATCACAAATCGAGGTTTATGTGAATACATAGCAAAACACTCGAGAATGATCCAATACCTCAATAAAGTCCAAGAGCTCTTGAAGGCATTCCCTACCTTCATTATCCAACAAAATTCCCCGAGTAGAAAACACACATGCAGATGTGCTGGCAAGTCTTGGATCCGGCGCTGGATACTCAATTTTGGCGTTCAATTCCGAACTTGATGTAGATCGATGAGGATCCCAGCTAGCAAGACCCCATCATCAACTACATGGTAAACGAAAATTTGCTAAGGAAAAATTCTGAAGCCAGAAAAATCAAGCAGAAAGCTGCCAGATACTAGATGAAGGACAACAAGCTTGTTTGAAGGTTATACTCCGGCCCTCATCTTACTTACATTAAGTATCCACAAACTCTTGAAGTGCTCTGCAAAATCCACGAAGGTGAGTGTGGCAACCATTCTTGGGGGAGATCACTCGCTTAAAATGCTCTAAGCATAAGCTATTTCTGGCCTACCATGCTACACGACTCCATGGAGTATGTAAAAAAGATGTGATCGAAGCTAGTGATACAAGCCGATACCTAGTCTACCTACCAAAGTGTAGCATCCACAGAATAGCCCGTGCCCATTCATGCTGTAGGCCATTGACTTAGTGGGACTCATGATACCGGCACCTGCCAAGAAAGACATGATGATGGTCGCCACATACTACTTTACTAAACGGATCGAGGCAAAAGCTCTATCTTCTACTAAAGAAACTGACGTGGAGTGATTTGTGTGGAAAAACATTATCTGCCGTTTCGGCTGCCCAAATCATTGGTCACTGACAACGGGTCATAGTTCATTGACAAGCAGATCACCATATTCTTTACAAAGTACAACATCAAGCAACACATGTCAACTCCTAGATATCCGAAGGGCAATGGCTAAGCAAAGGCATCTAACAATATCATGCGGGATTGCCAGAAGAATAGACTGGAAGGTGCCGAAGGAAAATAGGTCGATGAACCACCAAAAGAAGATCAACTAGCGAAACCTCATTTTCCCTTGCCTATGGGACTAAAGCAATCACTCCACCTCATATTACTGTTCCATCCATGACCATTAAGGTGGGTAGCCATCCATCAACTAGCGAAACCTCATATTACTGCTCATCAGATGCGGCCATTTGCTCATCAACCTTAGCTACCTGCTCAGCCAAGTTTGCCGCCACTTCATTAGTTGCGCCATCCTTGGCACCGTCCTCCTCAGTTGCAACAACCACCTGCTCTTCGACTATCCCCATGTCTGTAACATAGATATAAGCAAAAGGCATGTCAAAGCAGAGCATGTCAACATCCTCATTTGCAATATGATGACAAGGAGCAGCTCCACTTTTGCAATTCAAGTAGCCCAATTGTATGCGTCAATGATAGCCTCATACTTGGATTGTTCAGCAGCCTTGTGGTAGGAGTTAAACTTGGCCAGAAGTTTATCATAACTATAAGCCATGTCAGCATTCTTGCACTCAAAACGGAAGTAGGCCTCTTTTCAACTATGCAGGGCAGCAGTAGAATAGTTGAGTTCACTATCCATTTTAGCAAGGGAACTCTTTAGCTCAGATATAATCTCCTTCAGTTAAGACATCCTCTTTTCATAACGAATCAACTCGGCTGAGAGCTTGCTAGTCAGATCAACATTCTTCTTGTCTAACTTGCTGAGCTGAGCAGAAGAAAGGGCAATAGTAGACGAGTTCT
The DNA here is from genome assembly GCA_903112645.1 of Prunus armeniaca. NCBI lineage: Eukaryota > Viridiplantae > Streptophyta > Magnoliopsida > Rosales > Rosaceae > Prunus > Prunus armeniaca. The sequence goes on from CAEKDK010000001.1 coordinate 14,443,699, forward strand.
AGATAGCTTCTATATAAATAAATAAAATTCCACATTTTTTAAGCAAATGAGAAGTCATTTCTTTTTGCTTCTCCAAGGAAAGACTTGAGAAGGTGTCAAGATCGCCAACATGATGTATATGATCAACCAGCTTGATGCAAGCAGACAGGCTTGACAGAAAATTCGTCTTGAGTAAATCAGACACACATGCATCCCCTACAGAGTTGGACTTGTCAACCTCTGAACCAGTTGTTTGCATTTCCCAAGAACCCTTCATTAGAGTAGACAACTCCCTCAGCTTCTTAGCTGCCACCATCCTCATCTCCAAAGGAGTCAGCGGTGCTGAATCAACTCCATGTTTGACTGCTCGTGCCTCAACAGATGAATCACGATGGCTAGGTGGAGAAACAACCCTCCCAATTGAATCCTCATCCTTTGATTGGTGTAGATGATTCGAACTTCAGGGAGGAACATCAGCTGCTCTTTGCTTCTCGGCAGGTGAACATCATGAATGAACTTCCTTGTAGGGCAAATTGCAGTTTTTAAGCTAGTCAGTGGGATACTTAAGCAGAATGTCCTGAACATTCTGCATACAGCTAACCTTCTTGATATCCACACCGATGAGATGCTTGACCTTGGCAAACGACGAAGGAGCAGCTCCTACTTGAGTATTACTACTAGACGAGACATCTTTTGAAGAAGACTTAATCATAGCATAAGGGAGTTTTTGCTTCTTCCTTAGTAGAGAAACATCCCGCAAAGTTGCAGCTTCATCCTTGGAAGACTTAGCGTCTGCCTCCCTCTTTGAGAGGGGTTCAGTCGTGGACTCCTTTTATTCGGCGGGTAGATCATCCATGTTAATACTGCTTCCATCTCTTAACTTCTTTGGCAGGAGGCAGACTGCCGAGTTTCTCCTGATACTAACTCAACAGCCAACGTCATTCACGAAACCTCGCAGAGATGTTCAGAGCCCGGCGAACCTTAACCATGTCCGGCCCAAAATCCAGTCTTTCACATATGTCAATCTATACAAGAAGGAGACAGAATTTAGTTATTCACGCATCAAAGAATTCAGACAAAAAAGAAGCATATCAAACTAGCAATATGACACATTGTCGTAGTAAATGATGGAATAAGTGGACCATCATCGACCACCGCCCGCTGACTTCCAGCACATCGGCATGCCATACTTGATCACCTTGGCTAAAATTGTCAAACAACTTGGCTTTGCACGCACGAACTTTAGCATACTTCTCGTAGCGCTTCACTTCAAAAAAGTAGAAGAACTCCCATACTGTCAGCTCTAGCTTGAAGAAAAGGCTAATTCTCGAAGCACATGATCGCCCGGTAGATGTTCAAGTACATTGGTTGGGGCACACTCCATGATGCAGAAAACCTTCCTAACAAACTTTGATAATAGGAACGTGAAGCCCAAGGAGAAATAGAAGGGACAGAATGTGATAATCCTAGCATCTGGATCACTCGAGTCCACATAAGGTGCATCGTCGCTCGAAGACTCCGCCAGCTTGACATGCATGTCATCTGGTATGGCAAAAGCATAAGTGGCACGCCACTTTTGGAACTAAACTTCATACGTAATGCGATGCAAATTAGCCACAAATCTCTTCTTGTGCACCTTGGAACCACCCCACAAGTATAGAGGTACTTGCGAACTCGGTGATCGACTACCATCCTCGGAATACATGATCAGTAAAAAGCTGCAAAAAGAGAAGAAAATTGCAAGTAAGATAGCATGTCAAAACCCTAAAGTTGCAGTTCAAAAAAAAATTTATAAGAAAGGCCATGCGACCTGAGCCACCGGCGCAGCACCTCGGCCTGAGCCCAGCCACAACCTATCCAGCAGGTCACAGCGTAGCTTCATTAAAAAAAAAAAAAAAAAAAAAAAAAAAAAAAACAAAACAAAAGCAGCAGCGACCTCAATCGAAGACCACCATGGCAATAGCCAGCAACCGCAGTCCAACAGCCGCCATCTAGGCACATCGACAACTCATTGCAGTGACGACAACGACCTACTGGATCGCCTAGCTGGTCCTCCCCTCGACGCTCAAACAAAGGAAAGGCGATTGTAGCCTTCACCGCGGACTACAATCGCGTTACATCCAAAAGGTGGACCCCACCTACTACATCCACTGCGCCATGAGGACAGCCAATAGGCCCGAGCCAGCTGGCCCGAGCCGCAATCGGAAGAAAAAGAAAAAAAAAGGAAAAAAAAAAGGAGATCATGCTAGCCACCGCCACTGCGACGCCATCACCATCGCCGCCACTGCTGATCACGAAGACAACTAGCCAAGCCACCCAGTTGGTCCTTGTCGTGAATTAAAAATATATATATATATATATATCAAATTCGACTTACCTTGGGGTGCACAGCAAGTCCTCTCTTCTCCAATGTCACGCCCCAACCCATGGATTACTTAATTTTGGATTAAGATGTGATTCATACCTTAATTATAGAGTTTAATGAAAACTATAACTAAAATGTGAAGAACACTCAAATAAATAAATAAATATTCTACATACAAAATTTCCCTGTGGAAAATATTCGAAATATTACACCATTACAATATTTTACAAGTTAGAACCACCCAAGAGTTCACTAAAAAGGTAGTTCATTTATTCAACCACAAGTTATGTACACTAAACACACTATAGACATGCCCACTTCATCTCAAATCCTAGATTTCAAGTTCAATACGTGCAAAATATGTTATGGGGTGAGCGAAACCACAGCTCAGTAAGGACATAAACCTTTTCACAGTAAATTGATATAACTAAATTAAGTGACATGCAATCCCACATAAAAATATCACATTAATAATTATTGTGCACAAATGCTCTTCAACTACTCCCATATATTCATATAACTGGACAAGAAAACCTGCACGTCTCATACCATGCTTATACCACTTCGTCCTGAATGCCTATTTATATGAACTAACACCCATCTCAATCATCCCATAATTCCCCTTTTGTTAGTCATTGTGTCTAACTTCCTATTGCTAGTCCCGCATAACCCAATAAAAACCATTTGCACTGTGGGATCCCTAAGATCTGGTACCTACCAAGAGTTAGACTTAACTACACAAAAGATTATTTCCATTACCCTCTTTTCCATCATTATTTTCTAAACCCAATAACTCTAACCAATTTCCATGACATAATATAATTATGCCTTTCACATATCGCATATATCTCACAATAATATAACCATTTAAAATATCACTAATGTATATACAATTAAGCCAACATTATTCAACTAGTCAATAACACATAAACATTCCAAGGAAACCATTCAATTGTAACAAGAACATTAACCAAATAATCATATTACGCATAATATAGTGCTCACAAAATTTAATCAAATCAATCTCTATAAAGACCCCCAAGAAGCCCCCTACCTTGACACCAAAGCTTTTGCTAGAAATGTTAGATGTTTCCCAATTTTCCACCACATTCACAAGCCCAATCTTCTACTCTATTTCCCTCCAATACTTCTTCTTCTCTCTACCTCTTTTACTATCCTTCCTTCTTTCTATTTTCTTTTCTCTTTGTTTCTTTTTCTCTTCGCATGTATTACTATGCATGTTCTTAACGTAGAAGGTTTCCTATTTAAACTACAAAAGAGGTGGCAATCCAATGTTTACCCATTGACTGGTAACAACTTGTTATCCAAGTTTTGGATAACTTCTTCAAATTAATGACGGTAAGAAAAAGATATACATGTAAAGAAAAAAAAATATCTTTCATACTCTAATATTAATGGTAGCCACTTGTAAGACATTTACGCAATTTGCATGTACTAAAGCTACCTCCTGCTTCCAATATTATAAATTAAATAAAAAAATATTTAATTAATTAATATATATATATATATTAAATACTATTTCACAAACAAGTAGTACGATTCTCCAAGATCTCTCTCAAGCTAGAAAATAGAGAAAACAAGTTCACAATTTGAAGAAGAGTGAAGAGAACCCTTGTATTTATAAAGTTTGGGCATCCTAGGTCAAGAAGAAATCACAAGCGTATTCCCATTGGGAGCCCAACTCCAAGAAAAGCCAAAAGCCTACTCTAGTTGGGAGCCCAATTTGCAAAAGGAGTCTAAGTCAAAGAAGAAAACTCAGATGCAGTTGGAAAGCCCGAAGAATATTTTTCATCTCCTCCATGCCACACAAGCCCTATGCAGAAGCTAGCGGCATTTGTGGGAGCAAATAATTCAGCTTCCAATTACAAGGTGCCATGTGGACAAGAAGATTATCTCCTAGGTCAATTAATTGTACCCATTTATTTGGCCAATTAATTGATACTAAAAATAGGGAAATTATCTTAAATATGGGATATTATCTTTATTTAAAAGATAATATCATCAATTTAGGATAGGCATAATTACACCAATTACCCCCTGAAACTATGGTCAAATCTCACTTTGCCCCCCAAACTTAAAGTGCTCCACTTTCCTGCTTGGTCTGCTTGAGCAAGGTTTGGTAACTCACTTTACCCCATTCCATCCAAAATTCTGTTAAAACTGATGACGTGGCAGGAGTGTTTTTGTATTTTAATATATGGGCCCAGTTTTTTAATGACATGAACTCCATGTGAGCAAAATAAATAATAAACAATTCTTTAATTAAAAAATTTATTAAAAAAATTTAAATAAAATAATAATAAAAGAAAGCAAACCCAGCAAATTCTTCCCTCCCCTCGCGTATCAACTCACCCACACAGCCCCCAGCCGCCACCCACATCCCCGAAATCAACGTAAATGATGATTGAGGCGTAATGCAATCACATCGAACCCCATATCAAATTCGATGCATTCATGAAATGCAATTAAAGATCAGTGCCTTCTTCAAATCCTTTTCCTCTTCTTCTTCTTTTTCACCCAAACTAGCAGGCGCACCTCCCAATCAAACTCACCATCGCCTCATTATCTCTCTACCACCCTCTCTTGCAGTTACTACGATTTCAAGTCATCTAATATGGCAGCACAAGGACACCATGACTATATGCAACGCTGGGTGAGGAACAGGGTCTAGCTAGCAAGATACAGTGCTGCCAAAGTTCAATTTACTGCTCTATATTTTATAACCTTGCATAGCTTTTCGGTTGACATTAATATTGCAGTGTTTTAATGCAAACTGGAAGAAAAGTTTGCAACTTCTTTTCTTTAATTTGGACCACCAGAGAGGTAGAAAGAAAGAAAATTCAAGTGATTAAGAAAACCCAGCACTTGATTAGTAAACTTAATCTTGTATTTATTAAGTGCTAATTAGCCTTTGATTTGTATCTTGTACAAAACCAAGCAAGGTAAATGATTTGTGAGAAATACTCTTAATCAAGGTTGGCAGTTTTTTTGGTGCTCGGGCAAGCGATGGTTCCGAAAAAGTTTGTTATGGTTCTTGTCTGGCTGTGGGCATTCTGCCGACACGATGTCAGCAGGTTCAATTCCGGACTTGGATGTGCTCACTCGTCGTGCTGCGATTCTTAAATCAATATAGATCTTTGTGGGTCTCACTTCTGAAAGATAGGTGGTGCAGCAAGGGGCGATCGAGGAAGTTCATCCACATTTGATGATCGTGTACATTCACGCACGAATTGCGTATTATATAAGTGCTGAGCGATAGATAGAGATAGAGAGATAGACAGAGAGGACGGGGGATGAGGAGGTTGCACATCGGAAAGAAGAGGTGGGACTGGATGGGTAGGGATGCTGCTGGGGGCTGGATGGGTTTACGGTTGATACTCGAGTGGAGGGGAGAATGGTTGCTTTTTTTTTTTTTTTTTTTTTTTTTTTTGTTTATTGGAATTGAATTGTTTATTATTTATTTTGCCCACATGGAGTCCATCTCATTAAAAAACTGGGCGCATATTTAAATTACAAAAACACCCTTGCCACATCATCAAATTTAACAGAGTTTTGGATAGACTTAGAGCATCCACAATGATGCTCTCTATTTCTTAGCTAAAATTTGGCTAAGAATATAAGAAAGCTATTTTAGGAGCTCTCTAAAAAAATTTAACTCCAACCATACTCCATAATTTGGAGAGTCATAAATGCTATAACTCTTTTTTGATTGGTTCATCTATATTAAAAAATAAAATAAAAAATAGTTAACATTAAATACAGGTTTGAAATACTCATTAAATAAAGCAACATTAAATTATAGGGAGCCACTAGGAGTCCTTTCTCTCTCCTCAAATTTAGGAGCTTCTAGAGGACTCCCTATTTTAGGAGGTAGATAGGGAGCGTGGTTGGAGTTGCATTTTTACGATTCCTCCCTAAAATTTGTCTAAGGAGGTGGTTTAAGGAGCCCATTGTGGATGCTCTTACGCCATGGGGTAAAGTGGATCACCAAACCTTGGTCAAGCGGGGAAAGTGGGTCACTTTAAGTGTTGGGGGGCAAAGTGAGATTTGACCATAGTTTCAGGGGGCATTGATGTAATTAAGCCTTTAGGATATTATCTCAGTTTGGGATATTATCATTAATTGGTGATTTGATCCCAAAGGAAAGAATATTTTCCTTCCAAATAAGAAGATATTCTTTGAAAAACCCTAGATTGCTAGAGTCTTATAAATACATGGCTACAACACATAATGTAATCTGAAACTCAATCCCGAAACCTCTCTCCTCTCCTAGCCGACGGCATCCCTAGCCACCAACCTCACCACTCTCATCTCTCCCACACTGCCAAGTGCCACCACACATGGCTCTGGCCACCTGGTTCTCCCCATAGAGAAAACTTTGTACCTATTTTTAGCTATTGTTTCTCAATGATTCAATTGTACTAACTTAGGCATCAGAGGTCCTTTGGCCGACACCCCCCGGGTGTGGTCTTTTACTCTTTTTTGATTTTACAGGAATTGAGGAAGAGAGAAAAGGAAGCTCAAAGGATGAAGGATCTACAAGTGAATATTCTCCCATTAGAAATTTTCACAAACAACAAGTTTGTTGTTTATAGAAAATGTCTCATCAATAGTTATGTGCTTAAACAATAATTCAAAGGATATGAATGAGTTTAGGGGATGTTTACTAATCAAGAATCGGGATAAGAAGGAATCGAAGTAACCGAGACTCAGGGTAAGTAGGAATCGGGTTAACCATCGGAATCATGCATTCCAATTAAGTTGTTTACTAGTATATTGAGGCTTGTCATGTGATGAATACATGACTTATGATTTATTACCAGTACTGTATCTATGAGATTCACTATGAAGAGAAGTATTGTGTTATATTATGCAGAGAGCGTATTATATATATTACGAAGATTAAATATTATACTATATACTAAGAAGAAAAGTATATTATGTTATTGTGAAGAAAATATCATCTTATTCAAGATTGGCTTTACTTGAGTATATGATAATTATGTTTGTGTTAATATCATCATTTTATAAGGCATATTAATATATCTTGGTTGTTTATACTTACTGGGTTTTTGTGACTCATGATGCTACACCTTTGTTATTTTCAAGCAACGAGTATATTCATTGGGATGGGATGAACTTTATTTAAACGATGACCAAATATTCTATTTTCACATTTGAAAATGCAAGTGTACTTTGTTTTACTTTGAAATGTTAAGCTTATGTGTAAATAAGCTTACATTTATGAATTAAAATTTGCAGTTGGAAATCCCTTTGGTGTTTATTTGTTTTAAAACGGGGCGAATTTATTTCCTAAATTCGCACCACATAATCATGTGCCATATTTCAGTATAATATTGGCCTTAGATTTAGGGGCGTGACACCTACGATAACATGACAAGTTAAGAGTAGAAGAGAATGCCTCAACATGGTTTGACGACCCAACCTTAGGATAAACTTGGCAAACACGGACAAAAAAAAAAAAAAAAAAAAAAAAAAAAAAGAGATAACTCAATGAGTGGAGTGAAAATAAAGTTTTTGAAATTTTTTTTCTCTTTAAAATGCTTTTCAACAACGGTTGAGTTTAGGATGCAAGTGAAAGTCATTCAAACCGAAAGTAATAACATCTAGTAAGGGCATAAAGATAAATAGCTAATTCAATAATGTATATGCTAAATATAAGCATTGCAATCCCAAAATCCTCTCAACAATCGACATAGTTGGAAGTATAAAATCAATCATGCTTAGCAATAGATATCAATGCTTAAACTCATAAACATACTTAAAATGAAATCACACCACACTTGTCCCATGGAGATTGAGCTTACCAACCACACATGCTGGGGGCACTACAAAAAAGTGGGGAAGGGAAGGGGAACTAAGCTGACTAGCCACTAGGCCCAACCCATAGCTTGTGCAGGCTGCAGACTGGGCGACTGCACAGGGCCTCCAAATTTTTTTAAGCCCATTTATTAAAGAAACCCAAAAGGGCCTTTACTTCTCCACACTTAACTTCTTAAAAAAATAAAAAATAAAAAGCCTTGTGACAAAAGAAAACAAGAAAATGGTTTTTTACGAAATTATTTTAACATGTTTTCTAGCCACGTCATGTCTTTTTTTTTATTATTATTATTTTATTTTTTTTTATAATGAGTTTTGCCCTTCCCAATGTCTTCTTCTTGAGCCCTCCTCTCCTTCTCTCACACAAACTGAATCTATCTTTTGAACTTTTTTTTTCTTCTTCAAATCAACCGAAGCTTTGTGGTTCAATTCGACCAAAACTCTCTCAGTGTTGTTTATAATAGTTTGAGTTTTGGAGTGTTGGTTGCTTCATTTTGTTTTTTTTTTATTAGTTTTTGAACTGCCTTCATTTAATATATATATATATATATATATAAGTCAATTGAGTAGACTACGAATATGAGAAAGTAAGTGTAGTTGACGTAACTAAGAATGGATTTGGTTCTATTTATGAATTATGATATAATTGATAATACTAAGGGTGTGTTTGGTTCTATTTATGGATTATGAATATATTTTACTTGTATATGTATTCCTCAGCATCTCTCTTTGCATGGGGCCTTCAAAATCAATGGATCGGCCCTGCCAGCCCCACATGTGCAGAGTGAACTCGATGGACTTGTAGGCCGGGGGATATGCTAACTTAGATAACTGGTCAAGTCAAGTGTAATTGATGTTTGATTGATAATGGAGGTGGAATTTGGGCTACCACTGTTTATGAATTCCAAACACCATTCGACCGTACATGCGTTGGGGAGACTATAGGGCTTAAACTCCAAAAGTTGGGTTTCACCTCTTTCCACTAGAGACGGTCTTATAAAACTAATAGAAAAGAAAAAGAAAAAAAATCAAATGAAACACATAACTTTCTCATGTGATGATAGGCATGTGGGTTCCTTTCTTGTGTTGATTCGGAGCTCTTAAAATCTCAAAATCAGTTTTGATTATAATCATAAGATAAAGAATTGAATGGATGTATTTCTGAACGTATCGTGTACAACCAATTCATGTTAAACAACAACAATCATAAAATAAAATTGCCAAAATTTCAAAGTTTGAAGAACACCTTACCGCGAAAAAGGAACCAAAATGGCAAGAGAAAATTCTTGTGCGAATGAGACACGAAACGTGGCTAGAACGTTTTGAGCTGCAATAGAAACATATTGTCTTTTTTCTTTTTTTATGAAAAACTTATTGTCTATTTTATTAATTTAAACTAGAAAAACGCGTCACTAAAAACTCGAAATCAAGGTTTATATATAAGATGTTTATATCGTCACTTGGAAGCTTCGTTTCCTCGTCTGTCTCTTAGATCTCTTTCGCTCTGCATGTGACTGCTCTCATTCGAATTTCGCTTTCTTCAAAAGTTGCGGGATTCTCTTTGACTTTCCAGCTCCCAATCTGAAGATCTGCCTCTGTAAGAATAATCCCAATTCCCATGTCCTATTTTCCGAGAAAATGCCCGCAAACTTTCCAATATTTTCCCGGAAAATTTCCATGTTCAGCTGCTGTGCTTTGCTCTATGATGGTTTCTAGGGTTTGCTGAGTTGAAGTTCTTGTAAGTGTTGGCTCAATTATTTCATTTTTGAAATTCTTGTATGTATTTGCACCTATCAGATCTCCATTTCCTAGGGTTTGTATCTATGCAAGTATCAGTCTTTTGATTGTAGAGTGTGTGTACGTGTTGTTTTGTATCTCAGTTGGGTTGAATCTCTTAGTCTGGAGAAAGATTTATGTATCCTGGGATTTTCGTTGCTCTCTGGTGTGTTGAATTCAAGGCTTTGTAGAGTTTATAGCTTCAAGATCAAATTTTATTGTTGTTCGTCTCAGTAGAATTGGAGACCTCCTTATCTTATATATCAAAAGCGAGGAAACACATTGGCTTTTTTTATATCTTGGATCCTTTGGCTTAGCTTTTGATTTTTTTGGAACGAGTTAGCATTTTTTGGATTTTGGTATCTTTGAGCTATTTGTGAGGGTAAATTTTAGGGGTTGTGTTTCTTATAGATGGATAAGGACAAGTCTCCTGCCCATGGTGGGGGTTTACCACCCCCATCAGGCAGGTACTCAGGTTTTTTGCCTGCTGGAACTCCTTTCAATGTGAAACCCGAGCCAGCTTCATCATCATTATTTCCTCCATTGGCCTCGGGTGCTAGTGCGGACTCAGGTCATTTTGGTCATGGGATGTCTGCCGAATCTAGTCACTTTAGTCATGACATTAGCCGAATGCCAGATAACCCACCAAGGAAATTGGGTCATAGACGTGCCCATTCGGAAATCTTGACCCTTCCAGATGATATTAGCTTTGATAGTGACCTTGGTGTTGTGGGTGGTGCCGATGGTCCTTCATTTTCAGATGAGACTGAGGAAGACTTGTTTTCTATGTACCTTGATATGGAAAAATTCAATTCATCGTCTGCTACGTCGTCCTTTCAATTCGGTGAGCCATCATCTTCTGCAGCAGCACCCGTTCCAGCATTAACACCAGCATCGAGAGCGCCCACTTCTTCTGCAGAGAATATTGCCATCGGTTCTAATGAGAGACCCAGAGTCAGGCACCAACATAGCCAGTCGATGGATGGATCAACAAGCATCAAACCTGAGATGCTGGTCTCCAGTTCAGAAGATATCTCTGCAGCTGATTCCAAGAAAGCCCTCTCAGCTGCTAAGCTTGCAGAACTTGCCCTGATTGATCCAAAACGTGCGAAGAGGTACCAATTCTTGAGTAATCATATATCATGTGAATCTACATCTAATGTTTGTTTGATCTGTGTATACAAAAAATTTGATGGTACTTTGAGTTTGTATTGTATTAACTATGAATTCATCTGTTACTTCTTAGGTTTGCCCTTGCTATTGCATTTAATTTCAACATGTGTCCTCAATTCTAGGTTGACAATTTTTATTATTATTTTTTTATCATACTTTATTGTATTGCTTAATTGTATTGTTGATCTCTTAAAAAAATAAAATTTCTTATTGTTAAATTTTCCTGTATTTCTAGACAGTAGTGTCTCATATGCAAGTATGAAGACCCTATAAAAATTTATTCTGTGGGTCCATGGACATGTTTGTGTGGCTCAAGGATTCTGGTATTTTGAAATTATTAGCTTATGTAATTCCAAACAATAGTCTATGTTTTCCATTTTGAGTTCACGTAATTGTTTCTTTAAGTTTAGCAATCAAAGTTCTTAGCTATTTCAGAATCTATTCAAGGTTGTGGTCGTGAGTAACTTTGCGCTTACTTGTTTCAAATAGTTTAATGTTTGAGATCTTTGACATTGGTTTAGTGGCAGAAGGGCAGTCAATGCATTTTCAATTTCTATTACTAATTGACTAGGCTTTTTTCCCTTAAATTTTAAAGTTCCTTCCAATGTGCTCCTCTAATTGGACTGCAATACCATCATTGGAGCCTATCAGGTTGATTGTTTATAGAATTATTAATACTTGATTGGACTAAGATACCTCAATAGGAGTTCAATAGAAACGTTGTTCTTGTAGGAAAATTACTACAGTCATCCCTTGTGGCGTCATTGGTAATTGAAAACTAGTTTTATGTACATTCCTTTGTTATGTATTGATCTTATATACTTCTGTTGTATCCTAAGATATCAAAACCATCGTCATGTTGTTCAAACCATTTGCCCAAGATGTTGTAGAACATAGTTCCTATATGTATATCAGTCTCACTCAGCATATATTAATCTTACCTTGAAAATGGTGTTTCAATGAGCACAAGCAACTTTTATGATTTTTTAATAATTATTTTCTATCTATCTATCTATCAAGCATATATATATTCCCCTTGTTATTTTCCCATGATGGAATTTAAATAAATGATCGTGTACCTTGTTTTCCCTTTTACTTTAACATCATCATTGTGCTTAATATTTTCCCCTTGATTGCCATGCGTTAGGATCTGGGCAAATAGGCAGTCAGCTGCAAGGTCAAAGGAAAGGAAAATGCGGTACATTGCTGAGCTTGAGCAGAAAGTTCAGACCTTGCAAACAGAAGCTACTTCCTTGTCTGCTCAATTGACTCTCTTGCAGGTAAATTGCATCGGCTTATCATAGTTTTTTGTTAAAAAATGAATGTTCAGTTTCTCTTTATTGGTCTGCGCAGCTGGATGTCTTAACTTATGATTCTTATCTTGTTTACGTGTTGAGGATGTAAATGACTGTTCTTATGGATTTCTTATGAGCAGAGAGATACAAATGGTCTGACTGCTGAGAACAGTGAACTGAAACTGCGCTTGCAAACAATGGAGCAACAGGTTCACTTGCAAGATGGTGAGGCCCCTTTTCCTTTCATGATTAGAATTAATATTCATGTTCTTTTTATATTCTATATCTTTTTCATGTTCTTTTTATACGAGCCTCTTAGCACACTCTCACTCGTGCCCGAATTGGCTTTTTAAAATAACTGTTGTGAAGAATTATTTTTAGAGTAATTTAATATAAAAATAAGAAGAAATAAAGGCCAAAAACAAAAACTAATGAAAAGAAAGGAGTGGGAGGTGGTAACACCCCCTTATGCGGGGGTTCAATTTTTTAATTCTTTAGAATTTTTATTTGAACGATTTTGTTTTACTAATTTTTGTTTATTATATTAAATTGTCATCTCTTAGTAATTTAATTAAATAAGGGTAGTTTGCGGGATTTTGAAAGTTTCACCTCTAAGGCTTTTCTCCCTTTAGCATGATGCAAGGACGCTGAGACAATAAATGTTGTACAAAATGGACAATCTAATAAGTAGATGCTTACGTGAATATACTTTATTTTTGTTAGAGATCATAATCCATAATGGAAGTTGACAAGATGCCACAAGGTAGGTTAGCAGACATTGTTTACTATTGATAACTTGAATAAAAATCGGTTTCTTCTGTTTATGATGACATCTTGCTGCATGTACATTTACAAAATATCTAATTTCTCATAGTCTATGTTATAAGATTATACAAAGAACTTTGGTTTTCCCTTGATATTTGCTTTTTCGTCATGAGTTTATGATCTGTTTGTTTACTCAACTGATCCAGAAGGTAATGAAATTAACTTAAATAAAAGGGTTCTTTGTATATTTTCATATGGGTTTAGTGTTTTTATTGCATGAGTTGGCCAACCTGAAGTGAACTACCCCCATCATTGAAAATTTAATGACTTTAGTTTGAAAATTGAATATGGAGGAATGAAGTAATCCAATATGGTTCTTGAACTGTTGACATCCAATGCACAAGTTTACTTCGTTCTGATACTGGCGCACAGGGAACAAAATGAAAAACAATAACATCTTGTTCATGGAGTATTGTAATATAGGTTTTCTTGCTGTCCTGGGTCCATATAACTTCTTGTTTGTTCTTGGTCCTTTTGCAAATGAAAATGACTTATAAAAAAAGTATTGTTTTGTTTGTCTTGTAGCACTGAATGATGCACTGAAAGAGGAAATTCAGCATCTGAAAGTTCTGACTGGCCAAGCTATGCCAAATGGTGGACCTATGATGAACTTTGCTTCTTTTGGTTCTGGCCAGCAATTCTATCCAAACAATCAGGCTATGCACACTCTTCTAACTGCACAACAGTTTCAACAGCTCCAAATTCACTCTCAGAAGCAGCAGCATCAGTTTCAGCAGCATCAACTGCATCAACTTCAACAGCAACAGATGCAGCAGCAGCAGCAGCAACAGCAACAGCAACAGCAACCACAAAGTGGGGACTTGAAAATGGGAGGATCCATACCATCTCCTAGCCAGAAAGATAATGCATCAGAGGTTAACCAATCTGTAACGAAGGATTGTTGAGAGAAGTTTTCAACTTGGCCAAACGTAATGGTGGATCAAGATGGGTCAAACATTGTTCAAAAGTTGTAATTGAACAGCTGTATCCAGTTAGGACTCCCCCGTCTTTATTTTGAGTCCTGATAGATACCCCCCTCTCCCTTTTCATTTTGAGTCCGGTTAGATGATGCGTCTAGATGAAATTTGTTTGTAGGCTGTTCCATAGATATGATTTTAGTTCTAGATTGAATTATGGTATGCGTTATATATTTCCGATGGTATAGAGCACCTTGTCATTGTGTTTTTTCCCTGGTAACTATGATGGATTTAGATTATGCAGATTTGTTCTAAAGTGGATTATTTACAATTTTCTGGAGATATGTTTTCCGAGTAGAGGGTGGTTTTGTACAAAATTTGTTTAGTTTTCAAATTATACCCCTATTAGAGATGTGAAACAAATAAAATAAAGCAAAGTATACCAAGTTTTTGTTGTTGGATAAAAATCGTACTTCTAAATTGTTAATAGGAACAAATTGGTCACGAAAAAAGTGCATTTAATACTGGCTTTGGTCGCAAAGAGGAAATGAAATCCAAGGGATGGAGGGAATTTAATATTGGCCTATCAAGCAAATCATTTTATATACCTAGCTTTTCTATGCCTAGACTTCCTATTTTCTAAGAATAATAGGAGCATATAAATTACTTTAGGCTTTAGAATATTTGTGAGACAGAGTTATTTTTTATATGCACAAGAGAGATTAGAAAAGTTGTAAGTAAAAATGGAAACAGAAAAATATGTCATTTGTATAAATGCATTATAATAGAAATATATATCACAAAACAGTAATCAATGTGTTGGACTATTGTGCGGTTGCTATCCTTTATGAAAGGTTGACAGATTCTTGCAAGATAAAGTCGATATTTCGATAGTTTCTACATTAAATTGACCAAATTCAACTTGCTATCCTTCGAGAAAAATTACCATATTTTCGTGAGATATTATCGATATTTTGATATGTTCGGGAATAAATTGACCAAATTCAATGTTTTGGTGTTGGGAAATAACATCTGGGTAAAATATCGGTGAAAAAAATTAAAAAAAATTAATGATAAAATACATTTACCAAAATATCATACATGATAAAAACAAAAATATCACAGATATCTAAGTACTATAATCATGATTTTATTTGAATATCACAACATTCGTTACAAACGAACACATAACAACAAGGAGTTTCTATCTCAAATGTTTAAGAGCATTGATGTCTGCATTTGAGGCCCTTGATTCGATTCTCTCTTCCCCCAATATGTTGTGTATAAAAAAAAAAAAAAAAAAAACAAAAAAAACAAACTTATTAAGATAAGCAAATGTAGTTAAGTACTTGCCCTAGGGCAATAATAATATCTAGTAACTAATAATAGAAAATTAAAATTTCATTCTTAAATGGTATAAGCTTTTTTGTTTTGTTTTAATTATTAAACTTTAGCATTATATTAGATTTTGATTTTGGTCCCTTGTGTTGGAAAACTCATAATAGTGTAACTAACACAAAAAGACAAAAAAAATCCTAATTTCTCATAAATAAAAAAGGACCAAAATCTTAGTCCACACAAAAAAAAAAAAAAAAAATCATAATCCAATCTAAAATAGGATTTTATAAAATAAAAATTATATATATATATAAAAAGAGATAAAAATCCTAAATAAAAAATGGAAAAATAATTATGCCCTCAAGAAATAATAACTTTTTCTTTTGTGAAAAAATAATTTATTGATTGGATTTAATAATTAAAAAAAAAAAAAAAAAAAAAAAAAGTGAATAACATGGAAATCGAGTGGTAGAGTTTTCTTTGTCCCAAAAAAAGAAAAGAAAATGTAGTGAACCACTAAACGGGCCGTACATCCCTTCGTCTCAAACTGAACTAGGGTTTTAGCAAGAATCAAACGGGAACCAAACAGGTCAAAAAGAGCGCGAACATGAGCTCCTCCAATTGTGGCTGCCATATCTTCGACCTCAACACCTTTCAATCCATGGACTTTGGAGCCTCTTCGTATTCTAGGGTTGTGAACAGCAACCAGCTCTCGTGCTTCAGCTATGTACCATCCAAATCCCAAAGGCCACTGGAGCCCTCAAGCCTTTACTGCCTTCATCATCCTAGAAATGCTTCCTTGGCACTCTCTCGCAGAGATTGTGCTCTACGAGCCACCGTTAAAGACATCAATGTCACCACGGAGAAGGTGAATGGTGATTGTTCTGTTGAAATCGAGCATTCGATTTTGACGGCGTTGTCGCCGTTGGACGGTCGTTATTGGGGTAAAGTCAAGGAATTAGCTCCTTATATGAGTGAATATGGGCTAATTTACTACCGCGTTCTAGTTGAGGTACTGCTTTAATTTATTGCAATTTTTATTTTATTTTTCTGTTAGACAACTGAATTTTTTAATCTGTTAGATATTATTTAAAGTTGGAAATGTAACAAAAAAAATTGTAATGCGCATGGCTTTGGTAGTTTTTTGTTACTATTTATTTTCTGGAATTACTACTGCTGAGATGAACCAGTGAACCATTTCAATTTTTGTTGACTTAACACGACTGCCCAAGCATATAAATTATGTTTTCAGTATCAAAACATCACATTTTAAGAAGAATATATATTGTAAATTGGGTTCTTGTGGAAGTTTTTTTTTGGGGTGAAGGTGTCATTTATATTAATGAACTGTATGACAGATCAAATGGTTGTTGAAACTATCACAAATTCTTGAAGTCACAGAGGTGCCCGGTTTCAGTGACGATGCTCAGTCTTACTTGCAAGAAATTATAAATGGATTTTGCATCAGTGATGCATTAGAAATCAAGAGGATTGAGAAAATGACTAACCATGATGTAAAAGCAGTGGAGTACTTCTTGAAACAGAAATGCAGCTCACATCCAGAAATAGCAAAGGTTGACATTCCCTCTATTAGTTTGTTAATTCTGAAACACTCTGCTCCTTTGTATTTGGTACACTTATATTGATCACTTTATTTCTAGTTTTTGAGAATCACATAATGCTTTTTCTTATTTTAGGTGCTTGAATTTTTTCATTTTGCTTGCACATCTGAGGACATCAACAATCTTGCTCATGCATTGATGTTAAAAGAAGCTATCAACAATGTTATATTTCCTGTCATGGACGATTTGATTGAGGCAATATGTGACATGTCAAAGGATAATGCTTCCATTCCCATGCTTTCTCGCACACATGGTCAGACAGCTTCGCCCACAACTTTGGGGAAGGAAATGGCAATTTTTGCTGTGCGGCTAGGCATACAAAGGCACAGAATTTCTGAGGTAAAGATAATGGGGAAGTTTGCAGGTGCTGTAGGAAATTACAATGCTCATCTAGCTGCATATCCTAGTACTAATTGGCCCCAAATTGCTGAAGAGTTTGTAACATCTCTTGGAGTGAGTTTTAATCATTATGTTACTCAGATCGAGACTCATGATTATATGTCTAAAGTTTTTAACGCATTCAACCGATTCAATAATATATTAATTGACTTTGATAGTGATATATGGCGCTACATATCTCTGGGTTACTTCAAGCAGACAACTAGGGCTGGTGAAATTGGCTCATCAACAATGCCTCACAAAGTAAACCCCATTGATTTTGAAAATAGTGAAGGTAATCTTGGTGTGGCTAGTGGAAGTCTTTCCTACTTGAGTGAGAAGTTGCCTAAATCGCGTTTGCAGCGTGACCTGACTGATTCTACTGTTCTGAGGAACATGGGTGTTGGACTAGGACACTCTCTTCTTGCTTACAGAAGCACACTGCAGGGAATATCAAAGCTTCAGGTTAATGAAGCTCGCATAAGTGAGGAGTTGAACCAATCTTGGGAGGTGCTTGCTGAAGCAATACAAACTGTTATGCGAAGATATAGTGTTCCTGAGCCTTATGAGAAGCTGAAGGAACTAACAAGAGGAAGAACAGTTACCAAAGACAGAATAAGAGAGTTCATTAAAGGCTTGGAATTACCTGAGGAACCAAAGATCATTTTATCAAATCTGACACCGCATAGCTATGTTGGAGCAGCAGTTAAACTGGCAGGATGGTAGACACGGCTGTTAGAACCACCAGAAAAAACACCAATGTTTCCACTGAGAAGGTGAAGATGGTGTCTGGCAACTCTTCTAGTGAATCTGAGCTTGTGAATTTGATGGCTTTGTCACCATTGGATGGTCGGTATTGGGGTAAAGTCAAGGACTTGGCTCCTTACATGAGTGAGTATGGTCTGATCTACTTCCGTGTTCTAGTTGAGATCAAATGGTTGCTATGGCTTTCACAAATTCCTGAAGTCACAGAGGTACCCACCTTCAGTGAAAATGCTCGGTCTTATTTGCAAGAAATGATTGATGGATTTAGTTACAATGATGCATTAGAAATAAAGAAGATTGAGAAAGTGACAAATCATGATGTGAAAGCAGTGGAGTACTTCTTGAAACAGAGATTCCAATCACATCCAGAAATAGCTAAGGTGCTGGAATTTTTTCATTTTGCTTGCACATCCGAAGACATCAACAATCTTGCCCATGCATTAATGTTGAAAGAAGCTGTGAATAGTGTCATATATCCTGTCATGGATGATTTGGTTGAGGCAGTATGTAACATGGCCAAGGACAATGCTCATATTTCTATGCTCTCTCGTACTCATGGACAGCCTGCTTCACCCACAACTTTGGGAAAGGAAATGGCAAATTTTGCAGTCAGATTAAGCAGAGAAAGGCACGAGATCTCTCGGGTGGAAATAATGGGAAAATTTGCTGGTGCTGTTGGAAATTACAATGCTCATCTTGTCGCATATCCTGATATTAATTGGCCCCAAATTGCTGAAGAGTTGTAGCATCTCTTGGGTTGAGTTTTAATCCCTATGTTACGCAGATTGAACCTCATGACTATATGGCAGAACTTTTTCATGCATTTAGCCAGTTCAACAATATATTGATCGACTTTGATAGAGATATATGGGACTACATATCTGTAGGTTATTTTAAGCAGACAACAAAGGCTGGTGAGATTGGGTCTTCAACAATGCCTCACAAGGTGAACCCTATTGATTTTGAAAACAGTGAAGGTAACCTTGGTGTGGCTAATGGCAGTTTTTATCATCTGAGCATGAAGTTGCCAATTTCGCGTTGGCAGCGTGACTTGACGGATTCAACTGTTTTAAGGAACATGGGTTTAGGATTAGGGCATTCTCTTCTTGCCTACAAAGCACACTTCAGGGAATATCAAAGCTTCAGGTCAATGAAGGTTGCATAAGTGAGGACTTGAACCTTACTTGGGAAGTTCTTGCTGAACCAATACAGACAGTTATGCGAAGATATGGTGTTCCTGAGCCCTATGAAAAGTTGAAGGAACTAACCAGAGGAAGAGCAGTAACCAAGGAAAGTATAGTAGATTTTATACAAGGTTTGGAGTTACCTAATGAAGCAAAGTCCAATCTACAAAAGTTAACACCGCATAGTTATGTTGGAGCAGCTGTTGAATTGGCTAGGACAGTAGACATAGCCGTGAAGGTGGTATGAACCAACAGTGGATATGTTGCACAAGGTCTTCCTTTCTTTTGTCTTTGAGACTTGCATCAGAGGGTCCTATTTATTTTGACTGCCATGGGATTCAGGAATAATCAGGCGAAAGGTGATTTCGATACGTCTGAGGCGGAGGCACAACTTTCATTGGAGAAGACATGCTTATGCTGGCTGATGAAAGAATTTGAATTGTAGTTGAAAATGTTTGTATTTATAACCCAGGTTGGAAATTTTGTTCTCATAGTATTTAAAACATTGGGGCAATAGGGAAATGTGAGAGGTTTTCATCAAGCTCTTTGTAATTTCCAACAGCACCAGCAATTTAGGGGCTGGTTTAAAAGCTAATAATACTTTCTTATGATGTGTAACGAAAGAAGAAGAAAACGTTATTTTCAAATTCTCTGACTTTAAACAACACGATTGAATAGAAAATGATTTGCAGGTAGCTAATGAAAGAGGGCCTTCAATCATTTTTGCTGCAGTGGCTGAGAATGGGAAACTCCAGCATGAACTCGATGTTAATGTTTTGCGTTACGAGGGAGTGAGGCTTCGTGAGCTGTTTGTGATGAAAATAATTGATTGATTGTGGATGCATCAAAATAATTGGTTGATGGCCTTTTCAATTAGTAAGAGAATTATATATAGTGGTTGGTACGGTTCGAATTAGATCGGTTTTACTTCAAAATCAAAATTGGACCAATTATAATGTAATGGTTTAGTCAAGTCAGTTTTAACAAAAATGATCGAGAAAATGGAATCAAACCAAACTATTATGATTAGGTTTTAGTTTTAGATCTTTTGACTTTTTTTATGGTCAAAACCAAACCAAATCAACCATTATAATTCCGAGGGGTCGGACTAATGCGCACCACTAATTATACATCGGTGTAAAGCTACATGCTTAACATTTAGTTGGAACAAATTATGTACAAGTTGAACTATAGTTTACAAAACACCTACTCTAATTGGTTTTGCATGTCTGTTTCCTATATAAGAGAAGTTGCATTAAAGTGTGCCTTCTTTTTATAACCAAAGATAAACTTCATTAAATAAACTTTAACTCTACAATTAAAGACACCAACATAACATTGAAAATACCAATCCCGCATTAAAGTGTGTGCTTATATATCCAAATTTGCTACCAACTAGTTTTAGTTTTTGTGTCATTTTTAGTTGGAGGCGCATCTTATTTATTAATGGCTCTGCTTGTAGCATGCGAGACTGCAGTAAACAATGCATTTACTTTCTTCTTTTATTTATATGGGAGTAAAACTGTAAAGTTGTTGTCAACTTGAACTCTCCTTTCGCAGTGACAACAGTAAAACAAGTTCTTATTCTACATTCTTGAGATCGACCAAAAAAGGAAAAGAAGAAGAAATAAATTCTACATTATGGAGTAGCCTGGGCCACCACCTCCTTCTGGCGCGGTCCACTGAATGTTTTGCCTTGGGTCTTTGACATCGCATGCCTGAAACATATCAAAGCAAAATTGGTACATCTTCAAACCAAGGGACAAAAAAGTAGTAACAGTCTAAACCACGAGCAGAAAATTAGCCAAACAAGTTGGTCAAGTCAATGACAATACATATTGTCAGGTTTTTTCTTCAGCATACAATTGTGCAATTGCACCCTCAAGGTTAAAATATGAATTAAAAGAGTTTATAGGCTACCACTTAGGCTTTTATGATCCTCCTATTTTTAAAGAGGAGTTGTTCTTGTGCATTATAGGGAAATTGTTTTGGCTACAACCACTAAATACAAGCATCCTCTCACAGCCAACCCCTCGTGCGCTGATCACATGACTGGTAGATGTAAGAGGGATTGTCGTAGCTGTCATAAGCAAGACTTTCACCGACTGCACATGGTTACCACTTCCCGAATAACAGGAGTGCAGGATAAGAAGAGGTGTAAACCTCTCATTTGATGGAGGGTTGGCAAAAGAAGACACTACACCAAAGAATGCTTCACACATTTTTTTTTGGTCTCTTGAATCATGCAACATGGGTGTGCCTTAGAATGGAATGCAGTCCAAAAACCTCACAAATTACAATTGTGTGTGGAATTGCAAGCAAAACCAGTAAAGGTGCATGATATATATATGCAAAAAAAAAAAAAAAAAAAAAAAAAAAACAGAATTGCCACAAATATCTTGGCCAGGGACACAATAAACTATTAAACTCTCTTTTTTAAGCCTAGTACTTTATAATACATTCCCATGTTTATGTGTGCATGGAGATGCATATATGTTGGACATCTGAAATACATAAAGGTAGCTCCTACCATCCTTTCAAATTACCTTGCAATGTAGGCAGTTTTGAGCATTGATCTGCAACTTCAGCTGACCCTTTTCATCTGGGATATACCTACATTTCAAAACTTGAGATGAATTAGAGATAATCCATTTAGTGATGATCACTCAAGTACAATAAAAAATAGAATGGACATTACTCATATACACGCGCAGGACAATATCGTGACTCAGGACCAGAATACTCTGGCAAATTTACAAGTTCAGGAATCTTGGGGTCCCTCAACCGAAGGTGAGCTGGTTGGTCATGTTCATGATTTGTGTTGCTCCTGTTTAAGCAAACAAAGATACATGCATCACTTACAACAAATGTGGGGAAGGACAAATATAGTTCTGTGAGAACATTATGTTAATCTAATATAGCTGGTCCTCAAATGAAAAATACCTCTTATGGTTAGAAGATAGATATACGTAGATGTGTCTGAATTATTTGGCATTGACAGCATAGGTCATTTCTAATATGTAATTGATTTCTATACAAACACAAACATTCACCCCTTTACTTTACTTAGTCCACTAATAGTGATTTTGAAAATTATGACAGAAAATGGCAATCTTCTAAAACCCACTACAACTCCTAGCTATTGGTAGTCAGCCAAAAGAATCCTTTCTACTCTTCAGGTTTTAGTTACCCACAAGAAAAAATCCAAAACTATTATTCCTTTCCCAAACTCAAGGAGCACAGAATTAGTTTGATTTTTGTTATAACGAATACGTCCTTTTTATCTAGGCTTTCAGAATGTTTTCTGGTCTAGGCTCTCAGCCCATCAAATCGCAACTTATCACGTCTTTATCTGCCAACTTAAACCACATGGAGGTAGAACCTAAATTTCCTGGCATACTAAGGGTGGGGAAATGATTGACCTTTGTACTGGAAGTTGACCTTGCCAAACTCTTTCTACTAAAATAGGATTACTCCCTTAACCTACTGCAAAACTATGTTGGGGCAGGAAAAAAAATATACCACTACAAGAAAAGACCTCGAGATAGTTAATATGGGCCCCCACCAACCTCAATGAGGATCTATGCTACAAGCATGCAAATGTCATAGAAGCTTAAGACATTAAAAGGGGCATGCGAGAGGGAAGTGAGCTCCCCTACAATAGCAGAGGGCTCTCTATTGGCACAGAGATACTCTGGGCTATTCAACAGTTTCATGCATGTTCGCATTGTTCATTGCACCAAGAACTGGGATTTCATTTAAACATTTTATGTGCCCTTGAGGCGTAAAACTCTGAAAAGTCTCCATTCCATGACATTATATTCACATATATTTAAGTTCTGAGGCAGGTGAAGTAGGGACGAAAACCCCGACAGTATAACATATGTTGCCAAGGTTGTAACACTGAACCCTGTTCCACTGTAATCTTTTAACTAAAAGAAACACGACTACAAAATGTAAGTATTGGTATTTAAAAACCTGTGTAGGGAGGTTGGAATATCGAAAGATAAAACCCCATCTGGCTTTGGATATTGAATTGGAGAGTGAAACTGTGCAGCCTGCATATGTGAATGTGGACAAATCAGTTCTTAGCAGGTAAATAAGTTCATTAACTGCACTACTAATATACCCCTGTAATAAAAGTTTGATTCTATTTTAGAGGTTGTGGGGAACAAAAATAATAATCCAAAGAGGCCAATATATCCCTTCCAATATTTGTAATTTGAGAATAGCCAGTGTAAGAGATATTTAATCAAGAAGTGAAATTTCAACAGCAGATGTTCAGGAGGAACCTTCCAAGTAAAATTGGCAAGGACTATATGTTATCTCTAGTTTTCGACAGATGAGTACATATGTCGTTGACCACAATAATTATATCATGGACCAGGAAAAGAAGAAAGAAGAATATATCAAATCAGTGCTTCTGTTACAAAACGGTTCATGCACTGTTTAAGAACACAACTGGTTTTGATAAGCATATCCAACCCCCATTTTTCTATGCATAAATGAACTATTTCAGAACCATGCCCATATTTCAGGTATTAGTATGATGCCCAATGGCAGTCAATTGGTAACAAAGAAACAGTAACTGGGGGCATAATCCCAACCCTCCTCACAACAATGAACAAGTTGCAGGAAGGGATTTTTCCCCCTGGTAGACTTAAAGTTGAAGAGTTCATAAGTTACCAAAGACCTAGTATCCAGGCCTGCATTTTCTAACCCTTCTGTCCCAAAACAATCCCCAAAATTTGAATCATTCAGTGCCAAACTGTAGTGTCCTTACTACGTATGTCTCTGTAATTTGAATTCATGGTTTTCAGAATGTGGTCTCACATTTGTTGCTTCATGGTCTGGTTTTCCATGCTTCAGCGTCAAGGGGGCTCTTCCTTTCATTATATAACTGCAAGGCAGAAAACATTGGTGACTAAGGCATGAAGAAGGAACATTGTATTATGAGGAAATCCTAATCAGTCAAGGTAATAAGCAACATATGATCTCACTGTTCTAAAGCACTTATGGCCAGTCCAGGAATAAGTCCATATTCGAATGCCTAAAAAATAAAATTATACAAAAGGTTAGTAACAGTAAACTATAATTAAAAATCCTAAGGGAGAAGCTTAAAGTTGGCTATCTTCTCCAATTCCAGCAGCATAAAACAACAAATGTTTTTTCTTTTCAACTTATTATTTAGTAAAACGAGAAATGAGAGATGGAGCAAAACAAACACGAAACACTGCATGACAAGAGCTGACTAGTTGAGTAACATTTATCTGGATTTATCCATTATTATAGAGCTAAAAAGGAGGTAGTACAGTCCCAAAATGATGACCTATTTTTTTATCTTTTTATTTTTTTTACCTATAGTAGGAAAATGGGGATAGAAACCAAAAACAAAGGAAAAGACAATGGATGTTTCTACTTACAGGTCGGAAGTTCCGAGACTTGTAAAGTTCTTCCCATATCCATGAACTCCTTAAAGCATCCCAATATTTTTCCATGTTTGAGCCTTCATGTAGTACACTCAATGTAGCTTCTGCAGCTAGCATGCCTGTAGGTGATAACTCAAAAGTTATATTTGTTCATGAACTCAAAAGTAATCCATTACAGTAAGGCACTTGTATAACACATAAAAGATTCTGGGATTCCTATGCATGCCTATAAACATTCCACATGGGGCATATGAATTCCTTGTGGATGCATCAAGGAGGCATCAAGTGGTACCACTCATAATACTAATATGTTCATTCAGCCATTGCAAATAGACTTGCTAGATTCTACGGTGAATTAGAGAAACCAAATAACATGTACCATGAAAAACCCAGCTATAGCTCCGCAAAGTGACTGGTGTGTTGAAATGTGAAAGTAACATTTTTTAAGATTAAAATGGACATGAGCTCCTATGTGTCCATAAAATGTTGCATGTCAGTGTAACAGTTAAAAGTTAAGTTTTTTTTTTTTTTTTTTTTTTTTTTTTTTTTTTTTTTTTTTTTGAGAGAACGAAATTGATTGAACCTAAGTTAACACTTGAAAAAATGCTATCCAGTCATTAGAATACTTGACTATATATAAATTTAGTCATTAGAATACTTGATCTTAAAAAAAAAACAATTAAAGATTAGAGAAACATGACATAAAAGTTTTTTTCATTTTGGTGGGGTGATTGAGGGTTGGGCGTCTAAACAAGATGAAGCTGTTAACATGTCTTTTATGGAAGTATGATACTAACAGACACAATCAACCATGAATGTTAACAGATACAATCTACCATGATACTAACAGATACAATCTACCATGAATAAGTATGATGTAATTTAACAAATATAATCTACCATTATTTGTTCTGAACAATTAAACTTTTCAGCATGCAGAATTATTTTCACATAACTAGACATACTGAGTTGACAATAAGATGAAACACAAATCAGATGAACAACTATTTGGTAAATGATACCTGATTTCATAGCAGTATGTGTTCCCTTTATTTTGGGTACATTTAAAAAACCCGCTGAACATCCAATAACCGCTCCTCCAGGAAAAACTGGATATGGGATAGACTGAAATTTAACTAGCATCATATTTGTATTTGTATAACATTTACAACAGGGAAAAAAAAGATACACACACACACACACATATGTATACAACTATATATTGACCCAGACAGAGGTCATGAGAGTAATGTCTCCTATCAATTTTCTTTTTAATAGAAGCAAAATTTATTGAAAGAACCGAAAAGGAACACACAGGTGGATAAGGCATCCACAAGCCAAACGAGCAACAACAGAATAACAGCCTAAAAACAAAGACACCAGCCAAAACTACAAAGTCTGCAACACCATAAGGACACAAAGAAAATGAGCCAGAAAGAACCAAAACAAGATCCAGCAAAAAGCTAAAAATAAACAAGACACAAAGAAACACTTCACATCACAGCAGCAGCTATATCCCTCAATATAGTGGAGTAAGAATAGTCTTTGAAATCTGAAGTGACAGAAGCCCATAAAGCAGCCCAGAATTTAACTCTATCCCATAATTCCCCAACACCCACTCCCTCCTACTCATAAAAAAATCCTCCTGTTACGCTCCAGCCATATGTTCCAGAATACAGACTGCACCAAGCAGCCTCATAAGGTTGAAGCACGCTTCCCCCTGCCCCATACAACAAAATGGGAACTGAGAAAATCAAAACAACCTTTTGGAATAACCCGAACAGCCTTAACCTCCCTCAGCGAGGTCCACCAAAGACTTAAAGAAAAGGGGCAATGTAAAAAAAGATGATCCACGTTTTCCTCACTCATTTTGCATAGAACACACCAGTGGGGAACCAAATGCATGTACGGTCTTCTTCTTGGACAAGATCAGATGTGTTTCCACACAAACAAATATCCATCTTATCAATGTTTGATAGTCTAGCAACATAGCCAAATCTAAACCATTGATTTTAGGTTCACCTTTTGCCTGAATGTGTGGTCCAGATTTAGTCTAGCAACATAAGCATCTATGCTGCTATGTGCTAGAATGTCTACCAACAGAACATTACCCTGTATAAACATGTAAATTTCCGTACACCACCCCCAAAAAACTAGGACCCCAATTGAACTTAACCCCCCGAATTAAAAAGTCAGCCAATTTAACACCCGAATTAATTAAAATGGTCAATTTAGCCCTTGCTGTTAAGTTTTGTGAATTTCATCCAAATTTTCTGTTAACTAGAAGGGTAAATTTGTAATTTCAAGTAAAATAAATAATAAATAAATCAAACAAAAAGAAAAATAGAATAACAATGGCGGCGGACAATGATTACAACGAAATGGATATGGGGTTCTTTCTCTCTCTCTCTCTCTCTCTCTCTCTCTCTCTCTTTCTCTCTTGTGCCTGCATTTGAACCTCATAACTCAACAAGTAACTTACTAAGAACTTATTGATGCAGGTATAGGAACCAGATCCATCGCGAGATCGAAATCCTCTGTGATGTCGGCAACCTCAACGTCGTCAAGTGCCACAACATTTTCGACCACAATGGCGAGATCCAGGTGCTGCTTGAGTTCATGGACGGTGGCTCATTGGAGGGCCAGAGGAGAGAAAGAGACGGGGAGAGAGAGTCTCGTTTTTTTTCCTAACTATTTTAGTTTTTTATGATAATAATAATAAAATCAAATAGTAAGTCACCTGTCATCCACGTGACTTTTTGGACGGAAAAATGGATGAAATTCAAAAAAAATTAACGGCAAGGGTTAAATTGGCGATTTCAATTAAGTCGGGGACTAAATTGGCTGACTTTTTATTTCAGGGGGTTAATTCTACAAGGGTCATAGTTCAGGGGGTGAAACGGCTGAAAATCCTTTCGCATATTTGAAAACTTTTCCAAGGAAATATAATTTATAAGGGCACATGATGCAGCCATGTGCAGAAAATGCAACATTAGTCTACTTTCTTCATGTGCATGCACATATCATGTAAATTTAACAGGACAAATAGAAATTACTAATGTACCTGAAAACCACCTTCATTCAAAGTGCGAGCCCCATATTGAAGAACAGTCCCACCTTCCAGCAGTGGCTTGATTGCAGGATGATGTTTGAATTTCTATCAGCAGGAAAACAAATACATGTTAGTTGAGTAGGATTGAACATGTCAGATAAATGACTTGGACACTACTGAAATATAAATCACATTCACTAAACATTCAGCACAACTACATGTTAAAAGATGTGAGAAAATTTTCCCAAATTATTAACTCCATCAGTTATCCAATAGGAAGCTCCACTGCAACTTTTATTTCACTTAATTCATGAAAAAAAATATTAACCCCACCCTGCGGAAAGGAACATGAGGAGTAAGTTTAAGCTCCATGTATCCACTTTTCCAATCACACGTGCATAGGGCAGAGGTAGATGAGCAGAACACGCATATATACACATTAGACACTTTTTTGGTCTGACCATCCGCATTATATATACACACCAAATCAGCCCTAAATAGGAATTTGGAACCAGTCTGTCCAGGAAGTATAAATTGTTGCTCACTTTCTAATTTTTTTAAACAAAATTATAGACAAACAGAGTACAAGACCCTTGATCTGTGAAAAGATGCATTATGTCCAAAGGGAAGTGATGCATTTTGATCATTCAGAAAAACCAATGATTTGTTACCTGGAATTCTTCATAAGGGTTCAAGAAAGGGTTATGATAATTCAGAGCAACCACAAAGCCAATAGAAATCTGAAAAATCAAGTGAAGAAGCACATTAATATTGCACTACCTAACTCGGAACCACGTTTTAGTACTGAATAGCACAGTGAATATTTTTAAACCATTATTAAATAGAGAATTATTCATAAAAAAAATATAGCTACCTGTCTATCTTTCATGTGGTACAAAAATGAACCCCCATATGTCTTTTGATCCAAGGGCCAACCCAGAGTGTGCAGCACAGCACCGGGGTCATGCTTTCCTTCATCAATTTCCCAAACCTGAGAACATATGGTGTTGGGGAAAACTACATCCAATAAATAGTTGAATTATGGTATTATAAAATGCTTATCTTCACAGACTGTGTATGAATCACAAAAACTTGTGTGGTTGATCAAACAAACCGGCTTTCAACTCGGACTAGTATCAGTATGTCTGTTTGTGACAATTGCTTTTATTTTAGTTAACAAAAGCCACCTCAACTTCAACTACACCCAAGAACATTTTTGAAGAACATAATTGTCTTTTTTTTTTGAATAGTGAAGAACATAATTGTCTCTGAATAAATAATCCACAATCATGTTATTATAAAAGTGTCAAAGAAAAAAAATACTAAATAATCCATAGAAAAAGAAAAGGAGAAGGCCAACTAAAACTGAGCACTGTCAATTAAAATCATTGTAATCCCAATTCTCATATAAACATCTGCACAAATTAAAATTATTGATAGTAGCTCGGCTATGACTGTTAGAGTTGTCAAATGGTGAGCACATTGTGTGCTTAATCCTCAAATGAAAGATAAATATCAGCTAAAATGTCTCTCCAAAACAGCCGTAAGAATACAACTGGTATCTAAAATATGAGTTATTTATCTTCTTTGATTAATGCATTACCTCTTTAATTCCCAAAGCATATGTCTGATGTTGAGCATCTCCCTTCTCTCTCAAGTTGTACTTTTTCATTATTTGCTGTTATAGAAATAGATCCTGATATTAGATTTACATGTGGATAACAAATATTTTAAGCTTAGAATCAATGGAACCTGTTGAAGGTAAAGGAAATGTTTTGGAAACCTCCGATAATGATCCTCGACACCCTTCAGCTAGAAGTGTGACTCGCCCTGCATATGAGTCTCATACTCTCATCAGTACATGTAAGCAAACCAGTTCACAGAGATATTTAAAGCAAGTGGAAAATGATTCCCTGTCCTTGGGAGTTGTGACAGTTCTAACAGGCACCACAAGAAGGAAAAAAGCCTAAAGATAGTAACCTTGAAAGATCGAAAACATGACTCGATCACTTAAAGATATACGAATCCTAATAGAACATGCAGCATTGCTATAAAGTTTGCATCAAGTTACTTTATAATCTAAAAAAAATGGTAATAAAAATGGTAATACCAGATTCTAGTAACAGAACATGTGCTACACATGCTCAGAGTGGGGCTTTCCAATTTTAAATATTTTTTCGTCCACACAGGTATGTGCATATCTTACATGCATGAGGACAACATGTGTGGGTGTGTGTCTCTGTCTGTGTGTGTCTGAGAGAGAGAGAGAGAGAGAGAGAGAGAGAGAGAGAGAGAGCTGCCTTTCAGTTCTATGCCACGTTGGAAATTTTCCTTCTTTGAACCATCTTTTGCAACTCCCATGTCATTAGTTCCAATGCCAATAACCGTGTCGTTTGCATCATATAATATCTGACAAATAAGATCACTTGTGAATACAAGTATTCAACAGTACATGGAGAAACAGCAAGAGAAAATGAACAGGAGCACCTCACTAGCTGCAAAGCCTGGATATATTTCTACTCCCAATTCTTCTGCCTTCACTCCCATCCATCGTACCAATTGACTTAAACTACATCACAAGGTCCATAGTAAAGAGCTATTTTATGAATTTGAAGCGTAACTGTAATGTATCACAAAGATTATACATGAAAGCAACATTCAAATAAGATAATTATTTCCCTTCTTTCAAGAAGGGAATATTTCTATCACAAAACCACACAGGAGCAACAAGACCGACATGGATAAGAAAACTTCAAATAAGATATGAGTTAAAGTGGTACCTAAAATTCTGATTTTAGACTTTTACTGGCTTTTTCTTTTCTACCTTTTAGTTGAGGTCTCATGCTTAATACTAGAACTTCTTAAGTTCCATTAGCTCCAATATGGATTAAGCCGTTAAATAGAACTGGGTTCTCGAGGGGAAAACAACAGCTCATCAACATTGTGGATGAGAACATATAGACTTATGAGAGAAACACCCAGAAGAATTTCTGGAAAAATTTCATATCTAAGTCATAGCTTAGTTGCCAGTTAGTGCATTCTTGATAACTTCCAGCAGAACTAAAGTGACCAAAAAAAGAAAAGAAATCATAACGGTGCAAAATTCATGGCAACCAATTGCACAATTTTGAAGTACCTTATAACATAATTTCCCTTATTACTAAAAGGAGATGGCAGTGAAAATGCACGATCCTTTGTAAGAAACCAAAACTTGTCAGAAGTCACAGGGACAGTGATTGGTGACTGCAAATAAAGTTGGCAAAAAAATCTATTAAAATAAAATGCATTAAAATGTAAATTATTAAGTTACAAATGACTTCCGAGCAAGTAATGAATTTCACATTATCAGATAAAACCCTGATCCCTGCATTTATTTTGGGGCAAAAGAATGGAATGCATGTGGGAAAAATAGCGTACATCCATTTGTTCAAATATGACCGAACATGAAAGCTGTATCAGAATCAATTATGAAAACTATCCATTCAAACTTTTTCGATCGGACCTTTTTTTCGGAAGTAAAAGTATTCAACTAAGCACAAACATGTAAAAGTGCAATCTACTTAAGAAGACCGATAGACTGCCCAAAACTAGCTGGGTTCGGCACTAGGCAACATGAGCAACAATAACACCTTCCAATTGTAATTTGAGTGGTTTGGACATATGACAAAATTAGTAACTCAAAAGGAAAGGAAAAGGGTAAACAGGGTGGTTCAAGTAAATCTGTGCCTTATAGGCAACAGAAACCGATCGGAAGGTGGGGGCGGGGATAAGTACCTCTTCCTCTTTCCATTGTGGGAGAAGTTCATTCAGTGCCCGTGGCTCAAAAACATTGCCAGAAATAATGTGAGCACCTATTAGAAATCAGAAAAGTGACAAAAGGATAAAATTATAAGCAACTGTAATCTCAATTCAATTATACAAAAGTCAATAATCAATCTTGACATTTCAATTCACAAGGGTATTCCATTTATCACACAAAAGAACTCATTCAACGTTTTTTATTTATGTATAATTATTTATAAGAGTACTACGAAGATTCAACCTATCCAACCCGTACCATGAAAACCAAATATAGTACAGTCTACATATTATGCAACATACCCACTTCAGCTCCTTTCTCCACAACACACACAGATAAATCAACATCCTTTTCACGGCACAATTGCTTCAACCTTATCGCCGCCGATAGACCGGCCGGTCCAGCTCCAACAATGACAACATCATATTGAATAGACTCTCTGTCCGGTTCACTACAGAAACTCCTGGTTTCAGCCACAACACTCTGAACTCTCAAAAACCCATTTGCCCTTAAATTTACACAATTCAGACAATACCCAGATGAGAACAGCCGTCGAGAACCAATCTGCGATCCTAAAAAACAAAACTTTCGACCCAAAAGCTGAATGTGCGGATACCCATTTATGAAATGGGTTGATTTTGGCGAATTGGAATGTTCTATAGGAGATGCAGATGGATTGGGGGAGATTGAAGTTGAGCATATTGAATTGCAAATATGGGTTTGCGAGTAACTGGATGAAAATGAGGATGACGAGCTTGGTTTTCTGAAAGAGTGGGATTTGGATAGAAGCCTGAACATTGTGATGGAGAGACCCTGGGTGAGTTGTGATTATTGTGAAAGATGATATACTTGTTTTTCTGGTTCTTATTCCTGTAATTCGCCTATATTTGTTTTTTGTGTTTTTTTTTATATATACTAATTTTGCCAATTCCCTTTTTCTCCGCTTACACTCTTTTTGCTTTTTAAATACTTTTGAATCAATTTTGTTCTTTCTTATTTTTCTCTTTTCTATTCTACCATTATCCTACATTAATTTCTTTTTACTTTACTTTTATATAATTTTTTCTTTATACTTAATTTTCCAAATTACACTCCTTTTTTAGTTTTTTTTTTCCATTAATCTAGTAAGAAATAATTAACATTGTATATTTGTCTACGCAAAATCCTCATATACTCAATATCATAGCTCAATTAAAATCACAACTTCAGTAACATATACAAAAAAGGATTTAATTTAACCAAACTGTACCATTCCACTTAAACCATCACAATATGATTTGCCAAAAATACCTGTTTGGTGGCTAAGAAAATTCAACCATACAAGTGCAGCTGGCAATAGCTTTGGTTAGAAGAAGTGGCAAAAGACACGATGAAGGAGAAGAAGACGCTTTGACTTCTTTTCTTCTTTTTTGGTTAATTTTCTTAATTTCAGTTATCAAAACTTTAATGTAGAGTAAGGGCCTATATTTACTTGTCCCTAAGTAATAGTCAGGTAATTAAATAATACAAGTTGACACCAAACACCTGACATGGACTATTTACTTCTATCCAGAATCTAATACAATGTACCAAACAAGCCAAAAAAGAACCAATGAATTACGATTAAGGATCCTTAAAGAATAAAATTCTCAAATACACATTGGTACATAGCCACTAATATTAGCAATATGGAATTGAAATTAAAAATTCGAAAAGTAAACATTTTCTATTCACATTGGAAAAGCATTTGAAGTCTCATCTCAAATGTACAATAAAGGATTACCTTCAAGTTCTGACAATGGAGAAATTATAGAATGGTACGGTATCACCACATCAACTGGTGATACTTTCACTCAAAATTCGCCACATGTATTATTTTTTGATAACTGGATTTAACATTCATATTTACTTTTAAAATAAAAATAAAATTATTTTAAAAAAACTTTTAAAATTAAAAAAAAAACCCAAAAACTATCCTCTTCATCGACACCACTGTCTTCCAAGACTACTGCCTCATTCTCTGTGTGAATTTGATGACACCCCAACACATGGATGATTCCACTTTCACAATCATTAGAAAAAAAAAAATGATTTGGCTATTGATACATAGAAAGCTATGCAACCAAGATTGGATTCCTATTCACCTACTATAAAATTTGCTTTTATTGTCAATAATCTCAATGGCCATATACCTTGTAGGACTTTGGAAGCTTATCAAATTCCTCAAAAACTTTTAGACTTCTGGACCTTCGCGTATGAAATTAAATAATTTCTCAAAGACCATAATCCCACCCCCAACAAATCTTCAATCTAAATTCCTTGAAACCTAAAGTCATCATAGAGAGAAAATTCCATGAACCCTCAACCCATCCCTAAAAGGATCACCCTAAGTAGGAACAGTGGACGCTTTTATGAAAAGTGCATGACCAAAGAACTCATTAAAGGGTGCAATACATGAATATAGCCCTAAAATATACCTTAGATAAAGGTTGATTCATGTGTAACGTATTGTGTT
The DNA here is from genome assembly GCA_903112645.1 of Prunus armeniaca. NCBI lineage: Eukaryota > Viridiplantae > Streptophyta > Magnoliopsida > Rosales > Rosaceae > Prunus > Prunus armeniaca. The sequence goes on from CAEKDK010000001.1 coordinate 14,477,952, forward strand.
ATGAGCTGAGGTGTCTGTAATCAGTGGCGGATCCACGTTGGGACAACAGGGGTCGGACGACCCCTTGGAAGGTTGGAAAAATGGCCTGGGACTCCATTGAAGCCCCCTTCGACAGTTGCTGGAAGCCCCCTTGGATGCACGCCAACTGCTCGATGAAAGTCCCAGGAGAGGAGGCGAAGCTTGCTGCGCTTTTTTTTTTTTTTTTTTTTTTTTTTTTTTAAATTAAATAAATTTTTTGCCTTCCCAACGAACGTTGTTTGGCAAAGGCTCAGCCAATTTTTTTTTTAAATGACCTGGCCTCAAAACGACGTTGTTTTGGGCCAGTTTATATATAAAAAAATAAAAATAAAAATAAAACAGAACAACCCAGCCTTGCGAATCTGCACAGCAGCCCCAAACCCTTCATTTCCAATTTCACACTTCCTTTCCCCACCCTATCAAACCCTAACCTCTCCCCCAACCTCCCAACCTCCAACAACCTCCATCATCAACTCTTCGCTGGGCCACCTCCCAACCTCCAACAACCGCCGTTCGCCGCCGTCCTCCTCCCTCCGCCCTTCAACTACAAGTAAGCTTGGCAATGAAATTTATGGATATGTTGATATTTTTTATATTGATTGTTGTTTTTTTTTTTTTTTTTTTTTTTTTTTTTTAATGTAAATTTATGGATATTAATCATATTGATGGATTGAATTTATGCTTTATTGAGTTAATGCTTGAAATTTATGGATATGAATAATATTGATATTTTTTGTATGTAATGAAATTTATGGATATGATATGAATCATAGTGATAATCATATTAATGTAGATTGATTGAGTTTATGCTTGATTGAAAATGTGAATTGATTGAGTATATTGAATATTAATTGATATTTGATATGATAATTTAGTATATTGAATATTGATTGATATGGGTTTAGGGAGTATATTGAATTTTGAGAGTGGGTTATTGACATTTTCATATTCATATGATAATTTGGGTAAAAATTAATGATTGATTGAATTAATTGATTTGTAGATTTATGGAACGATTCTTTAAAAGAAAATTGTCTACGGATAGTCCTTCTCCGTCTAATCCGGGTAGTTCAAATGCAAGACCAATTGAAGTAGATGAGATCTTAGCTAATCTTCAGGTAGACCCTGGACTAAGAACTCGAATGGCGGATTATAGTCCCAATATTCGGGATGAGATCCGAAGAGCATATCTACAAAAGGGACCTTGTCAACCTAGAAGTTATAAATTCCCACAAACTAATCAATCAGGAATTAATAGACGCTTCATTGCTAATTGATTTGATGATCATGATTGGTTGGAATATAGCATTGCTAAAGATCCTGCGTTTTGTCTTCATTGTTATCTCTTCAAATCAAATTTTGATCAAGTGGGTGGTGATGCATTCACTGGGGTAGGCTTCAATAATTGGAAGAAGGCGAAAGAAAGATTTAACCTTCATGTTGGACCGGTTGGTAGTGTTCACAACCAAGCTAGAGAAGTTGCTTACAATTTGATGCATCAAACTACACACATTGAAACAATTGTCATCAAGCAAACAAGCCAAGCTTGCACGGCTTATCGCACTTGCTTGAATGCATCACTTAAGTGCACTAGGTATTTGTTGCGACAAGGTCTTTCTTTTCGTAGTCATGATGAAAGTGCACAATCAAGTAATAGAGGGAATTATTTAGAGCTCTTGCAATTTCTTGCGGATCATGATGAAAAAGTTAAGGCCGTTGTGTTGGAAAATGCTCCAGGAAATTTGAAGTTAATAGCTCCTTCAATTCAAAAAGATCTTGTCAATTCTTGTGAATATCCATATCATCTGCATCTCTCCAGGAAGTGCCCTTATTGTAGCCCTTGTAAAATTTTAGCGGAATTATTTAGGGGCAGCCAAATTGCCTGGCACAGAAGTTTGGTTGATAAACCTCTCCCCCTAGATGAGAGTTGGGAGGCTTACCTATACCAAAAGGCAGAGCCTTGGTCAGATGAGAGTTGAAGTCAATTCTGGCCGTTTCATCCTCAGGCTCTATTTCAAACAGTCTGTATTCAGGCTGGAACAAAGGATAACTTCTTTTGAGCACCACTTGCCACTGAGCAGCAGACCTCTTCTTATAGTGCCTGAAGAACATCAAATACTCTTCAAAAGACCTCTTGGGCACTTCTGATGACATAAGAGGAAGCGCCATGACCTAGTCTTAAGGCAAAACTACATCCAAAAATCTCAATTTTGGAAAATATACTTGTAGCCAGATCTATATCATCCAAAATACACTTGGGGTTGAGATGTTCAAAGGGCTATCCAAAGTAGCATTATGAAGATTCAAGCAGAACTGTTGAGGAGCAGTTTGGGAAGACAAACCTATTCAGCCAATATAAAAGGAACAACATGTGATGTTGATCCTTATCCTTCTCGGTACTTAATTTCTTCAAAAAGTTGGAGAATGAGTAGCTCTGGTTGGCAATTGCGGAGGAGATAGTGAACTTCTTAGCCAGCTTCTCACCATTCTTTCTCCTGTGATAATGTCCAAGGGCATCAGCAGGTCTTCCATGAGGCCTGAACCCAAAGATTTGGGCCAAATCTGCGAATGAGCTTGTTGTTTTGCATGTAGTATCTCGCGGCGTTTTGCTGGGCCTTCCTAGCTTCAAATTTCTATTTTGGCTGATTTTTATTCACCAAATAGTAGATGATGGGGTCCTCATCAATTTGCATTGACTCAATCTTCTCTATCTCTGCAATGTTGGGTCAGTCAAGGTGTTCGACTGAGATTGAGCGCTTGAACTGGGTGTCCAGTGCTAACCCTAGGCTTGCCAATGCATTGACCTGATTGTTCTCTGCCCAAGGAACTTGTTGGATAGTGCAAGTGAGATATTCCATCAAAAACGTTTGGACTTTGCCGAAGTACTGGATCAATCTTGGATGTTTTGCCATGTACGCGCCTGAAGCTTTATTCGTGATCAGTTGGGAGTTTGAGTAGATGGCCAATCTTTTGATCAACAGTTCTTTTGTTAAGCGCAATCCGGTAGCAATGCACCGTATTTTGCTTCATTGTTTGAAGCTAGAAAGCTTAGTGTGATGGCTTGTTCTAACAAAGTTCCGTCTGGGATGATTATGACGCCACCTGCCCCAACTCCCTTGTGATTTAACGCTCCGTCTAGGAGCAACTGCCACATGTCATCGGGTAGGCCTGGATCGGCGAGGGAGGTATCATATGCTTTTGAGTTTTCCTTGTTTTTTTATGACTAGTTTCTCTTCTTCGGTTGTCGGAGTAAACTCTATAATAAAATATGCTAAAGCTTATGCTTTATAGCAGTCTTTGGCCGATAGAGAAGGTCATATTGACTAAGTTCGATAGTTGATTTCATGAGTAGCTAAGAAGCGTCAAGGCTGTGAAGAATCAATCTCAAAGGAAATTTTGTCATGACGATTATCCGGTAAGCTTAATAGTAGGGCCTTAAATTTCTCGCGGAAACTACAAGAGATAAAATGAGCCTTCCATTTTTGGATAGCAAGTCTCTGCATTGAGGAGAGATTTTGATGTGTAGAATACCGGATGTTGTGCCACCATCTCTTCTCGAATGAGAGCTAGTTGACAGTTGAGTTTGACACCTCCAAGTAGATGAACAAATCTTCACCTGGTATTGGTTTTGAGAGCGGGGAAGTTGAAGTGAGGTAGGTCTTCAAATTTTAAAAAGCTACTTCGTTGATCCAAAACTTCTAGTCGATAGAACTATGAATTCCTAGTTTATAGGAATAAGGGAACGAGAGGAATTTTAAGACAATTTAGAGAAACAAAAGGAAGAAGCTAAGGAACTGCTTTGAGTTTTGCCTGTTTTAATTCATTCAACTACAATGGTTTATATACAAGCCTGAATGCCTAGAATAGAAAACTAAAAATAATAAATGAATTTAAACCACAAATGTTAAATGGTTTAAATTCTTTAGGTAATTCAAACCATTAATTTTTAAATGGTTCAGAACCATTTCTTCTTAAACCATTCGAGTCGAATGGTTGATAAATTATTTAATTTAAATAATATTTATTATTTAATTATCTTGAAAAGATCCACCTGGATCATGGCTCTCCCATTTAAGACCTTGAGCTCCTGCTCAAGTTAAATGGTGAGATGTGGAAATTCTTGGGTAGCCTTGTCTCGAATATACCATTTCGATTTGCTGGGAAGTTGCCCTTTACTGCCAATACGAAAGTACTCATACTTTCCATGTCGGGTCTCACGAACCTTCTGCTCTAAGATACAATCCTTCAGCAAAGGGTCTTCTAGTTCAATTTTTAAGTCATCAACTGATGGAAGCCGAATGTCTTCGTCGGGATCATCATCAAGTAGAGATGGCTCAAAAAGCTTAAGATTCTCGGCATTGATGACCGAGTACATATGCATGTATGGTGGTAATTCAAGTTGAAAGGCATTATCACCAATTTGTTTGATGATCTTGAACGGTCCATAACGAATAGGCTTTAGTTTCTTGCCTTCACCTGTTAGCCGCTCCTTTCCAAGGTGTAACCATACTAGGTCACCTTCTTTGAAGTTACATGGCACACGATGCTTATCATGGCGAGCTTTATATCGTTGCTGAGAACGTTTCAATTGTGCCTCCACTTCAGTATGAATCTTTCTGACTCGTTCGAGAAATTTATGTGCTCGAATATGTTCTTCTTCTTCTTTCCCACATAATGGTTGGTCACTCAGAGTGAATGCTAAATCAAAAGGACTCTGGGGTAAATAACCCAAACAAACCTCAAATGGAGATTTGAGTGTAGAGCCATGAATTGCTCGGTTGAAAGCAAACTGTAAGTAAGGGAGACTTTCATCCCAAGTCTTCGGATGCTTGGAATTGTAACCCCTCAACAAGTGTACCATAGTCCGGTTTACGACCTCCGTTTGCCCATCTGTCTGTGGATGAAATGCAGTGCTTCTTTTCAATCTAGTATCCATCATTCCCCATAACGACCTCCAGAAATGGCCTAAGAATCGACTGTCTCTGTCAGAAATAATTGATGTAGGTAAGCCAAAATGCTTCCAAACATATTGGAAAAATAACTTAGCAGCTCCTTCTCCAGTTACGGTCTTCTTGCATGGAATGAGAATCACCATCTTACTGAAACGATCTACCACCACAAACAAGTAGTCATTTCCAGACTTGGTTTTAGGCAAGCCACCTAAGAAATCCATCGAGATACTCTCCCAAGGTCGAGTAGGTACTGGTAATGGAAGATACAGTCCTAACTTCCTGTTGGAAGGCTTCGATGTGTTGCATAGAACACAACCTCGAATGTATCGTGAAACATCGAGATGCATCTTTGGCCAATACACATAGCGACGAAGATTCAATAAAGTCTTCTCAACTCCAAAATGCCCTGCTATTTTAGAAGTATGAGCCTCACGAATCCATTGCAATCTGTCACCATCTTCTGGAATGCACAATTGTGTTCCCTTATACATTAGTCCATCTTTCAATTGAAACTCACTAGTCTTTCCTTGTTCCAGCTTGGCATAGGCTGAGTTGAAATCAGCATCTGTGTCGTACCCTTTGGCATATTCAGAAGGAACAATGGGTTGGATTTTCATAGCCACCAGCAATGCGGAACTAACTGGTGTAGGTGGTCTAGATAACATATCTGCCAACTTATTAGTTGCTCCCTTCTTGTACTTTATCACAATACTGAATTGTTGTAGGTAAGACATCCATTTCATATGGCGAGCTTGCTGTAACTTAGACTGTGTAGTTAAAAACTGAAGAGGTTTATGATCTGAGTGAACTACGACTTCTTTTCCCAACAAGTAAGCTCTCCAATGCTTCACTGCTTGATGCATTGCATACAACTCCTTGTCATAAGTCGGATAATTCAATACCGGTCCACTAAACATCTCAGAATGGTATGCAACTGGTTTCCCATCTTGAAATAATACGGCTCCCATAGCATAGTTCGATGCATCTGCTTCCACTTCAAATGGTCTCTGCAAATTCGGTAATGCTAATACTGGGGCCTCTGTAATCTTCCGTTTCAATAACTGGAAAGATTCCTCATGGTTTCTCGACCATTCAAATTTTTGATTGGCCTTTGTTAGAGAATGTAAGGGTGCTGCAATTTGTGAAAAGTGCCGAATAAACTTTCGTAAATATTGACATGCACCTATAAAACTCCGAACTTCAGTCACTGTTTGGGGAGTAGGCCATTGAGAAATCACCTGCACTTTCTCTAGGTCCACTTTCAGTTCTCCTGCACCAACAATGAATCCCAGGTATACAAGGTGTTGTTTCCCAAATTCACACTTCTTACCATTTAACTGTAACTGATTTGTTCGTAGAACCTCCAAAACTTGAGCAATATGATGAAGATGTTCCTCCCATGTGACACTAAATATGAGAATGTCATCTAAGTATACAATGACGAAGTCGTCAATGAAAGGGCGGAGTACCTCATTCATCAATCGCATGAAGGTAGCTGGAGCATTGCATAATCCGAATGGCATGACTAACCACTCGAATAGTCCCTGCTTTGTTTTGAATGCAGTTTTCCAAGTATCTTCGTCATGGATGCGGACTTGGTGATAGCCAGATTTGAGATCAAGCTTAGTGAAGTAGCGTGCACCATGTAGTTGATCTAGTAGGTCATCAATCCTCGGCAATGGATACCGATTCTTAATGGTTATTTTGTTGAGTGCCCTATAATCTACACACATACGCCAGTCTCCGTCTTTCTTAGGCACAAGTAACACTGGCGAACCACATGGTGAGCAGCTGGGTTTGATGACTCCTTGTTCAAGAAGTCCTTGAATTTGCTTCTTGATCTCGTCAGATTCCGTCACAGAAGTACGATACAAACCCAAGTTTGGTAGAGGTGAATCTCCTACCAACTGGATCTCATGCTCCACAGCTCTCCGTGGTGGCAAACCCTGCACATCATGAAATAAGTCCTTGAACTTCTCCTGTAATTTCCCTATGTCTGAGCATTGTGCAGGAGATAAAGACAATGTAGACAATGTCACAGCTCTAGAACTCTGATCTTGCGGTCGAATCATCAACAAAACGAATCGCCCACATGAATTGACTAACCTCTTGGCTTGGTTAGCTGTCAGCAAATTATCTGTAAGCAAATTATTTGTAGCTTGAGGCTTGCAAGCGTTGATGTGGAACTCCTTCCCATCCTTCACAAGTCGATACTTGCGAAGCCTTTGATAATGGATGGCATCTCGGTCCCATAAATATGGACTACCTAATATGACTTGGCAAACATCCAAAGGAACCACCTCACATGTCACCTCATCGATATATCGATTGGTGATAGCAAATTTGAAGGTACATTGCTTCGTGATCTGTAAGTCAACATCCTTCTGAATCCATCCTAACGGGTACGGCTTAGGATGTGGTGTGGTGTTTAAACCCACTGTTCTTACTAAAGCCTCTGAAATCAGGTTTTTCTGACTTCCAGGGTCAATAATAGCTTGTACAACACTTTGCTTCACCTGGATATTCACATGAAACAGCTCTTCACGGTTGTACGTGTCTTCAGTATCTGCTGGTCTTGTCATAAGGGTAAGTGTAACATCAGGTTGCTTCAACTCTGGAAGCTCTTCTGCCCGTTGTGCAGTTAAGGTGGCTTTTTTGTCATTTCTCCCCTGGTTGTTTTTCTCGCGCTTTGGCCGTAATTCTGGATGGAGTATCCAACACTTGTCTTTGGCATGTCTGCTGGTTTGACAGTGATCACAGTAGACATTCTGTGTCTGACCTTCCTTGCTCTGCTTCCCCTTTTTCTGCCAGTCAGTTTTGTTGACAGGTTTTGATCTGTCATCCTTCTTGTCAGTTCTTTTATTTTTTTGCCTCAATGGCTATGGCCTTCACAGTAGCATCTTCAATAGTATCTACGGTGAACAATTTTAGTTCTTTCCGTATGTAGTCGGCAAGACCTCTGGTATACTTCATGAAAACGTCGTAGTCGTCAACGTCAATGTCCAGAACCATAGCTTTGTTGTGGAACTCTGTTGTATACTCTTGTACAGGCTGCCCAAATCTTTGTCTGAAGTGTTGCCACTTATACCATCTTTCATCTTCATAGCCAACTGGATAAAATTGTTTTCTCAAAAGCTTCTTGAAGTTCTTCCAAGTCAATTCTGAGACATCATACCGTCTCTGATAGGACTTCCACCACATAAGGGCATGGCTTGAAAGTTTCAAACTCGCATATTTTATTTTTTGCACATTAGAATACTTATAAACTGTGAAATAAGTTTCTAATGTGTCTATCCAGTTATCTAGCTTTTCAGGATCAATATCTCCTTTATAAATAGGGATGTCAACCTTAAAATCAATCTTTAAGGTATCAATAGAATTTTTATTGTCACCTGATTCAGCTTCCTTTTTCGTTGGATCAGCTTGTATGTCGTCTTCATCTTCGCTATCCTCAACAACCTTTTTCTTGAGCTTTTGATCAGGCTCAGATGAAGTTGATGGACGTGAAGATTTTCCAGTCTTCAAACTCTCCACGAGTTTAAGGATTGATGCAGACAAGTTTTCAACTTGTTGCTCAAGTTTAGTGATGCGATCGCCATCACTAGATGTATCCTGTTTGTTTTCTCCAGTCATATTGTCTCTCTTGGACCTTGGCTTTCGGTGTACGAGCAAAGGACCTAAAAGTTCTTCTCCAGAAGCTTTGCGTTGGTTGCGAGTTGAGACCATAAACCACCGTCACCCTCTCGGATCTGGTGCTCTGATACCACTTGATCCAAAACTTCTAGTCGATAGAACTATGAATTCCTAGTTTATAGGAATAAGGGAACGAGAGGAATTTTAAGACAATTTAGAGAAACAAAAGGAAGAAGCTAAGGAACTGCTTTGAGTTCTGCCTGTTTTAATTCATTCAACTACAATGGTTTATATACAAGCCTGAATGCCTAGAATAGAAAACTAAAAATAATAAATGAATTTAAACCACAAATGTTAAATGGTTTAAATTCTTTAGGTAATTCAAACCATTAATTTTTAAATGGTTCAGAACCATTTCTTCTTAAACCATTCGAGTCGAATGGTTGATAAATTATTTAATTTAAATAATATTTATTATTTAATTATCTTGAAAAGATCCACCTGGATCATTCGCACTCTTCGTCCCATTTGTCTTTTTGTCCTTTTTTCAAGGCTTTAAAGAATGACGTGCATTTGTTGGTAGATCTCGAGAGGAATTGATTGGGAGTTGCTGCTCTGCCCATTAGATTTTATATCTAATTTGTCATGGAAGGTGACTTCATGTTGAGGATGACCTTGATTTGATTTAGATGTGCCTCAGTGCCTCTTTGGGTGGCCAAGTATCCCAAAAATTGGCCAGATGAGACTCCAAATATGCATTGACTCGAATTCAATTTCATGTTGTATTTTCGAAGCAGGCTAAATGCTTCGGCAAGATTCTTGATGTGGTCTACTCGTTGAGAAGCTTTGACTAGCTTGTCGTCTACATAGACCTCCATAGTTGTGTGAGCAAATTTTCCCACGAGAATATTCAATTGGAAAGATTCCCCTTCCTTCTTCACCGCCTCTTTCTCCCTGCAAAATAGAACAAATAAGAGGACCACACCCGGGGTGTTGGCCAAAGGCCCTCCAATGCCTAAATTAGTTCAAGAGTTTGTAAGAAAAACACTAGCTAACTAGGGTACAGAGATGTGTTTATGGTGTAAACCGGGCGACTGGAGCCTTATGTAAAAGAGTGAGAGAGAGGAGGTGGCTAGGGTTTGAGAGGAATTTTATGTAGAGTTTCAGTAGAGATTTCAGACATACCCCAACCTTTGTGTGTGACCATCCTTTTATAGTGGTCTTGGAAGCTAGGGTTTTGGAGGAATAATTTCGTATATGGAAAGGAATTATTCCTCCCCGATTTGGAATTGATTTGATTGATTAGGGATTTGATTTATTAGGGTAAATCAAATCCTAATTTAATTAGGTAACTCCTTATTTAATTGGGAATTGTGGTAGGAATCAAATCAATTCTCAACTTAATTAGGTAACATTCCATTTAATTGGGTAATCCCCAATTAAATTGAGTAACTCCCAATTAGGTTGAATAATTCCCAATTAAGTCAAATAATCCCCAAATGGAAGGAATTATTTGACATAGGGTCTGATTTAATTTGGTTCCCACAAATGACCCTCAGCTTCTGCATGACGTGTGGTGGCATGTAGGAGATGTAAATTATCCATTGGACTGTCCAACTATAACTGGGCTTTCTTCGTGGACCTGGGCTCCCGAGTGGAGGAGGTGTTTGAACTTGCTAATTTTATGAACACCCAATTGGAAAGGGTTTGAGATTCCTTGTAGGTCAAGGAATTTTGCTCCTTATAAATGTAGGGCCCCTCCAAATTACTCTTCACATCAAAAATCCATTCTTCCGATTTCATTAGTGAGAGAGAGAAAACTTTGGAGAATTTTCCCAACCCTCTTAAGTCCTTGTCTTCACCGCACACCCAAGGTAATTTAACTTAGGCTGTACATATTTTTTTCTTTGTTTCGATTTTTAACAGCAAGCTGTGAGGTAGGGGTGCTTGGCTAGGGCGTGATTGGAGCATGGAAGGGCTGGAGCATGTCTGGAGGTGTGCGTTAGGGCCTAGAGCATGGCTGGAAGGTGTTGGAAGGCTAGAAGGCTTGAGCTTGCATGCGCTGGGCTTGAACGGAGGTTTGGAGGCGCCAGGCATGGTGCTCGAAGTGGGCTCGCGCTAAGAGAGGTGGAGCTGGGCTTTGGCACAATGTGGACTTGAGCTGGGCCTTCGCATGGGATGTGGGCTGCGCATGCTGGCATTTGGAGCTAGCGGACCAGGCGGAAGGAGCGGGCCTCGTGCACCGCACTGTCCTGGGAGCGCTGGGATGGAGTCGGTAGGCCTGGCAGACACATGTTGGGTTGGTAGCGCGAGCTAGGCTGCGATTGCTGCTAGGCTACGCGCTGGACCACCTGCTAGGCTGACTCCCTTTGACTTGGGCTAATCCAAGCAGCTCAAATTATTTTCTTTTCTTTTCTTGTTTGCTGCTGCTACTACTTTTGTTTTTGTTTTTTTTTCAACTTGGAAATTTTTCTCATATTCTAACGTGTAGAATTTTTCCTTTTTGCAGCTACTCGTTGACCAACCATGTCTTTCGGAGATGGTAGCAAGGCTCCAAGCTCTCAGCTGCCTTTGTATTTGTGGGGAGGTTCTGAAGTGTACAAGAAGAGGTTTGTGGCCAACCTGCACGAATGAAGGTCAATTCCAGAGGTGGCGGCCTGCTTACGTTTCTGCAATTCCTGACGACGTGCATATCAAGTTGGCAAAGCCTTTGACCGATGTCGTGCCCTGCGTGGATGCACATGACCCAAATGCCAGAATCATCACCTTCCATCCCTTTTACTTCTCCTTGGGCTTCAAATTCCCGATGTCAAAGATTTTCAAGGAGGTGTTCTGCGCCATGGGGTGTGCTCCGAGTCAGTGTACTCCGAATGTCTACGGGTGATCATATGTTTTGAAAACCTGAGTCGTTTCTTCATGCTGGAGTTGATGGTGTGGGAGTTCTTCTATAAGGCCAAGTTGTTTGACAATCTTAATCAAGGAAATCACGCTTGGCATGACAATGTGTTGGAAGTCAGTGGATGGTGGGAGGGCGATGTTGGTGATAGCCCACTTGTTCCTATCACCTATTGCGATGGTAAGTCTTTTTGCAGTTTTTTGATTTGTTTCTTTTTATTTGAATTTCTTGAAGTGTGGCTAACTAACTTCTGTCTTCTGCTTGTAGTGAGTGACATCATCAAGCAATTGGAGCTTAGGCCTGACATGGCTAAGGTCCGATGTGCTTTGAACATCCCCCCAAAGTTTCATGAGTGACGATGGCTGTTGAGAAAGTATTGGGAGGAAGACGGTGGACTGCCCCTTGCCAAGGATGTCGAGAGATGGAAGTAGGATGGTCCAGACCCTGATGATCTACCTGCTATACAAGGTAAGTGCTTGGTTGAACCGATTTCAAAGAGAAAAGCTGCTTCTTGGCACGCAAAGAATAGTTCTCCATCAAGGAAGAAGCCAAAGTCCCATTTTGTTGAGAAGAGTCAAGTTCCTACCTACAAGCTTGACAACCATGATCTGCTTCGTGAGATAGTTCGTGCCTGCTCTAGTTCTACCGAGCATCAAAGAGACGCAGATATTTCTCTTCGAAGTTCGAGTTATCTGCATCGGTCAAAAGATGGAGATTGAAGCGAAAGGTCTGCTTATGATCCAGCTGTTAAGTCACGAGCAGTCAAGTGTGGAGTTGATTCAGTGTCATTGACTCCTTTGGAGGTGAGGCTGGCAGAGGCTAAGAAGATGAGAGAGTCATCTGCTCGGGCTAAGGGTTCTTCTTTAGCATCAGGGGTTGATCCCAAGGCGAACAAGTCTAACCTTGTAAGGGATGCATGCGTGTTTGATCTACTCAAGACGAACATCATATCAAACCCATCCTCCTGTGCTGAGTTGGTCGATCACATCCGTTAGGCCGGTGATCTTGGCACCTTCGAAAAGGATTGGTTTTTGCTGCTGAGACTATCCGGAACTCATCTACTGTTGTCTCATTTTTTGCCCAGCTCAGCGAGCTAAAGAAGAAGAATGCTGAATTGGCCAGCAAGCTCTCTGCCGATCAGGCTCGTTATGAGAAGAAAACGTCTGATTTGAGGGCGATGATATCTAAGCTAAAAAGCTCCCTTACTGAGAAGGATTCCGAGCTCAACTCTTCTGCTGCTGATTTGGCTAGTCAAAAAGATGTTTTCTTTCGTCTTGAGTGCAACAATTTTGATATCTCCCTTAGATTGACAAGCTCCTGGCTAGATTTCGTGCCCACCATAAGTCTGCCGAAAAATCCAAGTCTGAAGCCACCATAGATGCATACAAGTTGGGCTACCTGCACTGTGCAGATGGGACTACTCCCTTGTATGCGATTGATGACGTAAACATCGAGACGCTTTGCCCTGACTTATTCCCTGTGAACGGAGGAACTGAAGAGCAGGCAGCCGGAGAGGATGAAGTAGAGGAGGACGCAGTAGACGAGACGATGGCAGATGTCATGGAGTAGGCAGATGGAGCTGCTAAAGGCGTAGCTGATCAGGTGGATGCCGAAGAGACTGCAGATCAGAGGTCTCCTGCTGGCGTCTCGGAGTAGATGAATGCTTTTTTTATTTTTTATTTTATTTTATTTTTTATTTTAGCTTTTGTAGTTTGCCTTCTTGTTTAGAATAATTGGTCTTATTTGACCATCTTCTTTTTGTTAAACTTGGTCGGTTGGTCAGCTTGTTATGGAAATTTCAGTTATTTTTTTCAACTTCAATTTGCATATTGACTTGTGAACTGCTTGAGTAACCAGCCTGTGTTTTGATTGCACATTTCCCTTTGGAGATATATGAGTGCCAGGGTCCCCTTGAGGGACTCAAGGCGTGCTTTGCATATCCCGTAGGATGGTTCCCTTTAGGATGTTGGTGAGTGCCAGGGTCCCCCTTGAGGGACTTCGGGCGTGTTCTGCACATCCCGTAGGATGCCTTGGTTGTCGCCATGCGTCTCTCGAAGGACGCTACTTATGGACAACTGCATAACTATCCTACCTTCCTTAGGAAATGGATAGGAACTTGGATACCTCTCTTAGGAAGCATGGAGACCTCCCTCAGGAAATTCCTGGTGCACCCTGCGTCTCCCTAAGGACGCTTTTTTGTGGGTTGCGTCTCCCGTAGAACGCTTTTGGTTGTCAGCCTGCATCTCCCTTAGGATGCTCCTTATGAGCAACTGTGTGACTATCTTGCCTCCCTTAGGAAGGATAGGAACCTGGATACCTCCCTCAGAAAGCATGGAGACCTCTTTTTGGAAAATCGCTTTTTGCCGGCTGTATCTCCCGAAGGACGCTTCTGGTCGTCTCCCTGCATCTCCCTTAGGACGCTCCTTATGGGCAATTGTATGACTATCCAGCCCCTCTTAGGGAACGGATAGGAACCTGGATACCTCCCTTAGGAAATTCCTGGCGCACCCTGCGTCTCCCTTATGACTCTTTTTGAGGGCTGCGTCTCCCAAAGGACTTTTCTGGTCGTTGCCCTGCATCTCCTGAAGGACGTTGCTTATGGGCAACTATTATGTTTTGTGGGCAGCTGAGACATGCTAGAATGAGAAACTGAACCTATATTGATATTCATAAGATTACAATCCTTTATTCGAAAATAGAAATAACTCGGTACAAAAACTTGGAACATCTATCAGTCAGGAGGAAGCATTACGGATAATACTTTCGGAGATGGTGAGCATTCCATTGTCGTGGTATTTCTTTCACATCTGTAGTGTCCAGTGTGTAACTTCCTCTGCCCCCAGATCGACTGATCACATAAGGGCCCTCTCAATTATGATTCATCTTTTTAGACCCTTATCTTGGTGCAGTGATGAAAGCCTTTCTTAGCACGAGGTCGCCTGGTTGAACTATCTGACCTTAGCTCTTTTGTCGTAGTAAGACTTCAACTGCTACTGATAGGAGGGGACTCAGATAATGGTCTTATCTCGCTCTCCCTCAAGTAAGTCTAGGTTGAGCCTCATCTGCTTGGAGTTCTGATCAACACTGCCCACTTCAAGGCTTATGGAGGGGACAGTGATGTGAGAAGGGATGATCGCTTCTGTCCCATAAACAAGGAAGAATGGGTTTTGCCAGTCGGTCTTCGTTTGGTGGTGCGATAAGCCCACAGTACTCCGGGGAGTTCATCCAGCCTTCTAGCTTTTTTCTTCAAGCAGTCTAATATGACTTTGTTGGATGCCTCAGCCTGTCAATGTCCTTGTGGATACCTCGGGGTGGATAGGTGCTGCTTGATCTTGTATTTCGCAAAGAAGGTGGTGATCTGCTTGCCAATAAACTGTGAGCCATTGTCGGTAACCAGCGATTGTGGGCAGCCAAACCGGCAAATGATGTTTCTCCAGATGAATTGCTCCACATCAGCTTCTTTAGTAGAGGATAGAGCTTCGGCCTCGATCCATTTAGTAAAGTAGTCGGTGGCGATGATCATCATTTTCTTCTTAGCGGGCACCCGTGGCAAGGGACCCACTAAGTAAATAGCTCATTGCATGAATAGTCATGGACTGTTTTGCGGATGGTAAACTTTGGTAGGCAGATTATTGCCATCTCTTCATCTTTAGGAGCATTTGGTGTTGTGAGGTAGATGACTCCAATCTTGGAGCCTTAAGGTGAAGGAGTCAAAATCAAGAGAAACAAAAGGTCTTTCCTACAAAGGTGTTCATTCTTGAGAAATCAAGAAAAGTTCATCAAGGGTAAATATCTATTCCCTTTTTCCTTTTTCTATTTGTGTTCAAAGAGACTAGGCTAAGATACTTGGTTTAAAATGAGACAGGTTTACCTCAACTAGTATAAACAAAATGAATCCGCCATTTAGAATGTTTTTGTTGTATAGGTTGTGGGTAAAGTTCATTTCCTAAGCATTAGATGTATGTTTCCTTCAATTCCAAGTATTGACAATACAAATAATGCAACACCTGAAGCCATAGATGCTGACGATGCTATCAACAACAATTCGATTACCTCTCCCACTCCTCTAATACGTAGACCTGGAGCAAAACAAGTCCAGAAAGATCATTCTCCTTCTGACATCATTGGAAATGTTCATGACTTATGTTATGTGTCATTGTTTGAACCTAAAAATGTGATGAATGCCCTTGTAGACAACGAGTGGATTTTGGCTATGCAAGAGGAATTGAATCAATTTAAAAGAAATGATGTGTGGTACCTTGTCCCTCGTCCCAAAGACTCTAATGTAATTGGTACCAAGTAGATCTTTCAAAACAAGACAGATGAGAAAGGACAGATTATTGCCAACAAAGCTAGACATTTACATGCAAATTAAAGGGTTAGACTTTGATGAGACTTTTGCTCCCGTTGCATGGTTGCTTTTGTCAATTGTGTTCCATCTCAGGTTCAAGCTACATCAAATGGACGTCAAGAGTGCCTTCTTAAATGGCGTTATACAGGAGGAAGTTTATGTTGAATAGGCTACAGGATTCATAGATCCTATCAATCTTGCTATTGGAAGTGGCTGCACTCAGTTACTATGGATGAAACTGAAGGGAATATTGTGGGAATGGTGCTGTGCAGAGATTTCTAAAAACTCTACAACCAAACTTTGAGAGTATAAATCACCTAGCAAGCCATATCTAATATGAAATCAAAGTAAGAGCGGAAGCATTAAAATAAACTAGGGATTCATGCAAGTCTCATTTGGTCCTAATCTTTATAAGTCTATAAAAGTGTGCACCAAAGACTCTCTAAATCCTATTTGAGAGAAAGATAAGATGTTCATAGTCTTGGAGCGAATCTTGAAACCAAGAATGGTGTTCAAGTAGATGGAGTGGTCAATTTGTTGTTGGCTCTCCCTTTGATGTTGATTCTCCAGCTTGTAGCTCTCCAAATAGGTACAAAGATATGCACCGCCCCAAAGCTCTTCACCAAGGATTGAATGGGATGAGAGAATGAGTAGACAACATGGTAATGCAATTCGATCCTTCTCTAATTCAATACTTTATGTCATATTCTCGGGATATGGTAAACTTGTGTCAAAATCCCTAATATGACATCTTTAGATTATATGATTCAATTTGATGAAATTGCAAACGTTCTTGTTTCAATTTCCATCCAATACTTTGGCCAAAGATTCACGAATCATATCTTTAGAGTATTCTCTCTTCTTACTAAGAGCAGAGATTCCTTGTTGTACATTCACCTATCTCTGCATACACGCTAAGAATCCTGAGGAACACATTTAAGTCACATCATTTTGATACGACTGTAAAGTGCTTTCAAAGAGAAACAACATATACACAAGACAACTGTGATGTCTCAGGTCTAAGGATTAAATTGCATTATCCCAACTTAGAATTCTTTGTTTGACATTTGTGAGTAAGATTTCCATACAAGAATTCTAGAGTTGATCACGTTCAGTAGACTCCATCTTCTATAAAGCACCTACACATTTGTCTCAGTGTCTCTACACGAATGACTTGAGACTAGTCATCCTCCCAATTGAGCAGACATAATGTGTACTAGTCTTTGCAGGTCACCATTGTCCAATTGGTGATCCTATGACCAGGAACATTTTAGGATATGATATTTATATGTATGGAAAGGTCTCGTGCATCTAACTTCTTTAGACCACTTTCCATTTATATCTTAATCCATGGACTTGTTACTTTGTGTACGTTATGTATCTAAAGCAACATTCTTGCCCCTTTGATTATTATATATTATTTCCTTAGAATTATCCATTTTATATTGGCTTCTAGGGCATATATCTAACAGAAACAAATGCTCACTGATTATGGTCTTCCACAATATAAAATGATGATTTTTTGTGATAACTTGAGTGCTATTAATATTTTCAATAATCATGTTCAGCACTCTCGCACAAAACACATTGACATTCGTCATCATTTCATTCGTGACTTAGTTGAGGATAATATTCTTTCTCTTGAATTCATTACCATTGATAAACAACTAGCGAATATTTTCACTAAACCTCTTGATAATCTTAGATTTGAAACCCTTACAAAGTCTTTAGGTGTTTGCTCTCTTAATTAATCTGTTAATGTTGTTCATTTTCTAATTTATGTTTGTTCATTGGTTGTGTTTAACGAGATTAGTTGGCTTGTGTAGGGATTTGTGTTATTGTATCACAATCAAGTTTAAACTTCTCGCATTTGATGAACTAAGATTGGGCTATAGTACTGTGTCAACTTGAATTGCATACTCACTGTCATTCTCTATGACAAAACTAATTTACTGGTCTATATTGCAAATCTCTTGTCTCACTTCGGCACTTGCACCCCTAATCTTTCTCAAAGCACTCTGCACACCCTCCCATCGTGTATCCATTTGACTTTTGATCATTTTCACCTTATTGCTAGCATGCTCCCTGATCGTTCTAGATATAAATACATAAAATAAAACTGTTGGTGCTTGATCCTTGCGGAGTAATCGAGCCTCTTGTCGAACCAATGTCGAGGCTCGCGTAAAAAGGCCGTGATCATTTGCCTCATTGATTTCCTTTGAAGCCTTCATAATCTAGATAAGTATTTCCTTGGGGTGCTTGTTCACCTAGTGACCTATAGTCAATTGACTTGGGTTAATTGTTTGAACATCTGCTACTTGGGTCATGTCGAAAGCTTAATGTAGGACATCTCAAATTATAAATAAATAAATAAATAAAGAGATCAGTGTGGTTATGCTATGCACATTTGGTGTCTGTTGGTCTATAAGTTTGATTGATAATGGGTGATGGTGTTCTTCGTGTTTTGTTGAAAGTTAGTCATATTTCAAGAGTTTGAGATTTTTCATTGGATTTAGTCTGTAAGTTTTATTGTGTTCAATGTCATTGAATTGCCTTATGATGTCTAAGGGTGGTAAGTTCCTATGATTTCATGCTTTTGTCCCTAAAATGCTTTGCTTCGAATGTTTAGACTTGGACTTGATTTTGGTTCTTCAATTTTATTCCCTTCACAGGTTGCAAATCTCTTGGACTAAATGTTGTGAAAATTCTACAAAATGAATGGTTGTTTTGCATCTCTGTTTAGTTGTTTACTTTTGGTTTCCTCTCTTGTTTTTTGTCTGAGCACCTTTTTGTTTCTCCTCCAGCTTACTAGTCTTGGTCTTCCATCACCATAAGCCTCAATTCAAAAATATAACTTAAAAATATATAAATAAACGGTGTTGTTTAATGTCGTTTGTTAAGTGTGAAGCTAGGTCTTTTCTCTTCAGCACTCTCATAGTCGCGCCTCCACCCTTTTCTGCTCACACCCAAAAATCTCGCCCCTTTAGCTTTTTCGCCACGGTGACCACTCGCTCAGCTCATTCCAGCTTTTGTCCGCACAACACCTCCTTCGATGGTACGTAGTCTAGCCGCGACCCCTCTCCTCCACTTGCGTCTTCCTCTCGTCATCAGCGTACCAGTGCATCATGCTTCTCCAGAAGCTGATTTTGAGGATGTGACTGCTCCACCCTCATTGCCACCTCGGTCTTGTCGTCGTCCCTCTCGGAACCTCCATGCCGCTGCTGCCCATTTCATTTCGCCTGATGACCATTTTTCATCCGCTTCCTATAAGGCTCATTACCATGACATTGTTGTCCAGCGTCCCATGTTAATTGAAGACAACTTTAGTCTTTCTGACCTTGGGATTGCCTTCACCCACTTCATCACAGAACGTCGCTGGACTCCCTTGGTTCAAGGCCTGCCACTTCCTAATTTCTCCATTGTACGTGAATTTTATGCGAATTTTTCGATTGTCACAAGTGCTATTGTTCCTAGTCCTGCCTTGGTGATTCGAGTACGGGGTATAGATATTCGCCTCACAGAAGACTCAATTGTTGTTGCTCTTGGGTTGACTTCGCGACGTTCTCCTGAATCAAACGTTCTTGCCCCTATATAACGCAACCCTCTACTGCATCTCCTGTATACTGGTCCTCTCCCTGAGCCTCCCTCTAAACTTCACTCCGATTGAATGACACAGTGGTCTCGTATTTTCTACATGTTTGTCCGAAACTTCCTCAATCCTACATCTCAGCACAGCAAGTTTGATCAAGGTCATCTCTCAAGTCTCTCTCAACTGTAGCAATGCTCAATGCACTGATGGTGGGCTTACCATTCCTCAATAATCTCTTTTCAATTAGTTCAAGTTCAACATCATGAGACTATGACTTTGCTCCTAACTTTCCAAGAAAATCTTGCCAGCCAAAGTGATATCATTGCTGTTCTGGACACCCGTCTTCGCTCCATTAAGGCTCATCTTCAGACTCGTCCTTCTTGTTAGGTTTCCCTTCACCTTTTTTCCTCAGTCTTCGATCATGCCCTTTGGTTCCTTTGGATTTCTCGCCAAAAAGGGGGAGAAATTGGTATGGGTATGGTAGCTAGAATTTTGTTAGCAAGGGGGAGTTTTTGTTTAGCCTTATAGATTTATATTAGTTAGGGGGAGCAAATCACATGTGTTGTACTGTTTACATTTGAACTATTGTGATGCCACTGTGCTAATTTCAATTCTTTTTGTTACTCGTTTGGTTTATGTTATTCTTCACTGGTTTATTTGGTTGATGTTGTGCAAATTTAAAGGTTCATTACTGAAATTAGTGTTGGGATGTTAAACCACTTTGAAATGTATCCTATTTGCTTTGTAATTCGATGTTTTGTCTAGGAAATGTCAAAGGGGGAGATTGTTAGTATTGATTTTGTGATTGACATTTCCTAGATACCAAATAGACTAAGTATATATGGTAAATTATGATATGAAGGCTCATATGTCAATCAACGATCACTGAGGTAAATTCTTCATTCAATCATGCATCCTGATTGTGATATTTCAAAAATTATTTCAAACTCACAATCTAATTAACATTATGATTAAGAAGACTTTTCTATTTAAAGAAAGATTGATTTAATTTAGAATCTGCTTTCCATTTTTGAATATTAAAAGTCTTCTTTGATTGGAAATCAATTAGTCGGATTTTTGGAAATTAATCTGTTGATTAGGAACTAATTGATCTTGTTTCCAGTTTTGAAAACCATTATAAAAAGCAAGGCTTGGTTTCATTCTTTCATACAACTTTCTAATACTAAGAGTTTTTTTCTTGAGTCTTCATATTCACAAAAGAAAGTTGTTGTGCTTTGTTGTTCGTAAGGATAAATCATCAAGAGTAAGATTATCTTGGTGGTTTGTCTTTGCATTCATTTGCTTGGATCGATCGCGTCAAGAATCTGATTCAACATAAGGAGAGAATGAGAAATCCCTTGAGAAGTTGAGTTACGAAGAAGTTTGTACGCTATTTAGAGTGTCTAGAACAAGTTTGTATACTTCTCGTAATCATTGTTCATAGTGGATTTGCCTTGGATTATCAGGTCCCGTGGATTTTTTCCAGAGGTGGGGTTTTACCATGTAAAATACTTTCTATGTTCTCTCTGTTTTAACGTTATGAATTGTATAAGATTGATACATCGTATCAATCCCTTTGGCGTGTTTTATTTGTATTATCGTATTACTCTTGACTACTCAAAACACAGACTTTAAGCTTTTAGTGTTTGAAGTCATCCTATGGGTATTTTCAACTAGTTCTCACTTTCACAGCCATCCAAAAGCTGAACAACAAGAACAAAGTGAGTGTGTAGAGCGGTAGTCCAGTGCATCCGAGGGGCTCTCCACCTGGATCAAAGAAGACCCCCTTGAGCTTGAACTTGAAGTGCTAGTTATTGTAGAGGTAGGGGTAGAGGAATTACTATCCAAGGACTTTCTCAAGATGTTGTTATCAGTGGTATTGGCGTTCCTTATGTTCTTACTTAGTTTTGAACCACCTAACCACGGGAGAAATATGGCAGGCAAAATGGATGCTTTGATAGGATTATCAACATGCCAAAGGCAGTAAACATACTGAACTATTGAGCAAATGTGTTGTCAGATGCCAGCAACTAGTCCATAAATGTCAAGAAGAGTACCAAATGGCGTATGTCGAGGAGGTGGATGATAAAACCACCAGAGCATTTCCCATCTCCTCAGCACAACTCTTTCCTTTTTACCTTTGTAAATTAGTGCCCAGATGGAAATGAGCACAACTGTAATAGCCAACAACATACCAAATAGTGCATAGTGGGGTTTTCTTGGGGAGGAAGCTTGATCAAAAGATGGCTCAGAAGAAGATTGATCTCCACGACGAGATTGCAAACCAAGAAACCAGTTGTTGCTCTCTCAATTTCCACAGCTAATAAGCAAGTGCGTTTCTTGGAGACATAAATACCTCTGTCTGGTTATTGAGAAAACGGAGGAATTTAAACAGAAAAATAAAGGAATTGAAAACAATGAGAAGAAGATGCTATAGTGTTATTAGTGGAGAAGAGGCTTTAGTAAAGGCAATAATAGAATAAAGAGAAAAGGAGAGAGCTTCTTGGAAAATCATAGTGTGGTGGAAAAGCTCTTCCCAGGTGGCCCACACGATTTATCTTTCACTTTCAGGTCCTAGCTAATGATATCTAACAGAATTGTAATTCTCATGAACTGAAAGATGAGCTTTATATTAAAATACAATGATGAGCTGTCAAATATAGTTGTATTAGATTAGTTATAGATAGTTAACTAGATTAACTAACAAACTAATTATTTACTGCCTTGTTCACTCATTTTATTTTTGTTCCTATGATGGTAGGGTAAAGTTCCCCATTGCCTTGAAAACCATTAAATGATCAACAAGTCAACTTTCTTTAGTGTGCGAGCGTGCCACTGCTAGCAATGAAAAATCCTAGCAGACTTCTTGAAAATAGATAACTAGCATCCCAAGTTACTAATTTCTAAACAAGTGACTATGAATTTGGGTGAGGAACTGCACTGTAGTACTTATTCTGCTTGATTAGGGCTCTCCATAAATTTGTTGAGGTTTTCATATTTGTAAAAACCTGAATTCTGCTTGATTTGGCTTATGTTGAACCAAATTTGTAACGAGAGAAATCTCATTTTGAATGACTTATTTCTCTAAGTCTGAACTGAAGTTGGAGATTTTGATTTGTAGCTGGCTTCGTTCTTGTGGCTTAATGAGCTTTTGGTTGCTTCAGTGTTTTGAAGGCTCTTGAGATCAAGTGATCATTTTGAGTTTTATTTTTTATTTATTTTTTTTGCTATCCCTTGATCTGTTCTGTAACAACCCATTTCTTAATTAATATTTAATTATTAATTTATGCTAGTAAAAGACAATTATACCCTTAGAATATTTTATTAGGTTTAAAGTTCATTTTTTGACAGGAAAGGAATTTGGGGATTTGGGTGATACCATTGCGTAGAGCTCGACGATACGAGTTCGTAGATATGCGGCACGCCCAATTCCGAGTTGTAACGAAGGAGAAAAGGACTAGAAACGAAAAGGACGTAAGTGGCATTTGGGTCGGGTCCTGTCAACTTGGTATCAGAGCGAGGTTTACTTTCCTATAGACCTGCACCTCGTGTGCATCCGTAAGTTAGACAGAGTAGCACATTCGACTGAGAGCTTAGTAGTAGATTTGTCAACTATAAAGATCGAGGACATTGTCAGTGAGTAATGTTTAAATGAGCCGAGAAATCTTAGCTACAAAGATGGCAAGTCTCTTATTCATACAGATGAATTTGGATTCATTGGATTTGGCTTTGCCATGCCTGAAGAATTAATTCAAAAGAAATTACATTAGTAAGAAACACAAGGATGGGAAACTTTCCTAATTTATAAAATGTTGTCACCAAAGACAATCCAGATTTGGCCACCAATGGTTAAAGTTGATGTTGATTCAACAGTTTCAGATGATTAAATGGTGAACATCGTTGAAGATAGTTAAAGTAAGCAAATCACATAGGAATACAAAATTTCTCAAGATATTTAATTGCACCTCTAGATCATGGAGGGGTGCCTAAGGAGTATTTTAGAGGGTATTTAGAGAAGATTTGAAAGATACTTATATTGCTCTCTACAGTAGGCGTGCAGTGTTCAAGTTGCTTATAACCATGGTGAGGTGGATGATGATTATAAATTGATGAAGGATCATTACTGGAATTCTTTTTAAAGAATTATGTTGGCAACGTTGCTGGTTACTTGTAATGAAAGAAGAAAGCTGAAAAGCCGGAAGTATTGAATCCGCAAGATAAGTTAAAATTGTTAAGGGCTTTCAAAAGTTTAAATCACTCCCTAAAAGGAATTACAACAACGAAATTGTTAGGAGGAGTTAATGAATAAGTTACATAAAATGGGTGAGTCGCGAGCTTTTGCTTTCGTATACAAGGGATGTGTAGTACTGCATAAGGGGGATGTTCATAATATGAACCAATACCCTTTCTTATTGAATTACGATTTGATTGTATAATCTATAATTTTTCTCATGCTGGTCATTTACTTAACCCCTTCTCTTTAAAACGCAACAGATTCTGAATTTGGTTTCACCATGATGTGGTTGAAGGGGGAAACTATAGTCCTTAACAGTAAGTAAATGTCGGGAGAGGTACTGGGGTTCCGGCATTTAAGTTTTCATTTTGATGATATTCATGTTTTAAAGGCCAGTTTTGGAATGTTTTAAAGTTGAATGACCCTTCAATCAAAGCTTTATCAAGTGGGGAGTCAGGAAATATGTGAAGTTAAGTTCCCGTCATGCAAGTTATGGAGGAGATTATTGGGGGACTCGAGGAGTAGATGAGGGTTTAGTACCCTCACCTCTTTGAGTGACAGATATGCCAATTTCGAGGATGAAATTTTTATAAAGGCCGATTGTAACAACCCGGTCCTTAATTAATATTTAATTATTAATTTATGCTAGTAAAAGACAATTATACCCCTAGAATATTTTATCAGGTTTAAAGTTGATTTTTTGACTGGGAAGGAATTTGGGGATTTGGGTGGTACAATTGCGTAGAGCTCGACAATACGAGTTTGTAGACATGTGGCACACCCAATTCCGAGTTGTAATGAAGGAGAAAAGGGCTAGAAACGAAAAGGACGTAAGTGGAATTTGGGTCAGGTCCTGTCACGTTCACCTTCTCACATATTTATAAAAATGCTGGAGTGGGTTTTTTTTTAATCTTTAAAATGGGCGGCAGATTTTCTAAAAAACAAGATCTTTATTTTTTTTAAAGTGTCAAAAAAAAGGGAAGTTATCTATTCTGGCAAGTAAACCATTAACAGTAAGTTCTAAAGCAATCACTTCCCTGTTTTTCTTTGAAAGAAAACCTAATCCTTTCTTTAATCTTAACTGCTCTTTACAAGAGTTCAAAAAACCACTGTGATGGTAAGTTTCTACATGAACAACTCCCTACACCTTACTTATCTCTTGGAAATAATGCCTATCCTGATGCAGAGATATATAGCAAAGGGGATTTTGATTTTCTAGTGGCAGAGATTCAGAGATGTCCTTTTCTTCCTACCTTCATTAACTCCTTATCAGTTTAGTTGAAATCGCTGACTTTTCAAAGTTTAGGAAGTCACGTGGGTTTGTTTAAAAAGATCTTCTGATCTTGTCAACCTTTTGGGGTAGAGATTTAGATGGTGTAAAAAGGCTGGGTTAGTCTCTTTTTAGTGGATAAAAAGCCCCAAATGTTTTTTTTTGTCTTATGGTCCTTTTTCTGAAAAAAGAAATGGGTTGGGTTTGTTGGAAATTGGCCCAAATTTTTAAAAGATTCTGGTGGTTGCCCATAATGTGACATGGTTTTTCTTCATCTGGGCTCTTAATTCCAATTTTGAACAAAAGCCCAAATTGCTTGGACCCTGAGTTTTGTCTTCCTAGGCCTCCAGCGCTGGGTTGTGCATGCAGATTTATGGTCCAAACAATGCCCCCTTGAATCGGAACTGTTTTCTGGAAGTGGTTTCTAATTTTTAACGATTCAGATTGAATCGATTGGCCATTAATGTTGCGCGTCACTCTCTTCCGTTTCAATTAACCCACGTCAGCCACGTCTTGTCTACTCAGCTAGACTTCGTGGGAAATAGGGTAGTTGTTAGCTAGTCACTAGCTAGCTATCAATGGATGACGCCTTGCCTTCTTCTTCCCACGTTTCTGAGTTTTTTTAAAGAAATTCAAACCCCTTGCTCCTATTCATCCGAAACCTAACTCCTTCATATTTCGACTTCTTTCAGATTTCTCATAACCTTTCGCCCTTTTCTTTGATCAGACCTTGATCCTTTCCTAATTACTTCTTTTGCTCCAGCTCAAACTCCTAAAAATGTCATCTCCAAAAACCCGTGCCCAAGATTCCTATTCTTCAGTTCCTCCTGTTTACATCACTGGGATTGGGGTTGATAACCATGTGATAGAGGTTAGGAGCAAGCTCCATCCTTTTGCTAAGAAAAATCTAGACTAGAATATCCTTCATTTGTTCGAGAATACCCTAGTTTTGGGTCCTCACTGGCTCGGTTTTGTCCCTGCTGAAATGGCAGAGCTGTTTGAAGAGGATGCAGAGGCTCCTCTATGCTTCGAGAGCTCCTCTGCCTTGGCATCCCACACTTGGGTTAGCAAGAACCTGAGCTGCTCGTTTCCCTCTAGCGAAGTGAGGAACAGTCAAGTGAAGTGGGTAGGCTAGATTAACAGGCTCCTCCCACGGTATGGAGCTCACTGGAAGAGGGATGACATATATGACGCCCCGTCTATCAATAGAGATGAAAATATTTTGGCTGCTGCCTTCTACTTCTAGAATTCTGCCAGCAACACGTTTGACTTTCGTGTAGGCCCCATAGCTCCAACTCTGCAGGACATGTGATAGGAGCATATTTATGCGACTTTGCTATCTTATTTCTTTGCATTTACTTAGTTAATTCCCATTTATTATAGTGATTTAGCTTATTTTCGTACTATTGTAGGTCCAGATGGAAAGATTGGCAAGAAAGGGCATTTTGGAGCATTTTAGAGCAGTTTTGGACTTGGAATGGATAGCATATGCATGGGCCAAGATGGATGGACGTTTTTGAAGTTCGAAGAGGCTAGGAATGTGCTAAAAAGATGGAGAAATTAATTCAAGAATCAGCTTCTGGGAAGTAAAAAACCCTAACTGATTTTATTTTATTTTACCTTATCCTAATCCTATTTGACCTAAATTCCAGCTGGAAAAGGGGGGGGATTAATTTCAGATTAGGAAACCAAAAAAACCCTAATTTCGTGGGTTTCTATTGGGCCCTATAATTCCTAAAGAAATCTGCCAAACAAAACCCTAATTTCGTGGGTTTCTGCTGGGCCCTTTTACCCTAGATCTACCACATATATAAAGGAGGGGTTGCCGCAGGAGAAGGGAGTTCTTTTGGTGCCGTAGCAAGAAAGGAGAAAGGGAGAAGAAGAACTTGGAGCCGGAACCTGCTGCATCCATTGGGTTTTCCAAAGTTCTTCCCTTGATTAGTTTAAATGTTTATTCTAGATTGCTTTTCAATTATTATGAACATGTGTAACTGAATTTCTTCTTAGTTAGAGGTGAATTCGAAGCCATGGACATATGTTTTACATGAATTGATTACTTCCAGTTATGGTTTCATAAAGTATGAATGTGATTTACTTTTCTGTTTTATTGAGGACTTATTCTTGCATGTTTATTAAGGATGCATACTTAGTTTGTATGCAGGGATTTGATGCTAGAATATAAGGGAATTTCACCTAATCGTTATGAACTTATATTCACAAGTAGTAAAAGTCACTAGTCATGATTGTGTTAAGTAAATTCTTGGCAGGAGTATCATGCTTTTCATAGTTACAATTGTCTTGTCAAGGCTTATGATTTTCATAGAACTTAATGATCTTTGATATGTATCTCTATCATGTTGTTCATATAGGGAACTTGATAAGGATAATTTGATTGCGTCGCTGAGTCCAATTCAATGAACTTAGGAAAATCTGAGAGTTAATTAGTGCATTCACAATTAATTTGGGGCTTTGTCATTCATACTTTATAGAAAGAGTAACTGGAGATCGATTTGTGTGCATATGTTCCATGTGTGGAGAAGAATCCTCTAGCTATCCCTTAATCCATATTTCATTCACAACTTAGTTGTTTGCTACTGTCAGTCTTACTTTAGTCTAAATCGTCAGAATTCCCCCCAATCATTGTTCCCTTAACTTAGTTTCCAGTTTAATAAGTTTAATTTGTGTTGATTAGCATCCCTCCTAATCCCCGGAATAGAACGATCCCTACTTACTCGTACTACGATTGCATGATTTATAGGGTTTAATTTGTGTGTTAGTTATTTCTCACGCCAACATGGCCCAGATTTCTACGGATGACTTGTAGATGCAGTGGGTGATTACCACAAGAGGAGGAACCAAGAGAAATTGGCCAAGCCATTTACTGTTTCTCCTGCAACAATCAACCAGAACTGCTCATTTTCGAATTACTTGAAGAAGTTTAGCTCTGAGAAGGACAAGTTTAGCTCCTGTACTGGCTGAACAGATTTGTGTTTCCAAATCGTTCTTCTGCAGTTCTGCTCAAATATAGGCACCTAGCAGAAGCACTGCACAACCATGCTAACATCGAGCTTGGGCCTACAGTCCTGGCCCATCTGTTCAAGAATCTACATACTGCCACCCTGGAGAATCCCCTGAACCTGTCTGCTTCAGGTGCATTCTGGATGATCCAAATCTGTCTGCAGGTCTATTTTCCAGAGTTGAGATTTTCAGGTATAGTTTTGTCTGAGGACCAAATCCTGGCTCTCCCTCTGATGTTAGGAAAAGTGCCCAAACGTTCAATTGAGGAGTACCTGATGTTCTTCAGGCATTGCACCAAGAGATATGCAGCTCAGTGGCAGGTGGTGATCAAAAGAACATATCCTTGGTTCCGGCCCGGATACAGGCTGTTTGAGAATGAGCCAGAAGAAGAAGCTGCCATAACAGATTTCAGGAAGAAATTCTTGAGTGTAACCCTGCCGAGACACCTGCCCCATGGAGGTGGAAAGCCTCCAAATTATCATTTGGGGGCAGAAGTTTATCATCCCAACTTCTGCGCAAGACAGCTTGGCTGCCCTTAGCTCATTCCACTCAAATCCTACAAAAGCTGTTTGATGGCTGGGACTCTTGGACTATTCACACAGGAGAGGAAACCCACAGATTCATGGTGCAGACCATCAAAGATATCAATGTTGAAGTCATAGAAGGTAGGTTCTTGATTCTGTCTGTGCTTTTCTTATTCTGCCTCTGTGATGATTTTTACATTTTGTTCTGTCTGCAACAGATCCCTCTCTGACAAAGAACATAGGTGGGCAATCTATCCAGTCTGGAGAAGTGATTGGTAAGCTTTCCATCATTCTGTTCCTTATATTATTTTCCTACTGGATTGACTTCTGACTTGTTTGTTTCCTGTGCAGTCACTTCTGTCATTGCTGCCGAAGACTTGGAGCTTCCCTCTAGAGATGAAGAGGATGAAACTCTGGCAGATCAGCCAACTGTTGAGGTGAGTTCTTCTGGTAGAAGGAACAAGATAAAATAGACTGCTCAAGTCCATGATAGTGCTGTTCAGCCTGCGACTTTAGGTAAATTTTGAAGTTTGAGCCTTTTTGATTCTATTCTGCTCCATCTTAATTTGATTCAGCTCTTTGTTCTAATCATTTATTGCCTGTTTATTACAGCTGAAAGTCCTCCTCCCCCTCCTACTAAGTCAAAAAGACTTAGAAAAAGGACTGTGGTGGAGTACGTGGCCACAGAAGAACCTGCAGCAGCTCCCACAACCACTTCTGGCATAAATGAAGAGCTAAGGGAGGCCTTTGAAGCTGTAGAGCAAGAGAAGGAGCAAGAAGAAGGGGATGTCCCTTTAAAAGAGAAGAACAAAGAGTTTGAAGAAGAGGTGAGCCTCTTTTTATCACTGCATGAACTTTTGTGTATGTTCTTCTTCTAACTTCTGACTTCTGTCTATCTGTAGGAGGAGATTCCTACTGAAGTGATTGCAGAAAGCATTGCTCTAGTGCATAAGTAGCAGGAGATTCCAAGGACAGAACTGACTAGCTCAGAGTTGGCCTTTTTTGAGGATGCAGAGGCAGAACACTCCACTACAATTCCGGTATCTGAGGAGCAGGCAAAGCAATCCATTTCATAGCCTGTGGAATAGGCAGAACTTCCTGTTGCACTCCTAGAATCTGAAGTGGAGATAGTTGCTGCTGTTCCTAGACTTGTGGTAATTTCCTGTTCTTATTTTATCTCTATTTTTTTCTGCAATTCTGTCTTGTCTTTGTTTCTCTAACTATCAGTCTTCCCAGGTAGAAGTGCCCAGAACTGTTGGGATTTTGGCAATGATGACCAGCCCTCTTAAGCCTCATATCGTAGCTGTAAGTATTGTTGTGGCCTTTTCTTCTTTTTTTTTTTTTTTTTTTTTTTTTTTTTTTTCTAATTTTTTTTTTTTTTTGTGCTAGACTTACAATCTTTTTCTATAGATGCCTATCCATTCTCTTCCAGGTTCATCTACCATGGCCTCCTTTGCTAATCCAGAATTGGCAGAGTTTGAAGCTATGGACCTAGATGCCCAGCTGGACAAACTAGAGAAGCATAGCTCCATTCCTTGCAATGGAGAGGGTGAAGATCTGGCAATCCATTGAGCTGGAACTGGATGAGAATAGGGAAGCTGTTAACCAATTGATGAAGGACATGGACCTACTGCACAGAAAGAACATGGCTCCCAAGCCTATACTTGAGATGAGCCTTGGCTTGTCCAGAGATGTGCTCAACCTTCACGATCGTTATGAGGATCTCAAACCTACCTTCAAAACCTCTGAGTTCTGCAAGGCTACTCACAAAGCCAATTTGGCCGATTATGCAAAACAGAAGGCAGAATTGGACCAGATGGTCGCAGGTTACAAAGAAACCAAGGCTACTGCCGATAAGCTGGAGAGGCAAATTGAAGAACTCCAAAAGCAGCTGGCAGAATGTAGGGAGGTGCAGAACAAGCTCGGGGCCGGATTGAGTTCTAAAAGCCAAGGCTACCTTTCTTGTGCAGAGCATGGTCTCAGCTTCCAGGCCAGCATTGGAGATTGCAGAGGCTTCAATCCACCAGGGGGTGCTGCTTCAGAAAGAACTTTCAATCAAGAAGACTAGTTTGCAGGAAACCCTTAGGAAATTAGGGTTTTAAACTTAGATTCTGAATGTAATAAACAACAAGTCATAAAAATGACTATATTTAATAAAAGTTAATTATTTTGTGAAATTTCTTCATTTTCAATTTATTTTTACAAAATAAATAAAAGAAAGCAGAAAAATAAAAAATATACTTAACAAATTACATAAAATAAAAAAATAAAAAAACTCTGAACAGAAATTTAAACAACAGTTTCATTTTGTTCCCTCTCTATTCTAGAATCTGTTTGCACAGCCTGTGATTCCCACATAGTTGGATAGAATTTCTTCAATCATTTGCCATTGATTGGTGCAACCTGAACATCTCCATCTCGATCATGTAATCTGTATGCCCCCAATCCAAGACCTTCCCATGTAGGTAACCACTTTCCATAACCAGCTATGTGTGTTTCAAGGGGCAAAATCGTGTTTTCTCCCTCTTCAAAACTCTTGTTTTTAACTCTTTTGTTGTAGGCCCTTGATACAGCGTGTTTTCCCGCTAAGAGTTTGTTGAGGGTGTCAATTTTACTTGCATCCAATCCTTCTAGTTCCAGCAGGATGGTTTGAGAGTAGTCTTCTCCAGTCAGATTGTGTTGCTAAGCAATTCTAAGAGATTGGACTACTATTTCCAGGGCAGAATTGCATCATGACTATAAATTAGAGCATATGGGGTCATACCAGTTCCCTCTCTCTTTGAAGTCTTATATGCCCACAGAGTTTCTGATAATTTCTCATGCCGTTGCTTTGGATTTTTCTTAAGCATTTTCCTGATAATGTTGATGATCACGGTGTTACTTGATTCTGCTTGTCCATTAGCTTGGGCATAATAAGGAGTGGATTGAAGTAGCTTGAACTTGAATGCTTCTACCATATCCAGCATCTCTCCAAATATGAAAGAAGATCCCCTGTCAGTTGTGATTGACTCTGGAATGCCAAACCTTTGTATAATCTGTTCTTCTATGAAGGTGATTATTTCCTGAGATGTGGTGGACTTAATAGGTTTGACTTCTACCCATTTGGTGAAATAGTATGTAGCTATAATGATGAAACAGTGTTTCTTGCTACTGGCTGGGTAAATCTTGCCAATGAGATCCATTGCCCATCCTTTGAATGGCCATGGCTTAACTATTGGATTCATGGGAACTAAAGGAGCCTGTTGGATTGGACCATGCCTTTGAAAAGCTTTACATCCCTTGGAATACTCAATGCAATCCTTCATCATGGTTGGCCAGAAGTAGCCATACCTTCTAATTAACCAGCACATTTTTCTTCCACCTTGATAAGCTCCATAGATTCCTTCATGGGTTTCCCCCATGACCTTCATGCATTCTTTCTTCCCCAGGCACCTCAAAAGTACCTCATTTTTGCTTTTTCGAACCAAATCTCCATCCCACATAAAGTACTTTAAAGCCATGATTCTGACTCTTTTTTCAAAAGGCAGAGTTGGATACTGCAAGCAGTTTACGATGGAGCTCTCCAGTCATCTTCAGTGATTATGGCAGAATTGACAGCTATCTCCATTCCTCTGGTCAAAACAAATGGTAAACTTTTATTTCCTACCTTGATGATCCTTTGCACACAGTCTTCAGGCATTTGTATCCTTGTTGCTATTTGAGCCATTTCATTGGCTGCAAAGTTTTCTTTTCTTGGGATATGTTCCTAAGTAGCTTCCCTGAATTCTGTCAGAAGATTCCTAGCTGCCACTAGATAAACAGCTAGAGAAGGATTTGGACACTTATATTCTCCAGCTATCTGTTTTAACACAAGCATGGAATCTCCCAAAATTTCCACAGACTGGATTCCTAATTCTACCAGCATTTCGAGGCCAATGATTAAGGCTTCATATTCAGCCCTGTTGTTGTTGCATTGGAAACTAACTGGAAAGAATAACAGTGTTTGATCCCCAGTGGCTCCTCCAAAACAATTCCTGCCCTAAAGGCTACATCAGTCTTTGATCCATCAAAGTACATCTTCCAAGGTGTAAGGTGAACTGAATAGATGGGATTGTTAAGGCAAGTATGAGCTCTAGTCAATAGATCTACATTTGCTATATCCAAAGAATCCATGTTTTCAATTTCTTCCCCTGGATGATCTGCTAGGAAATCTTCTACAGCTTGTCCTTTGACAGCTTTCTGAGGAACATATCTTAAGGCAAATTCTATCAAAGCCAGAGTCCATTTGCCAATTATGCCTCTCAACATTGGCCTTGTTAACATGTATTTGATTAGGTCTATCTTGGTAATGATGTAGATGGTGAATGGCAGCATGTAGTGTCTGAGTTTCACAGCAATGAAGTATAAGGCTAGACACAGTCTTTCAATTGTAGAATATTTCCTTTCTACTTCTGTCAGAGTTCTGCTTAGAAAATAGACTACATGTTCCTTCCCTTCCTTGTTATCTTGAACTAGTAGACTCCCAATGGACACTTCTGATGCAAAAACATATAATTCGAGTAGTATGCCTCTCTTTGGTGGGGACAGAACTGGCGGATTTGAGAGGTAGTGTTTGTTTCCTCAAAAGCCTACTGGTGTTGTTCCTCCCACTTGAATGTCTGTTCCTGCTTCAATCTTAACAAGGAGGAGAAAGGTTGGATTTTTCTTGCAGAATTGGATATAAATCTTTTAGAAAGTTGATCTTTCCTAGGAGACTTTGCAATTCTTTCTTGTTTCGAGGCGGTAAGGCTTCTATGATGGATTTTGCCTTATTTTTATCAATCTCTATGTCTCTTTGGTGGACCAAGAAACCTAAGAAATTTCCTACTTGAACCCCAAAAACACATTTCTTGGGATTCATTTTCAACTTATGTTGTCTCATTCTTACGAATGCCCTTGTCAGATTTGACACATGATCTCCTTCTTCTGGGGACTTAATCACCACATCATCTGTGTACACCTCTAGAGAATGACCTATCATGTCATGGAAAACAGAGTTCATTGCTCTTTGATAAGTGGCTCCTGAATTTCTCAAGCCAAAAGGCATTACAGTGTATTCAAAAGCACCTATATGCCCTGGACACATGAAGGGTGTTTTATGGATGTCTTCTTCTGTCACCATAATCTGATTATATCTTGCATTTCCATCCATAAAAGATAGCATTTGGTTACGAGTAGCTTCGTCTACCAGCATGTCTGCCATTGGCATAGGATATTCATCTTTGGGAGATGCTTCATTTAGATTTATATAATCCACACAGATCTTAACTGCCCCTGTTTTTCTTTTCAAAACTAGCACAATATTGGCTAGCCAATCAACATAAATGGCTGGTCTAATGAATCCTGCCTTGACCAATCTTTCTATCACTTCCATGACTTTCAGTTCTGTCTCCATAGACATCCTTCTTCTGGCCTGTTTGACTGGAAGGTAGCCTTATTTGATTGGCAACTTGTGTTCCACCAATTTCTTGTCCAACCCAGGCATCTCATGATAATGCCAAGCAAAACAGTCTTTAAAATCATGCAAAAGTGCAATGATTTCACTCTTGAGTGGTTCTTTCAATAATGCACTAATGAAAGTGGGTCTTGGATCCTCTTCTGTCCCTAAGTTTATCTCTTATAATGGATCTTCCACTTCTGGTAAAGAGTCATCTAGTGTTGCTGGTGCAAAATCTAGTACTTTTTCCTGTAAACTCTCCTCCTGTTCCTCAATGCTCTCATGGGTGAATTCTGCCATATTGATGGCTGGATTCTGCAAAAAGAGCTTCATTTCTCCCCAATATATCAACAATAGTTTTGTAATAGATTGGATTGTTGCAGCTCGATCATTTTCTTGTTGAGTGGGACTAAACATCAAAGTTCTGGAGGTTCAAAACAAAAGGTCTATTCCAGTCCTCTAGAGAACTAGCTAGACCATCTTCAATGAGTCTTTGGGCCATGACACAATGGGGGTGGCCGTTCTGGTTGACTCCAAAGGTCATCATGATAATACCTGGCCTCAAAACACATGGCAGAAAGCAGAAATGGTCGTGGATCAGCCTCTACTATCTCCATGAAACCTTCTTCATTCCAAAGGGCTAATTGCTGATGTAAAGTGGAAGGAACACATAGGCTCTAGTGGATCCAGTCCCTGCCAAGCAATGCATTGTAAGTGATAGAAGTGGTGTCTACCACGAAAAACGCAATCTTCAGCTCTTTGGTTCCGACTATGACGTCCACATCTAGGATTCCATGAGTCATAGTGATGCCCTCAGCAAAGTTGGTGACAATCAAGCGTGTTGGAATCAGGTCCTTCTCTGTTCTGCCCATCTTGATGAGCAATCTGTGAAGCAGAAGACTTTTCTGGGAGAACACATCTCCCTCCAGAGTGTTTTCTTGCCCTTCTGCTGCCTTGAACGTTTTTGGCAAGATAAACACCATATTGATGCCTATATCACCTTGTAACAAGCTCTCTAATTCTGCACCAAAAGCCTCAGCTTCTTCATCTAGTTCTCCATCATACTCCATTTTTTCTTCTCCAAATTCTTCTGTCCATCCCTCTTGCTCTCCTGTTTCGAGGAGCCTAATCTGGTTGCCTGCAGATGGTTCGTAGTCCAACTGTTCTTCTTCATATCCTTAAGTCCAGTCCTCTTGTCCTTCTATTGGAACGGATCCGGATTCACCTTGTGATTGTGAAGGTTCAAGCTGATTGACTGAGGATGCGGCAAGGTGGATGGATGGTCTACCTGGAGATTATGTCTTTGTCAGCTCTTGTGGCTGACATGTTATTTGTTCTGCCCGAGGAGCTACTTTTGGATTCTTCCCTTTTATGGCAGAACTGGTCTCCGGAAGTACCTGTGTGCCATCCCTATTCTTGAGGAAGGTGCAGTATTGCCTTTGAATTCTCCTATTCTGAGTTCTAGTTAATTCCAAAGTTGGTCTACTATGATAGTTGACAATGGCTTGTCATTTCCAAGCATCTTAATTGGTATTTCCTTCTTTGGCTGCTCTGTCATTCTTCTGCTACGTTGGGCAGGCCTTAGATAGTCCTTTTGTCTGACTCCGCCTTTAGATGGAGTCGAAACTGGGCCCTGTTGGTATGATGTTCCAATCCTGTAAAAAAAGCTAGGTGTGGGCTGACTCTGCCTGTCCAGAGTCACTTCTAACTCACTTTCACACTTGCACTTGCTGCACATAACCAACCCAGCCGAGATGGTTGCCTTTGGCCTTTGATTAGCCTCCCTTGTGACTCTTTTGCTTCTGATGGTACTGGCTTCTGTCGTTAGTCTGCCTATCTTCTATTCTGGCCAATTTAAGTTGACCATGTTGACTTGAGGTTAGGGAAAGGGATTTGTTGTTACTAAGGGGGGTTTCTCTGCCAGTTTTAGCCTTCCTACTGTGATTCCTTCTTGTATAACATCCCTGAAGACGACACAACTGCAAGTAGAGTGATTACAAGAGTTTTGCCATTTGCAATATTGTCTACCCTTGAGTTCTTCTGGCTTGGGCAACCTGTGGGGTGTCTCTATTGTCTTATGTAGCAGCATCTCATCAAACAAAGCATCAACCTTGGTTAGATCGAAGGAATAGACCTTATTCTATGTTGGTTTGTTTGGAACAAACCCTCCTGTGAATGGTGGTGGCTTCTGGTCCTTTGGTGGCTTTGTTAGAGCCTTGCAGCTGATGAGATGTTTCAACTTTGCCATTTCTGCCACCACAATTTCTCTTTCTTCCGAGCCTTTTGTATCTTCTTCTTATTCTACCTCAACCAGATGTACTGAAGAAGATGGGGTTTTGCAATATGTGCCTTTGGAATAGTTCCTCCTCTGTTGTTCTTCCCAGTTCTGCCAGATCTCCAAACAGCATCCCATCAAATCTCTTTCTCAGGGATATTTTAAGGGTGGTTTGAGCTATCTGAATGGAGTGTCTTTCTTCCATAGGGATTTGGCATTTCATCTTAAGCTTTCTAAACCTGGTTATGAAGTCATGAGCAAGCTCATCTTCACTCTGCTTGAGGGCGGCAAGATCACTGATGGTGACTTCTAGCTGGATCCTGAAATAGTAGTCATGGAAAACATTTTCCATCTGTTCCCAGGTTTGAACAGAATTGGCTAGTAGGCTAGTATACCAAGTGAAGGCTTGTCTAGAGAGAGAGTTTCCGAAAAGCCTTAGTTTCAACAGAAGGTTATTTTCTATGGCTATGCACTGGACAGAAAATATGCCTATATGCTCAACCGATGAAGCATGGGGGTCTTCTCCGTTGAACAAGGTGAAGTTTGGTACCTTGAAACCCGGGGATAAAGGTATCTGATCAATGTAAGCCGAATATGGCTTCCTGTAGGTGGGCCTTTCTCCTCTTCTGGCTTCAGGCTCCATCATCTCCCTGATCATTCTCTGAAGTGCCCCTATGTCATTCAAAGCATTGACAAGGTGCGAATTTCGCCCTTGTTCTGGTTGGATGTGGTCAATCCTGTGCTCCATTCTGTTTGGCCTGGGCAGAACTTCCTCCCTGTGTTCTTCCTCTTCTTCAAAGTCTGGATGATTCCTCCAGTTTGCCCCCGGTCTGTTCCTGTCATTGTCGCTGGTGGAGGGAATGGATTGGTATCCATCCTTCTAGGTCTGTAGGGCAACACAGCTAGTGCCTCAGGCAGAAGTACCAAGGGTTAATCACGTGGGGCCATAGGTTGTGGAATAGGTGGAGGCCTTAGCTGATTCTGGGGGGACCTGAACTAGTGCAGGGCTTTCTGGCCGAACTGGAACCTCATGTTCTTGGATGGGAAGGGTCCTCCCCTCTATCCAGCTTGGATTTCTCCATGTCCTAGTATTCTAGCTATCTGTGTGATGAGATGATTTTCTTGGTATGGCCATGGCAGTCCTGGTGGAGGTCCATAAGGGAGGTCTAGCTGCTGTACCACAACGTCTGGGTTTGGAATTCTGGCCATAGCAGCCTCACGGTCCTTCCTGAACTGCTTGTTGACTTGCCATTGCATCATGGCTGTCATGTTGTTTAGAGTATCTTGACTCTTTTGCGTTGTGGCTTCCTGTCAGAACACAGCCTCCTGTATTTGGTTTAGCCTTCTGGAACCAGACCTGGAATGTCTACTCTTGGTACTGCGGTGAGCTAATTGCCTAACATCACTTTCCTCTGACTCCAGTCCTTCTCTGAGGGTTACTTGGTCGCTTTCCATGGCGCAACGTAGATTCTGGTTAGAACTTCCAATATTCATATACTTTAGAAGATGTTTCTAGGAGTATGTATACTGGGAAGTCCCATCGGGCATGCCAAATTGTTCACCCGTTTTATTTTTGTTCCTGTGATGATAGGGTAAAGTTCTCATTGCCTTTAAAACCATTGACTAGTCAACAAGTCAACTTTTTTTAGTGTGCGAGTGTGCCACTGCTAACAAAAAAAATCATAGCAGACTTCTTAAAAATAGATAACTTGCACCCCAAGTTACTGATTTCTAAACAAGCGACTGTGAATTTGGGTGAGGAATATCTCCCAAGTAAGTTCTTTTCTTGCCTCAGACTAGTGAGGAGTTCACAATTTTTCACAATACAAGATTGGTAGTTCTTGCCATAATAGATGATAAGAAAATGAACTGTTTTCAGGCAGAACTGTCTTTTACAAAACTCAAAAAGGAAAAACCAACTTTAGAAAGACAAAAAGAAGGCTGGACTTCCATTTATGCCTGGATAGATGGTTCTAATCCGGGCTGGACTGGATGTGCCTGTGCTAGACTGGACCATCAGTAACTTCAATTGTTGAGTTTCAGCTGTAAATCAATACCAACGTTCGAGTTTGGCATAGCTTTAATCTATTTCAAGCCCTGTAAGGCTTTTTGAACGGGCAGAATTGGGACCTCATCAGTCTAGAAAGGGCAGAAGTGGTTGGGCTTGATGATTACTGAGCTGGAACTGCACTGTGGTACCTGTTCTGCTTGATCAGGTCTCTCCATAAATTTGTTGAGGTTTTCATATTTTTAAAAACCCGAACTCTGCTTGATTTGGCTTATGCTGAACCAAATTTGTAACGAGAGAAATCTCGTTTTGAATGACTTATTTCTCCAAGTCTGAACTGAAGCTGGAGATTTTGATTTGTAGCTGGCTTCTTTCTTGTGGCTCAATGAGCTTTTGGTTGCTTCAGTGTTTTGAAGGCTCTTGAGATCAAGTGATCATTTTGAGTTTTGTTTTTTATTGATTTTTTTTTGCTGTCTCTTGATCTATTCACCTTCTCTCATATTTATAAAAATGCTAGAGTGAATTTTTTTTAATCTGTAAAATGGGCGGCAGATTTTCTAAAAAACAAGATCTTTATTTTTTTTTAAGTGTCAAAGAAAAGGGAAGTTATCTATTCTGGCAAGTAAACCATCAACAGTCAGTTCTAAGGCAATCACTTCCTTATTTTTCTTTGAAAGAAAACCTAATCCTTTCTTTAATCTTAACTGCTCTTTACAAGAGTTCAAAAAACCACTGTGATGGTAAGTTTCTACATGAACAACTCCCTGCACCCTACTTATCTCTTGGAAATGATGCCTATCATGATGCAGAGATATATAGAAAAGGGGATTTTGATCTTCTGGTGGCAGAGATTCAGAGATGTCCTTCTTTTCTTCTTGCCTTCATTAACTCCTTATCAGTTTAGTTGAAATCGCTGACTTTTCAAAGTTTAGGAAGTCACGTGGGTTTGTTTAAAAAGATCTTCTGATCTTGTCAACCTCCTGGGGTGGAGATTTAGATGATGTAAAAAGGCTGGGCTAGTCTCTTTTTAGTGGATAAAAAGCCCCAAATGTTTTTTTTTGTCTTATGGCCCTTTTTCTGAAAAAAGAAATGGGCTGGGTTTGTTGGAAATTGGCCCAATTTTTAAAAGATTCTGGTGGCTGCCCATAATGTGACATGGTTTTTCTTTATCTAGGCTCTTGATTCCAATTTTGAACAAAAGCCCAAATTGCTTGGATCCTGAGTTTTGTCTTCCTGTGCCTCCAACGTTGGGCTGTGCATGCAGATATGATCCAAACATGCCTTTAGCCCTCCTCAAGCTGAAGTGAGGAGAACACACTATGAGCTTGGTGCAAAGAAAAGAATGTCTCGCAGTAGATAAGGGTTTGGTAAAGATATCAGCAAGTTGACGTTCTGAAGAAACAAATTTAATAGACAAGAACCCTTGTTGAACCAATTCCCTTGTAAAGTGATAATCAACTTCCACATGTTTTGTTATGGCACTAAACACTAGATTGGAAGCAAGATGAATGGCAGATTAATTGTCACACCAGAGAAGAGGAGGAGAAGGTAACTGAAAGCCAATGTCTTTGAATAACTTGGACAAATAGAGTAACTCAGCAGCAGTCATAGCAAGACCACCATACTCAGCTTTAGTAGAACTGCGAGACACAGTTGGTTGTTTCTTAGTTGTTGGTTGTTTCTTAGCTGACCAGGAAATTAAATTTGAACCAAGATAGATACACCAGCCACTGGTAGACCTCTGATCAATGGGACACCCTACCCAATTAGCATATGTGAAAGCTTGTCTTGAAGAAAAACATGTCTAGTAGTAGATAAAGGTTTCGTGAAAATGTCTGCAAGCTGATTTGTAGAGGAAACAAATCAAATTTGTAAGAAGCTGTGTTGAACCAATTCTATAGTGAAATGATAATCAACTTCAACAAGTTTGGTTCTTGCACCAAAGACTAGATTAGAAGCAGGATGAATGGCAGAGTGATTCTCTCCCCATCTTATGGAATGTTGGTGATCCCCATCCAACATCTATTGTGCTCATATAGCTGCCCATATCAAATACTGGAACACCTTTCCAGTACAAAGCCTCCAACTGTTTAGTGTCCATTGCACCTGAGCCATCAATTTTGTTTACACCATAATCAACCAAGCGTATTCGGCATCAAACAACTAACACTTAGGTAGGCACGCCGGCTCCCAAGGAAAGGGAAACACGCTAAACAAGCGCACAGACAAGCCCTTAGAAAATGAGTGACATCACCTCCTTCTTAGCCTACCAAAGGAAGGCCCCCTTCCGAAGCGGTAAACACGCTAAACAAGCGCACAGACAAGCCCTTAGAAAATGAGTGACATCACCTCCTTCTTAGCCTACCAAAGGAAGGCCCCCTTCTGAAGCGGTAAACACCTACTAAAGCTCTCGACTACAAAACCTAGAGCTATGGACACATGTCATCTCCACAACAGTTTGCACAAAGTCCCACATCAAAACTTTGTGCAAAACTCCCATTCTCACTTTTCTATAAATAGGGAATAGTGCCCGAGTAAAAAGGGTAACTATTTTCTCACCTTTATTGTTACTTTGCCAAAATTACCACATATAGCTTACTTAAGCATCAGAGAGTTTTCGGCAAGCACCACACCGATGTCCGAAGCTTGATGATTCCTTCTTCCTTCTTGTCTTCTGTAGGTTCTCCAAATACCGAAGGTCCTCACCTTCTCCCCTGCTGAAGATCCAATCTCCCTATCTAAGTTGACCCTCCCCAAAAAGAGCATCAACAAATTTCAAACTCAGAGGTGCAGACATAAATAGAGAAATACAAAAACATATGTTTCCTTACAGGGAACTGGAAAAGATATGTAAAGAAATTGAAAGGCCAAAAAGACATAAAAGTGCACAACCCAGAAGCTTACCAGTGAGAAGGTTAGAAAGCCCCAGATCAGTCAAGTGTTTAACCCAAGTCAGGATAAAATCCATGAATGCATAATTCCCAAAGGTCACAATAATGACGTTATCCTTCACTCTTTCCTGAACCAGTTCTTTGCTCAGTCTAAATTTCTTCAAGGGTGGCATTTTCTTTGTGAGTAGAGGAGCTTCCAAAATGGGTCTTGTTGACATGCTTCGAGGCTCTAGTGAAGGTTTGGGAACTGCTTGAACTTGAGAAACATTGGGTGCTTGCTCTACAGGAGGAGAACCTACATCTGTAGCAATTTTGTGAATTCATAAAAATTAAACACATGCAGGGAGAGGGAGAAGACTAAAATCACAGACAGAAAGCTTAATGAATGAACACCAAATATTGCAAGAAAGCTCCAGAATACTAATATGAGGAAATGAAAATATGAAGAAATGACATACAAAGGTGCCACAATGTCTAAAGCTTGAAATCACAGGACAAGAGTAAAGTTGAGTTTAGTTTCTAAATGAGCTTTTGTTATCACAGTTGAATCAGTTAGATCACTAAGTTAGTAGTTGTCATTAGTTAGAGATGTGGCGGGAAGAGTGAAATGGATTTTGTATAAACAAGAGCACCATTGCAACCCCACAAGAATAAAAGACAAAGAAAATACAATTTCCAGTGCTAAGCACATAAGCCTTGAATTATTCAACGGGCAACTAAAATCTCAAAAACCTATTTCCAGTATGTAATGAAAGTGATAGAAATTGAAGCATAAGCGTAAGAAACAATAACAAAATCAATGGGCTAGGAAACCCAAAAGGAAAAAGCAGAGAGAGAAACTGACGGGAAAGCCAGAAGGTGGTGTAATCTACAGCAGACTTGCCAGAGTAAATGGCTGATATCACATACAAAGACGAGAAGATGATCCCAATTATTACAGTGGCGTATATAGTCACGAACACTGGCTTCGCATTGTCAAACGCATTCCTCCACCCCATTGTTTCGCTTTTGGGATTTGTTTGCTTGTTATCCGTGGCAAAAAAGTTTCCATACGAGAAGGGAAGATTCTGACATAATTGATTCAACCGTTGATTATGAAATAATTGACTAATTAAAATGTTGATTATTCTATCTTGTATTTGGCAGGTGAACAGACTCTTCCTTCAAATTTTATTTCATTATTTTGTGTTTACCATTTTGCCCTCGTATATTAACGAATCATCTGTTTTAGTACATTTATTTCTCAAGGGCATTAAGGAACTTCAAAAAATTTAACCCTTCTTTTGTCAGATTGGTAAGAAGATAATAAAAGTGACTTATGAAAATTAAATACCTAAAACCCACAAATTATGGATCCTATTTTAGCTTAGTTTTAATCTTTTAAATGTTTACATTTTTTAATCCTTTTGGAAATATTAAATTTGTTACGTTCCACGTCAATTTCTTCGTTACATGCCACTATGTGACAAATGTAGTTCTTATCCCTGACAATATTTACACAAATTTGATGTTTTAATAAGGAAAATTTTGAGTCTTTGTTTTAAAGGTGATGTGTCAACTTTAAATTCTTTGGATTGAAATTTAAATGACGTGGCATGTGGGGAGTGAAAGTCAAGCAGATCTTAGTAGAGAAAATCAAAGCAGAAGATCTAAATCCTGTTTTTCTTCTAATTTCTTCGATCAGCACCTGATTCTCATCCTCGTGGGAGCACTCCTCCATTCAAAGACATAATATAATAATGAATTAAAAGTGATTAGTAGATTCAATCAATAATAGGAAGCTTTTATTTTAAGACACTATA
The DNA here is from genome assembly GCA_903112645.1 of Prunus armeniaca. NCBI lineage: Eukaryota > Viridiplantae > Streptophyta > Magnoliopsida > Rosales > Rosaceae > Prunus > Prunus armeniaca. Next base: position 14,520,868 of record CAEKDK010000001.1, read on the forward strand.
TAGTTTACTAATTTGGAAGATAGGAATACAATTTCACATAATTAGTATAAGGCCAAACACCAAAAAGTACATAGTACCTATTTTTACAATAATGTAATTAAAAAATATTAAAATTACACACAATGCCACTACTTCGAAGTTATATCAAATGTCCACGTGTGCGCCATTGCAATCGCCGCCGCCATTGTTGCCATTCCTGCACCTGCTTAGCCATCGCCTCATCCCAGCCACCACCGACGTGCCCATCACCAGCCAACACCTCCCGGCTAGCCACTCGTCGGCAACCAACTATGTTGCCCTCAACCTAAAAAAAATACGAAATTTAGTGTGCATGAAGAGACTCAAACGACCTTGACCCTCAAAGGAGGAAAGCCTCATTCACAAACCACTTCACCAACCTTGTTTTTGTGGTATTTTGTCAGTTACGTAATATTTATATTAACAATCAATGGTTTCTTTTTTTAAAAAAAAATTATTTCACATCTGGGCCTCCTCTTTGGCCTAATTCAAAACAAATTTTATTCCTAGATATTAAAACCCAAATAAAAATACTCTATGTCTCAAATCCTAATTAGTTGTTATGTCTAATACCTAATTTTTAATTTTCTTTATTGTATTCAATCCCGATGTGGCCTTCCCAAAGTGAGCTCCAAATTGATATTCCATGATATATATGGGACTTCATAACTTAAGCCTTTTGGATACATCATGTCCTCCCGAAAACAATATATACATATAATATGCATACAAATATGATGAATAAATAAAAGATGGAAACATGATTTCCTTTATTTTGTTCAGTTATTCCCATGATATATATATACAAATGACAACTTTTAAATGAATATTTCAAGGTTATATATGTGCGTGTGTGTATATATATATATATATACAGAGAGCTTCCATTGAAGGATCCCTCAAATTAGCTTATTTGAGGGACACCCTTGTAGGGCCCACTCCACATTGAATTCACTAATCCAAACCATCTATGTTTTAGATAATCATTCAAAGATCATCTTTACAAAAAATCACTTGAATCCGATATCATTTGACCACTCAATTGAGTTATTGAAGTTTTAGCACTTTCTTGAAGCACTGTATTCATTAATTTTGTAGGATACAATTGGATGTCAAAACAGTTTCCGATTTGTCTAATTTTTTGTAAAGATGATTTGAATGCAGACCTAAAAAAATAGATGGTTTGGATCGTTGGAAAAAATTCGTAGGATACTGATGTCTCTCAAATAAAATTATTTGAGAGATCCCTCAATATATATATATATATATGTTTCGGAAATAATTTAATTTAAATCGTAATTTAATTGGTACCTCTCCCTCCTGATCATCCAGAGATGGTATATTTGTAGGTGCATAATACTTCGTGGTTGCATGCTTAGAAGTTTCTTCTGTGCTACAAACCAACAGATTGAGATAACATTTTCTATCAGTGGAATGGAAGCCATGCATACAGATGAAAAAGCATACAGAGAAAAGAAAGCAATCTTTTACGACTGTCTTGTTTATTAGAGCTAGAGAGCTAGCTTAATTAGCCACTCTCTCTCCATCTGCTCGCACTTTAGTCTTCACATTTTGTGTTGATTGAAATAAAGTAGAACTCCCATGTGATATCCATTAAAATCCCCTTAATTATTTCTTATAATTTCCATATCGTCTCCTTCCAAAACTAAATAAACAAATAAAAAAAAGAAGAAGACGACTTCCTTTTGTATTATCTAACACTAAAAAGCTGCAAAAAGATTTAATATGCAAATTAATTAAGCAGCAGATGAGCAGTAATTCGTGTTTACCTTGAAGAATTTTCCATGGAGTCCTTGTTATCTTGAACATGAATAGTCTGACCTAATGTATAAACCCACAACATTATTAATTTAACAGAAAAAGAAAAAGATTTAACAGGAGAAAAAAAAAATCATAATTGTAGAGGTAGAGGAATTACTATCCAAAGGCTTTGTCAAGATGTTGTTATCAGTGGTATTGGCGTTCATTCGGTTATTACTTAGTTTTGAACCACCTAAACACAGAAGAAATATGGCAGGCAAAAGGGATGCTTTGAAAGGATTATCAACATGCCGAAGGCAGTAAACATACTGAACTATACAGAAAATGCACTGTGAGATGCCAGCAACTAATCCATAAATGTCAGGAAGAGTACCAAAAAGCGTATTACGAGGAGGTGGATGATAAAACCACCAGAGCATTCCCCATCTCCTCAACACAACTCTTTCCTTTTTACCTCTGTAAGTTAGCTCCCAGATGGAAATGAGCACAGCTGCAATAGCCAACAGCATACCGAACAGTGCATAGTGGGATTTTCTTGGGGAGGAAGCCTGATCACAAGCAGCTGACAACATCTGTAGGCCAAGGATAGTGGCAAAAAATATCCACTCTGCTGATTCTGAAGTAGCCTATAGAAGAAAAGTAACTAGCTAATTATAAATTCAATTAAAGTTGTACGAGCTATGGTTATGATCAAGTTTTGTGTGACCACTACCTTTATGGGCTCGTCATAGAGATTATGGTTGTGCGAGCTCATCCCTGAAACTCAAGGAGGGCCTGTAGAGATTACTACTAGGTGTTAAGACGAGTATTTGCAAACCAGGAAACCAGTTGTTGCTCTCTCAATTTCCACAGCTAATAAGCAAGTGCTTTTCTTTGAGACATAAATACCTCTGTTTGGTTACTGAGAAAAAGGAGGAATTTACATAGAAAAAGAAAGGAACTTTCCAAGACGGATCCTCTGCTTTTTTTTCTTTAATTATCTGATTTCCATCTTGCCCAAACTGAAAACAATGAGAAGAAGATGCTAGTGTTATGGGATTAGGGGAGAAGAGGTTTTAGCAAGGCAATAATGGATTAAAGAGAAGAGGAGAGAGCTTCTTGGAAAATCGTTGTGTGGTGGAAAAGCTCTTCCCAGGTAGCCCACACGGTTTGTCTTTCACTTTCAGGAGACAAGGGTTTGGTAAAGATATCAACAGGCTAATGTTCAGAAGAAACAAATTTAATAGACAAGAAGCCGTGTTGAACCAATTCCCTTGTAAAGTGATAATCAACTTCCACGTGTTTTTGTTGAAATTAGTATGTTTATTTAAAAATAATTACCTTAAATTACTTTTATTTAACAATGTTATTAATGTATCTTACAAATTATCTTTTATTTTCCAAATTTACTCTTATTAAATGTATTAAATTTTATGTTTCCTTTAATTTATCCAAAAAATAATTAATAACTTTCTTATCACCTTATTTAATAAAAGAAAACTTGAAGGAAAATATCTTCTTCTTCTTCTTTTTTTTGAGAAAAAAAAAATATGAGTAATAAAGCCCATAATTTTGTTGCACATAACAATTTTGGAAGAAAAACGTCACTTCAAGACCATAACCAAGTAAACAGCAAAAAAATAACCTTTTTTTAAAATTTAATTTTTAATAAGGTGGTAAGGAAGTTATGAACAATTTTTTTTTTTGATAAGTTGAAAAAAACATGAAAGTCAATATATATAATAAGGGTAAATTTGAAAAATAAAAGATATTTTATATAATGCTCTAATGACATAATTTTGAATGTAAAGAAAATAACACGTGTCATGAGAAAAAGAGGAAAAGCCTAGAAACTCTCTCTTAACCTTCTTTTTCTGGTAAATGATGCGATATAAAAAAAGAATTGATATTTATTTTTCTGGTAAATGATGTGATATCATATTTTGCACCAAAGAAACGATACACAGTCCTTTTCTCTTTCCATGGCTGTTGTTGCTTGAAATGAATGACCAATTCAACGGTCCAGATTGAAATCAGTCTACCAAACATATGATCACAAAATGTTCACCTCAACCAGGTAATCATGCAAGTGAAGTGAAACACACAGTAGCAGAGCTCTTTAAAAAAATCAAAAAAGTAGGTAGCCACCAGCACATGCAGAGAGAGAGAGGCATGCAGACTGCAACGGCTCTACAACCACAAGACAGAAAGCTGGTGGGCTCCACAAATGCGCCCCATTGCCTTGATTTTGATATTGGAAAAAAAAAATCAAAATCCTTATCTCCTCCACAGCACATACAAACCTCTCACAGCTTCTTCTGCAACTCTCTCCACCAACTACTTTACTTGGCCAAGAAATTAATTTCATATCATACAAACAACCATCACTCCATTAATTCTCTCTCTCTCTCTTCATTTCTACCTGTTGAAACTTTCTTGTTATTCCTAGACAGTCTTTCTCATATCTGGCCTAACTTTTGGTGAAGGGTTCTGGAGGTTTTACCACAAATAAGCTGTTTCTGCTTTCTGGGAAAGCTTGCTGCTTAGATGACCTCAGGCATCTTCTGGCAGTTTTTACAACTGTTCTCGGTTGTGGGTAGTTTTTGTTTTGGTAAAGTAAAGAGTTGTGGGTTTTGTTGAATCTTCGAGGAAAGATCTCTCAGTGTCTCTCTGAGTGAGAAACATATAAGTTTGTGAGGTGGGTTTTTTTTTTCTCTGGAAGTAACAGATCAAGCTTGAGCAGAAAGAAAGAGATCAAGAGGAAGATGAAAATTCAGTGTGATGTGTGCGAGAAGGCTCCGGCGACGGTGATTTGTTGCGCCGACGAGGCAGCTCTGTGCGCCAAATGTGATGTTGAAGTGCACGCAGCAAATAAGCTTGCAAGCAAGCACCAGAGGCTTCTTCTAAATTGCCTCTCCAACAAGCTCCCTAGATGTGACATATGCCAAGTAATTAATTTCCACTTCCGACTTTCTTTGTATAAAATGTTATGTAATTTCCAATTTTCCTTTTCCATTTTTGTTGAGCTGAGTTTTTTTTTTGGGTCAGAATTGTTGCCCTGAGTTTAACTTTACAAGTTCATTGTATTAATATGTGTACTTGTGATAAATGTAAAGGGTGAGCTAGATTGAGATGGGTCTAAAGGTTCAAAACTTTGCTAATAAATGAATTACCCTCTCCAATACAATGTTAAAATTGTAAAATCCAACATGAGAGGTTCCAATTAAGATAAGGCTATTAGCTCTAGACATGATTTTTGATGACCCTGCCATGGAGGACCTCATACTAGAATCTTAGATGCTTTGAGCATTATAGGTTTCCTTTGTTTGAAAGTTAAAGTGAACTATAGGAAATAGTGGCAAGTTGAAAGAAGTTAACATTTCTTTTGTACTCTCGATCAATAACAGATGGCACTTTACAAGGTTTGTAATACAAACTGCATGCCAAAAATTTGTGTGCGCTCTAGACTTGGCGTCCCCACTAGATGTTGTATAACTAATAAGACTAATCAGGTGAACTTGAGAAATCTGCTGCTGATTGTCACATTGTTGCGTTGGGGTATTCTTACAACCTTGCAAAGTGGGTGTGGTGTCTGAATTATTCTCACATTGTTGAAACTGGGTTTCACCTAGGTACCTGCCCAAAATGAGAGGTCTTCCTAGTTCCCCTCTTTTCGCTGTAAATGATAGAAAAACCTAAACCCCGTCGAGACAAATGATGCATTAACACCTTTAAAAAATCACAATGTGGTAAATATTGTTCAAACAAAAGAAGCAATCTAAGAGAAATTTTCCAAGAGATTAGAGAGTAAATGAAAATCTTAGTGTTTGCAATGTGAGTCAGCTAATGGTTGAACAGGTGTGCAGCCTTGTGACTTCTAAGAATGTGGCTACTTCAATTTTAATAATGATTAATTGTTTGATTGATTCATAATCATGAATTTATTAATTGAGTTGGAACATAAATGCCTCTTGAGCACAAATGGTACAAACTGTTTTTTTTTTCGTGGTTCAAGTCACGAAGAAGAAATGAGAAAAAATCTTATTGATGCATCGGAGAGCAGAGAAAGGCAAGGAAATTAACATAATAGAGAAAGTATCCTTCTGAAATTACTGGAGTAGAGTCTTAGGTTTACAGTAATTCAGGAAGTATTTATAATTTATGATCTTTCTTCATAATTAAACATAACATAGTCCAGATTAGATAGAGATGCTTCCACAGCTTCCTTAAGATGAGCAGAATCAGGGAAAGAAAGGTAGATAGGTACTTCAAATTATCATAGGAGCCCGCAAGACAAGATTTCCTTCTTGAATTTTTTGAACAACATTTTAGCTTGCCCTTTGATTGATTTCTGCATTCTTGAAATCACCTTTCGTGGTCTCAACTACTAAGTGGACAACAAGATGCTCATCTAAGACTTCTTGAATGATAATTAAGTTTTCCTTTTCAATCTGTCTTAGCGTCACTGGATTCTGATGAGTTTCTTAAACAATCTCTCTCTCTCTCTCTCTCTCTCACACATGTCTTCTGATTGGCAGGATAAGGCAGCGTTTATATTCTGCGTTGAAGACAGAGCCCTCTTTTGTCAGGATTGTGATGAACCAATTCATTCAGCCAATAGCCTCTCTGCAAACCACCAGAGGTTCCTTGCCACTGGAATCCGAGTGGCACTGAGCTCCAGTTGTACTAAGGAAGCTGAAACAAGTAGCTTGGAGCCACCCGAGCGTAGCACACAGCAGATTTCGACAAAAATTTCAGCACCACAGGCTTCCGGCATCTCGTCACCTTGGGGCGTCGATGACTTGCTGCAATTATCAGATTTTGAATCTTCTGACAAGGTTAGAAAGATCCCTATACATTATCTAGCTTTACTCATCACAATTATTATTACTGTCTTTTCATGGAATGGAATGGTTTGAATGGAGAACTTGGGGATGAGGTTGAAAGATATACCAGAACGGTGGAGGAATATAGATGTTTATCATTTATCTTTGAAAATGATTGTGATAAGATAAATACGTAATTCATGCGAACTTGGTATATGAGACACAAATGTCTTGAACAATGTGGATAATGTATTTGGAAAAGTCTCGTTGATAATTGGGTGGCATATACTGCTGTGTTAACATTGAAGCCTACTGTATGAAAGAAATATTCTAAAACTTATATATAACCTTGTGATAGTAATGATAAGTTTTGAGTTTTTAAGACTGTCAAGATAATTTAATTTTATAATGATTGTTCTAAATTGAGTTCATTTTTCTTTTCTATCCATGTTTTTTATTTGATCGTTCATCATGCACAACTTTCTGAATTTAGATAATTAAAAAAGTCTGGGTTGCTTTTGCTGCTTAAAAGAAGGTAATATTGATACCTCTAATAGGTCTTGGTTTAGTTGGTTTAAGCAATTCTTCGGTTAATACCTGATTAGAAGAAGATATATACATTTGATGCCAACATTGATGATAGGCCATTTACTTTTTCTTTCATCTATTCATATGCTCAACAAATCTTGTCTGTGCTCACTTCAGAAAGAGTCACTTGAGTTTGGAGAGCTTGAATGGATAGCAGATATGGGTCTTTTTGGTGAGCAGTTTCCTCAGGAGGCCGTGGCAGCAGCTGAAGTTCCTCAGCTTCCAGCATCACAGCCAAGCAATTTTGCCTCATATAGACCCCCAAAATCAAACGGCCCATACAAGAAGCCTAGGATTGAAATCTCAGATGATGATGAGCATTTTACCGTTCCTGATCTTGGCATATTTTAGGCATGTATCAACTTGATGGTATTAGTTGATAGGTTGAATTATATATCTTCATACTAAGTACATATCCGTATGTATTTACGTAGGTATCTAAGAATGTATAATGCATTTTGGGAGATTTGCTTTTTTCTGTTGTCTTTTTCATTTGACCCATAAAATAAACATATGTAATTTTGCCTCCGTGGCTACAAGACCATATGGCACAAATATAATTCCAAGTGACAGCAGTAGTTGGTGTTTATGAGCCATAAAACTGTTGAAATTTTAGGTCGCTTTCTTGAAGCTCTCTGGCTCTGCCTTTGATATTCTAGTTCCTGGTATGATTACTTCATTTTTATGGAAGGCAAAATAGTGGTGGATGATTGCATTTGCCTTGCCTCAAATCTTAGGAAATTGCCACGTGGCTTTTGGGCTATAATTGCTCAATTGCATCTTCTTGGGAATCTTGTATATGTTTTTAAATAAATTTCTTGGTAAGATGTGAAAAAGAAGGTATGGCGTAGCACCATCTTCCCTAGTTTGGCATAAACAATGAGAATACAAAAAGATCGTTCGGATAAAGTAAGGTTTAGGTTGGATGACCAAAGAGGAAACTAAATCCTCAAATACCAGCCAAGCTTTAAAGAAATGGATTTAAATTTATCCAAGTTCTTGGCATGCCCATGAGATTTAAGAAGAAAATCTTTTCTCATTCAAAGGGTCTTGCAAACCTTTTACCTTACGGCAAAAGCCCCATATAAGGAGGCATTTGGAAAACCAATGAAACCACCAAAATCCCAATTCCCAAATAAGCTAGCTCTTAGCTGTCTTTGGATTTGGGTAAGCTAATGCCTCCCTTCTGCTCCTTCTATCTACGTTATATAATTTTAATCACTGCAAGTTCTACTCCAGTGCTCATCAATTCAGTAACTCCCGATTCTGATACTCATTTTCTCCGTGACATCAAATGTTCGGTTGATCCCAACTCCATCCCCCTAAATTCCTATCTTGGTACCTGGGAGGAATTTGCCATGGATCCGTGCGAAGTACATCGGGCCAGTTCTGGGAATCTTGTGCAGTTTCCCTTTAGACAACTCCCCAAGCAGAATAATAGCAATTGAGCTTGATGGTGGTGGCTATGATGGGTTTATCACACCATCAATAGGGAACCTAACAGAGCTCACCATGATCAATCTAAACAAAAACCACTTTTGAGGACCTATCCCAGATTCCATTGCCAATCTAAAGAAGCTCACTAGAATTTCATTGTCCAACAATTTCCTCACAGGCAACATTCCCAGAGTACTGAATGCTCTCAAAAGGCTGGAATCTCTAGACATTTCTTTCAATGCACTTAGCGGCACCATTCCTTCAAGCATTGGTTGTTTAAGAAGCTTGACCTTCTTAAGCACATGTAGCAATGGATTCATAGGCAGAATCCTTGACCTCTCAGGTTATGGCAGCTGAGGACGTTAGATCTCAGCATAAACCAACTCTATGGAGGTATGCCAAATGTTCCATCAAGTTTGAGAACATTGATCTTGAGCCATAACATACTCTCAGGGCACCTTTCACAATTGAACAAGCTCAAACAACTGAGGTTGCTAGATGTAAGTGACCACAGGCTTTCAGGTCCCATTAACAGAGATCTTTTTACCTCGCCTAAAATGGTTCAACTTAATGTTTCAATTAACCACTTCACCACATTAGAAGTTGTTAGATTTCTTGGACGGGAAACACAACTTTCTGTGCTTGATGCCTAAGGAAATCAATTGCACAGACATTTGCCTCTCAATTTGGTCACTTTTCCGAATTTGACAATGATCAATGTTGATGCTCTTTTTGGGAGGGTCAACTTAGATAAAGGTAGAATGATGGATGATGGGTGAAGGTGAGGACCTTCAGCATGTGTGTGAAGATTTGGGCAAGCAATAAATATAAAGAAGACGAGATATACGTGGTTCACCCTTAATGAATGGGCTACGTCCATGGAGAAGTATATTCTCATTATGATAATGTTTGTTTGCATTTGTGCAAGGGGGTTAGACCCAAAAATAAAGGGAATGAGGGCCAAGGCCTAAGGTACAAAGCCCAAGAATCCAAGACCCAAGACTCCTTTCTAAGTAGAAAGTAGCATGTTGCAAGACAATATGGCTAGGCATGAAGGTGCCAAAGGTGATACAAAACTTGCATGTCGCAAGGCGATATGGCTAGGCATGAGAGTGCCTAAGGCAAAGAGGATGTCAAAGGGGACACAAAGCTTGCATGTTGCAAGACAATGTGGCTAGGCAAGAGGGTGCCGAAGGCAAAGAGGATGTCGAAGGGGACACAAAGCTTGCATGTTGCAAGGCAATGTGGCTAGGCATGAGGGTGCCGAAGGCAAAGGGGATGCCAAATGAGACACGAAGCTTGCATGTCATAAGGCAATCTGGCTAAGCACGGGGTGCCGAAGGTGAAGGGGATGCCAAATGAGACACAAAATTTGCATGTCGCAAGGCAATGTGGCTAGGCACGGGGTGCCGAAAGTGAAGATGGTTGCCCAATACACAAAGCTTGCATTTCGCAAGGCAATGTGTTTAGACACGGGGGTGCCGAAGGTTAAGGGGATGTTGAAAGCAACACAAAACTTACATGTCGCAAGATGATGTGGCTAGGCACAGGGGTGCCGAAGGCAAAAAGGGATACTGAAAACAACACAAAGTTTGCATGTCGCAAGGCGATGTGGCTAGGTATTGGCATAAAACTTGCGTGTCGCAAGGAAATTGTTGAAGCCAATAAATGTTGCCAAATGTTGCCTGATGAGGCATGTGCTGAAGGCAATGTCATATGCTTTTTTTTTTTTTTTTTTTTTTTTTTTTTTTTTTGGCGCTTGGGCCTCTGGTAGCTTCGGCCCAACACTTGCCGTTCGGCAAGTAGGCCTAGTTGGGCTTTGGCAAGGCCTAGTTGGCATCTGGTGTGAGTTCCGCATAGAAATAGAACTTGTCATTCGGGATGAGGCTTCAGCAAGGCTGGTTTGAAGCAATTTTCGTGAGGCCCCTTGGGTTCGAATATGGGTGATCTCTAGTCGTGAGGTAATAGTGTACCTTCAGCATAAAGACTGCCGTTCGGCAGGGGTAATTTTGAAAAAGAAGGGGGCGCACCTCCGTAGCTTACGTCGGCAAGGGTGATTTTAGAAGGAGATTGCGTGCATCTCCGACTTCAGCAAGGTAAAACAAAAAAGAGGGCGCAAGCATCTCCGCAACCTCTGCCTAGCCCTTGCCATTCGGCAAGGGTGATTTGAAAATTTTTTTAGGCCTCCTTGTTCTTCAGCGCGACTGCTGCCTTTCGAGCCCAGTGGTTTGGGGTGCTAGGCCTCAGGAGTTACGCCAAGGGGCTACCTTTGGTGGTAAAAACAGCCTTGCTGTTCAGCAAGCTGGATTTGAAGGGGTCTGCTCGAGTATCAGCGCTTCCCTAGCACCATGAGTCTTCGTTGAGCGTCGAGGATGATCCAGTTTCGGTACGACCCTTGCCCATGTGGTCGCTGAATGATCTCCATGTGTTCTCCATCTTCTTGCTCTTCATTGGCATCTCCAACCTTATTATCAACTTGTTTACCACTTCTCAAGATGTGTACTGCTTTAGCATGCTCTTGATGCCTTGGATTCACCTCCGTTTGGCTTGGAAATGTTCCGGATGCTCTATTGCTCAAGAAGGATGAAATCTGCCCAACTTGCACTTCTAGCTTGTTCACTGCATTTTGAAGATTCTGATTGGTTTGCATCTATTGCCCCATGAAATTCTTGAACATGTCTTGCAATTCTCCCATTTGGTCACCCCTTTGCTCTTGCACTTGCTGGGGAGCTTGCTGGAATTGCCTTTGTTGTATTTGAAATCCTGGGGGATGTCCTTGAGATTGTTGCACATTTGAGTTATTGCTCCACTTGAAATTAGGATGATTTCTCCACCCCGGATTGTACGTGTTTGAGTAAGGATCATTATTAGGATTCCTTGCTTGAAGGGCATTTGCTTGTTCTAGCATGTGCTCTACAAAAGATTGATCTTGAACTTCCACTTTGTTTCCTAGAGGGCCAGTCACTGCCTGTTGAAGCAAATAACACATAATATCAAGTTTTGCAGCAATCTCATTATTAATACTTACCTCAGAGACCACAGCTTTCATAGGAGCTCCTCTTCCTTTATTGTGGCTCCATTATTGAGAGTTAGCAGTTAAGGATTCAAAGAGAGTAAAAGCCTCATCTGCTGTTTTGTTCATCAGTCCTTCTCCACTTGTTGCATTTACCATCATCCTTTCGGAATCAAGCAAACCTTCATAGAAAGATTGCATTTGCATCCAACTCTCTATGTTGTGGTATGGGCAAGAACTTATCATCTCCTTGTACCTCTCCAAATATTCATGAAAAGCTTCTCCTTCCTTTTGTGTGAAATCAAGGATTTCCTTTCTAATCTTGTTAGTCTTTTGAGCCGGAAAGAATTTCTGCAAAAACTTATTAGAAAGCTCTTCCCAAGTATGAATTGAAGCATTAGGCAAAGAGTATAACCAAGACTTAGCCTTATCTTTTAAACTGAATGGGAATAGCCTCATCTTAATCTGTTCATCATCAAGGCCTTGAATTTTGATCGTAACACATATTTCAAAGAATTGCTTAATATGCATGTAAGGATCCTCAGTGGTATTACGATAATAAGTTAGAAGAAGATGAATCATACCACTTTTAAGCTCAAACCTGTCAACTATGAGTTGAGGATAGACGATGCACGAAGGTTGATCGGTGACTTTGGGAATGGAAAACTCACGCAGGGGTTTTCGAGGTTGGACAACAAGTGCACCACATCCTTCAACATTATTGTTGTTGTTCGGAATCTCTGTCATCTTGCTAGAACCTTCATATTCATAACTCTTAGAATTAGTGCTTGAAGAACTATAATTCCTCCTCAAACCAGCACGTACAGCAGTGGTTCTTGGTGAAAGTGGCTCAAGTGAACTTTTCTCCTCGTCAGATTCGGACATACATACAAAGGAACTCAATTCAGTGCTTTCAATGGAGATAACAACTAAATACAAAAACTAAATACTAAAAGAAAAACCAACGAAAAGAAACAAATGAAACAATCAAAGTAATCTAACTATAGCACCATTGTTACTGGTTCCCCGACAACGGCGCCAAAAACTTGTTGATTCGTTTCCTAACAACTAAAATGAGTTATTAAAAACAGCAACTTTAATTCTCGCAAGTGCACAAACCGTTTATAGTATAGCTTATGTAAATACGAGGTCGATCCCACGGAGAATAGTAACTTGGTTCCAAGTTAAATTACTTAGAATGCTAGAAAAACATAGAACAAAGAAACTGACTGACTAGCTAAAGACAAGGTTGAATTCAACAATGCCTCTTGCTAATTACTCAAGGTCTAGGACAGAATCCTAGCACCACACACACACTCGAAATGGGGGGTTTTGTTGTTGAAATGAAAAGAAGAAAGTGAAATAAAGTGCTCGAAAGTAAACACTGGACAGATTGTGAAACAATAATTGAGAGGTGTTAGAGCCTTGGAATTCACCACTAATTTTTCTATCCAAGTTATGAATGCATAGAAATTGACTCAAGCTTTATCAATAATAGATTATCGCATACAAGCCTATGGTATCTAGGTGCAGGATGCATGATTCTCCTAAGGCATGTGATTGTGTATGGTATCTATACAACACTTGATCTCTAATATGCAACCTAAGCATGGTATCTACTTAGAATAAAGCATACAAGAGTCATTAAGCTCCTTGAGAATATGATAATCACACAAGTCCTAGAACATGGTATCTGTCCTAGTCAACCTATGGTTATTAACCCCTTAAATGATTTTTAGGTCATTCATGTGTTGCTTGTGAAAAGAGAGTAGAATTGGTGAATCTAAACCCCTTCTCAACATGTGCTAGATGCATAAAATCCTAGTTAGCTACTCTAAGAAAACATACATCAAGCACATAATAAACTGGAGATTAACAACTTGATAATGAAAGCAAGGAAATCAATTAACTATAAAATCATCCATAACATTGAATATTCATGACTAAGGCTTCATCCTAAGCCCTAACTAAATGGATTAGTTAAACATAAATATGAATACAGAAAATAAAAAATACATAGATAGGATAGAAGAGAAGAGAAGAACTAGCTGACAGCAATGTAGTTCCCAGGACAGCTCTAAGCTCTCTTCTCTCTTTGTGGTGAATCTGAATGTGTGTATGAGAGTAATAGATGAAGTGAAAATGTGTCTCTGAATCTCCTTGAATGAGTGTGCAGCTCTCTATTTATAGAGTGAAATTTCATCCTCCCCTTTGGCTGGTGAAGCACACCTCTCTTAGCTGCTCTCAACTGCTCCAGCTGACAAATACATGCTTTGGTATGGTTTCTTTATGGAAAGCTTGACTTTTGTTCATCCTTCTGAGTTCTTGAGCTGATTTTACTCCCATGTATGGCTGCCCATGTGTAGCACATGGCTCTAGGGATGTAGCTACATTAAATGTGATGGCAGCCAACATAACATTTCTATGAACTTGGTTCAGTATTTGACGTGCTGAGGGCTCCAGATTTATCCAATTGGGCTGAAATTTGGATATGTTATAATAGACACCCATTGAAACAACTTCTATCAAGGATGTCTCCTCATCCGACCTGTGTAAGTTACTGAAATGAGGCCTGCAAGATGACCTACGAAATTAGACTGACAAGGAGTGTGGCCCAAATTGGGTTTTTCTTTGAGCTCATATTCCTCTTGTGCCACTCAGCCCTTAACAAGCATGGATTGCATCAAATGTGATCTCTTGCTATCTTAACCTACAAAACAAACAAAAAGAGGTAAGTAACTCAAATAAAGAGAAACTAAACAAAATTACTAAGCAAAGAAGGCATGCAAATGTGTGAAATTATGACCTTATCATGGAGCTATTGCTTGATAGAGTTTATCGGCAGGATGTGCAGCATGGTTACTCTTTGGTTTTTTAGCTTTCTGAAGCTAACGGAGATATCATGGTTGTAAGGGCGGTGCCGATCAGTTTGATGTTTTCTTCTATGTTTGTTTTAAAATTTTGGGCAATTGGCTTCAGAGAACAATATGTAGTAACTAATGTGCAAGAGGTGAGGTCCACCGCTTTATCTTGGAGTGGAATTTTGGAATTGCTTCTTCAGCTTTGGACGGAAGCTGTTGCCCACTTAATGGGGTGGTGAAAAGAGGGGATATTCAAATGCTATGACGCCTTGGGAGATTTGATTCGAGATTGCCATGCGGAATATTGGTACCTTCAGCTTGCTGGATCCAAGTTATTCCTCTGTTGAAGACATTATGGGTGTCTTGAGAATTTTTAGGTGGCTAGACAGATCGGTGAGTGTGACATGTTGCCTCAAATATGAGATAAATCTTTAATTTGGAGATGAGCGATTGCAGATGAGGTGCCATTTGATAGTTTGCATGAGCCTTGCTTCAGATATGATAACTTCAACTTCTTGGGGTGTCCTGTGGAATTTAATGGTTGGTTTCCGTTTAAAATTTTTGAATTTGCTGTTTGGAAATTAGCTTCACAGGTCAGGTTAGCAACTTTGGTGCTGCATGAGATGCCGAAAGGCTATTGGGTTTGCTGGTGCTGATTTCATTTTTGACTTGGGTCTTTGGGTGTCTTGAGGAGAATGCTCTCTGAGTGCCTGTCGATAAGTGATGAAGCTGCCAAGTATTGCTATGCGGATCGATTGAGTGGGCTGAAGGTGGACCATGTCCAGCAAGTTCTCGAGCTTTCAGCAATTTTCAGTCGATATGTTTCCTCCTATTTTTTATGAAGACACCTTGGGTGTCCTGAGAAAGTTGGCTTATTGGAATTCTTATTAGCAGTGCCGTTCTTGGTAGGACAAGGAATTAGCGAGCTGGCCCGGAGCTCGTATCTGTCATTTGATGCGGGTGCAGATGCTTTGGTATGGAGAGTCTTCAAATATGAGATAATCTAAAAGGGCAAAATTTTATTGCACGCAGAACAACATAAGACAACTTCATTATTGCATAGATATTTTACTGAATTGTCGAATGGCAATTGTGAGGTGTTTAAACGACACCTAAGCCACAATTTGGAATTTATTAATCAACAATATACTTTATTGTTGGTGGTAGCCCATCATATAATAATAAATAATTAGTAAATAAGGATATTGTTTCTTATCTTTGCAGATCATCGTGAGGCATCAACACTTGTGCTGGCTTTCTCTTCATCCCACGTGTGGTTTGCTTCTCCCATATTTTTATCTTCTGAACCATGTGTCATGAGTCCCACCATTTATTGTAGAAGCTGAAATGAGTTGGTGGTGAGAACCTTAAGGCTGCTTTGTGATTGTTGTGATTGTTGTCGTCCGATAAGAACCTACAGTCGAGAGGAGAGAGACGACATCTGTTTTCAGTCAATGAGAGGTGCCGATGGGCATGTCACGTTCTTCCCTATTCTTCCTTCTGTTTGCTCCAGATGGGCATGCTGGGCTCTAATTGGGCCTTCTGCCCACATGCACCTCAGCATATGTGGCCCATCGATTAATCATATGGTTCTGAAGCATACCATAACCTTATATTATTAATATACATTAATATTCATATTGTTGAATATGATTGTGTACGGAATTATTTATGCATTGCATGCTTGTATACAATATTCATATGCAAGAAAAGGAATCTTATCTTGTGGTGAGGATGCACGTGCGCATCCCTCAGATTGGAGCAATTTTTCTTGGCCATGTGTAAGCCATGCATGGTGATATCCATGGTGCATTTGGAATATTACGCCACCCCCAGATTGAGACTCTTCAAAGTGATTGAAAGGTGGGTTGCTTCAGTAGATATATGTCTTCGGCATATTGGTTCTGTTGGATTTGTAGGGGAAACAAAGTGATTTTATTATATTTGGAGGAGAATAGTACATGGCTTTGTGTAGGCTAATTGGCCTTCTACTCTTAGCATATTGGCTTATTGGCCACTACACTTGATTTAGAATAGTTTGGGCTATTTGGCCCTTCAATTAGATTAGTTTGGGCTATTTGGCCCTTCACTTAGATTAGTTTGGGCTATTTGGCCCTTCACTTAGATTGGTGAGCTTATTGGCTCCTCAACATAACTTTGTTTAAGTAGCTCTTGGCTCCCTCATAGATTGGGAGTTCTAGTAGTTGACTCCACTTTGCTTTGTTGCATTGCATGCCTATTTATAGGCATTCTTTGCCAACTTAGCCTTTGTCCACCGACTTGTGCATTTTCTCCCAACCACATGTTTGTATTCTCTAGAGATTTCTTCCACCGCCATGCTCTAGCCATTCACTTATCACTTTTTCTAGAATATTCCACCATATTCATTTTGCTTTGCTGCCATGCAACTTCTTTATTGTGAGCTCTTGAATTCTCTAGATTCTTCTTGAAATCTTAAGCACAAATGTGCATTATTTTCAACACTCCTCCTTAATGCGCATTTGTGTTTCTCCAAGCATGCACCTCATGAAGCTAGCATCGATGAAGCTCTAGTTGATGTTGCAGCTCCGTGCTCATGTGGCACTTTATTTGTTCATAGTTATCTTGATAGTTCTTCGCCGGTACTATTTTTCTCTTCTCAACGCCCAATTTTTTTAGTTTCAACATTTGGGCTTCTTTTTTTCTTTTTCTGAGTGGCTTAACTTTGTGCACACTCCACACGGAGGAAAGTTTTTCCTCTCATGCCTACTTCTTTTATTTTTACTTTCTGCTCCTCTAGAACTTTCTCTAGATTTCTTGAAACTTTGAATTGAGTATCGATAGCACGTACCTTGCTTCCTTAGAATTGGCCCATACGTCCCGAGTTGATCGAACAAGGCTCTCGAGTCAGCCCTTATGCCCAAAGCGATCCTTCTCTGACACCCAATGCGATGGAACCAGCTCTGATACCATTGTTGGATTTGTAGGGGAAACAAAGTGATTTTATTATATTTGGAGGAGAATAGTACATAGCTTTGTGTAGGCTAATTGGCCTTCTACTCTTAGCATATTGGCTTATTGGCCACTACACTTGATTTAGAATAGTTTGGGCTATTTGGCCCTTCAATTAGATTAGTTTGGGCTATTTGGCCCTTCACTTAGATTAGTTTGGGCTATTTGGCCCTTCACTTAGATTGGTGAGCTTATTGGCTCCTCAACATAACTTTGTTTGGGTAGCTCTTGGCTCCCTCATAGATTGGGAGTTCTAGTAGTTGACTCCACTTTGCTTTGTTGCATTGCATGCCTATTTATAGGCATTCTTTGCCGACTTAGCCTTTGTCCACCGACTTGTGCATTTTCTCCCAACCACATGTTTGTATGCTCTAGAGATTTCTTCCACCGCCATGCTCTAGCCATTCACTTATCACTTTTTCTAGAATATTCCACCATATTCATTTTTCTTTGCTACCATGCAACTTTTTTATTGTGAGCTCTTGAATTCTCTAGATTCTTCTTGAAATCTTAAGCACAAATGTCCATTATTTTCAACAGGTTCCTTGAAACCCCATGGTGGCTTCAGCATATATGGTGCTAAACGATAAGTTAAAAGGCAATGATTGAAAGGGTGCCAAAGGGCACTGAATGAGGAGAGAATGACAAAGGCTTCCCGTGTCGATTCCCACAGACAACGCCAAACTGTTGAAGCTCTTTTTGGGAGGGTCAACTTAGATAGAGGTAGAATGGTGGATGATGGGTAAAGGTGAGGACCTTCAGCAGGTGTGTGAAGATTTGGAATGTAAAGAAGACGAGATATACGTGGTTCACCCTTAATGAATGGGCTACATCCATGGAGAAGTATATTCTCATTATGATAATGTTTGTTTACATTTGTACAAGGGGATTAGACCCAAAGATAAAGGGAAGGAGGCCTAAGGCCTAAGGTACAAAGCCCAAGAATCCAAGACCCAAGACCCCTTTCTAAGTAGAGAGTAGTCTTTTTTTTTATAGGTGAGGGGGAGTCTCCATCTCTTGTAGTCTTCCAATATAGGACTCCTTGCCTTGCTTAGATTTGTGACTTGTGGTAAGGCTTCATTGGCGAAGGTGATGACCTCTCATAGCATGGCACGTGGATGATCTAGCCTAGCTAATTGATCGATCAGTTACGGTACCAACAATCAACTTGTCATACAACCAGTTCTATGGTCGTATTCCAGATGAATATTGAGCAAGAATTGGAGCACTGTGGAAAGCCCTGTGTAGAAAATATATTTCCTTGTATTTAAAAGATTACACAAAGTCCCTATTTATACTAGTACAAGATATCTACTTAAGGTAGGAAATGATATAGACATGAATACAATCCAATTTATAGCAGGAAATCTGATTTACAGCAAGAAAGGCTAATTGCTAGGAGGATATTGTAAAGTTGACTTCCGTGTAGTCTAGGAAAAGAAAGTTGTGTTAACACCCCCTTTCCCGGCAAACTGGGCTTCACAGGATGCACAAGTTTGGAAGACATATGCTGATGGCGTGGTTTGTGAGGGGCTTTGGTGAATAGGTCCACAGGTTGGTCGACAAAAGGAACAAAGCAAACTTGATGACTTCCAAGAGCAACCTTTTCACGAACAAAGTGATAGTCCAACTCAATGTGACTTGTGTGGGCATGGAAAACTGGATTGGTAGCCATGTACGTGGTGCTGAGATTGTCACGAAAGAGTTGGACTGGGAATCGAAGACGCACACCCAATTCATGGAGAAATGAGCATAGCCAAGTGGTTTCGACACAAGCATGAGAGAGGGTACGATATTCCGACTCGGTACTAGAGCGCGAGACTGTGGGCTGTTTCTTGGAACACCATGAGATGAGGTTGGTTCCAAGAGTAATCACATATCCAGTGGTTGACCGACGAGAATTAAGGCACCCAGCCCAATCCGCATCAGAGTAAGCAGAGAGGCGAGCGGTGGCAGTTTGAGGAGTGAAGGTGAGGCCGAGATCAATAGTGCTCTTGATGTACCTAAGTATCCGTTTGGCGGCAACAAGGTGAGAGGCGCGAGGAGCACTCATGAACTAAGCAACAATGTTGACAACAAAAGATATGTCAGGGCGAGTAAGAGTGAGATACTGTAAACTGCCAAAAGCTCGCGATACTCGGTTGGGTTAGAGATGATAGCACCATCAGAGACAGAAAGGAGAACCTTGGCAGCCAATGGAGTAGATTCTAGTTTGGAGTTGAGAAGATTGGCTTTCTGTAAAAGATCATGTGCATATTTGAGTTGATTGATGTGGAGAGTACCATCCTTATGAAGAACTTGTAAACCCAAGAAAGGAGAACCTTGGCAGCCAATGGAGTAGATTCTGGTTTGGAGTTGAGAAGATAGGCTTTCTGTAAAAGATCATGTGCATATTTGAGTTGATTGATGTGGAGAGTACCATCCTTATGAAGAACTTGTAAACCCAAGAAATAGTTGAGCGGACCAAGGTCTTTGATCTCAAAGTGGCCACCTAAAAGAGAGATGAATTGTTGGAGATGAGTGAAATCACTGCCAGGTATCACGATGTCGTCAACTTATAGAAGAAGAAATATGGTATGGCACGCCTGTTGAAAAATAAATAATGAAGTGTCAACTTGGCTCCGTGTAAAGCCCATAGAGAAAAGGAAAGTACTGATGTGATGGAACCAAGTATGAGGTGCTTATTTGAGGCCATAGAGTGCTTTGTGAAGCTTGCAAACATAAGAAGGATGAGTGGGATCAATGAAACTAGGGGGTTGAGCCATGTAGACATCTTCTTGAAGAAACCCATGGAGAAAGGCATTTTTGACGTCAAGTTGATGAGGGGACCAACCATGAGAAACTACAAGACTGAGAACAGTGTGATTAGTGGCAGGCTTGACAAGAGGACTGAAGGTTTTAGCATAGTCTATGCTCGGACGTTTATGAAAACCCTTGGCAACTAGACGAGCTTTGTAGCGTTCAATGGAGTCATCAAAGTGACGCTTAATCGAAAAACCCACTTGCACCCAACCAAGTTCTGAGACGGAGAGGAAGGTACCAAAGACCATGTATGATTTTTGAGAAGTTCATTGATCTCTTCAGTCATGATGTCATGCCATTCAGTATGCTTAGTGCCCTGTGAAAAACAAGTAGGTTCAGTATGCTCAACAAAGTTAATAAGGCACGAGAAGGGGATATTTGACAGTGCCATCAATATGAACCTTGGGCTTTTGAATGCCATCCTGAAGGCAGGTGCGCATGCGAGGAACAAGGGCAGGAGATTGCGGAGTTGCTGGAACTTGGGGCTTCAAAGTTGCTAGAACCAAGGGTTTTGGAACCAGGGGATTCGAAGCTACTAGAACCAGGGGGTTCGGAGTTGCTGGAACTGGGAGGTTCAGAGCTGCTAGAACAGGGGCAGGCGTAAGTGAAGAAAGTTGTATGCGAGGGCGTTGGGAATAAGTTTGGAGCAATGGCTAGGATTAAGTAGAATAAGTGTTGTTGAGTGGACTAGGGTGTGGGTAGGGTGGTGACTGTAGCAGCTGGAAAGGTGTGCACCAGGGAGGTGCCGTGAGGTTGAAAGAAAATGACGCTCTTAAAGCCTCTTCGACCACCATAAAGCTAAATCCTAAATCTGGCAACCTTCTATCCAAATCAGTTAACCTTGAGGCCTTTTCTACTCACCATCATGGAAATTCTGACAATTTTCAAGGGAAAAAGTGCAAACTACTTCATTGGACAGGAATTGGATAAGTTGTTTCACTTGCTGAAATTTCATCCACAAACCCTTAAGATAATGTGCACTTTGTGCCATTTGGACTGGATTGTTGGAAAGTTTGGGTCCTTGAGGTACTTGTAGGAGGCCAACCCTTATTTCGGCCAACACGTGAATTTTTTCTTATTAAAGATGTAGTTCTCAGTACAACCGCATGGCTAATCAAGTTCATCTCCTTCGACTAGCTCTTAATTGAGGTAACCATTATGTTAATTTGTAAAAACAAAATTATGTTGAGCAATTGAAGATACATGCCCTTTTCTAATTGAATAATGACTTTGTTGAATAAATATAAATGCTCATTCCTGATAAGTGTACAAGGATTTTCATATAAGCGAGCTGATCTCAGTGTTTTAATTCACTTTTGTTCCCTTTTTTAAATTAATTAATATGTTGGGTGGTAGGTAAAACAAAGTTAACATTTTGTCTTCTAATATTCTTGCTTTGTTTTGATTTTATTCTTTCCTATAGAAATTTTTTTCCTTAATGATGCACATTTCAATCATAACATTCAGGCTTAGTTTTGCCCTTCTGTTATGAGGTTTTTCCTTTGGCAAATTACAATGGTTAAGTTGCTAAAATGAGTTTTCAAACAAAATGCAGGTGGCAGATCAAGTATGAGTTTGATTCTTGTTAGATGGTGTCTACTGACAGTGCTATCATGAGGTTTTTGCATAGGTTACGTTGTAGGTTTGGCATCACTATCATGAGTGAATAAGTTGGAGGCTATGTACAAGTTAATTGTAAATTTGACAACACAATTATGTGTTTCTTTAATACTTTATAGAGTTTGAATTTGGAATTGATTATGATTGGTATAGTTTTCAATGAAATAGTTCTTTCTTTCAAGTTTGGCTGCAATACTACTTTTCGTTTTGTGAAATTTTGTATCTAGGGAAGTGATAGATGATATAAGTATATTGTAAATATGAAACATGAGCAGGCAGGGAATTAATAATTTTTTAAAAAAAATTTAAAGTTAAACACGTGTGCACAGAACGTCTTAAATGATAATTAATTACTCTTTTAAGGCACGCATTCTATGCCATAATTAGTCATTTACGAAGGCACATGGAACATGCCGTAATTATTCTTTTAAGGCGCACAAAGCGTGTCGTAATTACTTCAACTAAATTATGGCTCGCAAGGAACATCGTCTTAAGTTTTTATTACAACGTTCATGCACGTCGTGATTGTGGAACACTATTTAAGACGAGGGTTTTTACTGCTTGAGTGTTTTACTTCGTGAATGATAATTCACGACGTGCTTTATGCGTTGTTATAGATGTGTTCTGGTGTAGTGCAAAAACCAAGAAAACATAGCTCTCATTTCTTAGAGCATCTCCAACCAATGTGTCAAAAGTGCCACATAGACATTTAACAGCCAAAAATAACATCTCACATTACTCCAATCGATGTGTCAAAGCTGATGTGGAATGAAGGCTGAAGGTTAAGTTATTATTTTTGACATCCCAAAACAAAGATGTCAAATGATTTTTTTTTCTTTTCTTTTTAATTAAAAATAAATCAACACTAAAATATAATAAAATAATAATTTAATTTGATATATCGGGTGGAGTGTAAAGCTGTATAAGATGTCAAATTGCCACATCAGCTATCAAATTTAAATTTGATGTTTAGTATTTGACATCTCTCTTGGAGATGCTCTTAAACTAAGATGAAATTCGATCTTCATTCTTATTTCAAAATGATTTCCCATACGGAATTAACCTGAATATCTAGAAATTCAATAGAAACTCACTTTCCATGAAGACCCAATGAGAAGCCAGCTAGAACCGCTTAGGTGCCAAATGCCATCAATGAAATATGTATTGGTATGGTGCTTATTGATGTCATGAATTGGAGGTTTATAAGAAGCCTGCCTCCTACTAGATTAGTTATTCATGTCCAGTGAAAAAACCAAAGGTCAGCGTTTACCTGTGCAAACATGAAAATAGAACAACCTTCAATTTCAATGTCTTCCTCACATAATGGTCATTCATTTGAACACAAAACATAAGCATAAAGCTCAATTACCAATAATTAAGTACAAACCCAAGAAAAACTTCTAATGTCTATGAAGAAGTAGAAATTAGAAGGGCTAATCTAGTCACTTAAAGACATACAAGGGCTTTAGGGTTTTGAAAGAAGTTGAATACACTTTGCATGAGGTAGAGATCAATGCAAAATTTTGGAGGAAGCATTATAAGATGAAAGCATTTTGTTGATATGACTAAAAGAAATTGTAATTTCTATAAAAGCTTCCAACTTGCCCGTCAGGATATAATGTACAATATGTAACAACCCGGTCCTAAATAAATTATTAATTATTAATTTATTCATATAAAAGACCATTTCCCCCCTAGAATATTTTATTAGGTTTAAAGTTGACTTTTTGACCATGAATGAATTTGGGAATTTCAACTGAACCGTTGCGTAGAGCACGGCGAGATGAGTCCGTAGACACGTAGTGGGCTCGAATCGGAGTTGTAACGAAAAAGATACGATCAAAATACCCTCAATGGCATAATCGTAATTTTGGTGAAAAGGGTTTGATCAAAATACCCACATTTTGGCCGGCGGTTCTCTCATCCGACCACCAAAGCTGACTGGGCCAATACCAAAATGACCGGGCCACTGTCCTCTTCCAACCCCAGCCAAGCCCTTTGCCTGCCGCTATGTTTTTGCCTGAAAATCGTAGAGAAACGGCCGGTTTTCTCACGAATTTCTCCCACTTCGTTCTCCGTCATTCGGCCACCAATTCCGGCGGGTGAGGTATGCTTTCTCACCTATTTTTCATGATCTAGTTGATGGTTGGGTAGGATTTCATCAATTTTGAGCCTAGTAGTTCGATTTTCGAATTGAATTTGAGCCGGTTTTGGGATCACGATTCCGGCCACTTCCGGTCATTTTTTGGGGTAGGCCCAAGAACAAAAGCAACTCCAAATAGGGTGTTACACCTAGGGTAGGAGTCTTGAGCCGCAATTTTGAGTTTTTCCGGTGAAGCGTAATCGCTTTGGACACCACACGCTGCAGGAGTGTGTGGCAGCCCTTGGGCACTGTAGAAAAGGGGCATTGTGTCCCAATGTGATCTCCAGGTTCTCACGAGCATGTAGGGGTGCTCAGATTTCAATTTGGTTGATGATTGAACCCCGAACGGATTTCGCCTATTGTGCGTTATCCGAGTTCGATAGATTTGAACTATTGGATCGTCTTGAATTTAATATATGTTAATCTAGACATCCTTAGGATTGTGTAAGAATTCGCGGATCGTGAATCAGAGCCCCGGATGTTCCGATTCAATAACTTAAAATTTGGGTTTTACAATAACCGTCCGATTGCGAGCGATCCGATCGTCCGATCCGGACCAAACTTGCAGGACATGTATCCCAACCCTTGTGGAACCCATAGGAACTTTCATATCGTAAAACGGAGATCGGGGGCCACGTGGGCCCGATTGACCAAGTTGGGGTAGTTTGACCTCTCGGTTGACCGTGAGTCTTCCGAGGTAGTTTCCCTCTTTGAGGAGTACTAGAACAACCTTATTAACGAGTCTTGACCGTTATTTGAGTTATGTTGGCTATGGGGGGATTTTGAGTGTTTTATATTAGCGTATGAAAACTCTTGGATATTATGTTAATCATTGAAATTATGGATTAGATGAGTATGGGTAAATTCATTTGGTGAGTTGTGAAAAGGAATCATAGGCTTAAATCCCGAGTTATTTTCCTCCATCCAAACTAAGGGTAAAAGAAAAAAATACATATAGAAAGCAAATTGTTTTAGTTTCTTTTACAAGCTGAATTTGAATGAGTACCTCCTACTACTCACCACCAAAGACTAAAATATCAATAATATCGACAAAATATTGAGGATATTATCATCTTTTCGGGTCTATGATATTTTGGAATATATCGATACACATATCGTATAAGTATCGCTATAATATTGCTATACTATATGTGTATCGACGTCGATACTAGAAAATATCGACGTCGATAATTTCTCTCACACTTCAGCAAAATTTGGCCAAAATATCGCTATAATATCGATAATATTTAGATGATAATGACAATGAAAAATTTGAAGAGTTATTTACACTAACACCTCCTCAGATTTCTTATATTTTCACAAACACCCCTCATGTTAGAAAAATTACATGAACACCCCCGGAGGTTTCAGTTTGTTTTCACAAAACCCATTTTTGTTGATTGTTTGTCAAAAAATTGATGATTTCATTGAAAAAAAAACTTGTACAAATGACAAAATTAACCGCAATGAAGTATATGCAATCTAATCTCGAAGGCCAACTTTGTCATTTAGATGATTTTTTTAAAATAAAATCATCAATATTTGGATGAAAAATCAATGAAAATGAGTTTTGTGAAAACAATTTAAAACCTGAGGGGTGGTCTTATAATTTATAAAACTTCAAGGAGTTTTGTGAAAAAGTCGAAAACCTCAAGGGGTGTTTGTATAAATAACTCAAATTGAACCCTATAGGAACTATACATAGTACTAAGTCACTTATATATCTTACCATGCAATGTATAAAGTGTAAGGGCTCGTTTGGAAGTGATTCTGGATAGGCCAAAAAGCACTTATATGGAGAATCACTTCTCCATATAATCACTTTAAATGATTTAAAGTGATTTTATGAAGAAGCACATGGGAGCTGCTTCTTCCCATAATCACGTAAAATCACTTAAAGTGATTATATGGAGAAGCACATGGGAGATGCTTCTTCCTAGAAGTGATTCTGGCATATCCAAAATCACTCCCAAACGAGCCTTAAATCATTATAAATAAATGATTATGGTGTGTTTAATCTTCTTTCATTAATTATTATATATTTTCTACACTCGCAGTGTTTGTCAGCTCGCTATATAATCAACTTAAATTAGTTAAACTCATCATGCAATGTGTTTCCTTCTAATTTTTTTGTGATAAAGTAATAGATAATTGACTAAATAAACATCCTCCACAGTTTCAAGAAAATTTCTAAGTTTTTCTTACAATTTTTGTGGTTTTTATTCAATTTTTATTGATATCGATAATTTTTCGATATTCCTATCAAAATTTTCGTGTTTTCAAAACACCATGTTTCGAAACCATCAATATTTTATAGCTTGCTCACCACCATAGTTTAAAATATCGATAATATCGACAAAATATCGAGGATATTATCATTTTTTCGGGTCGGATATTTCGGAACGTATCTATACACATATCGTATAAATATCGATAATATCGAAAAATATCGATGTCGATAATTTCGCTCACACTTCAGAATATTTAGTCAAAATATCGCAATAATATCAAAAATATGGATGTAATGAAAAAAATGAAGAAAAAAAACACAAAACACACACACAAAGGGGATTCAAACCGTTGCCATTTCACTCCTCCAACGCCTTAATCACCATGTTGCTTATGTTTTTGTGATAATATACTAAAATATGTATATTTATGTTGTTTTATTTTGAACAATTACAAGCAAAACTATTTTGGGGGTATATCATTTGATAACGACTCTTCACAATACACTTAGGGGTGGTTTGGTACAGCGGACTGTCATGAACTAGACTAAATCCTAAGACTGTCTTGGATTAGCTCGGATTGGCCTAAGCTGGATTAAGTACTAACCTACATTTGGTGTTGCGTTGGACTAAGAAGCTGGATTGTAAAAATAGTGAAGACCTATGTTTGGTGCTGTGTCGGACTAAAAAATAATTCTTATAATATTTAAATTTAATTGGGGTTTTTGACCTAAAAGATAAATAAATGCTAAAAAGAAACCCAATTCAAAGATTTATAACAATATCTGGCAACAACAAAAAAAGATTTTAAACAATAATAAAAAGAAAACAAATAAAATTCTTTTTATTTTTATTTTTTATGAAGAATAAAATTATGATATCTGCTTTTTGGCTTCTCAAGATTAATCTTAGTTGGTGGAAACATTGTTAAAGGAGCTAACCTCACTCAATATAATTATAGGTTTTTCAGGGACCAAGTAAAAAAATAAATAAATTATATATATATGTATAATTTTTATATATTTGACTTTTCACTTCAAACTAAAAAATATAATTTGACAAGGTAAAAATTGCTTGTGATAAAGAAAGCATCACATAATGAATTATTAAATTTGTTTCAATATAAAAAAAATATCAAACATTTGTAAATTACTATAGTTTGATTTTCCAAATGCAATGTCAAAATAATTATTGTAATATTTAAATTTAATTAAGGATTTTTATCTAAAATAAATAAATGCTGCCAAAAAAAACTCATTCAAAGATCTAAAACAATAATTAAAAGAAAACAAATAAAATTATGATATTTTTTAAAGAGAGGCGTCGGACTCACGTGTTCTATTTAGAGAACCACTTTTCAAGCTCACTGTATTAGACAAGCGAGTGAGGCGTTTTTTTTCACTATTGAACTATACAGTCTCATTTAAGTTAGTCCCGTCTCTTACCAAACAAATGTTTCAAGTGCTATTTAACCCAGTCCAGTCCAGTGAAGCGTACCAAACATGGCATTATTCTACACATCGAGATGATGAAGATAGTGAAAATTTTGAACCTCATAAGAACTTTGTGTGGTATTAAGTCACTCATATATCTTGCCATGCAATATATAAAGTGTAAAATATTATAGTAAATCATTGTATATAAATGATCATGGTGTGTTTAATCTTCTTTCATTAATTACTACATATTTTCTACACTCATAATGTTTGTCAGCTCGCTATATAATCAACTTAAATCAGTTAACTCATCATACAATGCATTTCGTTTCAATTTTTTGTGATAAACTAATAGATAATTGACTAAATAAACATCCTCCAAAGTTTCAATAAAAATTTCTAGGTTTTCTTACAATTTCCGTGGTTTTTATTCAATTTTTATCTATATCGATAATATCCCAATATTTTCATCAAAATTCCCATGCTTTTAGACTAGCGGTATTTCTGATGGACCATCGATATTGTAGTTCCTTTTCACCATCACCACACCACCTTTTCTTTTTGGGTCATATGCCAAAAGGCCGCTCTTCTTTTCTCTACTAGTCTGCTGGTAAAACAGCATTTCACATAACAAACACTAGCATTTTCAGGAAGCGGTGTGTTTTCTATCAATGGCGGATCCTCGGGAAGAAAAAGAGAAGCAATTCTTAACTGAAGTCGCCGAGTTAGATGAAGCATTGAGAGTGTTGGATTCTTCTCTGTCTCAAATCAAATGGCGACTCAAATATGCAAGACGTCGACTTGAGACAGGTCTTTCTTTTCTCTCTCTTTGGGTCTAGAGTCTCTGCTATTTTCCTTACTCAATTTCGGTTATGAGTTTTAGCATTTTTTTTCTGCTTTCCCAAATGAACTCTCTGTTTTGGTTTTGGGTTTTTATCAGTTTTGGTGTCTTTCAACTCTCACTACCTCAATTTAGCTTCTGGGTTTTAATACTTTTGTCTGTTTCAATTCTCACAACTTAATTTAGCTTCTGGTTTTAATAATTTATCTCTTTCAAATTGTAGACTTAATTATGCTTCATTGAAACTGTATAAACTAGAGATTAAAATGTTTGTTCGTCTCTTTTCCGTTAGAGATAATTTTTCTGGTGGGTCTTTTGGTTTTCAATTTTATAACTCAACATTTCTGTTGGAATTTAGAAGCGTAGCTCATATTTAGGCCAAATGGTTATACTTGTATAGAGCTCAGTAGGGTATTGAAACATAGTTTCTAACGGTCCAGGGTCGGATAGCTCTGGGGCGCGCTTGTTTCATGAAGATTTTTTCCTTTTTGAAATATTTGTTTTTTTCTTTCAGTTTCATCTGTGTGAGAATGGAGAACTCATGATTAATAGTAATGATATTTGTTATTTAATTGTTTTTTTTTTTTTTTGTTTATGAACGAAATGGAAACAAGCAATAAAGACTAGATATAAGCTTAATTTTATTTTCCTTGTTCCATAGAATAAACATGGGAATAAAAGTAAAACTATTCAGTTCATTCCTGTGCTTCTGTGCTATTTTCATGTATTATGAAGGCCACATCTATTTCTTCTCTGTCATGATACTTTTGATGATTTCACTGTTAAAGTTGAAGAAGTTCTTGAATCTTTATGTTTATTTGTTACTGCAAATTCCTTTAGCTTACTAGGAAAGTATTTATAAATCTTTTAACCTAAGTTATTTCTTATCATTATGTGTACTGACTTGTGATTTTGTGGACTTGCAGATATTCTAGCTTTGTGTACAGGAATGAGGCCAGTGATAATGATAGACTATGGTGGAAAGATGCCTGAACTGCAAGAGAGATTTTGCGCTCTTTTAAAACTTTGTCAAAAGGTTTCAGTTTTTAATACTTCACTAATTAGTATTGCTGCTGCTGCTGCTGTCATAGTACACACTGAAACTATATCCAAGTTTGCTAACTCTTACTCTGTTAATATTTTTGGCAGTAGGAAAGGCATTTCCAACTCAACATAAGTTTTTATATATTTCTATCAATAATATAGCTAAAATCAAATATCTATATTGACAATTATGACTCTCTCTCTCTCTCTGCATAAAGTTGTAAGTGAAACAGTTTGTCCTTTGGTTATGAACGATTGCAATTCATTTAAAATAATATTACACCCATTTAGCTTATTCATACTTCTGTAAACACACACACTACTCTGTGTTAGTGTGTCTTTGGTTGGTTTTCATATCCATGCACAATATCATTTCTTATCTCTCTCAGCTCTCTTTTTTCCCCTTATATTTCCGCTAGGATGCAGTCCGAGCTTTAGCTGATATTCTGCATTACCTGGTCTTAAGAAATGGTGCTCAATATCATGTCTTGATATTATTCTGTCCTCTTTTCTTTTTCTTTTTTAGGAGTTATTGATTTTCTGAAACTCAAATAACCTTTAAAACTTTTGTACAGGATTTGCCCATTTTTGAGCATCTGAGAGTAATGATTATAGAAGAAATGATATATTTAGTTCACACTAGAGCGCTTGCTGATCATGTTAGGTCAAGCTTGAACTCAGAACGACAGCTGCTCTTTGTGGACCTTGAACAAGATCCTCCGAAGGTTGCTTCCTGCTGTATGCTCTTTTTTTCCCCTGTAATCTTTACCTTTAAACTTTTGACATGCTTATTTTATACTCTTTGGTTAATGCACTTCTTTCATTTCTGCTACAGATGATAACAGAAGCAGAAAAAAGCCCACTGGTGATGCAGCTTATATCAATTCAGAAGTT
Source organism: Prunus armeniaca (assembly GCA_903112645.1). Taxonomy (NCBI): domain Eukaryota; kingdom Viridiplantae; phylum Streptophyta; class Magnoliopsida; order Rosales; family Rosaceae; genus Prunus; species Prunus armeniaca. The sequence continues at coordinate 14,551,371 of CAEKDK010000001.1, forward strand.
GTTCTCTTCGTCATTTCCTCTTGGTGAAAGGAAAGATGATGAATCATCATCTCACAGTATAGATAACATGGTTGATGCTAAACCGCCCAGAAATGAACTTATCCCTTCTCAGTCATCTAACTTTATTGATCTTAGTAGCTGCATGCAAAACACTCAGGTCACTTTGCCAACATTAAATGGGTAACAACCTAAGCTCACGTTTGAATGCAACTTTACTACACCTGGGGTGCAATATTGTGCTGATTCAGATTTCTATGATGCTGAAAATGTTTGTGAAAAAATTCAGCATTACTTGAAAATGTGCATACTGACATGTTAGAAACTGACTCAAAGTTGAAGCTGACTTAATCCAGAAGTAATTGTGACACAATTTCATAACCTTTTAAGGAAGGAATTCTTTTAGAAGTGGCATGTAAACCCCATTCAAATATTACTTAGTTTCCAATATTTAAGATCACTTCTATGATTGCCAAGCTGTTTTTCCATGGCTGCATCGCATTGTTTTATAATTACCGTTGCGTAATTGTTAAAAAATTAAAATCAAGAGTATCTACCTTTGCCTACATAGTATGAAATTCTATTATCATTTTTCATTTCTCTTCTATCCAGAATGTTTGGATTAGCATTTCAGTCTGATACGCTAAAAATACCTGTTTAACTGCTTCAGATGGCTTCTTGGTTATCCAGTTGTGTACATGTTCATCAAGGAGCACGGCGTTAAGGCTGTTCGTAATATTTCTAGCAAGTATCTTCACATCTATAGAATATCAGTATGCAGGTTAGTTTTTCGGATTCTTGTTTCTCGATACCAATGATAGGAACCCAATGGTCTCAACCTTGACTCGTGTAAGCAAACGAGTAACTTTATTGACTCAGAACTTTTACAATACAATTCAACAACAGAAAGCTTTACAAAACTAGCTTATAAACTGGGTTAGCACTCGTAACTAATATTCCCGCCTAAACTGCAGACTTAACTACTAATCTGACAACCCCAAAACCGACTAACAAACAGCCCACAACTGAATAAAATTGAAAGGTGAGAAGGCTGCCACGTGGACCACTCTTCTATTTCCAATTGGGCCAATGACATGAATCCAACTAAACCAGCACCTATCAATTACTAGGATATTCAATGTCCTTCTTGGGCCGCATATACATATTTTTGTTCTTTTAAAAGTACTAACATGGCATCCTACATGTATTTCATTTAGGGGAAAAAGGAGTAATGAGACGCAATGTCTAGGATTGCAAGAAGTCCAATAACCAATAAAAGTAAATTTGTGTTTGTGGTACATTTGCTTGTTCCAATGAACTTCAGCTTAAGAAACTAGTGTGAATACCAATCTCTCATTGTCCTCGTAAGATGCGTGGAAAACTATGAAATAGTTCTCAATTTTGAGCAATTAATTTACGTAATAGTACGAACCAAATGTCAGTCTTCTTACAAATACATTGCTTAAATTAAAGTAGTGTATGTATGGTACATTGAGACTTATACATGTAGCTTGTTGACATAAAAGTTTGTAATTCTTGCAGGAACGGAACCCCCAATAAAGAATCTGAACTAGAAGAACTCTTGAGGTAACACTCCAATAAATTTTTACTTAGTGTTATTCTTAATGGATATCTGATGCGAATAGAAAAGAATAATGAATAAGACAGAAAAGCCTGCTTTTAAGTGCACGAACTATGGATTATATTAATATATAAAAAATCCATTAGGGAATGAGTACACCAGTACGGAAGATGAAGGAGATGTTTTGTGGTTCATGCATCTCTGCTATTACCTGAGGTGACTTTTGTGTTGTTTTGAACCTCACCCCATATTCCTACGTAGTCCTTCAATTCGGGCTTAGGGATTCCATGCTGTTGCACTTAGGACTGTGTCTTTTTAGGAAGGATGACTTATTGCCTTGTACAGTGAAATACTAATTTTCAATGGATTTCTTTCAACATTGTTGGAGTTTATAAATTTAGACTTTAGGAAGGTTTTTGAGGAGTTATTTAGGAAGGGTTTTCTAATGGGAAAATTAATTCAGCTTATATTTGCTTTATATTGAAGAAGTCGGATTCATTGAAGAGTAGTAATTTTAGGTTGATCAGCTTGGTTTCATGTCTGCGTAAAATTCTAATCAAGAGAGACCAATTCAGATGAATTGTGGCTAATGGGCTGATAGAGGATTGTGGGAAAATTAGGAAAGAGGAGTTAGAGAGTAGATTGATTTAAAGAATGCTTATGATAATGTGGAATAGGAATTTTGAACTTTGTGCTACAGGAAAAGGGTTTTGGTCGGAGATGGATGAGGTAGAGCCAAGGATGTCAGTATTCAGTAATGATTAATGAAAAATGGATGGCCATGGGGAAAATTTGGGATTTTAAGGGACATAGACAGAGGACCTATTGTCTCATCTGCATCTTGCGTATGTGGGTGAAACTCCAGAGGGTGTAAGTTTTGGGACCCTGTTGTCTACTAAGTGAGAAAGAGTTTGGAAGGGTGGAAGAATGTTTTCTTATCAAGGGGTAGGGAGGCACACATTACTGCAATCGGTTTGGAAAGTTTACCTACTCATTCTTTGTCTTTGTTCAGAATCCCAAGTTAGGTGGCAGCAGAGTTAAAAGACTTATGAGGGTTTTGTGGGAGAGCCAAGGAGAAGGGAAAAAGGAGCATTGGGTGAAGTTGGATTTAGTTTCAATATGCAAAGGGAAATGAGGATTTGGGGTGCGAATTGGCTGCTTGAATCAGCTCCAAATTTTTCTTTCAAATTGTACTTCAATTGATTGATTGACCATCCATTTTCTCCCTCGTTCAACTGCTCAATCAATTGATGGGCATAAAAAAGAAAATCTAGTAGTTTTTTCTTATCATTCTGACAAAGAAGTCATTCATTGTTTCAGTTGGGTTTCATGTTGGAAAAAAGTCAGAAATCTAGAAATTATGGTCATAAGAGTCGCTTTTTATTATTTCGAATTGTGAGATGGCATAGTATTGTGATAACCATGTTCATCATTTAGACGGCCAAACTTTTAATATCGTAATGATTATTTTGATGGTTTATAACCAACATGACTGGAATTTACTTTTTGTTAAATGGTTGAATAGTTTCTCGGTCCCCTACGATCTAAGCATGAGAGGGAGCAAGGAAAAATGGGCAGAGGCATTTTTGGCTCATATGCAGGGGAAGTGGGAAATATGCAAGCCTGCTTGGAGGTATTTGCAGATGGAGGTTAGTGAACTAAAACCACGGCCCATTGCACTGTAAACTGACCACTTTCACTCCTTCACTCACCGTCCTCAAAAATAGAGTTAATAAAACGAAAATGGACTGAAATGGTATTTATGCAATCATGTATCCTCCAAGAAAACTTCCTTGTTAGGTTCAATCTGAGAAATACTGGGTTAAGGAGTTTGATGTTATTTGTCACAATGAAGTTCATATATATTGTAGATCTTTGAATTTGCATATTGCAATCCTCTGGAGGTGAGTTTAAACTTCAGAATGGAAATTTTAGATTTTTTCTTGCATTTTACAATTTAGTATTCTTTTTATATGCAGACTTTTATTTTTGGTTTCTCATTCTATTACATGATTGGACTAACATGTGTACCATAAGGCTATGAATCCTTTTTGGATTGTGCCTTGTAATACTTGTAGGGAAACATGGTAGGGATTTTTCATTTTTACGGATTTTTTTTTCTCCATCCACCTTGATGCAATTTCTTGTTAGTGTTTTCCCTTAACTCTTAAGAAGTATTGAAGGACAATACAATGTGTATGGTGGACACTTCCGAAAAAACAGATGTCGAAAATAAGTAAAATTGTAAGTCCTACAACTTCTCCTTCTACTCCAGACTCAATAAATTTTAGGGAAGATGATGTTGCAAGTGATAAATCTATTAGCCTGTAGAGACCAATAGGCATAATGACCACAGAGAATACCAGCGATGCAGTCCCTAGCGATACCTTTTCAACGCCACATGTCGATTGATAAATCTTCCAATGAATCTCTTCTATCATCTCAAAATCCTGCTAAAAAAGAATCCATCAAAATGGAACAAAGATCTCGTAACTTATCAATCGATGAAGACAATCAGCTTGTGTCTGTTTGGCTCAATGTTTGCTTAGATGCAGATAATGGAGATGAGCAAAAAAGTAGTGGGTATTGGAAAAGAATATGGGAGTATTTCAACAAGGGAAAGAAATTTACTTTTGAGCGTTTTGCTGATTCTCTAATGGACTGTTGCTCAGCCATGCAATTTGCAGTGCATTATTTTTGTGGGTACTATGCCCAGATTAAAGCAATGAAACAAAGTGGTGTCAACGATCAAATAGGGTAATAATATTTAATACGTTTTTATCTTTATAGTTTCACTTTTCAGATTTTCGAATTATTTATTTTATGTACTTTTCCAGATAATACCGCCGATGGAGATGACCGCATTTCAATTTCTACACTGTTGGGCAAGTACTGAAACACAATAAGAAATGTATGGTGACTAGTTTGAAGAAAAAGCCAAATATAGAAAAAGTGTGAGTCTGGGAATGTCATCTCCTTCTCCAGATTCAATAAGTTTAAGGGAAGATGATGTTGCAAGTGATACATCTATCAGCTTGGAAAGGCCAGTAGACAGAATGGTCGCAAAGAATTTTTTAAGGAAAAAGATTTATTACGTTCAAGACAATTCGACTGTGCCTGCAAGGTTGTCTTCCAAGAATTTAGAACAGAGAAAAAGAAGTGGAGGATAAGTGAAACGAGAAGCATCTTTGAAGGTATTCTCAAGATCAAGAGCTTATTTCAAATAAGTGGGAAAAACTTCATAGGGAACAACTAAAAGAGGAAGAGAGGATAATGTTGATTGATACTATTGGCTTGCCCCAAATGCAAGCAGAAAATCTGTCAGATGGAAATCACGGCGAAAAAAAGAGGTTGGTAGTAGTTTAGATTAGTAGTCGTTGTACATAGTTCAAATTAGTTGTAAGCCACTTGGCCTTGCTTGTCTTTTTGCGTTACTGTGCAAAGCTGACATAAATCCCTTAGTGTTTCTTGGCCCCAAAAATGCGTTAAATTTGCATGATTGCAAAGCGTGGTCGAGCACCTTGTTGTATGCTTGCTCCACATAATTTGTTTTTACTTTGTTTTTTTTAGTGGGGTCATCTTCTCTTGTTGACTCTTGAGCTTCAATAAAATGTTTCTTGTTTCTTCACGGAGCTGAAATTGTTTTTGCAAATATTTTGATTATGTATGTAAGTAGTGTTGTTAGTTTAGCATGATGTTGGCCGAAGTTCTTGATACCTTGGTATTTTCAAGGTTTAATTTGCTTTTTTGCACGGCTTTTTGCAATGGTAATGTGGTTGCAGAGTAATGCAAAAGGACATTTTTTGTATGCATCATGTACAGCCAGACTAAATAATATAGTTTTATGGGTATTCGTCATGTTTTGTGAAAGCTAAATTAGCTAATGACATAAGAGATATTTATGCGTCATTATCAATCAAATTTCCTGCTAATCCTGACCCAACTTTTAGTTCTATGTGATATTGGCCATATTTTTTATAAAGAAGATTTTACAGGCTTGAAGATTCAGAAAAACACTTTACTATAGACATGGTTGAACGGTTTTAAAACGCATTGTGGTTTTTGTTCGACTAACTTACGGCTTCTAAATGTAAGGGCGAGAGATGGCCTTCCGGATTCTCTGGTTAGGAATTTTTTTTTCTTTTTTGGTTTTTGGTTTTTCTCAGCAAGGAACTCTCCCTGCTATATTTTCCTGAATTTTAAGAATTTGTTCCCTGAAGTGTTGAAGTTAGTAAATGAGGAGGCTCCTCTCCAGCCATGGAGGAGAGCCCCCCTCCTTTGCAAGACCATGTTATGTAGAACAGTGAGCGCAACATGGGCTTCTCTAGGCAACCGCATGCATAAAGTCATCAATCCTAAGGCCTATATTATAAATCTGTGCCCTTTTCAAATGGGAAATTGTATGTACACAATACCAGTTGATCATTATACCCCACTTTTGTTTTAAATCCCTAGAGGGCCAAACCTCTTTATTTTTTAGCCTTTTTTCATAGGGTAAATGGGAACTTTTTAGGATAGGATAAAAGTTTGGTGTAGGATGCTGATATGGGGTTAGCCAAGTTGGTTAGAACAGATGTGCTCCTCACTCTGCACCAAAGTTCGAATCCTCCTCGAATTAGATTAAAATAGAATATCGCTTGTATAAAAATAAAATAAAAAGAAAGTTGTGTGATATATAGAAATTCCCTTCTCAATTTTAATTGCAGCTTTTGGTTTTCTCAAGTCTAAACCTACTTTGGAACTTTTTTCAAGTTCCTACCCACTTAGTTTTCTTGGAAATTACTTTTATAATAACAAATAGAATAATAAAATAATACTAATAGCTAACATCCAAAAACTAAATAAACTGAAAATGTGCGAGGAAATTATATACTTATTCAGCGATGCCAATTTTCCATCATAACACGCAGAGGCAAAAAGATAAGGAAAAAAGAAACTGAGGTTGGAAAACCCCTCTCCAATCAATAAGCAAAGGAAATTGAAACAGAGGTCCTACAAAGTTAAAAAGAAGAAGAAAAAAAAATGAGAGCAAAAGTATTTTTGTTTTGAGATCTTCTTCTTCTAAGCTTCCTTGATTAGGGTGAAGGCTTCAGACTCGCTGGGAAGGGCAGGGATTGCTCCCTTCTTGGTGGTTGTAATGGCTCCACATGCATTTGCAAATTTCAGCACCCCTCTCAACCTCTGCTCATCCTGCACATTCATTCAATCACATAAATTAAATAATTCATTATGTTTTTCTTCTTTCTAGCACTAACATGCATATGGATCAAATCCATAATATTTATTGTTTTTTTTTAGGATAATAATAATACTTACTTCAAGAATAGATTGGTCATCAACAATCTTTGCAAGGAGAGCACCCACAAACGAATCACCAGCGCCAGTAGTGTCCACTGCTTTGACATGGAAGGCTTCCACGGATCCCCGGAAATGCTGCATTTGTTTCATAAGCACACAATCAATCAAACTAATCAAACCGAAACGAAAAGAACAACAATCAATCAAAGCAATCGACCCGGAAAAGAAAAAAAAATCAATCAATTGGAGCAAACCAGCAATGCCTGCGTTATGAGACCTTAACTAACATGTCACATATTTGCAACTGAGTTATTTGCATCATGCTTAAGTCCCCCCCTCCATGCGTAGATTCCATTAAACAAAAGCAATAAATAAATAAATAAAACTCAACCACCCAGATGCCCATCCTCCCCCCCCCCACATTAAAGAGAATACAATACCTCCAAACCCCTATCTATAAAAACATACTAAATTCCAAAAGTTGTCACCAAAATAAAGAACAAATAACTCAAATCCACTTTCCAATTTCATTTGTTATTTTGAAAAGGTTCTGTTGTTATTTTCTTTTTTTTTAATATTCAAATCAATAGATCACGATATGATTCCTTTAAGATCAAGATATATTAGGGGAGACTTTAGAATATGGGTCCCACTAACGGAAAAAAATAAAAGGGGATACTGAGATATGGGTCCCACTAATCCAACTTCCTTTGTCCACAAACCGAAATCATGAGAATGACCTAACACCACCTAACCCCAATGCCCAAAGCAACAAAAAGTCAGAATAATGTTGGTAAGGTCAGTTGGTTAAGGCAGTATGCGTCCTTGCACCTAAGTTAGAACTCTGTCAAAACTATACAAAGATGCAAGAAACGTTATTGTATTGTATTGGATGAGCTGAACATGAAAATGAACTGACCTTGGTGTAGTATCTGCAACCGTTGTCACCAAGAGTGACGAGGAGGAGCTTCAAGTTGTCCTTCCACAGAGTCAATGCATTCTCATCATCGATTTTAGGGCTACCTGTGAGGAACTCAAGCTCCACATCGCTAACCTTGATCACATCAGCCTTCTCCCATATGCTCATGATCTGCTTGCGTGCCTCCTCCGCAGACGGCCACAGCGGCAGCCGCAGGTTCGGGTCGTAGGAGAGCAATGCACCGGCATCTTTGGCCACCTCCATTGCCTTTAGATGGGCTGATCTGCATGGCTCCACAATCAAGCTTATGGATCCATAGTGGAACACCTTGGCCTATATGTACACAAAACCAAAATTGGTCTTAGCTAACAACCATGAATAGTGCTTGTCCATGGCACATGCTTGCTAAGCTGGATTTGGGTAACACTGCACCAATTTATATAAACCAGTAGGGCCCATGACCAACATTTCAATTAAAAACATAAGCGTATGTAACAAAAAAAAAGTGAAAAGGAGTGATGGGACTCGTTTCCATCAATGGACTAAGAAAAAGAGAAAAAAGTGGGAAAATAATATAAACATTTGAAATCATTTCCCATGCCGTGATGATGGGTTACCCTTTTGTTCAAGGCTTTTTTTTTCTTTTTGGGTAAAAATTTCAACAATTATTTCTTTTAAATGATTGAAAAGTCATATTGGTGCGCGTGGGGAGACATCTGGTCTAAGTAAACAAAAGACACTGTGGATCACACCCCCCACTCCCCTACCAGAACGTGTGATGAAAGAAAACACAGACGCTCCCAAATCCACACGCTGCCAAACTTTTGAACGGATGTTTTGGACTAACATTACAAATAGATCTGTGATAAGCGGGACCCACCCCGCATCAGAAAATTACGGGTGCCGAGAGGCGAGTGAGTGAGATCCAGTCCAGTGGATCCTAGATCTAGTCTTGGGTCCCAGGCCGGTGGCGCTTACGTGTCAAAAGTCAGCAATAACTGTTCCGTCAACGGCTGGTGAGATTATCCCGCCTACCCTCGCCCCCTCCTCCCTCCAAATTTCCCGACAAAAATACAAAAAGGCACAAAAAACGCAGACCAAAAAGAATAGTCAGATAGACAGAGAAAACGTACGGATTTGATGAGCTCGAAGTTGAGCTCGTCGGGCTTGAGCAGCATATCGGCGCTAGGGTTGCGGTAGAACATGAACTCACGCTCGCCGTCGGCGCGTAGGGTCACGAAGGCCAGGGCGGTGCGGGCGCCCTGATCGAAGAGGATGCCCTCTCCGGTGACGCCGTATTGCTTCAGGATGCCGGCGAGCATGTGGCCGAACTCGTCGTCTCCGAGTTTTCCGACGAACGCCGCCTTCCCGCCAAGGCGGGCCACAGCAATCGCCACGTTGGCGGGGGCACCACCGGGGGCCTTGAGGAAGCCCGGAGCCTCCGCCAGCGAAACGCCCGATTCGGTGGGCACAAAGTCGATAAGCATCTCGCCGAAACTCACGATCAGGCCTTTTCCGGTCGCCGGTACGCCATTGTTAGCCATAGCTGTTAGAGAAAGAGAGCAGAGAGAGAAGAGAGAGAAAGGTTTGGCGGCTGGTGAGGGAAATATTAAGAGAGAGAGAGAGAGAATGGGGATGGAAGGTGGGGGGGAGTATTTATAGGAGTGGGAGAAACCGAGGAAGAGGATGATCCGAAAATAAAATGGATTATGAATTATGAATTATGATTATGAGAGGAAGCCTTAAAAAGGAAGGATTAGATTTCTAATTAAATTAAAATTAAATTATGATAATATGGATTGTGAGGGGTCCGAGAGTGAAATGGATTATGATTTTGTGAGGAGACCTTTAAAAAGAAAGGATTGTGAGAAAAATAAAATTTTCCAAATAATTTACTAATTTCTTGGAACACGTGTCGTTGTTTATTTATTTATTCTATTTTAGTTTTTTTTATTTTTAAGAAAGTTAAAAGGAATCTAGTTCTGTTACATAAAAATAGGACTTATGTTCTAATTTTATTTTTTATTAAATATTTTTAATATGAAAAACTGTAAAATAATTATATGATTTTTGTTTAATTAATATTTTTAACTCTTAATATTTTCATTAATTAATAACATTTTATGATATTTTTTTATTTTTTTTTGGAATATTCTAAATATTTTCACTATTATATAAATCTATAATTTTTTTTTTAGTCTTCAAAAAAATATATTATAGGTGAAATTAACCTAACTACCATTTCAATCCTATTGCCTTGATTCTGGTGGGTAATTAATTTCTCTCATTTTGTAGGGCCCACTTGGGATACCGAGCCCAACAAAGGAGAAAAAAAAAATAGTACCAATCATCCTTTTTCATTAATTAATTACTCAATTCACTAATGTCCCTTTTTGTTAACGTATTTATGGGTATTTAATGGTATTTAATTTTGATTTTTAAGACCTTTGTGGGATTTGTGAGATTGACATAGGTTTTGTTTATGGATAATTTTATTTGGGTTTTAAGATGTTTTATTTTTTTTGGGGTCAAAGTTTTAAGAATTTTTTGTGTGTGGGATTTGTGATATGGAAATAGGTTTATCTGTCACGTTTCTTACCGCAAGTGGATCATATTATTGTATTTGTTGTAGGGGGCCGGGGGGGAGTGTGGTGTCATGGTCAAGTTTGGGTGCTGAAGTATAAGTACTATCCACCTCTTCTTTCTCAATCTTTTGAAGCATTTTCCACTTTTGTTTAGTTTATTTGTCCTTGGATAAATGGACTTATAATCTTATTTGGTTTCACTTTTAATAAATCTTAAATAGAATACAAGTTTGATTTAGGGTTTGACACTTTTTAGAATACAATAGTAGTACGAAAATGATTTGATTTTTTTTTTTTGTTTTTTTTTTTTTTTTTTTGGTTTTTTTTTTTTTTTTTTTTTTTTTTTTATTTTTTTTTGGATACTTTTTAGAACTTTTGACTAATAGTCCTACGACAAGCTACACCTACCATTATAATGAAGCTTAATCATAACTAATTAGGTATCGAACTCATTGCAAATATATATATCGTCGTCGTCAACCATTAGAGAACCTCAAACCTCCTTTAATTAAGTGAAGAAAAATATCACTAGACTAAACTAAAGGCTAGTTGGTATATGAGTTTGAATGTTCTGTTAATCTTTTTAGGATTTTCATATTATGCTTGTTTTTTAGTTGAACTTTTTAGTTTATTTCTAAATTATATGGTTCTCAAACTTCTATATAATTATGTCTTCAATATAAATCATAAATAAATAAAAATCCTAATCTCAATCATCCATTTGATGTGTTTGTGGGTCAAAATGTACCATACATATGATTCAATGGCCGAAATTAGAAGTATTTAATCAATCTTTAACATAAAATATTTTATGAAGCCCTTCCCCATATTAAAATTATCACAAAAGCACATGAATAGCATGTGCTTCTCCATAAAATCACTTAGGAAAACAATGGCTTCCTCCCCCCTCAAAGTGAAAACTGCTCTAGGAGTGTCTTTTTGGATAGAGGGGGCTAGGGTTTAACGAGAGCGATTCTAGGGGGAAGAACCTACCATGTGCTTCTCCATAAAGTCATTTATAGTGATTATTAGCCTATCCAAAATCACTCTGAAACCCTGACTCAACTTCCACTTAATTACTACTTTTACACATATTTTCCTTCTTTCAACTCAATTCATTCTCACCTTATATACCACACTTTCCTTAGAAGGATGTAATGTTTCTAATCTAATTTACTACAAAATAGTAACTATAATTAAAATACACGACATATTTGATTGAAATGATAACTTACATAATGAGCAAATTCAACACTGTTTTCATTTTAAATACCCCCGTTCAGTAATGTTTTTAGAGCCTGTTTTCTGTTTTTAGTTCATGTTTTTCACAAATACACGTTCGATGCATCATTTTCGTTTTCCCTCACAAAACGTTTTCTGAAAACAAATCTGACTTTGTGAACAAAATTTGAAAATAAAAAAAAGTTGTTTTCAGTGATTTCATTTTCAGTGTTTTCCGAAGACACGAGAATGCATCCCATCAACAACTCTAGCTCTCTCTCTTGACAACCGATAAACCCACCAACAGGAACAACACCCATCTTCTCCGACCCAAAATAACACAAATTTGCAAATTAATAAGAAAAAAAAATACAGAGGAAGGAAAAAAGAAAAACAGAGACAGGAAGAAGAACCACCACATACCCAGCTCAACCACCATCATCACCCAATCAAACCACCACAACCATTAGCACATATCCCTCCCAATCGCCGAGGGCTAGCAATGAGTCCCCTATGTCCGGCCAATGAACAAGAAAAACTGCCATTTTCGTACGCACATAGGCCTACTTCCACCTATCTTTCATGTGTAAATTCCATCTCTTTTTGTCAAAACCATCTCTCTTTCCATCTTTTCCAAGGAGCCCCTCCAGCAGTTTAATTAGTGGACCGAGAGAGAGAGAGAGAGAGAGAGAGAGATATATATATATATATATATATGGGTGGGTGTATGGGATTCATACCATGGAAGGAAGGAGGAGTAGGTGCGGCCTGGGAAGGAAAGGAGAAAAAAGAAACGGCCTTGGGAAGAAAAGGGGAAGAAAGAAAGAAAGATGAAGAAAAAGAGAAAAAAGAAACAGCCATGCGAAGGAAAAGAAGAAGAAAAGAGGAGGAAAGATAGAAAAGGAGAAAAAGAAGAAGAAAAAAAAGAAAGAAAGGAGATAAGATAGTTTTTTAGCTTAAATTTTTTTCATTGTTTATAATAATTTTAGCCTATAAAAATATCATAATTTAAAAAAATTAGAACTGAAATTAGCAAAAATGCACCTAAAAAACAATTGTACTACCAGACACGTTTTCATTGTTTTTGTTTTCTAATTAATCTACTATACCCATTTTCATTTCCTGAAAATGCAAATTTGTTTTCTTGTTTTCATTCTTTGAAAATATTCTCTGAAAACGTTACCAGACGGGCCCTAAAATTTTTGGTATTTAGATTATGAATTTTGATCCTCTACATTTAGAGGTAGTGCATTTACCCGCATTTTTCTAAATCTCAATTGTTGTAATAATCTATCTGCTTAAAACATGACACGTCATCAAACTTTGAGTTTTATCGTTTCTTGCTTCCGTTGACATTGAAATCATTAGTTTGTTTATAGATTGCTTGTTTTTTTGCCTTCGCCTTGGAAATTTTCTGGGAATGAAAGAGAATGCGAGAAGGTCTCTCATCAATTTGCTTATTTACTTCTATAAATCCAAATCTCTCTCTCACATATTTGAAGAGGATCTTCTGTCAATTGCTTGTTTACTTTTAATTTAAATATTCTCAACGAAATTCAAATTTGGAGAAGCTTGCATGCATATTTGCTCTGCTCCATAAATTCACCCCTCTGAACCTTGAACATAATTCTCGAACTAGAAAAAATTATGACTCTGAACCTTGAATATAATTCTCAAACTAGAAAAAATTATGACTACCAATTTTGGGGTTTCTTCAAAATGAAGCTCAGATGATCAAGTAGGCATCAAATTGCTTGATATGAAAGTTCAAATTTTCAGATCTTTGTTTGGCCCCTCTGAAAATGAAGCTCTCTTATTTGTTTCAAACGTGTGAGAGAGAAAGATTTGAATTTACATAAAGGGATCAATAAAGCAGAAAGAAGAGACCCCACAATGACTTGAGAAAAGAGGAATGGGCAGTGGATCCTCATCATCATGGTTAACGTCGTTTTAACATTTAGAAGAGAAAAAAAAACTAAACTCAAAGCTTGACTGCGTATCGTGTTTTAGGCGGATCGATTGTTACAACGGTTGAGATTTAGCGAAATGCAAATAAATATGTTGACGTGACTTGTGGACTATTGACTTTCTTTCCTTACACACCAAGGATTCCCATTATAATTGTATTTGATTTACTTTAATTCATGATTTCCCACTATAAATAGAAACAGGAATTTATTATTTACTTAGTCACTAAGGCTCCGTTGTATTATAAATATGACCTCATACAAGGAGAGGAATATACAGAAAATTCTCACAAACAAATATTCTCATATTAAGTTTCATATTCTAGCATGGTATCAGAGCGGCAATCTTGGAATTGCTGACTCTAATTTCAAACCCCTGCCGCTACTATGGGGGTTGATGATTTTTTCATACCTCATGGAGGTAGCACCACCGACTCCGTCTCAACTAACCATAGCCGAGTTAAGTGCCCAAGTGGCTCAACTCCTACAAATACAAACTTCGACCCCACACCCGATCCTGAATCAGGATCCTATTTTAATGATCCCAAATCCGATCCTAAATCAGGATCCTATTTTGACTACCCTGACCCCGACTACAACGACGACCCCAACCCCGACTCAGATGACTACCCCAACCCTAAATCTATCTATGATTCAGTCCCAGATCCCGACTTCGACTCTGACTCCAACTCCGACTCAAGCTCAAATTCCGATCCAGATTCCTACTAAACCTATATCCTATGCATCTTTCATTACACATATTATGACTTCCCGACTAATGACCCAGACACATGGACGAGATTGCGCATACTGTGGTGAGACACACTCGTGAGACTTGTTTTAAATTGCATGGCTACCCCGATTGGTGGGCTACTCTCCAAGATCGAACACAACGAGATACGGCCAGTAATGGTACTGGTTATGGATTCCATACTTCGAATAAGAGTGATTTCACGAGCTGGATAATTGATTCCGGTGCAACTAATCATATGACGTTTGATCTTGATGATTTTCTGAATACTACCCAACCCTGACGAACTTGTATTGTTAATGCCAATAGAGTTACTTATCCTGTGACAAGGGCTGACATTGTTGCCCTCGCATCCATTCTCTCACTATCTAATACTTTACTTGTTTTATCTTTATCCAATAAATTGATGTCTACTAGTCAAATTACTGAATAATTGAATTTTTGTGTACTCATTTACTCAAGTTTTTGTTTGCTTCAGGATATTTACACTAAGAAGATTCTTGGTCGTATTACTAAGAGAGGGGGGCTCTATTATGTAGATAACTTTAGTCCCGTCATGGCTAACAGTGTGACACATCCCTCTGATAGCAAACAAAAGCAAATCTGGTTATGGCACTGTCGATTGAGACATCTATCTTTAGTTATCAAAAGCATCTTATAACATATTTATTCTCAGATTTCAAAAACTCTGACTTCAAATGTGATACTTGTATTTTGGCCAAGAGTCGCCGTGTGCCCTATCCGTTGAGTACGAGGAAGTTTACTACTCTGTTTACGTTAATTCACTATGATGTCTGGGGAACTTCACCTATCACTGCGCCTTCTGGCATTCAGTGGTTTGTCACATTCGTAGATGATTGTACATAGATGACATGACTTTATTTGCTGAAGAATAAAAAAAAAGTGTTTTCCCGTTTTCAATTCTTCCACAAAACAAATGAAAACTCAGTTCAATGCTCAAATATTAATTCTTTGCTCAAACAATGGTGGAGAATTTGTAATAATGACTTTCAAGCTTACTTCCAACAACATGGAATTATCCATGAGACGACTTATCATCAGTCACTACAACAAAATGGTGTTCCTGAACGAAAGAATCGACATCTTCTTGAAACAGCTAATCAGCCGCATGCCTTCTGATGTATTGAACTTTAAAACTCTCTTAAAAGTGCTTATGCAACACAAGCTTCGTTCATCTTCACAAAAATCAATGTAGCAAACTTGATCCATGTGCGCTTTGTTGTGTTTTTGTGGGTTATGTCACTCATCAAAAAGGCTACTGTCGTTATCACCCTCCTACCCCACGTACCTATGTCACTTTGAATGTGACCTTTCTGGAATTTGAGATGTTCTTCCATGACCTAACATCCAATTCTATGCTTCAGAGGGAGATACGCAATGAAGAGCAGAATTAGACCAACTTGGAAAACGAAGAAATTCGCCTCCGTACAGAAGTCCGAGAATCAATTAGCGGATATTTTGACAAAAACAATTTCTAGTAGAGCGTTCCACAATTCACTGGATCAGTTGAGCTTTAGCGACATCTATGCAACAACGTGAGGAGGAGTGTTAGCGTGACTTGTGGACCATTGACTTTCTTTTCTTTTCTAAATGTAGAGGCTTAGGATCCATAGATTATAAACCACTTTTAAAAATAAATAAAAAGATTAATGTTGAAATCATCTAGTTCAACGTCTATCTAATGTTGACACCCTCATCCATTTTTATTTCTCATTCATCTTTATGAAATTCCAGAAGTATGGGATCTCTAATAAAAATAAGTTTAACCTCAAGACTATTTGTGTAATTAACCTATTTTATTCTTAATAATTAGCACATTTTTAACGAGAAAATAACCGAAGTTTTAATTCGTTCTACAAGTCTCTGAGTTCTAATTTTATACATAAAGTAAAGATTTATTATTATTATTTATTTTATAATTTGTGCACATAGATTATTTCAGCACGAACTCTCAGCCAACAGTTATGGCGTAAGTGAGTCGGTTCATGGTTTCACACAAAGAACGACAATTTTTTGTTGATCATCAATCGACAAAAGGAGTTTGAACAAAACAATATCATATCTTTAAGTTTTGATGATTTCATGTTGTCTATTGTGGTTGGATTTTCCTAGGCACATGATGAGCTGAGGAAAGTACGTAGTACATCACATGGCACCCTCTTATTTTTTTTTTTTTTTTTTTTTTTTTTTTTTTAAATTAAATTTTCATTTTTATTTTATTTACACACCCTTTGAGGTTTTTGACGTTTTCACAAACTATTGAGGTTTCACAAATTACACGAACACCTCCTATGAAACTTATTTTTGTTGATTATTCGTCCAAAAATTAATGATTTTATAATTAAAAAATTATGTAAATGATCAATTTAACCGCAGTCTAATTTTAAAGGCTAGTTTTTGTATTTGGAGATTTTTTATATATATAAAATCTTCATTTTTTGAACGAAAAATCAACATAAAGGGGTTTTATGAAAATCTTTGAAACCTCAGTGGTTGTTCTTGTAATTTCTGAAACCTTAAGGGATTTTGTAAAAAAAGGGAAAACCTCAGGAGCATTAATGTAAATAACTTTTTTCACAACTCACATTGCCCTATTATTATAAAAATAAATAAACAATAAAGAAAAATAAATAGAGGGCATTAGATTAGTACTAGTTGCGTTTTTTTTGGTCAAAGGAAATGAAAATTTTCATTACCAAGCAAAAGCATACACTGCCATATGAGAGTCCAAATACAAAAAGGTGGGCATGATGTGCACCACTTTGGCATGTGCTGGACATGGATTTGGTGAATAGCTCGTGGTATTACTTTTCAATTCAATGCGGCTTGAAACTGGTATTCTAAGGTTGAAGCAAATTATAAGTAGAAAGTATATTATATGCATGCATATTTGGGTTGTTAAAACAGTGTGTTCGTCCCTTACACTTGAATTTGATTCCTTTTTCCATACGTTTAGAATAATTTAAAATATTATATTATAAAAAAATATGTACCAATTATTTAAAAATCACCCCAAATTATAACAAATTCTCAAATTATTCCGTGGCTGAATTCCAAATTGTCTCTTTTTCCTTTTTTTTTTTTTCTTTTTTTTTTTTTTTTTGTTTTGTGGTAAGTTTTAATATTCATACAAAAACTTAAATAAAATCTACAAAATTTATTACTATATCAACCAAATGTTTAGTGTGTATTTCTTTCATCGCAACTATACACCCTAATGGATACATCATACATATGACTTTGTATTACAGTATGCATAATTATATATGAATATGGGTCATGCTAATTAGATCACATTTTATATATCACCTTGTGTACCACCTTTTTAATAGAGGTGAAACCAATCAATACAATGGGTTCCACCTCTATTAGACCAGGTGCTACACAAGGTGGTATATAAAATGCGATCTCCTTAGCATTTTCCTATAGATCCAAAATTCATAAAAACAATCCAAGCTAATTCAAAAAAATTCACTGAAAAATACCACGAACTCTTTGTAACATGCACTTTCATTCTATGATCTCAAATTTACAATTTGACCTCAAAAATTGCATTTCCAAGTTCCACATAAAACTGAAATAAATTGCCAAAAAACTTTTGTTCAGTTTTCAATTTTTTTGAAAACTGAAATTAGTTACCAAACTTCAAAAATAAAAATGAAAAATGCAAACTAAAAACTAACATCTATCAACCGAAAATTGAAATGGTTATTAAACGAGCCCTAAGTTGTTGTAGGAACCGTATGAGAAATAGGTAACTTGTCTTTTAATCAATGGCTTTGGATAAAAACTGGCTAAAGTGGGAAAAGTTAAATGACATTTTGAGAATAAAATCTGCTTAAATTGAAACATCTCTATGACAGAAAAAATAAAAAATTGAAACATAGATGCTTAACAACCATACCAAACATCACTGCTTTTCGCACGCCCATTAGCAATAATTCCCATCCTTACCTATCAAATATACTTCTTCCACCAATGAAAAATAAAAAATAAAAAAATAAAGAAAAGTCTTTCCATTATACATCTTTATCTTTCAATATATACAAAAGAAGAAGAGGACAAGCCAAGGGTACCAGGTACCTTACCTTAGTGCTCCAAAGATGAGGAGAAAATAAAATAAAAAGAATAAAATAAAGATTCATATCAAATTTTCTCGTCTACGTTCCAATCTCTCATGCTTAAAATCAGACAGTTGCGTCTTCGAGGTGCTTGCTTCATCATCAGAACTATATATCTTGTCATCTTCAGAATCTGATTCACTTAGTGATAAGTTGTCATGTTCAGAACCATCAGTTTCTGATAGCTCAGAGTTTGAAGAATCTGCTTCTGTCCCTGAGAGACCCGCGGAAAAGAAATCACTAGTGGACTCTAGTTTTTGCTTTCTAAGTATTTTAAGGTTCCCTGATTCCTTGGTCTTTTCTGTTGGCTATCCAAGATTGACAAGGGATTTCTGTCATTTGGGTCGCCGTAAAGTGCAATATGCCTGTAGTAGAGCTCCAATTCTTTCTCAGCAATAGCAATGAAGTGCCGCACAGACTCGAGAGATTGCTCGTACTTAAACTTTTCCAGTGCCTGTAAACAGGGGAAACAAACTCAGTAGCGTGAGACCACCACTCATAAGTTTCAGCCTCTTTCGAACCAAAAAAAAAAAGTT
This sequence comes from Prunus armeniaca, assembly GCA_903112645.1. Classification (NCBI taxonomy): domain Eukaryota; kingdom Viridiplantae; phylum Streptophyta; class Magnoliopsida; order Rosales; family Rosaceae; genus Prunus; species Prunus armeniaca. The sequence continues at coordinate 14,570,369 of CAEKDK010000001.1, forward strand.
TCAGCCTCCATTACAACAGCAATTCACCAAAGATATAATCTATGACAAAATAAAAAAATAAAAAAAATAAATAAATAGATTTACCCCAAGCACCCTCTGCTCATCAACGCTTCTGAATAGATTAAACATACCATTTTCTTTATTCAAGGATAATTTTTGCATTGAAGTACCACAAAATCAAGTTTTCCAGTCTACCTAACAAACACACTCCAAACAATCAAAGGGAAACAAATTCAAGAAACTACATATAAGGACGGATAATGCAAATTGCATGGCATTGCCTCTATCTGGAAGTTCCGGCTTCAATACTAGGCCTAAGATTTTTGCAGTAACATACTCATTTTTTTTACATGTAAGAAAAAAAGGTATTTTTATAACCAAATCTTCAATATTTATCAGCTCCTAGTCATTAAAGTTGAATTTCATGGACTTCGAAATACTTACTATTCAATTTTCATCCTAGTGCTACAAACTCATTTACAACTATGCAGCTGAAAGGATTCAAAATGGGTTCAGTGAAATGATTTATGGTTGGGTGGGTTAAACCATCAGAGATCAAGGATAGAATAGTCTGAGCTAATCTTCAGCATCAGTCAAACATCAGGAAGACAACATGAAGGCATCAAAATGCTCATGAATTTTCATCACTTTTGAGAAAAACATTTTGTCAGGAGCATCAACACAGATTAGCTGGACAGAGGAGTTGGACTGTAATGTGTCTTTGAAGTTGGTTCACGCTAGATCAGAAACTTCATCTGGAGGTCAGGGCAATTAGCAGGCCAGGCCGTTGACCAAAATGATGTGAATATGACTGCCATAAATTTCGTACTGGCAAATGTTTTATCACCACACAAAATAATAAAGAGTTTCTATTGATTTGAGGAAAAGTTATTGAAAAAAATGTTGTCTTCACCATAAATAAGCCAAGGTAGTGTCAGTCATTAGACAAATTCTGTGAGGAACCTGATGATACTTCTTTAAGACCCACATCAGCACATTATTGATGGCATCCATTTTTAAAGGGACACACAATAATACTAAAGAGAGCTGGCCAGAAGCGATAACATACAGTGGAAATCTTAGAATACAACATATGAGACCTCACAGTGAATTGTGAGAGAAGGCACAAGAAGTATCAAAGTATGCATGCTAATTTTCACTTATAGCTAAGAAGTTTTATGCAAATAATTTAATGTTTATGTTGTATCAAGAGTGGATATCACATCCACATCCATTTGATGAACAAATAAAATGACAAACTGATGTAGAACAGCCCATAGGTTTAGAGTAAACACTTGAGCAATAGAACAGAGAAGAATAAGGGATCGAAGAGAAGAATTAGAGATCGAAGAGACGAAGGAAAGGGGAAGGAATCAGAGAGTTCAAAGTAAGGAAATTTATCATTAATCAAGTCTGCCTTAAAAGATTACAAACAACTCTATTATAGAGGCAAAATCCTTTTTAGTCTAGGAAAAGGAAAAGTAAACTTTAAGAAATAGGAAAGCAAATTAACTAATAAGAGATCCTTTAACAAGAAGGAATCTTTAAGAATTAGGAAAACAAATTAACTAATAAGAGATCCTTTACTAAGAAGGAATCTTAAGAATTAGGAAAACTAATCCAAGTAGAATTAGGAAAACTAATAATATGCATTCTGCATCACAAACCCAAGAACTAAGGCAACAAAACACTCCCCCTCACGTATCAGATTGCAATTCCAGGGAATCAAAATCATGTTAAATTTGGTTGGTTCTTCAATGTTCCCCAAAACAGAAATTGTTATGATGTGAAGCCAACAATTATTTTACATTCTAAGATGTTGCATGATCCAAAGAACTAACATGTCATGTATATTTTGAGAGAGTGCAATCTCAGCATACGTACGTAAAGAAGGGGCTGGGAAGGAAAAATTGGAAGAGATGCCAGTGCAATATCTAGTTACATAAGTGCTTCTCCTCACATTTCAAACTCAAATGGAAAATGCAATAAATTTGAGTTCAAATTGTACAGAGTTATAAAAATGAGAAAGAAGAGAGACATATGCAGCATTTGAATAGAGGAAGCTTGAAAACTCACCTTTTTCTTGGACAAAGTATTTACAGGTGACATAACTTTTGGCTGCACATAGTTCTTTCCTCGATAAAATACTATGGTGTCATCTCCAACTATTTGAATTGGGATCCCACCACTCAGTCTGGCAATTTCCTGGGCATATTCATGTACTTGTCCAGGTTTACATGGCTTGCAAATCACCTTGACGGTTTCATGTTTCTTCCAATGCATATGCATGTTAAGAATAACACCTCCGAAAATTCCTCGTTTGCCAATTGGTGCATAATTAGACTTCTTTTGGGCCATTTTCTTCATATAAAACCGCTCCTCACCTGTCAAGTCATCTGGTTTTACTTCAGGACCCTGAACTTTTGGAACTTCATACCTCTTAAGTCTTTCAATCAGCAAAGCTTCCTTTATTCTAGCCTGAACAGTAAACAAAGTCAAGAAAAGCAAAGACTGGGATAATAAATTAGGCTTTTATTTTTATCACAAATGGTCCCTGAGGTTTGCGAAATTATCACCTCTCATCCCTAACGTTTTTTTGTGCCACTAATGGTCCTTAAGGTTACCCTCCACACATCAATGGTTCCTGCTGTTAGCTTCCGTCAAATATTCTGTTAAATTGCTGACGTGGCACATGTGGGGAGCCCACACATCCAATGGTATAGAGCCACGTGGCTTTAAATATAATATATTTTTAAAACTTAAAATCCATAAAAAAATATTAAAAGAAACTTAAATATTTTATAAATAAAAAATATTAAAACTAAAAAAAAACACAAAAAAGACCTGTACCATCCCTTCTGCGTTCTTCCTCTGCCAACGCCTTCCTCCCTCCCCCTGGAAGACCCATTCTTCGCCTCTCTCTCTCTCTCTCTCTCTCTCTCTCTCTCATACTGGCCTTAAATTCCTCCTCTTTCTTTGAAGTCCCTGCTGTGCTTATAAACCGACACACTTCCAAAGGGTTTGAAACTTTAAACTTTAGAGGAAGAAGAAGAAGAAGAATAAGAAAAAGGTATATGTTTTCTACAAGTAGAACAATACCAACCCAAGTCTTGACCGTCTGAATGTTGCAAGAGTTTTTTTATCAGGGGATTTGGAGAAGACCCAGGTGGCTGTGACAGTTTGTTAACAGCAACAAGTAATTAAGGAGACAATTATCAAGGTTTGGAGGATCCATAAGATTGGGGTTTCGAAAGAAAAATCCAATTTTTAAGGAGGAAAAATGACTAGTTGTTGTGCAAGGAATGGTGTTGTGAGGTGCTGGGAGAGGGAGAGAGAGAGAGAAGGGAGGAAGAGGAGGGAGAGAGGAGTGGGTCTGCAAGGGGGTTGGCACTGGAAGAGGGAGAACACAGAGGGAATGGTGTAGGTCTTTTTGTTTTTTGTTTTTGTTTTAATATATTTTATTTATAAAAAGACTTAAGTTTTTTAAAAAAATTTAAATGGATTTTAAGTTTTAAAAATATTTTAAAAATATTATATTATATTTAAAGCCACGTGGCTCTAAACCATTGGATGTGTGGCCCCACATGTGCCACATCAACAATTTAACAGAATATTTGACGGAAGTTAACAACAGGGACCATTTTGATGTGAGGAGGGTAACCTTAAGGTGATAATTTCGCAAACCTCAAGGGCCATTTGTGATAAAAAGCCAATAAATTATAATCTTTAGAAGTGTAGTGCTATCAAAAGAGATTTTTAAAAGGAATGACAAAACAAGCAGGATAGGAGGGACAGCATTTGTGTTTGAAAGTATTGATATTTGGTTTAGAAGTGTTTAAATGACTTCAACCCTACCATCCATAAGAAACCAATGACAGTGAAATGGAACTTAAGTCTTCTATTCTAGTGCACGCAAAAGGAGGAAAATGTATGAGGTCTTGTGAAATCGGGAGGTAAAAAAGGGAAAGAATCCAACATGTTAATAGAACAAAGCAAAAAATAACAATAAAATAAAAAGAAGTTGATCACAGGTCATCGTTAGAAAAGGTACAATTACATTATCTAAACATAATTGCCCAAGTCCCCCAATGAAGGCAAGGAGATAGCTTCCTAATAAAAAAAGCACAAAATATCTATCTTTGAAGAACAGAGCGGCTATAATGAGAGGATTCATAAACACTAGCATCTTCCCTGACACAATTTGTTTTAAAATAAACTTCTTTAAATAAAATAAAAAACAAATTCAGGGGAGGGTGAGGAAGGGTGAGAGTCAAACTTTTGCCATGGTTGTCCCTTGGGAGTTATCACCTTTTTAATACTAAACAATCAAACTGAAATCCCGACCACTAAGAAAAGTTCGTTAACAAATGTTTTTCCTTCCCAAAAATATACTAGAAAGTTAGCTTGGTTCCGAACATGGTATTCTTATTTCTCTTTTCTTTTCTTTTTTCCAGTTCAGTCCCAAATTAGTCTTATATGCATAAGCACTCCATAAACTTCAATTTCATACACTAAGATTTTCATATTTTTTTAAGAAAGTTTCAGAAAGTGGATCATGGACACTACAAACCTAAAGACTAGCCTTATTAAGGCCAATCCCTAATAGTATTGACCTTATTTAGAGTTTGTTGTAAGTCATTGTGCACTAAGGAAAGCACTTGGTCTGCAGAAAGAGCATTTCGTAAGGTTGATATCCAGTTTCCTTAACTCTCCGAATCAAGAAAATCTGAAGTGTTCTTAAACATTTTTCTTTTTGGTGTAACGGAATTATTAAAAATGTTACCTAACACTAAGAGTTCTTTAGAATTTTATAAATCTGAATATGATAAAACATTCCACAAACTTATCTAGCTATACACGGACGTAAGACATTTTATAAGCCTCGTAAACATACACTATACAAACCAAAGGCAATGTTCCAACTTATTTCCAAGTCGAATCCTGATTTGCTGATATACACTACTAAAATCCACCTTGGAGAACGAACTAGAACCTACCACTATTTCTGATGTTCTCAAGCCTATGAATGGCCGAGTGGTGAATGGGAAACCTATAGTTGACTGTCCTCTATTTTATTGACATGAATTTTACCCACATCCACCAAAACTTTCTAAGCAGAAACAGCACAAGTACTAAAACTATGACCAATAGGAACCCTATCTAAAAGACCTTCTACTAACTTATTCAACTTGCAATGCTCCTTAGGATTCATCGTTATGCTATAATATGGAAAATTAGGAAACTAAGATCAAGGGACTAGATAAATAGCAAGGTCAATATGTCTCATGGGTGGCAACTCATCCAGAAACTCTTGTAAGTGTCACAACATGAACCTCATCTAGCCAATGATTAAGGATGGTCAACGCTAGACTCGATAGGAATCTGAACACTATTTACCTGCGAAAACCACCATCACTCCAACTTCTTAGCCTCTTTTTCAAACTTTCCATGGGGAAAACATGAAATTTATGCTTGCTAGGTTCTAGGAAGTGGACCAACACTTAAGATCATTAAAGCTTTCTATCCATACAATAGCTCTTCCTCTTTGGATCATGATCATAAAGCCAATGACGTGGTTACATCCATAGGAAAGACAAGTTGATTCAGCTCACCTTTTCAAGCTTGTACTTGATCCTCTCCTCAGCAGTGGCAAACTTCTGCCTTTTCTTCCTCTTGATGCCAAGCCGACGCGGGTCCTTCCTATTGGCCGCTTTTCTCTCCTGCTTCTCTCTCATTCTCTGTAGCTTAAACCTCTTCTTGGTCTTCCACCTAAACTTTTTCGGAGGATCGATCTCGTGCATCTCGAACTTGGGTTTCCCTTGTGATATAACCAAATTCACCGTTCCATGGCTCAAGTTTCTGAAAACCCCATGATGAGTTTGGTGGGTTTGGCAGAGGCAAGTGTTCGGGTGGAAAGAAAATTGGTTCTTGAGTTGGAAAACCTGACCTGGAAGAGAAAGAAAATGTGGCAAGAACGTCGTGAAAACGCAATGCTAATGTGTAAGTGAGTGACCTAGTGATCAAAATAGCCAATTATTTCCTCATTCTCACTACTCCATTTCCTATAACCCCATTCCATACAGATTTTCCACAGTAAAAAAATCATTATCTAAAGAACCCATCAACGGGGGCTCAGTGAGTTAAGTATTTGGCTGGATAGGACTTGCATTCTTGAGAATCCATATAGGTTTCAGTTTTAAAGAGTTTAGTAGGACGACAAGTTAATTTCTTATAAACCAATTAAGCGGTTCGATGGGTTGTGTGGAGCAAAGAGTTTGGATACAGAGAAAATTGATCTTAGATAGCAGAAAACAACCAAACAAACAATATATGGCAACATATGATGCACAGAGAGAGAGAGAGAGAGAGAGAGAGAGAGAGAGAATACCTTAGGAAGAGAGGTTTGGAAGGTGACGATTTGAGAATCGAAGAAGCTCTACGAACAGCAATAACAAACACAGCTCTTGCCATTTTACTAACAAATTTTCAGGGAGAGAGAGAGCAGAGAAATAAGACTGCACGGTCGAGCTCTAGACCGGATTCAAACCGCTATGGACCGGCGGTTTATAATACGAGCTGCGATTCCACAAGCCCAGGTCCACCCAATAAACCACGTGTCCAAACATCAGCATCTTAATGCTAAATGTTGACTTTTTTATCTTTCCGTGTCCAATGTTCTTTTGACACGTCAAATGAACTTGAGTCCTCATATTTACAACCTGAACCCTTGCCTCTCTCTCTCTCTCTCTCTCTCTCTCTCTGTGGCGTCGAGACCCAAAAACAAGCGTTTCCATGTCCTCCATGATCATCTAACAAAAGGGTCGTCACGAATTTTCAGTAAGTCTCTTATCGTTGGAAATTAGTTTGATTTTAAATTTGGGGAATTTTTCTTTTCTTTTTTTATGTGACTATTTTAGGGTTTTTTTCTGGTCAATTCTTGCGTTTTATGTGATAATTTGCATGGATTCATATATCTCTGATTGTTTTTCTCGATTAGTTTTCCGTTTGGTTGCTGAGAAATGTGGGAATATGAATGGTGGTGAAAAAAGCTTTTGACTTTGGATTGTTTTGCCTTTTGACTCTCTTACCAATGGAAGGCACAGCTCTAGAATTTAATTAGCAATTGGCTTTTTCTTTATGAAATTGGATATGGTTATTAAGGAAAACTAGAACTCGGGCTCTGTTTGATTGCTGAGGGAATGTGGGAAGAGAGAAGAAGAAATTGAATCGTCAAATGTCGCTTATCAATCTCTTTGATCCTTTATCTTAACTTCTTTCCATTTATGCAAAGCTTATTCAGTTGCCAATTAGTTAGGTTGGTTTTTTTATTATTTGATTCAAGGTAGCCTAATTGACATAGAAAACAAGACTGGAAATTTCTTTTTTCTCTTTTTGGTTCTTTGGCTATGAACCAAAGAATTTGGGTTTAACCCAAGTCTTATACAATTATCGTGTCCTTTTCTGAAGTTCGTGTTGTTATCTAAACAGAACATTCTGATATGTGTGTAGATTTTCTTTCCACATTATATCTGGCAAATAATAAGATGTTTGCAAATCTGCGTCTGCTGAACATCACATGTTTGTGGGGTAAATTATTGAAAATTTTCTTGTTACTGCAGTGGAATTTTCGGTTGATGGTGATGTTAGTGGCGAGGTGGTAGGAAGTTCTGCTGAGCTAGAAATTAGTAGAGCAGGTGATGAAAATGAGACAGGTGGAAGTTCTATTGAAGGAGCATTCCAACTGGGTCAGGATGATAAAATGAATCAAGATTCCCCTGGAAAGGATATAATTCCACAAGCAGTTCCAGTTGTGTCAGTGGTTCCAGCAGATGAGCCATATGTGGGTCAAGAGTTTGAAACCGAAGCAGCTGCGCATGCATTTTATAATGCATATGCCACTCGTGTGGGATTCATAATTCGTGTAAGCAAACTCTCTCGATCAAGGCGTGATGGATCTGCCATTGGTCGTGCACTTGTATGTAACAAAGAGGGTTATAGAATGCCTGACAAGCGCGAAAAAATTGTAAGGCAGAGAGCAGAGACCAGGGTCGGTTGCAGGGCAATGATTTTGGTGAGGAAAGTAAGTTCTGGTAAATGGGTCGTTACAAAATTTGTAAAGGAGCACACTCATCCTCTGACACCTGGGAAAGGTCGAAGGGATTGCATATATGATCAATATCCGGTTAGTTATTGTTCTTCTCTTTTGGGCATTAATGCTAGGCAAAATTGCATATACGTCTGTTACAAATTATGGGTAGCATATGACAATCTGTTCCTTACATTTGAGCTTTTCACATGTATTGATGATATATACATCTTATCCCATATATCCCCATATTGTAGAATCTAATCGTAATTATTACTTAATTACCTAGCGCCTTATAACATACAGTACAGCTGGCTGCATATCTGTATTTTGGCAAACACCATGCAGTTCTAATTATTAAGTATTGTGACAAGATCATTGAAACAAGATTTTTAGCCTATTATGGTATTGTAGTTGAAATGGAAAGATTTCCTGGTTGAATGTACTTCTGTGTATCTTCGTATGGACGATCTTGGTTTGTGAATGATTTAATTAATTCTGCGTAGTATTATAAGTTTATGCAGTAAGTTGAGTTTACAAACCAATACATTACATGTAAGAGTTACGTTCTTTTTCCACCATACTTCATAGTCACTAATCCATACATTAAAATGGATTGATTAGTCCACCCATGGAACGGACGTCCAGTGTCCATATCATTGTTACCAACAAAACATACCGACATGTTATTGATACATTTTAACAATATCGTTGTGCGTCCACTTTAACAAAAATGGACATCCTGCACAGAGAATTTTTTATGGATTCATGCTCAAAATCATGGACAGAAAATGTAGGTGTTATTTTTGTGAAAATTCTGAAACGGGTTTGAATTCATGAATGCTAGATATTCTGTTTGAAAGTTGTAAACAATGGTAATATACAATGACCTTGTGATTTGTGCTCAAAACAGCCATCGATTTGAAGTTTTAAGTATCAAAATATTATATCTTTTTTCTAATAATAGCTTGTTATGTATTTTAATTTACCTTTTGCCTTCTTATTCAGAATGAACATGACAAGATTCGGGAACTATCTCAGCAGCTGGCCATAGAGAAAAAGCGTGCTGCTACCTATAAAAGACATCTCGACCTAATATTTGAGCACATTGAAGAGCACAATGAGAGTCTTTCAAAGAAGATCCAACACATAGTAGAGAGTGTGAAGGAGATCGAAGGCAAAGAACAGCAACAACACAGATAGTTTTTCTATGGCAATCAAAGCACTTTTTGTTTTGGTGAAACACAGAATCAAAGCAATGCAGTGGAGAATGCTGCGGACATTGTTTTGATTTCAGTGTTGGCTTACAATATACATTGTCGTTCGCCGGAGTTTTAGGTGTCTAGTTAGTTTTATATAGCTTGGGATGTTTTTGTCAATGGCATTCATTGGACTGCTTGGCATAAGTTGTTGTCTGCAGCAACTGGTCAGTAGGAAAGTTGTTGAGTCCATGTACAGTTTATTTAAGCCATCCATTCCGTATGAATTGTGCTTAACAATGCAATAACATATAGCAGTATTAGAATGTCCCAAGGAAAGTTGAATCGAGCCATGCGCACGACACGTGAAATTTGATATGAGGTTTGTTTTGTATAGCATCAAAAATATTGTACTTGCCCTTCTAAATAGAGCTTTTGCATTTTGATATTGGTCTGTTAATGATTTTGGTTTAGTTGTCGCTGGGTGATGGATTTTCTGAAAGCTGAGTATTCTAATGCATTACTCATGCCTTGTTTTTATTTTTAATTTTGGCTCTGAATGATCATGCCTTGTTAGGTTTATTTTATTTTATATTGCTGACACCATGTTGACCTCACCTCCTTCTTAAGCAAATCCTACAAATCAAGGGATAACCCTTGCTTGTCACACCTCACATTCCACCAAACAAGGAGTAGCCATGCCACCTCCTATGCCTTGTCAATGCCCAAGACCCCAAATCAAGGGGAGCCATGCAAAAGTCCCAACAATCAAGCAACCTTGTCTACTCCAACTTGGACTATAAAAGGGAACTCACCACCTCCAAGCAAGGGGACGATCGGCTGCCACTCTCTACTTCTCCAAGAGATAGCTCTCCCAAGCTCTCTATTTCTCTTAGCTTTCGAGCATCTCTCTCCATATCTCTCTTATGTACAACGTAATCTCCATATTTAAATTCAAATACAAATACAAATACAAAGCTATAAACTATAGTGGATGTATAGTGGGTAAACCACTCAAACACTTGTGTTATGTGTGTGATTATGTCTTAATCCGTTAGGTACAAATTCACTTGTTAACATTTGGCGCCATCTGTGGGACTCACAACAAATATCCATGTCGTTCTCACCACTCTCTTATAGGTTTCATCATCTCTGCCAAGAACATAAAAAAACAACCCTGGTCCTGCGCCGTCCCTGAGCCCATTATCTCTTGGCTCTCCGATCAAAACACAATTTCCACTCTTGACACTCTCGATTCAGACCAAAATAAGGGGCACAAACCTACTGTTTCTCTTATTGGCTCATCTCTCGTGGAGAATACAAAGGGTGCTTATGAAAAATCACCTTCATCTTATCCCACATGTGTCCCATGGAGCAACAAAGAAGAAACTAAGCTTTCTTTTCCATAGTCACAACTCCAGCAACAAACAACCAAAAGAATGCGAGAGGAATCAAATACCAGAAATTGATAAAGGCACCCATGAACCTTCTTCCTCAAAGAAACAATGGAGAAGCAGTCGCCCACCCTCATCGTTAATGACCGCCGTCTCCCTGGCAAAGCGGAAAACAAAAGACTCTCCTTAACCACATGTTTGCTCAAGGCACACGTGCCCTCTTCTCTCTCGAAGAGACCAAGAGTCTCACCCTTTGTTGGAAAATCTCTCTCTTAGCTCACATAGAAAGCAGCAACCAAAAGGAGAGGGGGAGAAGCAGATCGGTTCGGCTCAACCTACCACCCAGCTTCGCCTGTCACTCATTGGTTCTGACCAGACCAAGTCCACCACTTTTGCTAACCCGATCTCATCATAGCTGCCGACCCGATCTCACCATGGTTACCGACCAAACCTCGCCATTGTCGCTGACTCGCTGGTTACATCGCTGCCTATCGAACCTTACCACTGTCATCGATCACGATCAAGTCTCAACACCGACGACTAGACCTATTAACCTCGGAAAATGAGGCAGCCAAGTTGGATCTGTTGGCGAGATTTTATTTCCTATTCTATTAGGATTTTATTTCTTTTTCTTTTGTATAAATCTTGTGTAATTAGGAGTTTATTGTTTCTTTGTATAACCCTACTAGGGTTTACACACTTGTATTATAAATACTTACTTTTGAAGAATAAAAATATATCAGAAAATATTCTACCTTATATTGTTTGACTTGGTATCACAACTGACTTTCTGGTGACCTGTGTGTTGTGCCCATCGGTGTTCTAGCCCCATTTTTTTTTCTACCTGTGCTGTGTGTGCCCTCTTGGGTTTGTGTGTTGTTTTGTGTTTGTGTCGTTCTCGTCTTCGTGCATCTGTCGTATTTGTGTCTCTACTGTGTTTAGTTGTGTATTATACTGTGATCTATTGAGTTTTCGCTGCAATCATGGGTGATAACTTCATTGTTGGTGTTGTTGTTGCTGCTTCTACAAATTTGTGTGTTTCTGACTCTATTCCAGGTATTGGCTCCAATACTTGGATAATTGACATTGGTGCTACTGATCATATGACTTATGATGCTAAATTTTTTATGAGTTATCTAGTAACACTCGCAACCCATACATAACTAGTGATAATGACTTGCCTTCTCCAATTATTGGTGAGGGCATAATCTCTCTCACTCCTACCATTTCCTTGTCTCATGTATTACTAATTCTCAACATCCATTGTAACTTCTGTTGGTCAAATACTTGATATACTTAATGCTTCTGTTACTTTCTATCATACACATTGCTCTTTTTAGGATCGCAAGACTTAAGAGACGATTGGGCATGGTAAACGGATAAGGGGTTATATTATTTGACATTGCCTTCCACACCAGTTCGTGATCGTGTCGTTAATACTATTCAAAGTTGCAGTGTCAAAGATAAACAACAAATTTGGTTATGGCATCGTCACTTGGGACACCTGTCGTTTGTCTACCTTAAGCATCTGTTTTAATCTTTATTCAGCTCTTGTGATGAGTCCAGTTTTAAGTGTGAGACATGTATTTTGGCCAAGAGTCATTGTACTGTGTTTCCTTTAAGTGAAAGGAAAGTTGCAAAGCCTTTTGATTTAGTCCATTCTAATGTGTGGGGTTCGGCTCGGGTAACTTCGAACAGATGCCGTTGGTTCGTCACATTTATTGATGATTGTACCCAACTAACTGGGGTTTTCTTGTTGACATATAAACATGATGTTGCTTCCATCCTTCCAGAGTTTTGTACTATGATGTCTACTCAGTTTCATGCTCGGGCCAAAGTATTTCAGACTGATAATGGAGGAGAATATGTGAATAATACTTTGGCATGTTTCTTTCGTGCTCAAGGTATTATTCACCAAACAATAACCCCTTTTACCCCTCAACAAAATGGTGTGTCTGAAAGGAAGAATCGACACTTGCTTGAAGTTGCCTGCTCACTCATATTTGATATGTCTGTTCCCCATCATTTTTTGGGGCATGTTGTTCTGTCTACTGCCTATTTGGTTGATCGTACTCCTAGCCGAGTTCTTGATTTTAGGACTCCGTATAATGTGTTCGGTGACCATGTTTCCCCTATCTCTTTCTCCAAGTTGCCCCCTAAAGTTTTTGGGTGTGTTGCTTATGTTCATGTCTACTTTCATCAACAGAGTAAACTTGATCCTTGTGCTTTGCGTTGTGTCTTTATTGGCTACTTTTCTACTCAGAAAAGTTATAAGTATTATCATTCTCTTACCCAGAAGGTGCATGTTACTTTGGATGTAACCTTCCATGACGAAGTGTCATATTATGTTTCTCCCTCATCTCCAATTCAAGGGTAGAAGGGGAGTGAATTTGAGAGTCTTAGATTGGAAGATCTTGGACTTGATGGCCAAAATACTATATATGAAGATGTTGCCCTTGGGAAGGAAACGATTGCTCGCATAGCAAAAGGCGACCGGTCCCCAAGGTTTATAGGTAAAGATATTGCTCTTAGTGACGAAACGACCGGTCGACACTCTGGAAACGATTGGTTGCCTATCGCTAAAGATGAAGAAAATGCTCTCTGTGATGAAACGACCGGTCGACATTCAGGAACTGACCGGTCACCCATCGTTGAAGAGTGTGACAATGATTCTTGTGACTCTTGTGTAGACAAGTTCAATGCAAGACCCGCCTCTGCCTTGCCATTGCTCCAATCAAGTCATAAGAATAAGCTAAGTGAGGTAATCTCTGGTGAATCATCTATGCCAAGTTACCAATTGCCCCTACGTACCACTCGTGGGAAACCTAAAGCACAATACTCACCTGATATACATGCTAAGTCTAAATATTTCATTAGCCACTATGTGTCAGCTCATCGGTTATCTAAGTCATATAATCATATTTGTGTCAATTATTTAGTGTATGTGTGCCAACTAAGTTGCAGGATGCTCTTTCTGACCCCAAATAAGTGGATGGCATGAATGTTGAAATGGAAGCTTTAAACAAGAATGAAACTTAGGATCCCTTTACCAAGGGGGAAGAAAGCTGTTGGGTGTAGATGGGTGTTTACTTTGAAGCATAAGGCTGACGGTTTCATTGACCATTACAAGGCTAGATTGGTAGCAAAGGGTTATACTCATACCTATGAAGTAGATTACCTAGAGACATTTGCTCCAGTAGCAAAGCTCAATACTGTGCCTGTACTCTTGTCCCTGGCTGCTAATCATGAAGGGCCCTTGTTGCAGTTTAATGTCAAAAATGCATTCCTACATAGTGACCTCAAAGAAGAAATATACATGTATCTTCCTCCTGTTATTCTTGTAACCTCCAAGGAGGGTGTTGTGTGTAAGATACGGCAATCCTTATATGGATTAAAGCAGTCTCCAAAAGCATGGTTTGTTGCGTGTATGAAGAAATTTGGGTATGTACAGAGTAACTCGGACTATACTTTGTTATCTTTATAAAGGTAAATTGACAGCTTTAATTATTTATATTTATGATATGATTGTGACTAGAGATGATCAGGCAAAAATGAAAAATCTTCATAAGTATTTGGCTTTCGAGTTTGAGATGAAGTCATTGGGTGACTTGAAGTATTTTCTTGGGATTGAAGTTGCTAGATCTAAGCATGGTATATTTCCGTCCCGAAAGAAGTATGTTTTGGATTTACTTGTGGAGACTAGAATATTGGATTATAAACCAATTGATACATCTAGTGAACAAAATCATAAGTTGGGGTTATATCCTGATCAAGTCCCCACCGATAACGAGCGTTATCAATGGCTTGTAGGGAGTGAACAAAATCATAAGCTCAGGTTATATTCTGATCAAGTCTCCACCAATAAGGAGCGTTATCAATGGTTTGTGGGGAAATTAATTTATTTAGCTCATACACGTCCTGATATAGCATATTCAGTGAGTATAGTGAGTCAGTTTATGCATTCTTCTAGTAAATATGATATGGGTGCTGTGATGCGTATTTTGAGGTATCTGAAAGTAACTTATAGCAAGAGGTTAATGTTTTCCAAGTATGGTCATATGGATGTAGAAGGGTATACAAATGTTGATTGTGCTGGTTCATTTATTGATAGACGTTCTACGTTTGGGTATTTCACATTTGTTGGTGGTAATCTTGTTACTTGGAGGAGTAAAAAGCAAAAAGTGGTGTCTCAGTCTAGTGCCGAAGTCGAGTATTATGGGATGGCTCAAGGTGTGTGCGAGTTACTATGGTTGAAGAGATTGTTTGGAGATCTTGAGTTTGAGCCCCAGAAACCCATGGATTTGTATTGTGATAATAAGATGTAATTGTGATTGCTCATAACCATGTGCAACATGATCGTACAAAGTATGTGAAGGTTGATCGACATTTTATTAAAGAGAAATTGGATGTTGACATTATTTCTTTTTCGTTCATATCATCCGAGTATCAGCTAGCAGATGTTTTTACGAAAGCTATGTCTACTACTGTCTTTCTTAACTCACTTACTCGCTTGACAAGTTGGGCATGCGTGACATCTTTACTCCAACTTGAGGGGAAGTGTTGGCGAAATCCTAGTTTGATTAGGAGATTTATTTCCTATTCTATTAGGATTTTATTTCTTTTTCTTGTGTACAAATCTTGTGTAATTAGGAGTTTATTTGTTTCCTTGTATAACCCTACTAGGGTTTACACACTTGTATTATAAATACCCATTTTTGGAGAATAAAAATATATCAGAAAATATTCTACCTCATATTGTTTGATTGGGTCCTTTCTCAGCCAAATGTTTGCTCAAGGCACCCATGCCCTCTTCTGTCTCAAAGGGGCCAAGGAACTCTCTCTCTCTGCTCAGACAAAGAGAAGCATGCCAAAGGAGAAAGAAAGAAACAACTCGGCTCAGTACCACTAACCACAGAATAAAGGAGAACCGACCAGACTTTCTCCCATGATCCCATCTCTATTGCTCATAAATAAGCTAAGCAAAATTGTCGTGTCAAGCAAACCCACGCAAGCCCAAATGGGCTGTGCAACTGGCTATACACTTTGCACCTATTCCAGTTAGAGATCGAATAAAGAGATAAGAGATATCTTTCTCTCCCTCATTTTACATTAAAATATGGTGTCATGTTAATCTCTAAAAATAATACAATAATAATATAATAATAATGGTATATGCTAAAGGCAATCACGTGGTCTTTTGGGAAAAGCACAAAGTGTTGCCGAGTAATAGTATTAAAATATGCATATACATATATACAGTCTTAATCTCTCGGATTACAGGGGTCCAAGAGATTTGTGGTCACTCACCATTGGATGTAATTTCAACGGTTCACTCACTCTTGCATTCCTTTTAAGAAATATTTTCGAACCATTGGATTAATATCCAATAGTGGGTGACCACAATCTCTTAGACTCCTGTGGTCCAAGTGAATACATATATATATTGTTATATAACTAAGGGAAAATTATAGAGAGAATTGGAAAGTAGAGGAAGACAATAGAATTTGTGTCAATCAACTTGTCTATCTCATCTTGATTACAATGATAAGAAGACATTAACGACTCATAAATTACAAGCCTATAACTATGGTATTTAGTGTATAGGTTACATAGAATTAGAAATGGTGAATGCTAAGAGGTATGGCGATCATCCACCAACTCATGCATTTACAACACTCCCATTTGGATGTCCACCATACAATTGACATTGTTGCCTCATTAAAAACCTGGCTTGGAAAACTCAGTGGGACAAAACCTAAGCAAAGGGAAAAAGAGTGCAACATTCTTCTGGATCATTGATATGGTGTTGGACGCGCTTATGTTGCCTCGTTAAAACCTTGATAGGAAAAACCCGGTGGGACAAAAACCTAATCGAAGGGAAAAGAGTATAGCATATGTCCTATATGTAGAAAATTGTTGAATCCTCCCCTTAATGACGACAAACTTGAATTATTTGAAGATACAACACAAATGATATTGATATCTCATTGTCCTCCCGCAGAGCAAGCTTTGGTAATGCTTTGTATAAAAATTTCTTCAATATTATCATTAGAGGATGTATGTTTGTCATTCATTTGAATCTCTATTGAGGTTAGAGTGATATTAAAAATATCTAGACTATTTTCAAAATCCTTTCACATTAACAATTCTTAAAATAACATCATCAAAATAATAATATAAGCAAACTCATACGTTACCGTTACAAGGACAAGAGTATAAGATTGCATGATGTAATAAGCTATTCATATAAATTTTTTGTATACTATGCTAGCATGTCATAGGCTCTTCAAAAGACCTAAATATTCTGATAACTTCTTTAAAATTTTGAATACATTGTAACGATATTGAACTTGAATTCGAATTCATAACTCAATCAATATACTCACTTGAGGAAATGAAGATCATTTTCATTTCTTGAAAATTGAGTATAGACATTGAGCTTCATGCTCCTTAACTTCTTAGAGATTTTCTTTCAATAATTTATATAATGTATGACATTTTACATCTCTCAAAATTTATTCCTATGTATTCTTCAAAAAATAACTTCTGGCGATATGCTTAACTTCATAATATTTTAAATTTGCATATAAATGCAAGTCTCCATAAATATGCAGTTAACACGCTTCGTAAGAAGAAACATGGCTGCATCTACATAATATACTAGGAGAATATTATAAAAATTCCATGTCTTTACATGGATACATTTTGCCATATCAAGTGATTTTATTTCACTTCATCGCAAACACCGATTTGTAACCTATACAATTTCATATATTTTGGTGTTTTCCAAAAATATTCAATTTTACTGGATTGCCTCTTCCAGTTTGGCAAATCTTTCTTTACATTGTTGACAATCATAATACAATGTGGATCAATATCATCATAGCCTTTTTAAACTTTAGTACTTACTATATATAAACAATATCATTGATGATCATCAATTTATAAATCCACATTTCTCTTTATGCATGCATAAGATATAGACATTTTCATAGTCACTGGGTACCTGTGCATCTTCAAGGGCTTTCATTGTTTTCTAATGGACTTATGTCTTCTTATAAGACTGTATCTCTTCTATTCCAATATTAAATATAGGGAGTTTCACTAAAACACCCAAAATGGGGTCTGAAATTATAAAAAAACTCAAGCACTATTTAAACATATAAACACACCCAAAACCCATCATTACACACACTCAAAACCCATTTATAAACACACCCAAAAAGTTGAATTTGGGGTTGATTTTGGGTGTGTTTCTATGTTTAAATAGTGCTTGGGTTTTTTTATAAATACATGTCTAGAATTGGGTTTATTTATAAATTTGTATTAAATATATAGGAAATATGAATATTTTGATATAGCATTATATTATTTGGGATGCTTGGACCTTTTTATATAGTCTTAACTTCAACAGAGCCAATTTGGACTACTTAGGCACACAACAAGATAAATCATTTGCCACCACTTTAGATTGCCTAATTAGGAAATCAACATTTTGATGTGATATGTCACTTCATTAGTGTTTTTAAAATGCTTCTAGCATTTGACTTGCAATCTTCTAGATTGCGATTTCTTTCATACCTTACTTAACATTAGGTGACACAAAATTTTGATGAAACAATAATGAATGCATTTCATAGCAATTCACGTCTTTCTTTAGGAACAACCTTTTCTCCCCCTAACAACGCGAAATTGGTCTCATCAAAATAATGCTTATTTGATTGGAGTGGTAAGTGTTGTCCTTCAGGGACCAAATATAAATAATATAAAGATGATAATGTGAAGCAAAATCTTCAGGTTTGCTCAATATATACTTTAATATAAATACCATGATCTACAAAACTATTCAATCAAAAAATAAAATTTTCACATCTCAGAAAATGAGTTGATATAAAGCAAATTATGATTAATATGCTTCTGGCACGACCATAAGTATCAGTCATGTTTATTCATAATTTCAACATTAACTCCATTAAGCTCATAACTATGATATTTAGTATATAGGTTACATAGAATTAGAAAGGGTGAATGCTAAGAGGTATGATGATCATCCACCAACTCATGCATTTACAACACACACACACACACACACACACACACACACACATATATATATATGCTTGGAAATTAACACATACAATTGCTGACTTCTATCAGCATAGGTGCTATTCAGTGAAGTTACGTGGGATTAGTCGAACCACCTGTCACACCCCAACCCTCGGATTTACAAAACCGTGGGTTAAGACGTGATTCACACATTAATTATAGAATTTAAAAACTATAACTAAAATGTGAAGAAAATATTTAAATAAATAAAATAAATATTTCACATAAAATATTCAGTAGAAACACGGAAATGATAACATCTGAAACCATAAAAATTTTACATTATTTTACAAGTCATAACTACTCGAGAGTTCACTAAAAGAGTAGCTCATTATTCATCCATAAGCTATAATACACTTTATAGACATGCCAAAAAAATCATCACAAGCTCTAGATTTCGGGTTTGGTACCTGCAAAATCTATTAAGGGGTGAGCGAAACCACAGCTCAGTAGGGACATAAGCCTTTTTACGATAAATTGATATAACTAAATTAAGTGATAAATAATCAAGCAACCAAATTTCACATTATTAGTAACAATGCATGAATGCTCTTCATCTAATCCCGTTAATTCATATAACTGGACAAGCAGACCTGCACGTCCCATACCATGCTTATACCATTTGGTTCCAAATGCCCATTTATATGAACTAACACCCATTTCAATCATCCCGTAATTCCTTTTTTGTTAGTCATCTTGTCTAACTCCCTTTCGCCAGTCCCGAATCACCCAATAAAAATCATGTGCACTGTGGGATCCCTGAGACCTGGTACCTGCCAAGAGTTAGACTCAACTACACAAAAGACTATTTCCATTACCCTCTTTTCCATCATTATCTTCTCCACCCAACAACTCCAACCAATTACCATGACATAATATAATTATGCCAACATTATTCAAATAATTCACAATACGTAAATATAGTATATCAAGAACATTATACAATATCACACATAATATATTGCTCACGAAATTAATTAGATCAATCCCCGTAAAGACCCCCAGGAAACCCCTACCTTAAACATAAGATAACTCAACACCTTGAGTTCCTCCAAAGTCTTTCTTGTTTAACGCTTTCTAATATTTTCCCTCCTTTTTCCTCTCTCTATCACTTTTCTTCTTCTATCATGCGTTACCATGCATGTCCTAAAAACTAAGTTAAGGAAATGATTCCTATTTATAGTACAATAAAAGTCGGCTAAAGATGATATAGGAGGGGAAAGTCGGCATCTCAACTAAGTGGTGTCAATTGGCATGTGCATAAGACTGTAATGCTGCCAGCTATAAGAAATTGTAGCAGGAGGTGTTTAAAGCTAAGTAAACTCAAGATATGCAGATGACAACTCACAAGGTGATTGTGCTTCTTGCTTGGCTATAAAAAAATGGACATGTCTATCACTAATATCAATCAAAGTTGATCACTACAAACCTTAACTTAGCCACCAAGTATTAATAACATGCACGAGTTGCAACGAAAATAAAATATATCCAGATATTTATTTAAAGTATATATTTATTAGTGATAATATTTATGAAAGTATAGCACGTAATATTTTATATGTACATATATATATATATATATAATAGAATAATAATAATGCATGAAACTCTAGATAGCTAAGGACAAAAATCCTACTACCATTAAATAAAATTAATATTAAAAGCATGTTTTAATAATATCATCAAAATTATTGAATTTGCATTAAATAAAACATAGACTTTTATAAAATAATTATAATTATAATTTAATACTTACCAAAATAAAGTATTAACGTTTTTAATAATAAGGATTCTCACACCACCTTCATGTTACATTATCTATTGTGGTCGGCTCGGCATAGCATACAAACATCGACTCAACTTACACCAACTGTAACCTCATCACATCTTGTGCTTAGCTCCACTCGGTATATACCTCCAATATATGTGCTCAAAATCAACTTCATACTTTTCAAACAAATTAAGCATCATAATATTCTGGTCTCAAGTTACAACAAATCAAATAATCAATATGCTAATAAAATTCATCTGAACTTTCAGAACAACAATAATGCATTGGTAATCTCAAAAATTCTAACTCGTGGTTGCACCTTGTAACCATAGGCTGCCTACGTACTCTTATTGAGGGATCAAGCCACACGTAGTTCTTTCATTGCAAAACCACTCTAGTTCTCAAATTTCATCTCAGCTTTCTGTTTCAGGCTTCCTGGCATTTCGCACATGGCAATATATAATCAAACGAAGAAATAAATGCATTTATATCAAGTAATCATGCTTGGAAAGCCATAACCATCAATTCCTCGTGACACCAATGGTGACACGTCCTAACTTGTAATTCTCGCTGGACTCAAGAGACATCTGGTCCACCTAGTCCGCAATCCTCACTCCTACAGTCCGGATAACTCTAAGACTCGTGGGGCAAAATATGCTAGAAAAACTTAAGATATTTAATACTATATAAAATAAGAAAAGATAAAGATAAATAAGCATACTAAATAAAATAAAATGAAATAAAGAAAGTAAAAGATTTATAAGCTTCGAAGACCCTTGTATCCTTGTATTGAAATTCCCGTAAGGTTCATAAATAAATATATATATATCAACAACTTAATTAAAATATATATGTATGTTTCCATCTAACACTTGTAAAACAAATGTGACGCTTAAGAAAATAATGGTAGCCATATAAAATCCTCAATTTAATTTAAAAGAATTTTAAAATCTAAATTCTCTCCACCTAGGTGTACCCCCATTTCTGATCCGTCAATTCCTTTAATACCGTCAATTCCATATATGCCGTCAATTCCATATATCCGTCAATTCCAATGTTAGTCTGTCAATTCCATCCTCGCAGGTCTCGGAACCATAAAGTTAACCGAGCCGCATTCCTCGTAGGTCTTAGAGATAATACTTCAATCTGAGCCGCAATCCTCGTAGGTCCCAGAGACACCAAGTCCATCGAAGCTGCATTCCTCACAGGCCTCAGGGGACCATTGGTCAGCCTGAGCCGCAATCCTCGCACCACACGGTTCAGGCGTCCCCGAAACTCGTGGGGCATTATCATAAATAACAAACTGTCTCAAGGCAACTGGGGGGTACCCTCGCGGTGGGTTTGAAAACCATATACCAAGACTTATCACAAACCTTCCTTTAATTCAACAAATCCATATTTTATATCTGTGCTCATCTTTCTAAACCTCAGTTCTCAACTACCTTTGAATTTACATTACATATATATATATATATATATAATAACATGTACTTGGACATTTACTTAATTTCTATTTCTTTCGAAATCTGATTTACAAATCATTCCCAACTCTTCACATCTGAACACAATATAATATCCTTAAAAAAGTAATTTCAATTACATAGCAACTCAAGAACATTAAATCATCCAATAATACTCAGCCAGATAAAATGATAATAATCAACACAATAAATAAATAACTTCCAATAGAATTCAACATAAACAGTTAATCCGAAACCTTGACCCCCAGCTCCTAGAAATGTGTTTATTGGGTTTAAAGTCATTCCTAAGCCCACATGAGCTTTTCCCATGTTTAGGATGGTCTAAAAGAGGCCTGAGACTCAAAAGCGATAAAGTCTCAAAAAGTCAACATGGGACCCCGTGGAGTCCACGACCTCAGAATTATGATCCGGACGTTCCTAAAGATTCCTCTATGCCTAGGACACATGTCCCGAGAGTTCGGTCTTTTTCGGACGGTCGGATTGCTCACGATCACACCACCGGACGGTTCTAGTAATCTTAACCCTAGGGTTAACATTTTCGGGGCATCCAGGACTCCGATTCACGATCCTGGAATTATCTAGATTAACATATCTGAGAATAACTATGATCCAATGGCTCAAACGTATCGAACTTGGAAATCGCACAATATGCGAGATCCATTCGAGGTTCAAACGTTGTCCGAAATGAGATCCGCGAATTCCTACGTGCTCAAGATGACCAAAGGATTATTCTAGGACTGTGGTCCCCACCATGCTGCCCACACGTTGGCAGCGCATGGGTACCCAAAGCCATAACGCTTCGCATGAAAATCTCAAAATTACGACTCAAAACTCCTACCATATGTGAAACACCCTATTCAGAACCACTTTTGTTCTTAGACCTATCCCGAAAAGTGGTCGAAAGTGGCCAGAATTGCGAACCCAAAATCGGTCGAATTCCAATTCGAAAATTAACCCACCAAACTTAGAAATTTCTCAAATCCGACCCAACCATCAACTATAGCATGAAAAATAGCTAGAAATCCATACCTAATTCGTCCGATTTGGTGGCCGTAGGAGAGAGAAATCTCCAACGAAAAATTTGTCAAAATCCAACGACTTTCGCAGCTGTTTCCGACGGACTTCGGTAGTGGCTGACGTCGGAGTTGGTCGGGATGGGCTGCTGGGCTGGCGGCGGTTCTGACCTGACTAGTCTGGTGGCTGATGGCGGTCGGATAATGGTGATTTATGGTGGAGGGTGGTGGTGTCGGCTCAAGGAGATCGAGGGGGGGTTGATTCGCAGAGAGAGCCAGAGAGAGAGAGAAGAGAAGGTCAGATTTTAGAAATATGATTTTGTATCAAATTACTATTTTGCCCCTCTACATGTTGTGACCGTATTTTGGAAGATAAGTTGTTTAACATCATTTTTTTAAACATTGAGTTGCTGTTTTTAATTCAATTCTACTTAAGCTGTAAGTTGGGTTACTGTATCGTCAGTTCAATTTCAGTCAAAAGAGTGTATGTGTTACTGGAAAACAGTTGCATGTTAATTTCTAAAAGGTGAAGGTCTATTTCGTGTATCTACATATAAAAATGTAATTGAAAATAATTTTGACATTTTAGTGCATCCCTATGGATGTTGTCGCATTGGAACTAATGAAAGCGGAGGAGCATAGATGGAAGATATCTAGCGGTAGTGGCTGGCCAACATCCACATGTGCGTCATGATACTACTGTCAGGGGTCGTTTGGTAAAGCAGACTGTCATAGACTAGACTAAATTTTGGGACTATATTGGATTAGCTCGGATTAAGTACTGACCTACGTTTGGTGATGTGTTAGACTAAGAAGCTGGGTGGTAAAAATAGTGAAGACCTATGTTTGGTGCTCTGTTGGACTAAAAAATAATTATTTTAATATTTAAATTTAATTAAAGATTTTAACCTAAAAAAAAATTATTATACAAGCCAACCGTGTGAATTGAAAAAAAAAACTAGATAAGTGAAAAAAAAACCTAGATAAGAATAAAATATGATGCTGCCACATCTCTCTCTCTTTTTTAGGTTTTTTTTTCCTAGTATTCTATTCTTATTCTCTCTCTCTCTCTCTCTCTCTCTCTCCTCTCTCTCTCTCTCTCTCTCTCTCTCTCTCTCTCTCATTTTCTTCTTCTTTAACTACGCCACTAACATCATCAGCAAGAAGAAAGCTACCAAATAGAAATAGGAGCAGCATCATGCGCAGACCCAGGTTTCTTCTTCTTTTCTTTTCTTCCTCTTTCTTTCCTTCTTTCTTCTCTCTATTTCTGGTTCATTATTTTCCATTTATTTTTTTGGAACTGTTATGCATTGGACTAAGATGGAGAAGAGAGATGGTTTTGAGTTCTGCTGGTGGCTGGGATGGCGAAGAAAGATGTTTTGCGAGTGGATTAGGCTTCTTTGTGTTGGATTTGTGCATGGCCTGAGGGTGGTGGTCATGGGGGAGAAGAAATCCAGGGGGGGCATGGGCTCTGGGTTCTGCCTATCCGGCGTGTGTGGTGATGAGGTTTTGATTCAAACCATAAGGAAATCAGCCAGACTCGCCTGTTCAAAATAGGGAGTATGCTATTTTGCGAACCCAATTTAGAGCTCGTTATATTAGACATGCGAATCCTGGTTTTTTCAATTGTTGGACAATATAATCTCATTTAAGTTAATCTTCTCATGCCAAACATGGGTTCCAAGTCTTATGTAATCCAATCCAATCAGTGAGGCATAGTGAGGCATACCAAACAGCCCCTCATGGAATTGTTAAGGGTTGTGCATTCATTTGACAGTTCTTTACTGGAAGGATCTTTTCCATTTCAAAATCTCATTTTGGTTATCATGACGACCTTACTCATGACCTTTCCGCTTACTCACCTATTTTCCCACATATCCCTTTTGATCTTGCTTCATCCTCGACTTGCAGTTGCAAACATTAAACGCGTTTTGACGTGTATTTATTGGAAGGTGTGTAGAGCTATAGCTCGGGTACTTGCACCACATTCTTCTTGTCTGTTGGTTATGGTTACATGTTTGCTTTGAGATGCAATTTCTCATTCTCTGTTTGCTGGATGCTTTCTTTTAAATGTTTGAACGGGCTCAATTTCAATACTGTTGGTGAAGCTCGAGTGGTGTATGTTTTGAGGTTTGATTATCTTGGTTTTCTTGTGACAACTATCATTTCCTTGTTTGTCTTAGGTTTTATGTGGGATTCTAGCCTTACGCGGGGTTATTGTCTTTTGTGGGCTTTACGCTCTTATGTGTTCTTTTTTGTTTTTGTTGGCCTTATACCGCTTTAGTTTCTTTTTAGTTCGGGATTACGATCTTCATGTTATGCCGCAGTTTGGTTTTAGTTAGCATGACAAATATATGGGTTCTAAATGTTCCAACTCCTTGAATGGAGATTATCCACGCTATACTATAAAATAACGATCCATTGGAGATTATGATCCATATTCTCTCATAATTCATCTTACAAGAGATGTTTGTTTGGAAAGAGACAATAAAAGTCTCTGAAGTGGCTTGGGTACCCAAAATCAAAGAAATACTTACAATTGATGCATGCACATGAGAATGATGGGATCATGAATTGATGAATGACAATTTTTGGTTTTAGAGTGGCTACTCAAATCATCAGTGGGCTGTGTTGATTGGAACCCCATTCTATTATTAAATGTGGACAAAATCATTGGCCAAAATGGAAAGAGGCAATTCCATAACATATAAGAATGAACGTGAAAGAACAAATCCATAGTACAAACCTCGAAAGATGTTAACCCTGAAGGTTATATATGGGTGTTCGGAATAAAGAGTAATATACTCACTTTATATGACACAATATTTTTGGTAGAAACAAGGAATGTTGAGGTTCTCCATATTTACGGATGCAATCATGTTGTCTTTTTGCACATTTACGAAGACCAACATGCTATCTTTAAGGGTTATTAAATGCATGGAAGCATATTGCCAGAAGCGATTCCCTAAAAATGTATAAGCAGAACAAATAGCTGGGTATAAAGCTATATAATGTGTCAAGAAATACTAAGAAAGTATTGAAGCATTTTTATGTGGGTTATTCGTTGGGCACTTAAATAATTTTTTGGAAGTATACTACACAGGACATTGTATTTTCCAGATAAAGCTCAGCTCCATCACCACCACTTTGGGATGATGTGAGGCATATTTGATGCTATCTCTGCATAACATCATATACATGCTTATTAAACTAAAGTGAATTTACAAATAGCCCTGGTTTTGTTGAATACGCAAACTCTGGAAATTTCTATGATTTACATAGAAATCTCTCACTGGAAATATATTTACTTACTCAACTAAGGAATTTTTTATGGCTACATCCTCCACTCACTCCGAAAGATTTTCTCTCCAAAAAGATAGTCTTGAAGATATCGGGGGGAGCATCCAAAAGTATGCTACACTGATTAATGCACTCTTCTTCCTTCCATCAGTTTTCTACCTCACTGAGTTTCCTTCTAGCAAGATTTTATTGAGGCAACAATATGTTACTTGTGGTCTCCAAGGAAGAGTGTTATAAATAATGTGGTGGAGCCCACATAAAGAAAATAAGAAAAATAATGGTGAAGCTTGTCTGCCAACACCCACGTGAAGTCAAAGACTTTTGAGTGAGTAGCCACATAATTATGTCTATAACCAGCCATTAGAGAAGAAAATGAGAGCCTAGGCAGAGAGAAAGGAAGAAAGAAAGGAAAGTGAGGGGAGAGAAAAGAGAGTAGAGATAAATTCTCCAAGGGAGAAAAATTAGTGAGCCACAGATATTGTAAACACTAAAGTTGTAGCCAGCAACGGACCTAGGAATTTTTCAGAGGATGTGAAATTTTTAAAAGCTAAGAGCTCAAAAAAACAAAAACAAAAAAAGGATAATTAAGCATCCTTATAATTTAAACAATACTAATGTTATTCATAATTAATTAAAATAATAACATTACAATTAACCTACAATTGTTGCCGACGAGCTTTCATATCATGAAAACGTCGCATTATATTTGCATTACTAATATAATTAACCTACAATTATTGTGACTTGCGATCGTTTTGGACTACCCGAATTATTTAAGGGAGGATGTGAAGTAGGCAGATTATTTGAAGGTTGATTTGAACTAGCTGGATTATTTGAAGAAGGGTTGGAACTAGCTGGATTATTTGAGGGAGGATTTGAACTACTCGGATTATTTGAAGGAGGATTTAAACTCTTTCTTTGAAAGTACAGTTCCATTACTGTACAATTAAAACAAAATAAGGGTTTTATATATATTACTATGACTCATTGACTATAATTTATCAATTAAATAAACAAATCAATATCAAATTATCAATTAAATAAACAAATAAAAATTAATTATACCTTGAATAGCATGTCTAGTAGCCTCTTCTTTCTCGAGTTTGCTACTGATCTTACTAATAGCTAAATAAGAAAAAAATAAATTTATTAAAAAAAGAATAAACAAAATTGGCGTTTGCTCAAGAAAAAAAAAAGCATGTGACTTACTTTGGATTGGCGTACTCAAGAAGAAGAAAAAACGTAGGATTCGTATGATGCATACACAATTGAATAAATTGGTCCTTTATATAGAGAATTCCAATCCCAATTAAGTAAGGAATAATATAAATTAAGAAGCCCAACAAAATGGCCCAATAGCACAGCAGTTTCCTTATATTTTTACGTTTTTTTTTATAAAAAAACCCTGGACTTCGTTTTGGCCAGGTTTTTTTTTTTAAACGACGTCGTTTTTGTTTAAAACAAAGTGCTCAGCGCATAGCGATGCAACTCTCCCAGCCCAGGTGGTTTGGGCATTTCGTCGAATAGGTTCTGTGCATCTCATTTATGAAGCAGAGGTGCAATTCCAGCTGTGGTAATGGACTTTTCCGGCGACCAGAGGTGGAGGTGCACCTCCTTGCGCCTGCACAGGTCCGCCACTGGTTGTAGTCATATTATTTTACATAGTGGAAAAGTTAATGCTGCTACTCTCCAAAGACGTTGGCATGACCGAATCACGTTAAATATTATGTCTCATTTACTTCACGTATAGTTCAATATTTCCGCATATATAATTCATTTTACGATAGAAATCAGATATTGAAGGCCCAAAACAAGCCCTCACTGTTCGCATAATAGGTCCCACCGTCACTGTAACATTTGGGTGCATCATTAGACCCAAGTAAAATGTTTTTCTCTTTCGGCCCACTGTGATTATCCTTTTTGGGCCACACCGATATGCCTAGGCCCATTCCATGTCCCTTCTTTTTAGCATTTCTTCTGTCTGTCGTCACGCTTCGTCTCACCTTCTCTTGCGACTCCATAGGTTTGCCCAGAAGCGCTTCCACGTTGTCGGTTTGACCCACCCTGTGTTCCCTCTGTGTTGGGACCTCCTTTATATCCTTTCCTCCTTCCTTTTGATTTATAGGGCAATATCCTTTTAAACTTTTACCGTTCTGGCTCATTAGGTTGCATTGTTTTTGTTTGTTTACAATTTTGGGATATTTTTGGAAGATAAGTTCTTTTTCACGTTGACTTGCTGTATCGTCAGTTCAGTTTCAGTCAAAGGAGTGTATGTGTTTCTGAAAAACAGTGCCTGTTAATTTCTGAAAGGTGAAGGTTTATTTCGTGT
This sequence comes from Prunus armeniaca, assembly GCA_903112645.1. Taxonomy (NCBI): domain Eukaryota; kingdom Viridiplantae; phylum Streptophyta; class Magnoliopsida; order Rosales; family Rosaceae; genus Prunus; species Prunus armeniaca. The sequence goes on from CAEKDK010000001.1 coordinate 14,599,048, forward strand.
ATCTACATATACAAATGTATTTGAAAATAATTTTGGCATTTTAGTGTCTCTATTTGGGCTTGAAATTGCATATATATATATATATATATATATATGTTGGACTTTGTTTAAATTTGCTTTTGATTTACAGGGTGTGCCTGAGTTCTTCTACAAAAATGAAGAAGATGATAGCTCTAGGGTTTGAGGGTTCAGCCAACAAGATTGGTGTTGGGGTTGTCACCTTAGATGGCACAATTTTGTCAAACCCACGCCACACATACATTACCCCTCCCGGCCAAGGGTTCCTTCCCCGCGAAACTGCACAACACCATCTCCAACACATTCTCCCGTTGATTAAATCTGCTCTGGAAACTGCCCAAATAACGCCCAAGGAAATTGATTGCCTTTGTTACACCAAGGGTCCTGGCATGGGAGCACCATTACAAGTTGCTGCCATTGTTGTTAGGGTTCTTTCACAGCTTTGGAAGAAGCCCATTGTTGCAGTTAATCATTGCGTTGCACATATTGAGATGGGGAGGATTGTGACAGGTGCAGATGATCCTGTTGTGTTGTATGTCAGTGGTGGGAACACACAGGTAATTGCATACAGTGAAGGGAGGTATCGAATCTTTGGAGAGACCATTGATATCGCTGTTGGAAATTGCTTGGATCGGTTCGCCAGGGTATTAACACTCTCCAATGACCCAAGCCCTGGATATAACATTGAGCAGGTATTTTAATGTGGTATGTTTTGTTCCATTGAATCAGTAGAGGTTGAAATTGGCATTCATGCTTTCTTTTCTTTTTCTGTGGAATCCTTTTAAGTTGTTATCTTATCAAGATTTCCTTTCTCTTTCCAAGAAATTTGAGAACTAGCTGTTCTTACTTGTTACTATGTTGGAGTTTAACTTGGGCTGGACTGAATTTGATTTCTTAATCATAAAGATGCAACAATCTAGCAACAAGAGAGATTTAACATGCAAGGTCTGAAAAAGGATAATTCTAATAATTGACCTTATATGATACAGCATTTTCTTCTACTAGAGTAGTTCAGTTAAATCTTATTGTGACCCCAAAAAGAAAACGAAACAGGAAAAGTGTATCATATGGGAGCTAGTGGCATTTTTTTAGACAGAAGGTGAAATGGCTTCCCTCTTCCTTTTTGCGTAACTGGCCTCTAGTTTTAGAGAAGAGGTTGAGTTGCCAAATTTTGTATGATCTATTTCACATGGTACGTGTTCATAGATCTCATTAAAATTGAAGAAATCTGATTTGGAGTTTTCTTCCCGCTTGCATTGTGAGAATGTTGGTTGTTAATTTCTGTACTTTTTTTTATGAACTTTTTTGAAATTTAAAATGCTGCCGATATGATTTCTATATATTCTATTGTGGGTGCCCTATTGCATTCCTGTATATGGTGAATCAATTTGAAGTGTGTGAACCCATCATGGTTGGGTAGTTGATTATCTTTTTAATACATTTATAGTTCCATAATGTTTACAGACGGTTTCAAACTCATAGTCATCTCTATAAACTAGAGTCATATAGTTTGCCAAATTTTAGGGTGATCAGGTGATGCAGTCAATCTTATTGAACTGAATGGGCATAAGAAATCCATATGTAATAACTCTTGAAGTTGAATTATCATAATCGTTAGTGTCATCATTATTACCACTATTATGCTTATTGTTTGATTTGAGCTATGTTTCTATCCCATGCTTTAGTTGAATATTTTGTGGAAGTGCTTCCATCATGACTTGTGTGATTCCTTCCCCTCCCAGCTTGCAAAGAAAGGAGAACAGTATATAGACCTTCCTTATGCTGTGAAAGGGATGGATGTGTCTTTTAGTGGAATTTTGAGCTACATTGAAGCCACTGCTGTGGAGAAGCTCAAGAATAGCGAGTGCACCCCTGCAGATCTATGCTACTCACTCCAGGTAAACTTTGGAATCAAAGCTATTTTGATGGGAAAATAGGTTTTAGCAAATGGGACTTATCAGGAAAAAAGAGCGACAAAGAATTTCCAATTTAATAAACTCTGCAAGCAAAGGAGGAAGAATGATGACTGTAATGATGGACTACTTACATGATTTATTTAATTTTATTAATTTGGTTCAGGAAAATGTGTTTGCAATGCTTGTGGAGATAACGGAGCGTGCAATGGCACATTGTGACAAGAAAGATGTCCTTATTGTTGGCGGTGTAGGTTGCAACGAACGCTTGCAAGAGATGATGAGAACTATGTGCTCTGAACGGGATGGAAGGTTGTTTGCAACTGATGATAGGTATTGTATTGATAACGGTGCCATGATTGCTTATACAGGTCTTCTTGCTTTTGCTCATGGCGCATCAACCCCGTTTGAGGAATCGACTTTTACGCAACGGTTCCGAACTGATGAAGTGGAAGCAATCTGGAGACTAAAAGAGGAGTCAGAAAAACTTAAACGGGTTCATGGATGAGACTACCTAAATCTTATAATTCTTGAGGTATGGTGTTTCTTGTACAGAAAGAATTGACACTTGGGAAGATATTTGCATGAGTAGTTAGCTTTGAGTTTCCTACCATTGAACTATGTAAAGACTGTTTAGTATGATTGTCTAAGCCTTTGCCTAAGGAATACGTCGTTCATATTAATTTTTATATCTTTTCCTGCTTTAAGCACCTAAGGAGTACTTATCTTGTCCATGCCTGTAATTTTTCTTCTCTTTATCACTAAAGTTTGTTTTTGAGTTTCTTTTCCCAAAATGAAAATCCAATTAAATAACACTAAAAGACACAAATCAAAATAACAGTATGTTAATGTGTGAGCACGTGTTTATGTGTGCATATGCTTTTGTGTGTGTTTTTCTGCGTATGTCTATATGTGTATGCATGTATATAAGCTTCTGTCCTGCTGCTCCTGCATCAAACTTCATATTGAAAACAGCTGCAAAGCCAGATTAGGAACTCCAATTAGTCTGTCACACGGCCTATTTCTTCATTCCACATGAGTTGTGAAGGTGTTTACTTCACATAACTTCCTCATAGAGGATTGTTTGATGACTGAGGAAGAAAAATGGTTAGATTAGTAGACAATATTTGTTTTTCTCCCTTACACTTGAAAGATAGTTTGAAGAGATCTTTCTTTTCCTTAAACGAATGTTAAAAAAATATATAGGTGAAATTAAATCCTCTTTGCTTTGCTTACAATGTTTTCATGTTTTCCAATTGACAGGTTCAAGCCCTTGATGTACCTTGGTATTGAAAAAAATGATGTATGCATCAACCTCAATTCGATCTCCATTTGGCTCTGTAGATTAATGTGTTGTTTTTTATTAGGTTTATCAGGCAAGGCTAAAGTCCTTTCAAGGCTTATTGCGTTGTTTGGAATGATTTTCCAAGGCCAAGAAGCACATAATATCATTAACTTTGAATCACTGAGATTCAGTGTATTGATACTGTTTTGTTGGGCTTTAGCTCTTATTACAGATACTTTTGAATATTTTAGTTTGCAAGAATTCTTACTACAATTTCCTCTATTTTCTGCAAATTTAAGTGAAAATTAGTGACAGACGTATTATCAAATTCACCAAAATTAGATCAGTAAAATTAGATCAAATCCACGAGTATTCTATGCGTCAAACATACGTATATATACGTTGAGCATCAAACCCGAGTTCAATTTTCTTCGATTCGATCTCCTGCATTCATATACACATCTCTGACTGAGAATACATATGGCGAAGAAACCAATCGAAAGCCTCAGCTCAATGCTTTGTTCGGAGGCAATTTAGGTCCCGTTGTATCGATAATTCGGTTAGTTAAACTCAGTTTTTTTGTGTGTATTTTTCTGCTAAAATTTTGAATTGACAAGATCCGAGCCCTGTCTGCGTTTCTATTGCCTTTAATTAAATTTGATTTCATTTAGGGTTTCTACGGGAGCTTAGTTGGTTTTTGAAGTTTGTATATGCTTTTGGTTGTGCTTCAATTATACTGATTTTCGACTCCTCTCTCTGTTTATTTATCTGTGTCTCTCATATTCTCTGTTTTTCTGAAGTTTGATTTCTTAGGGTTTCTACAGGATCTTAGTTGGTTTTTGAAGTTTGCATATGATTTTGTTTGTTCTGAAGGAAAATCTGCTTCAATTATACTGATTTTTGACTGCTCTCTCTCCCTGTTTATTTGTCTGTGTCTCTCATATTCTCTGTTTTTTAATTTTTAATTTTTGGGTTTCATATTTGCAAATGTAACAATGAGTACCTTGAGGTCACAGTCTAGGTGGTGCCCTCTTGAACAACAGCTTCTTCAGAAAAGGAATTCCCGAGAAAATTGGGACCGGTTCATACCAAACCGGTCCGCCATGGACTTTGATTATGCATTTTACATGCTTACTCATCAAGGTAGTAGTACTAGGAAAGGTAAGGAAAACCCACCTAGAAATGGAGTAGGCTATCGGAAGCAGTTGGCTGAGGCCATGAACATGAACCGCAGTAGAATTCTTGCTTTCAAGAACAAGACTCCTACCCCCGTAGAGCTCTTCCCAAGCAACTTCTCTTCAGATAAACCTACTGAATCAAACCCCCCAAGGCACGAAGAAGATATATTTCTCAAAGTGCAGACAGAACACTTGATGCTCCCGACCTTATGGGTGATTACTACCTTAATTTGTTGGATTGGGGAAGCTCCATTGTTCTTGCAATAGCTCTTGCAAACAAAGTTTATTTGTGGGATGCTACCGATGATTCTACTTGGGAACTGGCCACATTTGAGGATGAAAGGGGACCTGTTACCAGCGTCAACTGGGCTATTGATGGATGCCAGATTGCCATTGGACTGAACAATTCCGAAGTAGAGCTATGGGATACAGCTGCCAGTTCTCATGTGATAACCTTGAGAGGTTGCCACCTATCGGGAGTAGGCTCACTGGCATGGAACAATCACATTCTTACAACTGGAGGAATGGATGGCCGCATCGTTAACAATGATGTAAGAATTGGATCCCACATTGTTGTTGAGACATACAGAGGACATGAGCAAGAGGTTTGTGGGCTTAAATGGTCGGCTTCAGGCCAGCAATTAGCAAGTGGAGGAAATGATAACCTGCTCCATATATGGGACAACAGATCATATTCACGAACACAGTGGCTTCACAGGCTCCAAGGTCATACAGCTGTTGTAAAAGCCCTTGCTTGGTGTCCTTTCCAGAGAAATTTGCTAGCTTCTGGTGGAGGTGGGAATGATGATGGGTGCATAAAGTTCTGGAACACTCACACAGGTGCATGCCTGAACTCTGTTGACACTGGCTTTGAGGTTTGTGCTTTGCTGTGGAATATGAATGAACGAGAGCTGCTTAGCGCACATGGGTTTTCTCAGAATCAGCTTACTCTTTGGAAATACCCATCAATGTGTAGAATTGCAGAACTCACTGGTCATACTTCTACAGTCCTTTATATGGCTCAGAGCCCAAATGGTTGCACAGTAGCATCAGCAGCTCATGAAACACTGAAGTTATGGAATGTTTTTGGGGACCCTAAGGAGGTTAAACCAGCTCCCAAAGCTGATCCTCAGCCTTTTGCCCATTTGAATCGTATCCGCTGATCAAACTTTGCCAGTTCCATGGAAATTAAGCCACCCAGAATATATTGCAGACAAGGTTCATAAAAAGTATTTGTGAGTCGAACATTTTGGACTTTGTTTGAATTTCCTTTTGATTTACAGTGTGTGCCTTCTACAAGAATGAAGAAGATGATAGCTCTAGGGTTTGAGGGTTCAGCCAACAAGATTGGTGTTGGGGTAACAATTTTGTCAAACTCACGCAACACATACATTACCCCTCATGGCCAAGGGTTCCTTCCCGCGAAACTGCACCGCACCATCTCCAACACATTAACCCGCTGATTAAATCTGCTTTGGAAACTGCCCAAATAACGCCCTAGGAAATTGATTGCTTTGTTACACCAAGGGTCCTGGATTGGGAGCACCATTACAAGTTGCTGCCATTGTTGTTAGGTTCTTTCACAGCTTTGGAAGAAACCCATTGTTGCAGTTAATCATTGCAGTGCACATATTGAGATGGGAAGGATTGTGACAGGTGCATATGATCCTGTTGTGTTGTATGTCAGTGTGGGAACGCACAGGTAATTGCATATAGTGAAGGGAGGTATCAAATCTTTGGAGAGACCATTGATATGCTGTTGGAAATTGCTTGGATTGATTCGACAGGGTATTAACACTCTCCAATGATCCAAGCCCTGGATATAACATTGAGCAGGTATTTGAATGTGGTATGTTTTGTTCCATTGAAAGACTAGAGGTTGAAATTGGGCATTCATGCTTTCTTTCTTTTTTCTTTCTTAAGATGTTATCATAAAGATGCAACAATCTAAGCAACAAGAGAGATTTAACATGCAAGGTCCGAAAAATGATAATTCTAATATCTGAACTTATAAGATTCATCATTTTCTTCTACTAGAGTAGTTGAGTCAAATCTTATCGAAGGTGAATGGTCCTCATCCTTTTTGCCTAAGGTGGCCTCTAGTTTTAGAAAAAGGATTGAGTTGCCATATATTTCACATGGTAACTGTTCATAGATCTTATTAAAATTGAAGAAATCCGATTTGGAGTTTTCTTCCTGCTTGCATTGTGAGAAAATATGAATATATATTATAATAGTTCTCAATAAAATTGTAACCATCACATATACAACAAATTCACATGAAATTGATGTAAATCAACAAATACAAATGTGTAGAAATACTGACAACTTTAGCGATTGTGGCTTGCAAGAATCACGAAATCCTAAAAAAAGATTTCACCTCTGCCCTTGTGCTCGCAATTCTATAAGCGTTTATCTTCCAGAATTCAATAATCGATAATCCAAATTGAAGCACTTCAATTTAAAACTTTAGCGAACCAATTATATATTTGTACTCTCAAGACACTTAGAAAGAAAACTTGAAAATTGATCCTCTAACATAGCATGAGTGGGGAAAAACTACTTATCAACACTCCTCTGGAATGTCATATAGCTTAGGTTTATATAAATAGCAACGGTGGCTATTCACTAATTGACGCCACCCATGCAAAAGGGAAGATGCAACTTCTCTAATTAAATTGCATCAGGTTTGTATGCTATGCGAGTTTTCATATTGAAACATAATAACTGTTTTCATTCACACATTAAAATTAAATATTATAATATATAATTTCCAACAAGGTTTTACCACACAAGGTGCAATATCGCTCAGATCCCATCTGAGCGCATGATTCAAGCCAAAAAGTCGGGCGAAATTCGGGTACTGTTCAACCGGTTTAGTGGGATCGGTTCATGGTCTTCAAAGCAGTTCAGCAAATGTGTGAAATCTTGAATTTCTTTTCCGATCACGATCTGGACTGAGAGATCGTGTGGGTTCGAAAATGGTGTTGAATCGATCGGAGCCACGACAGTCAAAGACGCGATCTAATACCAAGTTGAAATTCAGAGTTTTAAGAATAATTACAAAAAGATAAATAAGGTAAGTTAGACTTTGTCCTAATTCTCTACTAATTATATAATTATCGCAACATTCACTACCAAAATGCAAAGAAAAGAATTGCTAATCTCACTTTTTATCTGGTATAAATGGCCCACATTATTAGGAATCTGGATAGCGTTAGCACCAAATCCCACAATGGGGAATTTATTCACCTGCAGCACCCTCCAAATGCTTCGACTGGTACCCAACAAAAGCAGATTCTAAATCAAATAAAAACTAAAATTGAAATAGTACTAAAATTCGCGACGCTTTTATTCATTGGCTATGTGCTTAACCGAATAGCAGCCTTGTCCTCAAGGCTTTACTTTTTCGGAACCACAATAGCACATAGGGCTTGGATTACAATTAGACCCAACCCGAGTAAGAAACTCATGGCTCGTTTAATAACTATTTCAATTTTAATTTTTAATTTTTTGTCAGTGTAGAGGAAAATGAGATTGAGAATATGATTGAAAAGTGCGTCCTTCAAATAAACTTATTCAAAGCATTCCTCAACTAAAGTGCTCGCTATATATAATCACTTAAATCCAAAACCATAATTATTAGCTATACGTAGATCACGCCGCCTAGGTGCAACTTCTCATATTCTCCACTAGAGAAACTGAATATTAGTAGTCCACTTAAATTGAATAATAATGATACGTCATCTTCTTTACGTCATGAGAAACTAAAGTAGCAGTCCACTTAAATTGATTAATTTTTTATTGAGAAAATTAATAGATGCTTCCACACTGAGTCTTAAGACTTCTATATATACAAAGGGCACATTACTTAATTCTCAAGTAAGATCACAAAGTACTTCAAAAAAAATACAACGATTATTTTCTATGGCGAAGACTGGAGGCGTAGTCATGGAGAAAATTGGTGAAGCTTCTCAATGGATTGCATCCAAAATCAAGGATTTTCTTCAGTATTTGTCGAACAAGGCAACAGAGCTTCTCAACGTAGCACGGCGGTTTTTCGACAATTTTTCGGAGGAATTCAAAGAAGCCCTTGTGAAATCTAAGTGCGTTATTGACGACACTATAGCGAAAGCAACGGAGATGATGAGTAAATGGACGGATGCGGCCTGTAATTCGATCGTTCAATTGAAGAATTTGGTAGTTTCAATGCTGAAGCTGATGCTAGACCTTCATCGTAGCGGCCTGAAGAGATTTCTTAGTTTGATGCAAGAATTGGTGAGAAAAACAAAAACCAAGTGTGTGTTGTTTCCTGCGAGTGGGGAGTTAACAGACATAATCTGTCTGACAAAAGGGCTTTTAGAGTTGCTTAATATGTTGGTTAAGCCAAGTGATTTATTTTATGTTGTCTATGAAGCTGTTGTGCGCTACATAAAGAACCCTCAAATGACCCCTGCCGAAATGAAGTATGGGAACATATTCAAGACTTTCCCGGAGGACCAAAGGAAGGCTATTGTTTTTGTTTATACTTCGATCAAAGTATTTAAGTTATAAAATAATGAGTTCTCAGTCTGAGTTGGTTTATGGAATGCATTATAGTCTAATGGAGTTCTTAGAGCCAGTATTAAGTTTTTTTTTTGGGTACTCTTTTTGTTAGGTATTATTTCTAGCTAACTAGGATCTACCATCTCATGTAGTTTGATGGTTTAATAAAGATTTTCTCAACCTTGTAACCGAAAGAAAATAATTTACTGGCTTATCTAATAATGTTTTTTTTAGTTGTTAATGTTTACAGTTTTTTTTTTTAAATTAATGATAGACTGATTTATAAAATAAAAAGTAAAAATTAAAAATAATGGTAATTATTTTCTGAAATTTAATGCGGGTAGAAGAAACATAAAATAGGGAAAATAAAGTTTTGTAATGTACAATTTGCCTTATATTTTTTTTATTACACTACAAGGGAGGAAGATTTTTCACACACACAATTATGATGTCATTGACGCTTTTTTTTAATAATACAAAAGAGAGAGAATGGCATCAGAGAGATGACCAACAATGGCAAAACCAGACTAATTCAATATCTTGAATTTGAAGCCTTATTCCAGCATTTTATTTATGAACTATTTCAAACATTCTTGTGTACAATTATCCCGACATTTAGGAGGAACCAGTAGGGGATGCGTACGTTCAGACTTTCAATATAGTAAGGGTGTCTTGTGTTTCCTATAGAATAAACTTGAATGTTTGATAATTACAAGTTACTTTATACGTAGTTTAGCTCTCGTTGTAAAAAATAATATATTAAGGTTGTGGTAAATGTGCATTGTTAGTGGCATGTTTTCATAGAACACATTTTGTGTGGCCTAAAAACTATTGTACATACCAAAGAGGGGAACAAGCCTAAAAACTATTTTTGGTTACCTTAATACCCATTATTCCCAGACACTACGACGGGAGTCATTAAATCCCATATCCTTGAATGAGCTTAGGAATGAACTTTTTCAAGAATCCATTTTAGGAAACAGAAGAATGCTAATAAAAGTGGTACAATTCAAATATAACAATACTCCCGTAAAAAAAAGCATCCACCTCTAAATCCATAACTATGAACTAGAAGTTCGCTCTAAATCCATAACTATGAACTAGAAGTTCGCTTATGGCGACATTTAGGCACTTCTTAAAATTTACGTCAGACTAGTACATTCGACTGCACCAAAGAACCTAATTTAGTTAAATAGTTTTAGCGTTGGAGTATCATACAAAGATGTAAGAGCAACCTTTGAACTTAACCGGGTAAACAACATATAAACTCTTGTTTGAATCAACGGGGGATTATCAATTAATTTGTTATTAGTCACATAAACCATGTTATCGATGTCACTTATACCAAAAAAATTGGTATATGAGCACTTTAATCAACTAGTGAAATAGATGCAATAAACTGATGTAATTCATTCTTGCAAACATCATAATCCCAACCCAGTACATGGGATTTAGCAGACATAACGGTTAACAAAACAAACAGTTTACTTGTTCAACACCACATGTCCCCATCCTCAAAGCCAATTTGAAAGTTATATCGATTGTGCTATTATGTATACTGAATATACATCATTTGAAAGGTAATACTTGAAAATTGCATACTTGATGGTCTAAAGAGACTAATCATTTATGCACTGCTCTCATATATGTATAATCACATATATAACCGTTTTGTATACTAAATATACATCAACATAGCCCAATTCAATTTGGTCAATTCTCTGTCTTTCGCATATTCATTTTTCTCATTGTTCCATAAATTCTGTCTTTAGATTCGCGGAACAATATAAAATATGAATTTAGATTATAATAGTTCTCAATAAAATTGTAACCATCAAATATATAACAAATTTACATGAAATTGATGTAAATCAACAAACACAAATGTGTAGAAATACTGACAACTTTAGCGATTGAGGCTTGCAAGAATCGCAAAGTCCTAAAGAAAGATTTCGCATATGCCCTTGTGCTCGCAATTCTATAGGCGTTTATCTTCCAGGATTCAACAATCGATAATCTTAAATTGAAGCACTTTAATTTAAGACTCTGACGAACCAATTATATATTTGTACTCTCAAGACACTTAGGAAGGAAACTTGAAGATTGATACTCTAAGATAGCATGAGTGGGTAAAAACTCCTTATCAACACTCCTCTGGAATGTCATATTGCTTAGGTTTATATAAATAGCAATGGTGGCTGTTCACTAATTGGCGCCACCCATGCAAAAGGGAAGATGCAACTTCTCTAATTGAATTGCATCAGGTTTGTATGCTATGTGATTTTTCATATTTAAACATAATAACTGTTTTCATTCACACATTAAAATTAAATATTATAATATATAATTTCCAACAAGGTTTTACCACAATAGGTGCAATATCGCTCAGATCCCATCTGAACGTGTGATTCAAGCCAAAAAGTCGGGCAGTGTATGTGACATACGAAATTCGGGTACTATTCAACCGGTTTAGTGGGTTGGTTCATGGTCTTCAAAGCAGTTCAGCAAATGTGTGAAATCTTGAATTTCTTTTCCAATCACGATCTGGACTGAGAGATCGTGTGGGTTCGAAAATGGTGTTGAATCGATCGGAGCCACGACAGTCAAAGACGCGATCTAATACCAAGTTGAAATTCAGAGTTTTAAGAATAATTACAAAAAGACAAATAAGGTAAGTTAGACTTTGTCCTAATTCTCAACTAATTATATAATTATCGCAACATTCACTTTGTATCTCACTTTTTATCTGGTATAAATGGCCCACATTATTAGGAATCAGGATAGCGTTAGCACCAAATCCCACAATGGGGAATTTATTCACCTGCAGCACCCTCCAAATGCTTCGACTGGTACCCAACAAAAGCAGATTCTAAATCAAATAAAACTAAAATTGAAATAGTACTAAAATTCGCGATGCTTTTATTCATTGGCTATGTGCTTAACCGAATAGCAGTACAAAAATGAAAGAATACGATTTTAGCAGCACATAGTACTTTAAGTTTTTATACAATTTTAGTACTATTTCAATTTTAGTTTTTATATTTTGTATTAGAGTGTAGAGGAAAACGAGATTAAGAATACGAGTGAAAAGTGTGTCCTTCAAATAAACTTATTCGAGGGATTCCTCAATTGAAGCGCTTTCTCTATTTATATATAATCACTTGAACCCAAAATTATAATTATTAGCTATACTTAGATCATGCAGCCTAGGTGCAACTTTTCATATTCTCCACTAGAGAAACTGAATTAGCAGTAGTCCACTTAAACTGAATTAAAAAAATTTTATTGAGAAAATTAATAGATGCTTCCACACTGAGTCTTAAGACTTCTATATATACAAAGGGCACGTTACTTAATTCTCAAGTAAGATCACAAAGTACTTCAAAAAAAATACAACGATTATTTTCTATGGCGAAGACTGGAGGCGTAGTCATGGAGAAAATTGGTGAAGCTTCTCAATGGATTGCATCCGAAATCAAGGATTTTCTTCAGTATTTGTCAAACAACGCAACGGAGCTTCTCAACGTAGCAAGGCGGTTTTTCGACAATTTTTCGGAGGAATTCAAAGAAGCCCTTGTGAAATCTAAGTGCGCCATTGACGACACTATAGCGAAAGCAACGGAACATATGAGTAAATGGACGGATGCAGCCTGTAATTCGATCGTTCAATTGAAGAATTTGGTAGCTTCAATGCTGCAGCTGATGCTGGACCTTCGTCATAGTGGCCTGAAGAGATTTCTTAGTTTGATGCAAGAATTTGTGAGAAAAACAAAAACCAAGTGTGTGTTGTTTACTGCGAGTGGGGAGTTAAGAGACCTATGCTGTCTGACAGAAGGGCTTTTAGAGTTGCTTAGTATCATATTGGTTAAGCCAATTGATTTAGCTTGGGTTGTCTATGAAGCTGTTGCGCTCTACAGAAAGAACCCTCAAATGACCCTCGCCGAAATGAAGTACGGGAATATATTCAAGAATTTCCCGGAGGACCAAAGGAAGGCTATTGTTTTTGTGTACACTTCGATCAAAGTCATGTTTAACGTCTTACTTCGAATTAAAGTTTTTTTTTTTTTTTTTTTTTTTTTTTTTTTTTTTTTGTTTGTATTATTTCTAGCTAGCTAGGATCTATCATCTCATGTAGTTTAATGGTTTAATAAATATTTTCTCAACCTTGTAACCGAAAGAAAATAATTTACTGGCTTATCTAATAATGTTTTTTTTCAGTTGTTAATTTTTACAGTTTTTTTTAAATTAATGATAGACTGATTTATAAAATAAAAAGTAAATATTAAAAATAATGGTAATTATTTTCTGAAATTTAATGCTGGTAGAAGAAACATAAAATAGGGAAAATAAAGTTTCGTAAAGTACAATTTGCCTTTTATTTTTTTATTTCACTACAAGGGAGGGAGATTTTTCACACACACACAATTATGATGCCATTGACGCCTTTTTTTAATAATACAAAAGTAGACTGAACTAGGGGTGGGCATGGTCCAGTCTAGTCCGATTTCCACCTCACATGTCACGCCCTGGAAACTCAGTCACAACTCTCAATCGCCAGTGCGTCATACTCCCAAGTATTCCAGAAACACGTCAAGTCCTTTTTGTGTGTAATTAAAAAGGGTTAGATCAGAGTCACAACCCCATAATTTACAAAGAAAATCTCACAAAGGGTCAATTCGGATAACTTCCCCAAAAGAAAAGACAAGACAAACTCAAAGAGACAGGTGTTGACAAGCCACAAGCTACCGCATGACCATCGTCGAAGATCCTCACCAAATATTTAGTAAATTCCTCTCTTCTCATGATTCATAACTCAAAACTAACCGTTTACTCTGAACTCAAATTATTTTTCCAAAATCATTTTTTTCCCACAACCATACTCTATCCAAGACATATGTTGCCGAACAACACTTTCCACAATCCGAATATAATATAGTAATACATAAAACTCGACTCTTTTAACTCTAACCAAACCCCATCCTGCAATATCGGTTTACAAAACATAATATGTAAGGAAAGCTTTTAAAATAATTAGGCTTATACATATATATAAATTAATTATATACACATAGACCACGAAAACTCTCATGACTATATCGATATATGCCCCAAAATTCATAAATGTACATATAATATCTATATACGACAACCTCACACCATCACGAGTATCGAGGGAAAACAATCCAACGCGGGGATTGTTTGACTAGCCCCCAAGGTTTCAACTTTCTAGCCTGCGTCTAGGGATGAGTTGTCCAACCGGGGGACTACCACTCTACATCACACACGCCAGAAAATCCAACGCTACATGTGGCCAAACCCAACCAGCTATGTCCTACGCGGGCAAATTGCTTTATCACAAGCCGGATAATCCAATGCCACGTTTGATAAAGTACTAACATAACCAAACGAGCCCATACGCCGGAAAATCCAACACTATGTGTGGGTAGAGTAACCAGGGGAGGGTACTTAGCATGGTGCAATTACATACTCACATAACAATCAACAAAGTACCCAACTTTATCAATCACTTGTCTAGTTATTTAATCATAAAGTAAATAAAAATTTCGCAAAACATATAATCCATATCCAAAATAATTATAAACTTCAAATAACAAAATAACCTCAACTTCCATAATTAAACGATTCATAAACTCCATAGTCAAAATAATTCATTTTAAATGCATGGTAATTTAATCATAAAAAATAATGCTCTTTCAAAACAAAGTCCACTCACTTCTTAATAATCACAGTCGAGTCTTAAGACTTGTTTTCTCAATCAATCAACCGAGCATCCCATAATCATATATTCCACAACATTAAATATTGCATAAACTTCAAATATCAACATAATATCCAAGAACTCCATAAAATACTATAAAATAATCTCATAATCCCAACATAATCAAAATGACTCAAATAACAGTCAATACTTGTTTATAAGGTCATTCTAGTACTTCTCGAAGGGTGAAACTACCTCTGAAGACCAAGGTCTTAAATATCGAGGGTTTCGGAAATATCGGTGGTTCAAAAACACGGAAATATCGATGGAAATATCGGGAAAATATCGATATCGATAAAAATTGGATAAAAACCATGAAAATTGTGATAAATAAATGGAAATTTTTAATGAAACTTTGTAAAAAGTTTATTTAGTCAATCATCTATTATTTTAACCCAAAAGATTGGAAGGAAATGCATTGCATAGCATGTTTGAGTGATTTAAGTTGATTATATTGCGAGTTGACAAACTCTGTGACTTAGAAAATCTAGAGTAATTAATAAAAGAAAATTAAACACCCTCTAGTAATTTATTTATCATTTTTACTACAATATTTTACACTTTATAAGTTGCATGGTAAGATACGTGAGTAACTTTATTTCATGTTATTCATTGGACATCATGACATGGTACACATTCTTATATTTATTATTTATCAAAAATTGAAAAATAATTAAAGATGTAAACCAACTTGATTTGTCATGAAAATTAAGCACTTTATCATGCTTAAAAAATAATAGTGAAGATTGAAAATTAACTAAGAACATAAATAAAGTTATCCAAAGAAGAATTAAATAGGAAATAAAGAAAATGATTATGGTGATTTAAGTAATTAAGCAACAATTTGAAGGGGAATTTAGTAATGCAAGTACTTATAATGAATAATAAAATAAGCAATAACATTAAATGGATTAAATAGGAAAGAAATAAATTATATTAAGTAATTAAATATTTGATCAACAATATAGAACAATAAGTAATTATTTTATATTTTGAGAAACAACTTGGAAGAGTTATAAATACCAGATTCGATAGATACTAATCACAAAGTGATGGCTAGTGTGGTGGCAAAGAGGCTTAGGAGTTGGAAGCGAGGAGGGGTTCGAACCCCTGAGTGCGACGTTCAAGCAAATAATGTCTCTAACTCAGGGACTCCGTAGCAAAGACAAAAAAAGGATGGAGGCATATGGAGTAAGGGAGTAATAAGGACGTGGATCCTACGCCACGAAGTCTCTTATTATGTCAAATACAAGCTCACAATCTCTTGGTATTTGCCTTTCTCATCCCATTTTCTTCTTTGATGATCTCGGATCGGCGTCTGTTTTACGCTAAGAAGCACGGACACGAACACGAACACGAACACGGATACAGATACGGGGATACGATACGACACGACACAGGGATACGACAAATTTCAAAAATTAGGATACGATACGTCGTGGATACGGAAATTTAAAAAATATATAAAAATTTAAAAATAACAATATATATAATTTAAAACATATTTTAAATAACATAAAAATGATAATATTATTACTTTTGATATTATTACTTTTAACATACTTCCACTTGTCTTGGTTATAATATTATTTTTTTTAATAAGACAAACAAAACAAAATCCTTTTGTCAAAACGATAAGTACAACCATCACGTGGGGTGTGAGTGAAACTGTGAGTATTAAACAAACAAAATCCTTTGACAAAAAAAAACAAAGAAACAAAATCCTTTTGTCAAAAGGGTAAGACCAGCCATCAGAACAGAGAAGAACGCGTGAGAAAACAAAATGAAAATGGAGAAGAGAACCCGACGCCGCCGACAATGAAGAATGAAGAAGAAGAAATTGATGAGTAGGGGCGTCGCTGGATGAAGAAGAAAAAGGAAGATCTGGGCTTCTTAAGGATGAAGAAGAAGAATTGATGAGTGGGGGCACCGCTAGATGAAGAAGAAGAAGGAAGATCTGGGCTTCTTATTTATATCGAAGAAGAAGGAAGATTTGAAAGAAGAAGAAGTGGAGACGTTTTCTGATACGCGTATCCTAAACATTGGGTGTCGTTTTGGTCTTGTTTAGGCTCACGATCTGGGGTTGATTCGATTGTTTTCTGGGTCTTCGATATTTTCATTTTTGAAAGTTCATATCGCGATATTATCGATAATATCGCGATATTATGACCATTTAAACTGCGAATTGGACGAAAATATATTCCCCGAAATATCCTCGAAATTATCGACGAAAATATCGATAAAATGACGATATATACTTGGAAATGTGCTAAAATTTCGGAGCCCCAAAAAAACGATAATTTCGTCGATATTTCAGCGAAATTATCGAATTTTTTTACTGTGCTGAAGACTCATGGTCAACCGAGGAGTCAAACTTCCCATATTGGTCAACTAGGCCCGCAGGGCCCACGGCCTCCAATTTCTGATTCGAAAGTTCCCATGGGTTCAGCCAAGTCCCCTAACACGTTCTGCAAGTTTGGTCTTGATCGAGCAGTCGGATCGCTCTAGATCGCACGATCGGACGGTCACCGATTTACGTAACCTTACAATTATTGATTTGGAGTATCCAAGACTCCGATTCTCCATCCGTGAGTTCCTACATGGAAGTGGAGCCGATCCAAAGTTCGAACATATCGAACCCGGCTATTGCCTAATAGGCGTAAATTTGTTCGACTGTCATACGATAACCAAATTTGAATCCGAGCATACTGTCGTGCTCGGGACGACATGGGGATTGTTTTAGGATACAATAGCTAGCTAGAGAGTGGCCCACGAGCCGCCACACACACCGGCAACACATGGATGGCTTGAGTAAATTTCTTGCGACGAAAATTTCTCAAATCACCTAACAATATCTATACCTACGTGATCAGGACAACCAAGGGAGCAATTTATACAATTGGGCCTACCTCTAATTTGGCCAGAAAGTGACCGGAAAATAGATCCAAAAACTGGAAATTTCTAGGTTTTAGTTTGAGTTTCAAAACTTCAAAATTGATCTAATCCAACCATACAGACATCTATAGCACGTGGAGAGGATCGAAATTCATACCTCGTTCATAAAAAATGGTGCTCGGAATCGTCTAGAACGGAGATGAAAGACTGGCTCAGTCGCGGCCTATTCCGAGCTCCCAGCACCTCCCTGAGCGGCGGTCTTAGCTGAGCTTCCGTCTAGTCATGATCACCGACCCCTCACGATCAAATCCCAATTGGTCTCAGCCGTGAGGGTGTTCAGACAGTGGAGATAACCGGCCACACAATGGTTGGTTCTGCGTGCGTCGCGAGGGAGAGGGTCGAGGAAGAGAGAGAGAAAATAGGTTGGGGTTTTAAAAATTCAACTTCAAAGAAATTATGGTTGTGCCATTGCACTTTCGTTGACCGTATCTTTTTCATT
Source organism: Prunus armeniaca (assembly GCA_903112645.1). Classification (NCBI taxonomy): domain Eukaryota; kingdom Viridiplantae; phylum Streptophyta; class Magnoliopsida; order Rosales; family Rosaceae; genus Prunus; species Prunus armeniaca. Next base: position 14,617,160 of record CAEKDK010000001.1, read on the forward strand.
AAAACTCCGATTTGGGACCACTACGTGTCTACGAATTCGTATTGACGAGCTCAATGCAACGGTGTCACTCAATTCCCCAAAATCCTTTTGGATTAAAAAGTGACTAGAGTAACCCTACCCCCAAGGGCAAAATTGTAATTTCAAAAAAAGAATTAAATTGAATAAAACAATTAAATTGGGTCAAGGATGTTACATGTAGAGAGCCAAAAGTTGGTTCTCCGAAATAGAGAGCCCAGTAGAGAGTCTGCTGGAAGGAGGATTTTCCTTCTTTTTAGCCAAAGTGGATAGGGATGAGAGAATAAAGAGTCTGCTGGAGATGCTCTAAGTATAGTTGGATCCCATTTCATCTTAAAAATCAAAATCATAATACACAACATAAATAGATGTTTCACTTACTTACAATAGATCAGGGATGCTCATACAACCTTTTAAAACCAAATTTTCAAATATCCAGTAATATTCTTTTGATGACCGATCCTTGCAGGCCAACTACCCATAAGACCAATTTATGCAACTCAAGTGGCACAGTAGCGAGAGTGTCCATTTCAAAGGTTATAGCACATAGACTATCCTCACCTAATGGGTCTTTTGGAATAGTTAGTCCGTCGTACAACTGCCTTCGGAGGCCATTCGGAACACCGTTAACGCACGAAGCCGGTGCACATCACATAATAAAACCACACAATAATGGCATCCAAATTTCATGCATATTTCTCATGCAAACATAACTACTACTTCATACATACAAGAAAATACAAGTCTGGGTTTAATGGTCCCCTATCGAGAGTCCAATGATGCTACGTGGTCCCACAAGGCTCGTCACACAACAACAACGTTGTCAACACCACGTTTGAGTAAAAGAAGTTCCTAGTCCACAATAAAACACATTTTACTATATAATCCTTATATAGTAACCAAGTATTCACAAATTCCTCTTTTAACTTCCTTTTATTACTTCTTAGATCCTTGAGACTTTTGTAGTATCACTTAGGCCCTCAATTAAACAAGAATTTCACTTCTGTCCCACTTAAATCCTTACTTCAATCCTTTGTATTGATATGAAATGAACAATATAAAGGCTTCCAAAAAGAAAAGCTTGTTTCAGTTGTACTACATCCGAGAGGCCTAAACTTGTTGGATGGACACGATTTTTGGATATGTTGTAGAAAACAGAAAAACAGAGCAACATTTAGGAAGGAAACGTTGCGATCTGAGTAAGATAAATTGACATGCAAGAGTGAGTAAGGTGTTGTATAGTCAGAATAGTAGATAGATGACTAGCTAACCTTGAACAAGGTTTTAGGTGGTTAGAGAACTCCAATGGCTATGAAATTTGTATATGTTATATTTGTCTAACTGAGGAACAACGTTTATGAAGAACGATTTGTCGAATGAGCAATAGAAATTGATATGCAAAGGAGAATCCCAGTCTACATAAACACAAGAGATCAGGATGAACATGTTACAATTAGATACATCTTGAGATGGCTCTATTTCTTGGATGAAGCTCACCTTTTCATAGACGATAGCCAAGATATAGATAAACAACTTTAATGAAGGGAATGAAGCCATTAGATAAGGGGAAGGCCACATGCAAGAGTGAATAAGTTCACACTAGTATGGAACCAGCAGACAGGAAGAAAAAGAAGACTAGTCTCACCTTGAACACGATTTCAAGTAGATAGAAATCTCCAATTACCTTGAGTGTTGGATATATCATAGCTCTCTAATGGGGGAACACATTTGATGAAGACTACTTCACCAAACGAGCAGTGGAAATAGCCATGCAAGGCCAAACCCAAGACTTCAGCAAAAATTCGGATCAGGACAAACAACTTGTTACTGAAATAGACTTGGAGATGTCTAGATTGCTTAGTTTGTCTTAATGTTTGATATCGTCTAGTAGACAAGCAGATGAACATGTTTGAAGAAGGAAGTATTTTGATTTGAGCTTAGGAGAGTTGGGTTTTAAAGGGATAACACTATTTTGCTATCCCCGACCAATCACATACTACCACATGGAAAAGTTATCATGTGTGACATATCGTGATTGGCCGAGAATAGCAAAATAATGATATCCCTGTTTCACGTTAATGTTTCTCGTTTGGAAGTCTGTGAGGAGTTTGGGAGAGTTTTCTTTGAGAAATGGAAGGAATAATTGTGTGGGAGTTACCAAAGGAACTAACCAGCGTGGGAAACATAATACACAGTTGGGAAAACATGAGGAGCATGCTTGGGAGACAAATGGATTAAAATAATAATGATGATGGAAGTTGAGGTGGCGTTGGATGAGGGACTTTAGGTGTAGGATATTTGCTGCCTAACCCTAAAATCTCTCCATTTATCACCGAATTACACATTCTCTTTTCCATTCAATTTAAGCCTAATATTTAATTCAAAATCAAGCTTAAAATTATCTCTCGAAAATTCAATACAACCACAGATAAATCACAACTTATTTTCTAAGCACCTCAAAAAAATATCAGGGTCTTACATCACAATGGAACTGGTACTATTTAACCGATGCGGTTTGGTCCAATTTTGGTGAAAAAAATTTATGAAACTGGTCGGTTCAGTTTAAACCGATTCCTGTTTAGTTTCCTGTTTTTTCGATTTTGGACTGGATTTTTTATTTATTATTATTCTAAAATTATGTTGTTTCACAAATTCCAACAATTTTTTTATTTTTTGGGCTTAAAAATTCACAAATGACCCAATTTCATGCCAAGAGAAATGATTGGGCCTAGAAAAAAGAGGTGCAAGTTGAGCTTGAGGAAATTCTAGTTATGGGATTAGAAATTTAGCATTGGACTTAAATAATTAAAAAATATATATATAAAGATAAATAGCCAGTCCGATTCGATTTAATTTTGTAAGGTACGAAACCGATATGGGAATCGGTTTGAATCGGTCCGATCCGATTCTGTGTTGGTTTGTTGAATTTTTAGTCAACATGGTGTTTTTTTATTTATTTTTAAAATACCAGTTTTTTCCCAACCGATGTGGCTCGGTGCTCCGGTTTTCCGGTCTCGATACCCACCCCTAGTATGAACTAGAAAAGTGAGTGGTTTTTCAAGGGAAAGACTTTTGCCGTTGCAACTAAGGGCCCGTTTGATAGCCTTTTTAATTCTAATTTTTAGTTTTCATTTTTAGTTTTTGTTTTCACTTTTGTTACTCATCTCTTTCATCTTCCCCCTTAATCTTCCCTCTCAATCTCATCTTCACTCTCATACCCACTTCCGTTCTCCTTCTTTTCCCTCTATATTTTAGCCAAAAAAAATAAAATCAAACAAGTGTGTTTTTTTTTTTCAAACACACCATGAATTAGAACTTGAGAGGAGTAGTCTGCAAATAACAATTTGCCTTTTAAGTTGGCCTGACGTGGTCTATTTTTTCGAAAAAGATAAAGATAAAACAAAGCACTCACATTTTGAAGCTTTTACGAGCCAACGGAATTTCCACTCCCGACCGGAAAACGAAGATCTGCTTAGCTTGCTCGAATCAAGTAAGCGCTCGATTCCTAATCATAAAACGAAGAATACTTATTTGTTCTGGCTCACTCTTACTGAAACCCTCCATTTTTTGGCCCTTCATGGTCAGTTTGTTGCCTTGTGAGTCTGCAAGTTCATATCTAAAGACTGAATCTGGATCAAAATTTGTTTAAATTCTAATTGGTTTTAATTTTTTGGGCTTTCCTGTTGTTTTATTTCATAATTCGGTTCTCATTTCATGCGTTTATTTTTCTTTTTTGCACTGGGATTGAAGAACGTTAGTTGGCTGCTGCTTTGTCACTGTCAAATGCGTAAAATTTGTAGTTCTATTAATGGTTTAGCTGCTACTGTCTCTCTTTTATTGGGTGTGGGATGTAATTTAGTTTGCAATGGCTGAAAAGTTAGATTTGTCATGGAATTTATAGCGTATATAGTGTTTATGAGTATGTATTTCTATTGTGCTCACCACCTGTTTGATAAAGTAACTAAGAAACGACATGTTTTATTTGGTTTATAACAATTGAATAAAAACAGGAACAAGCTTGTTTTGGTTAGTTAGAAATTAGAATCATACAATCATAAACCGGGAATCTCACCCATTTCCTCAAGTTGCCTATTGTTTCAACCCAAAAGATACAGTCTTTATTCTTTTGTTAAACAGTTTATTGGTTGTGAATTTTGGGCTTCGAAAATAAATAACGGAAAATGTCTGGCAGTGGATTCAGATGAGGGGGCTAGAGCAGTGGAGAGTTCTTCCTCACAGGCACTGGTTTTATATGAAGCAGATTCCATTTTGGAACCTTATGAGGGTATGGAATTTGAATCTGAAGATGCTGCCAAGATATTTTATGATGAGTATGCACGACGTGTTGGATTTGTAATGCGTGTGATGTCATGCCGTCGATCTGAGAGAGATGGTAGGATTCTTGCCCGTCGACTTGGGTGTAATAAGGAGGGCCACTGTGTTAGTATTCGAGGTAAATTTGGGCCAGTTCGAAAACCACGAGCGAGTACAAGGGAAGGTTGTAAGGCAATGATTCACGTGAAGTATGATAAATCCAGTAAATGGGTGATTACCAAATTCATAAAGGATCATAATCATCCACTTGTGGTGTCCCCACGTGAAGCTCGTCAAACAATGGTGAGTTATTTTCTCATATTTAGTAACATTCAATAACTCCTATGAATAATTAAACTTCCAGTGTCTGGGGGTTATTAATTTTCCAGGTGGTGAACATTTTAAGTTGTGAGAAGTTACACTTACACTCTCCTTTTAGAAACAATTCTTGTATTTGTATCCTGAGTGTTCCTTCAGAAATAGAAAAATATTTATGTACTCCTTATTGAGGTTATGGTAGTGTTTTTCCCATGTGGCTCTTAAATTCTAATTTTGCTTGCTTCTAATAAGATACCCTGCAAAATTTGATGAGTATCAATAATTTTAGGAAAAAGAAAATTAAGTAATGTGTTATAATTTCTTTCTTACAGCATATCTGTAGCTAGAAACTGCTAACAATCCCTTTTTAAATACGAAGATAAAAAAAATAGTGATATTATCCTTACCGACAATGTGAAAGCCAATAGTAAACTGCATCATCATTGAGGTGTTTTATTTAAATTTATTTTATATTTCGATGAGGGCTTCTTCAGGAGCTAAAATTTGGTTCAGGCAACCCTACTGGCTGTTTATAGCAGGCAAGTGGTAAAATACAGCTCAGACTAGGAACCTTTTTTGTATTACCTTTGAAGACAAGTTGATGAATATGTTGTATTGATCCCAAATTAGGTCTAAAGTTTCTGTACTATAGGTGATATGGTTTATAGTCTCTATATTCAAGCATCAGGTATGATCTAAGTCATTTCTTTTGTGTGTTGTGCTTTCTTCTGTAGGATGAGAAGGATAAGAAAATTCAAGAATTAACTGCAGAGCTTCGGAATAAGAAACGGTTGTGCACAACATATCAGGAACAGCTAACAGCATTTACGAAAATTGTTGAAGAGTATAGTGACCAGCTATCGAAGAAAGTTCAAAATGTTGTAAGCAATCTTAAAGAATTTGAGTCCATAGATCGGGAGCTTTCGCAACATAGATAGCCTCTGCATTGAGAGTGAGTAATTTGGCATGGTCTTTCAAATTTTTTTAGTTTTTTACTTGATTTCTTTTAAAATTTGTGTTCCCAATTTTATCAATTAGGTTGTCGGAATTGATAGACACCGGCAATGACCTCTTTTGGAAAAGCAACCAACAAAAAGTACAATAGAATTTGGGTAAAAAATTAGCATACTCCCCTGAGCTGTTACCCTTGTTTCAAATTGCCCGCTGAATTTTCAATTTGGTTTTCAACCCACTTAAACTTTCAAAATGTTCCAATGTAGCCCCTATTGTCAATTCTGTTACACTTTCTGTTGATTGTAGCCACGTACCAAGCACATGATGAGTTTTTTAAGTATATTTTCGTCACTTTGCTTTTTCTTCTTTCTCTTCCTCTACTTCTCTTTTATTTCTCTTTTCTCTCCTTTCTCTCTTTTGTCTGTCTCTACAATCTTCTCTGCCAAAAGCTGAATTTATTTTTCTATCATTGGTTATAAATTCAGTCATGGTTGAATGGTGATGATGCTCGAGTACTAAGATTAGATTTGCCACATGGGCTAGGCTTGTTGACTGTTCCTTTCAGCCAAAATACCAATCAATCATTTTATGCTCAGTAGTCAGTTCCAAGTAATTGTAGTAATCAAGCAAACATTCAATAACTCAATCAAAATAAAACAATCCAAACCAAAAAAGAACAACCCGAGAGAGAGAGAGAGAGAGAGAGAGAGAGAGGAGAGAGAGAGGAGAGAGAGAGAGAGAGAGAATTGAAAGTCAAGGGTGCAATATGGAACAAGTTCAATAATTCGGGGGGGAATAGCTAAATTGTTCCCTAAAATATGTAGGTTTGAAGTTTATCTGTTTGCTTTGTCTTCTATTATAAGAATTGAAAAATAGATTTGAAAACCTACATCTTTTGGAAGTGTGATCTGATTGACTTATTTCATTTATTGTGAACTCTCATGTCGATCCCTGAAATGATGATCTAAAACTGCACTGAATAAACTTTCAAACCGTTTAATACATTTAGGGGAAAAGTAAAACTAACAAGAGAAATGAAAGAACTAACTTTTTGGTTCCATAGGCTTCCGCGAACAATTCCTCATTTTAGCCTTCTTGAATGTTAAGGTTCTATGAGCTGTACCTCTTTATTCAATGTCAGCTCAGAATCCTTTGAAATTATAATTGAACTATCATTGCAGAGCTAGGAGTTCTCTCTTAACTGAATGTATTTGATTGTTGAAGTTCCATTAATTATGATTGGTTAATGCAATTAATCTTGAATTATGAGTTGAAAAGTTAATAGTACAATTTTCCCTTTATATGAATGCTGATGTGGCACATGTCTCTTTTTAGTTTCCAAAACTCTCCAATGAGGACAATTAATGGCTGGGCCCATGAGGCTGCCCTTGTAATTGCCTATGTTGCACGGATACAATACAAGATATGCGATATGATACGACAAGTCTACAAAAACTAGGATATGTATATGGTAAGGATACGACAATAAGATAATATATCTATATTTATATGTGAATTGTCTCTTTTTCGTTTAATTATTTTTGTTTTCTTTTGTTTTCTTAGTAGCCCCTAACATTCTACAGTACACTCAAGTTCTTTTTATCTTTTTGAAGTAGAAAAACAAGTCCAGAATGTTTTTGAATTAGCCTCACATTTTTGTTTTTCTTTGTCTAAAAAGTTACAGAATATGCCCTCTTGTATTCCCTGCGTATCACTTGCTTATTCATCCCGTATCCAAAAGTCAAATGGATACAAATTTCGAGTAGTCATTAAGTAGCAAGAGCGTATCAGTATCAGCTACTCCATTCTTGAAATTTTTTTAGTATCCGTGCTTCATAGGATGCCTTGTTCAGCAATAGCTTAAGTTGCATTTAACGTAGAAACTTTAATTAGTAATTACCATTGATGTAATCCTAACTATATGCGTTTCATTTTTATTTCACATTCAATAGTTGTCTGTACTCCAGACTAGTGTACTTTAATATTGAATAGAACTTAATTTTAAATTTTTGCGATCTTCAAATTTTATACATGTTTTCTGCATGCATATATGGTACACTCTGTAGGATCAATAGTAAAGTTTCAGTGTCAGGCAGTGAAGGACAGAACACTTGGGTCTTACCTATTTCTAACATTCATTGGAATGCCTAAATAAGTTTTGTTTATTTGAAAATATATAAATATAAAAGAACTAGTGCAGGGATGTGGTGTGCAAACTTTGACCTGTATACCAATATCCCTAGGGTTGATGGCACTAGTCAAAATCAAGAAGGTTGTTAACCAATTGGGACTGTAATATCACCATTTAAGGATGTGCTACACATTGCATTGTTACTAGTTTCATATTAGTCTGATATTTGTGGTTGTTTCTTCTTCTTTTTCCTTTTGGGGGAAGTGGCTCTTTCTTCTTCAAGTGATCAATTCTGAAACATATATAAATTATGTTCAATAAATTTGTAGTTCCAAAAATGCACATTAAAATAGGTACTCTTGAGTGAAGGTTCAGTTTTGGACACTCTGTGCCAATTCAGCGCACAAATCATTGCCGTACATTTTTGTTTGTGAATATATTTATAGAATATGCATATATATTACCAAAGTGACCCAAGAGAATACTTTGAAGTATGTGATGCTTGTGGTGTAATCATTATGAAATAGGTGTGTGTGTGCGCGCATGTCTGGTTTTCTTCGTATTATTATACTTGACTGGTATGTGTTGATAGTTTGGCAGGCATGCATAAATAATATTTAACCCGGCAATTAGGTTCTTAGTTTCCAAATTTTTCAGTGTGTCACGGTTTTATTCGTGTTTATATATTTGACTGGTATGTGTTGATTCAATTTGGTAAACGTGTGTAAAGAATATTTAACTTGGTGATTAGGTTCTTCGTTTCCGACTTTTTCAGCTTTTGATGTAATGTGCCTTTACTTGTTTCTCTTTTTATTGGCATCTCTTGTGTCTGTACTTTTCAATTGGTCTCTATCTTAAACAACATTCATTGGTATCGTCTTCCCTTTTTAACTTTGCTTTCTTTTTTCTTTTTGTTTTCTTTCCCCTTTGCATCTTTTTTTAATTGTCTTATTCAATTGATATGAGGCCCAGCTTACCAATTTAATTAACAGGCACATGTTCTATGCTTAGAAATTAAATATTGAGTCTGAGATCCAAAGAATCACCAATCCTTCTTTACGTGACTATTAGTTTCGTGCTTATCATAAATAGATTTTTGCAAGTTCACTGCAAGTTACATTTTGTCACAAATGCCACTATGAAGTTTGATAAGAATTTACTGAATCAGCTGTGATCTGATATCTAATTCACTTGCACTCAGCAAGATGATGTCTTTAATCATCTTTTTTCATCATTCCAGTGCAGGCTGCAGCCATAGGAAGAATTAGTGACAGAAATCCAAGATGACTTTGATTATGTAGACATTGAAGCTCTGATGGAGCTATTTTATGTGGTGATCCATCCAGGTTCATAGAGCTATTCACTTTAGTCATTCTGCATAGCAAATTGAAAGCATTTCCAGGGTCTATGAGCATGTTCTAAATGGTGATAGGTAATATCATAGAGTAGTAAGCAGTGCCTAATTGCCTTACACGGGGCACAGACATCTAGACATGGCAGATAAATAGTATCCATTTTGTAGTAGGAATATGCTTGCATTTTATAATTGTGTACACAAATTCGCCAGTTCATATAATCGATACCAGCAGGGATGTGTTTACTTCTCATTTGCTTTTGAAATTGTGCTCTTTTGTACTCCAAGTAGCTATTTGGAGTTGCCATTCGTTAGCCTGCTTATTGGTTAGATTGTTCACATGAGCTATTTCCTAGAGCTCTATATAAACAGAAAAGTTCTCAGCCAAAGTCCTTTAATAAGGTCTCAGCCAATTTCTTGTTTTTTGTTTTAAATTTCTTGTTTGACTAATCTATTATAATGGAATTTAAGTACAGATCCATAGTTTCTCTCTACGGAGGTACAAAAGTAGCCCATCGTTGTTATACAGCATTGTACAAAGATTTATAGTTTCTAATCATCTCAAATTGTATTCTTGTTACTTAGTTCTTTTACTAATTTTATGTACGGATTTGGTACAATCTTTGCTTTATTGTGTATTAGGACAATATAGTCAATGCCACCCAAGACAGTACTACGACCAAAAACAAAAAATCCAAGACAGTACAATATGACTTACCAAACGAGATAGAGAATGTAAAAGAGAAAAGGTGCAGAGAAAGTAAGAAATTCCATCATGACCTTTCAATGATTGTCTGTTTATATAGCTGTATTGGAAAGGAAAAGCTAGACCAATTTGGCAACTTGGATACATGGTGTGCGCTCACAAATTTCTAGTTATTCTAGAAGAAAAGAGAGCGCTGTGATATAACATCAGTCTTGTCACGCCCTGTTGGGAAATAACATTAGTCTAAACTCTTCAAAATATTTATATATATATATATATATATATATAATAGAAAATACTCATACATTCGCAACGCTCCGTTCAAAATATTTATAAAAAAATTGCTCTAGAATATTTGTGGTCTTGTTTAATGTTTTTTTATCACAAAACGTCCCTGACGTTTGCGAAACTATCATGTTGCATTTTTGAAAGTTTTTTTGTATCACTCATGGTCCTTAACGTTAATATAGGTGCTCTTAAATAATTGTTCTGTCAAAAAAAACTGTTAAGTCCAGGGATATAATCGTCAAATCAATTCAAAATTATAAAATATATATGTATAAAATCAATCCAAAATTATATATTGTTTAATGTAGCTTTGTGAAATAACATTGGTGAAAAAACAAAAATGCACATGATCGAAAAGTCCTCAAAATACTCGTACATCCTAAGCCAGTTTAAAATACTCCAGAATGGCAACAATAGCTTGTAGACACAAAGGAAAGAGTGCTTCTATAGTGAGTGGAAAGTTATAAGGGGTTTTTTTGAGGGGTATGTAAGAGCCGTTGGATTTCATCCAACGGTGAGTTTTTAAAAGAGGGTGCATGTAGAACCGGGTTGAAATCTGACCCGTTTGGAGACCCAACTTCAGCTGAAGATTTTTCCCTCTCTGTGAAAAACTCAAGAACACAATCCTCTCTTTTTTAATGTAATGCAAATCCACAATTAGAAAGATCCAAAGCTCCCAAACTCTATAATCGCTCCATTGTCATCAGCTCCTTGGGAGGCCTGCGATCTATGGTATCCTCGGTATGATGATTAATGGCTTTTACCTAGCTATTGCCCTGTTTTGATTCTATGATTGAAGTGAAAACCCCTTCTCTTTTTCGTTCAGCAGAAGAGATTCCAGATGAAAGCAAAGTAGCATATCTCTTTTTCGTGCTGCTGCAGTTGTTCCTGGATTTTGGTAGAGATGGAGTCTCCACTACGAAAGAATCCTCTCTAATGTCCACCACATTCTTTGAAGCTGACTGAGTTCGGAGCTCCCGATTGACTTTGAGAGGTAAGTTCACTCTTGCTGGATTGATTTTGTTGGGTTTGATTTGTTTTTTGTGAGGGTGAGAAATTTGTCATTTGTGGCATCAATAATGCGTCATTTGCTCTGCTATCAATAATGCGTCATTTGACTTTGAGAGGTAAGTTCACTCTTGCTGGATTGATTTTGCTGGGTTTGATTTGTTTTTTGTGAGGGTGAGAAATTTGTCATTTGTGGCATCAATAATGCGTCATTTGCTCTGCTATCAATAATGCGTCATTTCCTTATGAATATTCAATATACTTAGTTGATTATTTTTGTTTGGAGGGGGATTGGAAAATTATGAAATGTAGGTAAAAGATCCTAAACTTAGGCTTAATGGCATTAGAAGTAAGCATTTGGAGAGGATATTGGGTGAAGTTCTGTAATTGCTGGTTTGAATTACATTTGAGTTCTTAGTTGAACATGTTGGTTCTAATGTTATTTTTTCCAGATTATTTCACAAGAGATGACGTAACTAGTATTAAATTTTGCTTGTGTTTTGTGTAATCAGAATCCAACAAGCTAGGCTATGCGTGTATTGTGTCAATTTGGGCAATGTTTTGTGTAAGTGGAATGCATTGCTAAGTTGTGATGCAGTAATGATTGATTAATGAATTAACATTTGCTATGCAGTAATATAGAAGTAGATCAATAATATACGTGGATAAAATGTCTGGGGGCTCAGAGAGTGACGACTCTGTAACAGCTAATGGGAGGGTTTACATTCCTGAAGTAAGAAATGAGGAAACACCAGCAGTTGGGATGAAGTTCGACTCGCTTGACCTCGTTTATAATTTCTATAATAGATATGCATTCTTGGCTGGCTTTGGTATTCGACTTCATTCCAGCTTTTGGGGGAAAAATAAGAAAGAGATTCTGAGAAAAGAATTTGTATGTTGCAAACAAGGTGCATACCGGAATGATGAAACTCGGGAGAGAAAAAGACAACGGGGAATAAGTAGATGCAATTGCAAAGCTAAGATTGTGGTTGTGAAGACACATGGGAGCAAGAAGTATACCATCTCTCTTTTTGCAGAGGGACACAATCATAAGATGACACCCTCAGGAAGAATGCATTTACTGAGATCACACCGTCGTATTTCAGATTCTACAAAAGTACTTACAAAACAGTTGGGTTCGGTTAATATTCCCATTAATCAGAAGGTAAGTATTTTCGAGGTGCAATCCGGAGGAATGGATAAAATCGGTTTTATGAAAAAGGATATGTACAATCTTGAATGTAGTGTGAATGAGAAGCTGAGGAACCACGATGTTGAACTAGTGACCGAGTATTTTATGGCTGAACAGAAAAAAAATGAGGCTTTTTATTTCAAGATTGAGGGAGATGGCGATAACAGGTTTAGTCGATGTTTTTGGGCAGATGCAACTTCTAGACGGGCGTACGGGTTTTATGGAGATGTTGTTGTATTCGATACCACATTCAACACGAATAGATACGACTTGACATTTGCACCAATGTTGGGAGTTAATAACCATGGTCAAACAATTGTCCTAGCATGCGCATTTTTGAGCAAGGAAACGACTGAGTCGTTTATTTGGATGTTTGAAGAGTTTAAGAAAGCCATGCCAGGTGGCGAACCTAAAACGATCATCACAGATCAAGATGCGGCAATGAGCAGAGCGATTTCAATAGCCTTCCCGACTACATTTCATCGACTTTGCATATGGCACATCACATCAAAGTTCTCTGTTAAGTTACCACATTCTGCTTATAAGGAGTATTGGGGTGAATTCCAGAAAGCCATATGGGATACTGACAATAAGGATGAGTTTGATGCAAAATGGAATATTGTGGTTACAAAGGCTGGTTTGACTGACCATCCATGGCTAAGTTCAATGTTTGATTTAAGGGAATCTTGGGTTCCAGCCTACGCACGACACTTTTTTGCCGCTGGAATGTCAAGCAGCCAAAGAGCTGAATGTTCTCATGGTTTCTTCAAGCAATACATATCAAGGAAAAATTCGTTGATGGATTTCATAATAAGATTTGAGAGGGCACTTTCTCATCAACGTCAAAAAGAGTTAGTTGCTGATCACGTAGATGCATTTGAAGTGGCTCAATGTATTCTACCGATGCCAATGAACAAACAAATGGCTACCTTGTACACAAGGACAATGTTTCAAAAGTTTGAGCAAGAACTAATACAAAGTACAGCATGTTTCCTAGAGCTGAAAACAGAGGATGCTTCTAAAGTTGTCTTTAATGTGAGCGAAAGGAAAAATTGGGAAACAAGAGTGGCAGAAGTCGTATATGTCAAAGATTCTGACCACGCATCGTGTAGCTGCAAAAGATTTGAATTTGTTGGAATTATTTGCAAGCACATCCTAGCATTGTTCAGAAGGGACCAGATTGAATATATGCCCGATAAATACATTTTGAAGAGGTGGAAGAAAACTGCGAAATTTGGATTGGTGTCAGATGCAAATGGCAACGAAATTAAAGACTCTGCAGATCCTGGTCTTTTAATAAAGCGGAGTACAATGTCCCGACTTGCTTCAGATGTGGTTGAGGATGCATTAATGTGTGAAGAAGGATGTGAGCTACTGTCAGAGACTCTAAAAAGTTTGCAGGTGAAGTTGAAGTTGTTGAAGGATGGACCAAGTAATAACGAAGTTGGAGGGTCCAGCTCTCAAACACAATATATGAAAGACCCTAAGAGAGTAAGGTGCAATGGAGGGTCGAAACGAGTAACGGGAGCAAAGGAAAAGGCAATGAAGCGAGGGATTAGACACTGTCGGGAGTGTGGACACATTGGTCATGATAGAAGACAATGCCCAAGAAATTTGAACACACCGTAAGATGTTAACACTATTTATAATAAGACCTAAAATTTGAATAGGTAAAGTTCTTATGTGCTTCTGTTTCATGTTTATGCAGGACATCACCGTCGAACAATGACGAATCAACTCCAATAGATCTTAGTGACCCATTATTTGACGAATTTTACAGGATGCACGGACCAACTCAATGATTTAGGTTTCTATTATACGAAGCCCGGTTATTATGAAGACTAATGATCAGGTGAAGTTTTGTAGATGCAGTTTTATTATTATTAATTTTTTGTTCATGTCCACCGATGAGCTCTGACTATGTCCATTGATAATTGAAATGAAAATTTGCTTGGTTTCATTCTTGCATGAAATTTGGACACATGTTAATTTTACGTCTTCTCCCTATTTAGAAATTTTCATGGACATTAGATAAAGCATCAAATTTTGATTTATGTGAACAAGCAATGACTTTTACCTTGTAAAATGGGTAGTTTATGGTGAATTATGTTTGAATAGAGATTTATTGATTATATGACAGGCTAATGCAGCATTTCCAGCAGCCAGCTATTGTTTCCATTACCAGTAATGATTTCCAGCAGCACGCATCATTTGTAGCAGCACCCACTTTTTGCGAATGTTATGTTCTAGTGTTTTACTGGTGATTAAGATCTGAGCTGGACTGGTTATTAGGTGCACGATTTTGCAAACATTCGTAGCTGAAGGATACTTGAAGCACTTTGTTGGAACAGAAAGATTAGAAAGCAACGTGTAAAAAAGTACATTGCAGCTAATCACATTTCGAATGGTTGGGTAATATTAAAGGGTACACTAACATTTGAACTACTCATAATTCCACACACAAAAGAAAATTTGATTGCAAAGCATTTTATGTGCTCCCTCTTAGCAATAGCACGATCTCCCCAATAAACTGAACAACGGTAGCCACAATCACTAGGTCGTATTGGTCAGCTTCTTCTTAGCAGGTCTCGCGTGCTTATGGTCACTCATGTCCCCAGTGATTTAGACAAAATAAATATTCAGCAATATTTGGAATTTTATTATATATACATAAACCATAAACCATTCACTACACAATGTATAGCACATGGCATTTTACTTATGACTCACGTGTCATGATAATGGGGCTTTACTGATTACCAGGGTGCTGTGATATTGACTGCTTATTGAATAATATTTCCATAGTTGCAAAATATAATGTTAGACAGAAGGAACACATGATGACTTGCAAGACATAGTCCCAATAATTATATATGAAGCAAATGAAACTGATATTTGTATTATTTTATATTAGATAATGACATTAAGGGAACATAGTTCTAATTTGTGCAATACCACGATCACCCCCAACCAACAGAACAGCTGTAGCCGCAATCACTTAGCCGTATCGGTCGGCTTCTTCCGAGCAGCTTTGACGTGCTTATGCTCATTCATGTCACCACCATCGTCTAGTATCTCTCTCACAGCATCAGGGGACACATAGTCCCAATTATAACTTGTATGAGTTGTTGCCGCGAATGCTCGGAATTTTTCGAATCCTTCGTTGAATGCCAACTCCAGTTCACTGTGGTGCTCTTCGCATCGCATATGGTTCATCAAACAACCTTTAATTTCATCATTCATTACTGCATCCAACTCCTCAGCTTTCAGCTTCCTTTTATGACTCAGCTTCAAGTACTTGTTCTTTTGGGAGAACGCTTTGTTCACTCTAATGTTAAGATCAGCCAAAATGGCCTCGTCTTCAACACATTTCTCGTGCCATGAATTGATCAGTCTGGAATTATAATCCAGCTTGGTACTGACAGCATCTATTGCCTCTAATGGATCATCGGAGTCCCCCTCACTCCCAAATGATGTTGAAAATGGAAGGGGTCGGCGAGTACAACGTGGAAACGGAACCTGCGACTCCAATTTTTCATCTTCGATTGTGTTGTTGGCGCCTGAAGAGGTTGACATACTTGAATAATCCTATTTGTTTTGGAGGATGAGGATTGCAGATGCAATTTCGTTTGAGAAATGGAACATAGCTTTATAGACCAACAGACCAAAGCTTGCGTGTAGTCAACATATCTACTTTATTTCAATTTTAAAAAAACAGGTGTCAGGTTTTGCTTTTCAAGCATGTCAACCTCACACTCTCCTTACACCACTGTTAGTGGTTGAAAGAAACTCAATGGAAGTGACATCTAGTTAGTGAACCCAACCAAACTAAACAAACTAGTTAGGATTAAACTTAGCTTGTATGAGACCTTTTTTCATTTATACATTGTCAACCAAATGTTTTTTTTGGCGGGAACCCTTTTTTATTGGTATTACTATCACCCCCTTCATAAAAATTCTCCCTCCACAAAAAACTCACTCCTCCACCGAATGTGTCTCCATCTACTGAAACTCTCTCCTCCACAGAAACTCTCTCCCCCCATTTAATGGATTTACTAACCAAGTTTGATGTGAGCGTAATAAACACCCCTCCAAACAAAGACCGCCTTCGAAACGCAAGTGAGTCACCAGACAAGCAATGTCACTTTCCTAGACAGAATGACCATTTTGTTGGAAGTTTTGAGTCTGAAAGAGTTCTTGCTTTCTGGAAGGAGAGGCATCTTCAACTTGGTGATGAAATCCAAAGGGCAAGGGTACGTTTGGAATTTGTTGAAGGCCAAATTGAAGATGACAAAAGGCAGGCCAATCTGGATAGGGCGAAGTTGCAGCGCATGAAGCGTAGACACAAACGACTTCGGAGTGTAGCTGTTCAAAAATACAAGAACTCATCTAATGCAAAGGAGTCAAAGAAGCGTGTGATGCAAGCTGGATTCGACTACTTCCGGTCCTATGCAAAACTCGTCGTACCCGGGTTTGATTGGTCATCTATTACCGTTTCCGACGTTAACAAATATACTCAGCAAGGGAAGTGACCATTTTGGTTATCGTGTTTGAGTAGAGGCAAATCAGAGGAACTGGAATTTTCGTTAAGCTCTGCTTCAAACCTATTTTGATGCTTACTACTATAGAAGATTTCAACCTTCATATTTTCATGTCTTTAATTACGATAACACGATGCAAAGTGCCCATCTACTTCAGTCATATGTTGCTGCCATGTCCATTTTTTTGTGATCACGTATCAGATTTGGACATGGTTGCATCATATGCAATGTTGCCTTTATGTATTATATGTTAGGGTAAGGTTTATGGAAAAGCATGTGTGACTGGTTTTGTGACAAGGTTATGGCATTATTTTGTACCAGTTATATATTGTTTTTTGTACTGGTTCATCTCCTACTATTGCTTTATTTCTTTATATTATATGTTTATGCGATTGGACATGATAGAAAATATATTACTGATTCCCAATGCGGCGTCATAAGGACAACTTATTGAATACCGCCGACGTGTTGAAAACTCTAGGTGCAGGTGCATATGGACAACTTATTGACTATATCTGACGTCTTCAAAGCTCTAGGCGCATGCGCAGTTCCAATTATGGCTTCCAAGTAGTGGTGCATTTATTATATATGTACATTATTATAACCAAAACAGATAATTTTACATCCTTATATATGAAAGGAAACTAATTCTTGTATTAGTACAAATTATATAACGAATATTAAGGAAATATACTTGTTAAAGTGAACAACATATATACTTAGGGTTAAGAGGAAAGTGAGTTATGTAAATCATTTTTGAATTTTTAATTGCGAAATGGATGATCTATGGGTTCCCCTCGTTTTATAACGTCACACGGAGGCCGGAGTATTTTTCGGGGCATTTTTAGGATTTTTCTACTATGTATTGCATTTTTTCAAAGATTTTTGCACTAAAAAAGCCAAAATAATTGCCAAATGGACACCTGGCGCGATCTCAGCCCCTCACCTTTCACCCCTTGACAGGTGTGCGTCAGTCAACATGGCCACATCCTTACCTTTTACCCTAAATTATTATTTTATGACTTTTTCTTAGAAAATTCATAACTAAATACACAAAAATCACAATAATGTTCCGAAAATTGCTACGACCTCATTGACACTCCATCTCCCTTGCTGAATTCCCCG
This sequence comes from Prunus armeniaca, assembly GCA_903112645.1. Classification (NCBI taxonomy): domain Eukaryota; kingdom Viridiplantae; phylum Streptophyta; class Magnoliopsida; order Rosales; family Rosaceae; genus Prunus; species Prunus armeniaca. Next base: position 14,635,106 of record CAEKDK010000001.1, read on the forward strand.
ATTAGTGGTTACGCATTTTAAAAAACAATTCCGAACATTAACGGGAGATGCTTGTTGAAGTAGGTTATTGAACTTAAAGTGAACAACATATATACTTAGGGTTAAGAGGAAAGTGAGTTATGTAAATCATTTTTGAATTTTTAATTGCGAAATGGATGATCTATGGGTTCCCCTCGTTTTATAACGTCACACGGAGGCCGGAGTATTTTTCGGGGCATTTTTAGGATTTTTCTACTATTTATTGCATTTTTTCAAAGATTTTTGCACAAAAAAAGCCAAAATAATTGCCACATGGACACCTGGCGCGATCTCAGCCCCTCACCTTTCACCCCTTGACAAGTGTGCATCAGTCAACATGGCCACATCCTTACCTTTTACCCTAAATTATTATTTTATGACTTTTTCTTAGAAAATTCATAACTAAATACACAAAAATCACAATAATGTTCCGAAAATTGCTACAACCTCATTCACACTCCATCTCCCTTGCTGAATTCCCCGATTAGTGGTTACGCATTTTAAAAAACAATTCCGAACATTAACGGGAGATGCTTGTTGAAGTAGGTTATTGAACTTAAAGTGAACAACATATATACTTAGGGTTAAGAGGAAAGTGAGTTATGTAAATCATTTTTGAATTTTTAATTGCGAAATGGATGATCTATGGGTTCCCCTCGTTTTATAACGTCACACGGAGGCCGGAGTATTTTTCGGGGCATTTTTAGGATTTTTCTACTATTTATTGCATTTTTTCAAAGATTTTTGCACAAAAAAAGCCAAAATAATTGCCACATGGACACCTGGCGCGATCTCAGCCCCTCACCTTTCACCCCTTGACAAGTGTGCATCAGTCAACATGGCCACATCCTTACCTTTTACCCTAAATTATTATTTTATGACTTTTCTTAGAAAATTCATAACTAAATACACAAAAATCACAATAATGTTCTGAAAATTGCTACAACCTCATTCACACTTCATCTTCCTCCTCAATTCCCTGTTTCATGGTTACGCTACATTAGTATTTTATTATTATTTATCCAAAATTATTTTTATTATTATTGTTATATTACTTGTTAGCTTGTACATTTGTTAATTATATTTACTCCAAATTTGTAATTTTATTTTTATTTTCCGTGTGAATAGACCATTTCTGGTGCTAATCAGTTTCTCTCTTCTTCAATTTGTTAATGTTTTTTCTTTTTTAGGTGTAAGGGATGTTTTCAAACATAAAATGGAAATATACAAGCCATCCATTCTACAACATCAGGAAATAATTATTCAAAGTCTTTAACTGTTCAAGTTTTGCTTAAGAAACGTGTAACCCAATCATTTGGGATATGCTAAGTGGGAAAATGTCATTCCCAAGAACCGGTGAAAAGACACATACTCACTTCATGCATGCGTTTTCGTTTACCAAATATTAAGATTGCAGTTGTACAAAATATCTGTGTCAGTAAAATGTCATTCTTAGCCGTCAATTATGTCAGTAATAATTCCACTATATAGCAAATATTATACATTTATATATAAAACGGGCTAGGACAGCACAAACACCAGACAAAATAGATTAAAACATGAAATAGAAAACAACATGTGTAGAACATAGACACGCATAAAAACCGTAGAAACATACTCCAACTAATTATAAGGGTATGGATTCCCTGGCACAACATAGACACGCATCACCTTGAACCAAAAAACACTCTCACGGTGCCATTTGCATCGATTGCAACAAGTCCAGAAGGCAGGATTGATCTTTTCTTCACTAGGCCAGCCTGGAATAACAAAACACCAGTCGTTGTTGTTACAAGCGCTGCACTGATTGAACTTAATCTTCCCATAGTGAAACATATCTACGATATGTCTTCCAACAGAGAAAATTCCGCTTAATCGTCGTCTCAAAGCATCCCTGGTTCCTTTCATATCAATGTTGTTACGTTGATTCAAAGAACACAAGAATTCCAATGCATCCTCTTTTGACTGACCAATTCCGGACATGCCAAGTAGTCCAACTAGATATGACGCTTCCATATGGCCTGCCGTGGCTGCAACGCGCATCCCAGACAATGCTTCCACATTACCCTGCCTGAAAAACATGTCGAACGCTTCTCTAAATATCGCCTCAGGGTTCTGGCAAGCCCTGCATTGGTCCACGAAATGCCGGACCTGCTCTGCGGCATAGTACCAGTTAGGATGGTCTCGGTACTTTTCCATTGAAATTGTGTTCCACACTTGTGGAGTGTTTGCCAACGTATTGAACAATCGGCACACACATGCCATACGAAAGAGATCTTCCGATGAGTTGGTTGCCACGTATAACATCACTTTAAACCAAGCTAATTCCGGGATGAAGGCTTGAGGCACATCCGGATCGCGATGCTTCCTTCTCTTTCCTCCGACTGTAGTGTAATGTTTGGAATTCATTGAAATATTTTTGGAATGGAACGATTTGAGGACTGCAAGAGGGGAGAAATGAGAATATACGGGGTTTTGGGTTTGTTTTAGCCTCTGGTTGCACTGTTCTGAAAAGGTGTTTCCTTGGGGTTTTACCAAGTTGACACTTTTTAAAGAAACTGAACTCAACACCCAAAACATAAGACAGGCGAAGGGAAAACGTCATCAAAATGCAAAGGGAGTCAGACCGTCCAAAAGTCAATTAATAACCTATTTCCATAGCCATTGTTAGGCTTTTCCCGCCATTAAATTCATTGATACAAATGTGATGGATTACTGACTAGTGACAGAAGGTCCCATCAGATACTTTTTCATTTTCCCACACCACACTACCCCTATTAAATGACGGATTCTTATCCAACTAGTTGCCTTAATGCAATATAAAGAAAATAATATATTTAAAGCAGTGTCCCCTCAATTGTAAGATTAATTATTGTTTGTGAAATAGTATATCGCTTATCGGAGTAAAATGTGTCACAATTCTGACGGTACAGGTGTCCAGATCGTGACCAACCCACCCACACACAGAAAAGAAGGATATAATTCGATTTGGGCAGAGATGAGAGAGAGCTGAGTGAGAAGTTTAGGGTTATGACTTATGAGTGAAGGGGTATAACTCAGAAGGTATGAGTCCGAAGAGGTTTTAGTGAGAAGATCTGAGTGAGAAGAGGTACAAGTGATAAGATTCAACATGTCTTCGTCTTCATCTCCCGCTCAAACAAAGAGGTGTCAGTATTGTGGAGCGGCAATGGTGCTTCGGGTTTCAAAATCAGATAAAAATCGCGGGAAGGCATTTTGGAAGTGTCTAACCTCCTATGTAAGTTCTCATTTCCAGAATATGTATGTGGGTGAAAAAAAATCCTAGGTCTAACTCTGACAAAATTATTTTGCATATATGATGCCTGCAATTAGGGAGCCACCAGCTGCAATGGATTCGAATGGGTTGATGTAACCTCCGCTGAAGCAGATCAGCAAGCTGACACGTATGATGCTACAGTGCTTAATATGCTGAAGTCCATTAAGGACTTGGTATTAGTTTTATTAGTTGTATCAATTGTCATATTATTTGTTCTTTTAATGACCAATTAAGTGCACGGTTTCAAGGATTGTAAAAGTTCTCCCCAAAAACACATGTTGCACGCACCACCAATGACTTTTCAAACTCAATTTGTAATTTTTGTTATTGAAATAGGTGGATTAGCATTGAGTTTAAATTATTGTTTGAAACAAAAGCATTTACTTGTCAGAAACCCAGTAAAAACTTTCCTACAGTTACTTTACAAAAATAAAGTCAGACGAAGACGATAAAATGACAATACAGGGCCAATACGATGCAATAATAAGACAATACCTTTTTTTTAAGATTGCATAATTATTCAGTGTATATAGATTGTTTATTGATTGTTTACTGCATGTAAATCGCATGATATTGACTGTTTATTGAAGGTTCATTAACTGCATGTATTTCGCATGTTATTACTCCGATATTGAGTGTTTATTGAAGGTTTATTGATTGTTTACATGTTTCGTGAAGGTTTCATGATTGTTAACTGCATGTATTTCACATGTTATTGAACCGATATTGAAGGTTTATTGAAAGTTGATTGAGTGTTTACTGCATGTATATCGCATGTTATTGCTCCAATATTGCAAGTTTATTGGGGGCAAAAGTAGGACTCCAGTTAGATTTAAGGGGGGAAACGGTCCTTATTCTTTGTTTTCGTAGGAAGAACAACTTAAGTAGAATTTCCTATTCAATACGACTTCCTTATGGTTGATGTAATTGGGGACTGATGTATATTGCATGTCTATTGCGTGTATATTTCATATCTATTGCGTGTATATTGCTTGTCTGTTGCCTGTGTATTGTTATTTATTTCCGTCGTAAGCAATACAAATCAATACAGACGCAAAAAATGTAAAGATATGCACGCAATAGACAAGCAATATAGACCCAACAGACATGCAATATAGACGCACCAATATACATTACTGTTATGTTACTCAGCTGCCCAAAACCAATAAAATAAAGAAAATCAACCAATTTATTAACCGATTATAAAGGAGAGAGGGATTCAAACCCGAGGGGCAGTGCGGAACCAATAGGGAGTTTTTAGAGCATTGCACCTGGGGACATTTTTTCATGTGTTTCTATAAGGAGGGCATGGTTGAATAAAATATTGGAGGCGAGGCCATAGCAGCCTATTCCCCTTACAGAATTACCTTAAGATGCAACCCATTGCGATTAAGTCAAGGCATGTTGAACGGCTTAAAGATTGGGATCTGATATTTGGAATGGTGGCTTGGATAAATGATGACATATCACTTTGCAATGATGTAATACACTTAAAAAGCCATCAGTCCGTATGTGAATATGCATTCTTCAAATCCAAATTCACATATGCAGTCTTCAAATCCCAATTCAATGCAGTTTGGTTGAGGTTAGGTAAATGTCGTGAAGGAGTTAGGCCAATATTACACCGATGTTTGTTTCATTACATCAAAAAAAACTTTACACTCCATATGCACATTCTATGTATGGGAATGGCATGTGTCTAACTTCAAAAACGCATCTGCCTATCCATTTAGATTGCCCACGTGCAATAGATTTACAGATCCAGTTACTTTTCTCCTCTCCAACCCTCAGCATCTCCATTTCAGAGTCTTCATTTTTCTATGCTCTGCAACCAGCTCCATATACATTTTGCACAATATGAGAATACACATAGCGTAATATCACACTAATCAAAATGAAAGCATGCATCCGCTATAATATTTGCCACTATTTTGGTTCTAATTGTTATTGTCCAGTAACTTAAATCTAAATTTCTGTACACAAATACACTAAGATTGAGAAAGACGAAGAAGAATTCAGGAGCAGAGGTGGAATTCGAAAAGGACCCATGGGTCTCTATTGTGTATTTACATGACTTTGAAATTTGACATTCCCAAAACCTATTTCATCATCATGTGCCTAAACCAAGTTCAACCGATATCATGGCATGTAAGCATCTCCCCGTGCAATTTCTGCAGCCAACTTCAACCGAAAAAATGGCATGTTCTGCGAGGTGCAAGTAGCTAAGGAAATCTCAGCACTCAACAGCTCAATGTACTTCAACACGAACATACCACAATCGCCTCTGAAGCAAAACAAGAACTCGATCAATTCAACTAATGACATTCTAACATAATTGACAAATGAAAGTAATAAAATTAAATAAAAAGTTGTGCTCACTGATTAGCCTGTTGTGGAACATCCACACGATGTATTGGCCATGGACACCACCAATCTCGGGTGCACTCGTTCGCGTAAACACCTTCTTCATAAAAGTCGAGGGTGTGCAGAAGATTTGGAATCGTAATTGACAGGGGGCCGAGTTCTTCCTTTAAGCTCTGATCTGGAATGAGTGAAACCATTGAATCGTAGACTTTGATTTCACACTGAATCAGATCAATCTCTAGAGCCACCCAATGCTTATATTTTTGCAACATACAAGGTACATACACCTTATACGTGTTCTGCCAATCCAATCCACAAGCCGGAACCTTGCCATTTACAACGTTCACTAAACTGGTTCTAATTTTCCACCCAACTTGCTCTTTTTTCCTTTTATTATCCGCAAAGCAAGTATGGATGTGATTCTGTGAAATAGAAAACAATCAATGGTTAAACAACTCCACAAAGCAAGTATGGATAATTTGTAATTATTAACTGCACTTGGTCAAGGCCTATGCCATACTGATGTAGCACAGCCCTGGGTGTGTTAGTTTAAACACTTAGAGCAATAAGACATAACAGATAAGAAAAGCTGAAGGGAAGAAAAGGTAGAAGGCAGGCAGAAATCAGAGAGTTTAAAGGAATGTTTAATCAATATTCAAATCTGAATTGTAAAGAACTACACAGGGGTATTTATAGCAAACTAAAACCTAGAGAGAATAGAATTAAAATCCCCAGGTAAAACAGAAATCCTATTCCTAATAAAATAGGAAACTTAGAAATCCTAATAGGATTTGGAAAACTAACTTAGAAATCCTACTAGGATTTGGAAAACTAAAGAATATAGGAAACTAACCAATAAATTAGGAAACTAAACAATTTAGGTCCTATGCATCCTGCATCACATACCATAAAAAATACATCGGTCGTTGTCCAATCCGATATTTCTACTTCCTCCAACTGTTGTTGTCGCTTCCGGATGAGATACAAGCCCAAATCAATGTGCTGCACATGTTTTCCTTGTCAATCTCATTATCTATGCACATTCAAACAAATGCATAATCAATTAAACTTACATCTCCTTTCAGCCAGCCGTCAGCTTTGACGAGGGAAGCGAAGAATTCAATCTCAGCTTCCACGTTGCCAAATTGCATCACCAAACTATGAATATAAAAAAGTTTTAGAACACAACAATTACAAAATATATACACTCATGCCTTCTATCTCAAAAAACAAAGGACTTACTTTGGGTTATGGCGCCATTCCGAACAAAGTTTCAGCAATTTCACCATATCATCATGCGGAATCGCCTTCATTGGGTCTAACGTCCGAAGTCCGGTTGTCTTTGGCAAATTTTTTTAACCACTTCACTAGCTTCAACGATCTTCCACATAGGAATAATCCTCTTCCTCTTCCGTAATTGGACCCCTCGTTCCACACCTTGACCTTCATCATTCAACCAAACGTTCAACTGAGATAACACAGCTCTAGGTTGATCCAAATCAATGTCCCCGACAGTAACCTCAACCTTTGTCCCCTCCGTGCTCTCGCCAATGTCATCGCCAACCAACATAACTTCATCATCCTCTTCCTCACATTGGTTTCTTTGCACTTCCTTTTCCTCACTTCTCTGTCTTTTCACTTCCTTTCCTTTTTTTTTTTTTTTTTTTGGATCCTCTCCCTCACTGCTTTTTCTTTGCAGTTCTTCCTCTCCCTCAATGCTCTTTCTTTGCGCTTCCTCTCCTTTGCTGCTTTTTATTTTCACTTGCTCTCCCTCACTTCTTTTCCTTTGAGCTTCCTCTACCTCCCTTGGTTTTCTTTGCACTTGGCCTCCTTCAATCCCCTTCTCTTCCTTTTCCTCTCCCTCATTTCTCTTACTTGGCACTTCACCCCCTTCAATCCCCTCCTCTTCCTTTTCCTCTCCCTCATTTGTCTTACTTGCCCCTTCACCCCTTTCAATCCCCTCCTCTTCCTTGTCCTCTCCCTCATTTCTGTTATTTGGCCCTTCACCCCCTTCAATGTCCTCCTCTTCATTTGCCTCTCCTTCATTTCTATTACTTGGCCCTTCATCCCATTGCATGCCATCCACTTCCTCATATCCCTTAAATAGATGTGACACGACACAACGATTCGTCCTCTCTTTCAGTAAAGCTATGTCCCTTCTCACTTCCTGCTCAAAATGAGGACCTAAACAGTGGCCCAAATTTTTTTCCATCCGTATGACCTTTAACTCAAGGACGTCCTTTTCCCGCTTTACTTGAAACAACTCGGACCTCAACAAGCTTACCGCCTTGTTCAACTCATCAAGGTCAGCACATGAAGAAGGAATTGACTCTGCCGAGACAACAGCAGGGCGACCCTGTGGCCAACTCCAATATGGTTGTCTCATTTCCTCTTCACTTGGACATAGCGCCCGCAACTGAACTGACTGTTTCAGAAAACAGACAAGAGTCATATGCAATCATTCTACTTCATAATTTCATTGAATCTTATAAATAGTTCCAAGGGCTGCAAACCAAACCTCTTTGCTCTGGAAAAAATAATTGTTCAACTTTCTCATCTCGGGAACAGACGTAGTAGTTCTCCATCGCAAAATACGCGGGAGAGCTGTCGGATCAACAACCTTGCAGTAATTCAGGTCCACCATTCTAGGAATTAATTCATATACCCAAATCTACACAATTCACAGGACACAAGTTATTATTTAAGTTTTAAAGTCAACAGAACATAACGACATGAACATTATTACCATGTACCTGGAAAGCATACGTGAAACCTTTAAAACTCCAGCCACCCCTTTGCACTTCACCATGGTTATCCTTCTTGCCCTTCTCATTTCTCCGGCTTGTTCCGGTTACCTTACATTTCCCCTTCCCTCTTCCCTCTTCATTTTCAAAGCTTTTCACATACTTTGTTGGTGCAGAAAACAGACTGTCTTGGGTTTTGTCAAACGACACCGAACCCCATGGAAACCTGTTGAACGCATCCAAGTCCTCTACAAGGGTCAGGTAATTTAGATTGATGTTCAAATGTTTGTCCCTTCCCAAAACCACTAACTCAGCAAAGTAAACAAGAGCTAGCTTGTAGACGTCATCTTCCTCTGTGCACCTCACAAATGCTTCTTCTAAAGCATTACATGTAATTCCTTCGTCTATAAAATATCTTTTCTGAAGTCTAATTTCATCACTTTCTCCACTGGAAACTTCAGGCACTTCCCCAAAACGAAGCCCTGAGATCAAACAGAAATCCTGACGAGGGAACTGAGCAACGTCGCACCCTATTAAGAAACTCAGTCCATCCAAGTCTTTCACACCCTGCCCCGCTACTCTACGCAACACAACCCCATGCACAATCTGCCCGCTAAACTGAATCTTATCTATATTCAGAAGATGGCCAAAGCATGATGTCTTGAATTGTTCTAATTGTTCGGCACTCAACTTCGCTCGAATTACAGCTAGGGATGAATTTGCATGTGAGCAGTTGTTCACCCGTGAGGAATATGCCTCTGACTCTGGCCATACCAGCTCAACGTTGGATCCCATTTCCTGAAATACAAGATGAAATAACGTGAACACATATACTACCACGTATTTGCACAATCACATTGGTATTTACACAACTAGTCAACCAGCACATTACAAATTTTACAAAGTACATGCGCATAGGGATTACTGATCACAGGCTTTAACATCATCAAAGCAATATGACATATTTTGTGCAAATACCTGTTAATGCAATGATTCTGTGAATTACAAGCACTAGCATGTGTTTTATTTATGGATCCAAACTCCAATCAATGGTTGATGCATGAGTGAGTGTGAGTGCAATCTAGGCAAGTTCTGCACTTCACACACATGACAATTATTGTCATTTCATACACAACACAAAATAAATAAATAAATAAATGAGAAAGATGGTGGAAGGAAGCAAAGCAAAGCATCTGCTCTGCTATCTGCTCGCTAAGCCATTGCCACATCCTTCTTTCTTTCTAGCTTTTTCTTCAGTCAGCCATAATCGTCATAGATCAACCTTTTTTCAAATGCTTTGCACTTTTATTCATGAGTTTATTATTATCTGTTCTCATTTTTAACAGGCAAATTTAGTAACAACGGAAATAATATTTATTTCAAAAATTATATATATTCTAGCTCCAGAGAGATAATCTGCACTCTGCACTGCTTCAAATGTGGAAGGTTTTGAGGGCCTCCTCCAATTCAACACCATTACCTTATTCATATCATTATTGACATGTTATTGACATGTTATTGACTTTATATTCATTCGTTTTTTAACATATACCCAAGCAAAAATTAACATGCAAGTGAAGCACAAAGAAGAGATGCCAAATCTAACAACATTCATGCTACAAATTGGGGGAAAACGGTTACTCTAACCCTAAACTCAAATTCCATAAATTACTCACCAAATGCTGGTTATTGAACAATCGCAAGGTGTCTGTGTTGGGTCTTTGTGTGGCTTTGCTCCACAAATGGAACCTATCACTTCCAACGAATACGGCTTCTCTCCTTCCCCTTCCACTGCTTCGTCTTCACTGTTTCAGAATCCACGCCTTTGCTCCTTCCACTCAAAATAAATACTTTTTCACGGTTTAGATAGTGGAGTTGCGTTCAACCGTCGTTAACCTTTGCCTTCAACCGTCGTTGCCCGTTGCCTTCAACCGTCGTTGCCCGTTGCCTTCAACCGTTTCTCAGAGCTTAGCAGTTTCTCTCAGCTATGAGTTTGAGATCAATGGGTTTTTTCTGTTCAAACTTCGAACTTGCCTCTCTTTTTTTTTGTTGGGACCAACTTCATTGCTGGATATTAAATTCGGGTTTGGGTTCCTCACCTACCCGATTGCACAACTTTATCCCAATTCTCCCCAGCCCTTCGATTGATCCAATGACTATAAAGTGAACCCCTTATAACTTACCCCTTATAACTTACCCCTCATTATAGTCTGGCCACAAAGGAAAAGATCTATGGCCTTCAAACAGCATACTTCAAGGCAACTGTAGCACTAGTGGCTCAACCCCTTATCTTCCTTATTTCTTTACCTTTTTAAACTCCAACAACGCATTCTAGCCCAGGCAGGACGTGGGCTCTACTAAGATTGGGCAGGCCCAAAGGCAAGATCAGCCTAAGCTGCTACACGACTTGAAACCCATATGATTCAATTTTCGGGCTTTTTTGGGTCAACCCGCCATGATCCGTTTAATAAATGGGTAGGTTTCGGATCAACCAGCCAACCCACTAAAATACCTATATAACCCGTTTATTAAACGAGTCATGTCAACCCATGTAATACCAACCAACCTACTAACCCACTTCTTTGTTTCTTTTTCTTTTTCATCATTTTTGTTCATTTTTCTCATTTTTTAAAATTTCTTTTATTTATCTTTCTCAATCTTCATACATACAAAGAGGCAAAATGTAATCACTATTTTTATATATAAATAAATTGCTAAATGCAGTTATTTGTTTAAATGATCAAAATTTATGTTTTTAATTCGTTTTTTATGACCTTAATTTGATATGTGGGTCTTTGTTGATTTTTTGTATTTTTTGTAATTGTTTACTTATTGCCCAATACTCAAGAATGCAAGTGATTCTTGTATGTCCCATGCGAGTTATTATTATTATTATTATTATTATTATTATTATTATTATTATTATTATTATTATTTGTTTTTAATTTTTACCCATTACATTTTTAGCTAATTACTAGATGCTACCACATTTTGACCCAAAAAAAGTTATACCATACATATGGGAGAATAAAAACTAGAGGCAATTGAAGTCAATTTATTGCAAGGCTTTAGAAAACATTCTTATTTGATTATGATAAGAATTCTATTTTTGGTCAAATTATGATAAGAATCAAATGAAGCAATCTTGATAATTTGTTAAACATGCATTAACGAGATAACCTGTTTAATAACTTGTTTAACACGACATGTTTATTAAATGAGTCGATTTTGGATTGAGTATTCTTGACACGTTTATTATCCGGACTTACGTTAAGGAATTTTGATAATTTACCCTAAAAAACGAAAATAAATATTATTGTTTTGTTCCTTAATAAATTTTAGAACGTTGTTGTTTCGTATTTTTTTTACAAATTTATAAATAAACCCAATCCTAGACATGTATTTATAGAAAAACCCAAGCACTATTTAAACATAGAAACACACCCAAAATCAACCCCAAAGTCAACTTTTTGGGTGTGTTTATAAATGGATTTTGAGTGTGTGTAATAATGGGTTTTGGGTGTGTTTATATGTTTAAATAGTGCTTGAGTTTTTTTATAATTTAAGCCCTCATTTTGGATGTTTTAGTGAAACTCCTTTTTTTTGTTTTTGTATTCTTGAATAGGTTCCTATGATTTACCACGTGTGCGGTTCTTCTTACATCAAACACTTTAAACAGTGTGAAAACTTCTCCCAGACACAGAACGAGTCGCTCCTCTTTCATAACCTGAGTTCTCTTTCTCCCTGATTCTATCTTTCTACCACCTCACTGAAAGTCCTCTTGAATTCCAGTAAGTCCAATCCAACCCCTCTTTCCATTCTTCTGTTACACTGAATGCTATAACCTTTCTTGCTTTTTCTTTTTGGGCTTTCGCCATTGATTTATTGACCTTATTTTTTTTCTTGCTTATTGAAATTCCTATTGTCTTGTTGTTTTATTTATTTATTTGTGTATCTCTGATATTACAACTTTATTTTAATGGGTTGTAATGATCCTTTGGTGGCAATACTTTCCGGTCCACCTGTTTTATTATTTTTGTCTATCAATATAATTGATGATAGTAAATTTTGAATGCTGCGTTCGTTTCTAACTGCTAAGAAATTTGAGGAATAAGAGAGTAATTGGAAAGGAAATCAAGAAGGCGGGAAAAGATTGAGAATGGCTGTGTTTGGTTACATTTTCATGTATTAATTAAGGATCAGAAAAGACAAATCAAATATGCAATTGGGTTTTTTACTTATTTATTTCGAAGTTTCTCAAAAATATATCTTAAATACAAAAACAAGTTGTTTGCACATTCATCTATGAGCAAACTAGAAGCAACAGACGAAGCTCTTGAATGCTTTGGTTGCTTTTATTTTCAAAGTTTGGCATAAGCTTGAGAACTGCTTGAGATATACCTGAACTTTGCAAGATTTTTTTTTCTTTCTTTGTTTTTTGTGTGTCGAATGAAACATTTACATCACGTTAACTGCATCTTGTACATTTGTTCTACCATGTCTGATTGAGGTTTCGTACACTTTAGAACATGGTAACTTATGTGATCCAAATTTCATTCCTTTTCTCTTCCCATAAATATCTTTCATCAAGGCTTTTCTGAGTTGACCGCATATCTTTGCACTTGCCTATCTTTGATAATTCACTTTAATTTCTATATCAGGGCTTGGCCATTTGTAAAGGCTTTTTGTGTTAATCTTACATTACCACATTCCAAACATGCAATGATAATTTCAATATAATATATATATATATATATTATGTTTTTCCTTTATTGGATGGTCTTTATGATTTGCTCATTTAATTTCCTTGCAAATCTCAAGTTATTGTATGAATATGCAATACTAAAGGGTCTGCTCGATGACATGGTTGACAGGTGTGCGTTAGTGTATCTTATAACTTGATATATGTTGTCCTATAGTGGAGGTGCAAATGGATGATCAGAATGGGACAATATACACTTCTGAAGGAGGGGAAACAAATATTGTTGAAGTTAGCCCAAATCAAGAACCATATGAGGGTATGCTATTTGAATCAGAAGATGCTGCCAGAGTATTCTATGATGATTATGCCAGTCGCGTAGGATTTTTGACCCGTGTTCTGTCATCCCGGAAGTCTGAGCGTGATGGGTCAATAATCTCTCGTGGACTTGGATGTAGAGGGGTCTCTGATAATGGTAGAAAAGTAATGCAGAAGGAGTGTGGACAACGAGAATTTTGCACAGCCATGGTGTTGTTGAGGCAAGAGAAGCCTGGAAGTTGGGTTGTCAAGAAGTTTTTGAAGGACCATAATCATCCGTTAGTGGTTCAATCACAAAAGAGTCGCCGAACGCTTGTAAGCCTCTCTTATGTTGCATATGTTCTCATGTAGTTGGATGCATCCAGTTACTGATAATCTAGTGTTTTCATATCCTTTTATGACCACTGCCATTAATATTATACTATGAGAAATAGAATGATCCAAATTCTTTGAAAATGACTGAAAATTTTCTTTATATTTTTCTTTTCCCAACATAAACGGACTTAGTCACCTGCATCACAAGACAATCGAGGAAAATTTAAACTTAATTGACTATGACTAACTAACTTATATAAATAAACCAAAGTTAACTTAATAGATCTTAATTGAACCTACAGCATTTAAAACTTAAAAGCCAAAAATCAAATAAAGAGAAAAAAAATCAGATTGGACCTAGGCTGGGTCATGATCAAGACCCGTGGCCTATACGTTGCCCATTAGCACAAGGGTGGTTTTGGATAAGAATTTTCCTTTAAGTTCGGACTTTGGTTTTAGAAGAAACCTAAGGATGAGGAAGGTAGGAAGTTAGTAGACACGTTACAAGTACTGGAAGGGTTGAGATTACATAGCAGTGAAGAGGATGATAGACTATGGCTGTTGGATACATCTGGGAACTTTTAAATTTTTAACCAAATCATATTTTAGGAACTGCTGCAATGTTGTAGGGAGGTCTGTTTTTAATCCTTATTTATATATTTGGAAAGCAGTAGTGCCTCCTAAGTTGCAGACTTTGGCATGTTTTGTAGTTTATGTTTGATATTCAATGTGAGTACATAAATAATGCTTGCAACTTATATTCAATGAAATGAAGAACAAAATCCAAGTCACAGTTGAAAGCTACCATATTTCTTTCTTTCTCCCTATGAAGCTATCTCCCTATACTCAATGATGCCAGCTGAGCTAGACTATTGGATTAATCAGTTTTTATTTATTTATAGCTTTTTTACTGTAATTTGACTCCTTCCATTTCCAAATTAACATTAAGAACATACTTTTAAAAGTTGAAAAGGAAAATTACAGAGTGATCCAGGTATCTTCTGATGACATCTTGACTACATCGGAAACATCCAAGTTGTGTTTTACTCACGAGCTTAGCTTGGTAATTCAACACCTTAATATATTATTTCTAAATCCATGTATTTTTCCCTTTTGAACATTGCTTACTGTATTCCCAAGTTTTGGCATCTGTTTATGGCCTTTATACTCTAATTTACCACACTGGTCTCTTGCTGCCCTTTCAAACTATTCAACTGAGCTTTTGTACTATCTTCATATTTATAGTTTCTTTCCTTTTAGAAAGTCCAAGCCTTATGCTTGGTGAAAGTTTGTAATTTGAATTGTCCAACTTATTGTTCTCTTGCATTTGGGATTTTCTAAATCTGTTGGATCTTTTTTTCTTTCTTGGTTTTGTTTTCTTTTACACTGTATGCACTTTTTTTTCCCTTCCACAGAGATCATTTATCATTGTTTTTGCATCTATATTACCAGGATGAGAAGGATAAGAAAATTCAGGAGTTAACCGCACAACTGCGAGTGAAGAAGCGGTTAAGTGCAGCATATAGAGAACAGCTACTTGCCTTTATGAAGGATGTTGAAGACCATAACAATCACCTATCAATAAAACTTCAATCAGTCTTTGACAATCTAAAAGTGCTTGAAGCTAAAACAGTAGGTTTTACATGATAGATACTTTTCAGAAGTTGTGTGAGTGTAGTAAGTCATTCAGTTGCTTTCAGTTCTAGTTATGGCTTCAATTTTGTTTCTCGAATCGGAAAATCTGGATTGAGAAAAGTAGGAAAATTAGGATGCTTCTGAATGCTCTTTTACAAAGCATTGAAAGTAAACATATAAGATTGTGATGGGGACATGACAAAGTAGGGGTTGTGAGGTGAGCTGATGATTGAGCCATGAGTATGACAAAGGACGCTCGTATTATGAAATTCTTTAAATACCAGGATCAAAGAATTAAATTTCATGTTTTTCCTAATTAATTAGGAGAAAATGAGGAGTTTTGTTGAAATTGGTTGAACAATGTATTGACTTGAAAAGCCGCATGGTTTATTGTAGAAAGTAAACTGGAGCTTAATGTTCTACGATTTGAATGGCATGACTTAAATCATGGCATGTCTATTTTATGAGTAGATTGGCTTTTTTTTCAATCTAGAGTATTACTAGTCTGGACTGGAAAAGGTTCTTTTTGAATAAATATACTGTGGAAAATTCGTATACACACACCAACTTTTATCCCAACTCACTCGGCCGGACATGGGTCCTACGCAGTTCTAGTGTGAATCTGAGATTTTAATTCTGATTCATTTCATTAAGCTTCCTTCCTATTAATCGACAAGGACAAAGTGAAGGAAAACTTATGAAATTATTTCAATATTGGACCTTAATTAGACATCCAACCTTTAATCGCAACAACTCAATTAAACTGCATGTCATGATGTCATGATATAAGATAAAAGTTAGGGAGTCTCATAATTTGATGAGTTCCGCGTCATGTGGGAGAGTGAGAAAAAGTTGGTGTCTAGAGTACACAACTGCTTTCCAATACCAAGCTGTGCAAATCTTTCATCATCATTTTTTGCCTCAAATTCTCCAATTTTATAGTTCTTAGCAGGGGTGGATCTAGGAATTTTCATTCTAGTGGTCAATCTTTTCCTAGTCCTCGAGCAAAGCTAAAACTAAAACAAGACTCAAAACAATCTTTCTGAACATTTTCATACACCTAGGAGTATTTATGGTTGGGTGATTAGCACATTGATTTGTGTCGTTACAACTAAAATTTAAAAAAAAAATTGAGAAAAATATTTGTTTCACATTTTTTTTTAAAAAAAAAATGAGCAAACAAGGGACTACATTAACTTTAAAAAAAAATTAAAAAAAAAATAAACAACATCATTATTAAGTACCAAAAAAAGAGCAACATCATTTTTTTTCTCCCCTTGTTTCCTTTTCACCTCAGTCATTCCCGCTCTGTGTTTTCCGCTTCGTGTTTTTTGGTCCGTGTTTTCCTGCTTTCCACCTTGAGCTACACACTCATGTTTTCTGGCTTTCTATCGAACATGTTATAACGGGCATATTCGGCTCTGAAATTGCTAGAGCAAACTATGTAGAGCTGGTGCAAGTCCTACAAGCAAGGCTAAGTATTGGCCAAGTATGAAAAATGGTTTTCGGAATAATCATTTTCTCAAGATAATTTTATTCCTTACGCATCAAATAAGAAAACTTGATTTTATGGGATTTTAGTATAACGTATATATTGACTTAATGAGCCATCATTTTTAGCCTAAATCGTATTTTGTACTAAAACCGATTTTTCTTATTTTGATTTGGTGAGAATTTGATTTTCTAGTATTTTTATTTGAATCCAAATTTGGGGGGAGGGTACTTCCTTATTTACATTTGTATCGTTCCATAACTTTCTATATACATTCCCCCCTTTGTTTGATTGAGAGAATTTTGTTAAAATCCCATTCCCCCCTCTGTTTTATCAGGCAGCAGAAGATATTTATTTATTTATTTTTGAAAAAACACTTGAGCCAACGTTTTGGCTATGTTTGAAAAAATAAAAAAATAAAAAAATAAACCTTAGGCGGAACGACGTCGTTTCGACGTCAAGAAAAAAAATGAAAAAAAAGAGCGCTGGGTGTTGAGCACTGTGGGCGTGCGCAGCAAGGTTCTCTGCTCTGGCTGTGGGCTATGTCTGCTTTCTCTTTGGGGCATTTCATCAAACACCTTCTAGGCAATTTGCAAGGGTCAAGTTCTTGAACTCCTATGGTGGATTTTGGGTTTGCAGGGGTCAATCGAACCCCCTTGCCCATATGTGAATACGCCACTGGTTCTCAGTCTAGAAGCTAGGTCAAGGTATACCTGAGCATGACATAAAGTTGGATAATTAGGCCCCCTCAAGCTTAATTAGCTAAAGAAAAATAAAAAGAAATGGAAAGCTATATAAAATTTCCATCCCGCGCATTTCCAATAAAGATATAAAATAATAGCAACTAGCTAGCAAATAAGTGAAATTTTATTTTTTTGATAAGTGAAATATTATTAAAATGATAAACTAGGGTCGGATAACAAATTATAGTTGGGGCTCTGTCAGGTTTTATATGCAATCTCAGTTTTCAATTTGATTCTAAACATAAAAACAAAGGTTTGATCCCATGTTATATCATTGGAGGAGTTGAACCATGAATATGACTTGATTCCTAGCTAGTTCCTCCATTATTATTTATTAGTGTCATTGAGTTCTAGTGTACTACGAGTACTGCATCCATCCAACATGGAGTTGAAGCAAAGCTTGTGTTCTATGATTTCCTTCATCTCTATTATCTAATTACATAATTATTTCTAATAAGCCATATATTTGTATTATATGTTTAACAAGGCACTCATAGAGTTATTGATTCATCTCCACAATGTTAAAGTTCATATTGGAATCTAATTAGCAACTTTGAAGTCTATATATGGCTGACAAAGCATTGTGCCTCCAATGGTGATAGCATGCTGATGACAATAGATACTACCAAAGTTTCAAGACCAATGACAGAGACAACAGATACTAATAGAGGGGAGTTTTTATGTTTGAAATCAAATGAAAACATAGATTACAGGTTTCCATGTTTTGCTTTTTTAGGTTTTTGTGGTTTAGTTTCGAGGGCATTTGTGGTTTAGTATCAGATTGATGAGGACTTCACAATTTTTCACAGTACAAAACTGGTAGTTCTGGCTAGAATAAATGATAAGAAAGTGAGTTGTTTCAAACAGAACTGCCTTTTACAAAGCTCAAAAAGGAAGACCAACTCTAAAAAGACAAAAAGAGCTCTTGGACTTCAATTTTTGCATGGATAGATGCTTCTGATCCGGGCTAGACTGGGTATATCTGTGCTAGACTGGACTATCAACACCTTCAACCGCCAAGTTTCAGCTATAAATCGATACCAATGTTTGAGTTTGGCAGAGCTTTAATCTATTTCAATCCCTAGAAGGCTTTTTGAATGGGTAGAATTGGAACCTCTTCAGTCTGGAAGGGGCAGAAGTCGTTGGATTTGATGATTACTGAGCTGGAACTGCACTGTAGTACCTGTTCTGCTTGATCAGGGCTCTCCATAAATTTGTTGAGGTAATATTTGTAAAACCCGAACTCTACTTGATTTGGCTTATGATGGACCAAATTTGTAACGAGAGAATCGCGCTTTGAATGACTATTTCTCTGAAACTGAATTGAAGTTAGAGATTCTGGATTATAGCTGGCTTGTTTCTTGTGGCTCAATGAGTTTTTGGTTGCTTAAGTGTTTTGAAGGCTTTTGAGATCAAGTGATCATTTTGAGTTTTTGGTTGTTTTTGATCTGTTCACCTCCTCTCATATTTATAGAAAAATGCTGGAGGGGGATTTCTAATCTTTTAATAATGGGCGGCAGATTTTCCAAAAGTAAGATGTTTCATTTTTTAATGTCGTAAAAGAAGGAAGCTATGATTTTGGCAAAGAAGGGCCATCAACATTTAACTTTTATGGAGGTCTTTTCCTTGCTTTTCTGAAAGAAAACCAACTCTCTTTGTTCTCTGTTTTGTTCATTGCAAAAATAGAAAAACAAATTTTGCCATTTATGGTCAGTTTGCTTTTTCTGTTGAACAACTCATTTGCTCCCTACTTATCTCTTAAAATTGTAACCTGCTTATCTCTTGGAAATATAACCTGCTTTAGTGCAGAGCTTTTGTGCATATAGAGAGGGGATTTGATCTTCTTTTTCCTGGCGAAGAAAAAATGGAGAAGTTTTGTAAGACCAGATTTCATTAACTCCCTATCACTTCCTCTGTTTTAGTTGAGAATTTTGACTTTTTCAAAGTCAAGAAGTCATGTGGGTTTTTCTTTGAGAATAGACTTTCCAGGAAGAATCTGATGACTTGTTTTTGGGCTTTTTGAGAGTAATGGTGAGAATTTAGAAGCCGGGCCCAATCCAATTTTTTCTTTAGAATTTTAACGATCTGCTTAGTGGTCAATTTTGCCATTTCGTAAAAGACATGGGCCTCTAATGTGGATTGAGCTTTTCTTTTGGAGTCAAGGCCCAGTCTTTTGTTTTCCTGTTCCTGGGCTTCTTTGTGAGAAGTGGGCTGTTGTGTGTGGAATTCTTTTTAGGCCCAAACAGGCCCATGTCAAAAACAGGAGTTTGGGCTTTGTTTGTTAAAGCCAGAAATCAGGCCTTTGTGAACCAATTCCGAGGAATAAATTTACAGATTAAAGATTAATTACCATTAAATGGTGATTTAATCTGGACAATCATTTTTTAATTGGTTTAAAGATTAAGCCCAGCTTCTAATCTCTCCAAAATATCAAAAATTTCATCATCACCGTTAATCTCAATTCCAAAGTTCAAGTCAGCAGATTTTGTTCTTGGGAAGATCTTTCTCTCAAAAAGCACACGTGACTCTGAAGTCAAAATTTTCAACTGGGCAGAGGAAGTGATGGGGAGCTAGTAGAAAGTCTAATATGAAAATCACTCCCCATAAACCATTTTATGCCAGAAAAAGAGGGCCAAGTTTCCTTTCTAGACTCATAAAGGGCTCTGCATCAAGACAAGTTGTGTTTTCAAGAGATAAACATGAGACAGGGAAGTTGTTTGTCGGAAAAGCAAATGGACCATCATAGAAACTGACTGTTGATGGTTGTTTGTTGTTGTTTTTTTTTTTTTTTTTTTTTTTTTCAGAATAATAACTCCTTCTTCTTTACATTAGAAAAAGAAAAATAAAAAACCTTTCAAAAGATCTACCCTCCAGATATTAAAGATTAAACCCTCATTCAGATTCTCTATAAATATGAAAGGAGGTGAACAAGGTTAGGGATAGCCAAAAAATTCAATCAAAACAAAAACTCTCAAGTCATACTGACAAATTCAAAACAAGATCATTCGATCTGAAAAGCCTTCAGACTCTAAAGCAATCAAACCAGTTGGTTTGAAAATTCATACAGCTCCTAAACAAAACAAGCATAATTCAAACTTCTGACTCCAGTTTAGTTCAGGGAAGCAATTCACAAAGGAAACGAGATTCCTCTCGTTACAAATTTGGTTCAGCATAAGTCAAATCAAGCAGTAGAACTCGGGTTTTTCATAATATGAAAACCTCAACAAATTTACAGAGATGCCTTGATCTCTCAAAATTGCCAGAATAGCTCTTGGATGATTCATAATCAAGCAGAATAGGTACTACAGTGCAACTCCAGGCCAGCAATCATCAATCCAGCCACTTTCAGCCTTGTCCAGACTGAAGAGATCTCAATTCTGCCCATCCAACAAGCCTCTCCATGGCTCAAATAGATTGAAGCTTTGCCAATCTCAACATTGGTATCGATTTCCAGCTGAACCTCATCAGTTGAAGGTGCTGATGTTTGAATCTAGCATAGATACATCCAATCCAGCATGAGTCACAGGCAACAACCCAAGCAAAAATCAAAACCCAATGTTTCGTTGTCCTTTTAGACATGGCAGTTCCATGTTGTTTTAAGTTGTGTAATAGGTAGTTTCCCTTAAAACAATTTGACTTATTCTCAATATTCATTTTGGCCAAAACTATTAGTTTATTGTGAGAAATTATGAAGTCCTCACCAGTTTGAGGCAAGAAAAGAACTTACTTGGGAGATATTCCTCACCCAAATTCACAATCACTTGTTCAGAGTCAATAACTTGGAGTGCAAGTTATCTATTTTTCATAAGTCTATTAGGGTTTTTAATTGCTAACAGTGGCACGCTCACACATCAAAGTAAGTTGACTTGTTGACCACAAATGGTTCTCAAGCCAATATAGAACTTTACCCTATAATCACAGGACTAAATCAAAACGGGTGAACAATTTCCAAACATATCAAGCATTTCACTATAACAAAGTATTCAAAGAAAGTATGATCCGTAGTTTAGAAAGATAATAGTATAACTGTGATAGTTTTTTTTTCCAGAGTTTGGACTAGATGTTTGCTTGAATAAACATAAAATAAAAGATAAGAAAGCTTACTTAAAAGAGTACTAATGTTTCTCGGAGCTTGAAACGCAGAAGGAAATTGAAACATAAGAGATGGAAAGCGTTGAAAGCAAAGCTGTTTTATTGAAAGCTAGAGAGCACCAAAGAGTTTTTCTTCTCAGACGTGCCTCTAACTAGAGGATACTCCTACATGCGATGCAAACAAATGAAAAGGGTGCCACTACTAACTTATGAATTGACAAACTTCATGGCTAGTGCCTTAGCTAAATTGGAACATAGCCTCTCTCCTTCCCGTTTATGGGAGAACGGCTTAACCATTTCTGTTGTAAACACGTTTTATTTTGACCTCTTTAGCACATCATGTTTAAGTGCCTTTTCATTGTAAGTGTTCTTTTCATATAAAAACAAAAAGGACCTATGTGTCCTAATTCCTAATTCATTTTTGTCACTTTGAAAATGTTAAGAACATGATTAGAGTCCCTTTCTTCTTGAGGATGTTTTCATCATTTGCCCGTTTTGGAATTTGAGATTTGAGATTTTTTTTTGGGAGCTTTAGTTTTAAAGCATAATATAGTTTACTAATTTAGTAGAAAGAAATACAATTTAGTCTAATTAGCAAAAGGCAAAAAACCAAAATGTAACAAAAATACCATTACAAAATATGAAAATTACCACATATGCCATTTTCAGTATTTAGTTTTAAACAAAAACTGAAAAACAACATCAAACCAAAACTGAACCAAAACGACATCAACCGAAACCAAAATTGAATCACAACTCATTCGCGCGACGTTTCAACTTCACCTCCAGAAACCTCTTCAACTTCACCTCCAGAAACCTCCAGACCACCAACGATCATCGAAGACCACCAACGATCATCGAAGACCACCAACCCATTCGTGCGACCATCATCGAAGACCACCAACGATTGAAGCCAATTCTTCATTCTCTCTTTCAGCAGTTCCAACCTATTCCCCCAAAATCTGAAACGGCGACGAGCGACGAGCGACGAGCGACGACCAACAACGACGACGATTGAAGGGTTTAGCACTCTCTTGGGGAAAAAATCGTAAGAAAATGACCCCTAACACAAATTTGCCTTTGATTTTAGGGTTCTGAAATTTTACTTACTGCCATTCTGCAATGTAGTTTAGGTTTTGGGTTTAGTTTTGGTTTGAAAACCTCTAAAAACCGGAAAAATCACAAAAGAGCATCAAAACTGTTTTCTGCACTGAAGAAAACAGAAACTGCATTGTAGTTTCTGCTAAATTATTTATACTTCTTTCCATTTCACGTCATGTTGTTATGTAGTTTCTGTTATGTTTTGTAGTTCTTGTTTTGACTATGCTGATCTTTCAATTTCATGTCAAGTTGATGTATATTTTCTGGTATATTCTGTTTTTTGCATTGCAGTGAACCACAAACTGCATTGCAGTTTCTGTGCATTTCACGCCATGTTGTTCTGTAGTTTCTGTTATGTTTTGTAGTTCTTGTTTTGGCTATGCTGATCTTTCAATTTCATGTCAAGTTGATGCATATTTTCTGGTATATTCTGTTTTTTGCATTTTAGTGAAAGACAAACTGCATTGCAGTGAACCACAAACTGCATTGCAGTTTCTGTTTGCTTGTAGTTTATCTCTACTTGTCCTAATAATATTTTCATCCCTTCTTGTTGCAGATCACAAATGGCACAAGAAATGTCACCACAAAAGGAGGAAGCTCAAAACCAACCAAAGCGAAGATTCAAAATGATGGCTCAAAAGAGTAAATCAAAGCCAAAGCCAAAGCCAAACTATGATCGGAAAGCAAAGCACCCAGACTATGTCCAATTTCGGTGCAATGTCAACGCTTTCAACAACATCATTATAGACGTAAAAGACAAGCTGAATGAAAGGCAGAAGAAGCTTCTCAAGAACACCCCATTCTGGAACTTGATTGAGGTGTTTTACAACCAGAGGATTGACATGAATAACATGAATAAGTCAGACCTTGACTTAGTTCAGCTGCTCAAGAAGTTTGATCCGGATACAAAGTCCTTCAAATTTGGCACCGAAGCATTCAAGATCACAGGCAATGTAGTGATTCAGATTCTAGGACTGCCAAATGAAGGAAAATCTGTCAAACTTGTCAATGATAGGTACACTTCTACATTCAGAATAAGGCACTTTGGAGAAAAGGGAAAACCATCAAAAAATCTGGTAGAAGCAGAATTACTGAAGACAATTTCATTGGCAAACCAACCGAAGAAAGAAAAGGCCAAGGCAGAGCAAAAGAAAGAAGCTGAAGAAGAAGAAGAAGAAGTTGACTACGACAAGGAGGTGGTCAGCATAATATTGATTCACCTATGCATGACATTCCTTTTTGCCAACGCTTCATCTACTTTGCATTGGAAAGTATTTGAGCACTGTGTGAATCTGGACACACTTTCAAGCTATTCTTGGGCAAGTGCTGTTTCAGCCTACATGAATGAATCCTTGGTCGCAAAAGCAAAAGCAAAAGCAAAAGCAAAGAAGGGAGGAGAAGGCTCTATAGGAGCTGTTTCGGGTTGCATTATCCTAATATTGGTATGGCTTATGCAATGCATTTTGAGTTTTAGGCAATGCAGTTTCCCTTTAGTGCAATGCAGTTTCTGTTTTATCCTAAGCAATTTCCAATCTGATTTATGATATATCTTGTTTTTGAACTGTGCAATTTCTACTGTGTGAGAGGACAAACATAATACAACCAATCCTGGGCAAGGAGAAAGAAACTCCTGCCATTCTTAAATGGAGTCTTGTGGAACTCCACACAAGATTCAACCAAATAAAGGACTTGAATGACATTGAGGTATGCAATTTATCGCATGTTGTTCTACTTTAATGTATCTTGAATGTGAATTCATGCTAAATCATTCTCATTGTACAGGGTATTTTCAAAACTCCTAAAAAGCGAAAAACTACCAGGGAAGAGGAAGACACTGTTGACAAGGTAATTAAAATATGTATACAGTGCATTGCAGTTTGTGTTTTCTACATTGCAGTTTGTATTTTATCCAATGCAGTGAACCACAAACTGCATTGCAGTGAACCACAAACTGCATTGCAGTTTCTGTGCTTCTTGAATGTTGCTCATTTCACGCCATGTTGTTCTGTAGTTTCTGTTATGTTTTGTAGTTCTTGTTTTGACTATGCTGATCTTTCAATTTCATGTCAAGTTGATGCATATTTTCTGGTATATTCTGTTTTTTGCATTTTAGTGAAAGACAACTGCATTGCAGTGAACCATAAACTGCATTGCAGTTTCTGTGCTTCTTGAATGTTGCTCATTTCACGCCATGTTGTTCTGTAGTTTCTGTTATGTTTTGTAGTTCTTGTTTTGACTATGCTGATCTTTCAATTTCATGTCAAGTTGATGTATATTTTCTGGTATATTCTATTTTTTGCATTGCAGTGAACCACAAACTGCATTGCAGTTTGTATTTTATCCAATGCAGTTTTTGAATCATTCAATCTCATTGTACATGGTATTTTGAAAGCATATAAAAAGAGAAAAACTACCAGAGAAGAGGGAGACCCTCTTGACAAGGTATAAGAATCTCTAAACAGAGAATTATGCATTCCAGTTTCCATTTCCTCCAATGCAGTGCAGTTTCTAATTAGTTTCCGTTCAATATGCAGAAAAAAGAAAAAGAAGATGAAGGACAACAAAGAGAAGCAGAGGAAGCAGAAGACCAAGGAAAACCTGATAATGCTGATCAAACTCCAGAATTAAAAGAGGATGGAAAGAAGAAAATGTTTGAGAATGAGCTGGAAATGAACCTCTTGCAATTCAAGACCTCTTGGTGAAGTCCATGACAGACCAAATCAACTATCACCAACGTCAAGATCCTAGCTTCATTTGCCCAGAAAGATTACAACTGTGGAAGGATTAAAAAATTGAAGACAGTGAGAAGAAAATGAAGGAATTGTGGGATATATTTATCCAAGGAGAAAAGAGATCAAAGGAGCTGGAAGCGAAGTTGGCAACATACGTAGAGAAATTAGATAATGAAGAATATGTGACTGCCACCATGACAGTGGAATCTATAGTTCAGCTTCAGGAAATATGAAATCTAAAAAGGAGGATTGCAGAATTGGAAGGCAAGAAAACTTGTATTGACATGGAGAAGATTGCCAAGAAAAAGGAGATTGAAGAAAAGTACAAGGTAGAAATTCAAAGCTTGTTGTCAGACCCAACAGTCTTTCAAATGGAGATCGATCTGCCTACAACACAACCAACACAACCAGTTGAAGAGCAAGAAGAAGAAGAAGAAGAGAAAGAAGACAAGAAAGAAGAAGAGAAGCAACAAGAAGAGAAAGAAGAAGAGAAGAAGCAAGACGCTCCAACACCTGATGTTCCTTCAAGAGTACTAAGGCTGAAGAATAGAGAAAGAAAGAGGCTTCAAGCATCTTGCTATGTGTACGAAAAAAATAAGAAACCAAAAAAGAAGGCAAAAAAGGATGATGAAGAACTACCATAATTCAAGATTATCTCTTCCGAGGAGCAATCAACACAAGAGGATCCTCAAAATCATGCAATTACTGCAGTTCAAGCTGCTGCTTTTATGTTTTCTGCTGCTTTACAGAAACGGAAACTGCATTGCAGTTTCTGCTGCTTTACAGAAACGGAAACTGCATTGCAGTTTATGTTTTATCAAATGGAGTTTCTAATTAGTTTCCTTTCAATCTGCAGTTAACACAGGAGGCATCTCAGCCCGATGCCACAAATCCAATTCTTGATCCCCCAAAAGGAACGAGCCTTCATGATTCAATACCTGTAGGTATGCAAGAATCAAATGATGAAGATGAAGGACAAAAAAAGCCAACAAAGAAAAAACTAGGATGGGGGTCAAAAGAAGGTTTGGCAGAAAATTCCAAAGGAGGACAGGGACAGAATTCAAGAATACTACTTAAGTACTCAACCTAGGTAATATCTCTATTCCAAAAGAACAACTCTTTCATCTTGTAATTACAATTAAACTAAAACTAATCTTGTGAATTTCATGTTTTTGAATCCGCAGTGATAACTTTTGGGCAGGACTCGATAGTGAGAAAGTGACAAACCATGATATCAAAGATATTGTATGGGACCTGGAACTGTCACAAAACGTAAGTATAAAATACTAATTCTATAACACACACTGCACTGCATTTTTTATTTGTGCTACCTATATTACCCGTTATTGAGGCCTATATCCAAATAGAGGAGGAGAAAATAGGGCCTATGCAGACAGATAGTCCACAGTACATGTCTACATGGACTTGGGTAAGAATTATTTTGAAAATTCAAAGTTGTTTAAACAGACACGGCACTGCAGTTTTCGAAAAATATATACTAACAAATTGCCATTCAATGATATCAGGCTTACATGCAAACCTTCCTAGAACCAAATTGGCATAGGGCCCTGTATGAACACTTACTTGAAAAACTCGGGAAATGCAATGTTCTCTTCTTCCCGATCATTTCAAGTTTTGAGTTCCACTTTACACTTCTCACATTTCACAAAATTGAACGAAAGTGGAGACACTACAATCCACTTAGATCGTTGGGATCTAGAAAAGAAGAAAAGTGTATTGACATTGCTCAAAATTTTGTAAGTGGAATGAAACTGTCTTAATTTCTCAGCACAAACACAAACAGAAACTGCAATGCAGTTTCTGTATTATATGTACTGCTTAATTTCGGACCAAAACTATAATATGCAATGCATTGATTACCATTTCTTTTTCTCTTTTTTTCTTCTTCTTTAAACAGGTTAATATTGTGGAAGGGTGGCTAGAATATATCAGACCACAAGCACAAGAGTTCTTAGAAACTAAAAAAATACCAAAACTTGTGAAGCAAAAAGAAGGGCCCCATACACCTGCACAGGTTGATTTGTCCCCAAATGAAGAACTCACTCTAAATTGGATTCTGCAAAATCCATATCAGTTTCCATTTGAGGATGACACAGAATGTGCTCAACAAAATTCATCTTCGTAAGAATTGTGTCTACTCAACCATTCATTACAATTTGAAATCATTCAAAACCAAAAGCTAATCTCGTATTCATTTGCAGGTTGGATTGCGGCATGTTCGTCATGTTCTACATGGATAAAATAGCACAAGGACAGCCCATTCCAAAAAGTGTGGACAAGAAATTCATGAATGAATATCGAGCACAATATGTCACAAAACTCCTACACCACAAACACTGTGTAATTAATCGTCTCTAGTGATTTGCCTTTCGTTAACTCAAGACAATATGTATCTTAATTCTTGTGGATGTTTGTAAATATTTCTAGTTATGGTATATGAGAACATATTTCCTATACATATAAACTGTAATATAATCTTGGAACAGGATGCAACAAAAAGAAAGGGAAACAACAAACTGCACTGAATTTTCTAGTCAAATACTGCAACAAATTAAAACTGCAGTGCAGTTTATATAAATAAATAAATAATCTGCTCAAAAAATGTGAAAAGAACCCAAGAGCCAAAGCCATAATCAAAGTACTTTGCTCAAAACACATTTAATTAGGTCAGCAGTTGTAACATTCCAATATACTTGCAAAAATTATTCTGAAATTGAATTATCGAACAAGAAACTGCACTGCAGTTTCTGGTCTCGAACAAGAAACTGCACTACAGTTTCTGGTCAAAATCTGCACTGCTGCTCAAAAGGTAAAGGCATAATCAAAGTACTAAAACTAATATCAAAACACATTTAAGTAGGTCAGCAGTTGTAACATTCCAATATACTTGCAAAAATTATTCTGAAATTGAATTATCGAACAAGAAACTGCGCTGCAGTTTCTGGTCTCGAACAAGAAACTGCGCTGCAGTTTCTGGTCAAAATCTGCACTGCTGCTCAAAAGGTAAAGGCATAATCAAAGTACTAAAACTAATATCAAAACACATTTAACTCCATGAGCAGTTATAACATTCCCATAGACTAGCAAAAAGTATTCTGAAATTGAATTATGGGACAAGTTCTGTTCAAAATCTGCAACAAATAAACAGAAACTGCAGTGCAGTTTCTGCAACAAAATTTGCTCAAATCTGAAACAAGCATTCAATGGCAGTCAAAAACGAATATCCACTCATGAAACAATTGTATAATTTTCATTAACTTCAAAAAAGAATCATAATATCCAATTAGAAGCTGTGTAGCCAATTAAAAGCAACTAAAACTGCAATGCAGGTTTTGCAAAAAGTGCAATGCAGAAACTGACTATACATTCACTAAACCATATCTAACGTAAGCAATCGTCAACTGAGAAGGAATGTTCATATCACAGCCTTGCAAGTCTTCCTATTATGCCCAGTAACACTACACCGACTGCATTTCAATGGCCTTTTAAATTCACCAAAAGCTTTGATCCTCTTTGTTGGTGGTCTTCCGGCTGGCCTCTTTGTAATTGGCGGAAGCACAACTCCAGCTGCAAAACTGTTGCTGCCCAAGCCTTTCCCAATATCTGGAATAGGAAAAATAGGACTCTCATAGGCTTTTCGAAAGAAGTCAGTCCTATAGTAACACTCCAAGTAATCATAAATTGAATCTTTCTTTGCTAGAATTGCAGCTACCGCATGCGTGCAAGGAAAACCGTCAATTTGCCAAAGACGGCAAGAACAAGTTCTTTGCTCAAGATCAACCATCACAGAATAATCAGCAAATACTTCAAAAACAGTGAAACTAGAACGACGAACTACCCAAGTCCTACCGGCCTCCGCATTTTCCCACAGTCTAGTTTCCATCTCCGGACACAAAATTGTTGTCCACTTCTCCGCTTCAATTAGTCGTTGAGAATTCAATACCATCAATTTCTGTCGAATCCCTTCTATCAAAGGTAGCACCGGCAAATCTCGAAACACACCAACCCAATTATTAAATGACTCCGCTAAACTATTTGCCATCTCCCCATACCGCATTCCTTTGAAATATGCGTTCGCATAGTGATCTCTAGACAAATCAGATATAAATGTCTTCACTTTCGAACTCCCAACAATCACCAACTCCTCCATTGCTACCGTAAACTCTTCCTCTGTAACAACATATGCGCACCTACTAAATAAATTGATAACACGGTCTTGGAGCAATTTCCCATAACCTGACTTCGGGTACTTCGATATCAAATTCTGTTTGAGGTGATAGTAACAGTAAGAATGAGGCCATCCAGGAAACACAAACCCCATTGCATTTAACAAACCTTGATTGCAATCCGAGAAAAAGGTCACCACTCTCCCCATCGGTAGCAAAATAGAAGCCAAATGTTGAAGAAACCAAGTCCAATTCTCCTCCGTCTCAAAATCAACAACTCCAAAAGCTAGAGGATAAAACCCTGCAAAACAAAACCAAAAGCACAAGTATAAGCAAAAAAGGGAAATTGCAGTGCAGTTTTTGAAAACAAATCTGCTCAAATTTGAAAGGAAACCAAAAGGCAAATCCATGATCCAAGTACTAAAACTAAGTTTAAAACACATTTAAGTTCATGAGCAGTTGCAACATTCCCACAGACATACAAAAATTATTAAGAAAATCGAATTATGAAACAAGAAACTGCAATGCAGTTTCTGCTAAAAATTGCAACAAATGGAATCTGCAATACATTACAGTAATCATACCTTGATTTCCATTCTTTCCGGAAGCACAGAGAAGCTGCCCCTTGTACTTGCTCTTCAAAAACGTAGCATCAACGAACAACAAGGGTATGCAATATTGAAATCCAGCAATGCAACCGCCAAATGACACAAAAAACCGTCTAAAGCGATTAATTCCAGCTTCACATTCAAGAGTGCAGAGAGAACCAGGGTTAGTTTCCTTTACGGCGTCCGCATACCACACTAACTCGTTGAAGGACTTCGACTCATCACCGTGAACGTTCAATTTAGCTAACTCTTTGCCAAACCATGCATGGTAGTATGAAATGTCTATACCATAATAATCTTTGAACTCGTGTATAATCTCAACTGGCTTCAGCTCTGGTTTTGCACGAATTCTGTCCACAATGAGGGAGGACACCACACGAGACTTCATCATCTTACTCTTTGATTCCCGTATCCGACCCACACATGTATGCACATTATTTAATGTCCGAATTACAAAACAGCCAGTAGCTTCACAACGAGAAGCATAAACACGCCAGCTACAACCCTCCAATTTCTTATTCGAACAAATAGCAACCACCCGCTTCTTGTCATTGCCGGCATATAAAAAATTAAATCCTACTTCAAGAGCGTACTTGCACAATTTCAAACGGAACTCCTCTGCACCACCGTCAAACTTCTGCCCTACATGATGTATGTACGTCTCCCACTCATTCGACAACAAAGGCTTAGCACTTGCTCTCTTCGACCTGCCCAAAAATTCATTTCTGTCTTCGACAGTACTAGAACACGACGACTCGCCCTTTTCACATGCAATCAACTCCTTATTTACACAAAAATCACCACTATATTCACTGCTTCCGCATAAATCCTTCACTAAAATATCAACACTCTTCTCATTTGATACAAACAAAAATGTCCTCATCATGTCCAAATCGCTATCCGTTTCTAGAAAACAACTCGGATAACTGGGCAGCGAATACCGTAACGTAAAACAACCCAACTGCAAACCCTTAAACCTTAGACACAAAGTCTTCAAAATATCAACCATGGATGACTCTGATGAAACTGAAAACATAATGGTTTCCGACTTATATGTGCACTTGGCAATGACACACACCTCCATTAGCCTTGAAAATGCAAACAAAACAACAAACAAAAACAGAAAACAATTTAAATAAGTAAATAATGTACATGAGCAGTTGTAAAATTCCAATAGACTTCCAAATATTAGTCTGAAATCGAATTATGAAACAAGAAACTGCAATGCAGTTTCTACCAAAACTACAACAAACAGATGTAGTTTATGACAGAAAAATCAAAACAATTCGAATAGAAACCAAAAGGAAACCACGATAAAAGTACTAAAACTAAATTCCATAAACATACAAGTCGATATAAACGAAAACAGGTTCTAAAGTACTCATACCTCAAAACTTAGGACTGCCAAAAATCTCCACAACCAAACAGCAGCTTAAAATCAAATCTGATCACGAAACGAAGAATATAGGGTTTAGCATTGAACGCCACAAGATCGCGCCGCAAAATCGAGCCACAAAACTGAGCTCGAAATACCCGAACTAAGGAGAACAGAAATCACCCAAAACTGACAGTCATTCAGCATGCAAATCGAACGAAAACGTAGCAGAAAAAAGAAGACAGAAAAACGAAGAAAATAAAAGCAAAACCTACCAGAAAATTGAGCTCCAATGGCAGAACCCAGCTCTGAAACGAAGAAGAAAACGAACGAAAAAGAAAAGAAACTCGCGCGTCGTTTAAAAGTTCAGAGGCAAAAGCGTCATTTAATTTGTAGGTTTACAGATGGGCCAGGCTTTTTAAGAGAAAAGGGTAGAATTGTCTTTTTATTTGTTATTTTTAAGCTGGCCCAACGAATCTGGGCCAGCCTTTGGCCTAATCTAAAATAGCTATTTTTTTTTAAGTATTAAAACCCAAACTAAAATACCTAATATCTCACTTACTAATTAGTAAACTTAATAATGTCTAATACCTAATTTTCCTTTTTTTTTGGGGTGGGACTATTAGGTCAAAGATCATTGACTTCGAATCAATTTTGTTTTGTTTTTTCTATTTTTTGCAACAGAAACTTGTATTATTTTCTAGAGTGCTTACACAGACAAAACGCTATTTAAATTGACCCAAAAAACGCTTTTTACAGGGGAAGACCGAACCGTAGCTTCCAAGTTCCATTGATAACAAAACCTCCTTTGCTGATCAGTTCACCAAAATCTCAGACTGTAGAACCCAAAAGAACGCTAAAATCATTTTGGGTTTTCAATTTCTAGTACTTGCCAGGTATCCTACTCTCTCTCTCTCTCTCTCTCTCTCTCTCTCTCTGTATATTTATTGTTGTCGTTCTTGTGTTTATGAACAGTTGAAGACCAATTTGGAAAATTTGTAGAGGGGTTCATTTTAGGCTGCTAAGAATCTTGCACAGTTTAGCAATGTCTTAGATTCTTAACAAATTTTGTTGCTTTCAGATTCATGTTATATTATATAGGTTGAACCTTGAAGTTTGAATTATGTTATGTGGATTCTTTATTGATCTAATGAGTCAATGAGTACTGTGAATTTGCTACTCCCCTTTGACAAATTTAACTCCTAGTTGAGTGGGTTAGTCCTGGTGGTAGAATGACTTAGGTAACTGATTCAGGCAGTCAGCTTCACATTCTGCGTTGTACACATATGGGGATAGCAGTAGATACAGATTGTCTTGGCAAAGACAAGATTTTACTCTCCCATGAGGCAAGCAAGCCTCTGCTGGATCTTCTGATGCAGCTCTTTGCATCTACCCTTTTTCATTCTTGAGTGGATCAGGGGAACCCAGTAGCTATAAATGATTTTTCCCCAATTACTCTAGCTACCCTTCTGTCAAGATCCGAGGATCTGTGGATATGTATTCAAGTGTTATTGTTTATTATTTATTTTTATACTGAGGTATTGTATCTGAGAGGGCAACTCCCAAGTGATGTGCCTATGAATTGCTTTAGAGATTGGTTCTCATTTATGTTTGAACAGAGTGTATGTGTGAGCCATATAGAGCGAAAAGATAGCAAAACCAGTGAACTTTACAGGTGGTGATGAGTTCTTTAACAAAATTGCATTGTAGCCTTCTCATTTTATCATGGGTGGACGCTTTTGGTGTTATGTAGCCGTCAAGTTCAATATCATGGGCACAGTCAAAGACAAATTCCAGACTCTCTATGTGATGGGGGTCAAAAAGTCCTTGTCTTGCCTAATCATAAGCTTAGGTCTTACTGCTGACAATCCGCACTATTACTTGCATATTTTGACTTTATTTCTGGAATAAATTGGATACTTCAGGTATGATAGAATTTTAGTTGCTAACTTGCTACCATTGCTTGTCCCTTGGGCTTTGATCCTATGCTCTTATTTATTCTATATCTCATTTTTGCAGGTTAATGATGGCAAGCACCTCAGGACAAGGATTTAGCCCTGAGAGAAACTACAGGTGTTGGCTAGATGAAACTTTTTCCAGTCATGAAACAGCTGATGACGAGCTATCATATACTCCTGATGTAGATAATAATTTGATTGAAACATCTAGCCAAGATTTTTCTTTAACTTTGGAACCGGTTATTGGGATGGAATTTGAATCAGCAGAAGATGCTAGAGATTTTTATGAGATGTATGGTAGGCATATGGGATTTACAATACGGAACAATCGTACACGTCGTTCACTAAAAGATAACACAATAATTGGCCGGGAGTTTGTTTGCTCAAAAGAAGGTTTCCGAGCAGAAAAATATGCAACGAGTCAAAACAGAGTTCTTCCATCACGGCCAGCCACCAGAAAGGGATGCAATGCAATGTTGAGGATAACGGCAAAGGATGGAGGCAAGTGGGTTATATATGGTTTTGTAAAAGAACATAATCATGAGTTGAATCCTAACAAAATACCACCTCGACGATCGCATAGGATTGCATTTTGTGAGGTATGTTGGTCTTCGTTTTGGTATGTAAATGTGCTTATAATAGAATTTTAATCTTATTTGCAAGATTCTTTTGAAGTATCTTAAGGGGTTGTTTTATGTTTTGTTGTTTAGTTCTGTGTTGAGTGGCCTTGTGTCTGTTTCACCGGCTAGTGTTTTTTCTTTTTATCTGTGTTCTAAATGCCGCTTTTGATCCTTTCAAATTTGAATAAAAATGTTTCTATTCAAAAAAAACAAAACAAAAAAGGAGTTAGCATGAGACTGGAGTTATATGAATTGGAACTAAGAACTAGGTTTGAATAATTAATCCTTGAATTGGTTTAAAAAAACAAAATGACAATCCAGTTTGGCTGTATGAACTTATATTATTCTGATATGTAAGAGATGATGAGCAGAATGTGACTTGTAATTGGGGATTTATTTTCTTATTGGTCTGACAGTTTAAAAAAAATATAAAAATTTAAATTCATAGCAACGATAATACTACACTTCAACTGTGTTCTATTTTTATTTAAGAAAATGAAAATTCTGAAGAATTGAAAATTTCCATCTTTGATGTAAACCGTTACCTGGTAATACATATGCTCTTCCATAGGTACGCAAGTCCTTTTGGCCAAAAGCAATTCTGGTTGGGCAAGAGGTTTGGTGGCTATGATTCTAAGGTCAAATCAAGTAGACATTTGCTAGATAGGTTTTAGTACCAATAAATTTATGAGCTAATGCCTCAATAATCATAGTTTTGTGCAGCTGCTTGTTGAAATCATGTGTCATCCTGCCTAATAAGTGTATATTTACAAGTTCCTATATGAGCTTAAATTACAACAGTGTCTGATATTAGTTCTATGTTTTCAGGATGAGAAGGACTTGAAAATCCGGGAACTGTCCACGGAGCTACATCGAGAGAAAAAGAAGTCTGCAGCTTATCAAGAGAAGCTACAGATTGTATTGAAATATATCGAGGAACATACTCACAGGTTATCATTGAAAGTTGAACTGGCAACTAACAATATGAGAGAACTTGAATCTGAAGAGCAAGACAGTTCATACTCAGACTAGAGTATGTCATTTGATCTTCTCTCTGTTTGTGTTAAATGTTGCCCATGATTTATTATCAGTTCTTTGACCAAACTTAAGTAAGAAAAAGGAGTGCAAATCCTACCTAACAGTGCATGCGATAAAGTTTGTATACAGACGGCTGTTCACTGCCTCTACACTGTTCCCTTGTGCAAAAGTCAAACTGAAACGCCGCAGCATGTTTTACTGTTGTGTAAGTGGACTGTGCTTTGTTTGTCAGGGTGTAGCCTTGCCTGAACCCAGTTATAAAGTGAACAAAGCTATTTCAAAGTTCTATCTGGTTATAGAAATCGCTTTTCCAATCTCTCGTAAAGATACCACCACCCTTAGGTTAAGCAAGGGGAAGTGAAGGAGGAGTAGAGGGAAATTCTACTATTAGCCGGCGCTTGCAAAGGCTATGCTCAAGATCTTGTGCTACAATTTTTCATTTTTGCTCCAATGCATATGACCCAAATGGTTGGCCCAAACTCAAATTTTTGTTTAACAATTTCTTTTTTATTTCTTCGTTATTCTGTTCGACATTATTGCTTCGTGCTTTTTTATTTTGGTATCTTATATCGACGTGGCATGAGAATTTTAGTAAGAGTAATGATTTCCCCACTCCAATTTTATCTACTTACACTCCTTTTTTAGTTATAAAATGAAGTGTAAGTGGATAAAATTGGAGTGGGAAAATCACCACTCTTGTAATTTTAGCATTTAAAACTTTAAAAATTCAAATAAAATATTAAAGAGTTAATTTTTAATTAATTAATTATTTTTGAAGCTACAATAGTTAAAAAATTATATATTAAAAAAGTACCATAACATTAGGGGAAAAAAACCACCCAGAACCCTTTTCGCACCACATAAGTTTTATTTTGTCTATTGGGAGAAATAGCTATATTTTGTTGAACGATTGATGATTTTACGAAAGTAGGTTTGATTGAATTCCTCTCTTTGATTTTGGTCTTTCTTGATCACTAGAAATTGATTTAAAAGAGTGCTTCTATAGTGAGTGGAAAGTTATAAGGGGTTTTTTTGAGGGGTATGTAAGAGCCGTTGGATTTCATCCGACGGTGAGTTTTTAAAAGAGGGTGCATGTAGAACCGGGTTGAAATATGACCCGTTTGGAAACCCAACTTCAGCTGAAGATTTTTCCCTCTCTGTGAAAAACTCAAGAACACAATCCTCTCTTTTTTAATGTAATGCAAATCCACAATTAGAAAGATCCAAAGCTCCCAAACTCTATAATCGCTCCATTGTCATCAGCTCCTTGGGAGGCCTGCGATCTATGGTATCCTCGGTATGATGATTAATGGCTTTTACCTAGCTATTGCCCTGTTTTGATTCTATGATTGAAGTGAAAACCCCTTCTCTTTTTCGTTCAGCAGAAGAGATTCCAGATGAAAGCAAAGTAGCATATCTCTTTTTCGTGCTGCTGCAGTTGTTCCTGGATTTTGGTAGAGATGGAGTCTCCACTACGAAAGAATCCTCTCTAATGTCCACCACATTCTTTGAAGCTGACTGAGTTCGGAGCTCCCGATTGACTTTGAGAGGTAAGTTCACTCTTGCTGGATTGATTTTGTTGGGTTTGATTTGTTTTTTGTGAGGGTGATAAATTTGTCATTTGTGGCATCAATAATGCGTCATTTGCTCTGCTATCAATAATGCGTCATTTGACTTTGAGAGGTAAGTTCACTCTTGCTGGATTGATTTTGCTGGGTTTGATTTGTTTTTTGTGAGGGTGAGAAATTTGTCATTTGTGGCATCAATAATGCGTCATTTGCTCTGCTATCAATAATGCGTCATTTCCTTATGAATATTTAATATACTTAGTTGATTATTTTTGTTTGGAGGGGGATTGGAAAATTATGAAATGTAGGTAAAAGATCCTAAACTTAGGCTTAATGGCATTAGAAGTAAGCATTTGGAGAGGATATTGGGTGAAGTTCTGTAATTGCTGGTTTGAATTACATTTGAGTTCTTAGTTGAACATGTTGGTTCTAATGTTATTTTTTCCAGATTATTTCACAAGAGATGACGTAACTATTATTAAATTTTGCTTGTGTTTTGTGTAATCAGAATCCAACAAGCTAGGCTATGCGTAGATTGTGTCAATTTGGGCAATGTTTTGTGTAAGTGGAATGCATTGATAAGTTGTGATGCAGTAATGATTGATTAATGAATTAACATTTTCTATGCAGTAATATAGAAGTAGATCAATAATATACGTGGATAAAATGTCTGGGGGCTCAGAGAGTGATGACTCTGTAACAGCTAATGGGAGGGTTTACATTCCTGAAGTAAGAAATGAGGAAACACCAGCAGTTGGGATGAAGTTCAACTCGCTTGACCTCGTTTATAATTTCTATAATAGATATGCATTCTTGGCTGGCTTTGGTATTCGACTTCATTCCAGCTTTTGGGGGAAAAATAAGAAAGAGATTCTGAGAAAAGAATTTGTATGTTGCAAACAAGGTGCATACCGGAATGATGAAACTCGGGAGAGAAAAAGACAGCGGGGAATAAGTAGATGCAATTGCAAAGCTAAGATTGTGGTTGTGAAGACACATGGGAGCAAGAAGTATACCATCTCTCTTTTTGCAGAGGGACACAATCATAAGATGACACCCTCAGGAAGAATGCATTTACTGAGATCACACCGTTGTATTTCAGATTCTACAAAAGTACTTACAAAACAGTTGGGTTCGGTTAATATTCCCATTAATCAGAAGGTAAGTATTTTCGAGGTGCAATCCGGAGGAATGGATAAAATCGGTTTTATCAAAAAGGATATGTACAATCTTGAATGTAGTGTGAATGGGAAGCTGAGGGACCACGATGTTGAACTAGTGACCGAGTATTTTATGGCTGAACAGAAAAAAATGAGGCTTTTTATTTCAAGATTGAGGGAGATGGCGATAACAGGTTTAGTCGATGTTTTTGGGCAGATGCAACTTCTAGACGGGCGTACGGGTTTTATGGAGATGTTGTTGTATTTGATACCACATTCAACACGAATAGATACGACTTGACATTTGCACCAATGTTGGGAGTTAATAACCATGGTCAAACAATTGTCCTAGCATGCGCATTTTTGAGCAAGGAAACGACTGAGTCGTTTATTTGGATGTTTGAGGAGTTTAAGAAAGCCATGCCAGGTGGCGAACCTAAAACGATCATCACAGATCAAGATGCGGCAATGAGCAGAGCGATTTCAATAGCCTTCCCAACTACATTTCATCGACTTTGCATATGGCACATCACATCAAAGTTCTCTGTTAAGTTACCACATTCTGCTTATAAGGAGTATTGGGGTGAATTCCAGAAAGCCATATGGGATACTGACAATAAGGATGAGTTTGATGCAAAATGGAATATTGTGGTTACAAAGGTTGGTTTGACTGACCATCCATGGCTAAGTTCAATGTTTGATTTAAGGGAATCTTGGGTTCCAGCCTACGCACGACACTTTTTTGCCGCTGGAATGTCAAGCAGCCAAAGAGCTGAATGTTCTCATGGTTTCTTCAAGCAATACATATCAAGGAGAAATTCGTTGATGGATTTCATAATAAGATTTGAGAGGGCACTTTCTCATCAACGTCAAAAAGAGTTAGTTGCTGATCACGTAGATGCATTTGAAGTGGCTCAATGTATTCTACCGATGCCAATGAACAAACAAATGGCTACCTTGTACACAAGGACAATGTTTCAAAAGGTTGAGCAAGAACTAATACAAAGTACAGCATGTTTCCTAGAGCTGAAAACAGAGGATGCTTCTAAAGTTGTCTTTAATGTGAGCGAAAGGAAAAATTGGGAAACAAGAGTGGCAGAAGTCGTATATGTCAAAGATTCTGACCACGCATCGTGTAGCTGCAAAAGATTTGAATTTGTTGGAATTATTTGCAAGCACATCCTAGCATTGTTCAGAAGGGACCAGATTGAATATATGCCCGATAAATACATTTTGAAGAGGTGGAAGAAAACTGCGAAATTTGGATTGGTGTCAGATGCAAATGGCAACGAAATTAAAGACTTTGCAGATCCTGGTCTTTTAATAAAGCGGAGTACAATGTCCCGACTTGCTTCAGATGTGGTTGAGGATGCATTAATGTGTGAAGAAGGATGTGAGCTACTGTCAGAGACTCTAAAAAGTTTGCAGGTGAAGTTGAAGTTGTTGAAGGATGGACCAAGTAATAACGAAGTTGGAGGGTCCAGCTCTCAAACACAATATATGAAAGACCCTAAGAGAGTAAGGTGCAATGGAGGGTCGAAACGAGTAACGGGAGCAAAGGAAAAGGCAATGAAGCGAGGGATTAGACACTGTCGGGAGTGTGGACACATTGGTCATGATAGAAGACAATGCCCAAGAAATTTGAACACACCGTAAGATGTTAACACTATTTATAATAAGACCTAAAATTTGAATAGGTAAAGTTCTTATGTGCTTCTGTTTGATGTTTATGCAGGACATCACCGTCGAACAATGACGAATCAACTCCAATAGATCTTAGTGACCCATTATTTGACGAATTTTACAGGATGCACGGACCAACTCAATGATTTAGGTTTCTATTATACGAAGCCCGGTTATTATGAAGACTAATGATCAGGTGAAGTTTTCTAGATGCAGTTTTATTATTATTATTTTTTTGTTCATGTCCACCGATGAGCTCTGACTATGTCCATTGATAATTGAAATGAAAATTTGCTTGGTTTCATTCTTGCATGAAATTTGGACACATGTTAATTTTACGTCTTCTCCCTATTTAGAAATTTTCATAGACATTAGATAAAGCATCAAATTTTGATTTATGTGAAGAAGCAATGACTTTTACCTTGTAAAATGGGTAGTTTATGGTGAATTATGTTTGAATAGAGATTTATTGATTATATGACAGGCTAATGCAGCATTTCCAGCAGCCAGCTATTGTTTCCATTACCAGTAATGATTTCCAGCAGCACGCATCATTTGTAGCAGCACCCACTTTTTGCGAATGTTATGTTCTAGTGTTTTACTGGTGATTAAGATCTGAGCTGGACTGGTTATTAGGTGCACGATTTTGCAAACATTCGTAGCTGAAGGATACTTGAAGCACTTTGTTGGAACAGAAAGATTAGAAAGCAACGTGTAAAAAAGTACATTGCAGCTAATCACATTTCGAATGGTTGGGTAATATTAATATAAAGGGTACACTAACATTTGAATTACTCATAATTCCACACACAAAAGAAAATTTGATTGCAAAGCATTTTATGTGCTCCCTCTTAGCAATACCACGATCTCCCCAATAAACTGAACAACGGTAGCCACAATCACTAGGTCGTATTGGTCAGCTTCTTCTTAGCAGGTCTCGCGTGCTTATGGTCACTCATGTCCCCAGTGATTTAGACAAAATAAATATTCAGCAATATTTGGAATTTTATTATATATACATAAACCATAAACCATTCACTACACAATGTATAGCACATGGCATTTTACTTATGACTCACGTGTCATGATAATGGGGCTTTACTGATTACCAACGTGCTGGATATTGACTGCTTATTGAATAATATTTCCATAGTTGCAAAATATAATGTTAGACAGAAGGAACACATGATGACTTGCAAGACATAGTCCCAATAATTATATATGAAGCAAATGAAACTGATATTTGTATTATTTTATATTAGATAATGACATTAAGGGAATATAGTTCTAATTTGTGCAATACCACGATCACCCCCAACCAACAGAACAGCTGTAGCCGCAATCACTTAGTCGTATCGGTCGGCTTCTTCCGAGCAGCTTTGACGTGCTTATGCTCATTCATGTCACCACCATCGTCTAGTATCTCTCACAGCATCAGGGGACACATAGTCCCAATTATAACTTGTATGAGTAGTTGCCGCGAATGCTCGGAATTTTTCGAATCCTTCGTTGAATGCCAACTCCAGTTCACTGTGGTGCTCTTCGCATCGCATATGGTTCATCAAACAACCTTTAATTTCATCATTCATTACTGCATCCAACTCCTCAGCTTTCAGCTTCCTTTTATGACTCAGCTTCAAGTACTTGTTCTTTTGGGAGAACGCTTTGTTCACTCTAATGTTAAGATCAGCCAAAATGGCCTCGTCTTCAACACATTTCTCGTGCCATGAATTGATCAGTCTGGAATTATAATCCAGCTTGGTACTGACTGCATCTATTGCCTCTAATGGATCATCGGAGTCCCCCTCACTCCCAAATGATGTTGAAAATGGAAGGGGTCGGCGAGTACAACGTGGAAACGGAACCTGCGACTCCAATTTTTCATCTTCGATTGTGTTGTTGGCGCCTGAAGAGGTTGACATACTTGAATAATCCTATTTGTTTTGGAGGATGAGGATTGCAGATGCAATTTCGTTTGAGAAATGGAACATAGCTTTATAGACCAACATACCAAAGCTTGCGTGTAGTCAACATATCTACTTTATTTCAATTTTAAAAAAAGAGGTGTCAGGTTTTGCTTTTCAAGCATGTCAACCTCACACTCTCCTTACACCACTGTTAGTGGTTGAAAGAAACTCAATGGAAGTGACATCTAGTTAGTGAACCCAACCAAACTAAACAAACTAGTTAGGATTAAACTTAGATTGTATGAGACCTTTTTTCATTTATACATTGTCAACCAAATGTTTTTTTTGGCGGGAACCCTTTTTTATTGGTATTACTATCACCCCCTTCATAAAAATTCTCCCTCCACAAAAAACTCACTCCTCCACCGAATCTGTCTCCATCTACTGAAACTCTCTCCTCCACAGAAACTCTCTCCCCCCATTGAATGGATTTACTAACCAAGTTTGATGTGAGCGTAATAAACACCCCTCCAAACAAAGACCGCCTTCGAAACGCAAGTGAGTCACCAGACAAGCAATGTCACTTTCCTAGACAGAATGACCATTTTGTTGGAAGTTTTGAGTCTGAAAGAGTTCTTGCTTTCTGGAAGGAGAGGCATCTTCAACTTGGTGATGAAATCCAAAGGGCAAGGGTACGTTTGGAATTTGTTGAAGGCCAAATTGAAGATGACAAAAGGCAGGCCAATCTGGATAGGGCGAAGTTGCAGCGCATGAAGCGTAGACACAAACGACTTCGGAGTGTAGCTGTTCAAAAATACAAGAACTCATCTAATGCAAAGGAGTCAAAGAAGCGTGTGATGCAAGCTGGATTCGACTACTTCCGGTCCTATGCAAAACTCGTCGTACCCGGGTTTGATTGGTCATCTATTACCGTTTCCGACGTTAACAAATATACTCAGCAAGGGAAGTAACCATTTTGGTTATCGTGTTTGAGTAGAGGCAAATCAGAGGAACTGGAATTTTCGTTAAGCACTGCTTCAAACCTATTTTGATGCTTACTACTATAGAAGATTTCAACCTTCATATTTTCATGTCTTTAATTACGATAACACGATGCAAAGTGCCCATCTACTTCAGTCATATGTTGCTGCCATGTCCATTTTTTTGTGATCACGTATCAGATTTGGACATGGTTGCATCATATGCAATGTTGCCTTTATGTATTATATGTTAGGGTAAGGTTTATGGAAAAGCATGTGTGATTGGTTTTGTGACAAGGTTATGGCATTATTTTGTACCAGTTATATATTGTTTTTTGTACTGGTTCATCTCCTACTATTGCTTTATTTCTTTATATTATATGTTTATGCGATTGGACATGATAGAAAATATATTACTGATTCCCAATGCGGCGTCATAAGGACAACTTATTGAATACCGCCGACGTGTTGAAAACTCTAGGTGCAGGTGCATATGGACAACTTATTGACTATCTCTGACGTCTTCAAAGCTCTAGGCGCATGCGCAGTTCCAATTATGGCTTCGAAGTAGTGGTGCATTTATTATATATGTACATTATTATAACCAAAACAGATAATTTTACATCCTTATATATGAAAGGAAACTAACTCTTGTATTAGTACAAATTATATAACGAATATTAAGGAAATATACTTGTTAAAGTGAACAACATATATACTTAGGGTTAAGAGGAAAGTGAGTTATGTAAATCATTTTTGAATTTTTAATTGCGAAATGGATGATCTATGGGTTCCCCTCGTTTTATAACGTCACACGGAGGCCGGAGTATTTTTCGGGGCATTTTTAGGAATTTTCTACTATTTATTGCATTTTTTCAAAGATTTTTGCACTAAAAAAGCCAAAATAATTGCCAAATGGACACCTGGCGTGATCTCAGCCCCTCACCTTTCACCCCTTGACAAGTGTGCGTCAGTCAACATGGCCACATCCTTACCTTTTACCCTAAATTATTATTTTATGACTTTTTCTTAGAAAATTCATAACTAAATACACAAAAATCACAATAATGTTCCGAAAATTGCTACGACCTCATTGAGACTTCATCTTCCTCCTGAATTCCCTGTTTCATGGTTACGCTACATTAGTATTTTATTATTATTTATCCAAAATTATTTTTATTATTATTGTTATATTACTTGTTAGCTTGTACATTTGTTAATTATATTTACTCCAAATTTTTAATTTTATTTTTATTTTCCGTGTGAATAGACCATTTCTGGTGCTAATCAGTTTCTCTCTTCTTCAATTTGTTAATGTTTTTTCTTTTTTAGGTTTAAGGGATGTTTTCAAACATAAAATGGAAATATACAAGCCATCCATTCTACAACATCAGGAAATAATTATTCAAAGTCTTTCACTGTTCAAGTTTTGCTTAAGAAACGTGTAACCCAATCATTTGGGATATGCTAAGTGGGAAAATGTCATTCCCAAGAACCGGTGAAAAGACACATACTCACTTCATGCATGCGTTTTCGTTTACCAAATATTAAGATTGCAGTTGTGCAAAATATCTGTGTCAGTAAAATGTCATTCTTAGCCGTCAATTATGTCAGTAATAATTCCACTATATAGCAAATATTATACATTTATATATAAAACGGGCTAGGACAGCACAAACACCAGACAAAATAGA
The DNA here is from genome assembly GCA_903112645.1 of Prunus armeniaca. Lineage (NCBI taxonomy): Eukaryota > Viridiplantae > Streptophyta > Magnoliopsida > Rosales > Rosaceae > Prunus > Prunus armeniaca. Next base: position 14,679,432 of record CAEKDK010000001.1, read on the forward strand.
TTAAAACATGAAATAGAAAACAACATTTGTAGAACATAGACACGCATAAAAACCGTAGAAACATACTCCAACTAATTATAAGGGTATGGATTCCCTGGCACAACATAGACACGCATCACCTTGAACCAAAAAACACTCTCACGGTGCCATTTGCATCGATTGCAACAAGTCCAGAAGGCAGGATTGATCTTTTCTTCACTAGGCCAGCCTGGAATAACAAAACACCAGTCGTTGTTGTTACAAGCGCTGCACTGATTGAACTTAATCTTCCCATAGTGAAACATATCTACGATATGTCTTCCAACAGAGAAAATTCCGCTTAATCGTCGTCTCAAAGCATCCCTGGTTCCTTTCATATCAATGTTGTTACGTTGATTCAAAGAACACAAGAATTCTAATGCATCCTCTTTTGACTGACCAATTCCGGACATGCCAAGTAGTCCAACTAGATATGACGCTTCCATATGGCCTGCCGTGGCTGCAACGCGCATCCCAGACAATGCTTCCACATTACCCTGCCTGAAAAACATGTTGAACGCTTCTCTAAATATCGCCTCAGGGTTCTGGCAAGCCCTGCATTGGTCCACGAAATGCCGGACCTGCGTTGCGGCATAGTACCAGTTAGGATGGTCTTGGTACTTTTCCATTGAAATTGTGTTCCACACTTGTGGAGTGTTTGCCAACGTATTGAACAATGGGCACACACATGCCATACGAAAGAGATCTTCCGAGGAGTTGGTTGCCACGTATAACATCACTTTAAACCAAGCTAATTCCGGGATGAAGGCTTGAGGCACATCCAGATGGAGATGCTTTCTTCTCTTTCCTCCGACTGTAGTGTAATGTTTGGAATTCATTGAAATATTTTTGGAATGGAACGATTTGAGGACTGCAAGAGGGGAGAAATGAGAATATACGGGGTTTTGGGTTTGTTTTAGCCTCTGGTTGCACTGTTCTGAAAAGGTGTTTCCTTGGGTTACCAAGTTGACCCTTTTTAAAGAAACTGAACTCAACACCCAAAACATAAGACAGGCAAAGGGAAAACGTCATCAAAATGCAAAGGGAGTCAGACCGTCCAAAAGTCAATTAATAACCTATTTCCATAGCCATTGTTAGGCTTTTCCCGCCATTAAATTCATTGATACAAATGTGATGGATTACTGACTAGTGACAGAAGGTCCCATCAGATACTTTTTCATTTTCCCACACCACACTACCCCTATTAAATGACGGATTCTTATCCAACTAGTTGCCTTAATGAAATATAAAGAAAATAATATATTTAAAGCAGTGTCCCCTCAATTGTAAGATTAATTGGTAGTGAAATAGTATATCGCTTATCGGAGTAAAATGTGTCACAATTCTGACGGTACAGGTGTCCAGATCGTGACCAACCCACCCACACACAGAAAAGAAGGATATAATTCGATTTGGGCAGAGATGAGAGAGAGCTGAGTGAGAAGTTTAGGGTTATGACTTATGAGTGAAGGGGTATAACTGAGAAGGTATGAGTCCGAAGAGGTTTTAGTGAGAAGATCTGAGTGAGAAGAGGTACAAGTGATAAGATTCAACATGTCTTTGTCTTCATCTCCCGCTCAAACAAAGAGGTGTCAGTATTGTGGAGCTGCAATGGTGCTTCGGGTTTCAAAATCAGATAAAAATCGAGGGAAGCCATTTTGGAAGTGTCTAACCTCCTATGTAAGTTCTCATTTCCAGAATATGTATGTGGGTGAAAAAAAAATCCTAGGTCTAACTCTGACAGAATTATTTTGCATATATGATGCCTGCAATTAGGGAGCCACCAGTTGCAATGGATTCGAATGGGTTGATGTAACCTCCGCTGAAGCAGATCAGCAAGCTGACACGTATGATGCTACAGTGCTTAATATGCTGAAGTCCATTAAGGACTTGGTATTAGTTTTATTAGTTGTATCAATTGTCATATTATTTGTTCTTTTAATGACCAATTAAGTGCACGGTTTCAAGGATTGTAAAAGTTCTCCCCAAAAACACATGTTGCACGCACCACCAATGACTTTTCAAACCCAATTTGTAATTTTTGTTATTGAAATAGGTGGATTAGCATTGAGTTTAAATTATTGTTTGAAACAAAAGCATTTACTTGTCAGAAACCCAGTAAAAACTTTCCTAGACTTACTTTACAAAAATAAAGTCATACGAAGACGATAAAATGACAATACAGGGCCAATACGATGCAATAATAAGACAATACCTTTTTTTTAAGATTGCATAATTATTCAGTGTATATAGATTGTTTATTGATTGTTTACTGCATGTAAATCGCATGATATTGACTGTTTATTGAAGGTTCATTAACTGCATGTATTTCGCATGTTATTACTCCGATATTGAGTGTTTATTGAAGGTTTATTGATTGTTTACATGTTTCGTGAAGGTTTCATGATTGTTAACTGCATGTATTTCACATGTTATTGAACCGATATTGAAGGTTTATTGAAAGTTGATTGAGTGTTTACTGCATGTATATCGCATGTTATTGCTCCAATATTGCATGTTTATTGGGGGCAAAAGTAGGACTCCAGTTAGATTTAAGGGGGGAAAAGGTCCTTATTCTTTGTTTTCGTAGGAAGAACAACTTAAGTAGAATTTCCTATTCAATACGACTTCCTTATGGTTGATGTAATTGGGGACTGATGTATATTGCATGTCTATTGCGTGTATATTTCATATCTATTGCGTGTATATTGCTTGTCTGTTGCCTGTGTATTGTTATTTATTTCCGTCGTAAGCAATACAAATCAATACAGACGCAATAAATGTAAAGATATGCACGCAATAGACAAGCAATATAGACCCAACAGACATGCAATATAGACGCACCAATATACATTACTGTTATGTTACTCAGCTGCCCAAAACCAATAAAATAAAGAAAATCAACCAATTTATTAACCGATTATAAAGGAGAGAGGGATTCAAACCCGAGGGGCAGTGCGGAACCAATAGGGAGTTTTTAGAGCATTGCACCTGGGGACATTTTTTCATGTGTTTCTATAAGGAGGGCATGGTTGAATAAAATATTGGAGGCGAGGCCATAGCAGCCTATTCCCCTTACAGAATTACCTTATTAAGATGCAACCCATTGCGATTAAGTCAAGGCATGTTGAACGGCTTAAAGATTGGGATATGATATTTGGAATGGTGGCTTGGATAAATGATGACATATCACTTTGCAATGATGTAATACACTTAAAAAGCCATCAGTCCCTATGTGAATATGCATTCTTCAAATCCAAATTCACATATGCAGTCTTCAAATCCCAATTCAATGCAGTTTGGTTGAGGTTAGGTAAATGTCGTGAAGGAGTTAGGCCAATATTACACCGATGTTTGTTTCATTACATCAAAAAAAACTTTACACTCCATATGCACATTCTATGTATGGGAATGGCATGTGTCTAACTTCAAAAACGCATCTGCCTATCCATTTAGATTGCCCACGTGCAATAGATTTACAGATCCAGTTACTTTTCTCCTCTCCAACCCTCAACATCTCCATTTCAGAGTCTTCATTTTTCTATGCTCTGCAACCAGCTCCATATACATTTTGCACAATATGAGAATACACATAGCGTAATATCACACTAATCAAAATGAAAGCATGCATCCGCTATAATATTTGCCACTATTTTGGTTCTAATTGTTATTGTCCAGTAACTTAAATCTAAATTTCTGTACACAAATACACTAAGATTGAGAAAGACGAAGAAGAATTCAGGAGCAGAGGTGGAATTCGAAAAGGACCCATGGGTCTCTATTGTGTATTTACATGACTTTGAAATTTGACATTCCCAAAACCTATTTCATCATCATGTGCCTAAACCAAGTTCAACCGATATCATGGCATGTAAGCATCTCCCCGTGCAATTTCTGCAGCCAACTTCAACCGAAAAAATGGCATGTTCTGAGGTGCAAGTAGCTAAGGAAATCTCAGCACTCAACAGCTCAATGTACTTCAACACGAACATACCACAATCGCCTCTGAAGCAAAACAAGAACTCGATCAATTCAACTAATGACATTCTAACATAATTGACAAATTAAAGTAATAAAATTAAATAAAAAGTTGTGCTCACTGATTAGCCTGTTGTGGAACATCCACACGATGTATTGGCCATGGACACCACCAATCTCGGGTGCACTCGTTCGCGTAAACACCTTCTTCATAAAAGTCGAGGGTGTGCAGAAGATTTGGAATCGTAATTGACAGGGGGCCGAGTTCTTCCTTTAAGCTATGATCTGGAATGAGTGAAACCATTGAATCGTAGACTTTGATTTCACACTGAATCAGATCAATCTCTAGAGCCACCCAATGCTTATATTTTTGCAACATACAAGGTACATACACCTTATACGTGTTCTGCCAATCCAATCCACAAGCCGGAACCTTGCCATTTACAACGTTCACTAAACTGGTTCTAATTTTCCACCCAACTTGCTCTTTTTTCCTTTTATTATCCGCAAAGCAAGTATGGATGTGATTCTGTGAAATAGAAAACAATCAATGGTTAAACAACTCCACAAAGCAAGTATGGATAATTTGTAATTATTAACTGCACTTGGTCAAGGCCTATGCCATACTGAGATACAAGCCCAAATCAATGTGCTGCACATGTTTTCCTTGTCAATCTCATAATCTATGCACATTCAAACAAATGCATAATCAATTAAACTTACATCTCCTTTCAGCCAACCGTCAGCTTTGACGAGGGAAGCGAAGAATTCAATCTCAGCTTCCACGTTGCCAAATTGCATCACCAAACTATGAATATAAAAAAGTTTTAGAACACAACAATTAAAAAATATATACACTCATGCCTTCTATCTCAAAAAACAAAGGACTTACTTTGGGTTATGGCGCCATTCCGAACAAAGTTTCAGCAATTTCACCATATCATCATGCGGAATCGCCTTCATTGGGTCTAACGTCCGAAGTCCGGTTGTCTTTGGCAAATTTTTTTTAACCACTTCACTAGCTTCAACGATCTTCCACATAGGAATAATCCTCTTCCTCTTCCGTAATTGGACCCCTCGTTCCACACCTTGACCTTCATCATTCAACCAAACGTTCAACTGAGATAACACAGCTGTAGGTTGATCCAAATCAATGTCCCCGAGAGTAACCTCAACCTTTGTCCCCTCCGTGCTCTCGCCAATGTCATCGCCAACCAACATAACTTCATCATCCTCTTCCTCACATTGGTTTCTTTGCACTTCCTTTTCCTCACTTCTCTGTCTTTTCACTTCCTTGCCCTTCCTTTTTTTTTTTCGGATCCTCTCCCTCACTGCTTTTTCTTTGCAGTTCTTCCTCTCCCTCAATGCTCTTTCTTTGCGCTTCCTCTCCTTTGCTGCTTTTTATTTTCACTTGCTCTCCCTCACTTCTTTTCCTTTGAGCTTCCTCTACCTCCCTTGGTTTTCTTTGCACTTCACCTCCTTCAATCCCCTTCTCTTCCTTTTCCTCTCCCTCATTTCTCTTACTTGGCACTTCACCCCCTTCAATCCCCTCCTCTTCCTTTTCCTCTCCCTCATTTGTCTTACTTGCCCCTTCACCCCTTTCAATCCCCTCCTCTTCCTTGTCCTCTCCCTCATTTCTGTTATTTGGCCCTTCACCCCCTTCAATGTCCTCCTCTTCATTTCCTCTCCTTCATTTCTATTACTTGGCCCTTCATCCCATTGCATGCCATCCACTTCCTCATATCCCTTAAATAGATGTGACACGACACAACGATTCGTCCTCTCTTTCAGTAAAGCTATGTCCCTTCTCACTTCCTGCTCAAAATGAGGACCTAAACAGTGGCCCAAATTTTTTTCCATCCGTATGACCTTTAACTCAAGGACGTCCTTTTCCCGCTTTACTTGAAACAACTCGGACCTCAACAAGCTTACCGCCTTGTTTAACTCATCAAGGTCAGCACATGAAGAAGGAATTGACTCTGCCGAGACAACAACAGGGCGACCCTGTGGCCAACTCCAATATGGTTGTCTCATTTCCTCTTCACTTGGACATAGCGCCCGCAACTGAACTGACTGTTTCAGAAAACAGACAAGAGTCATATGCAATCATTCTACTTCATAATTTCATTGAATCTTATAAATAGTTCCAAGGGCTGCAAACCAAACCTCTTTGCTCTGGAAAAAATAATTGTTCAACTTTCTCATCTCGGGAACAGACGTAGTAGTTCTCCATCGCAAAATACGCGGGAGAGCTGTCGGATCAACAACCTTGCAGTAATTCAGGTCCACCATTCTAGGAATTAATTCATATACCCAAATCTACACAATTCACAGGACACAAGTTATTATTTAAGTTTTAAAGTCAACAAAACATAACGACATGAACATTATTACCATGTACCTGGAAAGCAAACGTGAAACCTTTAAAACTCCAGCCACCCCTTTGCACTTCACCATGGTTATCCTTCTTGCCCTTCTCATTTCTCCGGCTTGTTCCGGTTACCTTACATTTCCCCTTCCCTCTTCCCTCTTCATTTTCAAAGCTTTTCACATACTTTGTTGGTGCAGAAAACAGACTGTCTTGGGTTTTGTCAAACGACACCGAACCCCATGGAAACCTGTTGAACGCATCCAAGTCCTCTACAAGGGTCAGGTAATTTAGATTGATGTTCAAATGTTTGTCCCTTCCCAAAACCACTAACTCAGCAAAGTAAACAAGAGCTAGCTTGTAGACGTCATCTTCCTCTGTGCACCTCACAAATGCTTCTTCTAAAGCATTACATGTAATTCCTTCGTCTATAAAATATCTTTTCTGAAGTCTAATTTCATCACTTTCTCCACTGGAAACTTCAGGCACTTCCCCAAAACGAAGCCCTGAGATCAAACAGAAATCCTGACGAGTGAACTGAGCAACGTCGCACCCTATTAAGAAACTCAGTCCATCCAAGTCTTTCACACCCTGCCCCGCTACTCTACGCAACACAACCCCATGCACAATCTGCCCGCTAAACTGAATCTTATCTATATTCAGAAGATGGCCAAAGCATGATGTCTTGAATTGTTCTAATTGTTCGGCACTCAACTTCGCTCGAATTACAGCTAGGGATGAATTTGCATGTGAGCAGTTGTTCACCCGTGAGGAATATGCCTCTGACTCTGGCCATACCAGCTCAACGTTGGATCCCATTTCCTGAAATACAAGATGAAATAACGTGAACACATATACTACCACGTATTTGCACAATCACATTGGTATTTACACAACTAGTCAACCAGCACATTACAAATTTTACAAAGTACATGCGCATAGGGATTACTGATCACAGGCTTTAACATCATCAAAGCAATATGACATATTTTGTGCAAATACCTGTTAATGCAATGATTCTGTGAATTACAAGCACTAGCATGTGTTTTATTTATGGATCCAAACTCCAATCAATGGTTGATGCATGAGTGAGTGTGAGTGCAATCTAGGCAAGTTCTGCACTTCACACACATGACAATTATTGTCATTTCATACACAACACAAAATAAATAAATAAATAAATGAGAAAGATGGTGGAAGGAAACAAAGCAAAGAATCTGCTCTGCTATCTGCTCGCTAAGCCATTGCCACATCCTTCTTTCTTTCTAGCTTTTTCTTCAGTCAGCCATAATCGTCATAGATCAACCTTTTTTCAAATGCTTTGCACTTTTATTCATGAGTTTATTATTATCTGTTCTCATTTTTAACAGGCAAATTTAGTAACAACGGAAATAATATTTATTTCAAAAATTATATATATTCTAGCTCCAGAGAGATAATCTGCACTCTGCACTGCTTCAAATGTGGAAGGTTTTGAGGGCCTCCTCCAATTCAACACCATTACCTTATTCATATCATTATTGACATGTTATTGACATGTTATTGACTTTATATTCATTCGTTTTTTAACATATACCCAAGCAAAAATTAACATGCAAGTGAAGCACAAAGAAGAGATGCCAAATCTAACAACATTCATGGTACAAATTGGGGAAAACGGTTACTCTAACCCTAAACTCAAATTCCATAAATTACTCACCAAATGCTGGTTATTGAACAATCGCAAGGTGTCTGTGTTGGGTCTTTGTGCGGCTTTGCTCCACAAATGGAACCTATCACTTCCAACGAATACGGCTTCTCTCCTTCCCCTTCCACTGCTTCGTCTTTCACTGTTTCAGAATCCACGCCTTTGCTCCTTCCACTCAAAATAAATACTTTTTCACGGTTTAGATAGTGGAGTTGCGTTCAACCGTCGTTAACCTTTGCCTTCAACCGTCGTTGCCCGTTGCCTTCAACCGTCGTTGCCCGTTGCCTTCAACCGTTTCTCAGAGCTTAGCGGTTTCTCTCAGCTATGAGTTTGAGATCAATGGGTTTTTTTCTGTTCAAACTTCGAACTTGCCTCTTTTTTTTTTTTTTTTTTTGTTGGGACCAACTTCATTGCTGGATATTAAATTCGGGTTTGGGTTCCTCACCTACCCGATTGCACAACTTTATCCCAATTCTCCCCAGCCCTTGGATTGATCCAATGACTATAAAGTGAACCCCTTATAACTTACCCCTCATTATAGTCTGGCCGGATTTAAAATGCGAAGAATTGACACATGAGCTTGTAGGGCCAGTTGAAGTCCACGAATAAAGGGGAAGAAAGAGGGCCATAAGTAGGCTATTTGCTATTGCTATAAGGCCCTGTTTGGTTGATGGGAAAGGAGATTTGGGGATGAGAAATCAATTGCTTTTCCATGTTTGGTAAGTCCAGACATAAGAAATCGTTGTATGGCCCATGGGAAAGTAGGGGGGAAAGTGAAGTCATCCTCCCAACTTGGGTTTTGTTTTCCCTCATCATGGGAAAGTTTGGGAAAATGAGCCAACATTAAATACACATTTTTCATGACCATTTTGTCCCCATTAACAATTTAGAATTACAATATATCATTAAATGCATTATTTTTTTATTTGATTTAGTATGAATATAATTGAAAATTTATACAATCTTTGTTTTCCATTCCTGCTCAAAACAAACATAGGAAAGAAATAAAGTGGTATCTCCCAGTTACTTTCCCAGCATTACCAAACCTGGGAAAGGAATCTTCCATTTCCCATCCCTTGGGAAATGATTTTCCCTTAAATTCATTCCGTGAACCAAATGGGGCCTAAGGGTTGCTCGTCTTTATAATGGCCTAGCTTCACTATACCCCTTTAAAGTTTGTAATATGATGACATGCAACCAAGTAGACCAAATTGATATGTGGACGAGACGATTGAGTTCAAATTGATTGATTTGTTTGAGGACTTCTGAAAAATTCAAAGACTATTTGCGTCATATATATCTTTTTTTTTTTTTTTTTTTTTTTTTTTCATCAAATATAAATTTTCATTAGATAAACTTTAAAGGTACAATAAAATACATCAACATGACATCTAAAGTATCAATCTCAAGAAGGTAACAAACTAACATATTAAAAACAAAACTAAAGTGGACAAAAGCCGCATTAAAACTATTATCCCACATCACCACAATTAACCATAAGCCCAAACAAAGCCCATATACCCAACATAATCGAAACCCTAAAGCAATCCATGAGCCTAAACGAACACTACCACCACCACCTGAAGAAGCGCTATTCCGGCCACACCCACCACCGCATCCTTAACAGATCTGGGAAAAACATGATTTTCATCCATCTACCTACGCATAAGAGCGAATTACCTACGCATAAGAGCGAACAAATAAATGAAAACAACTACCTTGACAAAGAACAATTGAGTTATTTACAGCAACCTTCGTCGAAGATGATGTAGCCCCTTTGAGAATTTCTAAAAGGGGTGACGGGGAACTTCAATATAAGCATAGCTCAGAAAAAGGAGTAATGACGCTTCTTCCTCCTCCTCCCTCTATGGAGTTTGTCTTTGGGACTCACAGAAGGAGAGACCGGCCATGGTTTTTTTTTCTTTTCTTTCATTCAGGAATAGGGCTTTTAAATTAGACACCTTAAAAAATGGTTATTAAGGTAATTATACAAAACGGAAAACTTGTGATTTAAATCCCTTTAAAATCCATTAAAATTCTAATCCAAATACAACTCCTAAGACCATCTCCAACCTAAATGGGGCTAAACTCAAATTTTCCCCTCCAAATATATGTTCGAACTCATCAAATAGGTTTCCTCCAACCTCCTCGGCTTTATTAAATATTTAAGAATGGTTAACCACTAATTCTTTGGTGGTTAATTTTTCTTGACAGTATTTTATTTAAAAATTCGTGATTTAATTTTCTGAACATTATAACCTAAACAAGTTGGAATTCCAAAACATAATATAATTGCACTTAAATTGAAAACGAGTACAACAACATCAAATTAAAATGCATATAACAACATCAAATAAAAATGCATTCAAATTGGTCGTTCCACTTTTGGCAATCTTTAAAGATTTGTCAAGCATGATGCCACTTAAAAGGCCTGTTCATACCCTTCATTCCAAAAAATAGATTTTGTATGCACCTCCCACGTATGAATTATATTAAAAACATGGGGAATTGTTGATCTACATTCACTCATATAGATGAATTAATATAGATGGGGAATCATTGGATTACTGTAGGAACACATATTTCACTGGCCAATAAGAAGACGACACGTGGAAAAATAATATTCCTTAGGTGAACTAATTACCCTAATTAAATCCTATTTAATTAAGGGAATTATCTTTGATTTAAGATAGGAATATCTCCCCACATCAAGGAACAAATTTTCATCAAATCTCTTGGATTAATTCCTATCATCTTTTTGGGAAAGAATAATCCTAACCAAATAAGGACCCTAGCATACAAAGAACCTCTAAATACATGGGTAATTCTAGGGTTCAAAAAGAATAATCCTAAAACTCTCTCTTATCGCCACTCTCTCTCCCCTCTCTCCCACATGGTTCCAGCCACCACACTCCATCCACTTTAGCTATTGTCATATCTTTATCAAGATCTAATCGAACTCAGGCATACAAGGGCCTTTGACCAACACCACTGGAAGATCCACAAAGGCACAAGGAGGTGCAGCTGCACCTCCCCTCACAAGAAAAAGCTTTGAAGTCAGATAAATGTTGGCACCACAAGTTACAATTTTCTTCAACAAGATTGAAACTACCAGGAATGCGTGCACCAAACTAGTAGGCTTCCAAAAATTTTCATTGTTGGTGAGAGCCTCATCAAGTGCGCTGTTCCAAAGCCCATTTAGAGGGCTAGGCCTTAGGTCACTCCTAAGGCTGTCAAGACCCAACTGAAGAAAACACCGTCCAAGAATGCTCTTTGAAATGCAAGGAAGAGGGTTGCTTGTGCTTTGAGGAAGAAAGAAGCAAAAAAGCAGTCTATTGAGGCAATTTTATCCGTGCTTTCTATGAGAAGCCAAATGGTGACCGTAAGCGAGAACACCTCAAGCACCCTGACTGTGCCGGGAATAATACTACCCGATTTGTCCAAATCATGATTGGATCAATCCTGGTCAACTTGTATCCTACATATTCAGTCCTGATGACTTCCACCAATGAAACTAGTAAAGTAAGTCAAAAGGATGACTTTGAGAAAAACACTAAGGTCCAAGGGGCCAAACCTCGGTCAAGCCCTAGAGCCCATGTTGTGGAACCCACCTCACAAGAGGTTGACCCATGTTCTTCAAAGGGTAAAAACAAAGCCATCATCATGAAAAGGAAGGTGGTGAACATACCGTATCCACAAAGGAAGCTCGTGCAAAAGGCAAAGACAATTGATGCTTTAAGGAATCAAATTCCTGTATCACAAGGGGCAGTCCCAAAATCTTAAGATCAGTCGAGGTCCTACATGGGTCCATTGACCTATTCCAAATCTTGATACATGATGGGGATGATTATTCCCAAGTTGTCCCCTATAAATTCAATCCACTTGGACAATTATTTGCTACGAAATCCTCTTTACGATGATCCCGTATCTCAAACTCAAGAGAATGATTACATAGTATCCCAAGAGGCCAAACTTCATGAGAGAGTGGAAAGCATGCAAGTCATGATGATTGACACTTTTAATATTGAGGACCAATTACTCTTAATCCAAGAAATGATGCAAGACCTGCGAAGGGAAATGCACCAGAAGTTAGTAGAGAAAGATGCGGAAATAGCATTACTATATGCTCAATTGAAAGGAAAAGCCATCATGAGTGAGCAAGATAAGGGGAAGGCAAATGAGATCATGGCCCACGAACAATAAAGAAAAGAGGAAAAAGGAGAGGGCTTTACGAGCACAATTTCCCTAAATAACAAAGGCATTAATCGCTAAGGGGATTCGTGAGTTCCAAATGTTTGTAGCACCTCTTGTTCTTGGATATGGAAAGCCATTCCCTTCTCACTATGACGCCATCCCATTCCAGAAGTGTTATCAACAGCCCATATTTGATAAATTTGATGGCATGGATAGCTCACCTCATGAACATCTAGCACATTTTTATTCAGCATGTGGTGAGACATCCCAATCAGACGCCTTCCTGGTGCGTCAAGTTGTCCAATCCCTAAAAAGATAAGCTTTTACTTGGTATACACAACTACCGCTAGGCTCAATCTTGACATGGGATGACATGCAAAAATCATTTTTGGCATAGTTGTTAGTACTAAGAAGAAGGTCTCGATCATGGACCTAGCTTAAACTACCCAGAAGTTAGGGAAAAATGTCAATGACTTCATAATGACATAGAGGAGCCTTAATCTCCATTGCCTAAAGAAAATTACCGAGCAATCAGCAGTGCAAATGTGCTACAACAACCTCAGGCCAGACGTTGCAACTTTTGTTGCCACTGTTGAACCCCAATCATTTGATGCTTTGGTGTCAAAGGCGAGTAATGTTGAAAGACAAATCGCTCGCCAAAAGTCTGCCACCCAAAAAATTCAATTCGGGAAAAAGAATAATGATAAGAAGTCTACAAAGGGAGAGTCGTTTGGCCACTTTTGTCAAAACAAAAAAGAAAAATGACAAAGGCCAAATCAAAGACCCACCCAAAAGGCTAACTCTTGAAGAAGACAAAGAGGTCAAATATTCTTTTGATGATGATGATGTAGAAGAAATCTTTGACCAACTTCTTGCCTCCAAAGATATTACCCTTTCCAAAATCAAAGCGTCCTACTGAGGCTGACAAGACAAATGACCCTAGGTATTGTCGGTATCACCGCCTCGTTAGTCATATGCTCCAGGATTGTTATATCTTGAAGGTGTTCACCCGTTCTGGTTTTGCTCCTGTGATGGAAGGGTAAAGTTCCCCATTGCCTTGAAAACCATTGACTGGTCAACAAGTCAACTTTCTTTTAGTGTGCGAGCATGCCATTGCTAGCAATAAAAATCCTAGCAGACTTCTTAAAAATAGATAACTTGCGCTCCAAGTTACTAATTTCTAAACAAGCGATTGTGAATTTGGGTGAGGAATATCTCCCAAGTAAGTTCTTTTCATGCCTTAGACTGGTGAGGACTTCATAATTTTTCACAGTACAAAGTTGGTAGTTATGGCCAGAATAGATAGTAAGAAAAACTGTTTTCAGGCGGAATTGGCTTTTATAAAATTCTACAGTAAAAAATCAACTCTAGAAAGACAAAAAGAAGGCTGGAATTCCATTTCTGCCTGGACAGAAGCTTATGATTTGGGCTAGACTGGGTATGCCTGTGTTGGATTGGACTGTTCCCAACTTCAACTGCTGAGTTTTAGCTGTAAATCGAAACCAAAGTTTGAGTTTGGCAGAGCTTTAATCTATTTCGAGCCCTAGGAGGCTTTTTGAATGGGCAGAATTGTGGCCTCTTCAATCTGAAAGGGGTAAAAGTGGCTAGATTTGCGGATTATTGAGCTGGAACTGCATTGTGGTACCTGTTTTGCTTGATCAGGGCTCTCCATAAATTTGTTGAGGTTTTCATATTTGTAAAAACTCAAACTCTGCTTGTTTTGGTTTTTGCTGAACCAAATTTGTAACGAGAGAAATCTCGTTTTGAATGACTTATTTCTCTTAAGTATGAATTGGAAGTTCTGATTTATAGTTGGCTTCTTCTGGGGCTCAAATGAGTTTTTGGTTGCTTCAATTTGTTTGAAGTTTCTCAGAGATCAAGTGATCATTTTGAGTTTTGTCTTTGGTTTATTTTTTTGGTTTGTTTGATTGATTGTCCTCTGCTCTATTCACTTTCTCTTACATTTATAGGAATGCTAGAATAGAATTTCTAATCCTTTAAAAATGGGCGGTAAATTTTCTAAAAAGCAAGATCTTCCATTTTTTAATGCAAAGAAAAATGGGTTTTATCAATTCTGGCGGATAAGCTTTCAATAGTTAGTTCCTATGACAATCACTTCCTTGTATTCTTTGAAAAGAAACCCAACCCTTCTTCTAATTTAACTGCCCCCTGTAAGAGTTCAAACTGTGATGGTTAGTTTTTATTTGACTATTTGAACAACTCTCTACTTCCCCCTTATCTCTTTGAGATTGTAGTTTGCTTATCTCTTGGAAGGATCACCTGTTTTGATGCAGAATTGTATAAAAAGGGATTCTGATATTTTAGCCCCAGAGTTTCAGAGTAGTCTTTTGCTAATGACCTGCTTTCATTTAATTCTCAATAAACTCTTTTGTGATAGTTGAAATTGTTGACTTTTCTAAGTCAAGTAGTCATGTGGGTTCTGAGAATAGGCTTTCAAAAAAGATCTTGCTGACTTTGCACTCTGGGTTTTGAGATTAGTGGTGAGCCAAAAGCTGGGCCCCATCCAATTTTCTTTCAATATTTTATTGATCTGCTTCAGTGGTTGATTGCCTTAGTATTGACCGTTTTTTTATAACTCTGCCATTTTTGTAAAAGTCATGGGCCTTCTGATTTGGTCTTGGGCTTTCTCTATTTTTGAGTCAAAGCCCAGTCCTCCATCCTTTTATGTTTTGTGGGCCTTTGTGAGAAGTGGGCTGGCATGCGAATCCTTTTTAGGCCCAAACATTGCCCCTTTAAGTTTGAATCGTTTTAAAACGGTTTCAGACTTAATGATTGGGCAATAAATGATGCTCACCATTTCCTGCCGTTGCACTAGCGCACGTCTGCCTATTCAATTAGGCTTCGTGGGGAAATGGGTTCTAATGGCTAATTAAATCTGAACAAAACTCCTTCCCTTCCACTCTTCCACGATCTTCCTGTTTTGTTTATAAAGATTTGCCGAATCTTCATCACTATTTATAAAAAAACCTAGTTCTGTCTCAGCTTCCATTTCTTTCGAAACCTTATGTTCTTTCGGTTCTGTTCCTTTCAATCTCCCTTTGTTCGTTTGATTTCTAGAGAGAGAGAGAGAGAGAAAAAATGTCTTCTCCAAATACTCGTGCCAAGGGTACCTCTTCTTCACGCTTTCCTGCCTATCTCACTGGAGATGGTGTCGACAGTCATGCGATAGAGGTTCGAAGCAAGCTCTATCCCTTCGCGCAAAAGAATTTGGATGAGAATGTACTTCATCTTTTCTAGAACACCCTGGTTCTGGGCCGTCATTAGTTTGGTCCTGTACTGAAGAAGATGGCCATCTTGTTTAGGGATGATGCTGAGGCCTCTCTGTGCTATCAAAGCTCCACTTCTCTGGCCTCTCATACCTGGGTCAACAAAAACTTGAGTCACTCTTTTCCTTCAAGCGAAGTGAGGAATAGTGCGGTGAAATGGTGAAACTAGATTGACAAGCTTCTTCCTAGGCACGGAGCTCACTAGAAGAGGGCTAGTATCTACGATGCAATTCTTCTGTCCAGGCACTCTATTAATAGAGATGAGAACCTTATGGCTGTCGCTCTGTGTTTCTGGAACTCTACTGGACATGGCTCAAATCTTTGGGTTTAGGCCTCATGGAAGGCTTGTTGATGCTGTTGGTGACTATCACAGAAGGAAAAATCAGGAGAAATTGGCCAAGCCCTTCATCATCTTTCCTGCAACCATCAACCATAATTGCTTGTTTTCCAACTATCTGAAGAAATTCAGCACTGAGAAAGATAGAGATCAGCAACACATGTTGTTCCTCCTCTATTGGCTAAACAAATTCATCTTTCCCGACATTTCCTCTACAATTCTGCTTGAGTACAGACATCTAGCAGAGGCTCTGCACAATCACACGGATGTGGGGCTTGGGCCTACGATTCTGGCTCATTTATACAAGAACCTGCATACTGACACTTTGGAGAATCCACTGAATCTATCCGCCCTTGGTGCATTTTGGATGATTTAGGTCTGGTTGCAAGTGTACTTCCCAGAACTGAGGTTTCCAGACATTGTTCTCCCTGAAGACCAGGTCATGGCTCATTTGTTGATGTCAACAGAGGTGCCCAAGCGTTCCATTGAGGAATACTTGATGTTCTTTAGGCACTGTACTAAGAGATTTGCTGTATAGCGGCAGGCATTGCTCAGGAGGACCTACCCCTGGTTTCA
The DNA here is from genome assembly GCA_903112645.1 of Prunus armeniaca. NCBI lineage: Eukaryota > Viridiplantae > Streptophyta > Magnoliopsida > Rosales > Rosaceae > Prunus > Prunus armeniaca. Next base: position 14,695,877 of record CAEKDK010000001.1, read on the forward strand.
ACCTGGATACAGACTTTTTGAGAAAGAGCCAAAAGAAGAAGAGGAAAGAATTGAATTTAGGAATAAATTTCTGAGTGTGATGCTGCCTCGGGACATGCCATTTGGTGGAGGCAAACCTCCCGACTATCATCTGGGGGCAGAAGTGTATCATCCCAATTTCTGTACTCGGCAACTTGGCTGTCCTCAGCTAATTCCTCTCAAGCTACAACCGTGCTACCTCTTGGAGGGATTCAGACGATTTAGACGTACATAAGGACTACAGATGTTCGGTAAATAAAATAAACAGCAGTGTGGATGCTTTCTACCCCCTGTGGGAGCCTAATTCCTGTGGCTCTGCTGATTTTGACGCCTGGTAGAAAGCTAGGTTCCAAGGTTTTTCTGCCTCGAGCACTGCCCTCAAGGTGATTTTTGATGGCTGGGACTCCTGGGCAGTCTATACAGGGGCAGAGGCCAAGAACTTTATGGTGCAGATGATTAAAGATATTAATGCACAAGTTATTGAAGGTATATTCTCCATTCAGCCTCTTTCCTTTGTTCTGATCGCATTGGTTCAATTCTGCCTGTTTTTGTGATGTCTAACAACCTGTTTTGCATGTATCAGATCCTTCTATGACTTAGGACATTGGAAGCCAGACTGTGCATTCTGGAGAAGTGATTGGTAAGTTTCCCGAATTCTGTAATTCTAAATTTCCTCGCTAGACTGTCTTCTAATTTCTTCTTTTCTGTGTAGTTAATTCTGTCATAGCTACTGGGGATCTAGAGCTTTCGTTTGGAGATGAGGAAGATCAGCATGAGTCCCTGGTAGAGCAACTAGCTGTTGAGGCCACTCCTTCTACTAGAAGAAAAAGAAAAGAGGTTGCTCCTATTCACGGCAGTACTATCCAGCCTGAACCTTCTGGTAAGATCTTGACATTTTGCCCTACTCTTTGATTATGTCCTATTATGTCTATTCTTCTAACCTTTATTTTCTGTTCTGTGCTACTAGGTTAAAAAGACCTAGAAAGAGGACTGGAGTTGAGTCTGACGAGATCGAAGAGCCTGCAGCTGTTCCCACCAAAACTTCTGGAGAGCAGGAGAAAGAGCATGAAGAAGAGGTGAGACTCCATTACTTGCTGTATGAATTTTTGTGTTGGTTATTTCTTCTAACATTTGACTTCTGTCCATCTGTAGAAGGAGATCCTTGCTGAGGTAATAGCAGAAAGCATTGCCTTGACCAAACAACAAGAAGAAGCTCAAAGGGCATAACCCCACAAGTTCAGAATTGGCTTTATTTGATGACGTGGAGGCAAAACATTCTGCTGCTGCCCCAGAGCATGAGGTAAAGGCAGAACACTTTGTTGCAGTTCCTGTTCCTAAAGTAACTTCTAGTTTTGCTGTATTGTATTCTTAGTTCTGTTCATCTTGACATTTCCTAATTTGTTATTGTCTTTTCAGGTAGCAGAGAACAAGACTATTGGGATCCTAACTGTGGTAACCAGTCCTTTCAAGCCTCCCATTGTGGCTGTGATTATTTTTGTGCCTTAGTCTTCCTTTCTCTTCCTATTATGAGTTTTCCTGAAAACTGACTTGAGTTTTTTTTGCAGATGCCCATCCATTCTCTCAGGTTCATCTACCACGGCTTCCTTTGCTGATCTAGAATTGGCAGAGTTTGAAGCTATGGACTTGGATGCCCAGTTGGACAAACTGGAGAAGCTTAGCTCCACTCGTGCCAAGGAAAAATCCAAGGTAGTGGATGAGGCAGTGGATAGGGTAAAGATATGGCAATCCACTGAACTAGATTTGGATGAAAACCAAGAAGCTGTTGACCAACTGATGAAAGTCCAGGACTTGCTGCATAGAGAGAACATGGCTCCTAGACCCATTCTTGAAATCAGCTTGGGCTTGGCCAGAGACGTGCTCAATCTCCACAACCGCTATGAAGATCTTAAGCCCTCCTTTAAAGCTTCCGAGTTCTGCAAGGCCACTCGTGATGCTAATTTGGTTGACTACCAGAAACAGATAGCAGAATTGGACCAGATGGTTGCAGGTTACAAGGAAGCCAAGACTGCTGCTGACAAGCTGGAGAACTAGATTGAAGAACTCCAAAAACAACTGGCTGGGCTAAGGGAAAGGCAGAACAAACTTGGGGCTAGACTAGGCACCAAGACCAAGACCACTTTCCTTGTGCAGAACATGGTAGCTGCCTCTAGGCCAACATTGGAGATTGCAGAGGCCTCTCTCCATCAAGGGATGCTTCTCCAGCAAGAAATCTCTATCAAGAAGACCGGATTGCAAGAAACTTTAAAGAAACTAGGACTTTGAATTTAAATTATGAAAATGTAATAAACTTAGTCATGGAAAATGACTATATTTAATAAAAGTTATCTTTTGTGGAACTGTTTTTTTATCCGTAATTTCTCTTGTCAAAGTAAAAGAAAGCAGAAAAGAAAAAAACTTAACAAATTTACAATACAAAACAAATTCTGAACAGAAATTTAGATAACAGTTTCATTTTGTTCCCTCTCTATTCTGGGATCTGTTTATATAGCCTGTGAATCCCACATGGTTGGGTAGAATTTCTTCAACCATTTGCCATTGATTGGTGCAGCATGAACATCTCCATCTCGATCCTGTAATCTGTATGCCCCCATTCCAAGGATTTGCTTAATTATGAAAGGACCTTCCCATGTAGGTGACCACTTTCCATAATCAGCTATGTGTGTTCCAAGGGGCAGAACTGTTTCGTAGACTATTTCTCCCTCTTCAAAACTCTTGTTTTTAACTCTTTTGTTGTAGGCCCTTGACACAGCCTGTTTTCCTGCTAAGAGTTTGTTGAGGGTGTCAATTCTACTTGTATCCAATCCTTCAAGTTCTAGCAGCATGGCTTGAGAGTTGTCTTCTCCAGTCAGATTGTGCTGGTGAGCAATTCTAAGAGATTGGACTGATATTTCCATAGGCAGAATTGCATCATGACCATAAGTTAGAGCATATGGGGTCATGCCAGCTGCCTCTCTCTTTGAAGTCCTATGTGCCCATAGGGTTTATGATAATTTCTCATGCCACTGCTTTGGATTTTTCTTAAGAATTTTTCTGATAATGTTGATGATCACCTTGTTACTGGATTCTGCCTGTCCATTAGCTTGAGCATAGTAAGGGGTGGATTGAAGCAGCTTAAATTTGAATGCTTCTGTCATATCTAGTATTTCTCCAGATATGAAAAAAGATCCCCTGTCTGTTGTGATTGATTCTAGAATGCCAAACCTTTGTATAATTTGTTCTTCTACGAAGGTGATGATCTCTTGAGATGTAGTGGATTTAATAGGCTTGGCTTTCACCTATTTGGTGAAATAGTCTGTAGCTACAATGACAAAACAATGTTGCTTGCTACTGGCTGGATAAATCTTGCCAATGAGATCCATTGCCCATCCTCTGAATGGCCATGGCTGTACTACTGGATTCATGGGAACTGAAGGAGCCTGTTGGATTGGGCCATGCCTTTGACAAGCCTCACATCCCTTGGAATACTCAATGCAATCTTTCATCATGGTTGGCCAGAAGTAGCCATACCTTCTAATTAACCAGCACATTTTTCTTCCTCCTTGATGAGCTCCACAGATTCCTTCATGGGTTTCTCCCATTACCTTCATGCATTCTTTCTTCCTTAGGCACCTCAGAAGTACCTCATCTTTGCTTTTTCGGACCAAATCTCCATTCCACATAAGGTAGTTCAAAGCCATGATTCTGACTCTCTTCTTAGAAGGCAGGGTTGGATACTGCAAGTAATTTATGACGAGACTTCTCCAATCATCTTCAGTGATTATGGCAGAATTGACATCTATCTCCATTCCTCTGGTTAGAACAGATGGTAGACTTTTCTTTCCTACCTTGATGATCCTTTGTACACAGTCCTCAGGCATTTGTATTCCTGTTGCTACCTGAGCCAATTCATTGGCTGCAAAGTTTTATTCTCTTGGGATGTGTTCCCAAGTAGTTTCTTTGAATTCTGTTAGAAGGTTTCTGGCTGCCACTAGATAGACAGCTAAAGAAGGACTTAGACACTTGTATTCTCCAGCAATTTGTTTTAACACAAGCATATAATATCCCAGAATTTCCACAAATTGGATTCCTAATTCCACCAGCATTTCTAGGCCAATGATTAAAGCCTTATATTCAGCCCTGTTGTTGGTGCACTGGAAATCTAGCTGGAAAGAATAATAGTGTCTGATCCCTAGTGGCTCTTCTAAAACAATCCTTGCCCCAGAAGCTATATCAGTCTTTGATCCATCAAAGTACAGTTTCCAAGGTGTAAGGTGAATTGAATAGATGGGATTGTTAAGGCACGTATGAGCTCTGGTCAACAGATTTGCATTTGCTATGTCCAAAGAGTCCATGTTTTCAATTTCTTCGTCTGGATGATCTGCTAGGAAACATGCTACTAATGGACACTTCTGATGCCGAAACATAGAGTTTGAGTGGTCTGCCCCTCTTTGGTGGGGGACAGAACTGGGGGTTTTGAGAGGTAATGTTTGATTTCCTCAAAAGCCTGTAAATGCTGTTCCTTCCACTTAAACGTCTGTTCCTGTTTTAACCTTAGCAAGGAGGAAAAGGGCTAGATTTTTCTTGCAGAATTGGATATGAATCTCCTTAGAAAATTAATTTTTCCTAGGAGACTCTGTAGTTCCTTCTTGTTCCGGGGTGGTAGAGCTTCTATGATGGATTTTGCTTTATTTTTGTCAATCTCTATGCCCCTTTGGTGGACCAAGAAACCCAAGAAATTTCTTGCTTGAACTCCAAAAAAACATTTTTTGGGATTCATTTTCAACTTATGTTGTCTTATTCTTAGGAATGCTTTTCTCAGGTTTGATACATGATCTCCCTCTTCTGGGGATTTAATCACCATATCATCTATGTATACTTCTAAAGAATGGCCTATCATGTCATGAAAAACAGAATTCATTGCTCTTTGATAAGTAGCTCCTGCATTTCTTAAGCCAAAAGGCATTACAGTGTATTCAAAAGCGCCTATATGTCATGGGCACATGAAGGCTGTTTTATGGATGTCTCATTCAGCTACCATAATTTGATTATATCCTGCATTGCCATCCATAAAAGATAGCATTTGGTTATGAGTAGCTCCATCTACTAACATATCTACCATTGGCATAGGATATTCATCCTTGGGAGATGCTTCATTCAGATTCCTGTAATCCACACAGATCCTAATTGCCCATGTTTTTCTCTTCAGAACTAGCACAATATTGGCTAGCCAATCAGCATAAATGGTTGGTCTGATGAATCCTGCCTTGAGCAATCTTTCTATTTCTTCCTTGACTTTCAGTTCTGTTTCTATAGACATTCTTCTTCTGGCCTGTTTGACTGGAAGGTAGCCTTCTTTGATTGGCAGCTTGTGTTCTACCAGTTTTCTGTCTAATCCAGGCATCTCATGATAATGCCAAGCAAAACAGTCTCTAAAATCATTCAAAAGTGCAATGATTTCACTTTTGAGTGGTTCTTTCAACAGTGCACTAATGAAAGTAGGTCTTGGATCCTCTTCTGTCCCTAAGTTTATCTCCTGTAATGGATCTTCCACTTATGGCAAAGAGTTATCCAGTGCTGCTGGAATCTAGTACTTCCTCTTGTAAACTTTCTTCCTGTTCTTCAGTGCTCTCATGAGTGAATTCTGCCATATTAATGGCTGGATTTTGCATGAAAAGCTTCCTTTCTTCCCAATATATCAACAATCTTTTTGTAATAGATCGGATTGTTGCAGCTCAATCCTTTTGTTGTTGATTGAGACTAAACATCAGAGTTCTGGAGGTTTAGAAGAAAAGGTCTATTCCAGTATTCCAGAGAACTGGCTAAACCACCTTCAATGAGTCTTTAGGCCGTGACACCATGGGGCCGCCGTTCTAGTTGACTCTAAGAAAGGTGAAAGAACCAAGGTCATCATGATAATACCTTGCCTCAAAACACGTGGTAGAGGGCATAAATGGCTGTGGATCGGCCTCTACTATCTCCATGAAACCTTCCTCATTCCAAAGGGCTAATTGCTGATGCAGAGTGAAAGGAACACATAAGCTTTGGTGAATCCAGTCCCTGCCAAGCAATGCGTTGTAAGTGGTAGAAGTGGTGTCCACCACAAAGAATGCAATCTTCAGTTCTTTGGTTCCAACTATGACGTCCACATCCAGGATTCCATGAGTCTTGGTGATGCCCCTAGCAAAATTGGTGACAGTCAAGCGTGTTGGAATTAAATCCTTCTCTGTTCTGCCCATCTTGCTCAACAATGTATGAGGTAGAAGATTAATGGTTGCACCTCCATTTACCATCACCTTGGGAATAGGAATACCCCCAAAGTTTGTTGTTATGAATAGGGGTCTGAGGTGATTGGCCTTCTCCTTGGTTGGTTTGGAGAAACAGAACTGTTCTGCAACCGATTTTATGGTAGTTCCGTCTGTCTGGGCAGTATGTGTTTGCTGTTCTGGTGCTTCCTCTACTTCTGCCAACTTGCACTCAAAGCTTTCCTGAGAGAACACGTCTTCTTCCAGAGTGTTTTCTTGTCCTCCTACTGCCCTGAATTTTTCTAGCAAGATGAATACCATGTTAATGCCAGATCACCCTGCAACAAACTTTCTAATTCTACACCAAAAGCCTCAGTTTCCTCATCTAGTTCTTCATCATATTCCATATGTTCTTCCCTATACTCCTATGTCCAGTCTTCTTGTTCTCCAGTTTTGAGGAGTCCAATCTGGTCATCTGCAGACGGCTCATAGTCCAATTGCTCCTCTTCATATTCTTCAGTCTAGTCTTCTTGTTCTCCTATTGGAACAGGTTTGGATTTACCTTGTATTTGTGAAGGTTCAAGTTGATTGACTGAGGATGAGGCAGGATGGGTGGAAGGTCTGTCTGGAGATTTTGTCTTCATCAGGTCTTGTGGCTGACATGTTGTTTGTTCTGCATGAGGAGCTATTTCTGGACTTTTCCCTCTAGCAGAACTGGTCTTTGGAAGTACTTGTGTTTCATCCCTGTTCTTGAGGAATGTGCAGTATTGCCTTTGAACCTTTCTCTTCTGAGTTCTGGTAAACTCCAAAGTTGGTCTACCGCTCTTTCCAACATAATACCATCTGCTTTCTATGATAGTTGCCAAAGGCTTTTCATTTCTAGGCATCTTAATTGGTGTTTCTTTCTTTGGCTGCTCTGTCATTCTTTTGCTGCGTTGAGCAAGCCTTAGATAGTCCTTCTGTTTGGCTCTATCTTTAGATAGAGCCGGAACCGGGCCTTGTTGGTATGATGTCCCCAGCATCATATGATCCCATTAAAATGATGCAAAAGGGTTTAGGTGTGGGCTGTTTCTGCCTATCCAAAGTTACTTCTAACTCACTCTCACACTTGTACTTACTGCACAATACTACCCCAACCGAGATAGTTGCTTTTGGCCTTTGATTAGTCTCCCTTGCGACTCTTCTGCCTCTGCTGGAGCTAGCTTCTGTTGTTAGTTTGCCTTTATTCTGTTCCGACCAATTTAAGTTGACCATGTTGACTTGAGGCTGGGGAAAGGGATCTGTTGTGACTGATGGAGGTTTCTTGGCCAATTTTAGCATTCCTGCTGTTATTCCTTCCTGTATGACATCCCTGAAAACAACACAACTATTGGTGGAATGGTTCCAAGAGTTATGCCACTTGTAATACTGTATGACCTTGAGTTCTTCCGGCTTGGGCAACCTGTGGGGTGTCTCTATTGCCTTTTGTAGCAGCATCTCATCAAATAGAGCATCAACCTTGGTTAGATCGGAGGAATAGACCTTGTTTTGGGTTGGCTTGTTTGGAACAAACCCTCCTGTGAATGGTGGTGACTTCTGGTCCTTTGGTGGCTTGGTAAGAGCCTTGCAGTTGATGAGATGTTTTAATTTTGCCATTTCTGCCACTGCAATTTCTCTTTCCTCTGAGCATTCTATGTCTTCCTCTGATTCCACCTTAATAAGATGTGTTGAAGAAGAAGGGGATTTGTAGTATGTGCCTTTGGAAGAGTTCCTCTTCTGTTCTTCCTTGAGTAGCTCCTGATATTTAGATGCCTTGTCTGCCAGTTCTGCAAGGTCTCCAAACAGCATCCCGTCAAACCTTTTTCTCAAAGAGATTTTAAGGGCGGTTTGAGCCATCTGGATGAAGTGCCTTTCTTCCACAGGGATCCGGCATTTCATCTTGAGTTTTCTGAATCAGGTTATGAAGTCTTGAGCCGGCTGATCTTCGTTCTATTTGAGGGCAGCAAGATCACTGATGGTGACTTCTGGTTCGATCTTGAAATAGTAGTGATGGAACACACTTTCCATTTGCTCCCAGGTTTAAACAGAATTAGCTGGTAGACTGGTGTACCAGGTGAAGGCTTGTCCAGAGAGAGAATTTCCAAAAAGCCTTAGCTTTAACAGAGGGTTATTTTCTATGGCTATGCACTGGACAGAGAACCTGCCTATATGCTCAACTGATGAAGCATGGGGATCTTCTCCGTTGAACAAGGTGAAGTTTAGGACCTTGAAACCCGGTGATAGAAGTATCTAATCAATGTAAGCTGGATATGGCTTTCTGTAGATGGGCCTTTCTCCTCTCATTGCTTCAGGCTCCATCATCTCGCTGATCATTCTCTGTAGTGCCCCACGTCATTCAAGTCATTGACAGGGTGCAGATTCCGTCCCTATTCTGGCTGGGCGTGGTCAATCCTATGCTTCATATCCTGCATGGTTTGGGTAGAACTTCCCCCCTGTGTTCTTGTTGGCTGCCCAAATCTCACGGCCTGGTGCTCTGGGCCGAGGGGATATGCGTTAACACGTGACGTCCTTCTTTTGGATGCGGTGCGGTTGTGCGTGGGCATGCCAGCACGGTCTACCGTGTGTCGAGATGGTGATGAGATTTGGGTAGAAGATGGTTAAATAATGCGCCTGTTTTGAGTGCGACTCCTAATCAAACGATTGTGGCCGAGAGAGGAACTGATCTCGGCCGTCAGGTTCACGGCCTGAGCTACAAGGCCGTTTAGTGGTGGTGTTGGTGGCGGGTTTTAGGCGGTGCTTCGGCGCGTTGCTCAGAGAGCGACGGTCGTATTATATATGGGGTGAATGAGATGATAACAGAGATGGTGCTCCGGTGCCTTGAAAATCAAGGGTTGTATGATATATTGATGAATGAATTTTCCTTACAATCTACCACTACTCCTAGGAAAGCAAATAAAGGTATTGAAAGTGCATCACAGGAAAATATAATTTGCTCCGTGGGAGGCTTTTGGTTTGGTGTTTAAACCCTTTGAATGTAGTCTTGAGCTTAGTATTTATAGGAGGAGTCCTGGAGGGACAATCGAGGCTGAAAAGATCTGCGTGATGGAGCCTGATCGAGGCAAATGGGTAGTCAAATCGGCATTTGGGATCGTGAAGCATGGTGGTGTGACCCCCATAAATCCCGGTAAATCTTGGCCACCGCCCTGATCGTGGGTTCTGGCCCTTTGGCCATGGGCACGCATTTAATGCCCTGGTCTGGTGGTTGGTGATCTGACCTCAAGTTGTAAGAATACTTGTGAGAATGTTTGCGCCTAACCACTCTGATTTCCATCACAATCCTGACTTCAGTCCCTTCTCCTCTTCCCTCGTGCGTTAAATGCTTCTTGCAACTAGTAGGTTTGCTGCGATAGTCAGAGGCATTACTTCATTAAATGGGGCGTGGGACCCTGAGGCCATGTGACGATTTAACCACAATATCTTGGGCCGTGTCTCTTACGGCCTTCGGCTTCGGCCTATAATACCGCGGTTGCGAGGCCGAGAGGATTCTGCCTTTGCAGCTTTTCTTTTGTTTTCAAGAAGGCGAAATGCCTAACGAAACGGTAGGTGCTAGGGCCGAGAGGAAGTCCCTTCAGTCAGTTTATGACCGTGATTTATTAGGCACAAACAGTTCATCCTTTTCTTCAAAATCGGGATGATTACTCCAGTTTGCCCCCGTTCTGTTCCTGTCATTGTTGGCAAAGGGGTTGATTCTTCCTCTGCCTCTTTTGCCTCTTGCTGGTGGAGGTAATGGATTGGGATCCATCCTTCTGGGTCTGTAAGGCAACACAATTGGTGCCTCAGGCAGAAGCGCCAAGGGTTGATCATGCGGGGTCGCAGGTTGTGGAATGTGTGGAGATTGTGGCTGATTCTGGGGAACCTGAACTGGTGCAGGGACTTCTGGCCGAACTGAACCATCCTGCTTCTAGACGGGAAGGGCTCCTCCCCTCTGTCCAACTTGGATCTCTCCATGCCCTGAAATTCCAGCTATCTGTGTGATGAGAGGATTCTCCTAATATGGCCATGCCAATCGCTGGACCACAACATCTGGGTTTGGGATTCTGGCCATAGCAGCCTCTCGGTCCTTCTTGAATTGCCTATTAACGTGCCATTGCATCATGGCTGTCATGTTATTCAGAGTATCCTAGCTTCTCTGTGCTGTGGCCTCCTGTCGGGACACAACTTCCTGTATTTGATTTCACCCGTTTTGGTTTTGCTCCTGTGATGGAAGGGTAAAGTTCCCTATTGCCTTGAAAACCATTGACTGGTGAACAAGTCAACTTTATTTTAGTGTGCGAGCGTGCCACTGCTAGCAATAAAAATCCTAGCAGACTTCTTAAAAATGGATAACTTGCACCTTAAGTTACTGATTTATAAACAAGCGAATGTGAATTTGGGTGAGGAATATCTCCCAAGTAAGTTCTTTTCATGCCTCAGACTGGTGAGGACTTCATAATTTTTCACAGTACAATGTTGGTAGTTCTGACCAGAATAGATTGTAAGAAATGAAATGTTTTCAAGCGGAACTGGCTTTTACGAAATTCTACAGTAAAGAATCAACTCTAGAAAGACAAAAAGAAGGCTGGAATTCCGTTTCTGCCTAGACAGAAGCTTTTGATCTGGGCTGGACTGGGTATGCCTGTGTTGGATTGGACTGTTCCTAACTTCAATTGCTGAGTTTCAGTTGTAAATCGATACCAAAGTTTGAGTTTGGCAGAGCTTTAATCTATTTCGAGCCCTGGGAGGCTTTTTGAATGGGCAGAATTGCGGCCTCTTCAATTTGAAAGGGCAGAAGTGGCTAGACTTGCGGATTACTGAGCTGGAACTGCATTGTGGTACCTGTTCTGCTTGATCAGGTCTCTCCATAAATTTGTTGAGGTTTTCATATTTGTAAAAACTCAAACTCTGCTTGTTTTGGTTTTTGCTGAACCAAATTGTAATGAGAGAAATCTCATTTTGAATGACTTATTTCTCTTAAGTCTGAATTGGAAGTTCTGATTTATGGCTGGCTTCTTTTAGGGCTCAAATGAGTTTTTGGTTGCTTCAATTTGTTTGAAGTTTCTCAGAGATCAAGTGATAATTTTGAGTTTTGTCTTTGGTTGATTTTTTTGGTTTGTTTGATTGATTGTCCTCTGCTCTATTCACCTTCTCTTGCATTTATAGGAATGCTAGAGTAGAATTTCTAATCCTTAAAAAATGGGCAGCAGATTTTCTAAAAAGCAAGATCTTCCATGTTTTAATGCAAAGAAAAAGGGGTTTTATCAATTCTGGCGAATAAGCTTTCAATAGTCAGTTCTTATGGCAATCACTTCCCTGTATTTTTTGAAAAGAAACCTAACCCTTCTTCTAATTTACCTACCCCCTGTAAGAGCTCAAACTGTGATGGTTAGTTTTGATTTGACTATTTGAACAACTCTCTGCTTCCCACTTATCTCGTTGAGATTGTAGTTTGCTTATCTCTTGGAAGGATCACCTGTTCTGACGCAGAATTGTATAAAAAGGGATTCTGATATTTTAGCCCCAGAGTTTCAGAGTAGTCTTTTGCTAATGACCTGCTTTCATTTAATTCCCAATCAACTATTTTGTGATAGTTGAAATTGTTGACTTTTCTAAGTCAAGTAGTCACATGGGTTCTGAGAATAGGCTTTCAAAAAAGATCTTGCTGACTTTGCACTCTGGGTTTTGAGATCAGTGGTGAGCCAAAAGCTGGGCCCCATCCAATTTTTTTTCAATATTTTATTGATCTGCTTCAGTGGTTGATTGCCTTTAAATCTTGAAGTTTTTGTTTTTGTTTTTTATAACTCTGCCATTTTTGTACAAGTCATGGGCCTTCTGATTTGGTCTTGGGCTTTCTCTATTTTTGAGTCAAAGCCCAGTCTTCCATCCTTTTCTGTTTTGTGGGCCTTTGTGAGAAGTGGGTTGGCGTGCGAATCATTTTTAGGTCCAAACAAAAGGACAAAATCCAAGAGCTCATCAATAATGGTGGGTTGGAGATAGACTTTTCTTCTTGACATCAATTAGCTGTAGCAAATATGATTGAGGAAAAACTCACACCCACCTTTACATTACTAGAGGGAGTGGAAATTGCAGGTATTAATACCGACAATGGGGGCAGAATTGTACTTGTGTGTCCAAATGCACCACGGTCTAGTGATCTTCAAATTCATTCTCTTCATGAGCTCATGACTGCACCTAGAGATATGGGAAGATTCTTCGGCTGACGAATTTGTTGAGGGGTGGAAGACATTTGTTAAAGGGGCCAAGCGTATGGCCAAAAATTTCCCACCCAATCATAGATCTACTACTTGTCCTGGTATCAAGCTTCGAGGCATGCCATCTTTAAAAAATAAGAGAAAATGAGGGTGCAAAAGAAAGTTCAAATCCCTCAAAAGGATGAATATGAATAACCCGCAAGGGTCCGTCACACTCAACGATTTTTGCCCAGTTGAGTTCTTCTCAAGTGAATTCGAAGTTGAGGAAGAAGTTATGCAATGCAACATGGTTTCTGTGAAGGAATATGAGGCTGGCATAGAGGTTGATGAGATTACCGTTTGCTGCAGTCGAAATATTCCATCTGTTGATAAAGCACAAGTTGATTCCCCTAAAACGGAGAAGAAGTCAAAGGTGAAAGAGATTAAAGTCTCCTTGTCAAAAAAGACTGTTGCAGGGGAAGTTCCACCATCCTCCTCAAAAGCAAAGAACCCTAAACGTGATACTAATAAAATGAAGGAGTCATCACAATCACATGTAGTTAAGTATGATATTTTGGCTCATCTTAAGTGCATCCCCTCTCCTTTAAGTGTCTTTGACGCGTTACAAATGTCGAGAGAGTTTAGGGAAACACTTGTAATGGCTTTAATGAGGCCAGATTTATACAAGTCATGTTTTATATCAGCGGATGTCCACACAACTAAAACCTAAAAGTTTTGTGCATCATGTCTGGCAGTTATTACTTTTGGTGAAGATGACTTTTTACTTGGGTCCAAATTTCATAACTAACCTCTCTATGAATATTATCCCTTTAAAGACGCTCCATGCTTTAGGGATGAGTTCCGACAGTTGTCTCCTTCCATGCTGACTATTCAAGGTTTCAACCAACTTGGGCAAAAATCCATTGCATTGCAAATGGAATAAGGGACTTATATTTAGAAGCCCTATTCCAAGTGATCGATGTTGACACTTCATACAACGTCCTACTAGGATGCCCATGACTCCATGCATATGGCGTAGTCCCTTCTAAGCTTCACCAGTGCTTCAACTACTTGGTGAATGGGGAAGTTAAGAGCGTTTCAGCTGACACAGACCCGTTCAGACGCGAATAGATAAATTACTCTGATGCGAAGTTTTACGGTCTACTTGGTCTCTCATTTACATAGCCATCAGAGGTTGATAAAGAGAATAAATGAGCGACTGTTGAAGCAAGAAAATCACAAAAGGCAGAAGCACCCAAACCTTCAAGAGTAATTCGAGTGAATCTAATACATCGTGGTATGTCCTCAAAAGTTGAAGAAGTCTTGACTTCAAAGGCTCCCAAGCCAAAGATAATTGTTAAGACTTCAAAAAAGGAGCCTTGTAAACAAGAAACAGGCTTGTTGAAACAAACAATGGAGTCACTGATGACAACAAGTTACATTCGTCCCTTACAAAAGATCAGTTAGTCTATCCCAGGGGCAGTTTGGTCATTTTGACCACTTTTGGCAAAAATGATGGCTCGAGTAAATGAGTAATCGTCCACAAAAAAGGCATCATTCCAGAAACAACATATGCTCCACTAAAGATAAAACTCAAAGGCCGTAAATGGAAGAAAAGTAATGCTGGCCTCATAGTTGAAAATGAGAGTGACATGCTCAAAATGTCTCTTCCAAGGCCACAACTAGAAACTTCCGAGCCCGAAGTGCTGACTAATATGGAACAAGCTATGTTTAAGGAAGATGAGGTAAATACCAGGCCGCTTCGCATTTATGTGTTCAAACACTTAAGAGGTAGACAACTACCCCGCATCTCAGTCTTTCAACGCTTAGAGAACCCTTCCAATTCTCAACAAAAGAAAGTTCATAATAAAAGAAAATGGAAGGTTAAGTGTCACGAGAAATCCATGATCAAAACACTCAAAAATGTGAAAATAATGAATGACCCTGTCTAAGTCAACTGCACCTCTTTTGAAGAAATAGTGGACCAAGACGATTAGATATCGAGGAATTCATTGACATAGTCCAACCAGCTCTACCACAAATGGAGGAAGGAGGTCAAACCACGATTGATGATCTCTAAGAAATTAATCTTGGTACAGCTAGCAGTCCAAAGCCTATATTTGTCAGTGCTTCGCTAACACCGCAAGAATTAGAAGAATACACTCAACTTTTGCAAGAGTATCGAGATGTATTTGCATGGAGATATCAATACATGTCGGGTTTGGACCCAAAGGTCACAATTCACAAACTTGGGATACCTGATGAGACTCGATGGGTGAAGCAAGCTCCACGTCATTTTCGGCCACACCTAACGATACAAATAAAAATCGAGATTGACAAGCTTATTGCCGCTGGTTTTATCTAAGAGGTCTTATACCCTATTTGGTTGTCCAATTTTGTCCTAGTCCTAAATTGGAGCACCATGTATATGTGTGGAATATAGAGACGTCAATGGTGCATGCCCAAAAGATGAGTTTCCTTTCCCAATCATAGAATTATTGGTAGACACAACAACCGGTTTTGGTGCTTTATCGTTTATTGACGGATTCTCAAGTTACAAAGAAATAAAAATGGCTCCAGAGGATCAAGAAAAGACTGCCATCTGTATTCCAAAAGGAATATATTGCTACATTGTGATGCCTTTTGGGTTGAAAAATGCAGGGGCAACTTACCAAAGAGTCGGGACGACAATTTTCAATGACATGCTTCATAATACCATTGAATGCTACGTCGATGATTTGGTTGTCAAAACCAGAAAAAGAGAACATCATTTGAGTGACTTAAAACTTGTTTTTGATAGACTCTGAAAGCACCTGCTGAAAATGAACCCCTTAAAATGTGCATTTGGGGTAACTTCAGGCAAATTCTTTGGCTTTCTCATTCAACATCGTGGAATTGAAATTGATCCTACAAAAATCAAGGAAATCTGTGAAATGCCTCCCTCTGGAAATTTAAAGGAGTTGCAAGGGCTGCAAGGGAGACTAGCCTATGTACAACGGTTCATCTCAAATCTCTCTGGAAGGTGCCAACCATTCTCGAGGCTCATGAAGAGGGATGTTCCGTTTGCTTAGGATCAAGCATGTCAAAATGCTTTGGAATAGAGTCACTTGTTGGTAATTTTTTACAACAATATTTAAACCTTGCAAGTGCACAAATCAAATGATAGTATAGTAAGCAAGCAAGGGTCATTCCCACAGAGATTGTAATCTAGAGAGATGTTTATCAATGTCACGCAACGAAAACACAAGGACTTCCACACACACGCCAACACCAAGGGGGGTTTTGATTTGATTTTGTGAATAAAACAAAATAAGGAAAACAAAACAAAACATAATTTAAATTAGAGTTTAAAAGAAATTGGTTTATAATCAATCAAGAACAATAGCTAGGACTCACTATCCACCTCTAACCAATCAATCAATCCATAAACAACAATAGATAATCAATTTCTAGCAAGCATATGATGACGACACTCACAACAAGATCATGGCATTTGACTCGAGTTGTATGATTCTCTCTTAAGTGCATGTAAAGTGTATGGCATTTACATCAATACGTGTATTCTTAATTGAAATCTAGTATGGCATTTACTCAAATTAACAATCAAGAATCCATTAAGATCAAAGAGAATATGAGTGTCACAAAAACCCTAAAACATTGCATTTGTTATTAGGAATTCAAGAATCGATTTCTCATAACTAGTTCTTAACCCAATTATTCGTTGCAAACAAGAACACATTCAATATGGCAATTGACCTATGTTCTACAACAATTTAATTCCAATACATGCTTCAAAGTTAGCTACTCAAAGAAACAAAATATCAGAATTCACATAACATAGAGAAACCAAAATCATCACGCTTGTAGAAACTGAAAATCCATTCAAACTTGTTTATAGAATTGAAATCATGTTTAGGGCTTCAAGATTAAGCCCTAACTAACAAGAAATTAGTTACTCATGCTCTTGGATGAACTCAAAAATAAATACATAAGAACTGAAACTTAAAAGAAGAAAGGAAAAGAAAGAACTTGTTGGCAGCTTTCTCCTCTTGCGCGGTTGATCCCTTTTGGACGTGAATCTGTTTCCGGGGCCTTGGCTGGCCTTTTATATCACTTATATCAGAGTTCTAAAACCCTAAAATTGACTGACAAGTTGTCCAAGAAGTCTTGGTAAACAAGGAATCCAAATAGGAAAGTAAAAATCACAATTCCTAACTCCACAGGGAAATACAGCTCAGCCCAATTGTCACACAATTTGGGGATCTTCGGCCTTGCAGAAAAATCATTAAAAATATATTTTAGAAAGATAAATGTCTTATCTTTCCAACCATATATAGCACGTAACTTGGAAAATTCTGGAAGGCTTCCGTTTCTTCACATTCACGTAACATGTATGAAACTGTCTTGTCTGCACGTGGGCTAACTTTACTTATAATACTGTACCAATTGGCTTGGTAGAAAATTCTAGAAAAATCACAGATTGAACTTCAAGATGTTAGCTTTCATCTCCAATTGGCCTTGCTCTAAAATTCCTCCGAAAAGTTGATTTTTCCTTAAAAACCTTCTAAGAGCGCAGAAAAGCTGAAAATCAGAAAAGTAAAGTAATAAGCCCTTTTTAAATCTAATTCTCCTACAAAACCTAAGTAAAAAGAGTACATAAATGAGTATATTTATGGACTTATCACTCTGATATCTAATGTCGATGCATGGCCACTCTGTTTCTATATTTAAACGACACCTTGAACAAATGGTCATTTGATGGTATGTTGTTAAGGTGTATGTCGAAACAAGATGCAACTAAAGCCCCTTGTGATACTCATGCTAGCACTTGCAATGCTTATAAAGCCGGTCCAAAACTCTCAAATCAACTGAAGAGATTGGATTATTACTGGCCAAAATGGTCCGAGACTTAATGAAATTTGCAACCACATGTAAAGATTGCTAGTTGCATGGATAGTTTATACACCAGCCACCCCAACAATTGCATCCAACCACTTTGTCTTGGCCATTTGAAGCTTGGGGATTGGATGTTGTGGGCATCATAAAGCCCAAGTCATCATGTTAACATCAATACATCTTGGCCGTGACTGGTTACTTCTCTAAGTGGGTAGAAGCAATTCCTTTAAAGGAGGTACGAGCGGACGATGCATCGAAGATAATATCCAACAATGCATTGTATTTCAAGTGCAAGTCCATGACCAAGTTGTGCGAGAAGTATAGGTTTCAACCCTCATTTTTTGTGAGTTACAATCCGTCGTCGAACGGTCAAGTTGAAGATTTCAATAAGATACTGTGCAATATCTTGAAGAAAATGGTCTCAGGAAACAAAAGAGACTGACATGAACGCCTCCCTGAAGTATTATGGGCTTATAGGACGACCTTACGCAACTCAACATGATGTACACCGTACAATTTGGTGAGAAAAGACTGGCTGCTCAACAAAGGCTTGAAATATATCAAGCTCAGGCTGCAGGGGAATTTTAAGTTCAGATCTTTCTCATTTGGAGATTTGGTTTTAATTGTCCGAAGACCCTTTGTCATTACCAGGAAAATGTGTGGTAAGTTCGAACCAAAGTGGGAGGGGCCCTGCGTCATTACTAATGTTTTCTCTAAGGGTGTTTTCAAGTTGTCAAACTCAGAAGGAAAGTGCATATATCTTTGTGTGAATGGGAAATTCGTCAAGAATTTTGATGCCTGATGGTTAAAAAAAAGCTTTGAAGGTTGAAAACCCAAAAGGGCGGCCTAAGCAAAAGAACTACGGTATACTTAATCCCTCAAAAGGTCTAGTCCCTTAAAAGCTACATTCAATCTGAAGTCCCAAAATCTCCTTTCGTCACCTCAATTCAAAGAGGGTGAACTGCATTCGGCTTGATTCCTTCACAGGGTATGTAGGCAAGCTAGCCCAAAAGCTACGTGTAGCCGTAAATTTTCACAAATTCATTCTTGTCCACTGATGGTGTTAGCATGTGGTTAAACTGTCGTATACTATGCGTATAAACTGTGAAATAGGAAAACCAAATCCTACGAAATCTTTATTCTGAAAATTGTTCTTGGTGAAAAAACCACATTACAAGAGCATAGAATACTAAAACAAAGGCCTACCTATGAATTCTTGGTGGATGAACTAGATTACAAGAACGCTTATTGAAGGGAAAAACCATAGTAAAAAAAAATAATAATCTCATCTCTTAGAGCTTGCTACAAGAAGAAAACAGAACATTGATCAGTTGGTGAATCTCTTGCTCTTGAGCCTTCATTGATCGTTATGTGCAAGAATAGGGCGATAAACCATAAAGTCACTCCTGAAGATGATTCTAGCTTGATTGGAGCTGACATATTTGGCTTTAATCTAACTATACCTTGCTAGAAAAGGGTAATGTTCTGGATAGTCATTATCACATGGGCGATCAATTAGATCAAGAAAATGCTCCCCTAATCAGCCAATCACATAATGAATGGGAAGATATGAATTTGCAAAACCAGGACCCCTACAGTGAGTAGCAACTGTACTGAGAGCATGGTAAACAAGTCCTAACATTGTTGATGCAAGTGAAACTCTGAACCTGCGTGCCAGCAAAGTTGCCATATTGAAACATTATGGCCTTATAACATTATCAAGGGGCAAGACAAAGCAACTAAGCCAAAAGGCTAAGAAAGCAGCCAATGGTCCTTCATGTGAAATGCTCAAGGGAAATTTGCGGTCTTTGGTTTTATATTTGGGAATTATGTTATTGCTATTCCCAGCAGCACCATATATGGCTTCCCCTGGAAAGAAATGCTTGATCCATTGATTGTGGAAAACTTGCCCCTTCTTATGGAAAAAGTATAATTGAGCATGGATTCTCAAAAGTTTCCCAACAGTTGAAGGATATAAGTTCTCATGGCATAATTCTACATTCAAAGGGATAAATTCATTATGTGGGAGACCCAAAATTGGTAATCCACCAATAACTTTCAGGTCGTATAGAGAAATGCCCATTTCACCGTTCCCACGATGGAATGTGTTGGATAAGGGCCCCTATAACTCGCAGAATTCTCTCCAAACATTAGGGCAAAAATCATAAAAGTATCGTGAAATGGCAACAACTCCATATATGTTAGTTTGCCAAAGGACATCACCGACGTCATTCAAAATAGACTTTGTCCACGCTAGTACAAATGCTCGAAAGTTAGCTCGATAGAAAAATCTGAAGTTGCTTTCCCGTGAAATTTTGTTGTGAAGCATCCTGTGCATAACCAGATAAAATTCATCTCTAGGAAGACACTGTTTATCTCCTTCTATCTCATTGTTTACTTTCATCAAAGAGTGAGCTAGAAAACGTGGGCCCTTGGGAAATTTGAATAACTCTGTGTTCCTCATGTGGGTTGAGCTTGAGAAGTCCACTACTCACGTGATATGTGGTGAACCAAGTTGTTTGACTCTCAAAAGGCACCATAAGCCTGATTGAATTCAGAGGACAAGATCTCATGTATTGGGGACCAAAGGCGATGGCCCTACCATATTCATCAAAAGCATGCTCCTTGTGAAGATTTCCGTAAGCATCCATCACCGGAAATCAAAGGTGCAAAAAAAAAGGGATGTTAGCTTACAATGCTAGTTAAAAGCATCTCAAGCTTTGCACACGTAAAGGCATCACACACACAAAGCTTGAGGAGGCATTTGTTGAAATAAAAAAAATTCACAAAAAATTCAAACGTGGGATTGAATAAGTCGCACAACTTTGATACCCATGTGCATTGAAACAACAAAGAAGTCAAATGGCTTTTATTATGTGCCACATCCAGCAAGCCTCAAATTGAGGGCAGAGCTAAAACACAACTTGATAAACTATTATAGAAAAAGAGTTCAAAAAAGATGGGAGTCTAACTAACCAATGAAAACTCTGAAGAGAAGTTGGTGGCTCCTATTTTTGTGGAGCTGATTATTCAATATTTGAATGAAGCATCTTACACTAAAGAGGTCTCTCACATCTAGCCTATAAAAAGCATAGCAGTAAAGAGTAAAAAAAGAAGAAACGGAAGAAAAAAAGGGCTGCTGCTGGAAAAATGGCTAGAGCACAAGAACGAAAGAAATGGTCACAGGTATACTGTCATCCCCGTTAATTTTTGTGTGGTGGCAACCCTTGAATCAATTTCTTGGATGATAAATCCATGTTATGTGGCAACCCTTAAATCACATGGGTGTATAGCAAATCCTCTTGATGATTCCCGTTCAACAAAGCTCTGCTAAGCAAAAGGAAATCCATGGGAGAAGAAAAAAAAATGATATTATGGGAGTTAATTCCAAAATGTGTATAAAAAACAGGAATGTGTATTACCTCTTGGACTCTCTGACCTCCTTCTCTGCTTGAGAAAGCTTTCCTTTTTCTCTCTAAGTACACTGCATAAAAAATGAAAAAGGGTGTTTAGTCATAAAGAAAAGAAAAGGTAGCAGAAAAAAAAAAGGATGGAGGTCTTCAAGAAAAGGAAGTCATGTTGTTCTGTCAAAACAAATAATAAGAAAATGGGGCTGTGTCGTACAACCCCTCTCTCTCTTCGATGATCTTCTTTATCTTGTGCTTGTTGTACATACAGATAAAACAAGGGAAAAGGCTTATATATAGCCATGTTCTAGAAGATGGCTTTGTGTGATTGTTTGCATACAAACGCAACAAAAAGAAAAAAAGAAAATTCAGCAAAAAGAAAGAAAAAAGAAGAGGCACATGCCTCTTTGAGACCTAGGCTAGTTGGTTTTCAATTATATTTGTTGTCTACTTTAACTAAAGAAGCAAAAAGAGATGCTATTCTATCAAACTCTTGGTTGTGTCATACCTTTTGTTGAGAAAACGAAGATTGCTCTCTAAGATGGTCTGACTGTGAAGCAAAGGAAAATGGGTCTGGGATTTATTCTAAATAAAGGGGGGATTCTTGGCAGTGTAATTGTTTCCTAAGTCTGTCAAGACTATAATTCCTTCACAGCTTCAATTTTTCAAATCCTAATTTGATAATGACTTGTTCACCTAAGGGATGAGAAAGAAGATGACCAGTCATGAGCCAACTAATAAAAAAAAGTCAGGGCCCAGAAGCATATTATTAGGTTGTATGCCTATTAATTCTCAAAAGCCCAAAATATTTAATGGGTGATCCAAATAAACACTCATCAAATTTACAGAGGCCCAAATTGCTTATTGTATAGTTAATGGATCAATTTTAAAATCCTCAAGGCCATATTTGGGTCCAAATGCAAATGTCAATTGTAGAAAATTAATGAGTTCATCAAAATTGCTCATTATTTTTCTTGGACATTGAAAATAAGAGAAATGGTATAAAACCATCCAATTTCTTTTTCCATGGTTTATTTAACTATGAAAATCTTAAAATCTCCAAACTGTCTCAAAGACACAAATTCTAAATTAATGGGCCACACTTACCCATTAATTTTCAAATTTTTGGAACTACATTGGTTTAATCTCGTCATGAGTACGTAGGCAGTCTAACATCCCACTAGGCACAACCGCAACCAAATTTGAATCTTTGGTTACATTAACCAAATTCCTCCATATCAAAATTTGTCTCCACACAAATCAATTTGGAACTACATCGATTTGATCCTGTCAAGTGTACGTAGGCAGTTCAGCATCCCACTAGAAGGAACCACAACCAAATTTGAATCCGTGGTTTATTTCTAACCAAATTCGCCACAAACACAATTCCATATTGAATCCCTGAATTCACTCAAACCCTTCTCAATACAATTCAAATCAAATTTTCCTTGCAATGAGTCATTGATTCCCGCAAGAGATATATAGGCACCTTGAGGTTTTACTTAGGAGCAGCCACCAAACCAAACACATTGTTTCTTTATGATAGAATCAAAGGGTAATCCCTTGAAGAAATGGATTGTAATTAAGATACACCGCTCCTCGAATGGGTTGAACCTAAAATAATAAAGCCCCATTATTTAATTAGTGGTGGTGAAATTATGTTGGGAGGTTCACATTTTCTTCAACATAATTTTGGCACGCCTGGTGGGACCCATTTACCTTTTCATCTCTAATCATAAGGTGACTAATATTTTTATTAATTTGTGTTTGCCACAGGTTAAAAAAAAATAAAAATCAGATAAACATTGGCACCACAAGTTACAATTTTCTTCCATGAAATACTATAAGAAAGACGTGAATGTGCTATCTCCAAAAGAGCCTAATCACGGCAACAAGACACAAAGGATCCCTTGTAAGTGCAGTCCACTAATACGTCACGTATGCAGGATAGCCATGAAAATCTGCTTCGTAGAGACAACAAGGAGGTAGACCAGCGACGCCCGTGTCATGGGAGACATTGACGTGCACTACATGCCATGCGGGCAGATGATGTCGAGAAGCTTGTGAATGGCTGACTATGAGACTTGAAGATGGGAGGAGATTTCGAAGATGTTGATTTCGAAGATGTTCGGCCTGAGGAGGTGGACCAAGTAAACTCCTCACCATTCACCGCTAAGATCAAAGACGCGGCTCTACCAAGGCGATTCCCAACGCCTCTTTCACACACTTCAAAAGGGATTCTGATCCCGAGAGTCATCTGAAGCACTACAAAAGTGTCATGATTCTCTACAAGGCTGAGGATGCGCTGATTTGGAAGGTATTTGCAATGACCTTACGAAGAGCAGCTTAGGATTAGTTCCATACCCTACCATCCGTGTTGATCAGCTACTTCAAGGAGCTGACTTTCGTCTTCACAAACTAGTACACTTCCTATTGGACGATCAAGAAACAAGCCGACCACCTATTTAACCTAGGCCAGAAGCCTGATGAGTCCTTATGAGATTACATCAAAAAGTTCAGGGCAAAGAAAGCCAACATTGTGGGATGTGATGATCGAAGTGCATCCTCTGCTTTCAATAAAGGCTTACCAGCTGAGCACGACATGTATCGTGAACTGATTATCTCTCCTAGCCAGAGTCTGGTAGAGGTCTTCGCGACCGTAGAATGATACGGGCTTTGGGATGACGATCGAATCAACGCGAAGAATTCTGCTGAGTAAGTT
Organism: Prunus armeniaca; assembly: GCA_903112645.1. Classification (NCBI taxonomy): domain Eukaryota; kingdom Viridiplantae; phylum Streptophyta; class Magnoliopsida; order Rosales; family Rosaceae; genus Prunus; species Prunus armeniaca. The sequence continues at coordinate 14,719,368 of CAEKDK010000001.1, forward strand.
GAACAACCACTCAAGGAGGCAGGTTAGACAAGTGACAAGCCCGGTAATAGGAACCACAGAGGAAAGCGCAAGGCACAATCCCAAAATGGCTGTGCGATTTCGTGAGTACTATTTGTTAAGAAAATATAGGTAGAGAGAAGTAGAATTGTTAAGAAAAATTGGGAAACACCTTACATTTCTAGCAAAAGCTTTGGTGTCAAGGTAGGGGGTTTCTTAAGGGGCCTTTTTCATAAATTGATTGAATTAAATTTCGTGACTACTATATATGATATTATAATTTGATGGATGTCCTTGATATTATATAGATATTCTTCATGTTGGGTGTTTACGTGTTGTTAACTATTTGAACAATGTTGGCATAATTATATATATACATTGCTGATATTTTAAATGGTTATATTATTACAAGATATATAGGATATGTGAAAGGCATAATTATATCATATCATGGAAATTGGCTGGAATTGTTGGGCTGAGAAAATAATGATGGAAAAAGAGGACAATGGAAATGATCTTTTGTGTAGTTGAGTCTAAGTCTTGACAGGTACTAGATCTCAGGGATCCCATAGTGCACATGATTTTTGTTGGGTGATACGGGACTGGCGACAGGGAGTTAGACAAGATGACTAACAAAAGGGGATTTATAGGATGATTGAGATGGGGGTTAGTTCATATAAATGGGCATTCGAGACCAAGCGGTATACATATGGTATGGGACGTGCAGGTTTGCTTATCCAGTTATATGAATTAATAGGATTAGATGAAGAGCATTCATGCATTATTATTAATAATGTGATATTTGGCTGTGTGATTGTATGTCACTTAATTTAGTTATATCAATTTACCGTGAAAAAGTTTATGTCCCTATTAAGCTGTGGTTTCGCTCACCCCCTGACAAATTTTGTAGGTACTGAACCTGAAATCTAGTGCTTCTGATGATTTTGGCATATCTATAGAGTGTATTGTGTACATAGCTTGTGGATGAATCATGAGCTACTCTTTTAGTAACTCTTGAGTAGTTCTAACTTGTAAAATAATGTAAAAATTATAAGATTTCAGATGTTGTCGTTCCACTAAATATTCTATGTGAAATATTTATTTTATTTATTTAAATTTTTCCTTCACATTTTAGTTATAGTTTTTATTGAATTCTATAATTAAGGTGTGAATCACATCTTAACCCAAGGTTATGTAAATTTGTGGGTTAGGGCGTGACAAGTTGGTATCATAGCGAGTTTTATGATTTCATTAAATTGTTTTGTTATGCACTAACCTATTAAATTAATATTTAGGATGCAACCCGATCATAGTGATGATACATGAGAAGGGTTCCGAATGGGACCCGATGGCCTCATCCCAGTAGACAAAGAAGTATACCACAGTCGTCTACGCAACTAAGCTTATGTGGACGTAGTTAATGAAGTTGTTAATACAGGACATAGAAGGATGTTTTATACACCAGAGATGTAGAGACTGGTTGTTAGACATCGGTTGCAGGCCAACAATATTAGGAGTCAATATCAATTAAATATTGAAGCACACTCTTACAACCAAGTGTTGGAAGATGTTGTGATTATAACTGCTGATATTTGGCCACCACCAGAGATAGACTTACCTTATGTTCCAGAACCACAGGGTAGGCTTACCCAATGTCCTAGACCCAGGAGATGAATCATATTTGGAACTTCTGGACCTTGATGCTCTATCTGCTAAATCTATTGCGTCAACACCTTCAGTGGTTATCACTGAACCACAAAAGTCTAATCCAATTGTCACCAATCTGAGTTCTGATGATGAAAATGAATATCCCGAGCCTGTTATCCCTCTCGAGTAAATTATAGATATTAGTTATGGTGATGAATAGATTCTCTCAAAAGTTTGACTAATAAAATAGATACTATGAACCTAAGATGCTGATTTTGGTATGGTGGATTTGTGTAGTTTTTGTGGACAGCCTTATAAAGGTCTTGGAGTGGGGAGTTCTTTGTAACATAGGTTTGTGACTGTTTTGTTAAATTTTGTGAAATAGGTTTGTAACAACTTATAAATGTTTAATATTATTTAATATAATTTTTAATAGAATATATATATCGTGTGGAATTATTTGGTAAAGGTTCAATTATTAAGATGGCTGGAGTAGAAGGACAAAATGAGAATGATGCGAGTGATAGTATGAGGATAATGTTAGACATTCAGGATATGGCCTCTGCTATTCGTGAGACAAATCAACATAACCATGAATCCCATCAAGAAACTCAAGATGATCAAATAAGGAGGATTCAAGGAGAATTTCGTAAGACAAGGCCACCTGTGTTCAAGGGTGATGCAAACCCTATGGCAGCAGAAGAATGGTTAAGACAAATTATGAGAAAGATGAATGAACAAAGAGTTCCCGAAAACCTAAAAGTGACCATTGCTTCTACCTATTTGAAAGGACAAGTTTATCATTGGCGGGAATTTGTCTTGGCTATGCCTGATGTTGAGATTGCAACTTGGGTTGCCTTTGAGACAATATTTCTAGAGAAATATTTTCCTGAAACTATGATCACCATAAAGGTACGTGAGTTCACTAATCTTTGTCAAGGTGATATGACTGTTGGACAATATCAAACTAAGTTTGAAGAACTGATGTGTTTTGCTGCTTACATGATTCCTAATGAGTCTACAAAAGCAAAGAAATTTGAAGAAGGGTTGAGACTAGAGGTCAATGAGAAAGTGGAACTTTTTAAGTTGAAGAAGTATGTTGAAGTTGTTGATCATGCCTTAATGGCCGAACAAAGGATACTTAGTTCTAATAGAGTTTTGGAACCTAAGAATCTTAACTGGGGACAAAGTAGTAAACGCCAAATATTTTCCCCTCTCGTTCCCAGTATCAAAATGCAAGATAATTTGAGGCAACTCAAAACTCCGGATTTTGTTATCTTTGTCGGCAAATAGGACATTACCGGAGGGATTGTCCCCAGCTACAATTATATCAGAAACCTGTTGTTCCACAACCACAACCACAGTTCCGTGCACCACAACAACAATTTCAAGCTTCACAAACATAGTAACGTGCTCCACACCAAGCCCCATATCAAGCTTCACATAATCAATTTGGAGGTCCTATTAATCAACAAGCACAACGTCCAAGAGGACAACCTACACAACAAAGGCCTAGAGCACCAGGAGTTGCAAGAAGACCAAAACAACTCACTCAAGGACAAGTGTATACTGTTGGACAAGTGGTAGAGCAAAATGAACCTGCCGTAGTGGAATGTACATTTCTAGTTTTTAACTCATGGGCTAGAATATTGTTTGACCTCGGTGCTACAAATTCATTTATATCTGTTTCGTTTGCATCTATTCTTGGGCTAGAATATTAGTTAATGAAATATTCATTATTGGTTGGATCTCCATTGGATAAATGTGTCGAAGTTAATAAAGTGTGTAGATCCTGTATAATAGAGATATCTGATCATAAAATTCGCTACCCAAAAAATTGACAAAGTCTCCCCCTACCATGTGTTGGCAAGATTAACGCTATCATTTCTGCCATGCACCAGAAAATCTGCTACCTAATCCCTAGAAGCGGTGTTGGGAAGATGAACAGTGATTAGTCGATGGCAAGAAGATGCTCAGCTAAATGCTGAAGAAAAGCAAACTAACCCAGTTCGTCCCTGTAAATCAAGCATATATGAAGGGAATAGAATAAGCAGGGGAGAAAGCAGATCTAGTTCCTAATAGTCAAGTAGACCATAAAGGAAATGGATTAGCCATTCCCCAATATAAATTAAAGAATCAGGACCAAATTGAGGGAATCCGTCTGGATGTCTTTCCTGAAGAAGGATGGAAGCTTGAGGAAGGCGTCAAGCTTGTACCCATTAATCCTGATAAGCTAGAAAGAAAAGCGCATTTCGGCTCGTACCTAAGCCAAGAAGAGAATGTGGAGCTTACCGCCTTCCTCCAGAACAATAAAGACGTGTTCACGTGGTCACCACCTGACATGCCAGGCATTAATCCGTAGATCATCTACCATTGTCTTCATGTCAACCTCGCCAGCACAGAAGCTCTTTCTACTTCGCCTTTTGATCTTGTGGCCGAAGTCCATCCTACCCCTTTGTTGGCGCAGAAGAGACGCAACCTCGCTCCCAAGCGAGTTTCCATCATTGAAGCCAAGATTGACAAGCTCCTAGCTGCCTACTTCATTGAAGAAGTCTTTTACTCGGAATGGCTGACCAACGTTGTCATGGTAGCAAAGAAAGACTAAGGCAAGTGGAGAGTGTGCATGGACTACACCGACCTTTAACAAGGCATGCCTGAATGACAACTTTCCATTGCCAAGAATTAATAAGCTCATAGATTCAACTTCCGGTAACCAACTGCTAAGCTTCATGGATGCATACTCCAGCTTCAATCAAATCATGATGCATGAAGATAAAAGGAAGACTTCTTTCATAATTGAAAAAGGCACATATTGTGACAAAGTCATGCCCTTTGGGTTGAAGAACGTTGGAACAACGTACTAGAGGCTCATGAACAAGATTTTCAAAGAGCATATCGGCAAAACTATGGAGATCTACGTAGATGACATGCTAGTCAAAGCTCCCTAAAGAGCAGATCACATCAAGAATTTGGCCTTCAGCCTTCAGCCTGCTCCGAAAGTACCACATGAAGTTGAACTTGAGCAAGTGCACATTTGGAATCTCATCTAGCCGATTTTTAGGATACTTAGTCACCTAAAGAGGCATCAAAGCACATATGAATCAATTCAAGGTCATCCTCAACATGAAATTGCCTGTCACAATGAAAGACATACAAAGTCTGATAGGTAGAGTAGCACCTCTAAACCAATTCCTTTCGAGATTCACAAATAAGTGGAGGCCATTCTTCAAAGCCTTGAAGAAAGGACAAAGAGACAAGTGGGATGAAAAGTGCGAAGTAGCTTTTCAAAACTTGAAGACCTACCTCACTTCACCTTCCCTACTCTCAAAACCCGTACTAGGCAAAGATTTGTTCATGTACCTGGTCGTGTCCCACTTAGCAATCAGCTCAACTCTCATCTGACAAGAGCTGGGAGTACAACATCCAGTATTATATAAGTCAAAAGCCTTCCTTGATGCAGAGACTCGCTATCCAAAAATGAAGAGGGTCATTTTGTCCCTTGTGGTTTCCGCAAGAAAGTTAAGACCCTACTACCGAGCTCACCAAATCATCATCATGACATAATTTCCTTTAAGATCGATACTTCTCAGTGACTCATGAAGTGGGCTATTGAATTGAGTCAATATGACCTCATCTTCATGTCGAAGACTTTCATAAAAGCCCTGGCTTTAGCAGATTTTGTTGTAGAGTTCACTTCACGAGTCGAAGAAGAGAAGCTGGTCAATAAATTCAAGAAAATTTCGAGAGAAGACAAAACCTCCTCTGCCGATCTTGACATGCCCAAAGACATGTGACAGTTGCATGTTGATGGAGCATTAAATCATAAGGGAGCTGGAGTAGGCGTAGTTATAATCATCCCAGATGGAACCTTGTTAGAGTGAGCCAATACACTAGGCTTTCCAGCCTTAAACAATGAAGTAGAGTACGAGGTTGCATGCGGCAAAGGAGTTGTCTATTAAGAGGTTAGTCATCTACTCAGATTCCCAACTGATCACAATCAAGCATCAGGGGAGTTCATGGCGAAGTACTGAAGGATGATCCAATTTCTAGACAAAGTCCAAGAGCTTTTGAAGGCATTCCCTACCTTTACCATCCAACAAGTTCCTCGAGCAGAGAACACACGTGCAGATGCTCTGGCAAGCTTGAGATCAGCGATGGACACCCAGTTCAGACATTCAACTCTGGTTGAGCACCTTAATCTGCCAAGCATTGAAGAAGCAGAGTAGCCAAACTTGATGCAGATTGATGAGGATCCCAGCTGGCAAGACCCTATCATCGACTACTTGGTAAATGAAAATTTTCCAAGGGAGAAGTCTGAGGCTAGAAAAATCAAGCAGAAAGTTGCAAGATACTACATGAAGGACAACAAGCTTGGTAGAAGATCATATTCCGGTCCTCATCTCCTTAGGTAAACTAATTACCCTAATTAAATCCTATTTAATTAGGGGAATCATCTTTGATTTAAGATAGGAATATCTCCCTAAATCAAGGAACCAATTTCCACCAAATCTCTTGGATTAATTCATATAATATTTTTGGGAAAGAATAACCCTAACCAAATAAGGATTATTCTCCCAAAACCCTAGCATACAAGGAGCCTATAAATACATGGCTACACAAGGAATTCAAGGTAATTCTTTTTGAACCCTAAAACTCTCTCTTGCTGCCACTCTCTCTCCTTTCTCTCCCACATGGCTCCAGCCACTTGGGACTCCCCGTGAGAAAAACTCCATCCATTTTTGCTATTGTCATATCTTTATCAAGATCCAATCAAACTAACTTAGGCATCGGAGGGCCTTTGGCCAACACCCCCCATGTGTGGTCTATTTACTCCAATTTATTTCGCAGGGATAAAGGAAGAGAGAGAAGGAAGATCTAAGATCGATGAATCAACCCGTGAATATTCCACATGCATAATTTTGCTCAAACAATTACGATGGATGTGATCGCATGGCATCACTGGTTTCACATATCTACAATTGATGAATTAAGAGAGATTGTGGATTGTTGTCGCAATTTCCAAGATCTATAATCGATAAAATTAAGAGAGATTGGTTGCAAAGTCCAAACATCACTCATTGACTCTCTTATTGCATCACTTATAATTCTCAAAGCTTTTTCAACTGTCTTCTTGTCTGGAATATTCCCATTTTTATCTTCGTGTCCTTTCTTCCATAATGTTGATTGATCTATGTTCTCCTTAAGCATTATTTTTGGCTACAACAACAAACCTTTAGCAAATAGATAAATAATTAACAACTATACTAGGTAAATGTGGGTATTGTGTGATGGGATGCATGATGGATATAATTGAAGATACAAGTCTTTCATTCCACACCAAGGTACTGTTTTTGTTTGTACTATAATAAGAGATTATTATCAAGCTAATCGTTGTTCTCGCTCTATAGTATAAAGATTTCAAAACTGCTTATGAGCATGTAGAACCATCACTCGAAATGGGACCCTTTTTTCTTGTTTTTGTTGTTGTGGAGTTTGATTTAGTTGAGGAGGATTTTTTTTGTACATTTGTGGTTGAGCTCTCCAAAGCAACATACGACTGTAGAGTGTGGCTACTACATGATTCGTTTTATGAAAGAAATTGTTAAGGATTCAAGCTTAAAGTTTGTGTAAAAGGTAAATAAGATCGGCCGTGATGTTGTTGATGCGGTTTAAAATAATTTTCTTTGTAGCTTTCTAATAACAATAATTGATTAATTAAGATAAATTGAGAATAAATGGATTACCATGGATTAACAATTTCCCATATCTATAATTAATTGATTCAAATAGTTTGAGAATCGATGGATAATGGGGGATTAGCGATTTCCCATATCTATTAACGATGAATAAGAGATATTGGGAATAGCTCAATTACGGTGGATGGGATTGCATGGAAATGCGAGATAACAAGCAGCATGTGGTACTTATGCACAGGACCTTATATAAATCAATTTATCCATCGCCTTACTCACTAGACGATAACCCATTTCAATGCTTAGCAAAGAAAGAGTGTCGATTTTTTTTTCTAGCAATGGGATCTATTTTCGGGTGCTTGTGCTTGTAGGAGCACTAGGCTTCTGTTTCATGGAAGAAAAAGAGTGTGGTCATGGTTTTTACATGTCAATTTCTTCATTGCAAGTACTACTATTGGTAACTGTTGATGTTGGCTCACCTCAAAGATGCGGAAGGATTGAAGGAAACGGGCAGTCAAATGAGTTGAAGACGTATTGACTGGGCTCTGGCGCTTGAGAGGAAACTGCAGGTGCTTGAGCGGTAGAACTCAAACTAGAGCGGATGCAGACGATCGAGCGGGACACACGAATCCAGCGCGTATCCCTACTGAATTTAGACAAATATTCTCCTAGTTTAGGGGTCCTTTAAGTTTCCTATTCCTTTTATAATTGTACTAAAGCCCTATGACATATAAATAGGCACTTTAGCACTAAGTTATTGTAACATGAGAAAGCTAAGGCATCAAATTGAGTTTAAGCCAAGGGTGAGAGAAAAGTGAGCTAGGGCTTGTGATAGATCAAAGGGGGTTATTCATTGTAACTAAAGGAGTTTTTTCATACTAGTGAATTTCTCGGGGATCACCAAGAAGACGTAAGCACAACACTGAACCTTTATAAATTCTAGTGTTCTTTGTGTGCGTGTTTACTTTTTAGTTTGTGTGTGCTTTATCTTTTGGGGAGCTTGTGTATGATAGTTGCATAGTCCATCAACGACAAGGTCTTGAAGTGTTTTCACACAACCAGTGGTATCAAAGTCGCGGTTACAACAAGTACTAGTTTATGCCCAAGGATACAAGGAGGGAGAAAGATCCAGTATGAAATCGCCAAGTGTGTCAAGTATGAAGGTGGAGTTGAAGCCGTTTGACCCAAGTGGACCTTTTCAAGATAATTAAACAATAAATATTATTTTAATTAAATTCAATTGAATAACTTATCAACCATTAGACTCGAATGGTTTAAAAAGAAATGGTTCTCAACCATTTAAAAATTAATGGTTTGAATTACCTAAGAAGTTTAAACCACTTAACATTTGTGATTTAAATTCATTTATTATTTTTAGCTTTCTATTCTAGGCATTCAGACTTGTATATAAACCATTTTAGTTAAATGAATTAAACAAGCAGAACTCAAAGCAGTTCCTTAGCTTCTTCCTTTTGTTTCTCTAATTGTCTTAAAATTCCTCTCGTTCCCTTATTCCTATAAACTAGGAATTCATAGTTCGATCGACTAGAAGTTTTGGATCAAGTGGTATCAGAGCACCAGATCAAGAGGGTGACGGTGGCTTATGGTCTCAACTTGCAAGCAACGCAAAGCTTATGGAGAAGAAATTTTAAGTCCTTTGCTCGTACACCAAAAGCCAAGATCCAAGAGAGACATTAAGACTAGAGAAAACAAATAGGATATATCTAGTGATGGCGATTGCATCACTAAGCTTGAGCAACATGTTGGAAACTTGTCTGCGTCAATCCTTAAACTCGTGGAGAGTTTGAAGACTTGAAGATAGCGAAGATGAAGATGAGACACAAGCCAACCCAACAAAAAACTAAGCTGAATTAGGTGAGAACAAAAGTTCTATTGATACCTTAAAAATTGATTTTAAGGTTGATATCCCTATACATAAAGGAGATATTGATCCTAAAAAGCTAGATAACTGGATAGACACATTAGAAACTTATTTCACAATTTATAAGTATTCTAATATGCAAAAGATAAAATTTGCGAGTTTGAAACTTTCAAGCCATACCCTTACATAGTGGAAGACGGTATGATGTCTCAAAATTGACTTGGAAGAACTTCAATATGCTTTTGAGAAAACAATTCTATCCAGTTGGCTATGAAGATGAACGATGGTATAAGTGGCAACACTTCAGACAAAGATTTGGGCAGCTAATGCAAGAGTATACAACATAGTTCCACAACCAAGCTATGGTTCTTGACATCGACGTTGACGACTACGATGTTTTCATTAAGTATATAGGAGGTCTTGCAAACTACATACGGAAAGAACTAAAATTGTTCACCGTAGATACTATTGAAGAAGTTACTGTGAAGGCCATCACCATTGAGGCGAAAAATAAAAGAACTGACAAGAAGGATGACAGATCAAAACCTGTCAACAAAACTGAGTGGTAGAAAAAGGGGAAACAGAGCAAGGAAGGTCAAACACAGAAGGTCTATTGTGATCACTGTCAAACCAGCAAACATGCCAAAGACAAGTGTTGGATACTCCATCCTGAGTTGCGGCCAAAGTGCGAGAAAAACAACCAGGGGAGAAATGAGAAAAAAGCTATCTTAACTGCACAAAAGGTATAAAAGCTTCCAGAATTGAAGCAACCTGATGTTACACTTACCCTTATGACAAGACCAGCAGATACTGAAGACACGTACAACCGTGAAGAGTTATTTGATGTGAATATTATGGGGAAGCAAAGTGTTGTACAAGCTATCATTGACCCTGGAAGTCAGAAAAACCTGATTTCAAAGGCATTAGTAAGAAAAGTGGTTTAGACACCACACCACATCCTAAGCCGTACCCATTATGATGGATTTAGAAGGACGTTGACTTACAGATCACGAAGCAATGTACCTTCAAATTTGCTATCACCAATCGATATATTGATGAGGTGACATGTGAGGTGGTTCATTTGGACGTTTGCCAAGTCATATTAGGCAGTCCATATTTATGGGACCGAGTTGCCATTCACTATCAGAGGCTTCTCAAGTATCGACTTGTGAAGGATGGGAAGGAGTTCCACATCAATGCTTGCAAGCCTCAAGCTACAGATAATTTGCTTACAAATAATTTACTGATAGCTAACCAAGCCAAGAGGTTAGTCAATTCATATGGGCGATTTGTTTTGTTGATGATTCAACCACAAGATCAGAGTTCTGGAGCTGTAACATTGTCTACTTTGTCTTTATCTCCTACGCAATCTCAAACATAGGGAAATTACAGGAGAAGTTCAAGGACTTATTTCAGGATTTGCGTGGTTTGCCACCGAGGAGAGCTGTACGAAACTTGGGTTTGTATCGCACTTCTGTGATGGAATCTGACGAGATCAAGAAGCAAATTCAAGGACTTCTTGAACAAAGCGTCATCAAACCTAGCTGCTCACCATGTGGTTCACCAGTGTTACTTGTGCCTAAGAAAGATGGTGGCTGGCATATTTGTGTAGATTATAAGGGACTCAACAAAAAAACCATTAAGAATCGGTATCCATTGCCGAGGATTGATGACCTGCTAGATCAACTACATGGTGCATGCTACTTCACTAAGCTTAATCTCAAATCTAGCTATCACCAAGTCCGCATCCAGGAAGAAGATACTTGGAAGACTGCATTCAAAACAAAGCAGGGACTGTTTGAGTGGTTAGTCATGCCATTTGGATTATGCAATGCTTTAGCTACTTTCTTGCGATTGATGAATGAGGTACTCTGCCATTGACAACTCCGTCATTATATACATGGATGACATATTGATATTCAGTGTCACATAGGAGGACCATCTTTGTCATATTACTCAAGTTTTGGAGGTTCTTCAAACAAATCAACTGTAGCTAAACAGTAAGAAGTGTGAGTTTGGGAAACAAAACCTTGTATACCTGTACCTGGGATTCATTGTTGGTGCAGGAGAATTGAAAGTGGATGGGGAGAAAGTGCAGGTGATTTCTCAATGGCCTACTCCCCAAACAGTGATTGAAGTTCGGAGCTTTATAGGTGCATCTCAATATTTACGAAAGTTTACAAATTGCAGCACCCTTACATTCTCTAACAAAGGCCAATCAAAAGTTTGAAGGCAGAGAAACCATGAGGAATCTTTCCAATTGTTGAAACGGAAGATTACAGAGGCCCCAGTATTAGCATTATCGAATTTGCAAAGACCATTTGAAGTGGAAGCACATGCATTGAACTATGCTATGGGAGCCGTGTTATTTCAAGATGGGAAACCAGTTGCATACCATTCTAAGATGTTTAGTGGACCGATATTGAATTATCCGACTTATGACGAGTTGTATGTAATGCATCAAGCAGTGAAGTATAGGAGAGCTTACTTATTGGGAAAAGAAGTTGTAGTTCACTCAGATCATAAACCTCTTCAGTTTTTAACTACACAATCTAAGTTATAGCAAGCTCACCATATGAAATGGATGTCTTACCTACAACAATTCAATATTATGATAAAGTACAAAAAGGGAGCAACTAATAAGTTGGCAGATATGTTATCTAGACCACTTACACCAGTTAGTTCCGCATTGCTGGTGGCTATGAAAATCCAACATATTGTTCCTTCTGAATATGCCAAAGGGTACGACACATATGCTAATTTCAACTTAGCCTATGCCAAGCTGCAACAAGGAAAGACAAGTGAGTTCCAATTGACGGATGGACTAATGTACAAGGGAACACAATTTTGCATTCCAGAAGATGGCGACTGATTGCAGTGGATTCATGAGGCTCATACTTCCAAAGTAGTAGGACATTTTTGGGTTGAGAAGACTTTATTGAATCTTCGTCGCTATGTTTATTAGCCAAAGATGCATCTCGATGTTTCACGATACATTCGAGGTTGTGTTCTATGCAACACATCGAAGCCTTCCAATAGAAAGTTAGGACTGTATCTTCCATTGTCAGTATCTAGCCAACCTTGAGAGAGTATCTCAATAGATTTCTTAGGTGGATTGCCTAACACCAAGTCTGGAAATGACTACTTGTTTGTGGTGGTAGATCGTTTCAGTAAGATGATGATTCTCATTCCATGCAAGAAGATCGTTATTGGAGAAGGAGCTGCTAAGTTATTTTTTCAACATGTTTAGAAGCATTTTGGCTTAACTACATCAATTATTTCTGACAAAGACAGTCGATTCTTAGGCCATTTTTGGAGGTCGTTATGGGGAATGATGGATACCATATTGAAAAGAAGTACGACATTTCATCTAGGGGTGGGCACAGTACAGTATGGTACGGTATGGGATTATTGTTTGCCAAAATTGATACCGTACCGTACCGTGCCAAATCGGTATTGGTACCATTTCGGTACCAAAATGACACAACTAAAAAAATGAACCAATTCAATATTTAACGTATTCATTCACCAAAATAAGTGATGCCTAAGTTACAAATTCAAAGATTCAACATATTCAATATCCAAATCCTAATCAACATATTCAATATCCAAATCAACCAAATCCAAGTCAACCAAATCAATATTTATCCATCAACAAATTCATCAAATCCAAATGGTTAAAACTCATGCCTTGTGGCTTACAACCCAAAATAGTTAAAATTATGCCTTATGGCTTACAAAAATACAAACACAATCCAAACATAAATGACAAAAATAGAAAGTTATGCAATCCAAGCTTCATTTGTAGCCCATGATTTGAATTCAAGTACTATTCGGTACGGTACAGTATTGACCGGTATCAAAATCTTGATACCGCTACCATACCATACTCTATTGGTACGGTACGGTACGGTACTGAATATCTCCACATACCAAATGAAACAGTATGAAATCGGTATGGTATGGTACGGTTAGGGTACGGTTTCGGTATTTCGGTTTAAGATGCCCACCCCTAATTTCATCCATAGACAGATGGGCAAACGGAGGTTGTAAACCGAACTATGGTACACTTGTTGAGGGGTTACAATTCCAAACATCTAAAGACTTGGGATGAAAGTCTCCCATACTTACAGTTTGCTTTTAATCGAGCAATTCATGGCTCCACACTCAAATCTCCATTTGAGGTTTGTTTAGGTTATTTACCCTAGAGTCCTTTTGATTTAGCATTCACTATGCCATTAAGTGGGAAAGAAGAAGAAGAACATATTCGAGCACAAAAAGTTCCCAAAAGAGTCAGAAAGATTCATATTGAAGTGGAGGCACAACTGAAACGTTCTCAGCAATGATACAAAGATCTCCATGATAAGTATCATGTGCCATGTAACTTCAAAGAAGGTGACCTAGTATGGTTACACCTTGGAAAGGAGCGGCTAACCGGCGAAGGCAAGAAATTGAAGCCTATTCATTATGGACTGTTAATAGACCTGGCAATATCGCACACGACCCGTTAACAGGATACAAATTCGCACGAAAAATTCAGTATTCGGGTTTGAGTTATCGCGTCGTGTTGCTATCGTGTTGACCCGTTAAGCTAACGGGTCGTTTCGGTGCCCATTCGCGAATACACGAACCAACTCGTTAAGCGGGAGTAAAATTGTAATTTTCAATTCTAAAAAAAAACCTTCTAACCCTAGCATCATCTCTTCATTCTGAGTCGGGCCGTCAGTTGGCTAAGTGAGTAGAGCATAACGTCTCCTCCTCTCTTCTCTGCAACTTTCTTTCTCTACCTCTCAAGTCCTCATCTTCTCCTTCTTCTTGCAATCTCTGCTCTCTCTATCTTTGAAGATCTTCCCCCACCGCCAAATCCTCTCTCAAGGTAGGAATGTTTTTCTGAATTTTTTTGGTTGGAGATTTTGGGCTTTTTGCTGCTTGTTTCTTTATGTGAATTCACCACTACTTAAGATGCGAAAGAGCTTCAAACTCTTCTTGTTATATAGTTGTTAAGCAAGATCAAGCTACTGAATTTTGCCAAGCCTTTGGTATCACACAAACAAGGAACCTAGAAGGTCTTTATTTTTATTTATTTATAATGTTATTTATATTTTTCATTTTAGAGTTGCAGAGCAGACATTTACTTTATGAAGTTGTTGCAAGCAATGATTTTTAAACATATTTCAAAGCAATTGTTACCTTGTGGACCTTGTTGTTATATTCTGCCACGATGATTTTTTATATTGCAAATAATTTTTGGACTGTAAATTCTAGTATGTAAATACTCTATTGTTTGCTGTCCTGAAAAACTCACATAGTTTATTTGTCCATATTTCGTAACTGTGTTGTTTAACGCTTTTAGGATATGTTGCATGTTTTCTTCTCTTTAGGAGACATATTTGGTGCTGCATACTACCTACTGTTTGCATAATTTTCCTTTTAGTTTTGTTGAATATGAGGGAATTAGGGCTTTGTTTGCATATTTCTCTCCTGATATTAAGCTGCCATGTAGAAATACTGTTAGGGCATGTGTGTTGAGGATGTTTAAAAGTGAAAGACAAAAGCTTCATACTTTGTTAAGCTCAATTCAGGGAAGAATTTGTTTAACTTCATATTTATGGACCTCTGTATGTACTGATGGGTATCTTGCTCTTATTGCTCACTTTGTTGACCAAGATTGGAGATTGCACAAAAGACTTATAAATTTTTGTCATATGCCTCCTCCACATTCTGGTGTTGCATTATCTGAAAAGATCAATGCATTAATAACTGAGTGGGAGATTGAGAAGAAGTTTTCCATTACTTTGGATAATGCTTCTGCAAATACTTCTTTTGTTGAGATTTTGACGAATCAATTGAACTTTAGAGGTCTACTATTGATGAGTGGCAAGTTTTTTCATGTGTGTTGTTGTGCTCACATTTTAAACTTGATAGTCCAAGATGGACTTAAGGAAATTGATTTGTCAGTGATAAAGATTCGTGAGTGCATCAAATATATAAAGGGTTCTGAGGGGAGAAAACAAAAGTTCTATGAATGTGTTGCACAAGTGGGGATAATGGGTAATAAGAAAGGATTGAGACAAGATGTCCCTACTAGATGGAACTCAACTTATACCATGCTTGAGAGTGCACTTTTCTATCGTCGTGCTTTAATTTAGGATTGATTGATTCCAATTTTAGTAGTTGTCCTTCTCCTCAAGAGTGGATTAAAGTAGAGAAGATTTCCAAGTTTTTGGGGTACTTTGATGATGTTACATGCTTATTTTCTGGGACAAAGTACCCCACATCAAATATATTCTTCCCTAAGGTGTTCATAATACAACACCAAATCAAGGCAGCCATGGAAGATAATGATGGTTTCATGAACAAGATGGGAACTAATATGAACATGAAGTTTGAGAAGTATTGGTCAGAGTACAGTTTAATTCTTGCAATTGCAATTATTTTGGATCCTCGTTATAAGTTGCATTTTGTGGAGTAGGCTTATACCAAGCTTCATGGTAAGGATTTTGAAGAGTTCAAGTATGTTAGAGACACATTGACATCTCTTTTTGATGTGTACTCGGAAAATTTGTCTCATCTTGTTACTTCGAATAATGGAATCAATGAGACGGCTAGTCATACGGAAGATGGAGACACCATTTTTGAGGTAACCTAAAGTTATTTTCTTTTTTATATTTATTGTTGCATATTATATATATTACAATGATGCATAATTCTAATATTTGCATGTTTCATTTTGTATGATGTAGGATTTTGATAATAGTTACAAAAATGGTCCAAGTACAAGTAGGAAAAATGAATTGCACAAGTATTTGGATGAGAAAAGACTAGATAGAAAGCAAGACATAGATGTTCTTTCTTGGTGGCAAATGGAGCATTTTCATTATCCGATACTTTCAAATCTAGTTCGTGATGTGTTAACAATTCCTATTTCTACGATTGCATCGGAATCCGTTTTTAGTATTGGTGGTAGAGTACTAGATCAATACCGTAGTTCATTATTGCCTGAAATTGTTCAAGCTTTGTTGTGTACTCGAGATTGGCTTTTTGGCAAGGGAGGTAAATTTTATATAACTTAAAACTAGTGTTTTATTTTCTGTTTTTTTCATTATGTGAATGTTTTGTAACTTTTGGGTTTTCAATGCTTAGCTTTGGAGGAAGAGAGTGCTACTGTGGAAAGCCTTACTGAAGATATCTTCAAACTTATTTGTCAAGATAATAGATTAGGACAAAGCTCCAATAGTATTTCTCTTGAAGATTGATGAGAGGTATTGATGAGTAATTGATATTTTATCAATGTAATATTTCTCAATAATTGTATACTTTTCTCATAGTTGTCTATCATTTTTTTTTTCCAGGAAAATTGCAATTGGTGAAATGTTGAAGTTTGGATCATCTTCATGGATTGTTTTTTTTTAATGCGGATCTTCATGGATGTTACTTCATATTTGTTTTGCATTTTCCTTTTGTTAGAATGGATCATGTTCACGGATGTTGAAATTTGAATTAAATTCAAGAATTTTAGCTTTTGTTGGAATGATATTAATTTTTTGGGCATGTACTATTTGCATTTAAAATTTGTTCATTAAAAAAGTTAATTTTCTTAACGGGTGAAACAGGTCGTGTCGTGTGATTCGTGAATCGTAGCAGGTCGTGTTCATGTTTGATATTTTCCACCCGTTTTCTTATTGTGTCGTGTTGTGTCAAGCCTTAAGAAAAATGGGTTGACACGAACACGATATGAACACTGATAACACGACATGAATGCCAGGTCTAACCATTCAAGATCATCAAACAAATTGGGGATAATGCCTTTCAACTTGAATTACCACCATACATGCATATGTACTCGATCATCAATGCTGAGAATCTTAAACTTTTTGAGCCATCTCTACTTGATGATGATCCCAACAAAGACACATGTCTTCCATCTGTTGATGACTTAAAGATTGAATGAGAAGACCCTTTGTTGGAGGATTGTATTTTGGAGCAGAAGGTTTGTGAGACCCGACATGGAAAGTATGAGTATTTTCATATTGGGAGTAAAGGGCAACTTCCTAGCAAATCGAAGTGGTATATTCGAGACAAGGCTACCCAAGATTTTCCACATCTCACCATTTAACTTGAGCAGAAGCTCAAGGTCTTAAATGGGATAGCCATGATCCAGGTGGATCTTTTCAAGATAATTAAACAATAAATATTATTTAAATTAAATTAAATTGAATAACTTATTAACCATTAGACTCGAATGGTTTACAAAAAAATGGTTCTCAACCATTTAAAAATTAATGGTTTGAATTACCTAAGGAATTTAAACCACTTAACATTTGTGGTTTAAATTCATTTATTATTTTTAGCTTTCTATTCTAGGCATTCAGGCTTGTATATAAAACATTGTAGTTGAATGAATTAAACAAGCAGAACTCAAAGCAGTTCCTTAGCTTCTTCCTTTTGTTTCTCTAATTGTCTTAAAATTCCTCTTGTTCCCTTATTCCTATAAACTAGGAATTCATAGTTCTATCAACTAGAAGTTTTGGATCACTATTCACCGACAAGGAGAACTTCATGCTATGGCAAAGAAGGATGAAACATGTCCTTAAGAAGCAATGTCTCAGCAAAGTCTTGGCAAGCAAATAAAAAAAAGCTAGTAACCACGACGGATGCATATTGGGAGGACCTAGATGAGCTTGCTAGAGGATCCATTAAACAACATCTAACTGACGAGGTGTTGTGTAATGTGATAGAAGACACCACGAAGCAAACGTGGGAGAAACTCGAAGAGAGGTTTGTGGCCAAATCGTTGTCCAACAAGCTCTTCTTGAAGGAGGAGCTTCACTCTCTAAAGATGGAGGCGGGTACAAGCATGATGGAGCACGTGAGCACTTTTAATAGGTGCATTGCTGACTTGAAGAGGATGGATGAGGTTTATAAGTCGGAAGACAAGTTTGTGATGTTATTGACATCCTTGCCACCATCTTATAAACACTTATGTGTGGCGCTTATGTTCGGGGATGGAACTTTGAAGTTTGAAGAGGTCATGTGAGATTGGAATTCAGGGTAGGTCCTGTCACGAGACATCCTGATGCATGACAAAATGGTTCAACGTTCCAGGGGTGTTTCTCAAGTTGAAGGTTTTGTAGCAAAGTCCGGAGAAAGAGGTCGATCGAGTAAGTGCGAAGGCAAGAAGAGAAATAGGGGAAGATCAAAATCCAAGGCGAAAGACCGTTGTTTTGAATGTCCGTCAAAGGATAATTGGAAGAAGAATTTTCCTTAATGGAGAGAGAAGAGAAACAACAGGAAGTAGTCGGAGTCGTGGAGGATAGCGATGGTGAGCTTTTATTTACTAATATCATTGTTAATACTAATGCACTTGCTATCTCTTCCAAGGTTTCATCTTCTTATTAGATTTTGGATTCTGGGTGCTCATATCATATGTGTTCAAACAAATATTGGTTTGACACGTATGAGGTGGACTACGGCAACAAAGTTATGATGGGGGAAGACTCGGTTTGTAGAATCGAAGGAACGGTTACAATCAATGTGAAGATGCATGATGGCATGGTTAGGACATTTGGGTATGGTTAGGTACATACCAAAGTTGAAGAAAAATCTCATCTCCCTCTGTACTTGACAAGAATGAGTATTCCTACAAGGCCAAGGGAGGTAAGCTCATGCTCTCAAAGGGTTCACAAGTGGTTATGAAGGGAGAGATTCAACCTAACTGCATGTATCGACTATGTGGTACAATGGTGACTGGTGGAGCAACTATATCTACCAATAAGGACTCAGAGTATGACACTCACTTTGCATTTGAGGCTAGGGCATATGATTGAGTGAGCTACTACGTCACATTCTTGGAAGATTTTTCTAGGAAGGTTTGGGTCTATTTCATGAAGGAGAATGCCATCGAAGTATCTTGATTTCAAGTGTGCAGAAGAGGTATAGTCTAATAAATCTATTAAGTATACTAGTCTGAGAGTATTTGGATGAAGTGCCTATGCTTTCATACCTAGTGATGAGAAAACCAAGTTGAAACCAAAGTTTCTTGAGTGCAAATTCCTTGGCTTTGAGAGCAGTGTGAAATGTTTCAAGTTATGGGATCCAGTGAACCGGAAGAAAATACTCAATATCGATGATGTGCTTGATGAGAAGACCATGCCTATGATTAAAGTCAAGAAACTGAAGACGAATGAGGATTTTGTTGGAACAAAGACAACCGTTATAATTTCACCAAGTAGGGTGTTCGAGAATACTCCAAGTATGCAACCAATTGAAGATGTTCATGAGGTGGTGGAGTCCGATATTGGGGTGGAAGAATTTAGGCAACAACAACAAACTCAAGATGAAGAAGAAGAAGAAGAGGCTTAGGATCAGGTGGAGCTGCCATCATTAGCTAGGTCCAGGCCTAAGAGAACCATCAAACCTCCTCAACGATTTGATGAGATGGAAAGTTTGGAGAGGGAAAGTTGGATGAATACTATGATGAATGAGATGGAATCCCTACACCAGAACTCTGTTTGGGAGTTGGTTCCCAAACCTAAAGATTAAAAGGTGATCCGCTGCAAATTGGTGTCTAGGAAGAAGGAAGGGATACATGAGAAATAGCCAACTAGATTCAAAGCTCGTCTAGTGGCCAATGGGTACTTATGATAGGCTTTTTAGTACCTGCGCAAACAGGGTTAAAACTCCTACAAAACTTGCAAGAATGACAAGGTTATTGTAGTATAAATGATTCAAGCAAGGTCGTTCTCCGCAGGGATTATTAAATAACTCGTAGCAACCAAATTCTAATTAATTATTGCAAAAGAGAAAGTTGAGATGTTTGATTTGAAGACCTTAAATTAAAAGGAATTTAACTAATAAAAATAAGGCAATATGCAAAATTAAAGCTAAGAGCAAGAGAAGAAGTTGTGTTTTTAGAAATCAAATTACTAAAGCACTAGGGATCCGCCGTCACCTTAACAATTCTATATAGTTCCCCCAATTACTTATGACCTATACATGCATATTTCGGAGGTTAGGTATTCCTAATATATGCCTACTTGGACCCCCAACATAGAGCGTATATCATACATGCAATCCGTCTGTGGTATTCAGATCGAATCTAAACATACATGACTCATTAAGTTATGTGAAACCTTTTGAAAAACCATGCAACCCTTAAGACGTGGTATTCATCCTAAGTGAACTTGCACATATTAATCACGAGAAGCCTTCGTCAATTTCAGGGACCGACCTCCAACCAAAACTGCATCAAATTACTTTTCTAAACATCCTAATGGTGATCAAGCATCAAGACACTTAGATAGTTTAACCCAGTGACGAATAATTCGAAAACCTGCATGCATATAATCATAAGCAAATTGGACAGAAACTACATATTCTTGCTAAGGTTCGTGGCCTCACCCTAGCAATTGCTCCAAAAGCCAAAAAGAAGTAAAAAGGAAGTTCTCTAAATTGCTGTGAAAAGGAGTTTAAATACCTCCTAAAACCTAGCTACCCAATCCCCACAAGGAAACTAAGTTAAAATAAAATAAGACTAGGAAATAAAGTCCAAATTGGATTAGGAGAATCTGCCAATAATCTGGTCAGCCACGTTTTGGTCTCAAATCTCCTCCAAATATGGCCCAAGATAGCTCGTTTTAAAGATAAAAATATTCCGAACACTTCTCCTGAAGGCCACGAACCCATCCGAGGTCATCTTGGGCTCCAAAAACGCAATACAAGCCCAAAACGTCACTATTCCAGCACTGCACATCGCTCCTTCATTTATTCGCCAGGAAATCATCGCTTGGTGGAAAAATCTGATATTTTGATACGATCAAGCTAAGTGGCTCATGAACGTCCTCCAACTGGAATTACTCCAAAATTCGTCCATTTGATTATGTTTTGCTCCAGAGGAAGTCGAAAGTCCTATATTGGAAATATAATTCAAAGTATCAAAATTCTTCCAAAATATTAACCAAAATATACTAAGAATGAGGCTAAATATATAATATAAAATCGACTCATCAACTGACAAAAGCAAGGAGTTGATTATGATGAGATCTTTTCCCTGGTGATGAAGAATACTTCTATACAGTTGTTGCTCTCCATAGTGGCAAAGTGGGACATGGAGATGAAGCAAATGGATGTGAAGACGATGTTCCTCCATCGAGACTTAGAGGAAGACATCTACATAAGTCAACCTCATGGGTTCATTGAAACGAGTAAAGGAAATCTGGTTTGTAGGTTGAAGAAATCTTTGTGGGGTCGTTTGGTACGGCGGACTGTCATGGACTGGACTAAATCCTGGTTCTGTCTTGGATTAGCTCGGATTGGATTAAGCTGGATTAAGTATTGACCTACGTTTGGTGCTGCGTCAGACTAAGAAGCTAGATTGTAAAAATAGTGAAGACTTATGTTTGGTGCTGTGTCGGACTAAAAATAATAATTTTTAAATAATTAAATGTAAGTTTTTTTGTTATTAGAATTACCAAATTGACATATACATTTCTTTTCCTCCAAACCAAATTGACATGTACATTTCATATATGAAAAAGTTAGAAATTCTTCATATAAGCCAAAGTCATCTACATGACTCAGAAATTAGAGGTTTAGTTCACTACACACAATTCTACCTTTAATACATACAAATAAACATCCACAATTTCAAAATGAACAAATAAGCCCCACAACCATGAACTATCTAATGCTAGCAATATGTTATACAATTTGTGGTGTTTCCAAAATGAAGCCAATCTTATCAATCCATCATTTGTGGTGTTTCCAAAAAGATAGATGCATCAAATTTAGCTAGGCCATGTCCTCAAGCATTGTCACTAAGCAACTGCTCAACAAACACTTTCTTGATATCATCATCCAAAGACATAAATATAGATATATTTTGTGGCTTTCTCCAAAATGAGTTTTAGTGCTACTATTTGATCTAAAGGAGAAAATCCCATTTTCTTGAGTTTTTTGGCAATATCAGACCGATCTTCATTACCTTTTATTATAGCCTCAGTCACCATTTGTATCCTTTTCCCAGATGCTTCAAACAATTTCTCCAATACAGTCACAATCTTCTCTTCATCACTTAAGCTTGCAGCTCTTTTCCTCTTATTTTAACTGTTCATGGATTGGCTTCCTTCTTTGTTTAAAGACACAGGAGATGCATCTTCCTGGACACAATAATCACTAGCATTAACTTCATTATTGCTTTGCTCTTCCATCATGTCAGCAGGGACTTCAGCTCTTCGTCCGTTAGCATGATCCTTTCCAAAGATATTAGAAAGTGTATCAAACAAAGGAAATGGTTTGCTCCTCCATTCAGCTGCTTCCTTGTGATGCTATGATAAAACAAGGCACCAAAAAAAAAGGTAACAAAAGCAAGTTTAATCTACACTCATCAAACCCACTTGACATCTTTATGTAAGAAAAATAACAAAAATAAGTAATCATGTACCTGCACATAAGTTTCCCATGCATCATTACTGTCAACCTCAACACACTTTTTTATATCATTCCAAGCAAATCAACTTGTGTTTACCATGTCATAGACTATACTATATTGCTTTTTCCACTTCTTCAATTTTGATTCAATATGAGGACATGCCTTTAGCCCTGAATAAACACATTTTATATTCAAAGCCTTCTTCATTTGGACCATAGTACCATATTTGAAAGTACCAGTCTCACAGCGTTGGCCTACAGCCACAAAATCATCCAGCATGGTCAAAAATGCATCTTCCTCAAACTTGGGCCATGACTGCCTAGTTCCTTTCTTTCCTTGTTCAAAGTTTTGACTATTACCTTCACTTTCCATCCCTAAGAATAATCAGCACAAATAAAATAATACCACAATTAATAATTGGAAACTACAAAGAAAACATAACTTTGTTTCAAAACATGACTCTTCTCTAGTACATCACATAACCTTAAAAACAAAAGGAGAAATAAAATCTACAAACAATTGATAAATTGACTACAATACCACAATCAATACATTGTTAAGGCTGAATTATCATGCCTCAAATACAAATTACAATCACATAAAAAAGAAAACACCTTAAGAACTCAAACATAAATAACAAGAGTTGGCTAGTTATTCGCATTTCCTTGTCACTCATTATACATTTGGAAGGCCAAGTCATTCCTCCAAGTAGTCCATTCATCCAATGCTCCAATGATGCCAACCATATCACTTTCTATTACATTTTTCATCTCTTCAATTTCATTTATTCATGCTCTAGTGGATCCCTAGACATCTCCCTCATAATGAGATTATGTAAAAGACAACAAGCCATAATTATTCGACATTGTGTCTTTATTGGATAAAAAGATGGACTCCTTAGTATGCCTAGAGGTGTCAAACAAGACGGGCTGGCCCAACACGGCACGAGCCCAGCCCATTTAAATAAGGCACGGCACGACACGAGCATGAATATGAATGGGTCGTGCTCGGCACTACACGAAAGCTTGGACTGGGCCGGGATTAAAAAAAAGGTCCAATGGACCGGGCCGGCCCGTGGCCCGACATGAGACGGGCTTGGCCCAAGCCCGCTCCAAGCACGGCACGAGCCCAAGCCCACTTAAATCATCTACTGCATTTTTTCACTACCAAGTTGGAATAGCAAGTAAATAAAATAAAATAAAAAATAATAAAAATTGATGCAATGACCAATTACTTACCAAACAGACTTAAGTGACTTAATAAAACACTTGACAAACAACCACCCAGCCTTAATGACTTAACAAATAGATTTGGAGTTGGAGAGTTGGAGTTGGACTCAAACTCAAAGCGTCTAGAGGTGTCAGCCCTAGAAGCGTGAGGAGCCGTGCATGAAGAAGCGATGAAAACAAAGCAGCATCTCCTCCTCTTCCTCTTGATTTCTGCATCTCCTCTTCCTCTTCCAACATATCATAAATCTTTAGGAAATACCCCCAATTATAAAAACCCCAAATCTGTGTTGGAAGATCCATATAGCATCATAAAAACCCAAAACCTGTGTTGGAGGCATCTAAATAGCTTGCGAACGATCAGCAAGGACCAATTCTTTTGCACTGTTACTACTGCGATACTTGTATTTGGCGGCTTACGAGCTTTCTCTTATTCTACAGAATTGGATTTGCAAGGTAAGAGCTTTAACCGTATAGTTTCTATGTTTGGTTGCTCAAACTTTGTGAGAAACATTGATTGTAGGGTCTGAGTTTGTTTTTATTTTTATTTTTAATTATTTATCAAAGACAACAGTCTAAATTTTTTGATTTTTTGGTGTGAGTTTTGCAGATTTTACCTTCTATGTTCAAATTGGGAGACAAGAAGGAAGATTCAGTCCAATTGAATGGTAAGTATCTGGTTTGGATTTTCAAACATTCTTTTTGTAGTCTTTTTGAGAGAGTTCTTATATACATTAACCCCAAAAAGATCAATATACCGAGTCTGTTAATTGGAATATGAAAGATAGAAGAAGCTCAAATTGGTATTACAGATAGAAGTTGAGTAGGACTTGTATAAAAGCTCAACACATTAACCCCATTGAGAATAAATTTGACAGAAAGCTGGATAGAGAGTTGTATATAGGTGAAATTTTGCTTGAATTCATTGATATAGATAATAGTAGTTGCCCATAATTGAATGAAACATTTTGCATATCAAACACCATTTGATTTGATTTATGCAGCAAGCAATGTTAAGAGAACGTTTCTCTCTTTTTGTATATAAAAAGAATGTTTCTATTATTCTTCCCATCTTTATATAACTTCATCTTGTTGACCTATTACACACAGGAATGTCGGCTTAATAATAGAGAGAGAACATGCAACTGCCATTCTCTTTCTTCTTCTTTTTCCAGTGCCATTGTTGTTAATTTTCTATTTAAAATAATGCGATACAAATTTTATTCTTAATAATCAGTCGTGAACAGCGGGAAAACATATTCAATGTTGACACCCCAAAAGAAAATAAATTGGTATTACAGACTAAAGTTGAGTACGACTTGTGTGTTTCTATTTTCCTTTATGTGTTCCAATTGTTTATGAATGTTGCTACTTTTAAAGGATTTAGATGTTAACAAGCTTGAACCATAACAGATTGTTTTGTGGGATGCTATCATTGGTTTAATGCAGCCAACATTCTAAGGTGTGCATTTTTAACAAGTATTTGAGGGTGTGAAATTCTATTGGAGATTCTGTAATCACCAAGGGAGGTATTTTATTTATTTATTTATTTATTCTGTTAATGGATCCTCGAGATTATATTGATTTTGGTGAGCATTATGATAATAATTTTGAACATCTTAATCCTGATGACATGCCTAATAATGAGAACAACTTAACCTCTAATGATGTGGAGCAACCTATGCATGCTAATATGCCTCTTGAATCAAACACTCAAGAAGAAAACATTGATCAAACTGAGGTTAAAAAAAGAAAAAAAACTTCTGAAGTTTGGAAACATTTTAAAGTTTGTGACCAAAAACTTGATGATGAGACTATTCTTCCAAAGGCTGTGTGTATTTATTGCAAACATGCTTTGACTTGTAAAACTACAAACGGTACTGGGCATCTTCATAGGCATTTTAATGCATGTCTTAAAAAAAATGGTCATAATCATGCTAGGCAGTCTCAACTATCTGCAAATACTGGAATCTCTTCATTTAAATACTCTCAAGCTAAAATGAGAGTTGAGTTAGCTAGATTTATTGCATGTGCTGAATTGCCTTTTTGTTTTGCTGAAAATCGTTGTTTCGAAAAATTTGTTCAAGTGGCTTTGCAACCAAAATTTAAGAAAGTTTCTCTCAATACTAATAAGAGTGATGTTGTGAAACTTTATGATGAAGAAAAGAAAAAATTGATAAATATTTTCTCTAATTTAAAGGGTTCTATTGCTGTGACTTCTAACATGTGGAATGGTGGTAATAATTTGCCTTTTATTTGTTACTGCCCATTATATTGATGAAAATTGGTTGTTGCAGAAAAGAATTATTGCATTTCGACTTCTTGAATTTCCACATACTAGTAGTTCTATTTTTCATGCTATGATGAATGTGTTTAAGGAGTATAACATTACTCATAAAATATTTTCTATTACTTTTGACAATGCTTCCAATAATTCTTCTGCTATTGAGCAGTTTAAACATGTTTTACATCCTCCTTACGGAGGAAATTTTTTTCATATGAGGTGTGCAAGATGGATTAAAAGTTATTAAAACTCAGCTTCAATTGATTAGGGATGCTATTGGTTATATTTCTTCTAGTAGCTCTAGGCAGCAAGACTTTGCTCACCTTTGTATGTCTCATGGCTTGAAACCTATAAAATTGAAAAAAGACATGCATATTCGTTGGAACTCAACTTATCACATGCTTAAAAGTTGTAAAGGTTACACCAATATCATCAATTTTTATTACAATAATAAAATGAATGACAATCTGTTGAGGGATGAAGAGTGGAATGTATGCTTTACTTTGGTGGACTTTTTCAAAGTTTTTTATGATGCTACATGTAACTGTTCTGGTGTTTATTATTCGACATCTCTTGTTGCACTTCATGATTTATTTTCAATTAGTGCTACCTTTGCTAAATACAGATTTGATACTACATGTAATTTTACAAAGATTTGTGAGCGAATGGAAACTAAATATAAAAAGTATTGAACAGAGATTCCTTATACTTTTTGTTTTTGTGCAATAATGGATCCTAGAATTAAAGTAAGTGGTTTGGAAGTAATATTGACTGAAATTTCAAAAAATTTATCAATTAGTTTACCACTTACAATATCCAATATTCAGAAGACATTCAATGATACTTATTTGTTGTATGAGAAGAAATATAGTGTTGGTACACAAATTGCTTCAACTGTTCATTTATTTGGTTCATATTCATCTAGTAGTGCAGTTGTTTTTGGTATGCTTGCTAGCAAAGGAAAACAAAAGAGTGTAATAAGTTCTCGTACTGAAGTTTTTAACTATTTGGATACTGAATTTGTTGAATTTATGACTGAGGAAGAAAGAAATAATTTCAATATTTTGGATTGGTGGAAAGCACATGAAAAGAACTTTCCTGTGCTTTCCATTATGGCACACGATGTACTAACAACTCTGGTGTCCATAGTAGCTTCGGAGTCTGCTTTTAGTGCAGGTGGTTGTGTGCTGGACGAAAAGATGACGAGGCTTACTCCTCAAATATGCGAGGCACTTATGTGTTTGAAGGATTGGGAAGATGCTGATTTTTGAACCCAAAGTTTTGTAGATGAAGATCTCTCATATTTTGAAGATGACAGCACAATCGGGTGAACTTTTTAGCTGGTTTCTCACTCTGGTGTGGTTGCAGGCATTGGATACTTTCAACACAGCAATTGCTTCTCCTATCTATTATGCTATGTTCACCTCTTTTACATTATTTGCCAGTGCAATAATGTTTAAGGTATCATCACGTGAACATGTTGTGTTTGTGGGTGAGTGTTTGTTATAAATCTAAGGCTTAATTATGTACACGTCCCCTGTGCTTTCAAACTTATCTCAGATTATCACCTGTGTTTGCAAACGTCTCAAAGTACCCCCAACGTTTAAAAAACCGTCTCACGTTACCTGTTCCATCAGTTTTTTTGACGTTCCATTACGAACGTTATTGTTCATCCCCCCAAAATTCCAGAACAGCAGCCTCTCCCATTTGTTACTGTTCATCGCTTATTTACCCTTCAAAACTCATAAATTTCTCCTAACCAACACAACTAGCAGCAAGAACAGCTTGAGAGGTTGAAAAACCATACCTGGATTGAAGCAAATGGTGCTCGGAATCGCCCGAATGAGCGATGGAGATTTTGGGTAAAAACCGGCCAATTTCATGCTTTTTCCGGCAATCCAGACGGCGGTTGGCAGCGGCTGAGATGTGCGGCTGGTAGAAGACAACGTGCTAGTTCTTTTAATACCCATGTCGTCGCTTGGGGTGGCCAAAGGAGGTGATGGCAGCCCAAAAACTGGTCGGATGAACAGTAACAAAGGGGAGGGGCTGCTGTTTTGGAATTTTTGGGTATGAACAGTAACATTCATAACAGAACATCAAAAAAACTGACGGAAGGGGTAACGTGAGACGGTTTTTAAAAGGTTGGGGGATACTTTGAGCCGTTTGCAAACACAAGTGGTAATCTGAGACAAGTTTGGAAGCACAGAGGGCATGCACATAATTAAGCCTAAATCTAATGTACGTAATCTTTTGTTAGGATTATTCTGGTCAAAGCATGACCATCATAGCATCAGAACTTTGCGGGTTCATCATTGTGTTATCTGGGACTACTATATTGCATAGTACACGAGAGCCAGATCCACCTTTAATTACAGGTTTGTATGTTGTGCATCAGACTGCATGTCTTTTTGAAGATTTATGATGCTCTAAGTATCTTATTTTACCCCAGAAAATAATAATTTCTTTTTTCGGTTGACTGACGCAGGAACGTGAGATGACAAATGCTGATATTTTACCCGGTGTCCTAGATTAATTTTATTTTCATTTTTGTGTAATTTGGGAGGGCAGTGGTACTCTTTTTCCTTGACCGGATTTTCCTCCTTTGGGGGTTTTTTAAGGCAAAGTTTTAACGATGCCACATTTTTGCCCTCCACCTTTTCATATTGTTTGGATGTTTGATTATTAATGTTTTCAAATAATTCATCATTCCTTGCTTCTAATTATATGTTTTATGTTTATAATTTTAATTATCTAGTGGGAAAAAAAATCAAGTAAAAAAAATTCAAATTAAATGGGCTTGTTCTTAGGCCCGAGTATGGCCCGAGCACGAGCACGGGCAAGGCCCGAGCACGAGCACGGGCACAGCCCAAGCACGGCACAGCCCGTTTCAATATGGACTTGGGCTTTGGGCCGGGCTGGGATAAATGATTTTACTAAATGGGCCAGCACGGCACGGCCCGATAAATTAAATCGGCCGGCACAGCACGGCACAAATACATTAAAGGCACGAGTTTAAATGGGCCGGAGCGGCCCGGCACTGCCCATTTGACACCTCTAAGTATGCCCCATCTAGCTTTTAGCAACCCAAAACAACGTTCTATTACGTTTCTTGCTTTAGCATGCTTCATATTAAAATATTCTTGATGATTTACACGTGTATTTCCTTCTCTCCATTCCGATAGATGATACCTTGTTCCTCTATATGGTGCAAGAAATCCCTCATTATTTGTGTACCCACCATCTACAAGGTAATAATAACCTAATAACCAAAAATTAAGAAAAAAAAGTCAATTCCTATTATTATGTGGTAATTATATAAACTTCCAATTATTTATAAAGTGGACACTAGCTACTGGCTTTACCGGTAGGAACACTTAATCCTGTAGGCCTAGCATCTCGAAGGACTCTAGAGTTGAACGCGAATCCTTCCCAACCTGACAACACAAATATAAATTGCATGTCACGTGAGCAAATGGCCAACACATTTGTTGCAATTTCTCTCTTTCTAGTCCGACATCTCAGTTTTTCGGTTTCAACTACTCACACTTTAATGTATGTTCCATCTACTGCTCCCAAGCAATTCTATAAAATAAATCAAATAAAAAATAAAAATAAAAAGAGGGTAAACTTTCATTAAGCTTATATGCAGCACATATCATGGAAAAGAAAGCCAAAACATAATAAACATACCTTAAACCATTTCCATCTATGATCTGTGCAGTTATCACCTACAAGTTCCGGTACTCTCAATAGGCTACCTTGTAATCTCAAAATGCCTTGTAACACGGAATTGAAGTACCTACTAATAGTCTATCCTAATCGAACAAATCTATTTCTAATAGTACGATTCTTAACATGATGAGCAAGCATATACAAGAACATACATACTTGCTCCTCCACAGTCACCAAACCGTCATTCTTTAACTTTCCATCTGTGCGAAGCAAATCACATAATAAACCAAACGTCTTTACATCCATTCTTAGTTCACTGACACATTCTCTGTCATTGCCTAATATACTGTTCAAATAACGTAATCGATTCTCATGTCTAACAAACAAATGGTTATTGAGGGACATCTTTCTAAAAGTCTTCAATTTCTTCTCATATTTTTTAGCATCATAAGCACAAGAATCGTGCAAGCACACATGGTCTCTAAATTCCACATCTCCAACAATAATATCAACAACATTCGTCTTTGATCCATATCTATTAATCAAAAAAGAAAAGAATTATTGCACTTAACCAATCCTACTGAAAGTGAAATAACCCCAAATTGAAAACAAACAGTTTCATATGCAAATACAAAAAGAACAATTAATGCAAAGCCATAATTAATACCATTAGCAAATTATGGAAAATTCACCCCAAATGGACCAAAAATTATCAAACAATGTGTGCCTAATACCACAACAAATATGAAGAAAACAGTTGTAGGATTATTTCACTTTTGGCCAAAAGATGTTGCTGCTGCTAATTAACATTGGATTCAAGCCAATTATCATTAGTAAATTACATAAATAGTATCAAGTGATTGACCTCTTTTTGAAAGGTGATAAGCTTAAGCATCCAAACTATTTCTTACCATCTCCAGATCTCGGAGTTTCACATGTGTAGACCATTTAAATACATTAGATAGTAATGAACTCCATAAAAACTGAAACCACAAGGATGCATTATCCCACATGAACCAGTAAGTTCAATAAACTCAGGATTCATGCCAAAAGTCTACTATACTTCTGAATTTCTAGGTTTTCTTAAATACCTAATTACAAATTAATTGCCGATTAACATCAAGTATATATATATATATATATATCGCCATAGTAGACATGGATTCTACGAAAATTAGAGAAGAGAAGAAGAAAATAACAAAGAAAAGGAAGGAGAGATTCAGAGCCCACAATCAAAATTGTTGAGGACAATTGCAAAATTCAAAGAGGTCGAAGAAGGAATAAGAGAGGTATCCAAAGGGAAAGATCAAAAAAACTTGCATGGGTCAAGATCCAAAGAAGATGAGTCGATGTTGAACGAAGGAGAGGTGGAGTCGCAGAGGTCGAGTCGCGAACCACAGCGAGAGGCGTGTTCAATATAGCGAAGGCTTATTTTGCGAACCCATTTTCCGCTTCTCTATATAAGGAGAAGGAGTGAGGGTTTCTTTTTTTTTACTATTGGGCTATACAATCCCATTTAAATTAGTCCCCTTTCTAACCAAACATGGGCTTCAGGTCCAATTTAGCATAGTGGTACAAATGCTTTGACACCTATATGCTTCGAATTGGGTATAAAAGGTGCGAATTGGATTGTTGTGTGTACTCTCACGTGTTCAAGGATACATGGAAAATCTGAGCAAACAACATTGGAATGCGGTGAAGTGGATTTTCCGGTATTTGAAGGGCACCAAGAAGCTTGGGATCTTGTTTGAAAGACAACAAAGAAAGGCATATGCAATGGGTTATGTGGATTCAGATTATGCGGGAGACATAGACAAGAGGAGATCCAATATGGGGTATGTTTTCACTTGTGGTGGAGGATCGATTAGTTAGAGAGCGATGCTACCATCAATTACTGACTTGTCTACTATCGAAGCTTCTAACAGAGGCTTCTAAGGAAACGTTATGGCTGACAAGATTGGCTAAAGAGTTCGAGATAGCTCAAGACTTGGTGATGATACAAAGTGACAATGAAAGTGCTATATGCTTAGTCAAGAATCAAGTGTTTCACTGAAGGTCTAAGCATATTGATATACGGTACCACTGGATAAGGGATTGGGTGAACGATGAAGACATTGCAATAGAGAAGGTTCATATAATGAGAACGCTTTGGATTGCTTGACCAAGCCAATCACAATTAAGAAGTTCAAACACTATTTGAGCTTGCTCAAATCTTGTTACATGCTAAAGATTGAGGTGGAGCTATTGGGAATTACTACAACTGTTTCCAAGAGGTTTGAAGAGGTTCTAGGAGTCAATGATTTTCACAAGGTGTTTAAGGCTCCCCAAGATGGAGATTGTTGATGTTGGTTCATCTTAAAGATGAGGAAGGATTGAAGGAAAAGGGCAGTCCAACAAGTTGAAGACTTATTGAATGGGCTCTGGAGCTCGAGTGGAAACTACAAGCTCTCGAGCGGTAGAGATAAGGTTTTTGTCCAAGCGAAAGTGCTTGAGCGCCTGCTCGAGCAGCAGAACTCATACTCGAATAGATGCAAGCACTCGAGCTACGAAGTGGCACTCAACTAGGACAAGTGAATCCATTGCGTATCCCTTGTGAATATGGACAAATTTTCTCCTAGTTTTTGGGTCCTTTAAGTTTCCTATTCCTTGTATAATTGTACTAAAGCCCTATGACATATAAATAGGCATTTTAGTGCTAAGTTATTGTAACGTGAGAAAGCTAAGGCATCAAATTGGGTTCGAGTCAAGGGTGAGAGAAAGGAGAGCTAGGGTTTGGGAGAGATCAAATGAGGTTCTTCATTGTAACCAAGGGGGTTATTTCATACTAGTGAATTTCTTGGGAATCACCAAGAGGACGTAAACACAACGCTGAACCTCTATAAATTCTTGTGTTCTTTGTGTGTGTGTTTACTTTACGGTTTGTGTGTGCTTAATTTTTTGCGAAGCTTGTGTATGATAGTTGCGTAGTCCATCGACGGCAAGGTCTTGGAGTGTTTTCGCGCAACAGTAACAAGGCAATGACTTGTGTGACTATAATTACGACTGGTGGAGGTATGTGAGACTCACTTTTTTTGTTCAAGTATGTTAGTCTTTTTATGTTTTACTCACTTATATCGATGAATTAATACACATTGGAAGCACTAGATTACGATGGATGAGATCCCATGGCATCGCCAGTTTCACATATCTATTATTGGTGAATTAAGAGAGTTATGGAATCGTTATCGCGATTTCCTAAATCTTTAATCAATAAAATTACGAGATTAGGAATCGTTAGATTTCGGTGGATTGGATCTAATGGCATTGTCAGAGAGAGAGAGATATATATATATATTTAGTCATATACTCATTCTTAGCACTAAAACTATAAATAAATCATATATCATTTAATTTCTATAAAAAATTTATTAAAAAAAACCCAAAAATGACAGCTGACTTTATTGAATTTAATTTTGATTATTAAATTACTTTGGTACCCTATTGAGTGTTTTGGGGTTTTTTTATGAGGTTTTAGGGTTATGTTTGTTTTAAGAAATCAATGGCAGTTTTGTAATTTAAAAGAAGTTAAAAGCCTTTTTGTTATGTTGTAAATGGGCTCTGGGTGTGTTTCTAAAGTTCATTTCATATATGGTTTTTTTATAATTTGGGCTCCTATATTGGGTATAATAGTGAATCTCCCATATATATAGTCCCCTTTAACTGAGGGATCCCTCAAATTTTTTTTTAGGGAAATTTTAGGGTACCTTATGAATTTTTTTTCAACGATCCGAACCATCTATTTTTTAAGTCTACATTCACAGATCATCCTTGCAAAAAATAGATAAATTTGAAACTGTTTCGATATCCAATTGTGTCATACAAAATCAATGAACACTGTGCTTCAAGAAAGTACTAAAATTTCAATAATTCAATTGAGTGGTCAAATGATATCAAATTCAAGTGATTTTTTTGTACAGATGATCTTTGAATGAGTATATACAAAATAGACTATTTGGATTAGTGAAATACTATATAGACTGAGTCCTACAAGGATGTCCTTCAAATAAGTTATTTGAGGGATCCCTCAACTGAAGCTCCATGTATATGAGTAATACTACTCTTACCACATTTGTATACTACATTCTCATATCACCTAATGTGGCAGATGAGGTGTACAACCACAAGCGTCAATAAATCATAAAAGAAAATGTTAAATTAATTTTAATTGATGTGGTTGTCTACCTCATCTACCACATAAGGTAGTATGAGAATGTGGTAAGAGTAGCATTATTATATATATATATATATATGAATTACGAGATTGAGAATTGTTGGACTATGATGGATTAGTGATTTCTAATATTTATATTTTATTAATTAAGATAGGTTGAGAATTGTTGGATTTTGGTGGATGGGAAAAAGGGAAAAACAAAGGTGAGGAGGGAAAAAAGAAGGGGTTGGGGAATGGTTTTTACTTATCAGTCTCCACGAATTTTCCTCGATCCTTGCATGCAACAGGGGGACCGATGCCATTTCTAACCTTATTCCAGCATCTTATCCACCACACTACATAACTTCATGATTATAATCTACACCATTTAATATTTATAATGTCTCCCCATAATGTTTTTTTAGAGAAGTAGAATTTCATATTATTGCTTAATTATTTAAATTCCTATAATTATTTTATTTACTTTTTATTTAATTATGTTTTTAGGATAACTTTATTTAGATTTCCTTGGATAACCAACATTACTATTTTTGAAGCATTGTAAACCTTTTTTTAGCATTTAATGAAAATTTTGTATTGTTTGGCAAAAAAGGAAAAAAAAATGCACCTAATTTCTGTGACAAATGAATATAGGAATGTTTAATATTTCTAGTGCAGGCAATAACGTGATCCTACTCAGGAACATGGAGACCCACTAGACGAAAACAAACATGGCACAATTTGAAAATATTGTGGTACTAAATTACTAATGTAACTTACCACGCAATGTATAAAGGGCAAAATATTGTATTAAATCATTATAAATAATTGATTATGGTGTGTTTAATATTATTTCATTAATTATTACAAATTGTCTAAATTCGTGTTTGTTAGCTCAATATATAATCAACTTAAATCACTCAAACCCACAATGCAATACATTTCATTGGATTTTTTTTGTGATAAAAAAATAGATAATTAACTAAATAAATATTCTCTAAAGTTTTAATAAAAGTTTCCAAATTTTTCTCACAATTTTTATAATTTTTATCTAATTTATTTGTGTATTTTTGGACTACTGATATTTCGAAACATTGAATATTTTAGACCTTGCCTAGGTTATGAAAAAAAAATAAAGATCATTTCTAAGAGCTTGGGTGACGCGTGTAGGCATACTATTTTTATGAAACTTCTAAGTTTCCAGACAAAACAATGTTCGCATAAACCCCCCAACTGAAACTGTTGCTGACTTCGCCTCTGCCTCCGAGTCCTCCACCACCTGCATCTCTCAGTCACTGTATCCGTTCATTCTCTCTACATCTCCGGTGGGCCCTAGAAACGGTGGGGCCCAGCAACGAGATGCAAAATTAACCACTTGGGTTCGTGGAGTGGCCATGGAGAGATCGATCTAAGACTTCCACTTTCTTCAAACCTTGGTGTTGGTGTTTGGTGAGTTCATCGAAGCCAGTTTGTCATTTTATTCTCTACTTTCCCTTGCTCAGTTTCGTAATGCAATCACAATTAAGTAATTGTTGTGGTTCTTGATGCTTTTCCTGTTCATCTTACAACTTCAAGGACTTGTCTGCTAGGTTTAGATGCTGATTTTAAGCAGAAATTTCCCTCATTGTTTCTTCTTCATTCAAATTCCCAACTTTGGTGCAAAACCCATTTCTGGATTCTCTTAGAACGCTCCAATCGTCAGTTAAAGTGTTTTAATTTTGACCATAGGAAGAGATATGACGGCTCCTGATTATTTATATTTAAGTTGCTTACATTAGCCTTACTCTGCATATATATCTTTACAAAATGTGTATTTACTTTGACATTTTGTCTCAAGAATTGGATTGTACTTACTAATTAGTTGTATCCTCTGTTCTCTAACTTTGTTGATGCATTTTGCATTCACATTTATTATAAGAAAAATACTTTGAAAACAGCGGTTGGGGTCTGTTCACCGGTTGATTCTTGTCTGTCTTTATAAGGGTGACTACTTTTACACTGTATCTGCTGAAATTGTGTTGTTGGACTGCAACTACATTTTTTTTAGGGGTAAAGACTGCAATTAGACTGACGGCTTTTGAAATAGACTTGCTGATTGTACTTTACAAAGACTAAAAAAATATTGTCATGGGAAAAAAGAGTGCTTCCTTTCAACAGATGTAATTCTTCGTTTCGAAATTAGGTTGGTAAGATCTACTCCACTACTTCAAAGTTGAAGTTCAACAGCCTTAGTCCTGAGCTTGCCTGCTGCCCTTACGTGAGAAGCTTGTCTCTGGAATGCATATTGTCCTCTGAATGGTACTTGAACAATTATTGTGCTATAAACTATTCTCTAAGCTCTCTCATGCAAAGGTAAACCTTCTCTTTGCTTATCAACCTACTTTCATCCACTTCACCAACCATCAGAAAAAACCAAGAATGTGAAGAGAGATTCATGTTGCAATTGAACACTCTTAGCTATGAATCCCTCCATTGCACATAAGGAGTTTAGTTCTCTTAACACAATGACAAGGATTGAGTCACATTCTGGATACTCAGTGGTTCTTACTGCCTCATTTTGTTGAATCTGGAGCTGTAGAGGTGATGTTTCCTTTCTTTGCTGTGCATTTTTCCTACTGTTCGTGTCAACCCCTTTGCTGAATATAGCAAGTGCAGCGATATACACAGTTAGGTACACATCATGACCCTCTTAGCATAGGTGAGTTTGGCTTGGAGCAGCACATAAGTCTCAAGACTTGTTTAAAGGTTAACTGTAGATTCCGTAAGAATGAGATTTAGAATGAGTTGTCTTAGCATTGGAAGGGTTTATAGGTTAACTTGTGAGACCCATTTTCATAATGAGTGGATGATCAAATCCAACAAAGGGGTTGGGGTGAATGGATGTAGGCAATGCCTCTTCTTCGTAACAAAATTTGGATGTAGACCCAAAATTATGGATGTAGACCCATTTTCTTTACTATTCCTAAACAAAATTTGGTAACTGCTGGTTCTTTTTGGCTAAGTACGCGTCTTCTTTGTAAAAGTTACTCAGTTAGCAGCTTGAAACCCTGAACTAAAGACCATAGTTCCCTTTAGACCGAATAATGTGGCAACATGGGGTCAATGTATCAGCAGCCCTCTGTAATGTAGATCCTACGCTTATTAATAGATTCTCTCTGTTAACATGGTTCTGCACTGCACCACTGTCAGAGACAATTAGAACTACTTGAGCGATTCTGAAAATGTGTCTTGATAACGCTAATGCTTTGGTGCTTCCTGTTGTTTTCCCAGTAAAATCTATTAAACTAAAATTTTTCATTTATACTAAAATGAGAACATGTCAGCTCCTGTAAGGGCATTATGCTTGGCAAAACTTTAATTATAAAATTATGGAATCTTCATTACTATATCCATCTTATGGTTTTTCCATTCATAATAAGATGCTTCATGCTCTATTGTTTGTGACTTTCTTTTCTGTTTGGATTTGAAATTTTTACATGTCTGTTGTGCTTTATATCATATTTTCTCATGCAAGCCATTTCTTGTGCTCGCTGTAGCAATGCCAGGTAATTTTCAGGTCTTACTAACTTTGCCTGCTTGGTTGTAGAAGTAACATTGCTGTGTTTGTTTTTCCCCGTGACTTGTACTTTACATGCTCAGTTTTCTTCTACTACATGCTAATCTATTGCCATTACTGTGTTATTGTGTTCCATATATTATATAAATGCTTGTTGGTTGGCATTTATTTTTGGTTCACTTTGAAATGTGAAAACATGTAATTAAGCATTGCTTTTGTAAATCCTTGACTCTTGTGCTTTTCATCTCCCTCAGACTTTGTTCTTTATAAGAAATGGTAATGGAGCATATAGATGGGTCAATGTTGACAATACAGAGTTTTTTGAAACTTAAAAAAAAATCTGTTGACCTTTTAACTTAGTAGTAATAGAAGTTGACCTACTATTTTATCGGTAATACTTATTCGACATTGTTTACTTCAAGAGGTTGTCCTAATTTTGGGTGAGACTGACAAGTCAATTCTGTTCTTTCTACCTGTAGGAACATAATGGATCACCAAACTGTTCATGGATTTGATTCAGACGAAAGTGACTTAGATATGCATGCTGAAACCTATGAAAATAATGAAGGGATGGAAGATGTGCTTTCTGAGAACCTGGACTTGTGTTTAGATGAAAAGGAAGGGATAGCAGAACCATCAGCAGATCTACCTATGAACATAGAAGCTTTAGAACCAAACATAGGCATGGAGTTCAACTCAAGAGATGAAGCAAGAGAATTTTATGTTGCATATGGCAGACGCTCCGGTTTTACTGTACGGATACACCACAATCGTCGCTCACGAGTAAACAATCAGGTTATTGGTCAAGATTTTGTTTGCTCGAAAGAAGGCTTTCGTGCAAAAAAGTATGTACACAGAAAAGACAGAGTTCTTCCTCCACCGCCAGTAACCCGTGAGGGCTGTCAAGCTATGATAAGGCTAGCTTTAAGAGATGGACTAAAGTGGGTAGTCACAAAATTTGTTAAAGAGCATAATCATAAATTAATGAGTCCCAGCAAGGTTCCATGGCGGGGATCAGGAAAGCACTTAGCAAGTGAGGTATGTTGGGGAGTATTTTTTTGTCAACATATTCTGAATGAAATGTTTACATATGAAGATTTGCCACTTACTCACTGCTACTAAATACTGTGCTGAAGAAGAATAAACAGACTACCTAATATTATAAACACAGATAATGGCATTTCTTTTAGATTATAAAATAATTGTTCATCAATGTCCAAATAGTTGAAGCTTTAGGAACTAGTGGTAAACGAACAAAACTTGTCATGGTATCAGAGCAGAAGATTTTGAGTATACAAGCCTCCCAATATAAGTTCAATTGAACATGTTGCACCCTCTAATGTGAGTAGAGAGACACATGAGAGGAAGTATTAGATTTGAAAATAATTGTTGGATGACATCCTAATGCTTTCAAATGTGGAAGAGCTGTAGGAATTGTTACCAGGAATCTGGGTTACTGAGCCTGGTTTCGTCTTGAATTAACCATTAGTTTAGTAAACATCGAAACGGATTCATTGTTCAGTAGCTTAATTGTTACAATAATGTAGTGACCCTTCTTAAACATAAAATTGAAACAATAACATAGTGACCTAATACTCTTGTAATTTGCAGGATGAGAAGGATAAAAGAATCCGTGAACTATCCCTTGAGTTGTATAATGAGAGGCAAAAATGTAAGCGACGCTGCGCTGCATACGAAGAACAGTTAAATTTGATTTTGAAAGATTTGGAAAAACATACAGAGCACATGTCAAAAAAGGTGGCGGATATAGTTCAGAGCATAAGAGAGATTGAGGAGGAACAATCAGAGGACTCAGATAGTGGATGGACTTAGTGCCCATTAATCATTTTCAGGAGCCATCTAACAACTAGCAATTCACCTATGGTCTAGGTTGACGTTCCCAAAGATGATAAAATTAGTCCCACAAAATTGATTATTTTCCAGAAAATTGGCAGCTGATGTTTGATGTCTGGTCAAGATGCTCATGCTCGATGAAGGCTTTATGAGTAAATTGAGCAGAAATCATATGTCGAATAGTGTCCCGGATCATTCTCATGTTGTATCTTAAATGTATTAATTTTTTTTTCTTCTCTCAAATCAAATTTTCAATTGTTACTGTAACATTTTAATTTTTCTTGCAAGAGAATAGAATCAAAACCCACTGCAGACAACCACAAATATGTAAAGGTAAGTATTCTGTTCGAGCTTGGCATTATCGAACTAATGCCGAAGATCAAAGATGATGTAGCTTGAGGAAAACGGGCTTGTCAGTCATACAGTCCTTACAGTACTGTTACTGTAAGACACATGCTTAGACTTGGCGAACTTGGCATGACAAGACAATTTGCATTAGGGTTTAGGTTAGCAAGCTCAATAATGTGTACAGGGTTTTAGCACCAAAATTTGCTCATGTTTCTCCTTGTGGAGGGGTTGGTTCGGTTGAACTCTCTCTCTCTCTCTCTCTCCACCTTGGTCACATTGTTGGACGTCAACAGCTCCACCTCCTTGGTTTTTGTTAATGGGTGTGACCGTTGTGCTGCAATTTATGCCTATGGCTCCACCACCATAGATCATTGTCGCCAAAAGGAAAACAGACTGCAGAGATTTGCAGGCATTCTGGGCTTTTCTTTTACTTGTATAAAGAGTGAGTGTGAGAAGAGGGGTTAAAAGCTGAAGCTTGATGTTGAAAAATAGTAAATGAATGAGAATTTGGTTGGGGCCTTTGGCAGTTGGTGTTGTCAAAATGCTGAGTGTTGGAGGAAAATATTATATGAATTGAGAAGGGGATGTTGATCGCATCCTTTCGGTGCTTAAATGGGTTTGTGGCATTCACTTGGTATTGCACTGGGTTTGAAGAAGATGAAGTGGAAGGTGGGTTTCGGAATAATCAGAGATTCCCCAAAAAGGTGTGCTGGTCAATCAAAGTCCATTCAAAACCCAAAATGCAGGGAGTAGAAAACAACAGCCAAAAAGGCCAAAAACAGGAATACGACAACAAGCACATGGAAGTTCAAACTAAAAACCACACCAAATCAACACAAAGCAAAAACACACCAAATTCGCCACTTCTGCCGCCACTTCCGCAACCACTGACCAAAGTCGCCACAAAATTAACTTGAGACATTTTAACCTCATATCTGAGGAAAAGGCTCGAGCAACCACCACATGTGTGCAGAGGTGTAGAAACTGATTTTCACTTAATCATTCACAGGATCATTATACAAGATATATAGACAAGTTTGTAGAGAACAACCTACCATTACAACAAGTCATTATAATAAACATAAATGTAGAGTTATAGCCTAATAACAATGTAACCGACAACTGACCATTTTCTATCATTAGTATGATTAACTATTAGGGAGGAGACAAGTTTGGAAATAAGGCGGGCAAAACGATCCGTAGGCAATCCTTTTGTGAAGACATTGGCAAGTTGGTGAGTAGAAGGCATGAAACAAACCTGGTGACTCCCCAAGGCAACACGTTCCCGAACAAAGTGATAATCAATAGCTATGTGTTTGGTCCGGGCATGAAAATCAGGATTGGCAGCAAGATATGTGGTAGAGAGATTATCACAATTAAGAATAACATGATGTGTAATAGGATGCCCAAGTTCATGTAAGAGACCTTGAATCCATATAGTGTCCGCACAAGCATAGGCTGAGGCGCGATACTCAACTTTGGCACTTGAATGAGAAACTGTGCATTGTTTCTTTGCACTCTCGGAAATTAGATTTGGTCCTAAAAAGACACAGTACCCGATGGTGGACCGGAGAGTATCCAGGCAACCTGCCAGTCGACATCGGAATAGGCAATAAGGAAGGAGGAGTCCGTAGAACGACAAATAGGAAGGCCATGACCAATGGTGCCTTTGAGATAACACAGATTGCGTTTCACTACTTCATGGTGAACATCAGTGGAGGAACTAACGACTTGGGAAACATGTTGTACGGCGTATGAGATGTTAGGACGGGTCATGGTTAGGTAATGTAGAGCACCTACAAGCTATCTATACACAATGGGGTCTGACAAAGCCGTTCCATCAGTGCGGGAGAGGCTGCCTTTAGAAGCCATTGGTGTAGAGATCGGTTTACAATCCAGCATGTTGATTCTTTTGGAGAATATCAAGGGCATAATTGGTCTAATTGAGATGAACAAAATTAGAGTGATAGGTAACTGGGATGCGAAGGAAATAATGTAATCTACCAAGATCTTTGACGTCAAATTCAGCTCCCAACATATCAATAAATGCATGTTAATGTGACTGATTGCTCCCAGTGAGTATTATGTCGTCAACATAGACAAGTAAAATCATCTTATGGGATTGTTCCTAATAAACAAACATAGAATCATCAGATTGACTTTGAGTAAAACCAACACGGAGCAAGAACGAACTAAAACGCTTGAACCATGAGAGCATCTCGAGCGCAAGAGGCCAACCCAAGCAGGAGGGGGCCCTAGGCCCAGGGAGCAGCTCTAGCGTGCAACATCTAGCATGGGCAATGCATGGGACCCACGAGGCCGGGCAAGCCCAAGGGGAGATCTAGCCTGTCATCTTGCCTTTCAGCTACTAACATCAGTGCTAACCCACAACTACCAAAAACCAACGGCTACAAGCCACATGGCTTCTCTTGGAGCCTCCAATCCAAAAATCTTGTCAAATCCAATGACTCCATTTTTTGGCTAAAAAAAATTGAAAAAATATATCAAAAAATTCTATAAATTTTTTCTATAAATACCTACCAATATTATTCACGTTCCACACCAAATCTTCCTACAAATTCATCTCCTTCCAATATTTTTCACTTTCCACACAAAATTTTTCTATTACTAAATTCCGTTTGTGTAAAAATACAAATGGCCTCTTCCATCGAAGCTAGAGGTGTGTGGACAAACGTGAAAGATATTTTGTCGTGTGCGTGTTGGGTCAAAGTTGGTCATTGCCCGATCACAGGCATTGAGATGAAGTCCTCTCATATGTGGAGAAAAACTCATGGAGAATTTTGTGAAAGATCAGGCTCGACTCATACGGAAATGGCACTGACTAGTAGGTGGAAAATTTTGAATAAAGAGTTAGGGAAATGGAGAGATGTGTTGGCAAAACCGATGGACAACATTCGGAGTGGTCAAAATCTTGCCGACGAGGTAAAATATTTATAAATGCCATTTTATTCAATTTAATGTCACAAATTTTTTTTTCTTGCATTTCCAATTTTTTTTAATAGATTATTCAAGCACAAATGTGGTTCGGTGCCATTGGCCAAGGCAAAAAAAGTTGCATCAATCACCAATGTTGTGACGTTGTCAAGAATTGTTCAAGATTCAAAATTATTTCCACTGGTCCGACGATTGTGTTGAATGAGACGCTGCTCCACGAATCACAGGCAACCGATTCGCCATTGGACTCCCCAATGGATCAAGAGTCACCAATCCAACGTGAGCTGAGGCCTATTGGGAGAAAGGCGGCAAAGGCCAAGAGAGGGAGCACTTCGAACACTAAATGTGCAAAATTTGAGGAGCAAATTGCTAAGAATGAGAGAGACTTGAAAAGAGAAGAAGCAGACAAGGCACGATATGACGCATATGCAATTGAAAGGCAACAAGCACAAGAACAAGACATGAAAGACAGAGAGATTAAAATCATGGCCATGGTTACGAGCCATATGTCTCCTAAAACAAAGTCCTATTGGAAGCTAAAATGAAGGGATGTATGAGAAGAAAGCTTTTCCATGACGATGGACCTAGCAACAAAGATTGGTTAAATGATCAAAACCATTAGGTTGTATTGAAAGAGTTGCCATATGTATTAATTTGTTGTATTGTTTCTCTTTTATTGAATAAAGAAAGCATTAAATAATATAACTATTTATTAAAAACGTTTCATACATCAAAACAAACCTTAATTCATTACAAACTACACACAAAACAAAGCATAATTCTAAACAAAGCATTAAACTTGACTTCATCCATCATGATTGCATTTCATCTCCTATAAGTTTTCGATCAAGTCAACTTGACGTCTCTCGTGAACATAAAAAGATTGCATTTCCTGATAATGGTCAATCATAAGGTTGTTGTATCGATCGTCCCTAATCAACAGTTTGTGCTACAGTGGTTGTTCATTTGCTCCCACGGGCCATTCACGGGATTGGGTTCAAACATCTCTGGGGCATCATAATCATACACATCCGCCACAATCATGTTATGGAGGATGATGCAAGTCATCATAATGCTCCGAAGCACATCTTCATCAAACATACGAGTAGCACCCCTAATAATTTCCCAACGAGCTTGCACATTACCAAAACACCTTTCCACATCTTTCCTATAACCCTCTTGAAAGGCAGCAAAGCTTTTTTCCTTCTCCAATTGGGGATTCGGAATTCTTTTGACGAATGTCGTCCACCTCGGATAAATTCCATCGGCTAGGTAGTATGCACTCGA
This sequence comes from Prunus armeniaca, assembly GCA_903112645.1. NCBI lineage: Eukaryota > Viridiplantae > Streptophyta > Magnoliopsida > Rosales > Rosaceae > Prunus > Prunus armeniaca. Next base: position 14,763,387 of record CAEKDK010000001.1, read on the forward strand.
GTATACGGTATTGTTGATTTGATACGTGATCTGGGGGGAATGACCTCTCAAGACATAGTTGAATACCGAGGATTGACCAGGCACATTGAGGTCGTTTTGAGATCCGGAAACTCCGAAAAAGGCATGTCAAACCTAGGTATCGAATGATGCAACGGCTTCCAGAATTATACTTTTTTGGCCCTTCCTGTTCCTATAATCTCATTGCCAAGCAATTGGGTAGTTCTTCCAATGCCAATGCATGCAGTCGATGCTTCTAATCATGCCTAGGAAACCTCGAGCCTTAAATTTTCGTAGAAGCCTTTGGAGGTCCCTAGGCGTAGCTTTGTGGAGGTAATCCCTCATGTAGAGAGTTTCTATTGCATCACAGAATCTAACCAAGCATTATAGGATAGTTGATTTCCCCATCCTAGCAATCTCATCTACTTGATCTACAAATGCCCCATACGCAAGCAGCTGCACAACAGTTGTAAGTTTTTGCTCCGGAAGAAGACCCAAAACCCCAAGAGTATCGTACTTTTGAACAAAGTATGTGTCATAATTGCAAACATCATGCATGATTTTTTTGGAACAAATGGGGTTGCATTCTACATCTCCCTCGAAAATAAGAAACGGGATATAACAAATTTGGGATAAAGTAATCTTCCAAGATATTCTTACCTCGAGAGTGCCTATGTCTATCCACCTTTAGGCCAAACTACGGTGGTGTTGCCTTGATTGATTGAGCATACCCACTGCTAAAACAACTTATTCCTCCTCTTCATTCAACCCACGATCTTCTTCAACACGTCTGCACCTGATTTCTTCATCTTCTCGCTTGCCTCTCCAACACCCTCCTCAAGAAAGTAAAACAAGAGTGCTAAGCACTTTATGAGACGGATGACCAAGACGATGCTACAGAAGCGAGTGCAACCTTTGAGGTGGAGAAGAGTGTAGGAAGAATGGGATAAAGACCATCTTTACATTGGCCTTGAAAAAGAAGAACTCCAGTTGATAAGTCATGAATTAGGTAGCCCCACGGAAAGAATGTAATAATGACATGTGAATCTTGAGTAAATTAAGCAATGGATAACAAATTTTTATGTAAGGAAGGAACACGAAGAACATCAAAAAGACAAAAGACGTAAGAACCAGAAGTGGAAGAGATATTACCGGAGTGAGTAATTGGGAGAGAAGCACTGTTACCAATGACAACTTACTTGATCATAAGAAAAGTGTAGAGTGGAGATAAGAACCGAGTTGGTAGTATTAGTCTTATGATTCATGGCACCCAATCAAAATACCAATTAGGGTCAGATGAAGCGGCAACATGCATATCAAAAAAGGCATGAGAATTGGGACAACATGCAATATTAACAATTTCTGGCAAGTCAGGACCTAAGCCACGAAGCACATAGGTGACCAAGTCAGTATTGGAGATGGATGCATTAATGGATGCTAACTGATCAACAAGAATTTTGGCATGAGAAACATAGGTAGAAGAGGCTTTGGAGCCTTTGGTGATGGAGAAAAGTTCAAACTTGAACTACACCTCATTGGCAAGAGATTGCTTTGAAATATTTTGACGCAGGTAGTCCCAAATGTCTTTGGAAGTTGAATAACCAACCACTTGAGTAAGAATGGATTCAGAGAGAGTAGCACGAAGGATGCTAACCAAACTTTGATCAGTTTGAAACCACGATGTGAAGTCTGGAATCATGAAAGGTGCAAGTGATAGGTCAGAGGATTTTCAGTGTTGGAGGGTGAAGAAAGAGTTTGTCGGAGGCAAGGATAAGATCCATCAACAAAACGCTAGAGATTTTGGCCAAGTAGGAACGGTTTGACCTGACTTTCCCAAGCAAGATAGTTTGTGTCAGAAAGCTTCACAGAGACAAGATGAGAGGTATTAGGGATGGAGAAAGTGGGAAGCAAAGAGGAAGTGGAAGCTGAAGCATACGCCATAGAGAGAAAGAAAAAAAAATTCAGGCTCTTGATACCATGTAGAAACTAATTTTCACTTAATCATTCACAAGATCATTATATAGACAAGTTTGTAGAGAACAATGTACAGTTACAACAAGTCATTATCATAAATATAAATGTAGAGTTATAGCGTAATAACAAAATAACCAAAAACTCACCATTTTCTATCATTAGTATGATTAACTATTGTAATTCCCTAACAGGAGGAGCCACTAGCTCTCAGAGAGAGCTTCAGAGACGGCCAAAAAGGCTTTTGCCTTTGCTACAAAAAACACACCCAGAGAAGCCAAGATAGGGTAGATAGAGAGAGGTAGCAAAACAAAGGAGAGGGGAGGAGGGGTAGTGATCTCCTCCTCTCCTAAAGGGTAGTATGTGGCACTAAGAAAACCCTAGAGGGAAATGGCACTTAGATATTGTCAAACAAGGTTGATTACTTAGGAAATTAGGGGCACTTGCAGGAGGGAGGTAAATTGTGATTGACATTCGAGTCTAGGGAGGAAAATAGTAATTAAGGCTTAACTTATTCTATTCTTTCTCCTTAACAATGTTGAAATTTTTTCATCATGCATGCATTGTCTATCAAATTGTAACTAGAAAGGTTGCTTAACTCGTTTTGTCTTTCGCCTAATTATTGAGATGTTTTGTCTTTTTATCCTTATTTTATTCAATAAAATTGGAAGCACTAAAATTTTATTTTATTCCCAATGATCACTAGTGGCACCTAGTCACCTCAGCAGCAGAGGTGTTGAGCTCCAATTTCATTTATGAAAGTTGCTGACTAGAAAAAAAAATCTACAAATGGCGTTTTTTCTTCAAAAAAATAACAAAAAACAAGGCTTTTTCAAAAGTAAGTAGTTGAACTATAAACAAATTCTTGAATAGGCCAAAACTAAGCATATATCATTCATTAGTACAAATAATTTAAATATTTGATATGAGAAGTCATACTTCCCATCTCATAGATCCACATGTATATATATTTGAAAAGTAAACCGTCAAACTAACTTCATAATTAACATTTTAATTATGATTTGTGACTTAACCATTAAGTAATAACCATAGTATGAATGGTTTGACTTGGTTAACCATTTTTGGGGCTTTGCCCCCCTACCATAGCATTGACTTTGACTTTGACCATTTGACTTTTAACATCTTATCTTATTTTCTAATTAAGTAGGGGGCAAAGCCCCAAGAAACAGACTACACAACCTGGTCTAAACAGACCAATCTAGAATGAACAATTCCAAGCAGATCATCAACAAGATAATCACTTAACCAACTAGGAGCCTGCTCAAACACGCACAGCCCAAGATCCACTTGATAACTCCAATTAGCCAACCGGTCAGCAACAATATTCTTCTCAAGAAAAACATGTTGAAGGGCACACCTGGGAACCTGCTGCATAAGGTCACAACAGTTCCTAACCAAAGCAGCTAAAGGATACAGAGTAAGCATGGAAGAATTCTAATAGAGATTGACTGCAATAGCTGAGTCCATCTCAATAATGAGACTATTGATGCCTTTCTCAATTGCTAACTTCAAACCAAAGAAAGACCCCATATCTCAGCCTCAAGAACTTGACCTTTTCCCAGATTAATAGCAAAACCACTTACCCAGCCACCAAAAGGGTCACGAATGACTCCCCCAGCACTAATGTAGCCAGTAACGCTTCTCCTTGAACCATCCACATTTAGTTTGAACTGTCCAGGCCCAGGAGGCTCCCAGGCAACATGAATTTGAACTTTATTTACCTTTACAGTACGATTAGAAGTTGAATTAATCCACTCTTGGGTAACCCCACAAATAACTTGTCTTGGACTAAAGAGGACTGTATCCTCATTCTGAAAAACATGCTTATTTCTCCAAGACCATAGATGCCAACAAGTAAACACAAAAACAGTACTCCAAGGAACATCACCATTCCATTTCTCCCTAGAGAGCACGTTGACCTTCATCCAAGGCTGAGCATCTAAATGGAAAAAATGATGAGCATAGGCAGGGAGAATAGCATTCCACGTAGATCGAGCTCGCTCACAATCACGAAGAATGTGAAGAACAGTTTTAGTAGGCCAAGAACAAAAGCCGCATGAAGGGTCAGACGTCAACTGCCTTCAAACACGCTGATCATTAGATAAAATTTTGCCTTGAGAAGCCAGCCACATAAAATATTGAAGCTTAGGAGGAACATTTAAACTCCACAAGGATTTCCAACAGGAGTTAGGAGTAGAACAACCTTCAAAGAATAAGCTATAAGAAAATTTAACATAAAAGTTGCCATTAGCACTACCCTTCCAAATCTGAGTATCAGGTAAAGAGCCCAAAAACCCCATAGGAACACTAATGACTTGTTGAATGAGGTCTTCACAAAGAACACCTCTCAACTTATCAATATCCCACCAGCCATTCTTAGAAAAACTTGAAACAAAACAATTGCTATCATGGATGGTGAGAACTCCAGCCTGTTGCCTTAAAGGGACATCAATAACCCAATTATCCTCCCAGAATTTTACACTATCTCCCCGACCTATTCTCCAACACATCCCTTGCATAAGCAATTGAATACCATGCATAATATTCCTCCAAGAAGTGGAACAAACCTGCCTTGCTCCCAAGAGAATTATCACAAATAGAAGCCCCTTTAAGATACTTAGCCTCATAAATTTTTGCCCATAAACCATTGTCCTTAGAATGCAATCTCCACCCAATCTTTGCAAGCAGAGCCTGATTCATACTAGCAGTCTTTTTAAACACCAAACCTCCTTTACCTTTAGGCCTACAAGCCAAATCCCATTGACAAAGATGGATCTTATATTCTTCTCATTGCTGCCCCAGAAAAAATTACGGTTGAGCCGATCTAAATCATTACAGACACTAACAGGAAGTTTAGTAGTTTGCATAGCATAAACAGGGATAGAATCTGTAACCGCTTGAATTAAAGTAGCTCTTCTAGCTAATGATAGGAGCTTACTCTTCCAAGCTGCCAGTCGATTACGCACCTTATCAACTAATGAACTATAAGTGCGCTTTCCGATTCTAGAATGCAAAAGAGGCATTCCTAGATACTTACCAAGGTCATTAGTGAAAGGAGAGACACAAATCAAACTTATCTCCTTAGCAACCTCATTACAAGTGTTAGGAGAGCAAAAGATAGCAAACTTTTCAAAATGGACTATTTGTCCAGAAGCAGAGCAAAACAAATCCAGACAACTCTTCATAATTTTAGCTTGGTTAGCGCTAGCCTCCGCAAACAACACTAGATCATCATAAAAAAAAAGGTGGGAGATCGCAGGGCCAGACTAAGAAAATTTCATAAGCTGCCACTTCTTCTTACTCACAATATCACAGATAATATGATAGGGATTTTAGAACTGACCTTGTACAGAGTAGAGCATAAGCTTATAGGCCTAAACTGAACCATAGACTGGGGGCTTTGCACTTTAGGCACCAAAGTTATTAAAGTGTCTGCACTTCTGAAAAGAGTCACCAATGCAAAAATATCATCAGCACAATTATTCCATTGAGCTTGATAGAAACAAGCTGGAAACCCATCTACACCAAGAGTTTTCAAACCTCCAATCCCAAACAAACTTCGCTTAATCTCAGCCATATCAACATCCTTCTCAAGCAACTCCAAATCAATTGAATCAATAACAGGGAACAACATAGGTAAAGTCAGGTCTCTGTGCTCCACAATCTCTTAAGAAAACAACTGCTCAAAATACGCCATAGCCAAGCCTTTAATGTCTTGAGCTTCCTCAACCCAAACCCCCTCATTATTCTTTAATCTCTCTATTTTATTCCTCCGCCGCCTAATAATAGTAGTAAGATGAAAGAATTTGGTGTTTCGATCACCTTCCTGAAGCCACTGTAATCTGGATTTTTGTTTCCATAACATAGCCTCTTGCTCCAGCACACAATTATACTCCTCAATCAAAGAAATTTCCAATTTACTCAAAAAAGTATTTGAGCCCCTGCACAAATCTTTTTGAATACCATTAAGACGAGCCAACAAACAGGCCTTCCGCTTCTTAAGATGTCCAAAAACATTAACATTCCAACCTTTTAGAGGCTGAACCAAATAATAAGTTTTATCCAAGGCTGATCCAACAGCTTGTCCCCAAACATTAGAAATAAACTCATTGAATTGTTCATGTTGCATCCACATTGCTTCAAACCTAAAAGGCCTTAAGTGCAGAGAAACAACAAAACGAGAGCTCAACTTAATCTTAATTGGATTGTGATCAGAAGTAGTCCTAGGCAAATGCTGAACATTAGCCTCAGGAAATAACCTTCTCCATTGCATATTACAAATAGCTCGATCTAACCTTGCATATACTCTCTTATTATTCCATGTAAATTTAGGTCCAGAATAACCCAAATCAATCATCTCATTACCATCAACCCAATTTCTAAAACCTTCAGATTTGCACTCTAAAACTCCACCAAACTTCTCATCAGTAGTAAGTAACTCATTAAAATCCCCGGCAATCAACCAAGGCATATTATGACTTGCAGCAACAAATGAGAGATAGTCCCACATTTTTGCTCACTTGGCAGCATTAGGACTAGCATAAACACCAGTAAAAAGCCAAGGGTCTTGACCATTGCAAGCCAAACAAGCAGAAATCGTTTGATCAGAGGTGCCAACAACTTCTACATGAACTCTAGAATCATCCCATAACAGCCACAAGCCACCAGAGAACCCCACAGCGTTAACTACAGAAATAGCCTTTGCTCCACTTAAACGAGGCTCACAAAGAAAAAGCATATCCAATCGATGAGTGTGAATCAAATCAAGCACATTAGACTTAAATTTAGAGCTCGCTGCTCCTCTAACATTCCAACAACAAATATCCATAAAATAAAATAAAAACCCATTAAAGAGCAGAGTAACCGTAGGGGCTAAAACCCTTCTATTAAGACTTAAAAGTCATACCTTCACCATGAGTGAAAGTATTACTTGCCAAGTGTCCATCATGTGAACTAACGTGTCCTTCCGAAAAGTCCATTTTCTCTGTGGGATCCAAACCCTCACTATCAGAAGGGATTAGCACTTCATCATCACTGTCAGAACCAGAATTGTCATCCCTACTAGTAGCCATCTCCCCTATATTGGGTGGCTGATGCCCAAAGATATACAACCCTTTTTCCTTTTGAACTGGTTGTCCACTACCCCAGCTCGCAAATTGCTCATGTAGAGAACCAGCAGCAACACTTTTCTTGCCTTGAGATCCCACCCTTCCTATAGAATCAGATATATCAATGGTACTTCTACTTGCCACACTAGCAGCCTGGCGACTTCCAAATGTATTTCTAGTTGCCACACCAGTATTCTGATAATTTTCCTTCACACGATTCTTCACAGGCAAGCTCTTGTTTGAAATATCCTCCAAAGCCTGCCTAGCAACAGACTTTTTACCCTTAGACTTTGTCCAAACCTTATTTCCCATATTCAAATCCGCCAAGAAAGATTGCACTAGTCTGGTACCAGTCTGATAAAAAAACTCACCAGAATTCCCCTTATCCTTTCCAAAATTCTCACCAACTTGCCTAAGAGCATCAAACCTTGAGCCCTTATTTTTTACCCCAGAATCCTTGCCTCCCACTCCCTTAAAATTAGATTGAGGCCTACGCCTAGGGGGAACATTCATCCATGGCCCTCTCAAGCTCTGGTCAGAGTCATAGTGAGCCCTATTAATTCCCACCAAACTACTTCCCTCAACATTAGCACCCATGGCACTAGTAGTCTCACCATTAATGGTTTCAGCATCTTTAACATTCAATTCACACTTCTCTTGTTTATGGTCATACCTCCCACATAGATAGCATATATCTGGTAGCCCCTCATAATCTAAGTTATACCAATTCTGGTTGATTTGGACGAAAGCATCTAAAGGCTTAGTGAGATCTAATTCCCCACACAACCGAGCAAACTTGCCCTTATTTTGAGCAGTGGTAAGAGAATCAATCTTTAACAATTTCCCAATAAATTCCCAACTCGTTTCAACGACCAAACATCAAAACACTCAAGTTGAATAGCAGAGACACGAAGCCAAACAGCCATTCGAGTGATATGTGCAGTAGCTAGACAAAAGCCAAGCCTCCACTTTTGCATTACTAAATATTGACTAGCTATTATCCAAGGACCACCAGTGAGAACAAAATTTAAATCCTCCTCAAGCTCAAATTTAACCACAAAATAATCATTCACCAAATCTATCAATTTCCACTCCCCTTTCAAACTCCATTTTTTGGTGTAATCGATCACGTAAATAATTATAAGTATGAGACCTGCCCAAGAGCTTAATAATTAGAGCATTCTTCCAAGGTCGGCATAACCTATCCATTGCCCTATCAGAGAATTGAATACTAGGGCCTCGATCACCCCGAGAAATAACCACATCCTCGTTATCATTGAGATCCTCATAATCATCATCCAGATAATTAACATCTATACCCACATTCTTAGTCAAATTCACCTTGTTCATAAGCTTATCACGAAAACTATCAAAACCAAGGTGAAAATGAGATACTTGCTCAAAGTCAACAATAGGTGTCTGGTCTTGCATCATACGTGAATCAGAATTAACATCCATATCACACTCAAGTTCACCATTCTCTGATGCTCGACTTCGCTTAGCCAAGCGATGAGGATTCAAGAAAACTCCAGGTGAACCTTCCGCCATAACCAATAGGAAATTAGAGGGAACTCAGCCAGAAACAACAGAGAAACTACCTGGAAACCACCGAAATTGGCAGTTTCCAACAAGAATTGATAGGAAACGAGCGAGATCTAAAAAGCAAAGAAATATCCTTCGCGCGTGAGGCGCGTACAAAAAAGGCTGACTATTCGGGTACTTCTGGGCTCTTTTACAGTTGTAGAACATCTTATCTTCTTCATTTGTTCCTCTAACTACATTTTTCTGTGAGTGATCCTTAATTTCCATTTAGCGGGGCAATGGGTAGTCTCAACTTCTCTCAGTTGATTTTGAATTAAATCCCACCATTTAATTCTTCCTATTAGCAAATGCCAATTATAATTGAACCTTACAGGACTTCCACAAGTCATAGTTGACATCTAGAAGTATGTCATGGCTACTTAAGCTAATCAGAAAATGTGAAGAAGCTATTCATGTTTGAACTACAATGCAATTGAGTCATTCTCTATTACAGTGCTCCTAATTCATATTATTAGGGTATGGATACTTTTGTCAAAACCCTTATATGAATTTTCCACTTATATGATTACATTAGTTATGTTTAGAAACTTCTTTTCTAATCATATCCGATACTTTGAAAAGATTTCCCAATCATATCTTTGGAGCACTCTCTCTCCTTATTGAGAGCAAAGATCCATTGTTGTACATTCACTTATCTCCATGAGCTTGTCTAGAATCCTGAAAATCACATTTGAGTTATTTTTTCTTTCAATGATCGTATATTGATATTAAAGACAAACGACTCGTACATAAGACTGAAAGGATAATTTGGGGTAGGATTTATAAATCCCTAGAAACTATGAGAAAATAAATCATCTAGCACATACATATCTAATATGAAATCAAATGGATCAGAAGCAAGAATAAAAGTTAGAGATTCATACAAGTCTCATTTTAGGTCCCAATTTTTCTAGGCTTAATGAAAATAGCACTAATTACTCTCTAAGACAACTATTGCAAGAAGGATTAAGAACACATACCCTTGGAGCGAATCTTGAAACAAAGGATGGTATTTAAGTACAAGGATTGGGCCCTTTGATGTTGGCTCTCCACACTTGTCTCCAAATAGATACACAAATGGTGCACCTCCCTAAAGAGTCTTCACCAAGGATGGAGGAGAATAGGAGAATAAGGAAGCTTGAAGAGACGATGGGTGCTAGCCTCTTCTCTCCAAGTTGGCTGGCCAAAGGGAGACTAGGGAGGGAGGCTTGATATTTTCCTCTATTCCTAAATGTCTAACTAGAAACCCTAAGGAGGTGTAGAGCTATGACATTCTATTTATAGAGCCTTATTTTGTCACACTATATGACACACATGGGCATAAACCCACCTGTGTCGCACCCCTATACCTTGGCCTCTTTTTGGGCTACTTTGGTCTACCACATTAATCTCGTAATGTGTCACACTTTACCTAAGTCTACATGGTCCATTTCTATAAATATTTAAGTCATGTAGGACCAAAACTAAAGTTCCGTAACTTTAATTAGATAATTAAACTAATCTAATTAATTTAATTAGTTCAATGACTTAACAAATTAAGTCACTTACTTGTCTAACAAGTGTTGGTCCCGATCAACCTTAGTTGACTATGTCAAGTGTCAGGGCAACGGTTTGACCTTTCATTTTGACTTTTGACTTTGACCAAGCCTCAAAAATCATTTATTCTCTTTTAAATTATCGATCCATACCTTTTCGGTGTGTGATCTTATAGGTCCTAATTAGCGAGGCCGTGGGTAAGAATGATTTCTTCTAAATCAAATGTGAATTGTATCCCTCTATACAAAGGGCTTCCACAAACCATAAGTGACACTTAGCAGTATGTCATGGCTACCCAAGCTAAATAGAATTCATTTAGAGAACCTAGTCAATTTGTGATTGCAATGCAATTCAGTCATTCTATAACATAATACTCTATGTCGTATTGTTGGGATATGGTTAACTCGTGTCAAATCCCTCACACGACATTTCTAGGTTATATGATTCACTTGGATGTATTGCAAACATTCTTGTTTCAATTCTCATCCTATACTTTGGCCAAAGATTCGACGAATCATATCTGAAAAGTATTCTCTCTTCTTACTAAGAGTAGAGATTCCTTGTTGTATATTCACATGCAGATGCATATGCTGAGTATCCTGAGGAACACCTTCAAGTCACATTTTTTTTATACGATTGTATTGTGCTCTTAAAGACAAACAACTCTTACACAAGACAATCGTGATGTCTCACGTCTGAGGACCAACTTGCATTTCGCAACTTAGAATTATTTGTTTGACACTTGTGAGTAAGACCATACAAGAATTCTTGATTTGATCGCGTCCAGTGAACTCCATCCCTATAGATCACCTACACACCTGTCTCATTGTCTTTACATGAATGACTTGAGACTAGTCACCCTCCCAATTGAGCAGACATGATGTGTACCAGCTTTGTGGGTCATCATTGTCCAATTGGTGATCCTATGACGAGGAACCTTTTAGAATACGATATTCTTGTGTTGGAAAGGTCTCGTGAGTCTAACTTCTTTATACTAGTTTCCATTTATATCATTATCCATGGACTTGTTACTTTGTATACATTATGTTTCTTAAAGAAACATTCACGCCCTTTTGATTGTATTTATTATATTATATCCTTAGAATTTTTCATTTTTATATTGGCTTCTAGGGCATATAATATCTAACAAAGACAACTATGATGTCTCAATTCTGAGGACTAGTTTGCACTATTTCAACTTATGAGTTCTAGTTTGATATGTGAGTAAGACTTCCATATTAGAACTCATGGTTGTTTGATCGCGTTCAATGTACTTGTCCCTATAAGCATCTACACACTTATCTTAGTATCTCTACAACGCAACGACTTGAGACTAGTCATTCTCTCAATTGAGCAGATGTAGTGTGCACCAGTCTTTGCGGATGGTCAATGCCCAATTGATGTAGTGTCTCATTATATCCAATCTCATTGCATAGCTCTCATACTATTTGATATTCCAAGGACTTGTTGTTTTACTATTATGTGGCATGAGAAATAACTAACGCACAAATTAAACCCTATAAATTATGCAATCGTAGTACGCGTAAGTAGGGATTGTTCTATTTTGGAGATTAGGAGGGATGCTAATCAACACAAATTAAACTTATTAAACTGAAAACTAAGTTAAGGGAACAATGATTGGGGGGAATTTGGACAATTTAGACTAAAGTAATACTGACAAACAGCAAACAACTAAGTTGTGAATGAAATATGAATGAAGGGATAGCTAGAGGATTCCTCTCCACACATGGAACATATGCACACAAATCGATCTCCAGTTACTCTTTCTATAAAGTATGAATGACAATGCCCCAAATTAACTATGAATGCACTAATTAACTCTCAGATTTTCCTAAGATCATTGAATTGGACTCAGCGACGTAATCAAATTATTCTTATCGAGTTCTCTATATGAACAACATGATAGAGATACATATCAAAGATCATTAAGTTCTATGAAAATCATAAGCACAAGGCAATTGTAACTATGAAAAGCATGATACTCCTGCCAAGAATTTACTTAACACAATCATGACTAGTGACTTTTACTACTTGTGAATATAAGTTCATAACGATTAGGTGAAATTCCCTTATATTCTAGCATCAAATCCCTACATACAAACTAAGTATGCATCCTTAATAAACATGCAAGAATAAGTCCTCAATAAAACAGAAAAGTAAATCACATTCATACTTTATGAAACCATAACTGGAAGTAATCAATTCATATAAAACATATGTCCATGGCTTCGAATTCACCTCTAACTAAGAAGAAATTCAGTCACACATGTTCATAATAATTGAAAAGCAATCTAGAATAAACATTTAAACTAATCAAGGGAAGAACTCTGAAAAACCCAATGGATGCAGCAGGTTCCGGCTCCAAGTTCTTCTTCTCTCTTTCTCCTTCTTGCTACGGAACTCCTTTCTCCTGCGGCAACCCCTCCTTTATATATGTGGTAGATTTAGGGTAAAAGGGCCCAGCAGAAACCCTAGAAATTAGGGTTTTGTTTGGCAGATTTCTTTAGGAACAAGGATAGGGCCCAGGCGCCACCTTTTAGGAAAGAGGTGCAGCCCAATGCTTTCTTCTAGAACCAGGTTTTTAGGTTTCCTAATTTGAAATTAATCCCCCCCTTTCCTGCTGGAATTTAGGTAGAATAGGATTAGGATAAGGTAAAATAAAATAAAATCAGTTAGGGTTGTTTCTTCTCAGAAGCTGATTCTTGAATTAATTTCCCCATCTTTTTAGCACATTCCTAGCCTCTTTGAACTTCAAAAACGTCCATCCATCTTGCCCCATGCATATGCTATCCATTCCAAGTCCAAAACTGCTCTAAAATGCTCCAAAATGCCCTTTCTTGCCAATCTTGCCATCTGGACCTACAATAGTACGAAAATAAGCTAAATCACTCTAATAAATGGGAATTAACTAAGTAAATGCAAAGAAATAAGATAGCAAAGTCACATAAATATGCTCCTATCATTATGATAATAGACCATATTACATGCTTGAAAATAATGATGTTGCCCATTAATGATGGTTAAATATCTAGAAATCAACATCACATGATTGACTTTAGGACATATTTTTAACACAAGGTGCATTAGATTTTAGTTTATGCATTTATTCTTAGGTTTTAACCTGTAAGCCGTTTAAGGTTCATCATGACAACATTATATTAGCTTACGACTCATTTGATAATCATTTCACTTTTTGTTTGATAATGGACAAAAAATTTGTTGGTTTTTGTTTTTAGTTAAAAAAACAAAAGGAAACTGTTTAAAAGTTGTGTGGTATACTACTTTCAGTGTTCAATTTTTTGTTTTGTATTAGTTATTCTTTTGGTGTTATGTGTGCGAGTTTGATAGTCATGGTGGTGTTTAGGGTAACAAGTGTGTTCGATTTATTAAGGTGTCAAGTCCCAAGTCTCAAATCATAATTTCCATTTTCACTTAGTTCGGTTATAATGAAACTTTGAAGTGACACCTATTAATGTGAAACTTAGAAATGAAATTTTTAGCCGCTAAGAGAGAGAGAGCTTTAGATGTTGGGGTTTTCCCCTGAATCTTTTTGTATCTTCACTGTTCTTTGGCTTTTGGTGGACTTATGTCGATCTACTCTTCTTTTGACAGATCTGTTGTCTCTGATCTAGGCTGACTTTGGTTGTGCCTCATGTTGCGAGGATACTCTTTGAGGTGTTGAGGCTTGGTCATGGTAGATCCATTGTTCATTGGTGCACTGAGGCCGTGGAGTAACTATGTGCCACTCTCTATGTCATGTCCTGAAGGAAGATTAGCAACAGTTGGTTTTCCTTTTGCGGGCATTGTTTTAGTTTTTTATTTTGGTTTAGTTTGTTCAATAAGGTCCAAAAACATAACGAGTTTTCTGTATTTTTTTTCTCTTATGATTTCAGAAACTTAGTTGAGTTTCTTAGGCGTTCTTAGCCTCTCTAGGAGAGCCATACCGGCTAGCGGCTAGTTTTTGTCCTTAATGTCATTGAACTAGATTCGTGTAAATATTAGCGGTTGGGAGGGGTTATACAAAAATTATTTTATAGAATGATTCTCTCCATATCATTTCAGCTTTTTGACTTGTGTAACTATTACCCATATCTATCATATTACCTTTACATTTTGTGTCCATTGTACTGTTGTTCATACTGATCTAATAAAATTCTCTCTCCTTATTATAAATAAATAAATAAATAAAAAAGGAATGAAATTTTTATTGGGTTCAAATTGAATTCATAGAATGAAAAGCGAATGTTTCGAAGTGTCTGTAGCATCTTTTAGTTGAATTTTTGGGAGTTCCGATGAATTTTTGGTGAATTTTAGGCCGTGAAGCATTGCGAAAACCCAAATCCTCCTCAGTCATCACCAATCACCATCTTTGCTGTAGTTGGACTTGGAACCACGCCGACGAATTTACCCTTAGTAACCCCCAGCATCCTGCCTTGAGATTCGTGCTTTTTCTTCTGATCAATACCTGGCACTCAAGCAAAACAGAGAAGAAAGCAAGAAACGCCATCAAAGGCTTTGATCAAATCCAGCTTCAGCCTTCCACGGTAAGTGCTGTTTTATTTTTTTGCGGGAAACATCTAGTTTAGGTAATTGTTTTTTGTTTTTGTGAAGTCAATTTATAGTTTTGAGCATTGCAAAGTTGTAAACATGGGGTTTTCTGTTATCCGCTTTTGTTCTTATTGCCTTACCAAAATATGTACGAAGTAGGATACAATGGAGGGTGGTGATGGTGGACGTCAATTTCTAGACAGTGATGGGGATTCTGATGATGAAACTTTTGAACGCTTTCATGAACATAATTACTCTGTGGAAGATGACATGCCACTGCAGCATTGCAATTTTGTAAATGATGATCTGATTTCAATGGAACCATCCACTGGGATGACTTTTCAGTCATTGGATGATGCAAGAGATTTCTATTATGAATATGCAAAGCGTACAGGTTTCACCATTCGAACAAATCGAATCCGACACTCGTTAAAGAACATGGCTATAATAGGCCGGGACTTTGTTTGTTCAAGAGAAGGTTTTCGTGCCGCAAAGCATACACTTCGAAAAGACAGGGTTCTTCCTCCACGCCCAATCACAAGAGAAGGGTGCAAAGCCATGATAAGGTTGGCAGCAAGGGATGAAGGAAGATGGATAGTTACCAAGTTCATAAGAGAGCACAACCACAAACTAATGGCTCATTGTAAATTTCCTGGGGAGCTGCCAATCATCAATATACTCAGTGAGGTATGTCTGAGATATAACTGAACAAATAGTTTTAGGGATTCGTTTGATGTAACTTTTGTTTTGGTATGAATTTCAATGTAACTCAGTATATTAATTTTCAATTCTGGAATTGTTTACGAAAGGATTCGTTTGAAGCTGTCCTGTTTTTCAGGCAGGAGTATGCTAGGTTGAATTCATCTTTAAAATAATTCATGTGACAAAAACTGCACTATACAACTATTACTGCTTCAACACACTTATCATATCTACCTTGTTCTTCAGTTGCTAACTTGCTATCTTCACTTAGTATGGATGATCTTGCTAGTTTAATTGATTTACTTTTCTCGAGCGCAAAGCTCATCAGTTCTCTGGAAGTTATTGATGCATTCTCTAACTTTAGCTTTCAATGGTTGGCTTTTATGTCTCTTACCATTTATATTGTAAGGCATTGTAACCTGTACATAACATTTAACATGTGGTTGACAGTGATATGATGTGCCTTGTTTTGTACTCTAAACTTGCACTGTAGCCAATTCACTAGATGTCCATTGGGTATTCACAGATTCTACTTTAAAGTCTGCATAAAAATAGAAGAAAAGAAAAAGGCTGATATTTTGCTTAGGATAAAGGACTGCAACTCCAAGTAACATATGGTCCGATTGACTGAATCCCAATATACACAAAGAATAATTTCATTTAAAAATACAGAGCTCAGTGATGATATGACTGCAGGTGCAAGTTGCTAAGTAAACAGTTACACCTTATTCAGTGCAGTGCTTGGTCATGTATGTGTGAATATAGGTTTGACTATTAGGGTTAATATGTTTAATATGAAAACAAGTCTAATTACCAAAGAGAAGATTTAGGTGGACAGTTGAGTTCGAAGCACTTATAATGGTACTTGCAAGTGGCAAGTTCCTTCTATCCATCCATTTTGATGCCATACCTTGAACATGATTGGGAAAAGGAAGCTTGTCAATCAATGAAATTAATTTATTTTTTTCATTATCAGTCATTTGTAGAAGCTTGGTGTGTTGAGCTAGTTTGTGGGTGCAAATAGAAGCTACTCATCTAAGTCAATTATTCAGGGAATCGTTTCGAAACTGCCCTTGTGGTCTTGTATTGCTCTTTGTTCGGTCGTTTAAGATATGGTTTTCATTATTTTTATTAGGTCATGTTTGGGTTGGTCGACAAGGTAAATTGATTTGAAGATATAGCTTAGGGTGATTGCAGGTCTGGGAATTTAGGTAGAGTATAGTTTATATACTGGATGAACATTACGATAAGAAAGAATATACAAGTAACACTAATAATTGCACACCATTTTTATGTAAGCTCATTAAGTTGTGGTTCCAATGAGCTTCGTCATAATATAATATATTTTGCTCAATTAGTGTGATTCTAAGATAGTTCTCTAATTTGCTTTAACCCTGTTAGTACTAGCCTCTAATTTTGAATTGTACAACATATTTGCAGGTAGAGAAGGATAAAAAAATCCAGGATCTATATGATGAGCTCCAGCGTGAAAGAGAGCGATCTGCAGCATTCCAACAGCAGTTATGCATGATTCTCAAGGACCTTGAGGAACATGCTGAATATATCTCTGTAAGAGTTGAAGACATTGTTAAGAGCATGAAAGAAATTGAACTTCGTGACCTATAGCTTTGAAGTCAAGGGAATGGTGCCATATAATTGAATTTTGACCGATTTTGAAAATTTGAGTAACTGGCTCTGGTTAAAGCTAAACTCCTGAGTTCACTTAACTAGATTTGCTGTTGGAAAATAGCATGTTGTCAAGAAAGGCATGCTGGTGACTTCTTGCTGCTTTTCAAGAAGATGATGTAATGTATTCTAGTTCGTTACCTTTTCTTATTTTATGGAAAAATGGCTTCATTTTGGTTAGGTGTAGTAACAACATTGCCTGAAATTTTAAAGATGATATAGTTAGATTCTTCTCTCAGACTCTGCAGCTTTCTTGATATGATTTGACCAATTTCTGCA
Source organism: Prunus armeniaca (assembly GCA_903112645.1). Classification (NCBI taxonomy): domain Eukaryota; kingdom Viridiplantae; phylum Streptophyta; class Magnoliopsida; order Rosales; family Rosaceae; genus Prunus; species Prunus armeniaca. Next base: position 14,780,837 of record CAEKDK010000001.1, read on the forward strand.
AAATCTTTCCACAATTAGATGTTTTGTTTGTCATAATGTGATTGTTTTAGAAGGCATTACTGTCTCAATGGTTCTATTTGCTTTATTTGCAATGTTACTTTGGCCAGACCAAATTAAATGTGGACTAATTGCAGGAATGAACTGGCTAAAGAAATCTGCATGAGGCTGTGTTCCCCTGCTAATATCGACCTGAAGGATGCCTAAGGTTAGAAACTTTTTTTTTCATATGATTACTTGATCTCTAATACACCTAGCTCTTCCCTGCAAACCCAGTTGTGTTGCATTTTATTCCACAAGTTTACCATTTTAATGTAAAGATGATAAGCACACTGTAAATCGAGTTCCACAAGTTTACCTTATTCAGCTTGCCTATTTTAGTGCTAACCTTGAGCCTGGAAGGTGGCTTGTGTTCCGCTTCGACATTAAGTCGTCTTTGTCCAAGTGTGAACCGCAGATGACTCTCCTGTAGTTCCATTCCTTCTTACAATACTTCTGGGTCAACCGAACCCGAACGGGAAGAAGAGGGTCAGCCAAACAGCAGGCAGCTCAACTTTGTACATTATCTGAGGCAGACCAATCCATCATTTTTCGATGAAAGGTCAAAATTTGTGTTTTGTTTCATTACATTGCACAGTTGTTCTGAAGGATGACAATCATGTGCTGCAATTCTAGCGCTAAGATTGAGACTGGCATTCAGTGTCTCTCCTTTTATACGTGACTTTTAGCGGACGTACATGTGCACCGAGTTTATCCAAGTAATATTTGTACATCTAAATTCTGTATTCTAAATGGTCAATCCTAGACTCGTACTCATTGTGGATTTGTAACAACACGTGACATGCCATGGGGATTTATTGTGAAATACAATTATGTCTCTGTTTTTGCAAGGAATGTGATGAACAGGAGAAGCAACAACATATTCTCCTAATTCACCATCTTTCAGATACACGTGGCAAATGTTTTCTTAAAAGATTAAAGGGTTAACTACAGGAAACCCCCCAACCTATAGGGTCATTTACGAGTCCATACCCGATTTTGGGGACATGTATGAGTACATACACAACATCGCGAAAACTTACAATTTGGCCCTCTCCGTTAGCGAGTCCGTCAGGAAATCCGTTATCTGCTTACGTGGCAAATGTGGGTTCCATTTTTTAATGAGGTGGACTTACAGGTGGACAAATAAATAAATAAAAAAATTATTTTTAAAATAAAAAAAAATTAAATTTAAAAAAGCAAATTAAATTACTGTTTAAATTATTTAAAAATCTCTCTCTCTCTCTCTCTCTCTCTCTCTCTCTCTCTCTCTCTGTGAGAACTCAGACCCAGAACACTATCTCTCTCTCTTCCTCGTAGCTTTCGTCAACGACCCAAAGGGCGACGGCCGCTTGCTCCAGAAGCTTTCACTGCGGTACCGCCACGGTGACGCCGTCGCTGGCTCCGTCACCATCATCCTCTCCACCGACGCCGAGCTCCGCTCGAATCCGAACGAGTGCGACCTCTTCAGGACGAAATCTACGCCGTTGATCCGATAATCCTTCCAGTAGTTGGAGCTCCTCCTCGACGACCGGTCCTTCTTGCACCGTTCGATCTCGTTGACGATCGAATCGGAATCCTGAGATGCCGGAGCTTCGGCAAGCTCCTCGAGCGCGATGTCTGGGTCTGGGTTCAGAGGGAGGGAGGGAGGGAGGGAGAGAGAGAGAGAGAGAGAGAAGAAATCGGGAGCAGAGGAGCTGGAGGAGCTGCTCTTGCTGCTGCCATAGCTCGAACCCTTTGTACGGCTGAGCTGTCACGTCCTCATTCTTGTACCAGAACAATGTCTCCGGAGCAATTTGATGATCAGGTGGGGGTGGGTTATTGCTGTTATGCTGGTCTTGATCTTGGTGGTTGTTGTTGTTGTTGCCCCCTCTGCCTAAAGAGAAAAAACCAGCCATTGCTGCCCCAATTGTGACCGAAAATCCATATCAAAATCAAGCCACTCAATTCTGAACCCAATTTCACACCCAATTCCCTGATGGGTATTTACTGTTGTGCTTAAAGTTTTAATCCTTATGTAATCTGTGAAGTTTGTGTGAGTATATGAGAGTTTTGGGTGTGCTTAGTGTTTGTTGGGTTTGGAGAAAATGGGTGAAAATTTACACACAGAGAGACAGACGTTAGGCTCTGTTTGGGCATGGAGATGGCTGGGTGGTTCTTTGGGTGGCGACGGGAGAGTGGTGGTTGAGAGGTCGGGTTGAGTCGGGAAGGAGAGAGGGTTGATTGGAGGAGATATGGGATTTTTTTTTAATTTTTTAATAAATTTTTTAAAGATTTTAATATGATTTAAACAGTAAAATATTTTTTATTAATTTTTGATCCACGTGGAAGTCCACATCATAAAAAAAAAGTCTCATTTTTGACACGTCAGCATTTAACAGATTGGTTAACAGTTTCGCTAATGGAGGGGGGCAAATTATAAGTTTTCGCAACGTTATGTATTATTGAGGCCCAAAAAAGTCACGGGAAGCTCAAAGACATTTAAAGCCCAATATAACATATATTGTCGGTCATGTGTTAATCCAAACTATATTTTGAGATTTAATTCATTAAATAAATATAGAAATAGCGTACATGCCATGCCAAACTAATAATACATTTTTCTCATGTCAATCACCTATCAAGCTCACATGAACCCAAGTCATGTGGTTTACGGGGCTTGCATGAGGGATTATGGTGTGGAAGGTTACGGAGGTCCACAAGGCCCATGGAAGCTCTTGGATAATGGAGACTTTGGGCTAGCTACTTGAGAGCACCAAAGTCCAAGCCCATTACTTAGAGTTCTCCAATGTGGGTGAACAAATGAGATATTTTTCAAGCACTTCCTTTTACCTATAGGAAATAGTCATTTTCCAAATACCTAGCTGTGCCATTAGAAACAAGCCTTTTCCAGCACTTTCTATTACCCATTGGAAACAAGCAGTTTCTAGTGCTTCCTTTTACCCATAGGAAATAATCAGTTTATGGTACCTAGCTTTACATGCTAGAAAATAGTATGCCCCAGTGCTCCTTTTTAACCACTGGAAATATGATGGTTCCAACACCTCCCTTTATCTATCGGAAATAAAGGAAAACCATCACCCTCTATAAATTGGCATTCATGGCTCAAGCAAAGGGAACCAATTTTTCTTCAGCCAACACTCCTTACTCGGCTGCTGCAAGCATCCCAGCAGCCATCAACCCCTCTTGGTTGTTGCAAGCTTCTCAGCAACCATGAGAACTCACCTTTCCTTAGTTGTTGCTAGTATTCCAGTAGCCTTCAGAGTCATTCCTCAGCCATCACAACCATGTCTTCTACTTTCTCACTCTTGAAATCCATCATCTTCTCCATAAAGCCTCACCAAGCATAACTCCAAGCTTTTCTTTCCTTCTAAGCTTTAAACACCATAGCTTTCAAACCTCAAGCTTTTCCTTACATCCTCCTTCTCTTGAAACTCTTAAATCCCCATAGCTATAGCCACACACAACAAATTATCAACACCGAACTCAAATATATCAAACACCAAGCCGAGCACATGCATTCTCATTTGCTAAACTTGTGGGTCTTTAGCTCACACTCCAAGCTCTCATGCCAAGCTCATATAATCTCATATCAACATCAGCAAGTCATCTTCAACTCTTCGTCAAGCTGCCGGAAACATCAACACAAAACAAGCAGTTGCTGGAAGAAGAACAAAGTACTCCCTTGGGACTTGCTTCTCTCTCGGGGTACTTTGGGCTTAGTTCTTGCTAACTCAGAAAAAAGGGCATTGAAGGCTTGATTTATCACTCTATTGCGGTCCAAGAATCAATAAGTCTGGATGAGCCTTCCAACGAAAAAGACCCCAACATGTATGTACTCATAAATGTCCCCAAAATCGGGTATGGACTCGTAAATGACCCTATAAGTTGGGGGGTTTACTGTAGTTAACCCAAGATTAAAATTAAAATAAAGAAGCTCATGATTACAGGTTCTCCATACCCAAAAAAAAGTGTGCAAAAGAATTTATTCTGCGATGGTGGGTACAAGATTTCAAGATATAATTCCAATTTAGTGATGAAAATATAAATATAAGATAATGTTATTTACAAAAACATCATCTGTTTAAAACAGAAATTTCATATCTCAAGCCTATAATGAAGGGGTTGACTAGGTATTTAGCTAACTAATAGTTAGCCAGTCAGTTGGGGATTTCTGATAACTAGCCTATAAATCTACTTGTAATATTGGGTTGAAGTTTTTAACCAAAAAGGGAATTAATTTTGGGTTAAAGGTGAAATTAGCGTGTGTAGCTGCTTGTTCTTCCCATCTTCCTCAGGTATCTCTCTCTCTCTCTCTCTCTCTCTCTCTCTCTCTCTCTCTAATCAAATCACACTAAGCACAAGCACAAGTAGATTTATAGAGGAAATACAAATCTGATTTTTATTCCAATTTTATAAATACAAATCTGGTTTATTAATTTTGCTGTCCATTTTTTTGTTCAAATTTCTATTTCGTGTCCTCAAATCAAATCACACTAAGCACAAGCACTCTATAGAGGAATTGATTAAATTTTATGCACTTCGTGGATTGAGGTGATTTAAGTGTGTATATTATCATTAATATTTGTTTTCTGGTATGATGTATCCCTATTTAGCAACCAAAATTATTAGTTTTTTGTTAATATTATTATTTTTAAGTATAAGCGATTGGGAGAGGGGTTTTTACACAAATATTCATTGGGTGTTTGGAGATTTGGAATCTCTGCCTACATGGTCGGTGGTGTTCTTTTTGTTTAAAAACTTACTATGAACTTTGTTGATTGGTTTCCATTGCTTAGAAGAGTGGAAATTAAGAATTACTGCTAGAAAATTAAAATATAAAGAATTTTAAGTAACAAATAAACAAAAGGAGCAAGACTTCTTTTCTTTTAGACAATTACGAATTCATTAGTTAATTTCACCATTTATTGATAGTTTTTTTGGGTTACATTGGAGGAAAGAAACTCCACTGAGGTTCGATCCTAGGTGCCATGCAGAGGAGGGGAATCCACCACCACTATGGTGGGCAGAGCCGGTCCATTAGATGAGGCCCTGTGCGAAGAGAGCTGATGAGGCCCTATATGTATAAGTAAAATAACAAGTTTTCAAAATTTCCTTTAGGGATAGAGATTCACCTAATTTTTTAGGTTTCTTCTTGCAATCATATGATGGTTAATTCCAAAAGCAACACATAATTTCTAAATTCTAATATGAGAGAGAGAGTGAGAGAGAGAGAGAGAGAGAGAGAGAGAGGTGTGGTGGAGGAGCAGAGACGCATAGCACGCTTTTTGCCTTGCCAAAGAGTAAAGAAGAAATTTTTTTTTTTGGACGGGAGAGTCAAGAAGAAGTTGAGAAGATGTGAATTTGGGTCCAAATGAGCAATTTGGGAATAGCAAGGAGAGCACGTCACACGCACACATGACTCACGAGTTTTTTTTTAAATTTGTTAATGGTTGATTGCACATTAGGAACAAAAAATAATGTTTTGGAATAAAAATTTGCTTAGAACGAAAAGTAGCAAAAAATATATAACATAATCCCGGGCTTTTAAAAACATTTGGAGGACCCTAAATTTTGGAGGGCCTATCCCCTGTGCAATTGCACAATCCGCACATGCCATAGGCCGGCTCTGGTGGTGGGAACCCATTGGCATTTATTGATAGTTTGTGATTGAGAAAAAATGGGGAATAATTATGTATTGTGATTTTTTTTTTTCTTTTCTTTCTTTTATTTTGTAAAATTGGATGACATGAGTATATGGTTCTTTTCTTCTTTTTTTTTTTTTTTTTTTTTTTCTTCTTTTTTCTTTTCATATTCTGTCATCGTTCCTTACATGCTCATGCTTGAAACGAAGTAATTTATCATGACTAGCATTATGTTGGGGGGGACAAAACTTCAATTAAAAACAAATTGTCTTGTCACAAGTTTCATTTGATTTAGATAGACAGTACAACCAACCTTAACAAGTAATTTGGGGATCAAAAGCTTAATTATGAAAGATTCGATTGAAAATCAGGGAAATGATAATACTTTATAATTAATTTATTTGTTTTGTTTTTGAAATTGCAGATTTAAGTGAAAAATGGCAGGTAGGGTTGCTCATCCCACCCTGAAAGGACCAAGCGTGATCAGGGAGATATGTTTTGGTATTGTGATTGCTTTTGCTGCTGGGGGCTTTTGGAAAATGTATCACTGGGATTTGCAGAAGAAGACCAGGTCACTTTATGAATTGCTGGAGAAAGATGAAGTCAGTGTTGTTCCAGATGAATAGATGCAGCCTACTTTTAGTTTTCTGTCGTATGATTTCATTAAAGAATTCAACAGCTTGGTTCACTTGACTCTTCAACTTAAGATGAGCTTAATTAGTTTGGGATTTGCATTAATAATAAGTTTCTTGTACAGTTGTACTTGTCTGGATTACTTGTACGGTGTTCGTCAAATAAAATTTTATTTATCTTCTTGATTTTTGCTTCCATTTACTTCTGTGGTTGATCAAGCTGGGATGTCATCTGTTTTGTAATTTTTGTTTTTACATGTTTAATTTGCCATTTTACACTCAAAATGTGGTCGTGTTCTCCGCTCGCAATCGTTTTTAACAAAAAGTTGGAAACAAATTTGACGGCGGGGACTAAATTGATGCATGACATGCAATGTGGAGCGATTTTGAAATTTGAGGACCAAATTGATAGTCCGTAACAGTTCAGAGACCATTGCTGATGAAAATATATTAAAATTTGATCAAACTATAATTGACTAAGTTTTAGCTATGACAATACAAGGCTAACCCCACCTCAGCCCCAACACTCTCCCAAAATGAGCATCTTTGCTGCTTTGAAGGAGTGAAAGATGAGGGCATGATGCTGAAAAGGGTTGAAAGATCCCCTTCACATGCATGTTTGAAGTTCCTGGATTTATTGTATTCACCATGGATAGGCAAAAATTGGCTTGTCCATGTTTGAATACCTAAATGCCTCACTAACTAGCTACTAGTCTCGTACTGTTTCTCTTCTACAATGTTAGAAGAGGTTCGAAGTTCAAACCGTAATATAAAATATAAATAGAATAAATAAACCCAAAAAGGGTAAAATTGGCAATTATGAGCGGCTGAGACAATCAACCAAACCAAATCCATTGATTTCTCATGAAGAAAAAAAGAAAAAGCTCAATGTTCTGTAAGCGTGACAATATATGTCCAAGAGGGTTGTCACAGTGAAATAATCAGCCTATATGGTGATCCCTAGTCCCTGTGTAATGGTGGGAGTCCCATTAAACAAACTAAGTACCAGACACAAACTAATCACAAGCTTCAAGCATAAGTCCTAAAATCCCAATCTTGACAAGAACTTCAAAAGTAGCCATAAACATAGCATTTCTCAGCAAATCTGCCGATTTTTAGGTCAATAATATAACAATAAGAAAAAGGTTGAATCATATGAAAGACAATAACAAAAGTAAACCATTAGGTGGAGGGAATAATTAGGAACCATCCTAACCCTAAGCATAAGAGTCCCAATTCAACAAACTCTAAAATTTTTTGTCTCCATTTATCATTTAACTCATTGTCACTAATCTATGGGGAGAGAAAAACTAAAATATAATAAAATAAAATAAACTAAAAAGCAAAACAAAAGGACAGAACTCATCTCATTCCAATACCACAGTAGCGCCCAACTCCTTAAGCTTGTCAACAATGGGCCCTGCCTCCTCTTTAGTCAGGCCCTTTTTCACCACAACAGGGACCTTCTCTACCAACTCTTTAGCCTCCTTCAGTCCTAAGTCAGTGAAAGTCCTAACCTCCTTTATGATCTTGATCTTTGCCGCTGCATCGAACTTCTCAATCTTTATATCAAATGCAGTCTTCTCAACAGCCTTGGCATCTGTGGAGGCAGGCCCAGATTCAGAAGATGTCGGGCCAATTCCAGAGATTGCCGGGCCATACCGATTGAGGCCCATTTTCAGCCTGAAGAGGATGGAGTAATCGTGCCTTTCGATCTTTGTGAGGTTGAGGAGCTCGTCAGCGATGCGCTCAAGCTTCTGAGTCTGAGTCTCATTTGCTGTAGTGGCTGTGCTGAAAGGGCGAGAAAGAGCAGTAGCAAATCTTGATAGGGACCTGCAGAGAACTTTTGTGGTTACGTTGGACATTTCAGGAACCTTTGATATTATTTCAAGGGTTTTGGAAAGTTTAACAGGTTGCAGTTAAACTCTCAAAGTCAAATATGACAAAAAGAAAGGAAAAAAACTCTAAATGTCTAGTAGTTTGGTCTCAGTACTGAATTTAAGAAGAGTGGCTTGATTATTGTTACTGCGCAAAATCTGAATATGGTATTCCTAATATTATATACAATTATACATACATATATCTATATATACATATATTAGAGGAATAATGTTCTGCTGCCAGACGTATATTTCAAGACAGATGCATATGACAGTCTGGAAATAGAACATTTTTCGTCATTAGAATATATATTATCATAATAAGTGTATACATCCATGCATATTCTAGTGGTATTCTAGTGGGTGGCATCACATTTTTTACACATATTTTCAGCCATTTGATGAATACACGATGAGACTGTATCATAAGTTTCATAGTTCTCGTGCACGAGATTATGTTAAGCAAAAAGGATAACACCTATATACTGCTCTTAACCACAAAAGAACATATCCCAAACACAGAAAATCCTGAGGCTCAAAGCAAATTCCAATACCCCAAAACCCAAATATTCAACAGGAAAGAAATGAAGACGGTAAACAGCAAAAAGGACATACTTCGATCTCACAAACTTACCCTGACCCTTGTTGAGTTGCAGTCCTAGCAGGTGAGCCTATTACAACCTGTCATGTATGCCAATATGAGAATTAAAAGGAAAAAGAAAAGAGTAACAGATATTACCAAGCACAGTCCCTTCTGAGAAAGTAGAAAATGGTGTGGTGACTATGAAAAACTTGTGGGTTCATGGAAAAAGAACAAGTTCAGGCCCCAAGATTTGTTATTTTCACACAGATATAACAATTTGCACAAATGCCCAAGTGGATTGGCATACCAAAAACTGTTTCCCTAACACACAAAAGATTACTCCATCAAAACAAAGGGATTGTATGCCCCATTGAAGAGTAGGCCAAAATATAAGTTGATCGAATTCAATTTTGGAAAGAAAAAGAGATGATAGTACCTCACTGTGACAATTTTCTTCTGGAATACTAGGGAGAATCCCGACCGCGTCCACCAGGAATGGTTTTGACCCTTGGACAATAGTGGTTCGAGAAACACAAGCACGGGTGGAGAAGCGTTGTAGAGAGCTAGCCATCGGCAATTAACAAATCGACTGGATAGCTAAATTTGCACCCTGTTGAATGCAAAATCATCATTAGATGCGGGAATGAAAATAAATGTACGACAGTCTCATTCCATAACTAATCGAAAGATTTAAACGACTCAGTTTCGGAGGAGAGAACAGTACCTGATAGACGAGGTCGCTGCTACAGAACAGTACCTGACCGCCGACAGCAGACGAGCAGACGAGCACTCGAGGGCACATGAGGGACTAGGGAGAGTGCTATAGCTGATGAGCCCACGTTTGATTCTTGGTATCTTGGCATAAGGGGAAGGAAAATATTGGGCTCGGAGAGGAATTTTTTGGACGAATTGATTCGGGTGATAAATGGATATGCGAAAGAGCAGTTCCAGCCGACAGCCCAGCCCAGGCAAAAGGCCCCTTGCTATCCCAGCGGTGACATCCAGCTCGTGCAAGCAAGATAGTCCGAATTGTTGTTTGAAGGCGCTGACATCAGTGAAGAAAAAAATTTAAAAAATTACCAAAAAATTCAGAATATTTTTTTTATATACATACCTAGAAAATTTTTATTTATTAATCTCACACATATAATAAAATTAATCTTGTGTGAATAGTAATTGCCCTTAAGTTGTCATGGCAATGGGTTGAAAAGCACAAAAAACAAATTGTTAGGGCATATACTATCCACGTGAACAGTAACCGCTCTTACTTGCTCTTATCCTTTGCCATGGAAAATGGGTGGAAGTGCTCTAAAGGGGAATGTACTAGAGGTTGGGTGGGTGGGTGGTTGTGTCAATATAGTAAAAATACTGCTTCTGGTTACAAGAATTCAATCCAATTCTCATCGACCCTATGGTCCACGGAAGTTGTGGTCACCTACCTTTGGATCTAATCTAAAGGTTGAGAAAAAACTGGTTTAAATATCAATATGTTATCTTTATTTTACTTTTACTGCAGTAAAATACTATTTTGGTTATTAAAACTAATTTTTTTAAAAAGAGTTTAATATGAGAGATGAAAAACATGAACAAAAAACTCATCCGCATCTAAGACCGTTGTCTCCGACACCAGTCATCTTTCTCCTTCATGCCCAGTGAATGAGAAAACATGAACCTTTCATGAAAATACAATATAGTTGCAGAAACCCAAGTCTAGGTTCATGAACTGGAAAGAAAAAAAAACCCAAAATTTATTTGTTAAAAATTGAAGTTTTCCCAAATTGAGTTCATGAATCATTCAAATCTAACATTTATAAACAGAAATTGATCACGAAGGCAGAGTACAACAGGAAAGTGACTTGGTTATGGGTTCTTGAAATTTAATCACGTTAAAGTGTGAACCGACTTGATGGCTCCGAATTTGGGTCCATAAATTTTATTTTGTTTCTTAAAAAGTTGAATATTTGAATCTAAATCAAGAAATGAAATAGATAATCAATAAGAATTAGAGTGAATCTTAAACAGCACGTGTTCTTGATTTTCGTCTGGAATGCCGGAGTTGAAGGTAGTTGTGAATGACAATGGAGGAAGAACATGTTCTTGGTTTTCTGAGAGAGAATGTGTGTTTGGTTGGAGTATTTTTTCTTTTTTTAAGTTTTTGTTTTTGTTTAAGTTAAATTAATATTTTGTACAATAAAAGTAATAAAATCATGACATATTGATATTTAAATCAATTTTTGTCAACCTTTAGATTAGTTCCTAGGGTGAGTGACCAAAACTTCCTCAGACCCAAAGTCCAGGAGAATGTGAGGAATTTCAAGATAATTAGAGAAACAAAAGGAAGAAACTAAGGAACTTCTTTGAGTTCTGCTTTCAGAATTGCTTGATTCATTTCAATGAATAACTTATGTATTTATACAAGGTTTGGTTGCTAAAATTAACTAAATTAAAATAGTAAATTATTTTAAGCCATAAAGAATGAATAGCCTGAAATCTCAAACTCATTCAAAACCATTAACTTTTTATGGTTTACAACAATTCGTTATAAACAATTTTTTATTTATTTATGGTTTTTAAATAATTTAATAATAACTTGCGCCCCAAGTGTTGTGAAATTATTGCAAGTGCACAATCCGCACAAGTAATATAGAGATAAGTGAAGTGTCGTTCCCACGAAGACTGTAATTTCCTTTTAAGTACCAATTATGATTAATTCAGAAATTTATTTGAACAATTGATTTATTAAACTAAATTAAAACAAATATGAAAAATAGCAATTTAATTAACGGTGGAAAATCAAGTTGATGAGACACTAGAGCATCCGATTTTAGCATAACCAATTCCACTTAATTCTTATAGCCAATGTGAGAACCTATAAAATATATATATATTAAATAATTATTCATACTACATATGAATTATTTATTCATATAAATTTTTCTTATTTAAATATTTATTGTGAAGACTTATATGTTATAAAATCTTAAGCTTAGTATGAGATTATAATTTTAGTTGAAAGATGACACCATTCTTGTTATCCATGTGTAGAGACTTAGAATTGGTTTTAATCAAATCATCATTGTCATGCCACCCTACATGCTAGTAACAAGTAATGTTGTGATAGCATTGGCCAATGGTGGATGACTAACATTATTCCTTATCTTTCTACCTTATCTGTTGGTGTTGGTGTTGTGATATCACTGGCCAAAGGGGGATGAGTCATATTATTCCCTACCTTTCTATCTTATCGTTTTGTGGTGGTGTTGTAATATCATTGGTCAAAGGGGGATGAGTCACATTATTCCCTTACTTTTCTATATTTTCTTTTGGTGGTTTAAAATATTGTGTATATAAATATTATTTGGGTGCATCCATAGCCTCTCCTATAAGTATCATGCTTCCTTAATTCAATCATTCATTCCAATCCTTTAGGATAGATTTCTACCATGAAGTAGTGTTAGAGAGAGAGAGAGAGAGAGAGAGAGAGAGAGAGAGAAGAAAAAGAAAGATGAAGAGTGTGTGTGTGTTTGTCTTGCAATATTTCATACTTATCATGATGAGTGGGTTATGTAATATGTTCTAAAAGTTCTTATTTTGTGAAAAATGTGAAAATCATGGGTTTATTCTATTTACAAATCTCTCTCTATTTTCAAGTCAAGCATGTCTAATTTGTGCAATATTTCACACAATATATATTATTTTGAGTTTTTATGAAGTATGTATTATTCATGGACATATGGCAGTGAGGCCGATATGGGTCATATACTGGGTACAATTTGTGAAGGATAACCAAGATATGAAGTATGCTGTGATATGATTTGGATTGTGTATCTTTTTATTATATTTTTCTAGAGTGTGTAAAATGACATTGCTCGACTGGCTTATTACATAATCTACTCACTGAGTGGTTTGCTCATCCCTCACCTATTTTTTTTTTTCAAATCAATTAGTGAGAAAGACAAAGCCGAAACCAAAGAAGTTGGATTAGTTTAGAGTGATAAACTTTTATTTATATCTTGTACGCTTGTAAGATTATTATAATTATATATATAATGGTAATGTATTTTAACCAATTTTTCAGTCTTTTTATTTATTTATTTCAATTCACTCACCCAGATTCTCAAATATTCTTTATTTTCGAATCGGGTCGTGACAGCCAATTAACCCTAATTACTACTCATGTTGACAGTTGGTTTCTCCTAATTCATTCAATATCCCCTCTCGGGCTCAACCGAAAGTATTCTTTGATTAATAACTCATTCTCTCTCGAGCAACAGATTTAGAAAATCAAGAACCCATTAAGTTCAATGAAAACCTGCAAGAAAACTGTATGAGTCATATTAGTCCGTCTCAGGCACTCATTCAAGACATGGTATTTGTTATGAGAAGCAAACACTAAACATCTCCTCTCGGTCTCCATTTGGATCATCAATTAAATATTAGCTAGATATTTAAGGCATTAAGAATAGTAACAAATACTCAACATGGAAGAGTAATCAAAAGTTAATATAACTATAAAAATTAAGTGTTCATGGTTAGGCTACATCGTAACCCTAGTAAGAGAAATTAGTTCATGACAAAAGAAAAGATAAACAAAAGAATTGTTGTCATAAAACCTATTTGGCTGATGAATTTGATCTCTAAATTCTCTGATATATTTGTGGGTGTATTAAAATATGGTGAAAAATATATGGTAGAAAAGATCTTGGTTCTTAAGTTAAAGCTTTTTATTTATAGGCCCAAGGAATCCTCCAAAAATAAGGAAAATATATTTTTAGAGAATAATTGGGAAATAAAGGTAAAATAGGAAAGCCCAAAGGAATACCTAAACTAAAAAGAAGATACAGAACCAAAGAGGGAATTATTGGAAATGAATTCCAAGTAGAAAACATATAAAATTGGCCCATGGGTTAGATAAAATTTGGCAAAACTAGTAGAGCCCACATTGATAATCCCTCAGCCCATGTATTGACATCTCAGCAAATGCAAAAATGGGTTCTCCAACTTATGGTTGGTGGTACCACAACATGCAACTCAATATCTTTTCACTCAAAATATTCACGCCATTCTCTTGAGCACCCAATAAACCTCATCAATTGCGGCAACTGCACAGCTACCTCTTCTCCAATATTAGCAAGTGTCACATCTGAAGAAAGTTGAAGTTCCACCCCAAAACTAATTGGCAATGAGGGAAGTAACCCAACTCCTTATAAACCTAGGCTAGGTCCCTTAACATTTCAATGTGGGACAAATACTCTCAACACGCCCCCGCACGTGTGGCGAACTTTCAGGCCTAACATGTGGACAACACATATTGGGTGACGTGAGAGCACGTGTGGCTGTTAGGCCCAACACGTGAAGCCTTGCTCTGATACCATGAAGAAAGTTGAGGTTCCACCCCAAAACCAATTGACAATGGGGGGAGTAGCCCAACTCCTTATAAACTCTAGGTCCCTTAACATTTCAATGTGGGACAAATACTCTCAACATCGTCTACTTATTCAAGAAATAGGCAGCTGCAAAAGCACATCAACAAGCACCTCCACCAGTCTTCGTACGATTTCGGATCCAAAATAATGGTAAATTTATCTAATTCTATCTTTCTGACGCTAGTCACTGAGTCTAGTTGTGGGTATAAATTGACACTTAGGGCCAGTTTGGCATTGCTGTGCTGTGAAAATAATCGCTGTCAGATTTGCTGTGGGAGAAATCAGCTGTGAGAGAAAGCAATTTGGCGTTTGGTAAATTTTTTATTAAAAGTGTTGTTGGTATTGATTTTACGCATAATCAAAAAATGATTGCCGCATAATCATTAAACCCAGCGCCTCTTCGAAACTGATTCCTGCATAATCAGAAAATGAAAGCACCTCATTAGCTGCTTTCCCTTATAGCTTTCTCTCACAGCAATTTTTAACAATAAGTGATTTTATCACAGTTTACCAAACGGGTTGGGCTTCTCAAAATTTTTAAAAAATCACTTATCACCTCAAATAAGCAATGCCAAACTGGCACTTATACAGATACACTCTAGTTGTTTGATGAAATGACAAAGTGAGTTCTTGAGATTTTGTTGAGATGATAATTCCACCCATTTCGATCCCTTAAGCTTCCAAAATTATAGTTTTTGCTCCAAAGTCTTGCTACAAATGGTTGCCTACAAAATCCTCCCTAAACACATTAAACTAACTAATTTCACACGAAAATAATGAAATTAGAGATAGATTATATATGCAAAATATGAATCTATCACCAAGCTGTTGACTTTGACTAAATGATTGTGAATTTGGATGACGAATATCTCCTAATGAGCTTCTTTTTTGAGCTGGACTGCTTCTGTAAGCCTGATTGTTTGTGCTTCTTTTGAGCTAGACTGCTTCGAAGAAAATATTGCTTGCTTGCTTTTGGGCTTGAAGGCTTTGAAGATCATATGTATTTGGTGTTTATCAGTTTGACTGATTGTGTTTTTTTGATTGTTGAGTTGTTTTGGGGGGGTTTGGTTGATTATGCTCTTTCAGTTCAAGTGTTCTTATATTTATAGGAGAATGTATGATGATGACACCTGAATATTTGAAGAATAATAATTGGAAAGTATTACTCTACTGATCACTAATAGATAAGTGATAAGGAAGTAATAATTCTCTTGGTTTGGTATGATCTTTTTCAATGCCAAAAGTAACAAAGATCAGCAGGCAGCTATGGTGACCAATTTTGGCTCTTTGACAACCAATTCTCTTAATGCCTTATGTCCGTTCTTTGTAAATTGGATTATAGGGAATCAATAATCAATTATTCTGCTAATGAAATCATGCGGGTGCTAATAGAAGGGTCAAAGCATGTATTTTGGAAGCAAGTAGCTACGACTTTTGACTAAAGCAAAACCTACTTTTATTTTTCTAGCTTCAAGGTTATCAATTTAGTTTTGAGTTAGTCACCAACTGTAGTGATTAATTCCTTTAAGCTAAAAAGATTGTGAACTGGGTAAATATTCAATTAATTTTTAGTCTTGGATTAAATGTGTTGAATTATAAGTCTATAGCTGATTAGTATTAGTGAAATAAGATGAATTTTTATTTGTGTATTCACTTGAGCATATCTGCCAAGTGTGAGGTCAAAAGAAGTAAGGCTAAAATAGTCATGTGTAGTGATTCTAGAATTGAGACAGATGGATGGCTGAGATTCATTGTGGCTTGTGTGAATCTAGCTAAGAGTTAACGGTCATGTAGTACATGCCGTATGAGCTCATTCTTACAGATAGAAAAATATACAAAAAAAAACGTTTTGCTCACATATTGTGTGCAGAGCATTTTCTTCGATATTCTCTATTCCTTCACATTTCTCTAACAGACCAGTTTACAAAACCCAGATTGAATACCAAAAACTCTAACATGGTATCAAAGCCAGGTTCGATCATCTGAGCCTGGGCGTAAATCTATGAACCCATTGAGCTGAGTTGAAGCTCGGTGAAAGTCGCTAGAGACCCATTATCATCTGAGAAGAGAAATCAACCCATTCAAACCAAAGATGTCTGGACCTGGAGGCTCGGAAGTGAGAACTCCAATTTTCTCTAGTGAGAACGACGAGTTCTAGAGAATCAAGATGATGACGATTTTCAAATCACATGGGCTGTGGAATCTGGTAGACAAGGGAGTTAAAACTTCCGATTCGAAGAAGAAGAAGGCTGAAGGATCATTAGAGGATGATGTAGATGGAAAAATGGCTGTTGTGTTGACGCAAGATGCAAAGGCTCTGGGAATCATTCAGAATGCGGTCTCGGATCAAATCTTCCCTCGAATCACCAATTCTGAATCAGCGAAGATGGCATGGGATTTGTTGTATGGAGAGTATCACGGTGGTGATCAGGTACGATATGTGAAATTGCAAAATCTAAGATGTGAATTCGAATATGCTAGAATGCATGATGATGAAACATTGTCTGGGTATCTTACACGTCTGAATGAATTGATTAATCAAATGAAGACGTTTGGTGAAGTGTTATCTTATGCAAGACTTGTGCAAAAGGTTTTAATCAGTCTTAGCAAACCCTATGATCCTATTTTTCTTGTGATTGAGAATACGAAAAATATAGAAACGGTTGAATTACAGGAGAACCTAGCTATTCTTAAAAGCCAGGAATAGCGTTTTAATGTGCACAACTTCAGTTCATCACAGCCAGCAAACCAAGAAGCTGTAAAGCCTCAGTGCAAAGTGTGCTCAAAGTACCATTTTGGAGAATGCATATATAAAGGCAAGCCAAAGTGCTACAATTGTGACAAATTTGGTCACTTGGCTAGAGAATGTACTGCAGCTAAAACAGTGCAAAAGGCAAACAGTGCTAACCAATTGGATATGACAGGGAATCTATTTTATGCAAATAACACAGTTACAGGACCAAGGGTGAATGGAGAGTGGTACATCAATAGTGGTTAATTGCTTGTTGATGTAAGAATTAACATAGCTGGCAAAGTTCAGATGCCAACTGGAGACCTTGTGAATGTAGCAGGAATGGGCTCATTGGTGATTGATACAAATAAGGGCATAAAGTATGTTAGAAGTAATGTATCTGCCTGGTTTAAAAGAAAATTTGCTAAGTGCAGGTCAAATTGATGAGCATGGATATTTCTTGGTGTTTGGTGGTGGAATGTGCAATGTGTATGATGGTCCATCACTGGAAAGCTTAGTTATGAAAGTGAAGAAGAAAGTGAATAGGTGCTATCCATTGTCTTTATTATCTGAGAACCAAGTGGTTTTGAAAGCTAGTGTCCCTACTGAGACTTAGCATAGGAGACTTGGGCACTTACACTTTGGTGGTCTCAAACAATTGAGAGACAAGGAAATGGTGCATGGGTTGCCTCAACTTGAAGACTACAATGGAATCTACGAAGGTTGCCAATTTGGAAAACAACACAGAGAATAATTTCCAAGAAATCAAGCACAAAGAGCAACTGCTCCACTTGAACTAATTCATGTTGATCTATGTGGACCTATGAAGAATGATTCAATTGCTGGAAATAAGTATTTCATGATGTTGATAGATGATCTCACCAGAATGACTTGGGTTTATTTCCTGAGATATAATTCTGATGCATTCAACTATTTTAAAAAAATTCGAAGCTGTGACAGATTTACAAAGTGGTTTCAAGATTAAGTGTCTGAGAAGTGATAGAGGAGGGGAGTTCAAGTCATATGAATTCGACCTATTATGTGAAAAGGAAGGAATACAAAGGCAATTCACTCTTGCATATACTCCACAACAAAATGGAGTAGTGGAGAGGAAGAACAGAACTGTGATTAAGATGGCTAAATCCATGTTGCATGAGAAGAGGATGTCATACTTTCTCTAGGCAGAAGCAATGCATACATTAGTGTACATTCTAAACAGATGTCCCACAAAGGCTTTGAAAAACATCACACCTTTTGAAGCTTATTCTGGAAGAAAACTAGGAATAGCACACCAGAAAGTATTTGGTTCACTATGCTATTTTCATGTCCCAGTTGAACGCAGACATAAGCTTGAGCCTAAAAGCTTCAAAGGAGTATTTGTGGGATATGCAACTTGTGAAAAGGAGTATAGGGTATTTGATCCACTATCCAAGAAACTATTCTTGTCAAGAGACATTTTATTTGATGAAGAAGCTGCCTGGAATTGGGAAGAGAACTCAGAGTCAATATCCCTCAATACTAGAAGTTTTATTCATGGTGACATAAGTACATGAAGAAGTGACAGAATGGTGTTGTCTCCTACATCATCTACATTATCTCCATCTAGGAGAGTTCTTAGTATTGAAGACTCCTAAGTTCAATTCAAGTCACCTATCTCAGGTAAATTTGCAAGCATGTCAAACTTGAGTGAATGGCACAATCAAGCATTTGACCATACACCACTGAAGTGGAGAAACCTGAATGAAGTGTTAGCTCAATGCAATATGTGTATCATGGATCCAGAGAAGTATGAGGACACCAAACAAGACGAGTCTTGGTTAAAAGCTATGGAGGATGAGCTATTTATGATTGGAAAAAATGGTACCTGGATGCTTGTTGACAAACCAACTGAAAAACCTGTTATAGGGGTTAAATGGGTCTACAAAATCAAGTTAAATCTTGATGGCATAGTGTTGAAGAATAAAGCAAGGCTAGTTGCAAAGGGCTATGCACAAAATCCTGGTTTGGACTACAATGAGACTTATGCACCAGTTACTAGGTTGGATACCATTAGAACTTTAATAACCTTGGCTGCACAAAAGAGCTGGAAATTGTATCAGTTAGATGTGAAATCGGCCTTCTTGAATGGAGTTTTACAAGAAGAGGTCTATGTTGAGCAGCCTAAAGGTTTTGTAGTCAAAGGCAAGGAAGAAAAGGTGTACAACCTTCATAAGGCTCTTTATGGTCTAAAACAAGCTCCAAGAGCCTGGTATGGAGATATTGACAACTATTTCCCACAGTGTGGTTTCAAGAAGAGCTTGAGTGAACCAACTCTGTATATAAAAGCAAGGGGAGAAGATATCTTGATTGTTTCTATCTATGTGGACGATATAGTCTACACGGGCAGTTGCAAATCAATGCTAGAAGAGTTCAAGGAAGACATGAAGATGAAGTATGAGATGACAGATTTGGGACTCCTTCATCATTTCCTCGGAATAGGAGTGATTCAAACCAACTCTAGCATCTTCATTCACCAGAAGAAGTATGCAAGTTCTTTATTGAGTAAGTTTGGATTAAATGAAGCAAAGACTACCACAACTCCTCTTGTAGCTACTGAGAAGTTATCTAAAGATGATGGAAGTGGATCTGTGAGTGAGGAAAGGTATAGAAGCATTGTGGGAAGCCTTCTATATCTCACTGCTACAAGGCCGGATATAATGTATGCAACAAGTTTATTGACAAGATTTATGCACTGTCCTACCAATAGACACTATGGAAAGAGAGTACTCAGATACATCAAGGGAACTCTGGATTATGGCCTGCATTATGTGAAGGGAAGGAAAGCTTGTTTAATTGGCTTCTATGATAGTGATTGGGGTGGCTCATTGGAGGACAGCAAAAGCACATCATGATATGCATTCTCATTTGGCAGTGGTGTGTTTTCCTAGGCTTCGGTCAAGAAAAATTGTGTTGCACTTTCAATTGCATAAGCTAAATATATAAGTGCATCAGAAGCCACAACTCAAGCAATATGGCTGAGGTTCGTTTTGGAAGATTTTGGAGAAACACAAACTGAAGCTACTCCTCTTCACTGTGATAACACTTCTGCCATTGCTATTACAAAGAATTCTATGTTCCATCAGAAGACCAAGCACATTTATAGAAGGTATCATTTTATTAAGGATGCACTGCAGGAAGGAATCATTGATTTGGTGTATTGTCCCACTAAAGAGCAGGTAGCAAATATCTTCACAAAACCTTTGGCTAAGGATCGTTTCAACTATCTCAGGAGTATGCTCTGAGTGAAATCAGCTCAAGACTTAAAGGGGAGTGTTGAATCATAAGTTTATAGCTGATTAGTATTAGTGAAATAAGATGAGTTTTTTGTGTGTGTATTTTCTTGAGCATATCTGCCAAGTGTGAGGTCAAAAGAAGTAAGGCTAAAGTAGTCATGTGTAGTGATTCTAGAATTGAGACAGATGGATGGCTGAGATTCATTGTGGCTTGTGTGAATCCAGCTAAGAGCTAACAGTCATGTACATACCGTATGAGCTCATTCTTACAGATAGAAAAATAAAAAATAAAAAATAAACGTTTTGCTCACATACTATGTGAGTAAGCAAAGCATTTTCTTCGATATTCTCTATTCCTTCAAATTTCTCTGAATACCAAAAGCTCTAACAAAATCACCATTGGTGGTAAATAACTTTCAATTTTTCAAAATTACTTTGGGTATTTGGTTTAATTTTACCCCACCTCTCTTTGAATAGTATGGGTTATTTTCCATTTTTGGTAAATAAGGCCCACCTGCAAGGGATGTAAAAAAGGATACACATGTGCATCTAAATTTGCATCTCACGGTTGTTATGCAAATTTATAATCGTTTACACCTCCCCATTACAGGTGATTCCGATCACAAATGGTGTATATTTAACATATACCTCATTATACAACCCCTCACTAAAGATGCTCTTAATCCAGGTGTTCTATACTTAAACCCATTGTTGTGCGTATGTTCTGCAAATTTTGAATTTATACATGTAACATAAAGACATGACACTGAAACCAAAAGAGACCACAAGAAAACATAATACAAATTTATAAATAAACCCAATCCTAGACATGTATTTATAAAAAAACCCAAGCACTATTTAAACATAGAAACACACCCAAAATCAACCCCAAAATCAACAATTGTATATTTTTTGCGTGTGTTTATAAATGAGTTTTGAGTGTGTGTAATGATGGGTTTTGGGTGTATTTATACAGTGTTTTGGGTGTTGGGTTTTTTTATAATTTCAGCCCCCATTTTGGGTGTTTTAGTGAAACTCCCAAAACATAATGCATAATTATTTGAGAAAACGCATAGTACAAAGAAACTATTATTGTAGAGACAATACATGAATGACTGCAAGAACAATTACATGCTTAGAGGATCTGAGTTTGCATCAACACTTAACCTTTCTTTCATATTAGTGAAAATATAATAAACTTGTATGAAATCTAGTGGCTTTTTTTGTATGAACAATTCACATTTTTGTATATTTTTATATAAGCTCAAACTGGTTCAAAAGAAACGAAAATAGGCTTAATATCACAAAACGTCCCTAAAGTTTACAAAACTATCAGATTACATCCTGAATGTTTTTTTGTGTCACTCATGGTCTTTAAAGTTAGTATGTGCGATCAGAAATGGTCCATACCGTTAGGTTCTGTAAAAAACTCCGTTAGTTTGCTGAGTTGGCATATATATATATATCACAAAATATCCTTGAAGTTCACACACCTATCACAAATGGTCTCTACGAAATTTTTTAATTTTTTAATTTAAAATTCATAAAATTTTGGTTTTCTTTTTTAAATTATTTATAAATGAAAAAACCATAGAAGGGTTTTAATCTTGAGGACCATTTATGAACCCTAAATTTTTTTTCATGTTTAAATTTTATGAATTTTAAATTATTTTTTTAAAACTCCATTAGTTTGTTGATGTGGCATATATATGGAACCCACATCTACAATAATATAATGTCACATGTATTTAAAATATAATATATATTTTTAAATTAAAAAATTAAAAAATTTCGCAATGACCATTTGTGATAGGTGCATGAACCTCAGGAATGTTTTGTGATAATAAGCCATTAGTTTGTTGACATGACATATATATATATATATATTTGGGGAATACCTTGTAAGGCTCATTCCGGGTTCTATTTTAATAATTCAAACTATCTAATTTCCGAGTCTTAATGCATAAATCATCCTTGAAAAATATTTGACAAATCATAATGTGTAGATCATGTTAATGGTGAACATTGTTTCGAATGTAAAGAAACCAAAACACTTGCTCCTTTTAAACCACATCTTAATTACATGAACAAGACTGGTAACCCCCATAAACAATGGGCATTAAAGTTAATCCATTTCCTAATTCATTCGAAAATACATCAAATATGAACCAAAGGCCCAGTGCCTCAATATTTCATTTTGAGGGGCACACCCTTTTATCACGAGGCCTCTCCCCGCCACACGATCTTTGAACCCATGTGGGATCATGCTCTGATCCTCTTCATCAACGTCCGTTCCTTTCATTGGGGCCTTCATGGCCAATATGAAGAGGGCCCCACTCTCCTCCAATGCACTGGCTACAGCCTACATCTGCCGTCTCTTCATTGTAGGGTTGTAAATTGGATTGGAATCTGATTCCGACTTATTCCGTATCGAAAATTTTCAAAAATTGGACTTCGACACATCTGATATCCGAAAGTGCCGAAATCCGAAATTTCTAATAAAATTCATGTCGAAATCGAAATGTATTTGTAAATTTTGAAATTTTCGAAATTCCGATCTGAAAATTTTTGAAATTCTTCAAACCCTTTATGATCCGATTTTTCCAATTTTTTTACGAAAAGTTCCGACTTTATAATAATATTTTATGATTTATAATTTTAATTGCATTGTTTTTAGTTTATAGGTCCTATATATATATATTTCATTTCTTATTTGTTATATTCAAGTGCCCTCCAACATACAAACATTCATATATACATGTATACTAAACATAGGAGTATATATTACTTTAAGACTAGGTTTTTTGGGCTAACATGTTTGTTTGAATATTACAAAAATTCATGTGTGTGGTTATCATATACAAACATACTATATAACAAAAACGCATGTATACTTATGTATTCTATATATGTGTATCTATTTTTTGTTATAATGTATGTATATATATAAAACACACATACATGTATACATCAGAATTATACACATGCCTATATATGCTAAAGGTTTATTATATATACATAGGTGTGCTTGTCTAGAGCAAGACTAACAATTTTTTTTTAAAGAATGAACAAATATACACATCACAAATATTTTTCCATTAAACGCATGTATATTCTATATGTATATCTATTTATTTTTTTTTTTTTTTTTTTTTTTTTGTTTGTTACAATGTATATGTATACATAAAAAGGTTGATATAATATTTCCAACAAAAACAGAAAAACAAATCCCAGCCCATTTCGCAGCAGCCCAAATGCCAAATCCCAATTCTAATCCCCTATTTCTTTATATCTCTCCACCCGTTTATTTTCTCATCTTTGTTTCTGTTCCGGTCGTATTGAACTGAGACTGACAATGATAAGGATGAAGATGAGGATGCTAACCACGAGCCCACGACCAGGTAATCGTTCTTTTATCACTCATTTTCTGCTGAAAAGAAGTGAATTTCATTCTGATGCTGATAATAATGTTAGTGATATGGAGATTCTGATTCAAACACGGTGCAAATCTGGAACACTTAAGTCAGAGGAAGCATTGGGTTACTTCAATTCCATGATTCAAACGAAACCCATTCCCTCTAATTGGACTTTTAAATGTTTGTTTGGGGCACTTTACAAGATGAAGCAATATTCTGCCCTAGTATCTATGTATAAACAGTTGATGGATTGTCGTCAATTCCAACCTGATGTCACTACAATGAATATTTTCATGAATTGCTTATGCCGTCTGAACAGGGTGGACTTGGGTTTCTCTGTCTTAGCACTTACCTTTAAATATGGTTTTGAGCCTGATGCTTATGCCCTGAATGCTTTGCTTCAAGGGCTTTGCAAGAATAGCGCCCTGTCCGAGGCAGTGGAGTTGTTCCCGAAAATTGAAGAGAAAGGATACCCAAACTTTTGTTTACGTTCTCCCACAGAGACAGATCTCTAATTTTCTCACCAAATATTTTTTCAACATTTCGTACAACGCTAGTCACCATAGCGTTACACTCACAAGTATCACGAAACATTTTAAGCCTCAAATTGTTGTAAAGGTCAATCTAAAATTGGAGCTAATGAGAGAAGAACTCGAATATTGTTAATCTTTGCAACCATACAAATATAATGTATCTAGACAGTGGCGGAGCCAGGAATTTATGTGTTAGGGGGCCAATATATAAACCAAACAAGACATTAAAAAATTTCAAATTTTCAACCTTAACAATGTTTGGAAAAATTAAAGGCAAAAAATAATTGTTTATTCAATTAGGTATCAAAATAACACTCGTCGTTCTTTCATATCTCGAAAACCATCTATGATTGAGTCAACGCTAAACTTTTTTGCAATTTCCCTTTCGATGTACATAATCAAAGAGTCTGTGAGAAATTCGTCTTCCATCTGGTTACGGAGCCTAGTTTTTACTATACGCATAGCAGAAAATGATCGCTCTGCAGTTGCTATAGAAACAGGAAGAGTAAGCACAAGAACAACCACTCTATAAACAAGTGGATATGTCGTTGATCTTCTAGTCGTTACCATCCATTGAGATAGATCAAAAATTGTTGACAAGTTTTGAAACTCTGGAAGTCTAACGACGTCACTCTCAAAATGTTGAAGTTGTCTTCTCAAACCTATCTTCTCATGATCTTCAAAGTCTTGTGGATAGAACTTATCTACCAATTGACAAATATCATCAATCCTAAAAGATTTATTCACTTCACGAGGATCCAAAGCCGACCCCATAATAAGCAGCTCTGTTGTTTGATCACTAAATCTGCTATTTAATTCTTGAAGTTGAGAATCTATTGTAGCATAAAAAATATCTATCATATAATAATGCTTAATCGTAAAATCATCTTGTTGATGGCGAGCTCTACCTTGTCTTGCAACATAACGAGCATTCATATCTAGTATATCTATGTTCCGTGCTTCACAAAAAGAATTCACCTTGGTAAGCAAAGAATCCCATCCATCATCTCTTAATTCTTGGATGAGTGCTTTAGTGGAAGAAACAAGATTCATGGCATTTATGATGTCTTGGGATTGACATTGCAAAGCTTGACAAAGATCATTAGTGATCTCCATAAGTTCTTTCATAAGATGTAAGATAAAGATAAATTAATATGAAGTCATTGCCTCATAAGCTGCATCAGCATCTCCTCGTTGAGAATAAGTAGTTCCGTTATCAATTATATTAATTAGAACTATGCATGTTGCACTAAACATATTTACCAAGCTAGTAATTGATTTCAAATGAGAACCCCAACGAGTATCACCAGCACGTTGTAAGGTGCCAATTTGGTTCATTCCTTTCCCAGTCTTGAGCTCATCAATTGCAATCATGTGCTCAATTTCAGCAGCTTGAGCATTTTTCAGTTCATCATTACGCTTGCATGAAGCACCAACAATATTGACAATAGAAGTCAATTTAGTGAAAAAGTGGTGAACATGAATAACTTCTCTTGATGATGCAATTAATGCCAATTGTAATCGATGTGCTAAACAATGAACATAGTAAGCATATGGGCAATCATTCAAAATCAAAGCTTGTAACCCATTCCATTCACCTTGCATGTTACTTGCACCATCATATCCTTGTCCTCTAATATTTTGAATATTAGTGAATTATGAGACAATATAGAGTATATACATTTTTTCAGAGTTAATGCCTCAGTGTCTGACACATGAACAAGCCCAAAAAAGCGCTCCTGAATAAGACCTTCTTTGTCAACAAATCGCAACACTATAGCCATTTGCTCTCTCTTGGATTCATCACGCGCTTCATCAACAATTATAAAAAACTTTGATTCCCCAATTTCTTCACAGATTGCTTTCTTCACTTTAGTTGAAAAAACATGTAAAATTTCTTTTTGGATCTGTGGTGATGTGTAAGAGGCATTTTTGGGAGCTTTATCTAAGATAACTCCATCAACTTTTTCATTATATGCAGCCAATATTTCTAACATTTGAAGAAAATTTCCACGATTGATTGAATTCTTTTTTTCATCATGGCCTCTAAAAGCACATCCTTGGAATGCAAGTCACCTTACTGCTTCAATTGTTGCCTTAAGTTGTAGTCGATTGTCTGCAATTTGTTGGGAAGAATAATTCTCAACGACTTTCTGTATATGCTGGGATTGATTCATCAAATCCAAACATGATATTTCAGCAATCTTATGGGGGGAGTTAGGATCTTTCCCCTCGTGATTTAGAAAAGAACAATTTTTTCCATCTCTAACTTTCTTCCAACTTTGAAATCCCTCAAGAGTGAAAGCATTTTTTCCAGAATGTCCAGATGGTTTGTTAAAAAGATAGCACGGTAGACAAAAAGCTGCATCTTTCACAGGTGAATATTCTAACCACGAAGGAAATAATTTGAACCATGAACTTTGAAAGCTACGCTGATGAGTTACTGATCCAGATTTTGGATACTTGGAAAGTATAGGTTGGTATGGACCGACGTTAATGTAAGCTCGTCGAATTTCGTCATGTTGATTAACAGGATAATTCCATATTTGCGGACGTAGCCCTGGGTCGCGCTCTAAAGTACTAATATCAACTTCATTATCAATAGTCTCAATTCTTGGAGATCCAGAACGATTTTCATATGTTATTGTCTCAATATTATAATCAGGTACAGATGAGGTAACTTCAATATGTTTTCTTTTGAAAAATCCATCAATTTTAGGTTGTTTCTTCATCTACAAACCAATTACAAATTTATTAAGGACATGATAAATTATACCACAAACCAAAATAAAAAAATAAAATCATGTTCTATGCATCGAACATATACAAATATATTCTCATAAAAAGTAAATAAACAAAGGAAAAAAAAAATATGACTGTAAAGTTATCTAACCTGGAATTAGAAATTCTGAAGTAGGAGGTTGGAGAGCAAACAACCAAATTCAATTATTTTCTTTTGTTGTGTGCGGCTGCTTCGAACTAAGTTCATGTTGCTTTATATAGGAACAAAAATTAAAATCCCAATCTTTTTTTATTTGGGTAAAAGTCTATTTCCTATTTGATAAAGGAAATTTTTTGAAACTTTATTTGATTGGCTGTTTTAATTTTTTTTTATTAATATATTGATGGAGATGAGATTCTACTTTCAAAAAAACCAAAACTGGCGTGAGGATAGAAACATTCACAACCTTCAATCAAGTGGCAAGTGGTTATTATTATATATATATTTAATTGGAAAGAGAAACACATCTTGAGGGGCCCACAAGCAAAATTATCATATTTACTTTCTAAAATCTATAGGAACAGAAGTCCACAAATCAAATATTATGAAACTTTTGGGGGGGCCCAGGCCCCTTCAGGCCCTCATATAGCTCCGCCACTTCTAGATAACCAACGTTGCTTTATAACGCTCAATCACCCGCCAGCTTTGTGCTTTATATATGGTGATGATCCACCTGGATCCAATCCAACTATCTTTTTCCCTCTTGGAAGAGACATCAACTTCCATCCCATGTAATATTTTAATGCATAGAAAGGAGATAGAATTTGAGTGCAAGGAAATATACTGATCTAGCTTGACATGTTAGCATTGGACAATTTTATTAATAAGTCAAGAGACAAAACACAAGATAATATTGCTTTAATGGTTGAACAAAGTACTCTTTTTATTAAATGTAATACTACTAGGGCACTAAATCACACCCCTTGCAAAACCACATAAATATTCAATGTCCATCTCCCATATCTACTCAGCAATGACATCTGTGACACAGAAAAAATAACATTTAATGAGCTTTATATTATAACTTTAGTTTTGGTCATCCTAATTACAGCAGCTAGATCACGTGTAGCCAAAGTGCTAGAGTTTGTAATGGTTCTAGAGATTTAAGTGAACCTTACTCAGTCAGATCACTGAGGATGGTTTTACCCACATCCGCCGCACTGCAAAAAGAGTGGCTCATCTTTTAGCACACTTTGGTTCACATATCGGCTCCACTACTACTTGGTTTGAAGAACCACCATATTTAATTATCGACGTTTTGTGCAAGGATTGTAACAAGTAATTTTTTACAGGGTTGATCTTAGGGGGACTGCGCCCGCAGCGGAGGGGCACTCTAACGGTGGCAAGGTTGCTTTTCCCCCTTGTGGTTGAGAAGCTCGCCTAATCCTCTGCGACATTGCCAAGTTTTTTTGTACTTGTTTTCATCCTTATTTATCTATAAAACTCTATCGCCTTCATATTCAAAAAGTGAACTTTAATCAGGGTGTTAGAGCTTAAATTCCATTACAAAAATTGATCACATAATCGACATGCACATATGAAAGAATCCATATTTATATTTTTTAAACTTTCATGTCAAGAAAGAAAGAGAGTAGAGTAAGATTGTTCATACCAGAGCTCAAATTTCACAACATAATTAAGCTACTAAATTATATCTCAACACATTCATCGATGTAATAAGTCATACATACAATCTGTAAACATTTTTGTCGTCTCTCCGTGTGGAAACTTTTCTATTGGCATTTCTGTAAAATCCTTAAGATGTAGACATTTTCTAATAACTTCTTTAGCACATTTCACTCTTAAAAGATTGTACTTTTTATATTTTGTAAGGAAATGCTTAACAAGTAGAGATTCAATGGAATCAGCTAAAGATGGTGGAAGAATATTATCCTAAAATTTGGATAACGATCAACCACCCAATATTAATACTTTAAAAACTTGTATATGATTTTCTTCCATTACTTTTATACCTAATTATCTTTATGAAATGCATCTTGCATAAGATATATTTATATACATAGATACACAGTATGACATTTCCTTTGACATAGTTCAATCAAGAAAATAAAAAATAAAAAATCTATCCTTCCTTTATCTTAAAATAATAATAGCTTATAAAAAGAAAATAAAAAGAAAAAAAAAAAAAAAAAAAAACACTTAATAGCAAAAAATAAAATAAATGTATTAAATTTTAGTTTTACATTTTTTAAATCAAAATAAAAAATTTACAATGGTAAAAAGAAAATTTAATATTTTTTTGGGCAAAAAGTCACTTTTAGTCCCTGTAGTTTGTCACTTTTACCACTTTGGTCCATGTCGTTTCAATTTGGTCAATTTTGTCCCTATAGTTTTAATTTGAAGCAATTCAAGGACAATTCTCAATTTCTGTCAAATTTTTTTAACTTCTGTTAGTTGTAGAGAGGTAATTCGGTCCACAAATTATTAAAATAAGGAAAATAAATTTAAAATAAAAGTAAAACATCTTTCTCCATTCCTCCTCCCAACCCCGACGCCCACCAACAGTCCCAACCCCTCCCAACCCCAGCAAACCACCACCACCTTGTAACCAACCACCAACCTAGCCACCCAAGCCTGCCCCAACCCCAAATGATACATAAACATGCCTCGATATAGCGAAATTGTACAACCACGATTTTGCGCCTTTTCACAAGAACAACCACCATAACAACGTCTCTATTTACCAAAACTCTACGCCTTCGTTAGCATTGGCTGTTTCAGAATTCAAAAAACCTTCAAAATTTCAAATAAATAAAAATCAAAAAATCACAAAGAAAAAATGTCCCAAATCCAAACCCCTAATTAATCAAATTCATAGAGATGAGGTTTTGATTCGGTGGCGATCGGACAAACATGAACGTTGGGGACGATGACGATGACGATGCCGTCAACAAACCCCAAAGACCACGACATCAACGCCACCCGATCACCCAAAAACCTTCGTCACCATCAAAGCCATGTGGCCATCGCCATCATCTTCGTCGTCGTGTTGTTGATCTCCATCGCGAATTGGCTCTCTCTCGTCTTCTCCGACGCCCCTTAGCCCTTCCCTGCCCCTCAAACCCTCACTCAATCCTGTAATCGTAGCCTCTCACTCTCTTAACAACAATAGCAATGTCGTCTGGTTGGAAGAGAAGCTCCCCGAAACAACGTCGATCTTTCCTTGCCACCGATCATGATTTTCCGAGGACATAGCACGATTTCGTTTGAGGTTGGGGTTGGTTTGGGCGCATCTTCAGATGCACATGCATGCTCTCACATATTTTATTATAATATTTGTTATTGAGAATAACTATTACTAATTATATAGAGGGAAGGGAAAACAGCCTTGGTTAGTGAGGAAGATTCCATCCATATATTTTTATTAAATTATCATTGTAAATATTTTATTATGAAAAAGATTATCTTCTTATATTTTATTTGCTCATCCTCATCTTTTCATGAATTCACATTAGATGCAAAGCAAAGATAACGTTTTCTGCATTTGCTCACACCCAAACTCTTCTGAGAGAGTAAGACTTTTCAGCAAAAAGAGAAAAACATCCTAGTAATAAAAAATTAGTTACATGTTGCAATCAACAAAACATATCCGGTGGGCTCGGTTTAATTTTCAAAAAGCATTGACTGGCAGGTTGTGTCAGGTTGTGAAAGCGCACCAATAACTGAAGACCGGAAGTTTCAGTGACATTTGCTCACATCCAAACTCTTCAAGTAAAAAAGACTCATATTTGGCTTAGCGAATCCAGAGAGAAGCAAACACTGAAACAATTATGTTGGCTTCCATGGCCAACCGAGGAGCCTCTTCTTCTTCTGCTCCTTTCACCAAATCATGGAAATACCATGTCGTTCTGAGCTTCAGAGGCGAAGACACGCGCCACAACTTCACGGACCATTTGTATAGCGCTTTATGTCAACAAGGCATTAACACCTTCAGGGATGATGATGAGCTCATAAGAGGAGAAGAAATATCAAGCGCGCTTTTCACAGCAATTGAAGAATCAAAGATTTCTGTCGTTGTGTTCTCTAAAAACTATGCCTCTTCAAAGTGGTGTTTGGATGAACTTGTTAAGATTCTTGACTGCAAGAAATCAAAACAACAACTCGTCATACCAGTTTTTTACAAGGTGAATCCATCAGATGTACGGAATCAGAGAGGTGGCTTCGGGGATGCACTGGCTAACATGGAGTGCAAATACAAAGAAAATATGCAGAAGGTCAACAAATGGAGGGCAGCTCTTTCACAAGTAGCAGCTTTGTCAGGGTTCACTTTGGACGAGTAAATTTCTAACGCCCTTTATATAATGCTTTTCCTTTTGTTTTGTTTGTAATAAGTATAGCCACTATATTTTTATGTCAATAATTAATTAATAGTGCGAAAATTATTAAGGTTATACTTATTATTAATAAATTAATTTTCTCCGTTTCAAAAATTATGCTTATTATTTGAAAAATATAAGATCGTGTATTTTAAAAATAAAACTAGTTTTGATTCCAATTCTTGACAAACTTTAATTGGAATCAGTTTTATAAGAGTTAATTTATTCATCGTTGCTCAAAGTTCTCTTCTTTTTGTGTGTATAATGTTCTTTTTCTTTTTTATGTTATATAGAAATGCCATGTCACTAAATGCTTCATTTTCTTTTCAATTGGCAGGCATCAATCTGAATCTGAGTTTATCCAAAACATCATTGAAAAGATTTCAAAACACGTATTAAACACCGCGTGTTTGGAAGTGGCAGAGTATCCAGTTGGAATGCAAGCTCAAGTACAAGTTATGAATGAGCTATTAGATTTGGGGGAAAGCGATGTTCGTATGGTAGGGGTATGGGGAACTGGTGGAATTGGTAAGACCACAATTGCTAAAGCTGTTTATAATTCAATTGCCCACAAATTTAAAGGTTGTTCCTTTTTGGCAAACGTTAGAGAAAGGTCAACGTCGCATGAAGGTTCAGTCGGATTACAAGAGAATCTTCTTTCTGACATTCAAAGGGTAAAAAATTTGAAGGTGACCAATGTTGATAAAGGAGTCACTATTATAAAGGAATGGTTGAGTCGTAGAAAGATTCTCTTGGTTCTTGATGACGTGGATGACATGGAACAGTTACACAAGTTAGTTGGAGCATGTGATTGGTTTGGTGCAGGCAGTAGAATTATCATAACAACAAGGGATAAGCAACTGCTAACTGCTCATGATGTTAATTTAATCCATGAGGTCAAGATTTTAGATGATGATAAAGCTCTTGAGCTCTTCTGTTGGCATGCCTTCAAAACAAGTGAGCCTCCTTTGGGTGATTATATGAAACTTGCAGAACGTGCAATACGCTATGCCCAAGGCCTTCCTTTGGCTTTGAAAGTTCTCGGTTCTTGTCTACGTGGTGGAAGTATAGATAAATGGGAACATGCATTGGATGGTTTCAAAAGCAAGAAAATTCAAGATGTTCTCAAAGTAAGTTACGATACCTTGGATGATATTGTCAAGGAGGTTTTCCTTGACATCGCATGTTTCTTTAAGGGTAAAAGTAGAAACTATGTGATAGAAACACTAGAAGCTTGTGACCTCAACCCTAGGTATGGTATTGAAGTACTCATCGAAAAGGCCCTCATAAGTGTTGAACATGGAGATTATATTCGGATGCATGACTTATTAGAAGAGATGGGTAAGGACATAGTTGAGCAAGAGTCGCCCACTGAAGCCGGAGGACGTAGCAGATTGTGGTTTCATGAAGATGTCGAGCATGTTCTGACTAATAATACTGTAAGTATAATAATAATAATTTTTATTTTTATTTGGAAGAAAAAGTTGAATTTGAAACTCGTGCATCTTTTTTTATTAAATACTTTGTAACAATGGTCCCTTTTCTTTTTTATGTTAGGGGAAAAAAAAATCATAGGCATCATGTTAAATTCCCCCAAAAAGGATTATGAGATATTCATGGATGTTGATTGCTTCTCGAAGATGAAAAATCTTAAAATTTTCATGAACTATAACGTATGTCTTTCTGGAGACATTGGTTGTCTCCCAAACATGTTGAGAGTGCTTGATTGGTATAGATGTCCGCTCCAATCTTTTCCACCCAATTTTCGTCCAAAGGGACTAGGGTTGCTCAATCTGCCTCACAGCCGCATCAAACAACTGTGGGAGGGATTGAAGGTACTTTAAGAGGTCTCGTTTATTAACTGATGTATGTTGTAAATTTCTTTAATGCTATCCATTTGATTATTATTATTTTTTCAATACTTTTTTGGTTTCACAGCATTTCACAAAGTTGACATCTTTGAATTTAGAGCTCTCTGAATTCCTAACTGAAATCCCCGACCTATCAGGCAGCCCAAACTTAAGGTACTTGAATGCTAGTTATTGTGAAAGTTTAGTTGAGGTTCATCCATCTGTTGGATATCTTGATAAACTTCAAGTATTGGATTTTTGTGGCTGCTGTGAACTCACCAAGTTTCCAAATAAAGTTCGGTGGAAATCTCTGAAATGGTTGGATCTTAGCGATTGCATAAAGTTGGAGAGTTTCCCAGAAATTGTGGACAAAATGGAATCCTTATATCATTTGGGCCTTGCTGAAACTGCTATAAAAGAGTTGCCTGCATCAATTGGACATCTCATTGGGTTGAAATATTTGTTCTTATGTGGAACTCATATAAAAGAGTTGCCTTCCTCATTTGGACATCTGACTGCGCTTGCAAAGTTATCTTTAGAAAGAACTGCAATAGAAGAGTTGCCTTCATCAATTGGAGATTTCACTGCGCTTGAAATTTTAAATTTAGAAGGATGTGAAAACCTCGCAAATCTGCCACAAAGTATTTATGGGTTGCAAAATCTCACATATTTAAACCTCAATCGATGCCTGAAACTTGTCACACTTCCAAATAAATTGATCTCTGAAGTTTTATCGAGTGCAGAATCACTTCCTCTATTTTCATTATGGATGCAAGAGTGCAATGTATCAGACATTAATTCCTTGGAGAATTTTTGTTGCTGGTTGAACTTTAATGATATTGATCTATCCAAAAGCAATTTTGTCAGTCTTCCTGTGTGCAAATTTGTCAACTTGCAGATGCTTAATTTGAGTGGTTGCAAGAAGCTTGTAGAAATTGCAGGACAACTTCCAGCATCTATAGAAATTATCAATATGGCTGATTGCATATCACTAGAAAGATTTCCAACATTGTCAAAGATATTGGAAGACGGAGACATGCAACATATTCAGTACCTGAATTTGTCCAATTGCCATAGGCTATGCCATAATATAGGGTTGGACGTTGCAAAGATGGCAAATATTTTAGTGAATCAGGTGACGTATATATATTTTTCTCTTAATTTCTATATATAATACGCATACATTACATGTATTGTTAATGCTAATTAATATATGCCTCTCTTGTCTTGTCTTGTGTTATAGGCAGCAGTCAATACCGGACATTTTATTAATGTTTTACTTCCAGGCAGTGAAGTTCCACAGTCGTTCAGTTTTCGCAAGGACGTAGGTGTACTTCTTCCAAATGATAACGATCATTTGTTGGACTTACAGATTCAAATTCCTTGGACTTCCGGATTCGAGAACTTGGTTTTGTGTACTGTTTGTGAACCTACGAAATCATTTAGTAGGCCGCAGTTTCCTCATTTGTCACTTTTGAATTCGACGTATCCTGGTAATGATTACTCAGTGTCAGAAGGATTGACAGGGGCAGCTCATGTGGGGCTGCGCTATATTGCGGTACCGCGCAAAATTCCATTACCTGCTCACATGAAGCGAAAGAGTGATGATCAACTAAAGTCGTCTATTCATCGAATTATTAATGTTAACTACAAAGGCGGCAGAGGGCTCTTCAAAAGCTATGGGGTCCACCTGTCTCTTAACAACATGCCAAAGTATGGTTTTGGTTTTTGCTCAATGCCAGAGGATGGTGATGATGATGAAAATAAAGAGGAATTAGATGATGATGATGTAGGTGATGAAGTTCGACTCAGAAAGAGAAAAAAGATGACCTCCCTCTGCATTTCAATGTGAGTTCGCATCACTTTTCGTTTTCTTTTTAAAAAAACTTTTTATTAGCCTCCCCTTCCAGCACAAAATTAGTAATGATTACACCACTTTCTATTTTTAATATTTTTTTGGGTTTGCAGTCGCACTCACTTAAGGACCTAAAAATGATATTTTGTGAGCAACTATTTAATATAGACCATTAGATTAATCTAACGGCATAAATAACTAGTAGTTTAAACCCTAGTTATACTCCTTATAAATCTGCAATAATTCCCCCTTAAAAAAATCTGCAACTATTGTAAAAAAATAATAAATAAATTAGGGAGACATAGTTCGGATCCATTAAAAATTGAGTCTTAGGAACCAAATCAAAGGTTGGCCTTTTATTCTTTTGCTATTTTTTCTCCCTTTTCTCGTTTATGTTCGTTTTAGGGTTTAGGGCCCACCATAACTAATTATACTGTGACTGTATAATTAGTTATGGTGGGCCCTTTTTTTTTTCCTTGCTTCCTAATTTGGACACTTTCTTTCTTTTTAATTATTTCCAGGGTTTAATGAAAATACTTTTCTATTCTAGAAATGGTCTAGGGTTTAATGAAAACACTTTTCTTGACAGGACTTGACCCAAATTCCATTTTGGAATTAGAGTCGAAACCTGTGTGTGTCTGACACGTGGCAGGTGCTAGGCACAAATGACCAAATTGCCCTTCTAACCAAACTTCAATGAAATTCGGCAGAGTCTCCCTTGTAAATTGGACATTTCCCAAAGATTCCCACCTGTAAAACAAGCATATATGTTTATATATAACCCAATTGCCAGCATGTATCAAATTATATAAAAAATGAAGCATCATACTATTCTGGCCTCAGGCCTCAATAAATCGAATAAATCATTATGCTAATAAAATTCATCTCAGCTTTCAGAATATCAATAATACACTAACATTCTCAAAGACTCCAACTTGTGGCTACACCTTGTAAACTTAGGCTACCTACATACCCTTATTGAGGGATCAAGCCACACGTATTTATTTTCTCTACTCATGTCAGTCACACACTGAAAATAAGTATGCCATACACTAAACTCTCTTATTTTAGTTTAAGAATATCTCAGAACTGAAATTCTCTCCACCTAGGCGTAACTCTAATCTTGATCCGTCAACTCCATTAATACCGTCAATTCCATCTTCGCAAGCCGGGCCATAATCCTCGCAAGTCTCGGAGATACCGCTTCTATCCAAGCCGCAACCTATAATTAACTATCTATCCAACCTGAAACACGACTTAGATAACTCATTCTCGGTTAGGAGTTGTCTACATGACCATTTTATCATTTCACAAAATTTCTAACTGCCTCGGAAAACTCACGATCGACCGAGGTGTCAAACTGCCTATACTTGGTCAACAGGGCTGTGGGGCCCACGACCTCCTATCACCAATCCGAGGGTCCCTAAAGGTTCCAATATGCCTAGGACACATGTCTCGAGAGTTTGGTCTTGATCGGACGGTCGGATTACACACGATCGGACGGTTACTATAAACCTAGGCTTAGGGTTCAAACGTTAACCAACATGGAATCTGTAAGTACCTACGCGCTCATGAGCACAAGGGGGTCATTTTAGGACCTAAAGCCAGTCCACTGCCAAGCCCAGGCGCCAGCAGCGTGTGGGTGCCTTGAGTAAATTCTGGCGGCCGAAAGAACTCCAAACTGCCGGCCAAGCTTCCTACTCTAGATGTAAAACCCTATTTGGAACCACTTTTGTTTTTGGACCCAACCCAAAAACTGGCTGGAAGTGGCCGGAATTGCGATCCCAAAATCGGCCAAACCCTAACTCGAAAATCAACCTGTCAAACCTAGAAATTTCTCAAATCCTACCTAACCATCAACTAGAGCCTGAAAATTAGTCGTAAAACCATACCTTGATTGCTGGAATTGGTGGCTGGAGAAGAGAGATTGAGAGGTTTGAATCTTGGGAAAAACCAGCTGGGTTTCCGAGCTTTTCCGGCAGTTGGAGCCGTCGACGGCGTCGAGGGTGCGGTGAAATGAAGAGTTGAGGTGGTGGCGGCCCAATCTAGACCGGTCCCATGGCTAGTGGCGCGAAGGGCAGCGACGGCAGCCCTCGGAGCCATTCGGCTGGAGACAAAACAGAGAGAGGGAGCTCTGTCACGAGGAGAGAGATGAGAGAGTTTTTAAAATCTGATTTGCAAATTTCCATTTTTCCCCTCACCGTATTTTGATTGTATCTTTCTCGATACAACTCGGATTTGAGCCCACTACATGTCTACGGACTCATCTCGATGTGCTTTAACGGTACCACTGAAATTCCCAAATTCCTTCCTGAATAAAAAGTCAACTTTTAGACCTAAAAAAATATTATGAGGGTATTCTAGTCCTTTATTTTAATAAAATAATAATTAAAAATTAATTAAGGATCGGGTTGTTACATACCGCTTCTATTCAAGCCGGAACCTATAATTAACTATCTATTCAACCCGAAACAAGACTTAGATAACTCATTCTCGGTCAAGACTCATCTACATGACCATTTTATCACTTCTCAAAGGATATAACTGTTGATTTGCAAAGGAAAAATGACCAAAGACAACATCTTTGCCCCCAAACCATTTGCTAATCCGAATAGGTTAGATGGTTAAACGACCTAAGACAACACTCCTCTCTACAATGGTATACTTGTAACCTATGCTTTCTACAACATCCCAAACTAGATGCAATCTCCAACACTGCTTAAGCTCTCGAATCCAACATACCCTCAATCATAGTTCCTATCGAACCGTTTACTTTCAACCTGTATATTATGTTTTTCATATGAAAACCTCAAAACATTTTCCAAACCCTTCTGGATGCCCTAAACTCAGTCATACCGAGAAAACGAAATAATCTGATATCACGTCAGGCACTCCACTAGAGTAAAGATGCACACGAGGTGCCAAGTCTACATGAATTTAACCTAAAATAAGAGAGTTTAGTGTATGGCATACTTATTTTCAATCTGTGATTGACATGAGTAGAGGAAAGAACTACATGTGGCTTGATCCCTAAGTAAGGGTACGTAGGTAGCCTAAGTTTACAAGGTGCAGCCACGAGTTGGAGTCTTTGAGATTGTTAGTGTATTATTGATATTCTGAAAGCTTAGATGAATTTTATTAGCATAATGATTTATTTGATTTATTGAGGCTTGAGGACAAAATAGTATGATGCTTGATTTTTTATGAATGTCAACCCAGGACCCTGTGGGCCCACGACCTCTAAATTCTAATCCGGAAGCTCCTAGAGGTTCCAATATACTTAGGACACAAGTCCCAAAAGTTTGATCTCGATCAGATGATCAGATCGACCACGATCGTACAATTGGATAATAATTGTAAACCTAACCCTAGGGTTCACGATTTCGGAGTATCCGGGACTCCAATTCATGATCTGTCGAATCCTACAAGATCTTAGAAATACGAGGTACGACGTACGAGAATTTGGGTTCGATCCAATGGTCCGAACCTATTGAACCTAGATATTGCACAATATACAAAATCTGTTTGAGGCTCAAACAGTATCCAAATGTGACGAAAGCTTTTGTAGGCATAGGAAATGTTTCTAAAGTTAGTGCATGCACTTCTAGGAGTCGGGGGTCCGGGTCTTATTTAAATACTTATGCCGAGCAGTTTTTTTAATTAAATATTCATGATGTTTTAATCAGGCACACGGGCTCGGAACGACCCGTAGGAAGGACCTTCAAGGGGTCCAGCTAGCTCGGACCAGGAGTGAGTGGACCTTTACTTTCGTAAATGGTTTTATGCAATTTAAATTCATTATTTGATTTATATAAGCATGCAATAGATTGAGGGTTTTCTAGCATGTATTGCTAAGGTTAAGTATTTTATTTATTGGCTACCAAGATGAGAGTACCTAAAGAATAGTAAAAATAAGGATTTTAGAAATCGGATAGGATGGCGGTAGAGTTATAAGATGAGAGTAGATAGTTTTATTTATATTAAGTAGTGTCTTCAGTTAAGTCAGCATGCTTGACTTTTCCCCCACGAGGCTTAGGGATATTCGAACTGTGGTAGCGAGGAATGCAGCTTAGGTGGGCCTAGTGTCCCTTGAGTCTTGCGAGGGTGTGTCACCACGGTGACACGAGGAAGAGATAGTAATTAAGGGTTTTGGCGAGAATAAATAAGTATGCCTAGGTAGTAAGTTGAACTTCATTTCAATGTCTTTCAGCAGGATTAATGTTTTGTAATATATGTATATATATGAACGCGTGAGTTCAGTACGAGTATATATATGAGGATATTGATTCAGTTTTTATAACTGTTTTTACAGTGGAGTTACTATGTTCTTATACTATTTTCCAAAACTTTGTTTTTGGTCCACTCACATTTTTCAATGTTTTGCGCCCCAGGCAGTAGGAGTGATCCACCACAGGGCCGTTCCCACTTCTCGCGCTTCCCCATTCTGATATAGGGCTCTTCTGTAAATGAGTTGACTCTTTTTGAAATTTCTTAGTGGTTGCTCTGATAACCTGCCCTAGAACTCAGATTTAATTTTTGGATTGTATATGTATATGCATGCTGGCTGTTGGGTTGTATATATATGCTTGTTTGACAAGTGTAAATTTGGGAAATGATCAAATTACAAGGGAGACTCTGCCAAAATTTTCCGTAGGAGTCAAACTTTATATTTTATCGAGCTTAGAATAGAAGGGCAATTAGGTCATTTGTGCCCGACACCCGCCAGGTGTCGGACATGCACAGGGTTCGGCCTGGATTACAAAGTGGAATTTGGGTCGGGTCCTGTCAACTTGGAAGATTAATATATATTTAGAAAATTAAAAATGAAAGATAATAAGTTTTATTTTTATGATAGACAATTACTCATTATTTTATATATATATATATATATATATAATCAATTGTCACGCGTATTAAGAGTCTAGTTTAATATTATAAGAGAAAAAGAAAGGAAAATGAATAAAGGTTTTTACCCACAGAAAAGGGCATTCCTCTTCTTCCACTTCAACTTGTGAAAAAACAAAAAGGCGTTTCATCATTCGCCGCACACCTCTGCTACTTCGTTTGTTCATCCCTTTGGAGCCCCTAGAATAAATTAGTAAGGAAAAAATTGACTTTTTGACCAGGAAGGTGTTTGGAAATTCCGCTTGCACCATTGCGTAGAGCACGACGAAATGAGTCCATAGACACGTAGTGGGCTTGAGTCGGGATTTTAATGAAGGAATTATGATCAAAATACTACGAGGGATAAAATGGTAATTTTGGAAATCAGGAATTTTAAAACACTCTCACCTTCTATTTCTCTTCCTGCGACAAACCCCCCTTCAAAATTTTGCTCCAGCCGAACCCTTCCCTCCACCCTAGCCTCCACCACCGACCACCCTAAGTCGCAAGATTGGAGCCAAAACGATCGGCCCAGCTCCACCATTGCACCCCGACCTTCCCCCATGGCCAGCAGCCGTGAAATCCGCAGGAAATCACGACGGAATAGCCGATTTTGACAGGAATTTCGTCGACTTCGCTCTCTCTCTTCCGGCAGCCAAATCGATCGATTAAGGTATGGATTTCTAGCTATTTTTTCGTGCTCTAGCTGTTGGTTGGGTAGGAATTAAGAAATTTCTAGGTTTGGCAGGTTAATTTTTAGGTTAGGGTTTGGCCGGTTTTGGGGTCACAATTCCTCTTCTTCCGGCCATCAGAATTGATATAGCCACCCACGCGCTGCCAGCATGTATGGCGGTGCATGGGCAGCACAATGAGGACCACATTCAGTTCTAGAATAATCCCTTGGTCCTCACGAGCGCGTAGGTACTCGTGGATTTCAGTTTGGACAATGTTTGAGTTGTTGGACTGTAGTCATTTTCAGATATGTTGAACTAGATAATTCCAGGATTGTGTAGGAATCGACGGATTGTAAATCGGAGTCTTGGATACTCCGAAAATGTCAACCCTAGGGTTAGGTTTATGATAATTATCCACTTGTACGATCGTGGTCAATCTGACTGTCCGATCAAGATCAAACTCTCGGGACTTGTGTTGTAGGTATTTTGAAACCTCTAGGAGCTTCCGGATCATTATTTGATCTGCATAAGTATGCAATAGATCGAGGGCTTTCTAGCATGTATTGCTAAGGTTAAGTATTTTATTATTTGTTGCCGAGATGAGAGTACCTAAGTATAGTAAAAATAAGGATTTTGGAAATTGGTTAGGATGGCGGCAAAGTTTTAAGATGAGGGCGGATCAGGCTAGGGATTTTCAAACTGTGGGAGCAAGGGATGCAACTCGGGTGCGCCTAGTGAGTCTTGCGAGGGCGGATCAGGCTAACCTGAGTCCTGCGAGGGTGTGTCACCACGGTGACACGAGGAATAGATAGAAATTAAGCGAATTGATGAAATTAAATAAGTATACTCAGGTGATAGGTTGAATTTTACTTCATTGTCTTCCAGCAAGATTAATGTTTAGTAATATATGTATATATATGAATGCATGAGTTCAATACGAGTATATATGAGGATATTGATTTAGTTTTTATAACTGTTTTTACAGTGGGGTTAGTATGTTCTTATACTATTTTCTAAAACTTTTTTTTTGGTCCACTCACATTTTTTCAATGTTTTGCGCACCCAGGCAGTAGGCGTGCACAGTGATCCACCACAGGGTCGTCTCCCACTTCCCGCGCTTCCCCCCCATACACTATTTGTAGAGAAAACCTAATAGTCAATTGGGCTAGCGCACAGAATTTAGGCCCAAATATGTTGGAAGTACATGTGATATATCCTGAGACATATGCAAGATAAGTTAAGCATGTTTAATAATGCATATAGTTATTTTATATTGGTCTTTGTGATCAAAGACTGGTGATTTTGGAAAGCATTTTTGGCAAATATCTTATGAAGGAAATGACCTATGAGTCCTTGGGTTGATATATGCAATTGGCATATTGGATTGCAAAATTTGTGTTTGCGATTTTTCTGAAATGTTTTTACCGGGAAAAAAAGAAGTCATTATTTTGTTCCTTCATATCCTACATTTGCCAAATACAATTTTGCAAATATTTGAAGGAAAAATTAATGAATACTTCCAACAAGAGAAGTTGAAACTTGGGGTGGCATTTTAGACCGAAAAACTGCAAAAATCAACCGACAATTTACCGCAATGGAACCGTAATCGCAGGAAACCAAACCGCATTCGCAGTATGAAGAACTGAACCGCATTTGCAGTTGCTGTTACGGTATTTGATTTTCAAAACTTGCGGTTACCGCAAACCATGACTATATTTTTATTTATTTAAAAAAATCGCATTTTGTAGATAGCATTAGTGCTCAAACAACACAACGGGGTCCTTCAAATTCACTTACCACCACCAACACTTGAGCTTGTAACTTTAGTTTGTAACATTGGTGCATTGCATTTTAGTTTGTAACTTTAATTAATTTCGAATTGGATTTTTCCTTTGGGTTGTAACTTTAATTCATTTTGCATTGCATTTTCTTTTTGGTTTGTAACTTTAAAGGATTTGGAATTGGAATGCTTGAGAAATTTAACTTTAATTGGAATGCTTAGAATTGTAACTTTAATTTTCTTTAGGTTGTGAATGCTTGAGAAATTGAGGAGGTTGTGAATTTATATATGCTTGAGAAGTTGAGGTTGTGAATTTATATTTTTGGGTTAAAGTATGTTTGAAATCAAGAGGCTTCAAAAGAAGCATCAAAATTAGGCCTAAAATGTAGAAGATTGGATTTTTATGACACAAAAAGAACTTGCGGTTTTAAACCGCTAATTCACGGTACTGCAAAAAGCGGTCGGTTTGCGGTTTGGACAAAAATTCGCGGTTAC
This sequence comes from Prunus armeniaca, assembly GCA_903112645.1. Lineage (NCBI taxonomy): Eukaryota > Viridiplantae > Streptophyta > Magnoliopsida > Rosales > Rosaceae > Prunus > Prunus armeniaca. Next base: position 14,823,648 of record CAEKDK010000001.1, read on the forward strand.
CGAATCGCAACCACCCCAGTTGAAACCAAGGATTAAAATATCGGCCGTGCAGATAATATCGAGCCTCCAATTTATGGATATTTCGGGGGATATATTGTTATCGTTTAAAGTATTAGGAAAAAATAACAAAAATGACAGATATAGGCATTGAAACACATAATTTTGGTGTAAAACTTTCATAGATGTTATGTACATTATCAATGAATGTATTGAACAAATAAAACTCAAAATTTACTAATAATAAGATATACATATGATAAAACATAAGTGGTATGTAATGCGCGTTAATGAAAAGTTTGAAAATAAAATGTTAATTAGAATGAATAAACCATGTGACAAGACCCACCCCGAATTTTTCACAAAACCCGAGATGAATCCTGCGGAGACCCCGACATCACACCCATGCCGGGTTCACTCCTTAAAATGGTAACCTCCTTCTTCAAAAGGAGTAAGGGCATGAGACTTTCTGCCGAAAATTCGGCAGTCTCCCCTGTAAATTGAACATTTCCCAAAATTTCCACCTGCATAAAACAGAGTTTTATAACCCAACCGGCAGCACGCACAATATAATTTCATGCAAGGCCTCCGGCCTTCAAATATTCCGAAATAGAGCTGCCAACAAAGTCTTTAGATAAAACTTTCCTTACACATGGCAAGAATAAGCTCAAACACACTTATAATTGCCGAAAGCAAAACTCACCACTAACTTTCCCCAATCTAGCAGGCGAGGTTTTAACATGCATCAATTATCATCTATAAATTATCACCATTTATTCCAGGGCCTCAGCCCATTATATCACACACTTTATTCAATAGTACACCTACACAACCCTCCCTTAGCCAACCGGGAGTATGAACAAAAATCTAAACATACCTCGATTTCAAACGAGTTTCAGGACCAACAACAAGGTCTGCATCACACTCAACAAAACACATCATTAGAGTTTAACCCGCGGCTGCGCCTAGTTACTTCAGGCTGCCTACGTACCCTTACTGAGGGATCAAGCCACACGTAGTTCTTTCATATCAACGGTCACATCTCCGATCATATACAATTAATTAAAGCAGAACCAACAAATGCATTTCAAATTTATCACCAATCAATGTCCCACTAAACACAATGAACACATTCTCAAACTCTTCCTTTATATCAAATCAACCTGCAACCATACCCTATGCCAGGCGTATGTTGCCAACCATTACTCCCCAATCCGGGACTCAGACCATTCATAACAATGTAGGGTAATCACAAAGCACAACCTTACGGATCTAAATCCAGAAACAAATCCACGTATATACATATATAAATAAGCACACCCAACCTCTCACCATCATCATGTACCAGGGGAAAACAATCCAATTCAAGGATTGTTTAACTAGACCACATGGAGGAATCCTCAACAACCATGTGGCTAGGGAGCGAGCCATCCAACCGGGGGACTAACTCTTAGCCAGCACGTACAGCCGACACAGTCAAAGCTTGTACACCTGAAATACCAGTCCTACGCACGCAGACTACCCCAAATCCAGGGTCCACAGCAACATCCCCTCAAGGATGTCCTGAGTTCTAATAACTCCAAAAGTATCCAATGTTCGTAACCAAATGCAGATCATGGGAGGTACATATGATGATGTACACCATGTACTAGGGAAAACAATCCAACTAGGGATCGTTTGACTAGGCCACATGGCAGAGCCATTCCTCAATTCACCATGTGTCTAGGGAACGAGTCATCCAACTGGGGGACTAACTCTCAACCCAGCACGTACGGACGAAGAATCAAGACCCGTACGCCTGTAAACAGTCCTACGCGCGCAGACTACCACCCCTCAGGGTCCACGGCAACATCTCAACAAGGATGCCCCGTATTTCAACATATCCAAACCATATCATAATATTCCCGGCATCCCACAATTCCAGGATCCGTAACCAAGAAAGCCCACACGCCCGAAACACGGCACGTGTGTGAATAGTAACCAGGGAAGGTACGTATGATGGTGGAGCTCGTAACCCTTATCACAACATTATAAAATGATATTTTTCTTCCTTAATTCAATTGTTCCAAACCTCTATACCTTTCGAATCTATCATAATTCTAAATCAGATAAAAACACATTGAAACATTAACACTTCCTTTCCAAGGCATCGTATTAAGAAGACATCCGAAGGGCCTGGGCAAACTTCGACGGGCCTGGGCAAAATAAATCAATCTCCGACGGGCCTGGACAAACTCCGACGGGCCTGGGCAAAATAAATTTCAAACATAAAACCCATAACCGAGGAGGTATTATTATCTAGGAAGTCTCACGGTCAATCCAGGGTCAAACTACCCAGTCTCGGTCAAACGGGCCCTCAGGTCCACGACCTTCAAATTCCGATCCAACAGTTCCTATAGGTCCTACAAGGTCTAGGACACATGTCCTGCAAGTTTGATCCGGATCGGACGGTTACTAAAACCCTAACCCTAGGGTTGGCTTATCCAGAGTATCCGGGACTCCGTTTTACGATCCGTCGAATCCTATACGATCCTAGTACTGCCTAGATCAACATATTAAAATCTCAGGACCATCCAACGGTCCAAACCTAACGAACCCGGAAAATACGCAATATGCGATATCCGTTCGGAACCCTAACGGTATCCAAATTGCAATCTGAGCACACCTATGCGCTCGTGACATCGAGAGGATCGCATTGGGACAAAATGCCCCTCAGCTACAGTGCCCACGCGCCGGCAGCGCGTGGGTGTCCAAAGCAATAACGCATCGCCGGAAAATTTCCAAATCGAGAGCCAAGACTCCTACCCTAGGTAATACACCTAATTTGGAGTCACTTTTGTTCTTGGACATACCCCAAAAACTGACCGGAAGTGGCCGGAATCGCGATCGCAAAACCGGCCGAAATCCAATTCGTAAATCGAGTTGCCTACACTACAAACTGATCAATTTCTACCCAACAGGCAGCCAGAGCTCAGAAAATAGGTGGAAATCCATACCTCAATCACCAGAAACGGTGGCCGGAGGAGGGAGATCGAGCCGGCGAAGTTTCGAATGAAAACCGGCCAAAAACCTGCATTTTCCGGCGACTGGAGAGGCAGCCGATGTCGGGGAAGGGCCGGGTCGTGACGCTGGGGCTGAGCCGGTCATTTTGGCACCGGTCCCGTCCGCATCCGTGGCCGGTGGCCGGAGTTGCGAGGGAGGAGGGCGACGGCTGTCGCGCGAAGGAGAGAGAGAGCACCCCCCCGCGAGAGAGAGAGAGAGAGAGAGTTTTCAGATTTTATTAAAAACCCATTTTGAAATATTTACGATTATGCCACTGAGAGTATTTTGATCGTATCTCTCTCGTCACAACTCCGATTCGAGCCCACTACGTGTCTACGGACTCATCTCACCGCGCTCTACGCAACGGTATTGTTGAAATTTCCAAATTCCACCCCAATCAAAAAGTCAACTCTAAACCTCACAAAATATTTTAGGGGCAAAATGGTCCTTTTATCTGAATAAATTAATATTCACCAATTATTTAGGACCGGGTCGTTACACCATGCATAAATCCATAGTTTGTTTAAAAATTGGATTACAAGTTAGATAAGTGTCCATCTACATAAATGAAGAGCTCCTATGAGGTTCAAACAATAAGGAACAACCATCTAGATTCATACAATAGTGATACCAAGTCATGTAACCCGAGCAGTTTGTAAGCCATGTTTGAACATGGTGCACATAAGTCTCTCCTGAGCTCCCTATTGTCCTCCCATATATGGGATAGTTAGGATTAACCAACTAGTAGGTCCATAATATATTTTATTATCGTGAGCTCCATAACTAGTTCCACTATAATCAGACATGACATAACCATAGCCATCATAAGATTCATTTGAGTTAGTTCTACGTCTATTTCCTATGCTCATAGATCCAAAAATGATTGTCATGTCCTCTTCAGATGGATTGGAGGTATGTGAGGCAGTGGACTGTGCATAGATTCTTCATATTAATAAATTATAGGGTTATGAGAAAGGATTAGCTATTTTTCGGTTTCAATTTGCTTCAATTGCCTTCACAACTTCTTAATTTTTTTTAGGTATCGGGAAATATCGGGGATATTGCACTTATCTGGGATATATCGTCGATACATGGGAAGATATGGCCTTACCCCCCAGTATCGGCTGATATTTCAATCCTTGGTTGAAACAACCAGGAAAGTGAGATGGTCCGTGATTAGTCATGGTTAGGTCAATGAATTTGATTATTCAGTGAACTCATACGTATGGCAGAACCAGAAAAGTTCCTACTCATGCATCTTGGCTAGAGAGATAGAGAGCCTTGAATATTCCCATGTCATCGCAAGAATACTAGATCAACTAAATTGGGTTGAGGCAAAATTATGGAATTAAAAAATGGGTAATTCCATATGTGTTTGTTTAAGCAAATTTTGGAATTCAAAAACTGAATGGTTACATATTTTTTGTTAGACAAAAGATCTTCATATATGTTCATGATATTTATGAAGAAGGAATGAGGTTAAAGTCAACATAATGAATGAATCGGGCCGGATTGAAACCTAACTTATAGTTGATTGGAGATCACATGGTCTAGGTTCAATAGGAAAACTTGTTGGGCATGATTCAAAGAAGTTAGGCCGAGAGTTTTATCCAAAGATATACTCGATAGACCAAATCATTTTAAGCGCCAGCATTGGTGCTTGCCTGCCATCAGACTTTGAAAAGGGAATAAACTCAAACGTAGCGTATGGTAATACTTCCAGTGCAGCCTTAAAGACGTCAATACTGAACCCAGTGACATGGCTAGCGCCAAAGATTGTGCAGCTTCCTGAGTCAAGCAGCTCATGAAGCTCCCGGGAGCAGCATAACGATATTGAAGATCCAATAAATGATCTCTCCATTGCCACATTTCTGTACTTGACGAGCATGCCGCATGCCTACTACTTGTCCACGTATCTGTATCAAGTCTATCTTGGGGTATCAAAGGTCTAACTTTGCCAGTCCCAATGCTTGAGGATGATGATCCCATACCAACACTTGAGCAGCTTCAAAACTTTGACCGTTCTGAGGCTTTTGGCTAATTCTTTCACTGGAAATAAAATGGTTTGCGAACAAGGTGCATTTGGTTAACGCTTTAAAACTATGGGTGCTGGAAAACCTAGAGAATGCTGAACCTCCAGAAATTGGAAACCAGATGCTGTCGTAAGAATAACTTGAAAAGCATTCCAGCAACACTTGTGAATTCGAGGACGTTAGAGGAATCAACTCTAACAAATATGCCAGAGGAATTTGTTGCACATACTAAAGCATATAAAAGGGAGGAAAAAAAAATTCTAGCTTTTCTCTGCTTCTATGTGGTTTGTGTAATTGTTTTTTTTTACTTGGAGTTGTTTGTCGGAGTTTCTGCTGTTGAAATCAAATAAGGTGAATCTGAAGCTTTCTTTATTTCTCGTATTGTTTGCTACATTCTAACCACTTACGACCCCAATGGTTTAAACTCGTGGTCACAAACCTGACCAAATTAAGTACATATCAAGCTTCTACATCTCCGCTCAAATTTCGCATTTCATGTAAAACTGAGAAGTGATGCAAAACCTTACATGAAACAAACCTTTCAGAAGAAACATAGACAAAGTTTTAACTTCATGATCTGCATTTCCTCAGTTTTCAAACAAGAGGGACATGAAATAGAAATACGAGTCTCTCTTGCTTTATTTTATTAATGAAAATAAAAGAAGTCAATAATATCAATCCTCTGCATCACATATTAATTCTGCACTCTTCCTGGGCAAGGAATCTAATCTAGCACTTTATCCACAAGTCCAACAAGCAGATCTTCAGAGAAAAATCAGTTCATATGCTTCACGTGTGATGTGCCCAACGAAAACCTTTTTCTTGTTTATCTCCTATTTTGAAACCCCTGCTGCAATCCTCAAAGTTGATCACCCAAATTGCAGCACCGGTGATTAGTACATTATGTAATGAAACTTGTCTTGTTCGTTTATATGATATTTTACTATATGTTTATATTCCTTCGTCGCAGCGTCGCGGAAAAAAAGAAAAAAAGGAGATGGAGGGGTTTCAAGAATCAATGGTCAGTGTAAATTTAGCTGAAGAAACGAAAGAAAGTGAACTTATTGTTGTGCAGCAGAAAGAGTCCTTAAAACAAGTAGTCTGCTGCAGGAAGCAAATGGAGCTAACCACCACAAGAGTTTTTAGGTTCTTCTAAGCACAACAACCCACCTGATGAGATGAAAAACTAAAATAGTCTAAATCCAGCTGTGCCTCTACCTATTGAATGTTAAAGCAGAATTCTTGCAAGCAGGTTAGGTTTGCAATGTCTTATTCTAATCAGGATAACAGAACTGAGAATCAGAGAGGGATGGGTTTAGTACAATGTAATCAAATTCATGATAACAAAATACACTCTCCATGATGAAATAACAAATACAATGGGGGAAATAATAAAAATGACATGATTATAAAGAAAATTCCACAAGAAAAAACACAATTGCGTTCTTTTGGTGATAAAACTGATCATATGCTTTCCCCAACGACTTCTATTCTATGCCTTCCTATTCCCCTTCTCCCAACATTTGGTCCACAGATCATTCCTAAACGCATCCACAGACAGCATACTGGCCGGAGCTAAGACAAGGCTTCACCGGAGCCCACCGTGCGTCGCACACATACTCCCGGACTTAATTGGCCAATGCCCGTCAGCCATGTACACCACAGTTCGCACCGTACCATGTGACCGACCACATGTGATCACCACTCATTCTTTTTCTTTGTGTACATTCTCAAAAATATTTACACATCCAATTTAATAGACCCCCCAAGGCCCCATCTAAGAACAATTCCATTTGTTAACTCAATGCGCTAAACCCACCTCCCTTCATCATTTGCTTGAACTCCTTGTAGTTGACCCTTCCATCTCCATCCACATCCACCTTCATGATCATCCTCTTGCAGTCCTCTATAGTCCTCCCCTGCTTAAGCCCGAGCGAGGACAAAACCGACCTCAACTCATCAACGGTGATGAACCCGTCTCCATTTTGATCAAACACATTAAACGCCTCCTTCATGTCTTCATCCTCATCACGCTCATCCATGATAGACTGGTACAACTCTCCAAACTCATCAATGTCGACGCACCCGTCCCCGTCTACGTCAATCTTTTGGATCATGTTGAAGAGCTCCTTATCCGGGATAAAGATGCCCAAGTTCTCCAAAGAGTCATTCAACTCCTGCTTGGTGATCTGGCCGTCCCCATTGCGATCAAACATTTGAAACACACGTTTTAGCTCATTGGGGTCCATTCGAATAACTTTAGGAGCACCGCAGGGCAAAGAAGACGAAGACGAAGATGGTGGAAAATGGGGTAATGGTGTATTGGTAGCAACAAGATTGGTTTGGCAGGGGAACCAAGAAGAAGGGAGGAGAGGCCTTAGGTTCTTGGGGACCAAAGAGAGGAGGAATGTATTAAGAAGGTTGTAAATAAGGAAAATCCTTGGGAAAATGGTTGGCATTGGGAGAGTTTGTTGTATGGTGGGTGTTGCTTTGCCTAATACTACTAGTGTGGTTGAGAAATTCTTGGAGACAAAATTGGCTTCTTAACGAAGGAGGTTATTGGATGCTGTTACCAAAGTTTGGTGTGCACGTTGGCCTTTTTAGAGAGCTGTCCTTGTGACACTTTTTTCTTCTTTTTTTTTTACGCGTATTTTGGGAATTAATTAATTAATTAATTAATTAATTAATTTACAGTTTTCAAAACGCGTTGTTATAATTGTTGTTTGGTGTGTGTGACTTGGAGTGTTACTAATGTATTTGGTGTTAGCTTTCTTTTGAATTTTTAAAAAGAAAAATGTGAACGTTGATAACGGATCTATGATTAAAATTGTGAAAAAGACGTTGGGGTGGGCAGACCGAAAAGAAGAAAAAAGAAAGACGTTGGGGACTGGAACGCGCCAAATACTGAGGCCGGCAGATAAATGACCGTTGGATTTACTCAACGACTACTTCCGTGAGCTTGTGGGTTTGGGGACAGGTGGAGCAATTTTAGGTGTTGCTTATTTTGCATTTTGGCCGTCGGTGAGATTTACATTTTTGTTATTTTTATTTTTTAATACAAGCGATATTCTAAATACAATCAAGATGTCAAGAAGATTCAAACTTGAGATTTTTGGTCTGCAAGTCAATTTCTTTTTCTACTGAATTAGAACCCATTGACCATTTTGTTATTTTTATTTTTTTGTGGCATTGTTCATTGGCGTTTAGGGGTGAGTTTAATTTTCTTTTTATTTTATTGTTATTAGTTTTAGGGCTCTCTTGTCATTTGGTATGAGTGATGCTCTTATCTGTGTACTTCATTATTTCTATTTTACTAATTTTTCAATTCAATCATTGTCCCAGAATTGTCAATCAAAAATTTCTCATTTTCTATAAATCTAGTTCTATTCGGTGGTGGGTTGTTTATGATGTTAACTCAAGTGGTGGTAGTAGCACTCTTTTAGCTTATTGTTTGTCTTGGGTTTAATGGGTTTGTATTGAGTTGAAATTTGTTGTTATTACCCCTCATTAGAAATTTAGAGTTTCCTTAGAGCATCTATAATAGACTCCCTAAACCACTTCCTTACATAAATTTTAAGGATGATTTGAAAAAATACAACTCAAACCATGCTCCATATCCACCTCCTAACATATGAAGATCTCTAGGAACTCCTAAATCTGAGGAGAGAGAAATGACTTCTAGTGGCTCATTATAATTTAATGATGCTTTATTTTATGAGTATTTTAAACCTTTAATTAATGCTAATTATTTTTTATATTATTTTTATAGAGATTAACCAATTAAAAAAGAGTTATAGCATTTATGAGTTCCTAAACTAAAGAGTATGATTGGAGTTAAAAAATTTAGATAAAGTTTAACTAAAAAATTAGAGAGCATGATTGTAGATGCTGTTAAGACCTGACAATTTTAGTAGATCAATTTGAATTGGGACCCAATAATGAGTGAACTTGTGGACTTGACCCTTGTTTCAATGATTAATTAAGTATAATACATATTAATTAATCAAAAGATATGTCCTAGGGCTCTTGGGTTGTGGGATCTCTTCATTTGAGTAATTACAATAGATGACATGCAAATAACATCAATTAGTATATTAGTTGGTAATACTCCAACTTTGGTTACTCACCCTCAATACATAATAATATTTAAATAATACATTTTAGTATTTATAAGAAATTTGTAATTTAAGTAGTTTGGAGCAATACACGAGTAGCTAGTTGGTTTTCACTTCACCAGAGAATTTCATGATCTAATTCAGGTATCTGCAAGTCCCTTTGTGAGCAGTGAATTTTAATTTGAGTGATCAAACGGCTATATTTGGACTTTACTCTGCCTGGCTGGACTATATACTTTATGTGCTGACATTCTGTGCAACTTGCGATCAGACAAACCTATTCTTATATGAATAATACTAATCTTACCATATTTTTATACCACAATTTTATACTACATGATGTGGCAGCTGATATGTACATACCACATCATGTAAAATACTAGTTTATGTTTTTCTAATTTTATTTATTAAATACACTTCGTTCATTTAATTGATGTGGCATATGATATGGAAATGCCACATCATGTGGCATAAAAATGTGGGATAAAAATGTAGTAAGTGTAGCATCACTCTTCTTATATTACAACTTTAGCTGGTCCTAAAATTCGAACATGTCAATCATAGGTTGACCAAGCCACTTAGACACCGTCGTTTTCTCTAAAATAACATGCATTATATATATAATATATAATGAGTTTCTGTTAATGGATCTTTTAAATAAACTTATTTGAAAACACTCTTATATTACTGTGCAAATGTTGTGTATTTTCTACTAATCCTCAATATTTTCCTCTATATTTACAGTGAAAACATGAGTTCCATAAGCAGGGACACTTAAAGTTTTTGTTGATCCCATTATTGTCACAACTGGCAAAACAATTGAAACATGCATCTGTGTCTATCTGTCCATGAGCTGTTTTCTTCTCTCAATTGCATTTCAAATTTACAGCTGCATTAATTAATTAGCCTTCAATCACGCCCGTGCAAGCGCCGCACACACCAAAAGCGCACACTCCTAAGAGCAGATGTCAACTGAGCCAGCTAGCCTACATCCCTCTCAATTATATCTTCGCAGCTTTTCTTTCCTTTTGTTGTTTACAAATACAAGTAATAAGCAGTTATCTAATTTTCTGTGACGGTATTCGCGTGATAATGTGTGATTGACTTGAAATAGTATTATTTTGGCGGTTTAAATAAGTTTTCTTATGTACCAGATTTTTTTTTCTGAACTTTTGAAAGGTCATATGTCTGTTGTTTTATGTCACCACATATTCTAGTCACTTACTAATCAATTCTAAGTATCTTAAAGGAGCATGGAAAAGAAATAGGTAAAATTGTATCTTAACAATCTAGGTTGCATGTTGCCTACCTACCCACTTTATAATGAAAACTTGGTCACTCAATGCAACAAAGTATAGTTTGATAGATCAAAATTAACTTCGATGGATCGGTTCAAAATTTGCAAGGCACTATTGATTTTGTTATTCGCAACAATGATGGTCATGTCTTGCTAGTGCAAGCAAGATTGGTGAGATTACCATCAATGTGGCTGAATGCTTGGCGTTAAGGAATGGTCTTGCTCTTGCCCTTAATCGCGGGTGGCGTAAGATCATTGTTGAAGGGGATTCCAAGCTTATCATTGACAGTGTGCTTAAGAAGGTTTCGATTCCATGGAGTATTCAACAAATTGTTCAGGATATTTGGTAGTTGAGTTCCTTGGGTGATTCTATTAGTTTTCATCATGTTTTTAGGGAGGCTAATTTCACTGCAGATGTTGTAGCTAATATGGACCATGGCCTCTCAACTTTTGTTGTTTGGGAGAACGGGTTGCCCCTCTCTGTTGTATCTCCCTTCTATTTTGACCTCTTTGGAGTTCTTTGCTCTAGATGTTTTGTTTTGTAATTTTCAGTTCCACATCACACAAAAATAAAGTATAATTGTGCAGGTGCCAACACAAGGTTCCAATATGTCTATTCTTTATCGTCAAGTGGCATATTTTAACATAACTAGTGCTTTTCAAGTACGCAATGTTGCCTACTTAGAGAAATATGTAAATTCTACCTACTTGAATTGAATGCCTACAAACTTGAAGTTTTGCCTACTCCTTTGTCTATTCCTTTGGAAATGTTTTAATTTAACCCGACTCATTAAGTCCATTGTGTCGGATAACTTAACCATAACACTAACTTGTTTGTTATCATCGTTGGGCACCCATAAAAATTAAATAATAAGTTACTGTTATTTTAATATAAAAGTTAAAACTAATCTCTACTTATAAAATAAAAGTAGTGCATTGGCACTCAAGAAAGTTACCAAGCATGTACCCATTGAAATGCAATTAAATCCTTACATTTTTATGAGTAGTTTGTGATAATTTTTTTGGAGTGGCAAAACATTTATCTAAAATTAAAAAACCGTCTTCATCTCAATATAAAAAAAAATAATATTATAAAATAAAAAAAAAAAAAAAAAAAAAAAAAAAAAAAAAAATAAATGATATATAAATTATACAAGGGCTCATAAAATACATAATAACAATAAATATAAAATTAGACATTTATTTTTCATATAATAGAACTAGTTTTTTTTTGGGGGTTGAATAGAACTAGTTATATGCGTTTCTGGAAACGAAAATGCTACACGTCATATATTTTCATAGGGCAAAATCATTCTACATACCAAAAAAAACAAACAAACAAACAAACAAACCGTACTACAGGATGCTGGTTGGGATGATAAAAATCTTCAATGACATGCTTCTAGTGAGACCATAAATACTAAAACCAAGTACACAATTCATTGCCATCGTGTTCAACAAAAACATTTCAGATCGATGGAGATCAAGTTAAGTCTTGTGTTCAGCCAAAAGCTGCAATGAGGAAAGCCTTATAGATGCTCATGAACTTGGCCACGAACGCTGGTAAAAGAATAATTGCAAGAAACTCCATTAGAGAGCTGAGACCATCTCAAAAGGCAACTTCAAGCACAATCCCCAAAAACATAGAAAAATGATCGTTCCAAACCACCTTGACTCTGACGATTTTAATCAAAAAGGGAGTCTGAGTCTGATATTAAATTTGCATGTTACTAATGCCATTATAACTGCTTGAAGAGCATATGCTAAACAGGAAGCTGTAATTACTAAAACTAAATAAATCCTGATGACGGAAAAGTAACCTTGCCGGGAAAGTATTATACGGTAGTTTCTCTTGCGGATTGCCTATGCCTAAATGGCTACGCAAGCAAATGGCTAGCAACATTTTGGGTACATGTACAGATAACGAAAAGCCTGTTTGGTAGCATTTGTGTTGTTTTGTTTTCTGTTTAACTAAGGAGAGAGAAAAAAGGAGAAGGTGATGAGAAACATGAAAGACACGAGAGATATGAAGAAGAAAAACAGGAGGAACAATAGATAAACTTGTTTAAATAAAAAGTAAAAACAAATAATAATTACTCTGTTCTTGTATTTATCTATTATTCGTTCTCTCTTATTCACCTCTCTCAGATCTTCTTCATTCTTTCTTCTAATCTTTTCTTCCCTTTTTATTCTAATTTATAATATCTTTTTTTTTAAACCAAACAAAAACAAAATCAAACAAGCTATAAAAGTACCCAACATTACTAAGTGCTGCCTGATCTACAATATCTACCATACATATACATAAGATAGTTGAAACCTTATGCAATGAGTTGTTGCTTTCGCCATGTGAAGGTTTTATAATACTAGTCAAGGTTTCCTAAAACTACTCATCATTATCTCACACAGCATCTGGATAGATAAAAGTACCTTCGAGGTGAAATATGGCTTTCTGCCCAAGACGCATCCTGTGTTCCTGTGAACAAAAAGGAAACTGCAATGTAAAGATACTTGAAGTAGATTAGATTCATCAAATCCCAATTTCGCTATGCTATTCCAAAGCTGAACCGCAAGCAACACTACGCTGCCAACAATAAACCTGCGAGTCTGCTACTCAAGTTAATGCCCTCATTGTATTTAGAGGACAAAAGAGGATGTTGCAATATCCCTGGTGAACTGTGTAACTCACCAACCTCAATCTCTTTATGCAATTTGCTCAATAAACTGTGGTCTCTGGGAGAAAGATATATAACACGACCACAACTTAGCTCCCAGTACAATCTGATGACATCAGAATTTATGACCAGATTACTTCCACCAATTCTACTGCCTTATAATAGAATCAACCATAAATACCTCGAGTGCATTTTTGTATCATCATTTACCAACATATGTAAAGCACGTGGGAACTTGAAGGGAAATGACTATTAAGACATAGTGATATGAAATGATAGGCATAGGGAATATGATTGACTTGTGACCTGATGTAATGAGGTCAGTATGCTAATGATAAGTTTTTAGCCATGGTATGCTAATGATTCTTATTTGCAGCACAAGACTGCAAGCTCACAAGAATCAGAGATCATAAGAGAGAAAAAATATGCAACCTGATCTAACCGCATTGTGCAAAAGGAACTACTGTAGGAATCAAGACTGCTAACATGGAATCATATACTTACATAGTATGCAGCCCAATGGCAGACCTCATGCTTCAACTCGGCATCCAATTTCTTCAATAATTCAAAAAGCAGCCTCTGAGACAACAGAAAATATAAGGTTCAAATCAAATTGGGAAAAAATTCAAGAAAACAAAAATAAGGGGAACTCTTGAGAATTAGTCTGCAGGAATACAATTAAGAAGTAGTTCATACAACTTTTGCCACACTTGATAAAGCCTAAAACAAAGAAGGTGGGGCAAAAAATTGTAGAACACAATAATAAAGGAAAATATTTGTACCTTCAAGATGATCTCAGGAGGAATACAATTAAGAAGTAGCTCATACAACTTTTGCCGCACCTGGTAAAGCCTTAAGCAAAATGAACAATATTTGATTAGAAAGTAAAAAGAAATACTAGAATATTGAAAATAAGAAGCCAGGAATCATCCATCTTACGGCATTACTGTAAATATGGTTACAAAAATATAAGAAAAACGTCAGACTTTAGACATCACATAAATTGAATAGCGAATCTTCTACCACAATAACAATATGGAATTTGTCAAATCCTTTCATGTAATATAATGGCATTACAGTCAACAAGGGCCTGCTGGTCCCTATTTTCAAGCAACTACTGATCTAGGTGGGAGGATTATGATAAACTGTGTACTCTAATCCAATAATTTCAAAAGTTACAAAAATGTGGCACTTAATAAAAAAGGGTATGTTCTTACAAACACATTCTATTTTATGCTAGATAGTAGCAAACATACAGCCACGAATTTCACAGGGCTTGATCATCTTTTCTCTTCTAAGTTGTTCCTTTTTTATATTTCTAAGTTATTCCTTTTGGTCTATATTTTTAATTTTACGCAGTTTTTCTAAGTTATTACTTTCTTAATATACAACATTTTCACATCTTGTAGATGACCCAAAAGAAATTGAAATATCATGCGAGATTGGACACAAAACTGGACAGGTGAATGAGTATGTTTTCCAAGATTAATCCAACAACACATCAAACTTCTGGATGCATTATAATTATGTCACATCAAGCTATGCGGACTTATTCTGCTTCAATTCCAGCAAGAGAAACCACAACTTGTTCCTTAGTTTAGTTGAAGATAAGCCAGTGAGACTGATAAACATCTAATAGCAGATGGACCATCAATGAAATGTTGCAAAGGAGGGGAGGATGGATAATACATGATCAAGATACCACAAAGGCAAGGGATATGTGACAAAATAAAATATTTTATGGATAAAAGGAGAAGTACTACAAGCATGATGCACCAAAGGTGGTACAGTAACATGGAAAGAAGAATGTTAATCACAAAGTATAACATCCGCAAGCAATAAAGAATGATAAAGTAATACTTTGTGAATTTGGCAAAGAGGCAAATAAAAACTCCAAACAGGCAGATAAAAAATCCAAGAGATGCAGCCAAACCACAATGGTTTTTTCTTCTTTTGGTTGACGAACGAACAAAAATATTGAAAATGTGAGTGAATTTGGTTATCAGCATACTAATCAGAATACTAATTAAGGAAATATCCACCTATGGTGGAAAAGGGAGAATTCTTGTTGTTAAAGACCCAACCAATAGAAAGAAGTTTATTTAGATATATTGTCAAATAAAAATGACAAATGAAAATTGAAAAGGAAAAATGATTGTGGACCAGCTTCCACAAGACAAATAGGTCTGCCTATGGCCTTCAACAATTTAGGGTGTTTTCTTGAGTTCCATCAATAATTGAACCAGAAAACATTCAAATCACAGATACAAACGCTGCAATAGAGTCCAAAACTTAAGGATGAAGAAAGTCCAACCTTTTTGGGCTCTGCTCCGTCATTATATCAGATGCAATTTCAGAAACATATTCCTCCCAGTCCATTGGGGATATTGCTTGATTACTTGTAAAGGGATACCTACAACCACATCAGTGGTTCACAGAAAGACCATAGCTATCAGGACCTCTTCTGTCTGCATGGTGCACAGAAGAAAATGAAGGAAAAGAACTGTTTCATGCATCTGATGACCAATAAGAACTATGGCACTTAACTGTTGAACACGACAAGTTTCGAATGACAATATAGCCCTCCTTAAGCTCCTATTTGATTTTTCAGCTATACGAGCAGGAAATCCAGAAGGAAGTTGCAGCCCTTCCTTCTTTCCAATGAACTCCAATACCTTAACAATCTGCCACAAGAAAATTTCAGATGAAATCATTGCATGAGGCATAATTTACAATGGAAGTGAACAAATTTTATAATTTTTATTTCCCACAACCAATTCTAAAAATTGCAATTCAGAAAATTCAACCTGCTCTTCTGTTGGTGCATTTATTCGCACATTTAGACACCGGGACCGGATTGCTTCAGTAACCTTTGAAGAACTGTTACAGCATAGTATTAGCCGGCAATAAGCACTATACTTCTCCATAGTTCTTCGAAGAGAATGCTGAGCTTCTCTAGAAAGTTTGTCGACTTCATTCAGCACTAAGACTGACATTGTTAAAAGGACATGGTATGAGCAAATAAATATTAAAGACTGAAACACCAAACTACTTGATCATCCAACTGCATTTTTTCCATTTTATTATTTTTTTAGCATGGGGTGCAAGAGAGGGAAAAAAAAATTCTATCTCGCAGAACTGTGAAAAGGATGATAAACAACATAAATATCCACAAGATAAACAAGCAATTCATTCAACTGA
Source organism: Prunus armeniaca (assembly GCA_903112645.1). NCBI lineage: Eukaryota > Viridiplantae > Streptophyta > Magnoliopsida > Rosales > Rosaceae > Prunus > Prunus armeniaca. Next base: position 14,840,008 of record CAEKDK010000001.1, read on the forward strand.
AGAAAACCAGCTGCCTACGTTAAAGTGAAGGTACCAAAGAAATATTTGTAAGCATATACATTGGATAAGTGTCTATTCATTAAAGATAAGCAATTAAACTTATTTAAACTTACTTTTATATCCCTTTTTCCCTTTTGTGTCAATGGGTCTATTTTAGCCATTTCTTTAATTATCTCTTGAACAATATATCTGTCCTGAAAGCCTGCATCACTGGGGTTCAGTTCAATATGGTTTGTGCTTGATAATGTAGTCAGCTCTATATCAATGGTTCTACTTCCAGCCTGAAAATAAACCAAAGGAAAATTCTAGTTCAAATGGAACACAAGAAAATAAAATCAAGGGAAATTCATGGAACCAATGGTTTTAAGTTGAACAAGGAGATATTAGAAGAAAAAAGAATCTTTCATAAACATAAATAATTGTTGTATAAGTTAAAAAGGCCAAAATGTCTTGAAATAAAGTGAGCATTAAAATAAAAACCAATTCGGGGGGTTTTTGAAAAAGTTAAGAAAATGAATCAGACAGAGGGTAAAGTTGAATTTGCATTAAAAAACAATTAATCAGATATGTAATGATTTAGAAACGTAATACTTTAGCATGTTCTATAAATTGGCTAAACATCAACAGTAATTACCAATAAGTCAGAAATCAACACAGCATCACCTAAATGACATATAAACAACAATTTCTATAGCTGCATCCATTTAATCGCATCAATACAAAAGTCGATGAAACTTACATCAACTTTCCATGTCCTATTTTCCACCTTCACCTGCCAACCACAATCACAAGAATTTCTCAAAAGTCATCACAATGTACAAAATTTCAAATGCCAGGCTGAGGGGATTCTTGTGAAAAAAATACAGAAAATATCACAATTCCTACATTAGATGCTAGTTTAATTAGTTCGAGACATTTGCATATGCTCTGGATTTTTTAGATGCAAGGAGCCATTCCAATCCTTACAAGCTAACCACAATTTGCATGTTTTGACTTATTGAAAAAAAAAATGCACACTTGTCAGGAGAATGCCACCGGTACAGAGTAAAGCATTTCCTAAGCATTTTTTCTTGTAGTGTTTTCAGGTTCTATTAGTTCATTTTTTTAATACCAAAACAAACTGCATAAAGGTGAAAAAGAAGACACAAAAGAAAAGATTTTGTTCTCTTCTCTCTTCCTTCAAACATCTTCTCAGTAGCGGAACAAAGGACCAGAGTCAAAATATACACAGATAAATAATTTGAACCCCAAAAAGTATTAAAATAAAAAGAAAAAGTGTGAGAAAAGGGGGGGACCTTATCGGCGCTAGGACCGAAAATCTGTCGGAGAAGGGCGATGATTAGGGTTTTCTTGCCAGAGCCAGAAGGGCCGTAAAATAGCAAATGGGGGCAATCCTGCTCTGCAACCTGCACTAGAAGATATTAGGGATTTGAAATCCGAGAAATTGGGAAATGAAATCCACGAGAGAGGGTAGAGTTGTACGAGTTTCTTGAGGTTTTGAGCGATGTCTTGGTGGACCATCGCCTGGTCTAGGGTTTTGGGTCTGTACTTGTCCACCCACAGCATCTTCTTCAATCTTCACTGTCTGGGTCGCGTAGAGAAGTCAGGCCAAAGCAAAAATCTCTGAAACAATGAGTGGGCAATAGTGGCGCGAAATTGCATTCTGTGCAGGTTAATCGCACCGTTGGATTAATCCAATGGCACATACAATTATTAGCTTAAAATCTCACCAAATTTGCTGCTATTTTCTACCTCTCTCATATTTCTCCACTTATCTTATCTTTAAAATTTTAAAGACAAATTTACTATTTTGTAAAATGACTTCTAAGAACTTAGGGAAAAAACGTTAACTCAAATTTATTTCATGTTCAACCGTTCAATTATTTTCGTTCTTTTCTTGGGCATGCAAGGTGTTGTTTCTATTCCTTTCACCTTTAAATTTTCACGTACAAATGGAACACAATATAAAATTGCCCTTCAAATGTACACCGTTCTCTTTCAAACATTTATCCAGAATATTCTCAGAAGCTACAAGGCAGAGCATAAAAAACTAAAAGATTCAGAAAATCAAAATATTAGACTAAAACATTTATCCAGTCCGTCAAACATAACTTAATCCTCTCCATATCTCAACTACTAATTATTAGCAAAGAGAATTTGCTTAAATTAATAATTAAAAGGTATTATAGGAATAATGGTGGGTGAAAAGATAGAATTGTGATTTTTCAAATTTACATAGTGGGTGGAAATATAAGGTGAGTTGAGAAATAGAACAAGGGTGGAAATAGCAGTACTCTTTGGAGAAATAACCATTTTCCACTCTTTGGACCACCCTAATTAAGACTTTTGGAAATTTGCAGAACATACTCTCTTTTTCTTCACATAGGATTTTTAGCCTTTTCTTTCAAGATGTAGAAATGTAGCCACTTGAAACCCTCTTGAGACCCTTCAAATAGTGCTCGAACTCCCCTCTAATGGTTCAAATTCTAGAAATGAGGAAAAAAAAGAAGCTATAAGTCTTTAACATGTTCGAAATTTGGCTACTTTTCAAAAATTTCTTTCAAAATGCAAAAAGCTATAATTTTGACCTCTTTTATTTTTGGTCAAAAGATACTTTCATTAAAAAAATAATAATAAAAAGCTAAAAAAAAGAGCAAGAACAACCCCAAAACAGGGGAGAGCAACACCACCCATCCAAAACAAAGTGGCACAAAAAACAAAACAAGCCAATAAATGCAGGAAAAATACAACAAAAGAACACCCCATATGAGAAAAAACCCATCGATAACCATTTAGAAGATCTAAAAACTAAATGTCCAGCTTAGGGATACATCCATTTATCAGTCTATACCCTAGAGGACCCCCAAACCAAACAACACGTGTCTAAGGATAGAGAAGGAGAAGGTGTTTCATCGTTTTCGGATACTCACCACAAAGCTTTTGCACAGGAGAGAATTTGCCAATTTTCTCCTTAGCAAACATGTGGGTAAAGAATTTGAGATAGCTATCCACATGAAGTTTTTAATTTTAGGAAAGGTCGTGCACCCCAAATAATCTTCCAAATCACATCACACACCACATGGAAGTTGTTGGCTTCATCATAATGATGATGCTGACTAGAATAAATAGTAGCATGATATCCCAACTTGACAATGTAGGAGCCAGACTTCATAGCTAGCCACACAAGGCGATCAACCGTATTAGGAGGACTAGTAGGCATAGATTTTATCACAGCTTCCTCGCACACTGAAATAAATGGTTCGATATGTGAACTGTTCCAAGATCTAGTGTCTTCATTAATTAGGTTGCTGACCATTTGGAGAGAAACGATTAGACGACTAGATGAGGAGATTTTTCTGAGAACCAGTATTCAACAACCGATCATTCCATACCTCCACTTGTCTTTCATTCCCAATTTGCTAGAGAGATCCCTACTCAATGATTTCTCGACCCAATAGAAGGTTGTCCCACGTCCACTAGCCCTTTTCATTGCTTTCAATAAATAGCAATCAAGGAAATATCGGGCCTAAAGAATTTGGACTTGTTTCCCTCTTTTCGACCGAGGCGGCCAACAGAATGAACTTTTGGTTCTTCTTTTTTGAGTGCGGGGCGTGCCACCACCAAGCCACGAATTTGGGCTTGAGTGTGGGGCGATAAGTAAAGCAAAAACAAAATAAAAGCGATAAGAACGATAAAATAAAATAAACTTGAAATTAAACTTAACTGAAGTGCGATAACAATGAAAAGCAAAGCAATGAAAATAAACTTGAATTTAAATTACAAGAAAATATAAATTGAACAAGAATTTGAAATTACACTAGAAAAAGGAAGAACTCACTACACTAGGTGCTTGAAAATTAAAATCCTAAGTCTAGGAAAAGAAAAGTGCAAGACGAAAGTAGGTTTGTTTGTCTGATGTTGTGTCTTCTGCCTTCGTTTGGTGATGTTTATATAGGGCATCCGTTGACCCATGGCTGGCCATTGAATAGCCAAATGTCAGCTCTTTTAAAATTTCTTTCCTTTTGAGGCCCCCCTAAATCCGTGGATCACGTCGGCGAAAATATTATGGTTGCTTGATTTTCTCTCGTTTTGGAAAATTCTGAATCGTCATCAACCTCCTTGATTTCTTTCCTTGTGAGGCCTCCACCACACACATATAATACTTCGAAAATTTTAGGCTTGAATTGGTGTCTTGGGCTTGAACCTCCATTTCATTGGAATGGTATATGGATGCCCTTCATGACCTTTGAATTCCTGGAGTTCCAAAATTGGTCCGCTGAGGAACCTCATTTAATATTTATATTCGTTTATTAATATATATATATATAGTAGGCAGCTGTAAAAACCTCCCCAAATCTAAACACTCCAGCCACAAAAATTTTAACACTCCAAACCAAAACGACTCAATTGCAACTCCTTTGCCCAAAAACCCAGCCGCAACTCCTTTGCCCAAAAACCCTGCCACAACTCCTTTGCCCAAAAACCTAGCCGCACTTCCTTTGGACACATTCGACAGCGTTCAAGCACAACCTAGTCTTCTTCTCCAGCCGCATCTCACAAGACTCTAGCCACCAAAGCCTAATTGTAATCCTCCAGAAATCTGGCCGCACATTTCAACAACCTCGGCCGCCAAGCTCTGTGAATCCCAATCCTGGCTGTTGCTCTACAACTCCACACCCCGGTCGCAACTCCTCAACTCCAATTCCAGCCGCAGCTGTGCGATTGTAAATTCAGCCGCAGCTCCAAGACCTTCAGCAAACCCGGTTGTCTTAAAAAACCCGGCCGTGATTTTCAACAGCCCCAAACTCGACCTCGAATCTCTTTCCAGCTCCAAACCTGGCCATTTGCGTTTTCAAAAAAGCGCCTGGGTTGGGTGAATTTGCACCACCCCCAAACAGGACCCAAAGGGCATTGGGGTTGCATACAATCCTCCAGCACTGCTTGGCAGGAAAGGCCTTGTTGAAAGCATGAAGCCCAACAAGCCCTACAAAGTGGTAAATGAGTACCAAGGAGCACTATTCAGAATCATATAAAAGGAGATCGTCCTCACATATTGCATGACTAAAGCAACCCACCAACAGTCAAAGCCAAACCTAGCTTCAATCCTAATTCACAAACTTTTTTGGACTTCTTTAATCAAAGGTAGTGAAATGCCTCATGTGCTAAAGAATATTGTCTTGGATTTTTTTTTTGTCTAGGACAAAAGCATTTTAATGATGGCTAATAAGGTTGCAAAGGAGAGTAGGCCATGAGCTTAGACAATATCTTGTAAAAAATGTTGCACAGACTAATATGGCGAAATTGAGCCACTATTTTCGAATTTGGAACATTTAGGATTGGCACAATATTAGTGCAGTTCGGGGACTTCATATTGTCATTCACAAAGAAAAACAAAGCCACCATAGCATTAATGGACGTCTGGAATGTCTCCCAAATGGGGTGATAGAACAAGTTAGGGAATCTATCAAGGCTTAGAGCTTTAAAGGAACCAAGTTGCATGACCGCCATCTTAACCTCATCCACAGAGAAGGGAACAACAACTTGTTATTATGAGCACTATTTATCTTGCCCTGGATGCAACCTAAGAGTCTACCTTAATTACAGTAGTCCCAAGTTCAAACAACTCTTTGAAGTAATTTCTAAATGCATTTTTGTTGAAAATATGCCTAAAGAAAAACATGTAATGTTACTTTTTGAATATTTTCACCATTATTTATGGGCAAGATCATTGTATTCAACCATGATATTTGGTCTATAATCATAACAGTAAAACAATAGTCCTTGGAATATAAAATAATATGAGAGCTATACAATGAGATTGGATATAAGGAGACCTATCATACTTCCACATCATTTCCTAAATATTCCAGATCATAGGATTATCAATTGGGCATTGATCATCTACAAAGACTGGTACACACTATATATGCTCGATTGAGAGAATGATTAGTCTCAAGTCATTAGGTGTAGAGACACTAAGATAAGTGTGTTAGGTGCTTAGGGAGATAAGTACACTTAACACGATCAAACTACGATTTCTAGGATGGAAGTCTTATTCACATGTCAAACTAGAACTCATAAGTTGTTGTTGAGGCCCAAAAAATTCAAGGCTGGGCCTAAATATATTTCTAACCCAGTACGACATCTAACTTAGGTATGCAAGAGTTCATCATATGTGCTTGCACACGTGCCACCCCAAGTAAATACTCAACAAGCCCGTAAAATGTACTGGCTCTATGAACTCGCCCTTAATATCTCGTCGAGTGTCATTTGGACCGGCCATAGCCCATTATAATAACATGCAACACCAAGCGGAAAACCTTTATCTTGGCAGCAAGCCACGCTACAAGCTTAAGTGGGCCCAAGCCACACGAATGCCTGGGCCTATTGAGCGGGTTGTGGTATGGATGGTTGCGAGAATTCACAAGGCCCATTGATGGTCCAAGGAGTGGAAGTTTTGGGCTGCTAGGGAAAAACTCAGGCCCATTTCTTGAGCCCAAACATATGGGTAAGTATGAGAAAGAAAACCCAATACCTTAGGAAAATATCCAATGGCCTGTAACACTTGGGAAAATCTCACATCAGCCAAAACATCTAGCACCTTGTAAAAAAAATGAAGCAAATAGGCTGCTTCCAGCAGCTTGACGAAATCAAAGTAAACTCACAGACCACTAGAAATAGAACACCAACAAACCAACACCTTAGAAAATAGTCTAGCCCAACACCTTATAAATATCCAACATCTTTGAAAATATCCCACATCCCTGTTAAAACCAGATCGAAGCCAAACTATCGTAAAAACCAAGCAAACCCATGTGCTGATGGAAGTAAATCACCTTTTGGATCAGCACTCATATCCATTATTTCCTCTGCAAGCTCTGGTTGGAAAACAAGAAGAAAAAGCAAGAGGCACCTCACCTAGATTGAGGAGTCCAGCAGCAAGAAATTCTGGGAACCCCAAAAAGCTCTGCTCCTATGTGCTTGGGTTGAGGAGATTTCACCAAAGAGGATTGAATGGAAGAAAGTGAAGAAAAATGAAGAAGAAGACTTGATAAAATTGGGGGCTTCCAGCACCTATAAAATGAGACACCTTCTACCCAGCGAAAACAACTCATCCAAAGCAAGCAACATCCTTACACATTGCTACAAGCTTCAATTTCAAGTCGTGTTCTTCCATCTTCTTTCTCTCTCTCCCATATGCACATCCAGAGAGAGCAAGCATCCCCTCTCACTACTGGGACCCTTCAACTTTGAGCTATATTCTTCCATTTCTTCCCCTTTTCTCTTCTGGCAAAACACTCAAGAGTGTGACGAAGCTTTCGTCAAGCAGCTGGAAGATTTGCTCAAGCCACCCATTCTTCCACTTCGTCTTTTCCTTGTTTCCCTCAACAAATCCTCCCAAAATTCCCTCTCTTATGCTAAACTCATGAATGCTCTGCTCCTATGCCACAAGTTTCTCAAGTCAAGCCAAAATATTTCTAATCGTCCACAATCGTTTGATTTATTGATGAAAGGAACCAAACTGTTTTCTAAGGTTCTACGAACCTTTCAAAACACTCTTGGGGCCTAGTTCCCAAACTCATACACAGGGGCAACTTTATCCATCCTCTCTTTAAGTCAGCCCAAGCCTATTCGTCAAGCTGCTGGAAGAAAAGTATAATACAATTATAACTGAGGAAATATCATGTAGTGTTGGTTTACCTTACATATCAAATGATACAAGTTATTGTAAGTTCCCGCATTGAAGTAAGGCAGGTAAGATCCTTTTTGGTAAGAAATATATAGAAGTGGTAACCAAATGTGTCATCCTTTAAATTAACTTGAAAAGTAGAAACATTTGTGACACAAAAGCATTACCAATTTGAAAAAAATTTCAATGGAATCATGATTTTTAAGGATCTTCTAATGTTCAAAATAGGAGTTTGGACTATTGGCTTTAAACTTTCTATCTTAAGGAAAACTTGTTGGATTTTAGGTACAGAAGTAAAGATTTTTGGCAATGTTTTTTTTTATTTTCAGAAGATTAATGTCCGGGAGAGATGTTTGCTCTTTCTCGAAGAACATGGGTGATGAAAGTGGACTTTGGGGTGGGGTAGTTGCATTAGAGACTTATGTTATAATTGCTTCCTTCAAAAGCATCTCTATATGCTTTTGAAGAACTTCTTGCACAACTACCAATAAATGTTTTGTCATAGCCATATTCCTCCCATTCTCTTCTTGTATGATATGTCTTAAACTTTCTTTACATTTATCTCCCAACTTTATTCTCTGTCGTTCGGGTAAATTGAAGAATTTACCTTCATCCACTTTCTTAAATTCATCTTGCAACATAGAAGTTGATGTTCCTAATAAGCCATAGTCAGACATCTTAAAAGCAACTAAGAGTAGAGAGAAATTTCATAGTTGAAATTAAATGAGGAAAATAGATCAATATTAAAAGAATAAGTTGATGCTCCTACTTAGCTTGATATAATTGTAACATTTAAATTCAACTAACTATGCTAATTAACCATGAAATCTTTGACTACAGACTATTGTACCATACTATTTTATACACTTAACTTGATATGAGCAAACAACCCAGTACTAGGTGTTGAAACCATCAGTATAAGATAAGCAACCAAATTTCTTAGTAACAAGTCCTAATTTTTATTTATTTATAAAAGACATGCGAAACAAATCACATCAACCATAGATCAATTAAGCAAGTCACTTTAGAAGCAACCAAATTTCTTAGTAAAAAGGTTATATATGGAAATTGTGTGCCTTTGGACTGAGAGGAATTGAACTTCATCTTTTAGGGGACTTGACCAAAACGTACTACTTATTTTATCATCAAGATCAAGTAAAACTCTATTATGAATGGTAAAATGCTAGGTTCCCATGTCTTTGACCTCAAAAACCTAATTGGTAATACCAGGTTCCTTAGTCTTCCCAAACTTTCTAATATTCAATAAGGGATAAAACTTTGTGAAATAAAATTGTCTATTACACTTATATCCAATGACAACATAAATATGTTACAAGATTGCCAATCGCACCTATATCCAATGAAAACCAAATGTGTTGGTCATGACCACAATTGTGTTTTTTTGAATAGAAACTTTATATATTCAAAATGAGTAGTAAAGAAACATATAAGTGGATAAGAAATCTAGAAAGCAAAAACCAAACATGAACTATATTAAATTATACCAACCTATAGAGTTTAGAAGTCATCGATCAAACAAAAACGATAGAGGTCAAATCACTTCACCAGAGCAACCAAGTCTCTCATTAAAATCGGATTTGCCACTCCTTAAAGACAAAACTGACAGATACTCTTAAGGACGCCCAAAACTTCACTTTATCCCATAGTTCCTTGACCCCCAGCACCCTTGTACTCATCAAATATCCTTCTATAAATGGAGATACTTGGTGTGTGGTGGATTAATTCCAATTATGTACAATGTGGTCGCCAGAACTGTAATTACTTTCAACAATGTGCTTCTTATCTAAAAAATTTGTTCCATTTTTATGTGGCAAACAATCAAATTTGTTACACCTAGCAAAGGGGTTTATTGAGGGGTGAGATTGTTGCTCAACCAAGCTCTAGATGAATAGACGTAGTTTATTAGTTGTTGAAGGATGGATTTGTATTTCTATGGAATCAGAAAGTAAGCAATACTTTTGCTCATTGGGCCAGAATGGGTGCAGCCACATGGGCGAGCTTGTATAACTCTTTGGATCGAGGAGCCGTAAATGGATTGGCCTACACTCTCATGGTAAGTACTCTACATAAGTTATATTTTATTTACATGACTCAATATTAAACATCACTATACTAGAGAGACCCATATAGCATGAGACAGGTGGACATTATCGATTCCCATATGAAAAGAAGTGTGCCAATGTTCAAGCTTACCGGTCTTTGACTCTCTCGCCTCCAAAGCCACCATCTCCCTTGTTTGCAAGTGCACCCCTTAAAAGATAGAATGGTGCATGGATTGCTACACTGACAAACTCTTTACGCGTTGGAAGGAAGTTGAAATATGGTAGTCCACGGATGACCCGGATGATGGGAACTATAAGTTCAGGGATTAGAGTGTTATAATGTTTTAGTTGAGAAATATCATGTTTGCAATTTTCAAGTGTGATTAAAAAATAAGATGTTATGTTTTCGTTGACAAGTAGATTACTATTTGCCCATTTCATATGATCCCTAAAGCCCAACCAAATTCAATTTTAACTATAAACCCTAAACCCTAAACCTTTGAATTTTAACCATAAAGCCCAAACCGAATTCATACGATCCCTAAAGCCCAACCCAAATCAATTTTAACCATAAAGCCCAAATCCAATTCAATTTTAACCCTAAAACTCAAACCAGAATTCAATTTTAACCCTAAAGCCCAACCCAATTCAATTTTAACCCTAAAGCCCAAACCGAATTCATACGATCCCTGAAGCCCAAACCGAACTCAATTTGAACTGTAAAGCCTAACCCAATTTAATTTTAACCCTAAAGCCCAAACCCAATTCAATTTTAACCGTAAAGCCCAATCCCAATTCAAACTGAAATCCAAACCCACTTCAATTGTACCCTTAAAGCCTAAACCCAATTCATATTTTAACCCGGAAGCCCAAGCCCAAACCCAATTAATTTTTCACCCCAAGCCAAACACTATACTATGGGGCTCCGTTGTTAATTTTGAACTATTACTCCTCCTTAAAGCCCACGAACCCATGAAGAACTAGCCCGAAAATTTTCAAAAACTGAAATTGGAACTGCTTCAGTTTGTCACTCTCGCGCGCTGTCTCTGTCTCTGGCTGAATTCAACTTGGCGTTTCGCTCTCTCCCACCCTCTCGCTTGCTGACTTCACCCGTCTCTTTCTTCACTCGCAGTTCTCGCTCTCTCTCACTCTCTCTCACTCTCTCTCTCTCTCTCTCTTTCTCTCTCTGAAATTGGAACTGCTTCAGTTTGTCACTCTCGCGCGCTGTCTCTGTCTCTGGCTGAATTCAACTTGGCGTTTCGCTCTCTCCCACCCTCTCGCTTGCTGAATTCACCCGTCTCTTTCTTCACTCGCAGTTCTCTCTCTCTCTCTCTCTCAACTGCCATTCTCACCCCTAAACCCTTGTCCTTTGGGTCGCAAACTCTACGTCAAGGGTAACAACTTCGATCCTATTCATTCAGTTATGCTTCTAAATGTACACATGAGGATTTACATGAGGAAAAATCCTAAGGGTGTTTGGGTTTGTAACAAATTTATTTTTATGAGGGTTTAGGGTTCCTCAGTTTGGGGTTCCTTTTTGATATTGTAATTATTTTTGTCTGGGTAGATGGAATTTGGGATGCTAAATCAGCGATTCAAGGGTCTTGTTGTTGGCCTTGTATAGACATTTGTACTGGCTATAATTTGTTCCTCAATTTGGATAAAACCCTAGTCTTCTCGAATAGTCAAATGTTGTTAGCTACAAAACCCTACCCTTCTTCCTTCGAGTGCGTTTTTTTTCCAGGTCCAAGGCTGAAAGGGTTTATGTGAATGTCAACTCCTTGAATATTGAAGTATGAAAGCATAATCTTAACCTAATATTCAAAATTACCAACTTTAATGGATCATAATTTTCAAATCAAGTTAGGCAAACTAAAAAGTGTCTTTAATAAGTTCTTTAGTTCTTTGGATTAGGAAGTTTGCTATTGTGGCTCACTTTCTTGAGGAAGATGACTTTGTGTGTGTTTTGTTTGGCAGTTTTGGATTGATGGGCTACAAATGGAAGTAGGTCATTTAGATTTTAGTGCTGCTTTGACTATTTTTGTTATGCTTCTGCTTTTTTTTTTTTGTCTTGGACAATTTGTTCTTGCTGTTATTAATTAATGAAATGATTATACTGCTTATTAATTGGGTAAATAGCTTGGAATGGAATCTCTCTAGTTCAAAGTTTGAAATGGTAGGCTGCAGTTTTAGACTTTGTGACATTTAATCTCCAATGAAAATATTTGATGGTTTAGATGGGTAATTAGATACTGTCGCTCGATGAAACAAAGCATACAATGTTAGGTGTAGCTTTCTCACTGAAAAGGAAAAAAAATTCTTAAATAATGGCATGATATATAATGTGACATACTTATCTAATATTGTTAATTCATGCATAATCCCAATATACAATCATTAACAATGTACGCTCTGCTTGCCTAAAAAAATTATGTACCAATTGTTTCAATGATAAACTAATTTCTAGTATGAACATGTTTATCAAAGTTATTGTTACTGTATTAAGGTTAAAGGATATTCCAAGCGACAATGAGGACCAAGAAAAAGTCTTTTGAGGTTGAAGCATCTAAAGAAGGTTCCCGGCCGCGGAAAACTGTACTTGCAAAGCCTACGAAAAGTAAGTCTTCAGTGGCTACCTCAAGCTCGAAAAAACTGAAGCCAACAAATTGATTCTCGGGTCCTATGGGTAGTGGGGTGTTCGATGTACGTGTGTTCATACCGAAGGACCAAAATCCTTGTTCACCCTTGCTTCACGTGGAATTGGAGGAACATATCTCCTTCAAGGTATTCTTATTTTATTTTACAATTCACATTTCTCACTTTGGAATAAATTGTAATTAAGTGGGTGACAATCAAATTGAGATGAATGATGTTTTGTGTTTTATGCAGCTTACTTTAAAACAAATAAGAGGGTGTGGAAACGATGACAAGTGTGCTACATGGTATAACACAGCAATGCACGACATTGTGAAAGTGAAGGTCGAACAAGCTGGCTTTTTACCCTTTTTGTCAATGTTGGGGCATGGAAAGAAAAGGGATATGCCATTACTTGTGGCCTTAGCTGAGAAATGGTAGGACACTACCCACACATTCCACTTCGATGAAGTTGGAGAGATGATGATGAACCCCACGGACTTTGCAGCAATCACAAGATTGCGTGTTGGTGGGAAGCAATTAAAGTACGACTTGGAGATTTACAAAAATAAGAACAAGCTGGTTAAATTATTTGAGAAACCAATTGCAGACCTATTAGCGGGTGAAAGGAGAGTGTCGTACGAAAGCCTTTCTACCCCGTACTGGAAGAAGATTCCCAAAGATGATAAAGAAGCCGACCAAATTGCAAGGGCATTTATACTGTGCATGATTGGCTCCTCATTCATAAATGATAAGAGTTAATACGTGAGTATGCACTACGCCCCCAGTCTGGAAATAGTCTCAGACATTGGTAATTACAATTGGGGCAGTGCGGCTTTGGCTTGCTTGTATAGATCAATGGATTCTTCTTCTAGGGGTAGGTCCTCAAGTATGGGCGGGTATTGAACATACTTTTTTGCTTAAATTGCTAATTTATATAGTTGTTTTGTGTAAGTATGGGCCTGAGAGTACCTAAAGCCGTTGGCTTTAGCAAGGCCCAGTGGGATCTTGAACACATGGCCCCGTGCATTGAAATGATTAGGTGCAAAAGCAAAGCGAGACTTGCACAATCAGTTGGTACACTTTAGAGTCATGATGCGACATCTAATAAATGATTAGGTATAAAGCATTGACTCTTGAACCAAGATTTTATTACCAAAAAAATGTACCATATGCAAAGGTAACCAATTTGTATTGCAAGTAAATTGGAACCCATGGGGGACCGATGAAGCTGAGATGCCGGAAGAAGTCAAAAATACCATGCCGACAACCCGTAAATGAATCCTACTGGAGGGACAATCTAGTTTTTCCTGGTATTTGGGAGAGCGAGTCAAAATGCAAAGCTTAGGCAGCACAGAACCTCGAGTACCCAAAATTCCACCGAGGACAATGCTTTCCGATTATAGGCTCACTGATGAGTCAGAAGTCGAGGAAGCACTTAATGGGTACCCAGCTTCGGAATAGCTTGAAAATTCATCCGACTATGCCTGGTGCAGAGATGAGTACATAAGGTACTGGCACTATGAGGACTTATGTGAAGCAGTAGGTTCTACATTGAACACAAGTTATGTACTTACACTTCCTACATTAAATTGAATTTTTTTTTCTTCTAAAAACTAACATGATACCTCAATTCCACATGAAGGACAATGAACAACTCCTGAAGGTGTGAATACAAGGGTTGGAAACATCTTTCCTCAGGCATGGTCAGTGCGAATACCAAGTTGGTCCTCCGATAATGGAAGTAAATTGGTGCGGATACCCCGTGGACAAGATAGCGTTGATCTACCATTACCTGATGGTGTAACACATATAAGTAGTTTCCATGGAATAATTTATTCGTAATTGATGGTTTCCAGTGGTGATTGTTATAATTGCATGTGCCTGAATGTAGGTAACTGCTCAAGCTGCAACCAAGATTTTGGAGCTGAATGCTGGGTTGAATGCCCTACTATTTTCAACTTCATTGGAAGCAAGCATAGAGATCAGGCACATATGACAAGAGATTGTAAGTCAGTTCAACTTCATTTCATAGTGATTTCATAAAATTAAAGAACGTCACCGATGTTATATTGAAATAAGAGACTGTGAATGAACACGAACGATGTTATATTGTAATATGAGATATTGAAGAACACCAAGGGGACAACCATTGCAAGTGAAGATATTGGTCAAGACGTCTTAGATGATAATGCAGGACATGTAAGTTTGTTGCCTCCATTGCCCCATTCGATTTATAAGATGTTCAATTTTGCAATTTGTAATAATATGTTAACTTCCGCAATACAAACCATCATCACCCGTGTGCTAACCAAAATTGAACAAAATTGATTATTTATATATGTCAATTTTTGACTATATGTAGGAGTTTCGCACAAAATTGAAACATGACATAGTTCGAAAAGGAAAGACCAACATTTTGGTACCACAAGAACATGAAGAAGATGAGGAAGAGGTCATACCACCGAAAAACTTTCCTCTAAGACATGATTTAGCCCATAAGTCTCTTTTTGCATACATCATTTCCAACCATTCTTTTTGTTTCGGAGTACTGGCTCTTTCTCTCAAAACCTCTTATTTCTTCTCAAACTTGTCCAACGCAAATGGTTCCCAAATACATGCCTGAAAATCTCTTAGCAGTTCATCATCCTTCAAGTTATTCTGTGCATTCCTTGACACATACCATGAGCACAACTAATGGTTAGACATGGGAAACACATCATCAATGGTTTTATGCATCGCCTCATCGCCATCCATCAATATTGATATTGGCTTCTTATCTTTCATGGATGTCATGAATGTTTCCAATAACCACTTGTAAGTTTCAAATGTCTCGTCATACAATAATGAGCAACCAAACATTACAATAGAAAGATAGTTGTTGGAACTGACAAACAACACTAGGGGCTTGTCATACATAATTGTTTTGTACATACTGTCAAATATAAGGACGTCGCCATAGGCAATGTAATCCAAAAGTGAAGTGGAGTCCCTCCAAAACAAATTACCAAACCTATTTTCCTCGTCAACACTAAACTTACAAAAGAATTATGGATCCATTACTTCTTTTGCTGTCAAGTAAGAGAGTGCGACTTCTGTGTCATCGTCGAGCAAAATTTCCCTGCATGATGCATCCAACTTATTGTACAGATCCTTTATTTGAAAACCAACATTTAAATACCCGCCATATTGGTCGACCATATACTCATATGTATGACATGTTTAGACCAATGCCCTTCGCATTCCCACTACTTGTGCTAAATCGCAATTTCAAATAACACGGTTACATCGGAGATATGGAGATTGAAGCGGAGTAACTAGTTCATGATTGTGATGTGGTTCAAAATTCGTAACAACGTAAGTATCAGGTTTCTTCTCATAACCCACCCAAAAATGGGCAGGACAATTCTCTCTTGTAATTGGCTTCGGTTGCCGAATCCTATCCAGTAGATCATTGAACTTCTCTTTTCTCAAACCTTCTTTAAAACAACACCACCGCCTACTACTTACTTTCCCTTCCGAATTACAAATCAATTTTGTCTTTTCTCATGCTAAATCCAATGCCCTTTGCATAACTCATATACTATTCTTCTGCTAATTCTATCGTTTTAAACTCTTTCCCCATAACATCTTCTTTCTTTGGTACATTAATGTCAACACCATTATAGTCACTACTTTGACTAACCGGATGTTCGGTCGACATATGCCCATTGTCTGTTGCCCGTGCCCCGTGACTCGACCTTTCACAACTACCCAAATACCCTGAATCACTGTATATAGGTAGAATTTTCTAATGTACCTAACTAAATATAAGTGTTAATATACAAAATCGTAGATGCAATTAATAGAATTCATGGATGCAATTAAAAGAAGACAAAAAAAAGGGAAACGTAATTAATATACCAAAATCATTATGGTCATAAGCACCTAATTTGTTAAGAGTGCTGTTATTTCCACCCACCTATCCTATTTTCCCACTCACCTTATCTTTAAACTTTTAAAGACAAATTTAACCCTACTGTAAAATGACTTAAAATGACTTAAGGAAAAAGAAAGAGGAAAAAAAAACGCAGACTTCTCAGTTCTCAAGTAACCCTATTGTTTGACAGAGAGAAAAAAAACACACAAGAAAACCACTCCTTGCTCATGAGAAGGTGAAGAAGGCTTTTCAGTGCTCAAAACTCAATTCTCAAATATTTTTCTTCTCTTTTCTATTCATTCAATCAAATTGTTTATGAAGAAGAAAACAACAGAATGGATGTTGAAGAGCACGATTTTGGCGAAAAGGTAAGTTAATCCTATTTGAATAGAATTTCTAAGATCTTTAGGATTACTTAAAGCATTGGGAGATGAGTATTTCTTGGACTCTGATTTTTTTATTAAACAAATTAAAAGTCTGAAAACTTGGGGATGAATAAACAATTCAACGATTTGGTAAAGAAGGCTTTGGGGGTTAATGGGTCGTTAGTGGGGGATATTTTGCATGAAGATGTGATGAGCAAGTTTTGGTTTCAAGGGCTGGTCAGCAACCTCTTTGCCCATTTTCCAAACTTTCTGGTATGCTGACCAGAAAGTTTGAAAAACAATCAAACACAATTTTATTACGTTTTGAATCATATTTCAAGAAAATAGGTTGAACTAATATTTGAGAAAGAGGGAGACTTACAGCTATTGAGGAGCGTGAGCCAAAGCAGATTTGAAGGTGGGCAAAGAGGTTGCTGGGTATGTTCAAAAATTGGGGAGCATGAGCCAACTTTTGGTTTCAAGGGCTGCTCATCTTTTGCCTGCTGAGCAGCCTTTATCATTAAATTTTGTGATATTTTACTGCTGTATTACTACGATTTAGGCCATGTTCTAGGGAGATATATTCTTACTATTGTTTATTGTTTTCTTTTTTCAGGGAGATGAATATTCTGGTTGTAGTAACGTGGACTTTGAACAAATAGTGGATTGTACTAGTGAATTTACCACGAATGAGGTTAGTGTAAACACAAGAATTCAAATTTTGGTGTCTACAGTTAAGTTTGATTGAAATAAGTAAATTTTTTTTTCTTACACTCTTGTAAACTTATGTATAATGTGAAATTGGTGATATGCAGATATTTAACAGTATAGAAGAATTAATACGATGGGCTCGTGAAGTTGGAAGGGCGAATGGTTTTGTTATTGTGACCTTAAGATCTGATCAAGGTGGAAAAGGAAATAAGAAGCCAAGAGTTACTTTGGGTTGTGAGAGGTATAGAGAATATAGAAAGCAAATTCCCAAAAAAGATATAAAAGATGAGGATAGAAGACATGCAGGATCGAAAAAGTGTGGATGCCCTTTTCAATTAAAGGGTAAAAAGCTAGAAATAGATGATCATTAGATGCTGATAGTGGTTATTGGAGTGCATAATCATATAGCAGCTGTGCATTTGGAGGGTCATTCATTTGCTGGTAGATTATCGTTTGAGGAGACATCATTATTACTTGATATGTCAAAAAGTTTGGTACGACCAAATGAAATTTTGACTACGCTAAAGCGAAGAGATTATCATAATTCATCCACACTTAGAACGATATATAATGCACGTCAACGTTGGAGGCTATTGGAGAAAGCTGGAAGATCCCAAATGCAACAATTGATGAGTAAGTTATTTGAGTATAATTACATTGAGTGGCATAGGAGTTGCCCAAAGACAAATATTATTTTGGACTTGTTTTGGACACACCCTACTTGTTTGGACTTGTTACGTGCATTTCCACGTACTTTGATAATGGATTGTACCTATAAGACCAATGTTAGAAATTGTTGGAGTTACATCTACCAATATGACATTTTGTGTTGGTTTCATCTATCTTTCTTCAGAACGAGAAGATAATTATGTATGGGCCTTAAGTGTACTACGGGGATTGATGGATGAAATAGTTATGCCCGATGTTATTGTCACAGATAGAGAATTGGCTTTAATGAAAGCCATTGATGCAGTGTTTGGTACAGCTAAGCATCTGTTATGTAAATGGCATATTAATAAGAATGTGCTAGCCAAATGCAAAGTTGAATGTGAAAGTAAGGATGATTGCAATAGGTTTTTGGTTAAATGGAATTCAATGGTTGCATCACCAACTGAAGTCGATTTCAAAAGGGAGGCAAGAGAACTACTCAGTGAGTTTAGTAAGTATCCAGATTTACTTAAATATGTAATAGATACTTGGTTGAACCCATATAAGGACAGGTTTGTTGCCGCATGGATAGATAAATGCATGCATTTTGGGAATAAAACTTCAAATAGGTAATGCCAATTATATTTATTACTTTATTTTATTTATAGATGCAAAAGTGATAAATAATCTTTGATTTTACTTTATTTGATTTATAGATTTCAATTATATATTTTTACTTTATTTGAATCATATTACTATATATACAAATTGTTTTAATATTACTATACTTTTACTTCAACAGGGCTGAAATTTCACATGCAAGATTAAAAAGACAACTTGGAACAAGCCAAGGAACATTTGCCACAACATGGGAAAATATACACGCTTTACTTGAGTTGCAACACACTGAAATTAAGGCTTCGTTCGAGAAAAGTTTGATAGTAGTGCATCATGATTTTAGAAGTCCAGATTTTGAGGAACTTCGTGGTTTTGTCTCAATTAGTGCACTATATATGGTACTCGAGGAGACCAAGCTAGCTAACAATTGTGCAATTGACTCTGAGGCGTGTGGCTTTGTGTTACGACTAGCTCATGGGTTACCATGTGCTCATGAGATTGTAAAGTACAAGAAAGATGGTAAACCTATTCCACTTGAGTGCATTGATCCTCATTGGAGGCAACTTGACATGACATGTGCACTTAAAAGAAAAACTTCGGAGTGTTCCTATGATGCAGAGATGAAGTTATTTCATAGGCGTTGGATGAAGTCTAATGCAACTACACAAATGATTCTTAAAAGAAAACTTATGGAATTAGTAGCACCACAAACTACTTCACTTGTGGAACCATTTGTGAATACCAAGACTCGAGGTAGGCCAGGTAAGAAGATGGATAAATCTACTCGTCGTGATCCATCCTTATTTGAGGTTGTAGATTCACCTAGGTTGGATGGATGTAGTCTTAGTGGTCTTCCTCCTAAAGTGAGTGCAAAACAAAAGAGGCGACCGAAGTTGAGGGTGAGTATAATATATTTATATATTTATCATAGCAAGATGATATAATCTGCACGTCTATACTAATTTTATAACTAACTATATACATGTGTGTACGTGTATCGCACCCCGCTACATAAGCCAGTTGAGTTTGTTGACGCATTTCCACAAGCATTAAGGTCATACATCCATCATGTAAAAGATGTGGCAGCATATGGACATTGTGGGTACAGACCTATTGCAGCATTATTAGGTTATGGTGAGGATGGATGGGTACAAGTAAGAAGAGATTTATTGAATGAGCTTGAGTCTTATTCAGCACTTTATGGGTCTGAAAATAGGATCTATGAGCTAAAGCACTCATTGGCGTACTTTGGACCTGATGCAAATTTTGATCGGTGGATGACTATGCCTGACATGGGCCATATTATTGCATCATGTTATGATGTTGTACTTGTGCACCTATCTAATGTACAATGTCTAACGTTCTTACCTCTTAGATCAAGACCATTGCCACTATCAGATCGTAGAGAGATCGCTATCGGATTCATCAATCGTCATTTTGTGCAGGTATTTTATAATCTGAATATAAGTTGTTTATTTTATAAATATGTCCTTATCCATATATATTTACACCTTTGTGCAGGTATTCTTGAAGCCAAGTCATCCAATTCCCCCTATAGCAACAAACTGGGATAGATACCGAGAACCATGGACTACAGAATGGGCCACCCCATACATCACTCGCATACAACAATTCATATATATTACAAGGTCTACTGTTATAACTAGAGAAACAATTGCATCTGATGACGATTGAACTTGGTCTTTTAACAAATTCAAGGGTGAGACATGTGAATTGGGCGGGTAGTGTTGTTTTTCCCTTATTTGTTTGGCTTTGTACTCGTTGACATTCCCATGTCTTAAGAATGTGTGTTTTATATTTTTTTTATTGCAAAGTTCAATAGATTTCTGGTCCTTGGATAACTCTGGAGAAAAAGTTTATTTACAATAGTAGAAAGCTAAGAGCATAAATGTTATTTTATTCATAGAATCCATATTTACAAAAATAAAAATAAAAATTACAACAAAAAACTGTTTTAGTTCAGTAAACATGAGAGACAGAGACAAAGATGGAGTGTGGGAGATGCAAAATAAGATAGAGCAAAAAGGAGAGAGAGATGAATGGGATGTCCAAACTTGCTCTTTGATTTGCAATATTGAAAACTGTATTATTCCATATATGAAAAATAATCAAAGATCATACGTAGGTTCAATAGGGACATGAACTCCAGGTATGCCGTACTGTTTTGAATTTCACAGACCGTTCCAAGCCCAAACAAAGGTGATTAACAACCATTTTAACACTTTGTTACATCCCAAAAGCATGCATCCCGTGGAGTAGAGAAAGAAATCATACAATGTATGTGTGTAATGCTCTTTTTGTAGTAGAGGTGTTAAGATTGTCCATGTAACAAGTGTTGTGACCCTGAGTCTCTTTTTACTTATCCCTAGTTGGATGTTTGATGGTCATCTATTTCATTACTGTACAGCTCCAAATTCAGCAGTCTAGTTGTCACTGACTGCAGAGAATGTTGAAAGTGTATTGGATGAAATTCGACCATATCTGATTTCCGATGGGGGAAATGTTGAATTACATGAAATTGAAGGAAATGTAGTGCGCTTGAAGCTACAGGGAGCATGTGGCTCCTGTCCAAGCTCTGTTACGACAATGAGATAGAGCAAAAATGAGAGAGAGATGAATGGGATGTCAGAGAGAGAGAAGACATGAGCAGAGAGAATAAAGGAGGGAGGAAATTAGGTAATAATTAAAAAGGTATTTTAGGAATATTGGTGGGTGTAAAATAGGATTGTGTTTTTTAAAATTTATATGGTGGGTGGAAAGATAAGGTGGGTGGGAAAATAGGACAGGTGGGTGGAAATAGCAGCACTCTTTGTTAATTAATTATGGTCATAAACAATTCTTTCTCGTAATTATCCAAAAATATTTAAAAGGGAATGTAATCCGAAAATATTTAAAAAGGAATGTAATCCGAAAATATTTAAAAAGGAATGTAATCCTATGTAGTACAAAAGTCAAAGGACTTGTATCAAAGTCACCAACTCCGAGGATCAAAACCAACTTCTCAATGTGAATTTGGATCTATATTAACTTTTCAAAAAAAAAATTTGCTAAGACGTTGGATGGAAAAAGAAAATAAAGAGTAATATGGAATAATGTGTGGACTTTTTGATTGATTAATTTCCATATTTTCTCTATTAATTGTATCCTTTGATTTTGCTGGTTTATATCTTTCTACGATTCTGCTCTAAGAAAAAATATTACTTTTATTGGAGGGTATAACCAAAAGAAGAAGATGGTATCAAATAAATAAAATTCGAGGTAGGTCAACCATACATAAATATAAATCACATATGTAAATACATATAAAGAAGATTAATTGTAGAGAAAATCTCGATAAAATTTTTTGAAAGAGTAAGTGAATCCTGGGCGTCACTGGAGATTTGTTGTGATATTTTATTTACAGCAAATTCATGCGTAAGAAATCCTATAAGAAGGTGTAGTTAGATGTTCTATAGATACCACCAAATAACAAAACATGGAATTATCTAAGGCTTACTTCTTTGTATTGTTATCCATTTTTCTCTCACTACCCTATGTTTTTGGTGATTTCCAGAGGCTTGTTTCTTCATCTCCTATCAAACAATCCCCACAATCTGCTGATCTTAGACGTCGTCTCGTCTTGATGAACTATTGGAGCAAGAGAAAGGTACCTAATGCTCCAAACCCTTTACACAACCCAGTCCTGAAGAATTACTGGAGCAAGAGGAAGGTAGTTGAAGCTCCAAACTCTAAACACAATTCAATGACACCTATTAGTATTAATTATAAAGACAAGAAATATTTAGGTTTTCGTAAGTTTGGTGGTTCTTCAAATATTTATGATCTACTGAGACTTGTTCCTTCGGGCCCAAATGGTGCAGAGTCTCCTGGAAAACTCCCCGCAAATGCACATGGAGTTGGGAATTAAGCCATGGAGGCTAGCTAGCTATAGTTCCATATTAATCCAAAGGGGTTTCCATATATGATGGTGTACCTTATAGTCAATAAAATTGGATTAAGGCAAGAACAAATTTATTCTATAGTTTCCTTTTCCGACTTCCTCTACTTTCTAGTTTCTTCTTGTTTTGCTCTTTTCCAACGAAACACATCTTCAAATGATTTACATATGCATATAATTGGAATTTGAATTTGAATCAGATTGCTAATATCCACCCTTGAATTTGAACATATAGAAGCAATGAATTTTTTCTGCATACGTCCATGCTATAGTTAAGGTGTAAAGAATTTTAAACTGAATCGTGATAATCCAATTTTATTTGTATATTTACTTACAATTCAAACTTGAATTTAGGTAGGTCCCTTTGCACTTATATAACACAAGTTTTTAGACCAGTTTTTTTGCATTTAGACACAATCACTTAAGTGTGAGATGGTTGTTTGAATCTTATAAAGGAAAAATTATTGTATGGTACTCTAGTACGGCCACCTGAATTTAGAGTAACGGTGCCTCATCCTTCTTCTAAAAAGGGATTTTACACTAATGGTCTTGAATTGTGTTGATACTTATCATTTTGATCCCTAAACTTCAAAATAAAAAAAAAAAAGAAAAAAAAAAAAAGGGCTCTCTTTGAAAGGTACTGGCAACGAAGTCCAAACAGGCCCTACGAAAAAAAGGCCTTTAGCGACATGCAAATTCCGTCACAAAAAAAAACAAAAAACAAAAAAACGTCGAAAATAGCGATTAGCAATGGCAATGCGACGTTTTTTGCCGCGTTGCAATAAAAGGCGTCACAAATGATTTCAGCCCTTTTGATGACACTTTGGGCCGTAGTAATAACGTATTGCGTCGAATTTGCGACGGTTAAAAATTGTCGCAATAACTGAGTGTCATATTTAAGACGTGATTTTACGACACTAGTCACGACGCGATCTCATGTCGCAACTAAAGCAATTGCGATGGTGCCGTTCTATTGCTAATTCTTATACGACAAAGGAAATGCCTTTTTGGTGACAGTGTAAACGACGGCGGCACGCGTCGTTAAAAAAGATTTAATGACTGTATGTTGTGTCGCAATAATTATGTGACACAATTTTAATAAATTCAGTTTTTTGAATTAAATATTTTGTACAACTTGCTTCAACGCAAAAAATTTAATTTGCAACACCAATGATAGTCTTAATTGACATTTAAACTGTGATTTTTAATCAGAAATGACTATAAAAACTTATAAAATGGTGTTATATCTCGATCAAAGCAAAAATAACTTCATTCATATACTTGAAAGTACCATCTTTTGCATTAACACAAAAAAACTAATAATTATAGAATCACAAATCTCAAGTCATATGTAAACAATACCATCTCTAGATATAAAAAATATTACGGATTCAAAAGTATTAAAATTAATAGAGTTCAAACTTGAAGTAGTCATCATTATCTGTATTTCATCTTCACCCCTAACATGAAAATAGTGACAAAAACATAAATAAATTAATCGAAAATTTATATATTAATTTTTTTTCAAAGATATTTATCTAACCTTTTAATGAAAACAATTTCTTTTATGCCTCCAAGTCTAAATTAGGCTGCAGCTTGCTATCAACACTAAGTCTTTGTTGATGCATACTTGAGGCATCTGGAATCTATTGAGGACATGAAATATAAAATATTTCAAAGTTACAATAAAAACTAAGAAACACTTAGGCCAGTTTGACATTGCTGTGTTGTGAAAATAATCGCTGTTAGATTTGCTGTGAGAGAAATCAGCTGTAAGAGAAAGCAGTTTGGCGTTTGGTAAACTTTTTGTTACAAGTGTTGTTGGTGCTAATTTCCATCATAATCAGAAAATAATTGCCGCATTATCATTAAACTCTGTGCCTCTTCGAAACTGATTCCTACATAATCAGAAAATGAAAGCACCTCATTAGCTGTTTTCTCTTATAGCTTTCTCTCACAACAATTTTTAACAATAAGTAATTTTCTCATAGTTTACCAAATTGGCTGGGCTTCCCAAAATTTTTTAAAAAAAATCACTTATCACCCAAATAAGTAATGCCAAACGGACACTTAAATTTTAACAGTATTTATTCTTTAATAAGAGAAATACTTTAAATATAATGTACCTGGCAACTTCCACTTTCTTCTGGGGTGGTTTGGAAACCAACATGAGTCATCACTTGACTAAGTTGTGAGCTGACTTCATTTAACTTGGATTGGAGATCATCTATTTTTTACTGATATTATTTCTCTAGCTCCTCTCTCATCCTATTCTCATTATGTCATAATTTGATTTATGACCAAACACTCACCAGCCCCATACATGCTAACATGCCCATGTGCATTAGTTCCCATCACTTTAGTAAATATCTCCACTCTAAATGACTCATCTTGTTCATCTTCTTCCCTTTCTTCCAAACATTGGTTGAATTGATTCTACAAAAATCACAACTGCATAATTGGTTCATTTGGCTAAAAGATAAAATTTCAAAACAACTCTTTATTCAAACTTACAATAATATTAGCATTATCCTCATCAAAAACTTCATTTTCATCATTTTTCTTCTTCTTTGTTCGAGTAAACATGCTCAGACGATCAGTCTTCTCTCCTTTCTCTTTCATCTATGTAAGAAAAAAAATTGATCTCGTTAAATATATATCTAAAAAGAATACCAATGACCAATCTGTTACATACAGCCATAGTACAAATTCTAAATCTTCTGTTAGCATTATTTGCCTACCATTCAAGATATATGCCTGAACAAAAAGGATTAGCTAATAACAATACCTATATGGTCAATTACTATAGAAAGAATCGTTAGCACATAAAAAATAAAAAATTAATACAACAACATAAATCAATAGAAAGCCAACCACATTTATAATCAATCTAGTGTTCTTACCACATTTCTCAACTGAGCAAATGATGTGCGACTAGTCCTATGTGGAGCACCTCCTTATGCACAATTGACCTTATTCATCTCAGAACATTCCTATGAGATGGTTTTATCAATGATAATTCATCTATCCTACAAACATAAACTATAAACTTATTAGATATTTACTTTTACTTTTGGAAGACCCCAATATTTTACTGGTGTCTTCCACTGCTCTGTGACCACCCGAGGAGGAATGATGGCTAAGTGTCGTTCATCAGTGTCATATTTATCATACCATTTATGCTTCAGTCGGCACTTCCAATCCCTCCATCTATTACCAACTACCTTTAGGCAATGTGTTGAGGCACAAAAAATCCACAGTTCGGCCCAATTGAATTCTCGGCCCAGCACAATACCTTATTAAGAAAAGACTCAATTTGGAGCACGTAAAAGTTCGTTATTCACGTTCGCACGAGTCATGATCCACATGCCATGCCAAATAAATATGCAATTCGTCATGCTAAAAATTGAAATAAGCCTATAAAAGGCACTGGGTCTACAAGCCCATGCTAAATTGAATGTCATGTCCTTTTTCAGGGACGATAAAATTAAAGCATGCCAAGCAGGAAATCATTATTTCGCACCCAACCACGCTAACAAGCCTAAGTGGGCCCAAGCCACTCAAATGCCCGAGGCTTGCTTCAGTGGGTTGTGGTATGTATGGTAATAAGTTGACATGAGACCTATTGGTGGGCCGAGAAATGGAAGTTTTGGGGTTGCTTAGGAGCCTCGGAACTCAAGCCCATTTCTTAGGCCCAAACATGTGGGTGAGCACAAAAAAGAAAGTAGCCCATTACTTCAACCAAAATAGCCCAACAATTGATGAAGTTAGCCCATTTACTTGATAAACCAACTTATTGTCGTAGAAGGCCCAAGCAACCCAAGAAAATATCTGCAAATCTCCAGCACCTAGCTGAAAACAAAAGCCATGATGAAAGCGAAAATATCCATGTCAGTGAGCTGCTGGGACGCTCCAGCACATGATAAGGAAAAAGTTTCAAGCAAAAAGCATCCAAGGGACCAAGGGATATTGGGGTGCAACTTGCTATGAGGGGAATCACCCTTTGAACCAGCATGCATACCCATTTCTTTCCCTCATCAGACCTGGCCATGGAAGAAGGAAGGAAAGAAAGGAAGGAGATGGCTGGGAATAGAAGTTCTCCACTGTGGCAGCTGTGGGAAGAGCATTGAGCTCCCAAAAATCCCTGATTTTGTGAGAATGGGCAAAGAAGATCTTGCCAAAATAAGATAAGTCAAAAGAAGGGAGGAGAAAGAAAGGAAAAAGCTTGGCCAAATTGGATAGAAACCATTAGGATTTCTTGGAAAATGATAGCTTCCAGTAGCTATAAAAGCAGCATTTTCTACCCAACCAAAAACAACCTACATCTAGAGAGCAAGCTTCATCTCTCATCTCTGAAACTCTGCAATTCTGTGCCCTTTTCCTCCATCTCCTCCCATTTTCTCTTCTGGCAAGCCATTCCAGAGTCTGACATAGCTTTTGTCAGGCTGCTGAAAAATTACCCAATGCTTCACCACTAGCTACAACCACATCCAGAGAGCAAGCTTCCTCTCTCACCTGCAAATTCGTGCTTTATTCATCATTTTCCCCTATTTTCCCCTCTTATGGCAGGCTGTTCTAACACTTAATAGAGCCTCTGTCAAGCTGTCGGAAAAACACTCAAGCCACCAATTCCTCTCTCTTTCCCTCATTCTCAGCCAAACCTTCCTACATACCCTTCTTCTCTTACCTTAACACCCCCTTTTTTTCCCCCAAGAACGCATAACTTTCTCTTTAGTGCTAAACTCATTTCAATTTTGCTTCCGTACGACAAGCCTCTCATGCTAAGCTAGAAAATCTATCTGTAAGCTATTGTTATTTTTGTTGGTGAAGGTAACCAAGGTGTTTCCTAAGGCATCTCTGTACTTTCGAAGCATTTTTGGGGCTTGATCTTCGAACTCAGGCTCAAGGGGCAATTTCATCCATTTTGCTATTTACGGCAGCCCAGGCCCATAGTAACTGTCGGAACGAAAAAGCCCCTACACAATGGAATCTATATGCCTCAGGGGCATCTGTATTATCCTACAATTACAACATTTTAATTATCAATCAAACTGAATACACATACATTATCACAAATGGAGTCGGACATCCATAAGAATATGTCATCCTCAAACTTTTGTATTCCACATCAATGTGGTTTGTGACATCAATTCCGTTATAATTTCTGTTAAATTTGGTCAATTTGACCTATTTTTTTAAGGGCATTTTTGTCAAACTATCTCTCTTTCTCTCAACTCTCTTTTCTATCTCTATCTCAATATCTTTGTTTCCTAAATTTTTTCGTTCTCATCCTTTGCTTCTCAAATGATTTTTTGTTGTATTTATGAAAAAGAGAACGGATCAATATCCAAGTGCATAAAAGTTAGGAAAATATTGCAATATATATTCTGTATTTCTTAATAGTTATTGAATATACAAATTAGAATTTGCAACCAAATTCCTAGGAGAAATGTGTCTCCATCAACTAAACTCCAACCAACGCTAATGGGGTCTAACTTAGTGGAAAAGGACCTTGATATGTAAATAAGTGATCTCAAGTTCAAACCAAAGTGACACTTTGACATAAATAAATAAAACAACAACTAAACTCCTAACTTCGGTATTAAAAAAAAAATAACTAAACTACAACCAAGAATATGCTTTAAGGAATTTCCACCCATATATAAAACCATGTTTCTTCTCTTTTGTAACATGGGCATCTTTCATTTTAGCTATTTTATATTTCTGTCAACAAAATTTTTAACATAAACAATTAGAATATAGCCAAAAGAAAATGCAAGAAACAAATGAAATAATAGAGGGAGGGCTTTGAGAATTAACAATCAGAAGAGTTAAGTGACAGATAAACTCAACAATGATGTACTCACCAAAAAGAATGGTGATTTCCTATATAAAAAATCCATTTACCATAATCCAAAATTCTTTTGAATAATTAGTGAAATCCAATGAACAGAAAAGGTGAAAGCGAAGAACCATTGTTTTGTACAAGAGATTTGGGTTCACACTTCACGTCTTCACCATAGAAACCCCTTAAGCCATAGCACTTCACGTCTTACAACTATAAAAAAGTGGGTATATAAAAAAGGAAAGTAAACAAATGTGGGTAATAAAAAAGGAAAGTGTAGAAAAAAAAAACAGAAATATATTAAAAACAAGTTTCCTATCATGAAAGGAATTAAGGCAAGTGAGTGAAACATGAAGGCATAGGAAGCAGGGAATTCTGAAGATTTACCGTCATATCTAGGAGACTGAGACCCTAGCTAGAGAATAAAAAGGGAAAGCTGTCCTATAAGTCCTGCCCAAAATAGGAAATCGAAACCCTATAAGAAGGCAAAGTTGGCTGTTTCAAAGGGCCATCAAACAATATAATCGACAGAGATGGAGTTTTCTACGACTGACTTGTTTGTGTTGCACACCACTCTTCTCTTGCTGCTTTCTTCTTGTTCTGGTTATCAAGGGTCTGCAAATAATGATCTCAAGACTCTTGTTTCTTCATCCGTTCCATACCCAATCAAACAATCCACCAAATTTGCTGATCAACATCCTCTCCTCAAGTATAGGATCAAGATGCAGGTCCCTTCTGGCCCAAACCCTTTACACAACATATTGCCACCAAAGGTTGATGGTGCAAAAAATTATCATATCTTGAGGGAGGTTCCTTCGGGTTGAATCCTTTACATCAAAACATTCCCCTGCAGAAAAAGTTCGATGATCCAGCAAATCATCAAATCTTGAGAGAGGTTCCTTCCGGTTCGAATCCTTTACATCACAATATTCCCCGGTAGAAAAAGTTCGATGATCCAACAAATCATCAAATCTTGAGGGAGGTTCCTTTGGGTTCGAATCCTTTACATCACAACGTTCCCCCGCAGAAAAAGTTCGATGATCCAGCAAATCATCAAATCTTGAGGGAGGTTCCTTCGGGTTCAAATCCTTTACATCACAACGTTCCCCCGCAGAAAAAGTTAGATGATCCAGCAAACTTTTATCCCACAAGGCTTGTGCCTACTGGCCCAAATCGGGCAGAGTCTCCTGAGGAACCGCCTTCAAAAGTACTGTCTGCTCCACTTCCGTCACCTTCACCTGCGAAAGCAAAGCCATGGAGGAATGCTCCATTTATTTAGCTAGTTATAGTCAATAAACCTAGAATAGCATTTAGTTTCTAGTTTTCCTTTTAGAAAATTTTGCTTAGGTCCAAAAGCTCAACGTCAACATGGGTGGAGTCCACGGATTTCTTGTTTGCTTATTTTTTTTTGGATTTTGATGATTCATATTTGTGTATTTTTTTTTTTTTTTTTTTTCGTCGTATCATTCCCCCCCCCCCGTATCAGTTTTGTTATTAAAATTGCCAAATATTACATTTACTTTTTTTTTTTTTTTTTTTTTTTTTTTTTTTTTTAGAATATTGCCACATATACAATTAGCTAAATAGTTATTCAATTAACCCCACAAGCTCCAAAAAAAAGAAAACCACCACATGATCAGCACTGCATCATCACCACCAAGGTTTGCCCCTCGATCAAATTCAACAGCATTCGCAGCCAAAAGAGATAAAGATCAAATATATTGATAAAGTTGATGGCAGAAAACTGATGAAATTGAAAATGAAATTTGATTACATTTAGAACGGGAAAAGTTAGACCAAATTCAAGTGAGCATTTTCGTGATTGTATTAATTGTTACCCAATGGATTTAATATATGAAACCAATTGCGTAAGATTCTAGTCATTTAGGAAGTGGGTCTTTGATTTGACGATCAGTAGATTCCCATTGAGATTGAGATGATGGCCATATGGTAGGAAGGCTAAGTGAGGTTGTTTTTCCAGTCTGGTTTTTTTTGCAGTAACTGTGGTGTATCGGTTTTGGTACTGTTAGGGCTCGTTTGGTTGGTGTCTTGTTAAGGCTCATTTGGTGCCTCGGATTGGATTGGAAAATAAGCTTAAGATTTAATATTTACTCTATTATTTTTTTTATTTTTTTCTCAAAAAATTAATGACTACTTATCAGAATATGCGGCAATTTTTATTAGCTCAGGGCTAGTGACGTATACATGCCATTTGGGATCCACATTGTGTTCCTAGCATTTTCCTTCAATTTAATTCCAGGTTTCTTAATAATGTTAGGAACGTAAAATTTGAGTCCTAAAAATGAAATGGCATCTACCATATCATTATGTTTCAATTAAAATTAATACATGTATTTAACAGTAATTAACTTATTTTAACACAGAAATTAATTAAAAAATAATTTTTGAGTGAACCTAAAAGTGACCACCATGTTCTACCTCCACCAATCCTCCCTCTTTGTTATTCACATAATATTGGGTGCATTTGGCAGTGTGGCGCGGCTGGGCTGCGGAGCCACAGTGGTGAGGGGCAGTCCGACTGCGCGACGGGTGGCTTGACAAAGTGAGGATTGGTCACTTTAGGTTAACTAAATACACCCTATTTAACTATTAAAAATACCTCTGATACATCTTATTTAAATAATTTTAAAAACTAAACATTTACAAATGAAATAACTGAAAAGATTTATTTATAAAAATATAATATAAAAAACCCTACTGAGCCCCCCCGCTCTCCCTCTCCTCCCACAACCGCTTCCACATCCAACCCCTACCCGCCCATTCCTTCCTCCACCACCACCCATCCATCTTGAAGTTCTACACCCTCCCTCCCACACCTCCCTTCGTACCCAAGCCCCCGAAAATTTATCATGGTACCCAGCCCCCTACCATACCCACAAATTATCATCTTGACCATCGTACCTCAAGTGGGCTAGCACTTATATTTTTTTATTCATCATGTCAACTAAATCCAACACAGTGCCATCTCCATCTGGATCCATCTCAAAGAGCTTTCCTACTTATATGAGCTAATTTCATGTCACTGTGCTCTTTGGCTTGCCTGGGTGTGTTCCCATGAAAGACGAATGTTGCCCTTTCTTGAAATTAAGTACAAATGAAGCCAACGTGGCGGGGTTTCTTTTGTTTTTTGTTTTTGTTATTTTTCTTTTATTAGCTCCATACCATAATAAATATGTTACAACATTTTTTTGATTAGGATTGAATATGGTTGGTAGGGTGTACTTATTAAATTACATTTGTTTTACAATTCAATATATATCATTTTTGGTCATTTTATATTAGGATAAATTAGTAATTCAATAAATAGTTTGGTAATAGGGTGTTGTTGCTGATACTTTCTTCTCAGTTCCTTCTTCCACAACCCGAGCTCGGAGAAGGAAGAGATAAGAGGGCCCTATGGAGAATGTGGTTAGAAATCCTTAGTTAATTTTAGAGTTCGTTTAACAACATTTTATTAATTATTGTTAAGTACATATCTCAATTTCAATTCAAACATGATATGGCAAATGTCACCTTATTTTGAACTAAAATTTGGTATCCTAGCGCCACCCTCCTTTAATTGTATTCATTGACTCTGTTCATTGGTTGGTATTATGGTCAATTAACGTTAATTTGAAAATTCTTTATCAATTGGTTGTTGTCTTCTCCTCCTCCGTTTCTTATAGACATCCTTAGCCAAAGGCATATTCTTACCTATACGTACGTCCCTCATCTTCTCTTTGTATTCACCTCAGCAAGAGGTAATACAGAATATAGCCTACCTCAATATTACCTATATATCCCTTAGGTATTAAGATTGAAACTCTAGAGTTCTCTACAAGGCTTTAGGTTTTATCACAGTAGCGTGAATCCTCATGTTGTAAAGGTACAAATTTCTCTTATTACCCTATTGCATTTTTTTAGCATATGTTTGTTGGGCTTTCTATCTTATAAGTGTCATTACTAAGGGCCAGTTTGGGATTGATGTGCTGTAAAAGTAATCGCTGTTAGATTTGCCGTGAGAGAAGCAGTTTGGCGTTTGGTAAATTTTTTTTTAAAAGTGTTGTTGGTATTGATTTTACGCATAATCAGAAAATGATTGCCGCATAATCATTAAATCCAGCACTTCTTCGAAACTGATTCCTGCATAATCAGAAAATGAAAGCACCTCATTAACTGCTTTCCCTTATAGCTTTCTCTCACAAATTTTTTTAACAATAAGTGATTTTCTCACAGTTTACCAAACGGGTTGAGTTTCTCAACATTTCTAAAAAATCACTTATCACCCCAAATAAGCAATGTCAAACAGGCATTAATACTCATGAAAGAGGCAAACACTAGTAAAAAAAAACCCTTGCGCGACGAAACTCAAAACTTCGTCGCTCAAAGTCTTGCGCGACCAAATTTTGCGCGATGAAAAACAATTCGTTGCTCAAAGTCACTTCGCGCGACGACAATACATCGTCGCTCAAAGTCTTGCGCGACGAAAAACAATTCATTGCGCAAAGTCACTTTGCGCGATGACAATACATCGTCGCTCAAAGTGACTTTGCGCGACGAAACAATAATCTTCGTCACGCAAAGTCCTCATAAAAATAAATAAAATAAAAAAATTATTTTTAAAATCTTTGCATGACTTAATCCAAACATTTCGTCGCCTAAACCAATTTATTTTTGTTTTTTTTATTTTGTATGCATAACACTTAAGAAATTAAACCGTATCTATATTTATTAAGTAGCTTTAAGTTTATTATTTTAGATCGGATCGGATTTTTGTTAGAAAAATATTGTTGTTCGGATTGGGTTTTTGTTAGAAAATATATATTTTAAATTGACGATCGAATTAGTTCATTGTATTCATATAGGGTCAAGGAGTGTAGCTATAAAAAATCATCAAAATCGGAGTTAAAATAACAGTTAAATTGTGATTTTTCATTTATAACCGTCGAAAAGTTTTGTCCCATTACTTGATCTCTAAATGTTTATTTTTTCCGATTTTTGGCGTATATGATCTCGAAGTATAAACAAACAAGTTCGACGGTTGGATCGTTGAAACTAGTTTTGTTGAATGCATATGCCATCAAAACTATATATTCACTAACAATTAAGAGTTTATTTATACTTTCGTTAAATATAACATAAGATTTTGTGGTATCCACTAGTGTAAATATTTTAAATTAAAGATCAAATTTAGTCATTGTATTCATATAGGGTCAAGGAGTGTAGCTGTAAAAAATTGTCAAAATCGGAGTTAAAATAACCGTTAAATTATGATTTTTCATTTATAACCGTCAAAAAGTTTTGTCCATTTACTTGATCTCTGAATGTTTGTTTTTGTTTTTATTTTTGGCGTATATGATCTCGAAGTATAAACAAACAAGTTTGACGGTTGGATCGTTGAAACTAGTTTCGTAAAATGCGTATGCCATCAAAACAATATATTCACTAACAATTAAGAGTTTATTTATACTTTCGTTAAATATAATATAAGATTTTGTGGTATCTACTAGTGTAAATATTTTAAATTGAAGATCAAATTCAATCATTGTATTCATATAGGGTCAAGGAGTGTAGCTGTAAAAAATCATCAAAATCGGAGTTAAAATAACCGTTAAATCATGGCTTTTCATTTATAACCGTAGAAAAGTTTTGTCCCGTTGATCTGATGATTTTTTTTTTTTTTTTTTTTTTTTTTTTTTTTTTTGGCGTATATGATCTCGAAGTATAAACAAACAAGTTTGACGGTTGGATCATTGAAACTAGTTTCGTAGAATGCGTATGCCATCAAAACAATATATTCACTAACAATTAAGAGTTTATTTATACTTTCGTTAAATATAACATAAGATTTTATTGTATCCACTAGTGTAAATATTTTAAATTGAAGATCTAATTCAGTCATTGTATTCATATAGGGTCAAAGAGTGTAGTTGTAAAAAATCATCAAAATCGGAGTTAAAATAACCGTTAAATCATGATTTTTCATTTATAACCGTCGAAAAGTTTTGTCCTGTTACTTGATCTCTGAATGTTTATTTTTTCCAATTTTCGGCGTATATGATCTCGAAATATAAAAAAAACAAGTTTGACGGTTGGATCGTTGAAACTAGTTTCGTAGAATGCATATGCCATCAAAACAATATATTCACTAACAATTAAGAGTGTATTTATACTTTTGTTAAATATAACATAAGATTTTGTGGTATCCACTAGTGTAAATATTTTAAATTGAACATCAAATTAGTCATTGTATTCATATAGGGTCAAGGAGTGTAGTTGTAAAAAAATAATCAAAATCGGAGTTAAAATAATCGTTAAATCGTGATTTTTCATTTATAACCATCAAAAAGTTTTGTCCCGTTATTAGGTCTCTGAATGTTTGTTTTTTGCGAATTTTGGGGTATACGATCTTGAAGTATATATAAACAAGTCTAACGGTTGGATCGTTGAATGGTGTGTGTGTGTATATATATATATATATATTTATTAAGTAGCTTTAACCTTATTTATATTTTAAATCTTAAAATAAATTTTTTTTATTTTTTATTATTCATAACAATTATTTTATAAATATTGTGCTACGATTCGTCGCGCAAAACTCTAAAAATAAAAATAAAAATTTTAGACTTTGTGCGACCAATATATATTTTTCATCGCGCAAAAATTTCGACGGGTACAAAAAATGGGACTCGGGAATTTTTATATATAATTTTTTTAGACTTTGCTCGACCAATATGTATTTTTCGTCGAGCAAAAATTTAAAAATTTGGTCGGGTACCAAAAATTGGACCTGAGATTTTTTTTATTTTTATTTTAGAATTTTTTTTTACTTTGCGCGACCAATATTCCAATATTTTTCGTTGCGTGACCAACAATATTTTTCGTCGCGCAAAGTGATATGGTTTTTAAAACCAAAATAACTCCTCCACCATTTTCTCAATGTCTTTCTCTACTCTTACCTCTTCTCTTTATTTCCCTCTCCCCAAATCCCACCCTTTCTCTCACACTCACTCCTCTCACTTAATCTCTCATCTCTCTTTTCACTATCTCTCACTCTCACTCACTCTCTCATCTCTCTATCACTATCTTCTCTAATTCTCTCACACTCACTCCTCCCTCTCATTCTCACTCACTCTCAATCTTGCCAAAAGGTATATTCTCTCCAAATTTTAAATTTTTTTCATTAATATGTGTTTTTGGAGTTAGTTTTGAGTTTGTGTGGGATTTGGGGTTGAGTAAAGGGGAGGGATTGGAGTTTGGGTTGAATTTGTGGTATAACAATTTTAGGGGAAATTATGCCTTTTTTTGTTGTTGTTGTTATTTGACCATATTTATTTTTTTGTAGGGAATCATCAAGACTTTGACGGCTAAAGTTGAGGATTAGGAAGCTATCAAAACATATCCTCCGCCACTACCACCACAATACGCTTGTATTAGGATTTATTATTGTACTTTGTTAATTTATGTGTACATTTTGAATATCATATATATATATATATATTTATTGGATAATTTGATCACTATTTTTCATATGTCAATTTAAATTAAAATAATTAAAAAAATCATACAATTAAATTAAATTTAAAAAGTAAAAATTCAAAAATATTAATATAATTAAATTAATATTAAAGAAATAATAAAACAAAAAGTGAAAAAAAAATTAAAACACAAAAAATATTTCGTCGCGTCGCGCAAATATTTGTGTGACGTTAGTATTCGTCACGCAAAACTCTAAAAATTTGGGTGGGTACCAAAAATGGGACGCGGGAATTTTATTTTATTTTTATAATTTTTAAGACTTTGCGCCACCAATGTGTTTCGTCGCGCAAAACTTTGCGCCACCAATATTTTTCTTCGCACAAAACATGTGCGACAAATATTTTTCGTCGCGCAAAGTCTTTCTTCACAATCTTTGCGCAACGGATTCTGAGCGACGAAGTTTCTATCGCGCTGAAATTTGTACGACAACAATGTATTTTGCTCCACGAAATTCTCTTTGTCGTGCAAAGTGTAAAATGTAGTAGTGAAATTTACTTGGGCAAAATTAATATTCCTCGTATGTAGGTATAGAAAAGAAACTGATATATATACGACCTTATATGTAGGTTAAAAGTTTCAATTTGTATATTTATAAATTGAACCTTTTGTTAGGTATATTATCATGGGGGTTTAACGTTGCTGGGTATAGTACTCATATATATGTATATATATATATATATATACAGTCCCCTTCTATTGAGGGATCCTTCAAATAATTTTATTTGAGGGACGCCCTTTAGGGTACCCTACAATTTTTTTCCCAATGATCCAAATCATCTATTTTTTAGGTCTTCATTCATAGATCATCCTTATAAAAAATTAGACAAATCGGAAACCGTTTCGATATCCAATTGTGTCTTACAAAATCAATGAACACGGTACTTCAAGAAAGTACTAAAATTTCAATAACTCAATTGAGTGGTCAAATGATGTCGGATTCAAGTGATTTTTTGTAGAGATGATCTTTGAATGAGTATCTACAAAATTGACGGTTTGGATTAGTGAAATACAATCCAGAGTGGGGCCTACAAGGGGTGTCCCTCAAATAAGCTTATTTGATGGATCCCTCAATGGAAGCTAATATATATATATATATATATATATATATATATGAGACACATTATTGTCTTCATATAGGTTTTTCTTTATATTTAAAAATAAACTAGCCCCTTGGCACATGCGTGAGCATGTGCCAATTGGTTTTCTTATTTCTTATTTATTTTATTTTTAGAATTAAGAAAAGATAATATGGGTAGTTATGTTCCATAAAAGTAGGACCTATTATTTGTTTTTGTTTTAATTTTAATTCTTTTTAATATGAAAAAATGTGAATTTATCATATTATCCTTATTTAATTAATAATTTTAATTCTTAATGTTTGAATTAACCAAGGGCATTTTATGGTATTTTGAATGTTTTACCATTCTCTGTCTTTTACTTTATATATATATATTAAAAAAGGAATGGCTACATGAGGGTATATAATTCTGGAGAATAACAATTTAAAAATATATAAAAAATGGGTATACAAAACAGGAAACTATAAATAAAAAAACAAGTTTCATATCGTTTATAGAAGGGACTTTCCAATATTTACCTAGTCAACGACCAAAATGTTGGGAAAACCACTCGTATTACGATTATTGAATAAAAATCCAATACAATCATCATATAGGAGGAGACTGAAACCCTAGCTAGAGCACAAAAAGGGTAAGCAAATCTTGTATTCGCATCACAGAGGATTCAAAAAGGGTAAAGCAATAAGTTCTGTCCGAAGCCGATTAGGAAATTGAAACGCTATAAGAAGGTGTAGTTGGCTGTTTAAAGAGCCGTCAAACAATAATCAGAGATGGACTTTTCTAGGACCTACTTGTTTGTGTTGTTCACCACTCTTCTCTTGCTGTCCTCTTCTTGTTTCGGTGATCAAGGGTCTGCAGACATTGATCTGAAGAGGCCAATCAAACGTGCTGATCAACATCCTCTCCTCAAGGATTGGATCAAGAGGCAGGTCCTTTCTGGCCCAAACCCTTTACACGACATGTTACCACCAAAGGTTGATGATGCAAAAAATTATCGTATCTTGAATGAGGTGCCTTCCGGTCCAAATCCTTTGCATAACATATTGCCACCACAGTTGGATGATCCTACAAATCATCAAATCTTGAGGGAATTACCTTCTAGTCCAAATCCTTTACATCACATCCTCCCCCCGCAGCAAAAATTTGATGACCCTGCAAATCATCAATTCTTGAGGGAGGTTCCTTCCGGTCCAAATCCTTTACATGACATCCTCCCCCCGCAGCAAAAATTTGATGACCCTGCTGTTTGTGCAAATAATCTCACGGGAGAATATTCGCTTCTAGATCCTTCAACCTTCGATCTTCCTTCTCTCTCTTCCTCGATTCCTGTAAAACATATTGGAGTAAATAGACCACACCCGGGGGGTGTTGGCCAAAGGCCCTCCGATGCCTAAGTTAGTTCGAGTGTTTGTAGGAAAACAATAGCTAAGCAAAGGGTACGGAGTAGTGTTTATGTAGGGTGTGAACCGGGCGGCCGGAGCCGTGTGTGGTGGCCGGAGCCGTGTAGAGAAAATATGGAGAGTGGAGAGGGAGAAAGAGAGAGCTTCGGGTATTTTTCTCGGGTATAAGGAGTAGGTTTAGATGTACCTTGAATGATGAATGAAGTCATCTATTTATAGGAGCCTCGGGGCTAGGGTTTCGTAGAGAATATGCTGAGTTTATTCTCTACCCAAATTCGTAGGGATCGAGTCGGACTGAGATAATATCTGATTTAATGATATTATCTCTTTTTATGGAGATAATATCTAAATTAAACGATATTATCTCTTTTTATGAAGATAATATATGAGATAATGACATTATCTTCTCTTTATTAGGATAATACCTTAATTAATGATATTATCTTATTAAATAAAGATAATATCATGTTAATTAAGATGTTTATCCCAATTAATTAATTGGCCAGATAAACTTGTTCAATTAATTAATTAAAAGAGATAATCTTCTTTTCCACGTGGCGCGCTGTGATTGGAGACGAAAATATTTGCTCCCACACCTGCAAATGATCAAATCTTGAGGGAGGTTCGTTCCGGTCCAAATCCTTTGCATCACAACGTTCCCCCGCAGAAAAAGTTGGATGATCCAGAAAACTATCATCTCACGAGGCTTGTGCCTACTGGCCCGAATCAGGAAGAGTCTCCTGAGGAACCACCAGAATTCGATGATAGTCCTGCACACTATCATCAAATGAGGGTTGTACCTACTGGCCCAAATCAAGAAGAGTCTCCTGAGGAACCACCAGAGTTGGATGATAATCCTGCAAATTATCATCTCAATAGGCTTGTGCCTACCGGCCCAAATCGGGCAGAGTCTCCCGAGGAACTGCCTTCAAGAGTACTGTCTGGTCCGCCTCCACAACCTTCGCCTGTGAAAGCCAATCTTCTGAAACTCCGTTCAAGACGCTTATTGGGTATTCCTATATAGTTCCTAGCAAAGAGTTTGGAATACATTTTTTTTTCGGTCGGAAGAGTTTGAAATTAATTAAGTCATGGAGGAAAGCTCCATTTATTTAGCTAGTTGCTTCAAGCTGTTACAGTAAACAAACCCAGAATTGCATATCTAGTCTCTAGTTTTCCTTATTCTCAGTTATGTTTAATTTGGTATTTTGCTTATTCGTTATTGGTTTGGTTCACTTATCTGATCAATACCTTCTCTCTTCTTTTTTTTCTTTTTTTTTGTCTTTCTGGTTTGGGGATTTCATATCTTTTCTATTGATAAAACCATGCATCTTCGCTAATAAATCATATGCTAACTTATGCGTGCAAACATTTAGGGTAGAAGGTGTCGACTATATATATCCAATTTCGCCTTGTAATCTTTTTGGTCTTAATACGAATTAAGTCCTTAATTTTTGTGTGTGTGTGTTTTTTTTTCTTGATTAAGTAGAACTTTTATTAATTCGAGATAATCAGTACAAAGATAAAAGAATAATCCGAAGCATATTCTTAACCCCATGATGAACATGAAAGTCACAAGCACGCATTCATCCTAAGAAAATAGTTGTATGAAAGCACATTCATCTTGAGAGCATCTTCAGCGGTAGTAGCAAATTAAATTCTTCAAATTGAAGTTTGTTGACTTACGTGGGCAATTTAAAAAGCTTTGTTTGCTACTTTAATATTTTGTGCCCCAGCAGACTCTTCACTTTTCAATTCAATTAATGCAATATTATGAAAAAATGTGAAAAATATCTATGTATTTATTTTATTTTTTAAAATATATAGGTTTTATTTTTACAAAGTAAAATTAAAAATTTTGAAGAGCCAAGGTCAACTTACCAGTCTTGAAGAGTTTGACAAGGCTGTTGGAGGGGTTTTGATGATGTGGTGAATCTATTTTAGCATTCCAAAGTTATTGAAGAGGCTGTTAGAGATGCTTCAAGGATATGGCCACCTGAAACAATTCATGAATGGCTTAAAAAAATACAAAACAACAGAAAACTGGACTGCGGTGGTGAAATAAGTGTCGTAAAATGTTAAAAACAGTCATTGACTTTGTTAATAAAAATTAAAAAGAAAAATAGGGTTTTTACATGTGATAATATAAAATCATATATAAACCCAAAGAATAACCTGCATAATTTTGTTTTTGAAAATGCAGGCCGTGGACTGTGTTTCATGTGAGCAAACATCCTATAGTGAGTTTATGAGTTAGCATATATTTATGGTTCCTATTTTTCAATTTTTTATGCTTTACCCGTGTGGACAAATTTTTTATTATATCAACCCTTAATTTTTTTTTGCTTGTTCTTCTTGCTTCCTCTTATGATTGTTCATGCCGGAGTGGTAATTTGTATTGCTTGCAGGTTGTTAAATATATGCATAAATAAGG
Organism: Prunus armeniaca; assembly: GCA_903112645.1. Taxonomy (NCBI): domain Eukaryota; kingdom Viridiplantae; phylum Streptophyta; class Magnoliopsida; order Rosales; family Rosaceae; genus Prunus; species Prunus armeniaca. The sequence goes on from CAEKDK010000001.1 coordinate 14,880,908, forward strand.
ATTTTAGCAATTTATTTCCAGTTACCTCAAGAATAAAATAAACTATAACTATAAATAGTTAAATATATCAATTCGTAGCACTAAAACTATAAATAAACCCTACACCATTTAATTTCTATAAACAAACACAAAAACAAAAAAAACAAAAAACAAAAACCCAATAAATGACAATTGTTCTTATTGAATTTAATTTTGATTATTAAATTACTTTGATGCCTTATTGAGTGTTTTGGGTTTTTTTATGAGGTTTTGGGGTTGAGTTTGTTTTAAGAAATCAATGGCAGTTTTGTAATTTAAAAGAAGTTAAAACCCTTTCGTTATGTTGTAAATAGGCTTTGGGTATGTTTCTAAAGTCCATTTTATATAGGGTTTTTTATTATAATTTGGGCTCCTATATTAGGTATAATAGTGAATCTTCCTATAAAAATTTCAGGTCTTTTCATGTGATTTTCTGGCTCTCTCCACCAGCTCCAGCCAATGTTTATTTAGCAGATATACCATATGATCATCATGCTCATCACAGAAATAGAGAAATACACAAATGAAACCATTAAGAAAAAGACAAGCAGAAAATGATTTGAAAACAATTTTTCCTTGCTCTTTCTTCTTGTATTATACCCATGCATGTCGCCCCCCAAACATACATGAAGGTCAATTTCATACTAACAGCATATGGTGGTGGTGCTAACCAAAGGGGTTTTTGTTTTTTGTTTTTTTTGTTTCTGAAAAGTCATTGTTGGCAGTTATAAACATTGGGACAAAACAAACAAAGGAACAAGTTCATTTAATTAACTTGGGACAAAACAAAGGAACAAGTTCATTTTATCTGTTTAATACTATGTAAATTATTAATTAATAAACTATTTGTGTCTAAGTATGTTAATGTTTATCATACAATAACTAAATTTCAAGAACTTATAACAAAGTTCATAATGAGCAAAATCAACATGAAACTAACTAGATTGGATTGGATTTTATTTGATTGTATTGGATATATATTCTCATAAGTAAATCCATCATCCGATCCAATCATGTTGGTTTTAGAAATTATGGATCCAATTCAATTCGTCAAATCATCGAAACCGTTTAAAATTGGATTTGATTAGATTAGATCGGTCGATTTGGATGAATTGGATTGGATCTTATACACCCACTATGCGTCAAGACAAACAACAAACCAGGTTGGGTCTTCCATTTTTCATTTCTTTTCGTTTCTTCGAAAGTGGTTTCTCTCTCAATCTTTGTTCTCCTCAAATTTGGTGTTGGTATAGTCGTAAATTCTTCTAGTGTCTTTCTCTCTTTATAATAATTTCATAACACAAAAGATAGCACAAAGTAAAATTATTCAAATGTTTCCAAAATACCACAAGAAGAATTTTTACAAAAAAAAAGAAAAGAAAAGAAAATGAAGAAGGAAGCACGGGAGAGAGGAGAGAGAAAAAAGAAACTAAATAAAGTCACTCGGAAAGCAGTTAGGGTCGCAACTAGAGGTGTCAAACGGGATGTGTTGGGCCGACCTAGCTCGTTTAGAATTGGCCCATTTAATAAGCAGGTCGGGGCGAACCCATATAGGAATGGGCCGCACTCGTGTCGCCCTACTAAACAGGCCAATATGGGCCCATGCCAAGCTCGACTTATGTATTGCTTTTTTTTAAAAAAAAATTTAATTTCAATCCTTTTTTACAACTATGCATATGCTAACAAGATCTATTAGTTGTTAGAAAAAAAGAGGCCAATGACTTTTTTTAACTGCATTTAAATAGAAACGGGCTAGTATATTATTGGGGTTTAAAAAGTAGAAACTTGAGAAAAAAAAATCATTATTTTATTTATAAGGAAAACATTCACTTTTAAAATATATTATCAGACAAAAGAAATAGGCTTGAATTTAAGGTATAAATATAAATATATTTCATATTATTTGTATATAAAACAAATGTAATTTAATAAATGGCCTTTAAACTGGCCGGCCAAAGATATGGGTCGTACTATATTGGGCCTTACTTAATCGGGTCTGACTCTGTCGTACTCGGGCTTGCTTGGCTGACTCTACGTATATATAGATACAATCGGCTCTTCCTAAAGAGCAAAAATAATTTACAATCTATTTTTTGGTCGTTGAACTTTTTTATTGAACGACCCAAAAAAATAATTTACAATCCTTTTTTGGTCGTTGAACATTTTTGTTGATAGTGAAGATTTTTGTTCAACTATTAAAATCCAATTGCATGCATTATCTTTAAATAGGCAAGAAGGAACTAGTTGAATCATACATTATTCGCATAACATTTTGACTTCTACACTACGTTTTGCAATTTTGAATTGTTTTGTTGAATCTGCAACTTATTTGAAAGGGTACCTAGAATTCCTAAATTTCCAAATAGGATGAATTGTTTTCTGGACTATTTAGACCACATCCGTATTTCATTCAGAGGCCTTCATAAAATTCTAGTCTCCCCAACACATAATATATGAACAAAAAGATCATACAAGTCATGCTTTTATACCCAACCACAACAAAAAAAAGTCATGCTTTTATACCTTGAAATGGTAAATGATCAGTTTGCTTTACAATAAAGTACAATCTTTAAAGCTAAATTATATATTAGAGAAAACTATAAATTTCAATGCTTGTTGTTTTAACACTTCTTATTGTAGAAATATGTTTCTTTTTCTTTTTTTTTTTTGGCCAACTTGTAAAATATTTTCATATCAAATATTTAAATATGTAAGATATTGGAGTGAACTAAAGAGGAATTTAGAACAAAAGTAGAATCTATACATGTGAAAAAAAATCCATCGAAATACATGTGAAGCCTAACTATTCTCGAGTCCGATAAAGTGAAAGAACTTAAGCCAAGAGCATGTTCCTTGCTTGGTCAATCAATTATTTGATTAGAAGTTAGAAGCACAACATATCCATCCAATCATTTCCATTCAAGCCATTCAGTGGCTTGGTGGTGGCACGCCCAGGAACGGACCCATTCAGGGACGAGAGGGATCACATGACCCCATGAGATGGCCGAAAATGTGGCTGTGGATAGCCTGTGGAGGTCTGAGACGACCCCATGGCGAGAAGCTCAGTGACCTCAAATGCACATGAGATGCTCAATGAAAGGCCAGAAAGGCCTGCGTGCAGAAAAAGAAACAACTTCAGTAGAAGAGAAGTGGAAGCACGCAGCGGAGAAAGCAGCCTTTGCTACAACAAAAAACTTAAAAAATAAAAAGTGGTATGACATAAGAGATAGCTCAAAATCTTAAATTTTAGTGATGAATTTATCTACGACGCATTTGTTCTACAAAATGCCTTAATAGTTTAGCCTAAAAATTTCAACACTTTTACACTGTGATCCTATGACCTGAGAATCTTGAATCTGCCACTGGGTACACCTACGCAACTCAAGAGAAGAATGACAAAAAAATTATTTCCATTAACCACCTCGGCTGAAAAGAGAAAAACACTATATTAAGCAATTAGCTAATATGAAGGCTTGTGCTTACAAATAAAACGACAATGTCTTACTACTATTGATACGTGAACTTATGTTTTAGCTCCTACTAATTAGGATAATAAAAAATGAAAGATCAAATTTTCTATCTAAGAGAACTCCCATCCCATTTACTAGTCACACCCGCGTTGTGCCACCCACAACCAAAATTTCTTACCGTTAATGCAATTTTTTTTTGAAAAAAAAGAAAAAAGAAAAGAAAAGAGAGAATTAGGACTATACTAAGCATGAAAAGATGATGAGACATCAATGGTTGCGTCTGACCCATCTAACCACAAAATAGTACAAAATTTTATAGGTGATAGATGAAGCGAAACAAAATTTATCTCTCGCACACATAAAAACACAAATTGTAGGGGTTTCAATTAAGTGATGGAATCGAACTCATAACTCAAAGTGGCTTGGGTCAGGACACATTCTACCTTCTATGTATATTTATGTGATTTTTTAAGGTAAGTTAAAAAAATTATATGAACTCAAAGTTGCAATTGTAACTTAAAAAGAAAATTAACAATATGTAATTCACATAACAACATTATAAAATACATCACTTAAATATCACTCGTCTTGCATTTTTCAATGCAAAAGTATCAATTGACTTTACATAATCAAGTTTTTCTACCATATCTTTTTCAATGGATAACTAGCTAAACCATTCAATCTTTCTTATAACATAGGTGATCAAAAGTTAGATTTGATTAACTTCAACTTTGAAAAGCTTCTTTTTGCCGAGGCAATAGAAAATAAAAATAATCATGAACGTCAATGATATTAAGCACACACATACTACGTTATACATAATTATATCTGTATGCTGGCCTAACGGGTCGGGCTTTTGTGGGCGGACTGGGCTGGGCTTTCTTGAGCTTAATTGGGCTGGGCCTACGGGTCGAACTGGGCTTCAGACACCCAAGCCAAAGCTTAACCCAGCCCAATATGGGCCAGGCCATCCCAAAGCCCATAACAGGCTGAGCCAGACGACTTCTCGATGGGCTATGCGGGCCCCATCGACCCATGAGCCGGCGTACATATATAATTATTTGAAATGAAAGTATTTGCTCTAATATTGGGTTGTAAGTGCTAGATTTCATGAAACCTCAACAACTTGTTTTTTTTTCTTTTGTCGAAACCTCAACTCTATACGAATATCTCTTAAATAGATAATCCCTGTATTTTATTTTTTACCTTATCCAATTTGGTTTTTTTTTTTGTTTCGCCATTCAACTAGTTCACTGAGTTTCCTTTTTTAAGTTTTTGTGCCCATAATTGGGCTTTTTGTTTTTATATACAATACTTGGGTCTAACATAATGTTAATATATATATATATATATATTACAATTTTTGAAAGTAATATACGTATGTATATAGAGGTTATCCAAATTGGGAGAGCTCTCCCAATTTGGAGGCAATTGATAGCCGCCTTTCCCGCATACGCTCAGGACTCCCCTTTGCAAATAATAATTTAAATATAAAATTATGCGGACTTGGGTGCGTCTAAATGGGTTGTGTCGCATTAATTGGACTCAAATGAACCGCACTAGCCAGCCTATAACTTCGCAAAGACCTATAAATTTAGCACACTGCTTTTCTTTTAGTTTTACCACTGAAGGAGAGCTAAATCCAAAATCTAGGGGATGTAAGGTCTTCCTGTTTTGAGTCATATGATTAAACTATACATAGAAGGGGAGAATATGAATTCCTAGTACTTTTCTTTTTCTTTTTTTGGTTGTCTTAAGGTCATTGGCCATGGGTTGCTATGTAATTTCAAACAGCTCCAGTTAATGTTACATGTTCATATGCGTTGCTTTCCACCCTGTGTTGTGTTTTGTTTTTAAATTTTAAATATTTTTTCGGAGTCCATTTATTCCTCTCACCAACTAAACAAATAAAAAGGGATCCCTATTTATAAAAATAAAATAAATAAAAGCAATCCCCAAGCTCTGGGCATAGGCGCGACAACAACAACAACGGCGCATTGACTGCCTCACTCGATCAGGAGGAGGCTACAGCTTTTGCAAGGACCACAAGAATGAATGAAGAATAAATATTATTGTCATCTGGTAAAACCAAGATCAAGCATGTGAAATCCAATTTTAAATACAAAACATTTTATTTTTAATATTAAATATTCATAACATAATCTTGGTCAAAAATCAAACTGTGGTTCCCTTTTTTAAAAAAAAAGTAAAGCCATGGTAAGCACAAATATATTTCTTAATTTATTTTGAAATCATTAAATTTGTTTTGGGTATATGTTAAGCATGCATGTGATTTGCTGCCTACAAATCTGGAGAAATTATAGACTACTACGGTAGTATGTACACATGGTACATCTTATGCACGTGTTATAATATGGGTGGACGATATAGTTTATTTTCCTTATTTTTAAGGAATAGTTTCAATAAATATCCATTTATATATAATAACACGTGTATAAAATATACCACGTGACCATACTCTACCGTAATATTCTATAAGGAACCGTTATATAATCACTCCATAATCTGGCCTCGTAGTCCCCCATCCCTTTGATTTGCTCCTATATTGTGTTTCGTGCTCTGTTGAGCCTGTAAGGAACAAATTTCCATAATATCTGTATATAATTAAGAAATTTCTAGCATGAAATGAATTGTCCAATTTTGTTTGTATTGTCATTGGGAACATGTAATATGCAAATCAGGATGAGATGTTGTTAATTATTCATTAATTTATAATTACAAAATCATATAAGAGACCAATATAAAATTCCTTGAGCATATCACCCACCAAACTCTTTGAAAACTAAGACATGTATTAACTAATAAATGTTCAGTGATTGATATGGGCTCTCCATTAAGGTAAACTGAGGTTGGTCCTCCCCACTACTTTGGATCATCCAAATCTCCTTATATTATGAGATAAAAATCCAAAATAACCGCTTGTCATTTTCTAATTAATTTCTTAAAAAATTATATATTTATTTATTAAAATTGAAATTTTGCTTTACTATCAAGTTTTGTGTCTTCTGGATTTGTCTCCGTGTAGACTTTTGTTTCTTTTCTTACAAGAGAAATTGAACCTAATCATGATCCCACCCCATCTCATGCCCAAGATGTGTTATGTTAATGTCAAATCTCATGTTTGGAGCCCTCCTAAATCACAACATTTTAAAATGAGTTTTGATGGTTTCGTTTTAGCATTGAGACATGCAATTTCCTGGGCTTCGATGAGTTCCTACTGTATCCATACGGCATATATGTTCCGAGGAATTAATATGGTAGCTGACACTCTAGTCAAGAAGAGACACACTTGTTCAAATCCTTGTACATGATTATGTCATTTTCCTTTTGATATTTCACATAACATTAAGTTTGACATGTATAGTTATAAGAATATTCGCCAAGAATATTCTTTGTAACGTTCTTTCAATTTTTTTTCCAAAAGCAACAAACAAATATGGATTGTATCATTTAAGAAAGAAAACGATACTTATAAGGACATGTACTTTTAGTCGCTAAGAGCATCTGAACTCTAAATATAATATTGATCATTTTTATATTATAACCTAAAAAAATTTCCTGACCTTCTAATCTCGGCGATTCATTTGAAATCGAACTATCACAAAATAATTTATGCTTTAATGTTCAACACATATCGAATAGAAAAAGATGTTCGTTCTACACTAAAATTCATAATCTAATACCTAAAAATCAAGATTTAGATCTTAGGGTGGTCTATAGTTGATCCCACACCCATTCTTTCTTTCATCGATTCATGACTTCCCTTCATGCCAAGTAAATATATCACTAATTCCTTACTTCCTCTCTACTTACTAACATACAGGTATTTTTCACTAATTCAATACTTAAAAAGTCAGTATTAGAGGGGAGAGTTGCTTCCCATATAGTCATTAATTCATTCTCACTCATATTCCCGATTCATGGCTTTCATCGTTCCAAGTAGAAAAACATGCACCCTGGTGGATATTCAGAGATACTTTGTTACATTTGTGTTTCGGGCTATTATTGTAAATGTGTAACTTTCAAATGCTGGGAAATGCTTATTAGGTGAGTTAGTACGTAGTTTCCTCTATCATAGGCTGATCAGTTTAAGTAGGTCTTTTATGCTTAGGTCCATTTCTAGCAATGTTCATATTGGAAAAATTGGGTTTAAATTGCTATATTCATATAAAAATAAAAATAAATAATTCATGCAATTAAATACACAAATTCAATAGATCACACATGCATTAAAAATGATACACAAACAAAGAAACTTTTGGTGAGAAGAACTTGAAAGTCGGTGGAGGTAAATGTTTGGCATTTTGTCCTTAAAGATAATTTGCACCCCACTATGATGCTCTCATGGTTGATCCGCGCTTGCCTATAATTCTAGTATACATTGAATTGTTGGAATTGAGTATTTGCTTCAATAATGAATGCCCTAGTAGAGAATATGTGTTTGTTTATACTATAAGATATAGCATTTCTTAGGAATATATGAAAATATGATCTCTTTATTGGATCCCGAGTCTATGCATTTAACATTCGTGTATTTACATGCATTTAAAGGGATGTTAACCATTAGATTGATCTGATGTATTTTAATAAGTCCACATCATCATAATTGTATTATACCAAAACTCACAATTTGCACCTTATTATATGTATATCTTTGAAATAAAAAAATAAAAATAAAAAATCCCATCAAATAGCAACCACCTTCCTCCCCAACCCAGCCCCTATAATGCCCACCAATTGCGGCTGCCTCTCAGTCTCTTTTCTTTTCTCTCACATACACCTTCACTAGTTCCTATAGTTGGTAGGCACCTCTAGGATTTTCAATTGCAGTTTAATTTTGGAGCACTTGTTTGCTGTTGAGACAATAATTCCATATTAAATACTACAATAGGACTATGGATGGCACAAAGAGAGGAGGTGGCCATGGATAGCAGCAACCGGTGGGGATGATTTAGGTCTGGGCCGAGTAGAGGCTGGGTTGGGTCTAAGACTATTATTTTGTATTTTTAATATTTTATTTCAAAGCTATTAATTACACATAAGGTGTAAAGAAATGCTGATGTGGACTTGTTAAAATTCATTAGATCAATCTAATGGTTAACATCCCTTTAAATGTGTGTAAATGCACGAATGCTAATTTGCTAAATGCAAAGGCTCGAGATCCCTTTTTATCTATCATCACTTATGCCTTATAATGTCAATAGCCTCTTTAGGAAAAGTACTTCTTGGCACATACCCTCTTTGAAATGTCAAAGTTCCCAACTTCCCATGGCTAGAACCTCACTTTAGAATTCTTAAGCCTTTCAGACCCAAAATAAAAAAAATTAAAAAAAATCCTAAGCAAGCCTTAGCCCTGACAATCCAGTCGTCATCTTCCCGAGATGGTATATGTCATCCAAATGAGTTAAAGCTCTAGTACTTAATTAAAGACGACAACAATTTCCGTTTGTCACCACTTGATCAAATTCATTGATCGAACTATGTGACTAACAAAGTTCTTGGCAAGATACAAGGGAATTGTGTTCCTTAAATAGTTACTTATGCACCCAAAGTTATCTGTTTGACTCTCAATTCCTCAAATATTCCTTATATCAAAAGAAAAAGTTCTCTCGCTCTATATATGATCAGTTTACAGGCCTACAGTAAAAATTCAACTCTCCTTCTGTTTTAGTATTTATAATTTATTGATACTAACTCGCAAATTATTATGTTTTATACAAGCACAATCACAAATGATTGATGACGCCAATTTATACAATAAACGTGTAAAATTGCCGGATAAAAAAATATTTAATTTTGTTAGAAATATCCATTCAAAAATGATCAAGGGAACACATGATGATAGCCAAAAAATAAACGTCATGCATGCAAAAGAAAACAAAAATATTTAAAACCATGACTGAGTAGGAAAAACAAGAATAAGGGGAGCAAAATTTGGATGCATTCTTCACAAAAAGTAATTTTTTTTTTAAAAATTCCAGAAAGGTGGCCAAGTGTGCTCCAATCCAGGCATGAAAAGATGAAATTGCATTAACTTCTCATTTATTGTCCTCACCTACACTAAGGTCCTATTCAGAAGCTGCAGTTTCATTGCATTAAATGCTTCTCTCTCTAAATTCTTGCTTGCAACCACATGCAACAATCCATCTTTCTTTAATTTCCCTTCAAGAAATTCACCTTACCACCCAACACACATTCAAAGCAAAACTTTATGGACAGAGAAGTACCAGATATTGTTCCCATTTTTGAGTTTTGTAGATGAGCCTGAAACAAAACTAAGTACGTGGTCCAAAAGGTTATTTAGTTTCTGTTTATGATTCAAATTTGGAGAAATCTTGGAATCATTTTTTAGTGCTAAGATTTATTTTTCAGCAGAAAGTGAAGAAACAGGAGGTTTTCTCACATGGGTGTTGATAAACAGAGCTTAAGTAGGTGTGGGTTTCCTTAAAGTTGTTGCCTTTACTAATCTTCTGCAAAAGTTCTCTGTTTCAGAAGGGGGTTTTCTGATTTGGTCCTGCTTGGTTTGGCTGATCTGTAGCTTCTGGTACGTGGGTTTGTTGCACATTCACCTATTTTTTCTGTTTATTCATGGCGACTTAGTTTCATCGTTGCCTTTTTCTTCATTTCCATTATGGAGAAAAGGGGAGTATAATGTCGTTTCAGTTCTTTAGAAAATCTTCGAAAGGACAGCTTTTTCCTTGTAGAGTACTGCAATATATGCTGCTTTGTTGTGTTGAACTGTGGTGGATATCTGACTTTCTCATTTCAAATTGGCCAGAAGGAAAAGTCAGAAACTTTAGGTGGTGGAGTAAATTTTATCTTTGAATAGTTATATTGGCTTGTAATGGGAATTTTTTTAAAGGATTTCCTGATCTGGGTCCTTAATATCAGCATACTGAGAGCTGGGTTTCTTGTTAAACTTGCAATTTTATCAGATTTATGGTGTTTAGCTTCAGGACTAGGCTCCATGTCAGCCATTGCAGTTTCTTATGGGGAGAAAGGTCCAGTTTTTGTGGTTTAAAGTTAGATGGGTCTCATCTTGTGACCTGTTATGGATCAAACTCAGCAATAACATATGGAACTCCAAGTCGTTTCCCATTTATTGGTCTAACTGCGGTGATGGCTTTGTTTGTGGACTTCTCATGGAGTCTAACCAGCCATATTGTTGGGGAAGCAGTGGTTATATCCAAATGGGTGTCCCTCAACCCATTATTAAAGAAGCTCAATATATAGAAATCAGTGCTGGTGATTACCATTTGTGTGGATTGCGAAAACCTTTAACCGGCAGACTCAGAAACACCTCTTTTGTTGATTGTTGGGGTTACAACATGACCAAAAGCTATGTGTTTGATGGACAGGTTCAGTCAATATCAGCAGGCTCAGAATTCAATTGTGGATTGTTTTCTCAGAACAGAACAGTCTTTTGCTGGGGGTGATGAGACTAGTAGCAGGGTTATCAGCTTGATCCCGAAAAAATTCAGGTTTCGGAAGATTGCAGCAGGTGGGTATCATGTATGTGGGATTTTAGAGAGTGTGAATTCTAGACCCTATTGTTGGGGAAGAAGCTTGGACATGGAAGAAGAAATCTCAGTGGCGTATTCGGGTCAAGGGAATGTTGATTTGGCCCCAAATGAACCAATGCTCTCAGTTGTGGGAGGGAAGTTCCATGCTTGTGGGATTAAGAGCTCTGACCGTGGGGTGATTTGTTGGGGATTTATTGTGAAACCAAGTACACCGGCTCCTAAAAGTAAGAAGGTTTATGAGATTGCTGCTGGAAATTACTTCACTTGTGGAGTTATTGCTGACAAATCTTTCTTACCTGTTTGTTGGGGTCTTGGATTTCCAACTTCTCTTCCCATAGCTGTGGCACCTGGATTCTGCAAGTCCACTCCTTGTGCTCCTGGTTTCTACGAGTTTAGTCATGAGAGTGCCTCTTGCAAATATCCTAACTCTCGCATATGCATGCCTTGCAGCGATGGTTGTCCTGCTGAAATGTACCAAAAAACGGGATGCACTCTGAAATCTGATAGACTTTGTGAATATAACTGTTCCAATTGTTACTCAGCTGACTGCTTTTCAAATTGCTCATCTTCGTATTCCGATGCCAAGACGAATGAAAGGTTTTGGTCGATGCAATTACCTATCATAATTGCAGAGATTGCCTTTGCTGTGTTCTTGGTTAGTGTTGTGTCTATAACTGCATTTTTATATGTTCGCTATAAGTTACGAGACTGTCAGTGCGCAGCAAAAGATTCGAAGTCTAAAAAGAATAGTCGGAGTGATTCTCCTTTCCATAAAGACAATGGTAAGATTCGTCCCGATTTGGATGACCTGAAGATAAGGAGGGCTCAGATGTTCACTTATGAGGAGCTTGAAAGGGCTACAGCCGGCTTTGAAGAAGTGTCTGTTGTGGGAAAGGGTAGCTTCTCCTGTGTTTTCAGAGGTGTTTTGAAAGATGGGACAGTTGTTGCTGTCAAAAGGGCTATAGTATCTCCCAACATGCAAAAGAATTCGAAAGAGTTCCATACAGAGCTAGACTTGCTCTCAAGATTAAACCATGCGCATTTACTCAATCTGCTTGGCTATTGTGAAGAAGGTGGGGAAAGGCTTCTTGTTTATGAGTTCATGGCTCATGGATCATTGCATCAACACCTCCATGGAAAGAACAAATCCTTGAAAGAGCAATTGGATTGGGTTCGAAGGGTCACTATTGCAGTCCAGGCAGCTCGGGGAATTGAATACTTGCACGGTTACGCTTGCCCACCGGTGATTCATCGAGACATTAAGTCTTCAAACATCCTCATTGATGAGGAACACAATGCTCGAGTGTCTGATTTTGGTTTATCATTATTGGGACCTGCAGATAGTGGATCCCCATTGGCGGAGCTACCAGCTGGAACTCTTGGGTATCTTGATCCTGAGTACTACAGACTTCACTACCTTACAACCAAATCTGATGTTTATAGTTTTGGTGTTTTGCTGTTGGAGATTCTTAGTGGCAGAAAAGCCATTGATATGCAATATGAAGATGGAAATATAGTTGAATGGGCAGTGCCTCTTATCAAGTCAGGAGAGATAAATGCAATTCTGGATCCAGTTTTGAAACCCCCACCTGACCTTGAAGCCTTGAAAAGAATTGCCAATGTAGCCTGCAAGTGTGTGAGAATGAGAGGGAAGGAGAGGCCATCAATGGATAAAGTGACGACAGCACTAGAACGAGCTCTTGCGCTGTTAATGGGCAGCCCGTGTAACGAGCAACCTATTTTGCCAACTGAGGTGGTACTGGGAAGCAGTAGATTGCACAAAAAGTCCTCTCAAAGATCTTCAAACAGGTCGGTCGACACTGATGTGGTAGAATCGGAGGATCAAAGGTTCGAATTCAGAGCTCCTTCATGGATCACATTCCCAAGTGTTGCCTCTTCCCAAAGGAGGAAGTCCTCGGTCTCAGACGTCGATGCTGATGGGAAGAACTTAGAAGCTAGAAACTTGGGCAATTGTGGGAGCGGTGGTGATGGGTTGAGGAGTTTGGAGGAAGAGATTGGACCTGCTTCACCTCAAGAGAAGTTGTTCTTGCAGCACAACTTTTAAACTGACCAACCAAGCTTATCAAACTTGATCCATGTTCACAGGTTTGCTTGCATTTATTTTCTTGGAGGATGAAATGTAAAAAGATTAATGGGAGGATGTAAGTTTCTCAACTACTAAATTTCAGCTCTTCTTTTGTCTATTCAGTTCTAACAATTTGTTGAATCAAATTCTCCCTTCACACTAAATTGCAGCATCTTAGTAAGACTGTATTCTTCTGTTTCGTTTTCAGTTGCGTACCAGCTGCATTTAAATATTTCTTAGCTATTTATTTATATGTCAAATTTTACACAGGCAATTTAATTTATGCTGTTGGAGGTGATTTAGAAACTGGAATTTCTGTGTTGATAGTGGACTTACAAGTTCTGCAAGCAAAAAAAAAATTGGAGACTAAAATAACGTTTAAAAGCACTGTGGGCTACGCCAATAAGTTTTAAAAGTAGGGACGGACCTAGAATTTTAAAATGGAATGGGCTAAAATTATCTTATGTACGCATCGGAGAGTGGAACATAAAGGTGCAGCTATTGAGCATACCAATTTTTTCTTTTATTTATTTATTTTTTCACTTAAAGGGATTATGTGTGAAGATGGTTATCAGTGAAAGGAAAATTAGCAGTAGGATGTTCATAAAAAAATTAAATAAAGAGAAGTTCGCAGTAGGCTAAAAAAATGTCCTACATAGATGTCTTACACAAGAATATCCTAGAATAGTCAAAGAGAATTGAATTCATTAGTTTGTCTCATCTTCTTTTCTTTGAGTGTATTGTTGGATGAGCAATGAGCCTTGATTTGGTGTGAGCCTTTGAATGTGAGCGTGGCATTATTGTCATTAGTAGACATGGGTGGGCTAAAATAGAGGTATTTAGTTATATATCCATTCTTAGCACTAGTAATATAAATTAGGGGTGGCATTTTAGACCGAAAAACAGCAAAAACCAACCGACAATTTACCGCAATGGAACCACAATCGCGGGAACCGAACCGCATTTGTGGTATGAAGAACCGAACCGCATTTGCTGTTACGGTATTTGATTTTCAAAACTTGCGGTTTCCACAAACCGCGACTATATTTATAAATAATAAAAAATTGCTTTTTGTATATAGTATTGGTGCTCAAACAACACAACGGGATCCTTCAAATCCACTCACCACCACCAACACTTGAGTTTGTAACTTTAATTTGTAACATTGGTGCATTGCATTTTCCTTTTAGTTTGTAACTTTAATTAACTTTGAATTGGATTTTTCCTTGGGGTTGTAACTTTAATTCATTTTGCATTGCATTTTCCTTTTGGTTTGTAACTTTAAAGGATTTGGAATTGGAATGCTTGAGAAGTTGAGGTTGTGAATGCTTGAGAAGTTTAACTATAATTGGAATGCTTGAAATTGTAACTTTAATTTTCTTTAGGTTGTGAATGCTTGAGAAGTTGAGAAGGTTGAGAATTTATATATGCTTGAGAAGTTGAGGTTGTGAATTTATATTTTTGGGTTAAGGCATGCTTGAAATCAAAAGGCCTAAAAAAAACATCAAAATTAGGCCTAAAATGTGGAAGATTGGATTTTTATGTCACAAAAAGAACTTGCGGTTTCAAAAATCACCATACCGCAAATAGTTGGTCAGTTTGCAGTTTGGGCAAAAATTTGCGGTTACCGAACCACAACCACCCCTAATATAGATAAACCCTACACTATTTAATTTATATAAACAAACCCGAAACAAGACACTTGGCCCTGTTGAATTTGAATTTGATTATTAAATTACTTTGATGCCCTGTTTTTTAATGAGGTTTTAGGGTTAGGTTTGTTTTAAAAAATCGATGGTAGTTTTGTAATTTAAAAAAAGTTCGAAGCCACATTTTTATATTGTAAATAGAATTTGGATGTGTTTCTAAAGTCTATTTCATGTACGACTTTTTTTATAATTTGGGTCCCTATATTGGGCATAATAGTGAAACTCCCAATTAAATTTTAGGTTGATAGAATAACAACTCACATGGGCTATAGCCCAGGTTAGTCCCTTCTAGAGACCTTCCCGGTTAAAAAGCACATGCAGGCACCCCTCGACTCCCTTGCACCTGAGTTCAAACTCCCTCCCCATACATTAAAATAGATTAGAATTTCGTCATTGTTAAAAAATAAGTTTAAAATAATTCAGCAAACTTGAATAAAACACGTGGCTGTTGATTCATTTTCCAAAATAGTTTAATAAAGAAAAAAATAAGATGCCCTCACGCAGGATCGAACTACGGACCTTCAGTTTACAAGACTGACGCTCTACCACTGAGCTATAAGGGCTGTTGTTGGCTAGAAAACCGTATATTAATTATATACGTTGTTGTAAAATAGAAAGAATATGAAAGTAAATATTGAAGTAATAATCTGTTCCAACAGTATCAGATTGATAAATCACATTGTAATAAATAAATAAAAAACGAAGAAGAAAATGCTTCCAAGTTCTCAACTAAAAATCTTATCCCCCATAATGAAATAAAAAATTTGGACCAAATTGGTCAGGCCTATGAATATAATTGCTTCCCAACTTCAATCTCACATCCACATACCAAAATGAAGCTAGAGACATTATTGAACCAAAATTTCTTCACATTTCTCTTGCAGGACCATTCACAATTTTTGTGGTCCTGCTGCAATATCATCAACATTTTGCTATATGCCATAAACTTCTTCTCTTTAGACTTTGCAAAATGAAACTTGGTTTTTCTTTATATACGTATATTATATATATTTATTCGGTCATGATCTGAAACCTGCATCTACTACAAGATGCAGCATTCTGGTGCTCGACGTAGGCACATTTTTTTGTTCAATGAATGGTTTGTTCTTTTATGCATGAGCGTAGGTCTGGCATCTGCAAAACTAGCCACCAATTTCAGAAAGGAACCCGATTGCATGGCGTTGCTCGAATTCAAGAGAAGATAACCGAAGATCCTCTCCATGTCATGAGCTCATGGAATGATTCGACTCAACTCTGCAGCTGGACAGGCGTTACGTGCAGCGTTTCGAGCTAAAGAGTGGTGATCTTGAAACTGGATTCTCAAAAACTGGCAGGCTCCTTACCACCTTCTGTAGGAAACCTAACATATCTTACAGGAATCAACCTCATTGACAACAACTTTCATTGCGAAATTCCTTAAGAAATGGGCTGTCTGCTACATCTGCAGCATCTTAACCTGTCTATGAATTCCTTTGGTGGGGAAATCCCAACCAATATATCACTGCACGCAGCTGAAAGTGCTCAGTCTTGTTTCCAATGAGCTTGTTGGATCGATCCCGAAGCAGCTCAGTTTGATGTTGACTTAACTCACATATGGCTTGATGGAAACAATCTCAGTTGAACAATCCCAAGTTGGATAGGGAACTTTTCTTCTTTGAACAGTCTCTCCCTTGGCGGCAACAATCTCCAAGGAAGCATTAGGAATGAGCTCGGGCGTCTGAAAAGCTTGGGATCATTCAGGGTTGGAAGGAATAATTTGTCTGGTATGGTCCCCGCTTCAATCTATAATATTTCTTCCATATATATTTTTGGTGTCACTCAGAACCAGCTTCATAGAGAGCTGCCACCAAATGCCGGCATTACTCTTCCTAATCTCCAGGTGTTTGTCGGCGGTGCCAACAGTTTCACAAGGAACATTCCTGCATCGTTGTCAAATGCTTCTGGACTTCAGGTTCTTGATTTTGCTCGAAATGGCTTCACTGGAAAACTTCCTGGTGAAGTTTTGGAAAGCTGCAAAGCTTGGTCAAACTAAACTTTGATGAAAACAGATTGGGAAGTGGGAAAGCCGGTGACTTGAGTTTTATGTGTCCTGGCTAATTGTACTAATCTAGAGGTGTTGGGTCTTATCCGTAATCATTTCGAAGGAGAATTTCCGGGATCCATAGCCAACCTTTCTACCCAGCTAAAAATTCCTACTTTGGGTGTCAATATGATACATGGAAGCATCCCTAGAGGCATTGGAGTAAATTTGAGTGCTTTCGGAGTGGAAGGTAATGATTTGGGTGGTAGTGTCCCTAGTGAAATTGGGAAGCTTTAGAAGTTATAAGGACTATTCTTAAATGCTAACAAATTTTCTGGTCTAATCCCATTCTCCATAGGAAATTTGACTTCATTGACAAGGCTTTACATGCAAGAGAGTAGGTTTGAGGGAAGTATACCTAAAAGTCTTGGAAACTGACAAAATCTACTAATGCTTAACCTTTCTAGTAACAATATATCTGGCACCATAGCTAAACAGCTTCTTATGCTTTCATCTCTTTCGGTTTCTTTGAGAATGTCTAACAATTCGTTGACTGGTTCGCTGCCATCGGAAGTGGGTGACTTGGTACATCTCACAGAGCTAGATGTATCAAGAAATAAGTTATCTGGTGAAATCCCAAGAAGCCTTGGCAGTTGTATTACTTTGGCGCGCTTGCATTTGGAAGGTAATGAATTTGCAGGAGCAATTCCTCAATCTCTTAAAGATTTAAGAGGATTGGAAGAAATAAATATTTCAAGGAACACCTTATCTGGGCAGATTCCCAAGTTTCTGAGCAAGTTTAGATTTCTTAAGCATCTCAATCTCTCACAATGATTTCAAGGGTGAATTGCCGAAAGAAGAGATCTTTTCAAATGCTAGGGGTGTCTCAATCCTTGGAAATGCTAGGCTCTGCGGTGGCATCCCAAAATTATTTCTACCAACGTGCTCCAGCAAAAAGCCTCGTTCATCTCAAGGACTACTTGCCTTAAAAGTGGTAGTTCCTTTAACTTGTGCAATTGCATTCATAATTACTCTGTCATTCTTCATTGCTCTTTGTTCAATGGTGAAAATGTCAAGAGGTAGAACTGTAACTTCGCATTCATATAAGGATTGGAAATCAGGTGTTTCTTACTTTGAACTCATTCAATCAACTAATGGATTCTCTTTGGACAATCTGATTGGTTCAGGAAGTTTTGGTTCTGTTTACAAAGGGGTACTCTCTAATGATGGAACAATAGTTGCCATGAAGGTATTAAACCTTCAACAAGAAGGTGCTTCCAAGAGTTTCGTTGATGAATGCAAAGCTTTGAGAAGTATAAGGCATCGAAATCTTCTCCAGATCATAACTGTTTGCTCAAGCATTGATGATCAGGGTAATGACTTCAAAAGCCTAGTTTTCGAGTTCATGGAAAATGGAAGTCTAGATGCGTGGTTGTGTCCAAGAGATGAGGAGCAATCTCGAATTATGAGATTGAACATTATGAAAGATTGAATATTGCCATTGATGTTGCTTCTGCATTAGATTATCTCCACCATCGTTATGAAACTCCCGTTGTTCATTGTGATCTAAAGCTGAGCAATGTTCTTCTGGATGAAGATATGGTAGCCCATGTTGGTGACTTTGGTTTAGCAAGGTTCCTCTTGGAAGCATCAGATAATTCTTCCAAAAATCAAACCATGTCCGTGGGGCTAAAGGGTTCGATAGGCTACATTCCTCCAGGTATGAGTCTATGATTCTCATTTTCTTATGTTCCAAATAACTTATTACTACGAAAAAATTAAGTCTCTATATGTAAATGAATGAGAGAGTATGGCATGGGAGGTCAAGTTTCTATACTGGGGAGACATTATAGCTATGGGATATTGTTGCTAGAGCTTTTCACTGGAAAAAGGCCGACAGATGACATGTTCAAAGATGGTCTAAGCATTCACCAATTGGCAGCCATGGCTTTGCCTGACCATGTCATGGACATCATTGATCCTTCGTTGCTCCTCGAACTAGATGGTGAGGATGACAATGATGACAGATACGACAATGACATACAAGAAAAACCGATGACAAAATATCATGTTGGTGGTCAACTCCAAGCAAGAAGATAGGAAGAATACTTCGTTTCGTGAATGCGTATAGGACTTTCATGCTCTGCAATGTCACAACCAGAGCGGATGTCCATGGACATGGTCGTCAACAAAATTAAGACAATTAGAGACTCCTGTCTCGGTTTAAGAAGCTAGTTATATGCAAGATAGGCCAAGATTGTTGCCTAATGCGATAAATTGTATCAATGGTGTGTGGCATCATGGATTTGGGAATCAGGCTATTTAACACTTGTAAATAAGTCTTCATCATTCAGACCGTAAAAAATAAAAAAATTCTTCTTCATTATTGAGAATCAGCTCTCTCTTTCCCTCCAGTGAGAGATGGGGTATTGGCTTTGATGGTTATAGGCCTGGGTACTCCGTTCAGCTAGATATTACAAGCATGAAATCAAGGCTTTTGCTTGGCCGGTTCTATATATGAAATCAAGGGATGAAGCATACAAAATTCAATCAATAGGAGACCAGGAAAACAAAAAATACAAACCTAGCAAGTTAGCCGCACAATAATAAACAATATTAAAATAAAAGTGACTGAGAACACAGTGCTCTGAAACCATGCCATAGTTGAAAAGTTCATGTCAGGCCAAATGAAGGAGATGCTTTTTCACATATTGTTGCAGAACGCTTTTAACATACCAAGAACAAAAAATTTATCTGTCTCAATAATTTCTAGTTCTGTTTCATTAAACAAGTTGACCTATGAAATATATACAAATTTTCAAATTCAAATACAAAGTGAGGAACCCTAAAACTCTTCAGACATGAATAGAAAATGCTGCAAAACTTCATGTTGATTTTCTTGATTTCCAAAGATGAGCCATAACTCAATCAACAGTGTGGTTCTCCTGGAGTCAACAGGGTTGCTGGAAAACTGAACAATATGTGGAAACAGAGTAAGAGCTGGATAATCAATTGATACACCATATAAAGGCAGCTATAAATGGCACAGATAGTAACAGTTACTATTGTACTATTGTTGTGACTATTTTCACAAGCAAGCTTTTATGAAGAAATTATGCAAGATATTTCAGCACCCTGATTCACTCACCAGAAAAGTATTGCTTTGGAAGGGCAAGCCTAATTCCAAATGGAAGGATTTTTAAATTGTATTGCCATTGCATCCAGCAGAAACCTGACAAGATTTTCTCTTTCAACTTCCTTTTCTTTCTTGAGTTCAAGATGACGGACCTGGAGATACAGTCGATTAATTAGTGGCATAATGTGTGTCAGTTCCAAAATTAATTAAGAGGATGAATACAAGTTTTTCAGAATCAAAGGTACAATTGACATAAGTAAATCCTTGTGCAGCCATAATAGATTTGGGCAGAAGAAATTCTCTCCAAACAGCCCCCAGCGTCACCATCAAGATCTTTCATTTTTTAATGAATTTTCAAGGATGCTATTTATGTTTCTTGAAAATTCATAAATCTCTAGAGTGCTCTTTATCATATTAATTACTTGACGCAATCAGAAATTTTTACAAGTTGTGAGCCTCATGAGAATTACTATCATAAAGATGCAATGAAAAAGGATAACAGCGTTAACCATTTGAGATTTTCACTACTTAAGGTAAATAACAGAGTAATAATTTTTTTTTGGACTGAATAACACAGTAATAATTTGATCATACAGAAAAAGAAAAAGTTAACTCTAGAGACAACAAGTGATAAGATTCTTATCATTACATAAGTCTACTAGAACCACTTCCAACTAATGCATGAATTCAACATGTCAAAAAACAATACAGAAACCATTTGACTAAGATAAACCTCCAGATAAAGAGAAACATTATAAATTCGCATTAAATGACTTAAATCTCTGAAATTTTCAGGCCTTTTGGAACTCGTCAAAATTACAACAATTCTTTCTGGCCTTACCGATAAAAAAATGGGCATTTTACAATCAAAATAGTTTTTTGGGCTACTAATGTTTTTCCACATAAACCTTGCATGTGTTAATTTGTGCATTTATTTTCTCTTTTTAAATCAAGATTAGTGCAAAATTCCTAACAGCCCACCACTTGGGGGTAACCACTGGTGCCATAATTATTAAGTTATTATTCATGGCCAGAGAGACATAAATTTCCATTTTTATAGCATGAAATTTGAGAATGAGGCTGCTTGACATTTATCTACTTGTCATGGAGAAAACTTTTTAGTCATTAAAATAAATATATTTAATAATGTTTTCTTGCCAGAAAGTCTACTACGGTATCAATATAAACACACATGAATTGCCTGATTAACAGTCTAACAACATAGCAGACTATATAACATTCCCATATGACTGCCCCTCCCACAATAACATCAAGCTGTTGTGTAACTTGTGTTTAATGTAATTTGCATACCATATTGACAAGGCTACCTGTGACCTTATATAAAATGAGACTTCTACATCAGCACATATATATTACCTTAACAGAACCTTTCTGTGAAACCCCTGTGTCTGTTATGATGACAAGGCACTTTATATCATGTTCGTTTGCATATTCATACTGCTCTGTTAAACTTGGATCTGGTATTGGAACAAACTCAGCCTGATAGATAAAAGACTCACTAGTCAGCACAACACATCAATTACCAATAACTCTGTAGCCTAAATCTTAAAAAATTCTGTCTCAAAACCTTGATGTTCTCCTCCCATAGCTCAGCGACTAGTTCCATGCGCTCTGCCAATAGACCACCACCTCCTTTCGAGCAAACAAGAACATCGTTGCTAACTTCATATCTGCAAGAATGAAAATAAAGAAAAAAGACAGAAATGTATTAAATTAAAGATAGTGAACCATGATGGCAACTTTACAAGATAGAATAAATAAACAAACAAGTAAATATCTACCTGATTGGTTTAACATCGACGGGGAGAATGCTGAATTATTGTCTCTAATGCAAGGCTGGCTCCAACAGCACCAGGAGGGTTTGATTTCTGACAAACAGAAAACAGAAACCATTATCAATGTAGGAACAAGAGAAAAGGTTAGACGTAAGTGTAACATAAATATCTTTTATATGGTCGGTAATATTTTTCCTATTACCTTTCAAAATGGTTCACTATAAAGGAAATGCAAGACCTACCAAAATCTTCCAAGACACATCGTAACTAGGTGCAAGTCTTAGATATAAACCTCTACACTAATACACCATTTTTAAAAATGCAATATTAATTGCAACTGAGAATAGAGAATGTGACAAATTAATAAACATATCAATATCTCTGAGCATCTGAAATAGCACTAGCATGGTAAACAACTTCACTGACTGAATCAACCGAAACTAAACACAGTATAATTCAAGAAATATGGTTGAAAATGAAAAATAACCATACAACAGAAAAAGAGAACCAATACAAGAAGAAAGATCAAATTTGATGCTTGAGCCACTCCGTTATACTAAGAGAGATGTTAAAAGATGTTTTAAAAAAAACATGTATCGAGAGATACAAGGAGGTGGAGAAAAGATGACTTCCACTGCATATTCAAACAAATAGAATAACTGAGCAACACTTTGGATTATGACAGCCACTAATAATCATAAAATTCTTCAACACATTGCTCGTGTCTTAATGCATTATATGGAAGATTTGCTATCGTAAACCTCCTGATTTCTTCGTATAATCCAATTGGTTAATTTACATGAACCTTCACATAGTCAAAGTACTTCAGGAGCATGTGGAGCTTTATAACAAAGAAGAATTCAAGTATAATGTTCCATGCGATAGTCACATTAAAGACGTATATTAACATTCAGTTCTAAATTCTGTATTGAGTAATTTAGGTAGTTATTAAGGGCAGTAGCAAAAGTTGCGAAAGAGCTCAAGCACATTTCAACTGTTCACCTGCATCTACATACTAAAAAATCTTGTGTTTTCCGGTAATGGCAAGTATTGCTGTAAAGAACAAAAGGTAACTAGAAGAAAGTAAACGTGTATAACCTACATGTTCAAGACCCCACATTTGACGAAGCAAATAGTCATAGCGACCGCCAACAGCAAGCAGTGTACCTTCGGTAAGTGATCCAGGATTGTTATCCTTCACTAAATATACCTGGGAAAGAAATTGCAACTCTTAATAAATACTATAAAAAAAAATAAAAAAAAATTTCATTTCTTATCAACTCTTGGTATGAGAGAATGTATATATTTTATTATTAATCACGTACTAGAATATTGATAGGACATGTATTACAAAAAATTCTTATAAACAAAATCACTCAAACAGTTTTATCCAGTTTGTTGCTGGACTCCTTGTTTGCTTTTTATGTTCTATCATATATCCTAATAAAAAATGTTTCTAAATAATAATAAAAAAACAAAATTACTTGAACATGCTTGCAAAAACAAAAGGGGCATGCACATAGAGTACATATATCAGGAAACTAATGTGTGAATTTCAGATTCGTGTTTTAATAAGTTGTAGTATTAGAATTATTTGCTTATTTTATTTTGTACTTAACTGTTATTTGAGATGAAATTATATGTTTTGGGGGCAGTGAATTCTTTTCTTAATGTTCTGTGACCAGACAGATCAGTGTAATCTTGAAATATATGTAATTTTTTGTGTTATCACATGATTGAAGTAGCTTGATTAATGTCATTTGCTAGAATCAGTTCGATGTTGACCTATTATTTTTTAAACACCCATTTGGTTGTAAAACATTTTTATTTTCAGTAATGGATCAATCCATGCACACTTCAACTGTCCATTGTGTTTATTGTGTGTAGACAAGCTAAAAATTCATTCAATCAGTGTGTTACTTTCACTTTCTCATTCAAGTTCTGGATAGTTCACATCCAGATTAACCATAAACTTACAATAACAGAATTTTATTAGGAGCTCACTGTAGCTCAAGATCATACCAGCCATCCGTGCTTCACTCAGGTAAATCCTCAACGATTCTACATGCTTACGGGATAGCATTACTGTCTCATAGATGCATATCTTGAATAAGTTTATTGACTTTTCATGATAGGAAATACTTAAGTATCCTTATGGTTCTTTGGGAGAGAAAAGGGAAAATTAGAATAAATCTAAAGATAAGATACCTGGAAGAACAAATCTCTGTGATAACCCTCAGTTGGTGGCATAAGTGGGTTTATGTAAACATGTCTTTCGATCCTCCAAACTCTCAAGTGGCTATAGAGATCTGACAACTCATCAAGTGCCTTCCGCGTGGTTTATCTGCATTAAATTTCTGCAAATGATTCTCCTCGCTCATTTGATGTACATGTATAATCAAACATGACAATAATACCAGTTGGCAGGGCTCCCCTCAGTCTAGCAAGTGCCTGATCTGCAGCTCCACAAAACCTTAAACCAACGGTTTGCAACCTATTTACAACAGCTTCTGGTAAATTAAGTTCCTGTAAAAGGAAATAATTAATAAAAATATATAATCCTTTCTGCTCATATTATATTTAGAAATAAATTATTTTCACATGTATTTCACAAATGAGTTGACATTACTCTTTTTATGCTAGTTTAACCATATGAAATCTGTTAGATGCATCGAAAATTCAAGCATAAACTCAATGGAATACGAGAAGCTCATACACTTATATGTGTTTATGGGTGCTTTCATAGGAAATATGAGAAGCTCAACCGAGTCTTTATACAATAAGAAATGTCGAAGTTTTATTGACTCCATTCCAAACACAAACACACAAAGCAACAATTTTTATCATTCAATAAAATTGTTAGTCGTCCAGCTAAAGAAATAAATAATCAGTGCAACAGGGTGTACTCCCATCTAACATATAGCATGCATGGAGAACATTAACCAGACCTAAATATTTAACAAAAATGCAATCTATGCAAGGGAAATGGATTCTAGGACATGTTAAGGTTGATAAATGATTGCAACTAAAAACAGTCATTCAGAGGGTATTTGAAGGTTATTTAGGCTTGTAACAATGAAACAGGTAGAACCCACTCAGCATTCAATGGAAAACTTCTCTGTAGTTTCCCTCAGATTCTAAGATTTCCAGCGCTTCCAGATTTATCCTTGAAAGAATATTGGATTCAACAGCATTTGGAGTAATTCAATCCCTGTTTCAACAGTGTTTGAACTGTTTCAATTTACATCTCTAAGCGCAACGGGCTAGAGGAGTTCTTCAAGTCTAGGTTTAAGCAGGGAGATCAGACTGTTATAAATTTCCTTATCCTGAGTTAGAGGTAGACTTGTGTACAGAGTTTTATGGAGTGTGCTCCATATCAAAGTTAGGTCAGGACCTTCCCAGGACTCTTAGGACTTGTTTGGGAGTACTTTGCATAGACCACATTATTACTCCCTAGTCAGTAGCGCTATTTCCACTAGAACTTTTTGTAAGAAGCACATAAAAGATCTATTAAAAATCCAAGTGCTTCTTGCATATTGACCAGTAAGCGCTTCCTGGAGAAGCACTTATCAATAAGGGGCAAACATTGAGGCCCACATAGCATAACCTTGAGTCTGGCTTAGAGGAGTTAGTGAATCTATAGGTCAATGAGGAAAGATTGGATGGAGGTATGAGTGTGCTTTAGGATTTGGTTTGCCAACAAGCCCATTGTAAAAACTAATCTACATGCTAGGTTTTAATTTGGAACACAGGAGAAAATCCCATGAAAAGCATTTGTATAGATGTATGAACGTGGTTAAGAATTGCATGGGTACAGTAACTAATGTGAAAACTGACCAATACAATTGTGGAAGTTTAGGGTGAACCTACCCCAATTTGATTTTAGCGGAGAGCCACAAAACCAATCCTTGAGAGAGAGGTGGCGGTGGATGTCAGAAAGTTTCTGAACCACCTAAATGATTAGTGTTCTTTTTATGTGTTGATGCAATTAATTATGTAGTTTTTGTGTTGCTAACCTTTTTGTTTTAGTATGAACCAGTT
The DNA here is from genome assembly GCA_903112645.1 of Prunus armeniaca. NCBI lineage: Eukaryota > Viridiplantae > Streptophyta > Magnoliopsida > Rosales > Rosaceae > Prunus > Prunus armeniaca. Next base: position 14,906,728 of record CAEKDK010000001.1, read on the forward strand.
AGATGCCAGTCAATTGAATTATGAATCCCAATTGACCAAGTTGGATCTGCCAATTGACTGAGTGATACATGTTAGCATAACAAAATGCCAGATACACTAGAACTTGAAGCAATGTAAGCTATTTAATCCTTAGAAACCCACAGTAAAATCACACCACCTGCATAACTTATTTCATTGGACATATCAAAATGCTTCCGAACACCAAGACAAGCACTATATTCCTGCTAGGTATTTGGAAGAACACAACTGGACAATGTCCCTGATGAAAGTATTAACTCATGCACTTAAAATAGGTATTTTTCATAAAAGGGACACGGGGACATATGAACTTTGTTAGGAGCCTTGCTTCACATATTCTAAAAGAGAACTAAAATAATGACAAACACACATGGATTAAAAGAAGACATAGGATATGTATACCTAGAACCAACCTTCAAGTAACTTATTTTATAGAAAATAACGGACAAAACCCACGTTTACGAAAATTAGAAAAGTTTTTTTTTTTTTTTTTTTTTCCAGTGATTCACCAAAATAGGATTTAAGTCCAACCCTTAAAGTTCAAGGCTATGCTGGAATCTACTGTGTCTCAAAGAGAGACAATGGCGTTGTCTACTGGGGCTAAAAAAATTGGTTAAATCCTAATCAGCCCCTCGAAGGATGCACTTCCATAGCTTTCTCTACAGAGGCAAAGTTTCTATAATTTAGAAACTTAGAAAAATTAAAAAGGTATGGAGATCTGCTGTGCTGACAATTCTGGGTAGTGTGGTTGGAGAGGAATAGAAGGATAATTGAAGGAGCAAGGGATGAGGGAGTGGATCATCTGTAGGATAGAGTTTTCTTTTGGGCTTACCTTTGGGTGTCAGTTACTTTATAGTCTAGGGAAGTTCTTTTCAGTATTTATTCATGATTGGAGTGCTGCTGTATCTTAGGTTTCATTAATGTAATGATAGGATGCTTTCATCTGAGTTACTGTTGTACTTGTTTAGTCTGCTTGTCCAGTGGACAACTTCTCCCCTGTTTTTATTACTGAAAGTACGCTCCTTATAAAGGGTGGGGATTTTTTTTGTTCCACTTACACTCCCTTTTTTTTTAATAGTTTTTACTATAACAAAAAAAGGAGCGTAAGTGAACAAAAGAGGAGTGGAAAAATCAGCTCCCATGAAAAAATATACTGAGTTTTTATAATTTGATCCTTTTTATTAGTTGGTCCATGGAAAAGCATTTCACAATCCTTACATTGTTCACTTCACTATTGATGGGAAAAATAAAGTACTCCTAAAAATGCAGGATCAGTTTCCATGCACAACCTGAACTAAATTTGAAGACAAAATAAATAAAAATATAGCAAGGTAATCACACCAGCTACAAATCCTATTTGGTTTCTACATGTTAAACTATATAGCAAATCATAAAGACATGAACATCTGGTCTGCTGATGTCGGTAGTTCCAATTATAATTGTTAACAGGCTCGAAAGTGTAAGTACATTATAATTTTTATCAAACCTGCAAAAGCTGACGCCGGATTACCACCCATTTGGATTTCCGCTCAGAGGATTGAGGACGTAAAGAGCCCATCATAGACAGGAGCTTCATTCATTAAGGGTAGCATCAATGAGTATCATTAATGGTAATATACACACAGATCATTTACGGAAATGTCCCTAATACATTAATTGTTTACCTCTGCTACTTTCTGTCTATGCTCTGACTTGACTCCTACCCAAGACCAAATTGCTTCCAGTAAGTCCCCATGGTTTAGATGAATATCACAAAAATCTGAATTAAAAAAACGAGCAACAATGTCCCTTGTCACCTGCAAGATGAGACACACTTGTTAAGTATACGCTACCACACAAACCATTGGCCAGTGCATGCCAGTGAATTGCCAACAAATAAATAATATTGGCTAGAAATACCATAGTACTTGCTGAAACAAACGACAATTAAGTAATTAAATTGGGGACGCTACTATGCAAAAGATTGCAACATATATATCAATACCATAACATTCACATCACTTTCGCTTTGGATTCGCTACACCCCAGAATTCTTAGTACTTTTTGGGAAAGATGAGAAAAAACAAAATGTTGAAGTACCCCTGTGCCTAAATCCTTTCAGTATAACGGATTCCAAAATATTCAGGTATTGACAGTGATCCTTTTCTGGTATTTAACCAGGAAAAGAATTTGGTCTGTCAACAAATAAATTTTTCACAATGCATACAGCAGTAAATATTTTAGAAATTACTGCACAACTTCTTAATGTTCCCACGCCGCAATTATTATTTTACAAAAACAGAAATAAAAATCAAAATGAGTCTTTGGACTTTTCATTAAATATAAAAAAGAATATGCATCAGTTTACATTATATCCTCGAATAAGTTCACACAAACATTCGTGTGACATGCACACATGCATGCCAACAGACACACACACGCATATAGATAAATAAATCAGATAATGTATCACCTTGATTACTTCTGCCTCTGTTAATGCTGATGCACCTCCAATAATATCGAAGTCGCCCTGTTGACAGTAAAGGTAGTAAAACATACATCAACTTAGACAGAAAATCATTGAGAAAATACAGTTAACTTTTGAATATAAACATCAAAATTCTAATAAGATAATATATATATATATATAGAGAGAGAGAGAGAGAGAGAGAGAGACAGACAGACAGACAGACAGACAGACAGACAGACAGAGACAGAGACAGAGACAGAGACAGACAGAGACAGAGACAGAGACAGAGACAGAGACAGACAGACAGACAGACAGACAGACAGACAGAGACAGAGAGACAGACGGACAGACAGAGACAGACCAACACCTATAAGAAACATCCATTTAATAATACCTGCAGGTAGCGACTTGGGGGTGAATGTCCAATGGGTCTTCTGTGCACATATGATACTTCATAACGTTTGAATGAAGATTTCTACAAGTAGAATGGCCAAGTTATTCCCCCTGACTTTAACTTAAAATTTTAGATACAAAAGAAGCAGGTAGAATAATATAAACTGTATAAAGCAATGATTTCATCTTATAAAGAAACCTATCTCAGTTGAGAATAAAACAGTGATTTCCTCTTCCACAGAAATCATTGTCAACTGAATAAAGTCCTCAGGACTTTGCAACGGTGGAATACATGATTAAAACTAGGCATTGGTTGTTTGATGGAAACATTATACTGCTTTTATCTTCGAAAAAAATTTATGTTATAAAGCTAGCAGCCCAACACAAATAAAAGTTACAGCTCCTGCTCAAATCAGGATCAAATGCATCTTTCCCACTTTCTGTTGGCAGTGATCTATCTTCAGAACTTTCATCTTCTTTGATCCTCTAGCAAATATCATTTTCTATTATATTTTAATACTTACATACAAGATAATTTCTATGAGCTAATTACATTTCTAGCATATATAATAAACAGCTTAAATCACTTTACTGTTTTTACTTCAACCATTTATCAAACTACTAGTTTCTTTTAATACACAACCTATTTTCTGATAATATTGCCAATCTATGCATTGCATGGACAATATCTACTTAGTATATAAATACGCTTAGCTTCCAGAAGAAAAATAACAAAACCCAAGCAGAACTTCAAAGGTGCAGAACATGACACAAACATGTGAGAGTTAAATTAGGATAGCATGATCAGCCAAGGGATAACGACTTGACTTAAAAATTAAAAACTTCATTTGCTGTATGTTGGACAACAAGAATGAAAGGGATAAGAAAAACATGCAACAAGTCATATTTATTTCGATATGTTTAATACCTGGCTGGAGATCACCCAACTAACAAAAGGCAAGCGCAGCTCATGACAAAGTTCAAGCATATCTCCTCCATGGGTTAAAAGTTTGACAGTGTTCCTTGTAAGATATAACAAATAATTAGCATGAACTAGCATATAATAAGAAAGAGAACGTAACAGTAAACATTATAGTAAACACGGCTACAAAGAGTTCAAGAGAGGAACCTATTGAACTGTTGGCAGTCATCTAGCAAACGCATGGTTATTACTTCGAGGTGTTTCGCACAATGCTGTCTGAACACCTCCCTTGTGCTGTCAACAACATAATCACGAGCCTCAGTGTGTAAATCTGCGTACTGAATAGCAGAAATATCGCTTACAGATCCCAATCTTCCATCATGATGTTGCTGATCTTTCATGCTTAACATCTCCTCATCGAAGATGGCATTCAGAACTTTATCATATACACTTCTGTCCTCTGAAGTTTGCATTGTTCGTAAAATATCTGATCATATTGAAGGAAATCATTTAGTCAAGCTACTCAAAACTCATCTTGAATCAGTTATAAAATTCTACATATGCTTGGAAAGAAGAACAAGTGTAAATATTATGAATCACAAGAAACATCTTCACCATCCTTCCTTTGAGCACATGCTGGCCAAGCACTAGGTAAAAACAAATTATAATCTGTAAATACCATGAAAGAAAGGAAACTGTCATGATGACCAAATATCCCCCACAGAATTGAGTGATTCCAAAAGGTTATTAGGACTTGAACACATATGAAGTACTGACGAGTTTGAGAAAAAAGAATGAATAGGTCCTCTGGACAAGCTGACTCATGCAGTATCTTTATCACAGAGCATTATTTTGGGGTTGGGCTTGTTACAGCATACTGGGATTCTTGGATGTAGGCTAGACACCTTACCTTGGACATTTCATTTGGATGTTCACCACATTTTACGTTATTTGAAGTCGCGCTCATGTTTCACTAATGTGAACTATGTTAGTGCATGTATAAATCATTGGTCCATATAAATGTTATATACCCTCCATGGGAATAACGAAGCAACATGTAGTCTCTAGATCCTCTGTTATCATGCAAAGGCTTATGGCTTTGATCAATTCTTCAGGCGCTGGGATTTACAGCAATGAATTCAACTACATTATCTTGTGATAAGAATTTTCCGTTATACTTGCTTCGGATTCTGTTTTACATGAGTTAATGAAGCACATGGAGGCTGATATTCACTTTATTAGAGGAGAAGGTTCACTTTGGTGTCATTGCCTTAGCATTTGTTCCACCATTCAAGCAGAGAGCTAATATGTCTGCAAAACCAGTTAGGTCATCTTACTTCAGGCTTCTATAGTTAAGCTGCACTTCAAGGACATCTTGCCCGCAGCTTGAGAGGAGTATTGGAACTTGGAAACCCTGTCTATCACATTATATTACTTGGTTATTCTCATTTATCCTCTATTATTGTTTGACCTTTTAAAGGTATTTTAATTAAGTTGTACAAATGTTTAAATGTTAAATATACGGTTGGTATCACAGAGTTAACAACTACAGCTATATTATTTTGCAATTAGATCAAAGAAGCATAGCAGAGCTTTTAAATAGATGGAACATTATAGTTAGAGATGCAAATGAACCATGCTTGCAAGCTGCTCACTCCTCTACTTAGATTAGCTTAATAAGGTAAATACAAAGATCACAATTGCCACTTACTGTCTAATAACTCGGACTCCATTCGTGGTGGAAATGCATGCTTTAGAAGTTCTGTGGCAGAAGGACGATCTGATGGACTTGGAGACATTAAGCGTCGCAACAAAGATGCCTGTTCAGGAAATTCAGCAACCCAAGCAGGAGGAAGTTCACCCTTCAGTTTCAAATCAGATAGGACATGGTTTCGTTCCATTGCCGTCCCAAATGGGTGCCATAGCTCGAAGAATACAACTCCCAAGCTGTACATATCAGCCTGCAATCCAAGTTGACTCAATGATGTTTACCTGATATTATTTTGAATAAAAACAAATTACATGCAATTAAAGCTGAAGCACAACTAGCACATTCCATGTTGTGTAAATTATTGAAAAAAAATAACAAAAATAAGTACAATCAAACACTTACCTTTTCATCAATCTTCGGCCATCCTTGCTCAATTTCAGGAGCAGTGTAAAAATATGTACCAACTTGGCCAGTACCATCAAGAGAAACCCCAGCTGTATCTGGAGGAAAACTAGGTTCTTGATCCAACTGCTCCAACTTCAAAAACTTGGCTGAAACAAAACAAATTACATTATTGTTAAGCATACAAATCTTGACTTTTAGCAAACATCTTTGAGTATAAAATGCATGAGTTATGTGTGTAAATAGTTTTCATGTTATCAACCAGGAGACTCCTCTACAAATGGAAAATTGGTATGTCCAAAAGAAACAGACTTTCATTTGAAACAGTAGTTTGCGACAGAAAATAGTCATGAAGTGTGAAGCTCATCCCCATGCACTTTCCAACCATGTTCTCGCGGTTATAAGAATTGGTATACAGTAAGCTTGTTTGAATTTCCTCTGGCATTCTTGACAAAATGCTTTTAAAAGGACCCGACTGCAGGTGCATAAAAATTGGACTGCATAGTTCTCAAACTAACACTTACTATGGAGTAAATATTACAAAATCTGGAACTTACCCAGACCAAAATCCCCAATTTTAATATCATTGCGCGCATCAAAGAATATGTTACTTGGGGTTAAGTCCCGATGAATGATTCCCTGTCCATGTATGTGTGCCAAGCCTTCAACAATTTGACGACACAAATGCCATACAGATTCTTTGTCTAAACGACTATACGACTCGAAAACCTGGCGTAAAGTCCTTCAAACCATACCAAAAAAGACATGAAAAATTAAAACGACATATGATAAGAAAATTCAGCAAGCAAACAAATTTTAAGGGATTTATGAAACCAAATTGACAGAATGAAATAATCTTAAGTTCAACCATATGAAAACCAAAACGCACATCTTTGTTCAATAAGGGGTTGTTGGCAAACCAACCTCATTTGCAGATGATTAGCTAAACTAGACATGCTACATAGTTCAAGGGATGATAGAGAATAAACCAAAAAAAAAGGTCAGTAGAGACAGTTTCGTGCATCTCATTTGTACGCTTATTATTGATTTCAATTTTTTTTCAATCTTGCATACCTTTCACCTATTTTACATTGAGACAGTATCAATGATGAACTCTCAACCAATAAACCACATACCTTACTTGGACTCAGATCAGGTTGGTAATAATAAAATAAAAAAGTTTTACTGACAACAAAATTTTGGCATAGCTTAATGTTCTCAGTCACATAAAGAAATAAGGGTAATGCAATGGCGCAAAACATACCAGGATGAACCTGGTTTCAGTAATTACAGATGTCAAATGGTAGAAAACTAATCAATCACTACACATCACAAAATGTTATTCTTTGAGAAGATCTTAAGATAAGAACTGAATCTAAATAGAAGTTTTACCTAGGGCAATATTCCATTTGAATGTACAGATATGTCGATTCAAGCTTATTCTCATGCCCAATAGCATCTGCTGAGTTTGTACCTTTGAAGCTGAAGGTGGAGCTGGCTGCAGTCATTGAACCCCAAGTGGTATCACCATGAGCACCAATAATACCTGTTTCAAACCACGCCTGCACATGATTGCAAATATTAGGACCATTGTGGAAACAAAAGATTGCCAGCAAATAGCTTTCTAATTAAAGAATAGTCACCCAAATAAAGTGGCAAGCTGCTTTGAAATAAATGCAAGCCAGGACAATATCGAATATACAAATTCATAGAAGCTAAAAACAACAAAGAAATTATTGCATAATTGAGGACAGATACATGCCACAATGCAAAAGCAGGAAATAAGAAAGGTTTTACCTGATAGTATCGTACAACATGTTGATGCTGCAAACGAGAAAGTGTGGCTACTTCCCTAAGTATCTCGCCAAAGTTAAACCACAACAAATTTAGAAGAAATAATAGGGAAAAAAATAGCAGACAAAATTTATGTTCAACTACATATTTTAAACATATAGCTAAATATATATTAGAAAGATTTAAACATGTGTTGAAGCATTTTATTGATTGAAATGTATGAATGGGCGAAAAAATGTTGAATACAAATAATTGTACAAGAAAGGTTTGTAAGAGCTTAAAGAAGTAAACAAGTTTGTTAGAAAGAAAAAAAAACTATCAATACAAAACAAACTAACAAGTATCAATGAGAAAAATGGTAGGAAAAAAAACATAAAGAGGAAAATGAATAAAAAAAGATACCGAAAACAAAAAGGGTTAAGGGTATGAAATCTAGGCTATGGGTCGGCTTAGACACGTGTCTTGCAGTTTGGGGCAGGCCAAAAGATAATTGGTCTGAGCCCACCAGGCCTACGGGTTGCAGATCTTTAGGTTACTGTTAAGTTCCGCCAAAGATACATCTTAAAATTTATTTGTCAAAAAATCACCTAAACATGAGAGAATATATTCTTCAAGAATCTGTAAAAATACATGAAAGAAATCTGCCAAAACCTATCAGACTTACATAAAGTTCTTCAAAGGTTGTCCACTTAAAGTCATCCCTTTGGCCCAATACAAAAATCATAACAAAAATTATGAAGTCTACAACAGCTCGTCACTTAAAAACTCTATAAGAATCTACAGAACTTTTAATTGATTACAACCCCCTTAATCCCAGTAACCAAACCAAAGTTCACTCCATGATTAATTTCCTTCCATAACAGAATTATGCACACTTTGCCTTTTATATTTATTATATATCATATTATTTTAAAATGAACAAAATGGAAACCCATTCACACATCACAAATCAATCTGACATATGATTCATGAAAAGATAAAGTTTGTCTAAGCTAAATGATCCTAAATTTCAATCAGATTGTGGCAAACACTAATATACCTCAATATTCTGTCATTAACTGGCAGGCTTTTATCCTTGAGTCGAATTTTCTTCACTGCATACTGCCTTCCATCTAGTTTATTTTTGCACAATACAACATGGCCAAAGCCTCCATGACCTGTTACCAGTGTGAGAAAAGAACCTCACTGGTTATAATAAAACTAAATTTCTTTTGAAAACTGAAAACTAAAAACTAAAAACTATGTCATGTACAGTGCAAGTAAGAGATGAATATACAAGAGAAAACCCCTAAAAAAATGAGAGAAACAATGTGTCAAAATTAAAAGAAAATGTATGCTCCTAAAACTCAAAGCCATCCATGAAGACCAGAACATTAGTCCAAGAAGCATAAAAACCAGTAAGCACAAAGGAAATCAAATGGTCAGTTAAAAAAACGCCGAACTAAGGTTTGGAAGCTCCTAACACTTGAAACGATTCCTATTGCACGAACACAACTGCCTCCACATCAAGCCGAAACACATACCTCGCCAAGCTAAAGGAAACAAAAACTATATACAGAAACCTTGACCCTTGACGCTTCTTACTTTTTTTTTTTTTTTTTTTTTTTTTTTTTTATTTATAAGCAGTTTTACTCCCCCAGGCACAATAAGTCAAACTAAAGGGTACAACTTCCAAGCAATTCCATTTGTAATAACTGACACAATCCAATAAACACCAAATAGAGGTAAGAATACTGATATTACATCTTTGGCTATCCAATAGCGCAGTAGGAAATGAATTACTCTCTTCCTTTGCTTTTTCACTTGCAATGCTCACATGAATCCTCATGCCTTTAATGGCGTTCTCCACTATGGATAATCTTGCCAACTTAGGAGGTTCCGAACTCACCACTTGAGATGAATGATAGTATTCTGGTTGTTTCCCTCGAGGGATGTGGGTTTAGCATCCACATCATTTTATCATCCACCAACACCTGTACCTTCAAACCCAAAAGTCTATGGAAAAAATAATAACCTTCAACTTCATCCAACTGAACCAGTTTAACCACTATCACTTGTTCATCATCAACTTTTCTATCCATTTTGATCTAGATTTTGAACTCAAAATGCTTGGGAGAATGAAGGGGAGAAGTTACATATTTCTACACAAGAGCCTTTTCATAATGCTGTCCTATTAGTTACAATAATGCCACTGCAACAGTTTTGCACCCTTTAAGGCTAAAATGAAGGGCAAGAATTACAATGACAAGCTGCTTTTCAAGTGCTTTTGCATAGCATACATCAACAACACAAGAAATTTTATACTTCCTCTTGGGCATGAAAACCTCTTATGCATTATTGGTAAAATATCATCTCACTTAATAATTTCTATGTCTACCATGGATGGGCACCCCCTGGGATCTACAAACCTTTATTGGATTTGTTAACCAAACTATAGTTAGCTCAACCAACTGAGATCTCCTAATTAACTATCTACCTAGTAGCCACACACACAGTGAAAGAACAACATTAAGCTAAGATGAAAACAAAACATTAAAAAAAACACAAAAAAAAGAACAAGAATTTTCGTTTACCAAGGGACTGTAGCTCCTCAAAGTCACTAAGATATCGAGAGCTTGGAAGAGATGTACTTGGCCCTTCAAAATCAGATGTGGGTTCCCAAATTGAGAGACTCGCGATGAAACCTAGATAAAATAAAATTGAGAGACTCGCGATGAAACCTAGATAAAATTAACAAGGCATGTAGTAATGTGAATTTGATTTTAGAAGCCAGTTCATAGCAACAAAGAAAAGAAGAAGGGGGATGACCTACCATATGTTCTCTAAAAGCATGATTAAATGTTCTATTCAAAAGTGAAGGTGGTTTAGATGCTAAATCCCTTCCCCATTCCGATAACATCTGGAAATGAAATTAACAGAGATAAGGATCTGGAAAGTATAAGTTATCAAAACTAAACAGGATGAATTGAACTGCATACCCCTAAGTTTTCCAATTCTGTGGTTATTTGTGGCAAAGCATCAGCCAGTGGTCCCTTAGAAGTGCAGGCAAGACGGAGCAGATGAACCTAACATAAAAGGAAACAGCACCCAATAGAAAGTTTAGGATCAAATTCTGTGTGTACAAAGAAAAGAATACATGATATTACCATTATAAGATCCTTTTTAACGGTTTGAGACACTTGATCATGACCCAAGGAAGCAAACGAGAGTGACTCTGATTGTTCACTTCCGAATTCGCAATCATCTTCTGTTGAATCCTCCTCAATAACCAAATTCTGTCAAAGGATAGAAGTATATTGTGGTATCAAAGGATGTCCAAAACAACTTTCTATACAGAAACAGACAGCAAAACCGAAACGACATTATCAAACAAGAATGTCCAGAAAGAACAAATGCTCTCTAGGTCACTTTGCCTTCTATGCAATGGGTTTCTGGTATAACTTGTTCTAACTTCCCTCCACCTTCATTCATCCACACAAAATAAAAATAAAAAATTGTTCTTCAGCCTTGGGGTATGATTCATTTTATTACCATACCAAGAGAACTCCAGGGTTCAATCATTTTGGAGCAATAAGATGTCAATTCACCTGTAGCTCAGTGCACAAATGGTAGAAGTGGAGACAAAACCAAAGATCTACTGCAGAAGAAAATATATATCGCCTTTGAGAGAATTCGAATAAAGCTTAGAAAAAAGGTGATCTTTCAACTCCAAAACAAAATGTTCCTTCCAAACAAAAGCCCTCCTATATCTCTCCAACCAAAGACAGCAAAACCATATATAATAATCTGTCCTCAAATCTCCTTATTGTGCCTTCTAACAGGCTGCTAGATCTCTAGTCATACTTTAATATTGAAAAGATACAAGAGTAAATACGAAAAAAGATACAATATATGTAATATGTCAAAGAGACAATAAAAGAACATATATGTAATGTGAAATTCATGCAAAATTGTGCACTAAAAATCAAATAAAAGCATGTTATATTATCTACAAAAGAAGGTAGTATATTACTCACCTCTTTCTCAGCTTTACCACCATTGCGTACCAATTCTTCCAACAAAAATCTACTAGAATCAGTAGAAGCTATGCTCTTGTGGCCATCTTCACTGTCTTCTTCAAGGCCATCTAATTTGACAGTAGAGGAAAGTAATGAACTTTTCTTTATATCTTGCAAATTCAAAGGTTCTGCACGCCTATCAAGTTTCTTTTCCTGAATCTCATGCTTGCCTTTGGAGCCATCCACTGTGTGCGATGGGACTGAAGGATTTATCCCACTGGTCTCATCTATTCCAAAACCCCAATTCCAAGACTCTCCAGAACCACTGAATAGGTCTATGAAACCATAAACAAAAGGCCCCTTCTTGTTACTTGAGATTGCAACGTCCTTCTGAAACAATTGAGCATTGCTACCCGTAGTCGGACATATTACCTTCCATTTGAAATAAATATAACAAAAAAATCAATCAATTGGATAATCAGCAGGGAAGTAGTGAAAAGTCAAAAAATTTGTTAAGAAATGTGAAGTGAAGTTTTCTCTACATGTTGAAAAAGCTTAAAACTAAAAATCTCTCATCAAATTCAAAATAACATATAGAAAAAATGTAGTCTCTGTAGTTGCCAATATTATATTGTCTTAAAATCATGTACCATGTACCTACAGTATCATGTATGATACGAATAAAATGCAATTAATTTTTATAATCATTTGGTTGTCTATAATTCAAGTACTTTCTATAATTAAACTACAGATAACAAAACATGGGATTGGCATACCAATGCGAGAATGTCAAAATCCAAGAATAATCAAGACCTTGAAGATGACAAGTAGTAATCATCTTTATTCAGAATTGCATACACATTTGAATCAACAAAACAAAAGTGTAATAACAGAACAAGAAGAAAATATCTACATGAAAGATGTTTCACACATGTAATATATCGATATAATACATATACCATTTGTATATGCATTTGCTCACACAAACAAATGCACTAATATGATGATTAAAAAGTCTTACCGAGCCATGTGATTGGCTCACTGGCACAACTTCAGATAGGAATTCCTGGGCTGTCTCTACTAAATTGAAAATCATTTCCCGTCCTTCTCGAGCATTAGAATTTGCCTGAAACAGAACAAATAAAAGAAGAATAGATCAGAGCCCTACAAAATAAGGCATTGGAAGCAAACAAGTTTATTATGTAGAAGACTAACCAATGATATTCTCCATGCAAGTGTATATATTTACATGAATTTGTTTCTTGAAATGAATATTGGATAGAAGAGCACAGTTTGTTTCAGGTAAAGTGGCCTTTTGGAAAATTAACCTCATATTTATACTTCATTATATCAAAAGTTTAAAACTAACTTGGTGACGAGGACATCTTTGTCAAACCCATTAGGGTTTACAAAAGAGAGAGATGGGAGAGGAAGTCATTTAATTTGGTCCTTAAACCTGGCAATTTTTTATTCCTGCGATTAGTTTCTAACTTGTTATCTAAGTTTTCCAGATTTTAGTAAGATTTTTAAGTTTTCCAGATTTTAGTAGGATTTTTAAGTTTCCTATTTTATTTAGGTTAGAATTTCTGTTTTAGCAAGGGATTTTTTATCCTATTGTCTCTAGGTTTTAGTTTGCTATAAATTCCCGTCTCATGTAATTCATTAGGAAGTTGAGATTTGAGATATTGAGTAAAGCTTATTTTCCAGAGATTGGAGACTTCTTGGTGTGAAGCCAAACCCCTGGAGTGATTCCAGACCTATCCATGTTTGTTCTATTTTCTGTTTTCCATTATTTTCACTTCCGCTAAATTACCTAAACACTCGATTCACCCATGTCCTACATCACTTGGTCAATGGGCTAGCAGCCGCTAAGGCATATACTGTTGTTATGATTCAGGGAAATAAAAGTTGCATTTATAACCACATCAACCACTCCAGTATAGAATAACTTCTTGAAGATTTATCAAATCCTGGTTAAGGAATAATACCTGATCATGAATAAGAGATAGCAGCCTGTCAGCATCACTTTGTGATAAACCCTTCTCAGGAGTTATCTGTAACTTCGGACACTTGTAAGGATACCCTGGTAAGCACCTATTAAACAAAAATATTAAGATCCATGAGAAGGATTGAAGCAATATGCATTAACTTTAAATAAAAGCAACATTGAACAGAACCTCACTTACCTAACTAAAAGAAGTGCAGAAACATCTAGATCCTCATAACCCATATCCTTCGAGTGAGGCCTGTTACAATAGAGAACAAAAGTCAATCAAGAGGAGTCTAGTCTAGAATCTAGATCTATTGCATTCATCTATAAACAAATAAGACATACCTAAGCTTAATGATTATTTGAGGATGGGATCCAGACATAACTTTGCAATCGTCTTGAAATATTGCACACCTAAACGTCACAGAAGAATAGCAATAAAATTATGAGATAGAATTAAATTCCTTAGATGATTATCATGAATGTTTCAAACAGAAGCATCAGCATTTTTAAAAACATAATACCTTACAATTTGCATAATTAAAAAAATATATATACAGACATTAATTTACAACCATCTTATTGTCCCTGGAACAGAAATACATTTTGTAATAGAATTTTGTGGTAGGTTTTGTAATCAAATACCAGGAAGAGCCAACTGTGTTACTTCAATTACATAACCATAAATATAATATTACGCTTTGTAGGAGATAATGTAGAACTATAAAAATTTTTAACCATGAATCTTCCGACATCAAAAATTTTATGAAACATTTTCTGTGGTCATGCCTTCTTTCTTGTCCAGATAAATAATGGATATTATCATATAAGGGGACAGAAGAGGAAAGGCACCCGAATAACCCCGAAAGAAAGGGAAAACAAATAAAGAAACCACTAAATTGCTCTAGAAGTAACCATTTACCCAAAAAAAAAACAATGCACAACGCTCAAATCGAGTCGTAAATTATTGATTTAAATTTAGAAAAGCATCCAATGTGACTGTAAGGAAGTCATAAGAAATTACTAAGAACAAAAAAGGGAAATATAAACAAACAAAAAAAAAATTCTGTCAAATAGATTAATCCCTTTGAGTTGTATGAAATGCCTGAGGTTAAATAGACCCTCTCCGGTTTTGGAGGCTCACAGTGGACCAAATAAAAAGATTACTATTAATCTACTGCATCACCTAAATCTTACCTCTCCCCAATCTACAGTCTCCTTCACACCTCCCAAGGATTGAGCTAGAAGCCCATAAAATTACATTAAAAATAGAAAATACAGAGAAAAGAACCCAGCAGGCTCAAACTAGAACACTTGAACACCCAAAAAAAATCCAGATATGTTCCTCAAATGACCCAAAAGGTGACTAAACTAGCACCCTTGAATACCCAAAAGTAACTACAAGAGAAGGAAGCGGATGGAAAACGTGTGATAATCAAATATAATACAACGTGATTATGGGTAGAGGATAAGCTTTAGACACAATGGGACAAAATGCAACCCCCATGCAAAACATGCTCTGTTGTGCAGTGACTAGCATACGGTGCAAAAGGGCAAATGAAAAGAAAAACCACAATTCAAATAGTGCATTCGAATCAAATCCATTTCAGTGATGACACTGAAACCACTGTCAGAGGTTTATATTGGCCAAAATATAGTAAAATGAAAAGAATTTCATTATTTTGTCCTCTGATCTACAAGACCCACCTTACCTTAAAAAGGAACATTATTGTTTGGATTCGTGTAACAAAATTTATTTTCAAAAGTACAGTTTCCATTTTCATTTGAAAAACATATATCAATTAATCCATTTGAATTTCTGATAGTCCTAAGCCCTATAAGGCTTGGACCATATCCAAAGTTGTCAAATATGCATCCAGTTCTGTGCAACTGTTCAAGTTCTCATCCCATGCTGTTCATGATGATTACATTGTTTTCCCCATATGCAGTTTTTAGTCAATTCCCTTGAAGAAGAAAAGGGTTTAAGAAGAAGAGTCACTTACAAGGCAGTGATCTCTTCAGAAAGAAGTTCATTATCATCACCACCAACATGAGCCCCATGATCTTTCAAGGCCTTCTTCTTCTTCCCACTCCCTCCTCCTCCACGCTTCTTCTTCTTCGAACTATGTCCCATATTTCCACCCCAAAAAAACCCCTCTGGCGCTTTTTATCAAACACCCAGTCAACCAGTTCACACTACGAATCACAAACCCACCACCAACAAATAAATAGACCCTTCTGCTCTTTCTTCAAATACCCTCCAACCCAAATTTACCTTTTACGCCAAAACCCAGTGCCCAAGTCATCAAGAATCAAATGAATCATGAAATATAGAGTAGAACAATCAGAAGCAGCTTGACAGGAATATATAGATCTTGGCAAACCCTGAATCTTGAAGGGGTTTTGAATATGCGAACAAAGCTATGTGGGAATATTGAGGATTGAGAGCTGTTTTAGTTTGAGAAGCTAATCGAAGTGACTGGACAAATACCAAATGGGAGAGAAGTAAAATAATATAATAAACTCCGTGCAGAAAGAAAATACTGATGGAGGCGCTGAATGGTTTTGAAACTAGTATGAGTGACATTAATATATTACAATACGGGGGGGAGCCATAGCTTCTCTTACGCGCTAAACAATAGCGGCAAAAAACGTTTTACACACTCGAAACCCTTCTGCGGCGTTTGGTTGGCAGGAAAAGATTTCACTGCTTAGAGCACTTCCACCAGTTAGCCCCTTGTCATGACAAGGGGAGCTCTAAGACAGCTACTATTTACGTGAATAGTAGCTGCCCTAACTCCCAGTAAAGTGTGTTTCCAGCAGTTTAGGCTTGTCATGGCAAGTACTATTCATTTTTTTGTTTTTCTTTCACAACTTTGTTTACTTAAACATTTGATTTGGATAATATTTTCGGATAAGATTTTTGGGTTCCTACGTGTTAATACTATTCATATCAGTTAAGATTTTTGGTTTCAAAATTCAAATTTTAGATAAATCAATACAACTAATAAATAAAATACATGAATGACCACTAATTATTCAAACAAAACAAAAAATACAATGAAATGAAAGGCAAGCAAACTAAGAAATGAAAGGCAAGATTTTATTTTATCGTATAATATTTTCGGATAAGATTTTGTTTTATTAGTTGTATTGGTTGGTATTTATAGAAAGAAAAAAAAAGTATGAGGATTTGGTGTTAAAAGTGAAGAGTATTGGTTAGTATTTATAGACACTGGCGGACCCAGAATTTTTTTAGCGGAGGTGCAATATTGACTAAGTATGAAAAATGGTTTTTCGGAATAATAATTTTCTCAAGATAATTTTTGGCGGCTTTTATTCCTTACACATCAAATAAGAAAACTTGATTTTATGGGATTTTAATACGAAGTATATATTGACTTAATGAGCCATCATTTTTAGCCTAAATCCTATTTTGCACTAAAACGTATTTTTCATATTTTGATTTGGTGGGAATTTGATTTTCTAGTATTTTTATTTGAACCCAAATAAGGGGTACTTCCTTATTTACATTGTAAACTTAAGTAAATGGAAATAAGGTATAAAGAGAAGAAAAAAAAGTAATTTTTTGGTTTTTTTTTCAATTTTTTATTACAAAATATTGGCTGCAATTGGATTGGAGGAAAAATTATCGGATCGGAAGGAGCCACAGAAGGAGCCACGTAGAGAGAGAGGGGGGGGGGGGGGGGGGGGGGGGGGGTTTTTCGATTTTTTTTTTCGGGAAAAAATGTCTACCGTTGGATTTCTGGAAAAAGTGGATCGGATAGCCCAGAAGAAGCCACATGGAAGAAAGCCGTTGGAGGGCACTGTAGCGGGTGCGTCAAATTTTTTTTAACATTGGCACGTGAACGCACGCGCCAATGTTAAATTTTTTTAACTCCAGGACTGACATCATATTGGCCCTCGGGCCAGCGCTCGGGCCAGCCTAGGCTGCTCGGCCCCACCCTCCTTGCTTGCCTGTTTGCAGGACTTTGTTGCCTTTTTTTTGCCCCCCCCCCCCCCCCCCCCCAACAAAAACCCTCCCCTTGCTGGAAATGCTCTTATGGGAAATATGGGAAAAATAAAACCCTCAATTTACCATGAGTTCTATAATCCTTATCAATAGCATTCTGTGTATCTGTAATATCATGATACACATGCTATCTAAAGAGTTCCCCCTTTATTCTTCTTCTATATATATATATATATATATATATATATAAAGCAAAAGGAGAGATTGGTAAAACATTCAAAATATCAAAAAATGACATTGATTAATTTAAACATTAAGAATTGAAATTATTAATTAAATAAGGATAATATAGTAAATTCACATTTTTTAAAATTAAAAACAAAATCAGATAATAGGTTCTACTTTTATGGAACATAACTACCCATGTTATCTTTTCTTAATTCTAAAATAATAAATAATAAATAAATAAAACCAATTTGCACATGCGTGAGCATGTGCTAAGGGGCTAGTATATATTAAAAAAAAGGCAGAAAATGGTGAAACATTTAAAATACCAGAAAATGTCTTTAGTTAATTCAAACATTAAAAATTAAAATTATTAATTAAATGAGGATAATATGGTAAATTCACATTTTTTTATATTAAAAAAATAAAAATAAAAATCAAATCAAATATTAAGTCCTACTTTTATGGAACATAACTACCCATATTATCTTTTCTTAATTCTAAAAAACAAATTTTTTTTAATTATAAAAAATAAAAAATAAAATAAATAAATAAATAAATGACCAATTGGCACATAGTTCTTATTTATGTCTTTCTCTTTGTTTCCACATATTTATATTGCAAAGCAAAGTTGATATGGAACATTTAAATTTGAGATATTTATTATAAAAAAAAAAAAAAAAAAAAAAAAAAAAAAAAAAAAAAAAAACTCAAAAAAAAAAAAGATAGAAAAAAAAAAAATAACTTGCTTGCCTTAAAGGGCTCTTTGTTACACAAGCTTGGCATAGCCTGGGTTAGACTAAATTTAGTCACATGTTTGTTTCATCTCATCTTAGTCTTATATGGGATTGCTAATACCGGGCCCATCAAAAACACTTCCTTATAAGGGGACTAAGGGGCCTTTCGGTAACGTTTTCAAGGCCCCATTTTCATTTTATGTTTTCATTTTCTACAAAAAACGCGTTCAGTATGTCGTTTTCATTTTCACTAGAATTTGTTTTCTGAAAACAAATTCAAACTCATGTACAGAAACTGAAAACACCAAATTATCGTTTTCATTTTCTATTTTCATTTTCTACCCGGTCAATGTCTGATTGCTTTATTTTCTTTTCTTTTTTTGTTGGTCTGATTTTCTTTTTGTTTTTGTTTTTTTTTCTTATTAGGATCGTCATGTGATAGTTGATGTATGATATGATTTTTGTTTTATTGTTGCAATTCTGACAAAATTTCATATGCAAAACCGACCACATAACTTTATCAACATATGTTTTTTTCACTTTCCCTCACGGCGCAAATGAAGTCATCTGTGGAATATGGTGACATTATACCCTATAGTGCTTGGGTAAAGTTCTACGTCACATTTGATTTTTTTTTTCTTATTATAGTGTTGAGTTACTTGGGGAATTATTTCTTGTGATTTTATGTGATTTTTTTTATAAAATCAAAGAAACTTATACTAGTTAATTGGTGGATTAGCGAGCATATATTTAGGAGTTTTGTTGACTGATTAGAATTATTGATGCTACTATTTGCACTTATTATATGCATAGGTGTAGGAATGTTCAAGTTTCACTCGCAAAATTGAACTATTTTGATAGATTGTTTTTTTTTATGGTTTCCATAAGAACACTTGGCTATGAGGATATTTCCATTATGTTGAAGGATGCGTTGATTTTTTACAGTGTTTGGATGTGGTTATCGACTATTATTTACTCCAAATGTACTATTTACTTCAGCCAAAAAGATGAAGGCGACCTTCTCATACCCCTATTGCTCTGCTCACTACTTGGAAGTAAAGTTGGAGGTGACTTACACATGTACACCCTCATCACATCCATCACATATTTTAGAAGTTGCATCTTAATATATACAAGTTGCACATTCCCTTCCACAACATGAAGCTCTTATTCCACAATATGTTTTAAGAGCTATGCCTCCAACTTTTCTTCAAGTGCTCATTACGATCATCATGTGGTCGTTGATGTATGGTATGATTTTTGTTTTATTGTTACAATTCTTGCAAAATTTCACATGCAAAACCGACCACATAACTTTATCACCATATATTTTTTCACTTTCCCTCATGGTGCAAACGATGTCATCTGTGGGATATGGTGACATTATACCCTGTAGTGCTCGAGTAAAGTTCTATGTCACATTTGATTTTTTTCATTATGTTAGATGATGCATTGATTTTTTTACAGTGTTTGGATGTGGTTGTCGACTATTATTTACTCCAAATGTACTATTTACTTCAGCAAAAAAATGGAGGCGACATTTTAATACCCCTCTTGCGCTGCTCACTACTTGGAAGTTGAGTTGGAGGTGACTTACTCATACACCCCTCATCACCTCCATCACATATTTTAGAAGTTGCACCTTAATATATACAAGTTGCACATTCCCTTCCACAACATGTAGCTCTTCTTTCACAATATGTTCTAAGAGCTGTGCCTCCAACTTTTCTTCAAGTGCTCATTAGGATCTTCATGTGGTTGTTGATGTATGGTATGATTTTTGTTTTATTGTTGCAATTTTGGCAAAATTTCTCATGTAAAACCAACCACATGACTTTATCACCATATGTTTTTTCACTTTCCCTCACGGCGCAAATGATGTCATTTGTGGGATATGGTGACATTATACCTTGTAGTGCTCGGGTAAAGTTCTACGTCACATTTGATTTTTTTTCTCTTATTATATTTTTGAGTTACTTGAAGAATTATTTCTCGTGATTTTATGTGATTTTTTATTATAAAATCATGAAAACTTATACTAGTTAATTGGTAGATTAGTAAGCATAGGTTTAGGAGTTTTGTTGGCTGATTAGAATTGTTGATACTACTATTTGCACTTATTATATGCATAGGTGTAGGAATGTTCGAGTTTCACTCGCAAAATTGAACTATTTTAATAGATTGTTTCTGTCTGTGGTTTCCATAACAACATTTGGCTATGAGGATATTTCCATTATGTTGGAAGATGCATTGATTTTTTACAGTGTTTGCATGTGGTTGTCGACTATTTTTTACTCCAAGTATACTATCTTCTTCAGTGTCAGAGTTGCAAGACCGTTAATACTTAGATAGGTGTCATACTTTCTAATAACAACAATGTTTCGATTATTTGTTTTAATTTATAATTAATAATAATTAATGTTGATTGATACATTTGAAAATTAAAATTACTCTAGTAAATTGGTTTAAAATATTATTTTATTGCAACTTTGCATATGAAGTATGTACTTGTAATTCAATTTCTCTTCATTATCTGATGTTGCTAACGTTGTTAAATTGAAGAAGGAGATTTTTAACTTTCAAGTTCAAGTTTATAGCCTGTGTAAGGAAAAAACTCAACAATGATATTAGAACTTTACCTCAAATACTGCTTAGTACATTGTTACCATATCCCACAGATGGCACTATTTGGGCCGTGAGGGACAATGGAAAAACATATGGTAATAATGGTCTATGATCAGTTTTGTTGCTTTGCCAGAATTCCAATAATAAAACAAAAATCATACAATGCATAAGTGGCCACATGATGATCTTTATGAGCATTTGAAGAAACATTGGATATGTAGTGAGGTGGTTGGTTGCACAAGAGGAGATCACCTCTAAGTTTACTTCCAAGTAGTGAGGAGACAAAATGGGTATGAGAAGGTCGCATTCACCTCCACCTCCACCTCTTTAATCACCACTGCTTTATCTTACTCCTCCACCTCAACCTCTTAATCATCACGACTTCTTTCATCCCCAAAGCTTCTTTAATCATTATTGTCTATTTGGATGTGGTTGTCAACTATCATTTACACCACGAGTACAATCTATTTCAGTGTTAGAGTTGCAAAATCGTAAGGAATAGTTTAAGTACTTAGATATATACCATAATTTTTATTAGTCCAATTTCTATTGTCCACACAATGTTTCGATTAATTGTTTTAGCTTATGATTAATAATAATTAATGTTGATTGATACATTTGAAAATAGAAACTACACTTGTAAATCGGTTTAAAATACAATTATATTGCACTTTGCCTATGAAGTATTATGACGAAGTACGTACTTGTAACTCCATTTCACTTAATTATTTGTTGTTTCTAATAATGTTAAATTAAATAAGTGAATTTTTAACTTTCAAGTTTAAGTTTTGAGCACGTAAATGTCTTCCATCTCGCATGTCCCGGCTTGAGACTGCTTTTTATTAGCCCAATAATGAACCACCGCGATTGGAGCTATGATATATACACCGATGCTTCATAGCCCCTCTACTCTTTATCTATCTTAAACTAAAGGTACATCATACCTTTTTTAGTTTTTTTCTTCTTCTATGAGTAGGTTGAATAACTGCATCCAAACACTGTCGAAAATCAAAACATCTTCTGAAATTATGGAAATATCTTCACACTAAAGTGTTGTTATTGTCCTGAAAAAAAAATGTTGTTATTGAAACCACAGATATACAAATTATGGAAATAATTCAATTTTGTGAATGAGTGAAATTCCAGTGTACCTACAATTACGCATATAATAGGTCCAACAATTCTAACCAACAATTCTAACCAACCAACAAAACTCTCAAACCTATGCTCACTAATCCATTAATCCACCAATCAACCAGTATAAGTTTAATTTGATAAAAATATTACATAAAGTCACAATAAATAATTCCACTAAGTAGCTCAACACTCTAATAAGGAAAAAACTCAATAGTGATATTAGAACTTTACATCAAATATTGCTTAGTATACTGTCACTATATCCTACAAATGACATTGCTTGGGCCTTAAGGGATAATGAAAAAACATATGGTAATAAAAGGTCTATGGTCGGTTTTATAG
Organism: Prunus armeniaca; assembly: GCA_903112645.1. NCBI lineage: Eukaryota > Viridiplantae > Streptophyta > Magnoliopsida > Rosales > Rosaceae > Prunus > Prunus armeniaca. Next base: position 14,929,444 of record CAEKDK010000001.1, read on the forward strand.
TTTTGCCAGAATTGTCACAATAAAACAAAAATCATACAATGCATCATCAACCACATGATATTCTTTATGAACACTTCAAGGAAAATTGGATGTGCAGATTCTAAAAGATGTAATGGAGGTGAAACTTATAGATGATGAATTGGAGGTGGTTAGCGACATAGGAGGAGGTCACCTCCAAGTTTACTTCCAAGTAGTGAGCAGCATAAGAAGGTTATGAGAAGGTCTCATTTGCCTCCACCTCTTTGATCACCACAACCTTCTCTTACTTCTCCACCTCAACCGCTTAATCATCACGACTTCTTTCATCCCCAAAGCCTCTTTGATCATTACTGCCTATTCGATCAGAACTGCCTCCACCACCACCTGCTTGATCACTACTGACTTATCTTACTCACAAAATCTTTGATCATCATGACCTCTTTCATCTTCAAAGTCTCTTTGATCATTACTGCCTATTTGATCATAATTGTCTCCTTACTCCTCATTTCCTTCAACATCATGAACTATAGCCCTTGCACAATTCACTCGCTGGAAGTTCCTACAACAATTGAACATGAGTACAAAATAATTGAACTTTGCAATTAAAATTTAAATATTTGAAATAAGCTAAGTATAATACAATTATCAACCAAGTAATGGCAACAAATTCAAAAGGAAAGAGACATATGGTGCAAAAGAGGCAGGTTTTGGGCATTGAATTATTCGGGCGGGTTTAGTGTTGTTGTAAAATGAGACTATGGGTTTTGAGTTATGATTTACTGTTGAGAGATTGGTTCGAGTTTAGGCTAGGTGCGGTCACTTAGGTGGCTCTCAACTTATGTGTTAGAGCCCACACAAGTTTCATCCTCAATTTTGGAAAAAGATTGCAGCAGAAGTTGAGGCAATCACGGCCGTGGTAGTGGTAGTGGTTGTGGCAGTCTTGGAGGTGGTTAAGCTGGTGATTGCTGGGGCAAATGTGATGATAATGTCAGTAGTTGCTCCTCCAACTTTTCATCAAGTGCTCATTAGGATCTTTATATGGCCGTTGGTGCATGGTATAGTTTTTATTTTATTGTTACAATTTTGACAAATTTTCGCACGCAAAACCGACCACATAACTTTTTTACCATATGTTTTTTCACTTTCCCTCACGGAGGAAATGATTTTTTACAGTGGCTATGAGGATATTCCCATAATGTTGGAGGATGCAGTGATTTTTTATAGTGTTTAGATATGGTTGTCGACTATCATTCACGCCAAGTGTACTATCTACTTTAGTGTTAGAGTTGCAAGACCTTATAAGCAATGACAAATATGTAGAAGAAATGGAATCATAAGTCCTTAAAAATAAGACTTCATACTCAAAATTACAAAAGAACGATATTTCAAACCAATATACATGAGTGGTTTCAAGCCTTAAACTATTCTCAATCGTCTTGCAAGTCTACAACTTAAGTGGTACGTACACTTGGCATAGATGATCGTCGACAACCATCGCCTAAAACTAGCAAAAATTACCACATCCTCCAACATAACGATAATATCCTCATACCCAAGTGTTGTTAAAGTAACCACAGACAGATACAAACAATCCAAATAGTTAAATTTTGTTTAGTCTGTGAAACTCCAACAACTACACATAAAATAGGTGCAAATATTGGCACAAGCAATTCTAACCGACCAATAAAACTGTTAAACCTATGCTCACTAATGTACCAATCAACTAACATAAGTTCCAATAATTGGATAAAACAATCACATAAAGTCATCAAAAATAAATCCCCCACGTAGCCCAACACTCCACTAAGAAAAAAACTCAACAATGAAGTTAGAATTTTACCCCAAACAATACTAGGTACAATGTCGCTGTATCCCACAGTTGACGTCGTTTGTGCCGTGAGGGAAAGTGAAAGGGCAAATGGTGATAAACTTCTTGTTGAATTTTTGTCTTCGAAGCTATAAGGGAAACATCATAATAAACCAAAAATCAAAACAAGCATCACAGGCCACATGCTGATCCTAACCACCAATTGAATATGAGCTGGAGGTGCAGGCCCTAGAATATCTTATGGAAGAAGAGTTGCATCTTGTGCTACATCTCGCATGTGTTCATGTGCAACTTGAAGGGAAAAAACAGAGTCGGAATATTGGTAAATTTCCACATTTTCACATTTTTAAGAATGTAGGCAGATTGACAAAAATCCTCAAGAAACTCATACACCCAGAAACAAAATTCATTTTTGGAATCAAAAAACAAAGTTAAAACAAACATAAACTTGAAAAAGAACAGAGCTCAATGTCAAACGATGAAGAAATTCATCAAATCTATTGTTGTGGGTATTAGAACGCAAAAAGGCAGATAGTTCATCATAGTTCCTAACATTATTGAAATTGTAAACACATAGAGACGAGAAAATTAGATAACATGAGGATATTTGAAAGCAAAAATGCAGGCACTTCATCAATTTTATAACAAAACAATATTAGGAAACACAAATCAATGAAGCAGTCAGATTGACAAAAATCCTAGAGAAACAGATAGACCTAGTAACAAGATTAACTTTTGAAACCAAATACTGCAAACATATTGACAAAAATCCTAAAGAAACTAATAAACCTAGGCAACAAGATGCAATGGTTCGGTGGTGGTGGCAATGATGGTGGTGGTGGTGGTGGTGGGTGAGGATGCGGCTGGGGGCTGGGTGGTGTATGGTTGATATACGAGGGGATGAGAGAATTTGCTAGATTTGCTGTTTTTTTTTTTAATTGAATAATTTTTTATATTTATTTTGTCCACATGGAGTCCACATCATTAAAAAACTAGGGTCCATGTATTGATTTTTAACTAATTTATAAAACTCATTGAAATGTTTTATTTTTAATTTTATATTTAATTTAGATGTCAAATATTTAAATAGTTGTAATTACTAAAATGTCCATGCCACATCAACGAGTTAATTTTGTTAATGATTAAATTGATGGAATGGGACAATGTACCCCAATTGCAAAGTCATGGAGTAAACTGAGATTTTTGATATAGCCCATAGACAAATCAATAAATAAGCCATTTTAATAATCTGCAATTTCTCTCTTTTTTTAATCAAGATTTTTTTAACCATGATTTTTTTATTTTTTTTATTTAAAGAAGTTGTTGGTGACAGTAGATAAGGGAATGGTGGGAACGACGAGGTTAGACTGAAATTGTTGTGATTTCTTGTCGATTTTCACAAGGGAATTGCGTGATTGATGTGAATTTGGATACGAAGATGATGGAGCGAGGAAGAAGATTAAGATAAATCTGTTTTTCATTGGTTAAAAAAATTTGGCACTATTGATTTATCTAAAATGTTTGCTCTGTGTGCTTAGAGCATATTCAATCAAAAGCAAAGAAATCATATAATACAAGTTGATCTGCATGAACACAAGCATCCAATTTCCTTGAAAATTTCAATTGGTTTTGAACATAAATTTGAGTAAACCTATTCTCAATTCAGATTAAAAATGGACTTAAAGTAGCTTTTTGTTGGTTATTTTTTGTTTCTGTGATGATCATAGATCCTCTGTTGCTATTGTTGGAACCAATTCAACAAAAACTTGTTTTTGTTTTTGTTTTTTTGGATTGTAAAATCTGAGTATCAAAGAAACCACAATTTGTACCAAATCGAAAATTGAACAAAATAGAAAGTTTATGAATGGCTCCACTCCTCCTAGGTCGACTCTAAGCTCTCAAATCATATCTTCAAATTCAAACACAAACCCTAAATCAAATCCACAAATAATAACATCTCAAATCCAAATATTCAAATCACATTCTTACTCTTAGTACTCATGATCAATTTAGTGGTGGTATGGAGAGAAAAAACAACAATAGACAAGAGTTCATCAACTCCATGAATTTAATCTTAATATCACTGGCCATGCGATAAACAACATCTAAAATTATCCCAAACCACCTTGACACGGTCTCACCAGAATGTTGGAACCTTTCTTGGACTATTCTAACCATCTGTTTGGATAAAGGAAATGAAAATTACATAGAATTCTAAAATAATGGAAGTTAAATTTCCACCATTTCAATTTTTGGCAATTGAAGATTTCAGTGTTTTAATTTGCATATGTCAAGTTTTGTAAATGACAAAATTTTGTAAATTGCACCATGAAAACTGAAAAATGACGCATGTTTTGGTGGAAATTAAACTTGAGAATTTGATGCCCCAATTTCCACGCGTCATTTAATAAGTTCTACGTTTAAGCTGCCAAACTAGAGAGTTGTCATTTCTCTTCCTCAATTCCTGACTTTTAACTAAATTCCGAGTTATTTTCCCTCATTTAAACGGAGGGTTACTGAACTCATGACCTAAAATGATAAGGAACATTGATAATGCCTCAACTAATGGTATCTCTCCAACATCTTTCAAACCATATGTACATGTAAGTGTCTCTACCAATTTTATGAAGACATGTTTTTCCATCCTAAATTGTTCATGACATCTTATCTTATAACCATTTAAAACATCTATGACCCATTTATATCTGGTACGTGATGAAGTCCTGCATGGCTCTTTGTCTACATATTTAAGCCATTCAGAAACATCTACAACACATCCTCCATAAATCAACTAATAAAATTCACCGTCACTGTCATCTGAGTGTGTATTGTTATCATCATCATCATCACTAGAACTCATTTGTAAAAATAAAATAAAAAACCTTATTTATATATATATATGTGTGTGTGTGTGTGTGTGTGTGTGTGTGTGTGTGCGTGTATCAATGTATATTAAAATAACTCTTCCATCTCAAAAAAAAAAAAAAAAAAAAAAAAAAACTCAACAACAAATAAAGGAGAATTAATAATTATCAGTTCAAAATCACTCAAAACAAAAAGACAAATAAGAAAGTAACTAAGACTAAATTTGAACTTTCTTTCTCCTAAGCCACATAATTTGTTGGTTGGCTTGCCTTAATGCAACAAACATCTCTCGATTCTTTCTTTTAGTCAGGGCATTTGTAACTTTCACGAAAAGCTCATCATCCTCAACAATTTCATGTATGCCTTTTACAACTTCCATTCCTTCTTCAATGCTACAACCACATGTCACAAAGCTAGCATAGAAACAAGTGGACACAAGGCATTTGGTAACAGGAAAATTGGGCACCACTATTTGACATTTCATGATGTGGGTTAGGATAATTTGGGAGTATTTATTAATGAACTTACGTTATGTGAAATTGTTATAAATTGTAGGGCTAACGACAAAACACACCCTTGATGTTTGGAGTCATTCTTAATATGGGCCCCCGGCTTTCAATTCCATCAATTTACACCCTATGGTTTTCACATATGACCAATTTAAACCTTCCGTTAAGTAGATCGTTTGTTCATATGTTAACTGCTGATGTGTCCAATGTAGGACCCACTAATTTTAAAAAAATAAAAACTAAATCAATTATATAAAATGATAAAACCATATAAAATAAAGGGCTAACGACAAAAGACACCATGCTGGTTTGGGGTGCTTCTCAATATGGACTCCAGGGTATCAATTTTATCAATTTACACCCTTACGTTTGCAACATCATCTAATTTCATCCTTTCGTTAAGTTGACCGTGTGGTTAATCATTAAATGTTGACATCTCTATTGTGGGACCCACCTCCTAACCCACTAATTCTTTTTAAAAATTATATAAAATGATAAAAACATATAATTAAACAAAAACTAAATATATTTTAAAATTTAAATAATAATATTTATAAATAAATAAAAAAACCAGACACACAGCCGCACTTCGTCCCTTTCTCCCCGATTCCATCTTCTCGAGTTCTCCGATTCCCCACCCTGCCACCTGTCCTCACTGAAACCAAGTCTATCACTCCTCTCCTTCCATCCCACCACAGCACCTCCCATCCCTCTTCCTCATCCCCACCCCACCTCAAGGGATTGATAGTTTTAGTACATGGGTGAAATGGATATCGAACGTTTTGGGCAAAGAGTGAGATGGGTATTGTGTTTTGATGAAGAGGGTGGCCATGGATACGATTGAAGATTTGAACCAAGGCATGTTCTTTTTTATCTCTGGCTGTGCTCAAAGTTCAAATAATCAGATCTTTTTTATAAAAAAAATTTGTAAAACAAAGTAACAGATTTGATTTAGTGTTGGAAATCTAGGCGCATCAATCAAGTTGACAAAGCAGTGGCGTTGATTTGAGAGATGGAGTGGATGCAGCGAGTCTATCGGATCAAATAGAGAGATTGCGTCTGGCTTTGGCGAGCGGTTTTTGGAATTCCATGTGTGACTTTTGCTGGGCGCTGAGGTCGAAAAAGGAAGAGTCATCATGGCCTCTCTCTCTCTCTCTCTCTCTCTCTCTCTCTCTAAGCTTTTCTTTTTTCATTTTTGATTTCTGGGCAGATTTGCAAGGGCCCTTTTGGGGCTTCAGATCCATTTGTTCAATTTCGCTTCCTCCATTTTTGATTTCTGGGCAGATCTGCAAGGGCACTTTTGGGGCTTAAATCCCTTTGTTCAATTTCTCTTCCTCCATTTTCATTTTCGCTACTAGCATTTCCATTATTTATGGGATTTTTGGGTGTTTGACATCATCTGGGTCTTGACCGTTGTGACTCTTATTCTTTGGGATCCACAGTCGAAGGCGCGATTGTGAGCACGACCATGTCAGATCTGTTCTGGAGGTGGGGGTAGTGGAAGAGAAAGAAGTGGAAGAAGAATGATGAGGGCGGAGCTACTGGTTGGGTTTGAAAAAAAAAAACCTTAACAATGGGAGCGGTTGGAAATTTTCCAGATTTGTAGTCTTCGCTGGTTTCTGGGGGCTAGCGGTGATGCTGGGTCAAAAGAGGAAGGAATTAAAGGAAGACGATGGTGTGGATTACGACATGGATCAAGAGGGGCTGGGATTTTTCAAGTTGATTTTTTTTTGTTAGAATGTTATTTTATTATTTTAAATAAAAAAAATTTTGTTAGTAGGTGGGTCCCACAATAGACACGTCAGTATTTAACGATTAACTACACGGTCAATTAACAGAAGGATGAAATTGAACGATGTTGCAAACGTAAGGGTGTAAATTGATAAAATTGATACCTTGGAGTCCATATTAAGAACCACCCCAAACTAGAAGGGTGTCTTTTGTCGTTAGCCCTAAAATAAAATAAAAATCTACCTAGATCCTAGCCCCTTCCGTGCCCAGCGCCTCCCCGATGTTCCCCACCCCCTCTCATTGATGCACCATCATTGGCCTGAAAAATCTGATACATCTCAAGTTCCTTGTCAACCATGTACCTTTGAAACTTCAGATAATCGAACCTTCATAAGATCCTTGGCATACTTGTACTATGGTGGAATATGAAGCGCCAATAACTCGGCCTCAATCTAGGGATGGTCCAAGTATCAAAGATTTGCAGCATCAAAGAAATTGAAAAGCCTTCGAATTTTGGTCGCTCTCTCCTCCTTAGTCTCGCGCAAGGCCATAAGAACATGATCCATGAAAATGGGTCTGCGTGACATTAAAAACCAATTCTTCTTTTCTTCAAATTCTTCTTCTTCAACCTTCTTCAATGGAACCAAATCAATTACAGGGCAAAAGGAAGGAAGGAGATCCTGGTTTTGGGCAAATGGGTTTATGGGTTTTGGGGTATGGATCATAAATTCACAACAATTCAATCCCACAATTGGGTGGAAGAAAGACAGAGAAAGAAAGGGAAATTGAGAAAATAGGGAAATGGGGATCGTTGTTTGAGCCGTGTTTTTCAAAGTTCCTATTTGAGTTCTATGCTGCCGAGAGAGAGAGAGAGAGAGAGAGAGAGAGAGAGAGAGAGAGATAGAGAGAGAGAGAGAGAGAGAGAGAGATAGAGGTAGGGGTTGTTTTGGATAAGATGGGATGGGGTAGCTAGGAGGAGAAAGAGACGGAGAAAGAGACAGGGACGAAGAGAAGGAAGATGCTGGGGTGGGTGCAGTTGTGCGTTGGCGATAGGGGGTGGGGAAGGTTGTGCATTAAAGTGGGAGTGGGGGACATTGTGATTCGAAGAGGGGGTGGGGAAGATTGCGTCAGAGAAGGGGTGGGGAAGGTTGTGCATCTAGGTAGACTTTTTTTCAAAGTTTTTTTTTAAATTTATATTATTGTATCATTTTATTTTTTAAAAAAAAATTGGGGATTGGATAGTGGGTGGGTCCTACAATGGACGCGTCAACAGTTAACGTCTGAACAAACGGTCTACTTAATGGAAGGCTTAAATTTGTCATATGTGAAAACCATAGGGTGTAAATTGATGAAATTGAAAGCCGGGGGCCCATATTGAGAATGACCCCAAACATCAAGGGTGTGCTTTGTCATTAGCCCTAAATTGTATTTTTATTATATGATTAATAGGTATTTGTTAATTGGTACTGCTGGTCTGTTGAACCAATCTGATCCGACGGTTAACCAACCGAATGGTTAAAGGATTTCATGGTTGGTTAACGGAAGAGAAATTGGTCTACCGAAAGGTTTTGTACAGTTAATGGAAGAACTCTCTACCGTTCCATACCCACCTGCGCCATGCCTATCTATGAATTATAAATTGAAGGGTTTTTTGTAGCAATGGTCCCTCAACTATACCCGTATTTGCATTTGGGTCACTGAACTCAATTATTAGTTGTAGAGGTCACTCAATTGTGTGTTTCGTTGCACCAGTAGTCCTTCCGTCAAGTCTGGCTAATGTGGTGTCAATTTCATGGGCAAATTTGTCTTTTGAAGTTTGGCATGTCCAACCTCCCATCTACAGCAACTTCCCTTCGAAAAATGTCAAATTTGGCGCCAAATAAATCCACAATTCCCATTTATATTCGAAAAAAGCCACATAAAAACAATAGATGTGCTGAAATTTTGGAAATTCAAAGGAAATCTGGGAAGCCACATAAAGACAGTAGATGCACAAAAATGTCGCAGATTTCTTCTTCATCAACAAATCCGAGCCCTAGTGCGAGGAAGCTATGCAGGTGCGGTGGATATATCAAAACCTGGACTTCATGGACTTATTTAAATCCTGGGAGAAGATTTGAGGCTTGTGAGATGAGTCGAGTAAGTTAATCTGTGAAATTTTATTTTGTTGCTTGATGGGTTTAGCTTTGATGTTATGAAACGTACTTTACAGAGAAACAGAGGAAATGGGCATCATTGGGAGTGGCTGGACGCACCGACCTGTGCAAGAGGAAAAGAAATAATTCCTGGGTTGCTGAGAAGAATGAGAGCAATGGAAGAGGACCTAAAGTTAATAGAAGAACAAAAGAAAGAAGTGGAAGATAAGCTGAAAATTGTGGAGAGAGAAAAGAAGGAATTGGAGTACGAAGTTGGAGAACTAGGCAAGCAGAAAAGACAGTTGGAAGAGAAAAGAACAGGCCAACGACTAAGAGAGAATCAGATATGGGGGGTTTCATTTCTGTCATTAGGTCTTGGGTTTTTGGTGATTATGATGATGCTCTGTGTCTTGAGCAATTGGTTGACATTTCCGGGTGGAAACTATGAAATGCTTATGATCAATTAGGTCGAAATGTAACCGATATGTAGTTCATTTTGCAATGAAATTTGAGTTTGAGTTTGGTGGACATATTGGTGTTAGTGTATTGAAATTTTGCAATGAAATTTTAGTTCATTTTGCAATGAAATTTGATGATGCTCTGTACCAGTTCCAAAATGTACCAAATCAACAATTATAACACCTTGTTCCAAAATGTACCAAATCAACATACATAACATTCAGTAACAGCTTCCAAAATGTACCAAATCAGGTTCCAAGTGAAACAGAAGCATAATGTACCAAATGTATCAAATCAGGTTCCAAGTTACAGCTTCCAAAATGTACCAAATACAAAACAATTACATCCAGCCCAGAGACTCAAAACTTGCATCTAACAAACCATTCATGAAACACATCTAACTACTTCAAAAAAGACATCCAACAAACATCCTCCTAGTTAGCCTTCAAAACATCCATGGTTTAAGCTTCATGGCAGGAGACTTGAATCTCTTGGCAGGAGACTTGGGTGGTTGTGATGATGATGATGTAGCTCCAGTGTAAGAGACTGGCTGTGATGATGATGAGAGTGGTTGTGATGATGAGAAATTGTTTGGCATTTCTGTTGTCCCATTTCCAACCTAAAATAAAATGGAACTATATTAACTAACTAAAGTAAATTAACCAACCAAAGTAGCATGACAGAGTTGTCACTTACATTTCCTCTTCCAGTTGGCATTTCTCCTCTCCCATTTCCTCTCCCTCTTCCTGTAGTAGTTCTTCTACCTCTCCCTCTGCCTCTAGTTGGGTTGGGCTGATAAGGGTGGGCCTAAAAAACAAAAATAAACATGATATAAACTAAACAATAACAAAAAAAAGGGTCATATGAACTGGTTGGGCCTAAAGACCAAAAAAGAATTAAACTAAAAAGATTTTAGCGCAAATACCTGAGCTGCCCCTTAGACTGTAGAAGAGCCAACTGATCCTTGGTTGGGCTGATTAGGAACGGCCCACAATAACAAAAACAAAAAACCAATTAAAGTTGTCAATAACAAAAGTAAATTAAACTACAGAATGCATTACCCAAATACCTGAGCTGCCCCTTGGACTGTAGAAGAGCCAACTGCTCCTTGGTTGGGCTGATTAGGAACGGCCTACAAAAACAAAAACAAAAAACTAATTTAAGTAAATAATAACAAAAGTAAATTAAACTACAGAAAATATAACCCAAATACCTATGATGTACCTTGGTTGGCATGTCTTGTCTTATTATGTCCCTCCTAGCCACAAATTGAGCATCTCATCTTGACATAAATCATTCTCAACTTAGTAGGTGGTGGATTGTAAAATGGAGGCAAAGGGTTTGGAGGAACTGGAGCAGGTACTTCAACATCAGCTGGTTTTTTGTTCCTTAATTTCTTAGGTCTTCCAGGCTGCTTCTTATATGAAGGAGGTTTAATTGGATGCCAATTAGTTCTCTGCCACTGGTCCATGGATGGTATTGGGTGTACCATAGGTTCATATGAACTCAGGTAAGATTCTTTCTTATAGCAGTCATGTGCATAGTCAAACACATTTGCCTCCTTTTGAAAGATATAAGAAATGGCATGAGAACATGGGATCCCACACAAATCTCATCTTCTACAAGAGCAAGTCTTGGCTTTTAGATCCACTGCATACTCTCCCGAATACATATGGCTCACTTGGTATTTACTTTCACCTGCTAATCTAGGAATGCATTGACTAGCTCCCAACTTGTTCTTCTCAATGATCTTGACAATCCTAGGCCCAGCTGGATGTCTCCAAACCGTACCAGCAATCCTTCTATTAGCCATCCTTAACATGATATAAACTCTAATCATTTCTAGACATGTTAAGATAGACTTGTCTCTTAAATCTAAAATGCAAGAGTTAAAGGATTCACATAGGTTGTTCAACAACATATCACACTTAGAATGTGGCTCAAAATGAGATCTACTCCAATTTTTAGCTGGTCTTTTCTTAACCCACTTCCATGCCTCTTCATTTTGCTCTTTCATCTTGTCCATTTCTACTTCATACCAGGGAATGGTAGTTGCTCTTGCTGCAGCCCAGAGAATGTTTTTCAATGCAAGGCCAGCATGCTCTGTCTTGAAGTTGTTGTAGAGATGCCTAACACACATTCTGTGCTCAGCTGTTGGAAGCAATGTCTCAATTGCAGGTATTAGACCTTTTTGCTTGTCACTCATAAACACCCAAGCTTTCCCATTCTCAATTTGTAAGTCTTCAATCAAAAGTTCAAGGAACCAAATCCAACTACTTTTTGATTCCACCTCTACAACAGTATAAGCAACTAGGTACAGTCCATTATTCCCATCAACACCAACAGTTGTTAAAACTTGCCCTGTGTAAGGTCCCTTTAAATGGCAGCTATTTATACCAATCAGAGGTCTACATCCTGCCAAAAATCCCCGCTTACAAGCTTCCAAACACACATAAATTCTTTCAAACACAGGTTTATTACCCTTCATCTTATTCTTTATAATCACAGTGCTGCCCTTGTTAGCCTTCTTCAATTCTTCTGCATAGTCCCATAGCCTCGCATATTGCTCCACATAGCTACCTTCAATGATCACCTTGCACAAGTTCTTTGCTCTATAAATCTGATGCTTTGAAATATTCATATGGCACTTTTCTAAAACCTCAGCCTTGAATGCCCCTACATCCCACTCAGGATTTTCCTAATCTTGTCAGCAAACCTTTTGGACAGCCACCTTGAATTAGTATATTTCAGTTTGTCCACTCTAGTACACTCATGCTCTAAGGACAAAGTCTTTATGGCAAATGTCTGCTCATCTCTATCTATCTTGGAAGCAAATAGAATAAAAGGGCATTTCGTGTGACCTGCACAATTTGCTTGAATACTTTTATTATCATTCTTCACCAATTTAATATTCCTCCCTTGTACAATTGTATACTCCCTAATAGCTTCCTTGAGTTCATCCTTATTGGCAAATTGCATTCCAATTCTAAACTCTGGATTTCTCAAATCAGTTTCTTTCCTAAACTATTTAAAATTTGTCTTCTTCCATTTCCTCTTGCTTGTCTTTTTTTGACCTTCTTCCTCATGACCAAAGCTATCAACATTAGAAGGAAGTCGATCACTATCTTCATCATCATATGATATCTCCCCTGTAGCTTCATTAAGAGGCATTTCATTCATCTCTTCAAAACATTGTGCATATTCATCATTTGGTGCATCGTTCCTTGGTTGTGCTCTTGATGCAGCCTCTTTATTACCATTTTCTTCTTCTTCACTTAATTCATAATCATTGTCAACAATAACATTCTCTTTTTCCTCCTCTTCCTCCTCTTCCTCTTCATATTCATCTTCTTTGCCAACATCTTCATTGTGTTGTTGTTGCCCTTTATCTTCACTCTCTAGCTCGTTGTTATGAGTAGGATTATGGTAATACAACACCAATACCTGATCTGATGAAATGCTCCCAACCAACCCTGGAATACAACTATCATTTAAAACCTCATTCACAACATGCTGACCACTTTTTGCAGGCCCCTTATAGTAAACTTTTAAGCTTGTAACCCTTTGTGTTATATCAACTTTGTATCCAAGATCTATCCCAATTTTGTTTAAATCCAATAATGACAGATAGTCATGAATACAGTTGTCAACATAGCATACTTTGCCTCCCTTATACACACCATTCTCCAACATACCAAAGTGATGGAGTTCAAGAGTACACAGCTCTTCTTTATCTACCACATTACACAAAGGTATGCTTACAAACAATTTCAATGACAATGAGGACAAAGTAAACAAGGAAGACAAAGTAAGTGCAGACATGTGCAAGTGTGAAATCACTTCCATGACAAACCGACAGAAATGGGACCACATACAATAATAAAGACTCCAACTTCATTTTTTTCCACCTTAAAGCCAAAACTTCATTGTCAACAATAGGACCAAACATTTGCAAACATAATATATTGCAATATAAAATGCAGAATGAATATTTAGGTTATAGTAACTTACCATACTTGGGGGGTTCTCCAGACCACCGAAAAATTGTCTCCATTTGAAGAAGCCTCCACACACTGTAGACTCGACACTTTTCTCTGTGATTTCCACGAAATTGAAATCCTATATCTGTACTTTATCGCTTTTTTAACTCAAAATACTTTGCTACTTAGTCCATTCACGCATAATGCTGAGATAGTGTTCCAAAATCCTCCAAAAATCAAAGTCCAATGCCTCTCGATTTGAAAACCTTAGACACGATTTTCCCCTTTTGCTCAGACTGCCATTTCTGTGCAACTATCGTTCTCTTCAAAACCAAAAGATTCGTTTTAATTAACTGAAAAGTCAGATTTGCCCCTCACGGATCTATGAGATTCTCACAGATGCTTGTCACGTCATCATTTTAAACGAAAAAAGCTAACGGACTTGACGGAAGGACTGCTGGTGCAACAAAACACACAGTTGAGTGACCTCTACAACTAATAATTAAGTTTAGTGACCCAAATGCAAATACGGGTATAATTAAGGGACCATTGCTGCGAAAAACCCTAAATTGAAATTGTGAGTAAAGTGGCCAATGCCAAATTTGGGGCATGCTGAAAATTTCAGATTGAATTGCATGGTTGTTTATTATCAAGCCATGTCTTGGTTACTGCTGCTATGCTTCAATTTTCATATGGTGTAAGCAAAATATCTCTTGAACACTAATTTCTCAAGACAACATAAAATACAGCTCGAATTCAAAATAATTTCATTTCGCTTATCGATTATAAAAATTACAATTCTTCTTAACGAGAAAAAAGAGTGAATAATATACTGGTGGTAAGTGTACAAAATTCTGATTTCAATTACATTACAAGAAAAATCCCTTTAATTTCATTTCTATAAGCCGCACAAGAATCAAAACTGCGTCACTCTTCCCGTGTATCTCACTCACACCGAAACCAATTACACTTGTGTATCTTCACCGTTTATTCGGATCTATTAAATCGAACCCTAGCTAGGCGGACCGATCCCAAGCTCGTCGGCGCCATTAACGACGACGCCGGCTCGTTTAACGGAATGGAAGAGTGGCAATAGCCTGATGCGGTGGTGGACGGGCCTCGACAGCTCTTCGCCGACGTCGATCTCTACGCCGGTGACGCCGATATCCCGGAGGCGGAGGCCAAGCTTCTCGCCGACGCGAGAGGCAACCTTGGCGTCCCAGAAGGTCTGAGAGCGAGGGAAGCGGTTGAGCTTGGCGCGGTACTGGGCGACGAACTCTTGCTCGGAGGAGGAGGCCATGGCTATGATTGAGGAGCTGCAGGGGTTCGTCACCTGCGCTGTGATTTTGCGGCAGGAGAGGACGAGGCGGAGGACATGGTGGTTCGTCGACATTGTAGAGAGAGAGAGAGAGAGAGAGAGATGGGCGCGCTTACTATTGTATGTACTATTGAGTTGTGTTTGGTTTGGTATTTCGATGTAATTTGATTTATTTAATTTCCAATTTCCGTTCTTTTTCTGATTTTATTTTTAATAAAAATTAAAAGATAAAAGGGAAATATTTACAAATCAGACAATTGAAGGCATTATAGTTACAAATGCTCTTGCCAGTAATAGACATCAAACAAAAAAGTAATAGACATCGACTTCCAAATATTTGCGCTCGGTTTTTTTTATAAGGAAAATTAGGTATTAGACATTATTAAGTTTACTAATTAGTAAGTGAGATATTAGGTATTTTAGTTTGGGTTTTAATACTTCAAAAAAAATAGCTATTTTAGATTAGGCCAAAGGCTGGCCCAGATTCGTTGGGCCAGCTTAAAAATAACAAATAAAAGACAATTCTACCCTTTTCTCTTAAAAAGCATGGCCCATCTGTAAACCTACAAATTAAATGACGCTTTTGCCTCTGAACATTTAAACGACGCGCGAGTTTCTTCTTCGTTCGTTTTCGTTCGTTTTCTTCTTCGTTTCAGAGCTGGGTTCTGCCATTGGAGCTCAATTTTCTGGTAGGTTTTGCTTTTATTTTCTTCGTTTTTCTGTCTTCTTTTTTCTGCTACGTTTTCGTTCGATTTGCATGCTGAATGACTGTCAGTTTTGGGTGATTTCTGTTCTCCTTAGTTCGGGTATTTCGAGCTCAGTTTTGTGGCTCGATTTTGCGGCGCGATCTTGTGGCGTTCAATGCTAAACCCTATATTCTTCGTTTCGTGATCAGATTTGATTTTAAGCTGCTGTTTGGTTGTGGAGATTTTTGGCAGTCCTAAGTTTTGAGGTATGAGTACTTTAGAACCTGTTTTCGTTTATATCGACTTGTATGTTTATGGAATTTAGTTATAGTACTTTTATCGTGGTTTCCTTTTGGTTTCTATTCGAATTGTTTTGATTTTCTGTCATAAACTACATCTGTTTGTTGTAGTTTTGGTAGAAACTGCATTGCAGTTTCTTGTTTCATAATTCGATTTCAGACTAATATTTGGAAGTCTATTGGAATTTTACAACTGCTCATGTACATTATTTACTGATTTAAATTGTTTTCTGTTTTTGTTTGTTGTTTTGTTTGCATTTTCAAGGCTAATGGAGGTGTGTGTCATTGCCAAGTGCACATATAAGTCGGAAACCATGATGTTTTCAGTTTCATCAGAGTCATCCATGGTTGATATTTTAGATTAGGCCAAAGGCTGGCCCAGATTCGTTGGGCCAGATATTGGGAAAGGCTTGGGCAGCAACAGTTTTGCAGCTGGAGTTGTGCTTCCGCCAATTACAAAGAGGCCAGCCGGAAGACCACCAACAAAGAGGATCAAAGCTTTTGGTGAATTTAAAAGGCCATTGAAATGCAGTCGGTGTAGTGTTACTGGGCATAATAGGAAGACTTGCAAGGCTGTGATATGAACATTCCTTCTCAGTTGACGATTGCTTACGTTAGATATGGTTTAGTGAATGTATAGTCAGTTTCTGCATTGCACTTTTTGCAAAACCTGCATTGCAGTTTTAGTTGCTTTTAATTGGCTACACAGCTTCTAATTGGATATTATGATTCTTTTTTGAAGTTAATGAAAATTATACAATTGTTTCATGAGTGGATATTCGTTTTTGACTGCCATTGAATGCTTGTTTTCAGATTTGAGCAGATTTTGTTGCAGAAACTGCACTGCAGTTTCTGTTTATTTGTTGCAGATTTTGAACAGAACTTGTCCCATAATTCAATTTCAGAATACTTTTTGCTAGTCTATGGGAATGTTATAACTGCTCATGGAGTTAAATGTGTTTTGATATTAGTTTTAGTACTTTGATTATGCCTTTACCTTTTGAGCAGCAGTGCAGATTTTGACCAGAAACTGCAGTGCAGTTTCTTGTTCGATAATTCAATTTCAGAATAATTTTTGCAAGTATGTTCTCATATACCATAACTAGAAATATTTACAAACATCCACAAGAATTAAGATACATATTGTCTTGAGTTAACGAAAGGCAAATCACTAGAGACGATTAATTACACAGTGTTTGTGGTGTAGGAGTTTTGTGACATATTGTGCTCGATATTCATTCATGAATTTCTTGTCCACACTTTTTGGAATGGGCTGTCCTTGTGCTATTTTATCCATGTAGAACATGACGAACATGCCGCAATCCAACCTGCAAATGAATACGAGATTAGCTTTTGGTTTTGAATGATTTCAAATTGTAATGAATGGTTGAGTAGACACAATTCTTACGAAGATGAATTTTGTTGAGCACATTCTGTGTCATCCTCAAATGGAAACTGATATGGATTTTGCAAAATCCAATTTAGAGTGAGTTCTTCATTTGGGGACAAATCAACCTGTGCAGGTGTAGGGGGCCCTTCTTTTTGCTTCACAAATCAACCTGAGCAACATTCAAGAAGCACAGAAACTGCAATGTTCACTGCAATGCAGTTTGTGGTTCACTGCACTGCAGTTTGTCTTTCACTAAAATGCAAAAAACAGAATATACCAGAAAATATGCATCTACTTGACATGAAATTGAAAGATCAGCATAGCCAAAACAAGAACTACAAAACATAACAGAAACTACATAACAACATGGCGTGAAATAAGCAACATTCAAGAAGCACAAAAACTGCAATGCAGTTTGTGGTTCACTGCAATGCAGTTTGTGGTTCACTAAAATGCAAAAAACAGAATATACCAGAAAATATGCATCAACTTGACACGAATTTGAAAGATCAGCATAGCCAAAACAAGAACTACAAAACATAACAGAAACTACATAACAACATGGCGTGAAATGCACAGAAACTGCAATGCAGTTTGTGGTTCACTGCAATGCAAAAAACAGAATATACCAGAAAATATACATCAACTTGACATGAAATTGAAAGATCAGCATAGTCAAAACAAGAACTACAAAACATAACAGAAACTACATAACAACATGACGTGAAATGGAAAGAAGTATAAATAATTTAGCAGAAACTACAATGCAGTTTCTGTTTTCTTCAGTGCAGAAAACAGTTTTGATGCTCTTTTGTGATTTTTCGGTTTCTAGAGGTTTTCAAACCAAAACTAAACCCAAAACCTAAACTACATTGCAGAATGACAGTAAGTAAAATTTTAGAACCCTAAAATCAAAGGCAAATTTGTGTTAGGGGTCATTTTCTTACGATTTTTTCCCCAAGAGAGTGCTAAACCCTTCAATCGTCGTCGTTGCTGGTCGTCGCTTCTGGTCGTCGCTCGTCGCCGTTTCAGATTTTGGGGGAATAGGTTGGAACTGCTGAAAGAGAGAATGAAGAATCGGCTTCGATCGTTGGTGGTCTTCGATGATGGTCGCACGAATGGGTTGGTGGTCTTCGATGATCGTTGGTGGTCTGGAGGTTTCTGGAGTTGAAGTTGAAGATGTTTCTGGAGGTGAAGTTGAAACGTCGCGCGAAGGAGTTGTGATTCAATTTTGGTTTCGGTTGATGTCGTTTTGGTTCAGTTTTGGTTTGATGTCGTTTTTCAGTTTTTGTTTAAAACTAAATACTGAAAATGGCATATGTTGTAATTTTCATATTTTGTAATGGTATTTTTGTTACATTTTGGTTTTTTTCCTTTTGCTAATTAGACTAAATTGTATTTCTTTCTACTAAATTAGTAAACTATATTATGCTTTAAAACTAAAGCTCCCTTTTTTATATTTGTTTACAAGTACCTGTGCTTGGTTCAATCACACAGTGGGTGTTGTCGTCCACTGGGACATGAGCATTCCTAGTAATATTTTGATACATGCAGTGGCGGAGCCATGAGGGACCAGAGTGATTTCATATCCACTCCATCTTTTTACGTATTTATATTATGTTGATTGAATCAAAGAAAATCTATAATTGATTGAATCAAAGAAATGTGATGACTTATATTGTTCTTAGTACATTGATTTAATCCAAGTTACTTGATAATAGTTTTTTTTTATACAAGCGATAGAGGATTTCTCACATACACACAATTATAATGTCATGAGATTCGAACTTGAGACCTCTCGTCTGCAAATCAAGACTCTTTTCCACTTGATTAGACTATGTTGGCTACTTGATAATAGTTCTATATCAGCTAAATTCTACATACATTAACCTCACATTTGCATTATTTAACTAAAATTAGTTCAAATTATCACACTAGATGTTCGTTAGCTTAACAAATCGGATATGAATATTTGTCAATAATTTGTTGAATATTAGACCGGATCAAATGACTTTTCTTATTTGATCGGTTCAGGCTATTAGCAAGTATAGGTGGTCTTTTTCAAACAAAACGAAAAATGTAGCAAGCATAGACCTTCTATACTTGCTAATCTTATTCATATCCGATTTGTAGCAAGTATAAAAGGCCTAAGGCTAATCTTATTCATATCCGATTTGTAGCAAGTGCAGAAGGTTTAACTATATTCATGTAGATATCTAATTGCTTATCACCCAGGGTTTTGTTTTCATCAATTATTTTGAGTTCTATCAAATGTAATTTCTTTCTCTAATTTCATTGTGATTTTTTGTTTTCTTTTTCTAATTTTCTTTTGCTCTTGTAGGTTTATGTTTTCAGTTATTCGACTGTTGTTTGGTGCGGTCGATTGAAGAGGCGTCCAAGATTCCTCTTTTTTCTTTTCTTTTGTTTCCCTGTGTTCGGTTCAGGTCGCGAATCTTTTTTGGAGATTACACTATTGTCCTTACCTCTTACATTTGAGTTTCGGATTATTTTGCTATCCTTTGTACTATTTTATGGTATTTGCTCCAACAACAAAAATATATATAGAAGGTCTTTTTCTAAATTTAAAATAAAAAAATAGTCTTTTTTTTAAAATATTTATAAATAAAGTGCTATTTTATTGTTATTTTTTAAATTAGAGTAAAATTGAAAGTGTAAAAAATTGGGTACACGCCTTGGTCGAACTTCTAACAATTTTTATGAACCTTGAGAGGGTTGGGTTTTTAGATACACTGCCTCCAAATTATCAGAAGAAAACAGACGCAATCGATTTGAATGTGCTTTTTTATACAGACGAAGTTTTCTTTCTCCTCCCTGATGATCTTCGATTCAACCCAGCCCCAATTCTCAATAGCATCTCTTAGAACCACAAGAGCCCAAAAATTCTTCCATATTCCTTGCCCAAGATGAAAATGTCCATATCCAGATTAAACTTATTCCTGCTATTCTTTCACCTATTAATCCTTCAATTCTCACCAAGAATCTCAGCCATCAGGTACATTTTTTATTTTTCTGTTTTCTGTTTTCAATATAATTTTTGTTCGTCTCTTTGGTTGCTGAGAAAACAGAGGAAATGGGGGCAAAAGGTTGAATCTTGTGGTAATGCTGCTTGGGTTCTTTTTATGTTCTTCTGAATTTTGAATCTTGATGGCTTTGCCGTATTGGGCATGGGTTTTATTTGTTTGTTTATTTATTTAATACAGTATCCACCAATAACTAACAGAGAAGAAGAAAACATAATATTTGATGTGGGTGTAATAATGTAAGGTTAGTTTGACAAAGCTACAATGTCTTGTAGCTAGTCCAAAGCAATACCTATAAGTTTCCAAACTCTGAAGCAGCAGTTTTAGATTTATCCCAGATGGATAGACTTAGGTGAACATGTTGGCAGCTTGCATTTGTAAAATACCTTATCATCACACGATTAAATTGCTTATCTTTTTCCTTTTTCTTTTTAACCCTGGCATTCCAGGTGGTTTAACTACAATTTTGCTCGTAAAACTGAATTTGAAAAGAATATGGATGCATTACTATTGGAAATTTCTTAGGGTTTTTTTGGGTCATATAATGCCAGACTGCTATTCAATGTGCTATTTGTTACTGTGGGTTATTGTATTTCTCTTTATTCTTTGGTTTATCTGACAACACAATTGCTCCTTTGGATTGCTTGTGTCTCAGTGGTTTGGTGCTATATTTTGTACATTTTTGTTATGGCTCTTCCCTAGTTGATGATATGCTTGTACTGTTACAATTCACAACTTGTTCGTTTTCCCTTCAAATTTACAGGAAGGATGTTGGATTTCAAGGGAGGCGCATTTGCAAAAATACTGTCCTAGGAAGATACTTACTATCTGATGATAATGGTCAGCTTGCACCTCTCTAAGTTTCTTCTTGTGCCATTAGTTTTCATTTTTTCCTTCTTTTTGTTTATAACTTATCAAAAATCTTCTGATAACTTATCATGTTTTGTTTACTTCATTGTTAGTTTTAATCCCCTTATTTATATAATCTATATTTGCATTGTAGGCCATGTCTGTGATGCTCTGTCTTTAAATCCGCAGTCTCGCTGCTGCCCTGAAAAAGGAGAAAAATTCTCTTGTCAGTGAGTTTTTCACTAAGTAGAACTCTGAAATTCTTTATCAGAAGATTGAGCAAATTAACAACATTCCTGCCTCCCTTTTGTCTGCAGTGGTTGCAATGTAGTTTCAGAGTGTTGTGATTCTTATGAATATTGTGTTTCATGCTGTCTAAATCCCTCAAGGGTAATTTCTTGAATTCTTCAAATTTTGTACTACCATTTTCCATTGTCTATATTATTTCCTTTGTGTTTTTCTGTTCTCTTTTTAATGTTGTAAGTTTCAGTATTAGTGGGTTTTATTGTGCAGATAAAAGAGGAACAAGTAATGAATGTGAAGGTTGCCAAACCAGCTACTGCAGGTACAATTTTAAATAGTAGAAGTTTTGAATCTTTTCTCGGAGACTAATCTTGAGCATTCGCTATTCTGATGCTGCATTAAAAATCCACAAAATGACCTTTGCATGAAGAGTCTGACAGTTTTAGGGCGCATTGATAAATGAATGTTCAACTGCTATTTCTACTAGGTTTTGGAAGATTAGAAGTCCCGATTTGACTATTTATCCCCTTTATCCATTGCATGGAATGAGTCTTGTGAAACCTCTTTTTTGCCCCTTGCAGAGGCAATCAAGAAATATATTTACCCCTGAACTAAATTTTTTCTTGGATAATGTGTGCTCACAGTTTTCTCTTGGCAGGGAAATATTCAAATGTTTTTGATTTCTGTGCTGGGAGGTGTCGTCATAATTCTGAGAGTGTGGTAAGCAATACATATATATGATGTAATCGTTGTTCTTCTTGGAGGTGGTTTTTGGCCTTTGGGTTTTGTCAACTCATGGAGGATAGATAGTGTTTCCCTCATTATGCGAACAATTTCACAAACTTATTTATCGAATGCTAACTAATATGTTGGTACACACATAAATAATGGATTAGACTATGCATGAAGCGTTGATAACAGGAATAATGTCACAAAAAATTACCAATGATACCAATGTGCTGGCAATCTGTTACTGTCTCCTCAATACTTCGTTCAGAAATTGGTGATCAAACTTGATATGAGAATTCATTTCAGAGAGGTGACTGAGTTTTAAAATCCACGTACTTGTTCTGATCGTTGAGTTTAAAAATCCACATACTTTTATTAGATTGGGATCCTTTTTGAAACTTCAGAAGTTTTGTCGTTTATTAATTTATGTTGTCATATTCACAAAAACTAGAAGGATCCACATTGTTTCTCAGACAGTATAAGGGAAAAGATAAGAAATGTTTAATACTTTACTTTAAAGCAATTTTGTACTTATTGAATATTTATTTTTAATTAAAATAATTTCTTTCCCAAATAATTGTCTGAGATTTGAAAGGAGTGAGTGATCTCGTGAGTCTGTATTATGTTATAGGTTTCTCTGGTGGCTACTTCAGGATATGTGTTTGATTACAGTCGAAGTACTCATAGTATAGTTAGGATTATTGAGTAATTGTGGATCCCAAAAGATTACGCTCATAGGAACAATCATTTGTTATTAAAGCCTCCCCAAAAATTTGAATCAACTACGGGCCTTTCACATGCAAAACTGAAAAACTTACTTGAAGTTGAGTCGCCTGTATTTGGATATAGGATGAAATAGTCAACCAGAGCTCTCATAACATGAAAAACTTAACTTTGTATAAAAGGGATGCAACAAGTATACAAGCCAAACATAAATCACACTAATAATCATTTCAGTATCGAAATGTGATAAACAAGAGCAACTACAATAACACTGGACTTCCCCAGATGTCTTATTAAGTTTGACTCATTTGTTTTCATTAAACTACCTTACACAACAGTAAAAAATTTGGATTTTATTTTACATGATTGCAATATGCCTGTCATACTGTCTGAGTAAGTTTGAACGTTTCAGGTCCACGAAAATGCTTACCTTAGTGATTTCCATCACTGTTTTTTCTCTGCCATCAAATTCGTCAGGTAAGGTCCAGCTTTGGCAATTATATTATGATGTACTCTTCTTTAACATTGTTTATAATTTCCATAGTGGGTAATCATATTTTAATGGGGACAAATGTTTGAAGGTTTATGACCTTTTTTGCTTTTATTGTTCGGGGGATTTCTTTGATTTATTTCGGGTAGTGGGAAGAAGGGGGAACATAAACTTTCAATGTCATATGCTTCCATGTCTATTACTTGTTTCTGTTGATTTTCTATCTTTTTTCTTTTTTTCTTTTTTGTGTGGCAAGGGCTGTGGCTGGATTTCTAGTCCTTTCAGTTGTGTAATCCCCCCTTAATATTATCCTTATCTGTGTGACCTTGCCTCCAACACTAGTGTAACCTTTGTTTCCTTTATCTGCTTATGTGTTAAGTGATAACTAGCTCATGGCCCAAATTATGATATTGTTAATGCAGTTTCCATCTAATTTTTATAGTTGTTTTTGGATTTAAAAATACACTGTTTCCTTCATTGAAAGCATGAATTTTTTTTTAAAAAAATTGGCAATGGATGTTTAGATATTTGAAATGTTTCTGCTGTTAGTTTTTAGTTGGAGCTTTTCCTTGATGGAGAACTTGTCCGTCTTTCTTTTGGTATCCTTTTCTTTTTTTAAATATCAACAGAGGGGTGGAAATTGAACTTGGGATCTACCTCGTCCAACATTCGGAAGAGAAGTACCACTAGGCTAAAAGCTAGTTGGTAAAGTAATTGTTTCTTATAAAAAGACCTTTCGTTATTCTTATAGTAACCTAAATATGTAGGATGATCTGAAAAATTACTCGAGAGCGAATATAATCTTACTAAGATACAGTGATACACAGATAAAGAAATTAGAATGGGTAGCCTGGGATGTAGACCCCTAGACTAACCTCGAGAAACCTAGCACCATACTAGGGAAGAAGACTTTCACATAGTGGCAAGCAGCTGCATAACCTTTTTGATTTTGGATCAGACCAAGTAAGGAATTTCCATGCACCTCATACCTTCAAAATCAAGCTACTAACGGTTTCTGAAAAAGGCGGTTCCTTCTTGCTATCTTAAGAGGAGCTAACTAATACCACAAATTACTTATATAAACAAAGTGAACTAGAATCTAGTAAGTATTATCCCTCATAGGTTTCTGATTTCCCATAATTTCCCACGGGTATCAGACACATTCTTATTAGAAGCCTCATTATTAAATTTGGTTTTCTTTCCACACTATTTGAAGCTTCATTATACTGTTTTTGCTATGAGATAAATTAAATTAAATGTAACAGTGAATATAGTAATGCCAGTGCCATATCAAACGTTAAGCACTTTAGCATGATAGGTTGATAAAACTTTGTTAGGTAGAAGGTTCTTTGTTATATACTTGCATTAATTTTGAACTGGACTATTGGAGTATGGTTGTTCTATATCGATTGTGTTTTTTCTTACCTCTCTCACTAGACTTTCTTATATGGTATAGTGATTTATTGATTAAATCAATACCTATCTTTTTGACTGGGTGCAGTTTACAGCTAGTTAAAAGGATTAATTTTGTGCTTTTTAAAATATATGTCAACAGGTGCAAATTATACATTTTTAGAAGCCAGACTGAATGGCATTAATGTTCTTGTTGGAAGGTGAGGTTTCACAACAATTATTTCTTGATCTATATGTACTTATATATGTATATATTTATAGAAAATCTCAACCATAGCTGATTCACAAGAACTTGCTATGGTGTGGATGGCAGGCGAGGTCAATCATGCGATTCAGTTTGCAAGTCAAAGGGACAATCATGTGTTCCAAATAAGCTTTTGGTACTTAATCAGTGTGACATGTAAGTTGAGCATTAGGTAGTTTAATTTTGTAAAATTTATTATTCTTGTATTTTTTTTAATTGAAACTTTGCCATCACACCTACACACAGACATGTAGGGGTGGTCCTGAGGTTTATGGGGCACCATACAAAACTAAAAACATGGACCTTTTATAGTGAAAATAAAAGGCATGCATATTCAAATTGTGGTCGGTTCTTTTCCTATATCACCATGATATTGAAGAAAAAATTGTGCTGTATCTCTCTGTAAATAGAGAAGTGTGGAGCTATTAAATTGAAAAAAGAAAAAAAAACGTAAATATGTTTGTAGTAAAGAGGTTTAACTTTTTCTTTTTTTCCTTCTAAATTTGGTTTCGATAGATACATAATTATTCCATCTAGTATACCCAAAGAGTTTATTTTTAAACACTTAAGTTTAATTAGTATGCTCCTTATAAAAAAAGGTTTAATTAGTATGCCTTTTGCTTTATTTATTTATAAAAATAGCCACACAGCTCAAGTGACTGAAGATTTAGCAAAAATTTCAATTTCAAGAAGCCTATTTTTTTGTGGTAAAAATGCCCGAATTATTTTTTAGCCTAAATCCATATTTCAGAAATTCGTCCAAAGTCCAATTATAAGGGTGTGGGACCCATTATTTCAAGCTCATATTTAGGTGCTGTACTGATTGGACGAATACATACTTCCTACTTCATTTGTTGAGTTTTACCATGGAGTAGACTTGTTTGTTCCTGTTGACTTGTGGAATTCCTTCCTACACAAATACAACTACTTAATTTATGAGAATTGTGCAATCCCAATATCCACTGGAGCCCATGCTTGGTCCCTGTGTGGGTGCACAGGCCGCACCTGCTTGAGGATGGCTCTGTATATATCATGTGTGTGGATCAGGTTATTAAATCTAGCATTCTTGTACTTGGTTTTCTTGACTGAAGTATGTTCTTTCATCCACATTTTACTTTCCTCTCCCTCTAACTGTATCCAGACCCAATAACAAAATATTTTATACAGGCTTTTGACTTACTTTTAACTTCTTTTTTTAATTTCATTATTTTCCATGTAACATTTTAAATGGCACTTATATTGATTCATTGGGATAGAATTAGATTTCATGCATCATGGATATTAGTGTCTAAACATTTCTGGAAGTTTCTTTTTAGTGTTGGCATCCAAAATGGTAATTTTTTGGTGCTATTCTTCTCAATTGTGTGGGAGTTTTTGCTTTGTTGGTTGGTTTGCTAGTCTTTGTTTGTAGTTTAGGTGTTCTGCTGGAGTGCATGTCTATCTCTTTTTTCTTTTTTTTTTGTTCTCAATAAAGTTCTTGTTTCCCTTAGTTTTTCATTTAGGAAATGTTAACCAGATATGGTTGTACCATTTTTTAAATTCTCTGTAATTCTGTTTTGAACAGTATGCAGAAATATATGAGCTGCAAGGGAACTTGCCTGGCAAGTATTGGTCCAGACCAACCTGCTGAAGTTGTTGATGATGCTCCTGAAGATTTGGTATGCTTCCTTTTCAGCTTTAAAGTTTCTGTGTTCTGGAATTGTGTTTTAGTATACAGAGAATCATATTTCCTGCAATAGCTTTGACACAATCATTCTATCTTTAAAGAATTTGTTGTATTTCTGCAAAGAAATTTCAGTCACTGGAGATTATTATTACCACATAGGCATTTTCTGGCTAGTAATTATTTTAGTTTCAAAGTTCATGCATTG
Organism: Prunus armeniaca; assembly: GCA_903112645.1. NCBI lineage: Eukaryota > Viridiplantae > Streptophyta > Magnoliopsida > Rosales > Rosaceae > Prunus > Prunus armeniaca. The sequence goes on from CAEKDK010000001.1 coordinate 14,956,226, forward strand.
CAAAACTTCCACATAGTTGTCTTGTAGTAAATTTTATTGAGTGCCCTATGCACTGCCTTGGATCTTGTACCACACCTTTATTGTGGAGGTTGATTTAATGATTATTGATATACCACTGTTCTCACATATGGACTTACCTACTTGGCTGCCGAAATGAGGCTTTATAGACATATAATGACATAAGGCCTTAACTTAAGAGTTATAAGTCCTGTGTATTCTATGTAGATTGCTGATAGAGCAATGTACTTTTTCTCATATCTTATGAGTCTAACTGAGATAGCTCATACTTTGGCAGTTAATTTATATATGAAATTGCCCATGGAAGATGTGCCTGTCCTTATGATGATTCAGCACTTGAGTGATCTCTTTCCTTTTGGTGGCACATTAACTACTTTAAAGTTAAAGAATATGATAGGCTAGGCTCTCCATTCCTCTGTGCCACATACCTCCTTGATAATAAATCAGTACTTCTCTGGCTTCGATGGATTTGTTTCTTTTATATTTTTTTTGTGGTGCCACACTTGCCAATTTTGCAAAATATTATGAAGATTTAGTGTATCAATTTTAAAACCATGATCTAAACATTATTTAGCTCAGATGCAATCATTGTTCTTACTGTTTTGCTAAAAGAAACAATTGGAACCAGAAACATCTTATTGGAAGAATTTGTGTTTAGCATGTTTTTTCTCTAGGAAGCCAGAAAAAAGTAAAAGAAAATTGTGACATTTTTTCTTTTGCTCGAAGTATATGACACTCAATGGAGCATTAATATCGCTTATTACTTTTAGAATCCTGGAGCATGCTTGTTTACTCAAACACAATCAATGCTTTCTTGTTATGGTTCACATCAGCATACCAGGAGACTGTGCCCTTGTGCATAGTGCAGTATCTGGTAAGTTCAATTTCTTTCGATACATGTATTATTTGAAAATTAAATCTGTTGAGGGATTAGAAAAGACCTTGCATGACTTGTAATAAATAATTTAGTAACAGATATCTGTATATTGAGAGAGTTCAGAAGGGTTTGAAGCACCTATAAAGCCCATGTGATTGTCAGAACTAATGTAATACTGTTAAGATTTTTTTTATTTTTATAAATGAAATTTTTTGTAACAATACGTAGAATTATTCGAAGTTCGAACAGTTCAGATATCACAATCTTTCATGATGCAATGAGGAAAAGAACCTCTTGTTAGCTGCTTTTACCAGTTAGTTTACTTTTGCATTAGCTTTTGATAAATGGCACCCAACTGCAGAATGTAATATGCAATTGTTTTACATTACAGAACATTATCAATCATTCTTTTTCTTGATCATATTTGTCTCTCCACCTCATATATATTTCTTTTTCTTTATTATTTTGGGTTGGTGGGGCAAGTTGTACCAGTTCTTCTATCCCTTTCACTGTTCCTAATCTTTGATTTAAATTTGCTCCCAACTAAATTTCTTGACTTCAAAGAAATATATCCTTTGTTTCAAAGAAAATGAAGAACAAGCAAATTATGAATTTAGCCTTATTATCTCCTTTACATGCAGGATTTCCCATCACAGGCATGAATTGTGGGGATTCTGTATCTTGTGTGAAAGTTTCATTTCTAATTCCACTTGGCCTGGTTTGTCCAAGTTGGAAAATCAAAATCCATTTTGCCCCAAGTTTTACAATGGCAAGATTAGCTCATTGTAACGTATTTGATTTGAGCGCAAGCAAGCGGTGGCTCTGCTGTAATGGCCTCAGAGAATGAGGGGCATGCGCCATTGTGTTCTATGCCTCCTAGGTGTTCGTCACGGATCATATTTGTTTAGCATGCAGTGTTAATATATATTTTTGGGTGAAAATGTATAATATTAGTTTGTCGAAGGTACTAGGCTCTTCGGATTTGACGAGATCTGGAGGGATATTTGATTTTAAAAAAATGTGGCTAAATTGTATTATTGGTCTTGTAATTTACCTTGTGTAGTTTCTAATGGTTTAGACATTTTTAATCTGAATTGGTCAACAATTGTTTGCTAAATTAGTTTACTGAAAGCGTACATTTAGTTATTAAGTTCACCGAGGTAGAAAATGAACGTCATAAAAAGTAAAAAAAGGTATGAAAGCACCAAAGTACCCCTAGACTGTTCATTTCAAAGGAAAAAAAAAGAGTGGTGATTTCTCCATTCCAATTTTATCCACTTACACTTCATTTTATAACTAAAAAAGAAGTGTAAGTGGATAAAATTGAAGTGGGGAAATCATTACCCAAAAAAATACAGGAATAATAAGCCCGAGTGTGTGTACCCTTTGGAGCATAATTGGACTTACATGCATATAATATTTTAAATTAGTTTACAAAAGGACAGGCATATGGCATTGGTGTCACACCATCATACACAGATTTTGCTTTATTTATATCGTGCTCACAACGCATGCCATTAGATTTTTCTCTACATTACGTTATATTCTATGGCCTAAATTTTCTTCTAAAGGGGTTACGTCAGGGGTGTACATGTTGGGGTTTCTTTTTGGTGGGTTTAAAAGTGGAGAGAGATTTGTTAAAATCCGTTAAACCTCATGAGTTGTTTCTGTAATTATCCCTAATTTTATTGTGTAAGATATCTGAATTTTGATTTTTTTTTTTAAAGGCATCTGAATATTGATTTGTCATTGTTGAAGGGTAATTTTGATATATAATTTTTTGTATATAAAACAAAAGGCCTTTGTTTTTTATTTTGTTTTATTTGTCATGTTTAGGAAGGGGAAGATAATTTTCTCTCACACACACACACACACACTGTCAAGGTGCCACGAGAGTTCCAAACAAAAGGCCTTTATGATTAAATTTTCAAATAACCCCAAGTTGTTGTCATTTAAAGAATATATATAAATATATTTCAAAGCTAACAGGGTCTAACCCAATGAAAAATAACCTTTACTTGTAGATTAGTGATCTCATGTTCAAACCGCCCATAACACTTGTGTAAGAAAGTCCCTCTTTTTAGATTATTCTTGTACTAAAAAAGAAAGAAAAGAATTTCAAAATATTAAAGAAATAAAAAGGAAATAAGAGTTCATTTCCAACAAAAGTTTGTACATATAAAGATAAAATAAAAAGCAATTCTAAATAAAGAAAAATCTAATGGCATGCGATGTGAGCACGGGTCGATACAAATAAAGCAAAATCTATGTGTAGATAGTGTGACACCAATGCCATATGTCTGTGCTTTTGTAAATTAATTCAGACCTACCCAATTTGGTGGATGGTCGGGCGATAATATATACTTCTCCTTCCTTATAATGTTCAAGTCTCGTGTAAATTGTAATGCTCCTTCTTTGTAATTAATTTATATGCCACTCATTTGTATTGTGTTTAGTTCTATAAGTGTTCGAGTCTCGTTGTCAACAATCTTCATTAGTGTGTAATCTGTAATTTCTTACATAAATCCATACCGGTGGCAGTTGAGTGCCATGAATAAGTCATTCCAGTGGAAGTTGTATGTATGCCCTGGCGCTGGTGGTGAGAGTAGCCAATCTCCCCCTAAAATTTTTCTCATTAAAAAAAATTAATAATTTGTGTTAATCGTTTTATTAGTCTCTGAACTTAAACTCGATTTGCATTTGAGTTCCTCAATTTTCAAAATCGTTCTCATGGTCCTTCAACTTCAGTTTCGTTAGGACAAATGGTCTTGTAGTCAATTTTGTTAACTTTTCTGTTAAATGGAGGGGCAAAATGGTATTTTTGTATCAAAATTGATTAAAATATGAATAAAAAATTAAAATTAAACTCTCTCTCTCCCCCTCTATCCCAATTTCTACTCCCCCAAACTTGATATATATTTTTGAGTAATGATACACTTACTACATTATTATCCCACATTTCTATACCACATGATGTGGCATGTCCATATCATATGTCATATCAATTAAATGAATGAAGTGTATTTTAATAAATAAAATTAGAAAAACAGAAACTAATATTTTACATGATGTGGTATGTACACATCAGCCACCACATCATGTGGTATAAAATTATGGTATAAAAAATATGGTAAGACTAGTATTATTCATATTTTTTTGGTTGGTTTTTTATTTGAATTTCTTTTATTGTTATTTAAAGATATGATTTTTATTCATTTTTTTAGTTTTAATTTAAAAATACAATTTTGCCCCTATATTTAACAGAAAAAGTTAACAAAATTGACGGCATGACCATTTGTCCTAACGAAAGTGAAGTTAAAGGACTACGGGAACAATTTTGAAAATTGAGAGATCTAAATGCAAATCGGATCTAAATTTAAAGACTAATAAAATGATTAACTCTAATAATTTATATGCCACGCATGTTTTCTTTGAATATGGCATATATATTGTTACCAAGAATATGGCATATATATATATATATATATATATATATATGAAAAGCAAAAGCAGCATTTTCCCATCCTAGCTTCCCATTTACAAGGCCAATATAAAAATATCACAAAACGACAACCAGCAAGACAGAGAAGGGCAGGGTCTGATTTTGATGTGTCTTCTCCATCGTTTCGAAACGCCAAAATGAAACGCCCTGTAAAGTTCTACACATTTGCAGTTTGCTTTCCATTGGGCACATTTCACAAAGTCTTCTGCTCTGCATCTGCTGCTCATTCATATTTTATATAAACAATAATATTTTCACTTAAATCATGCTTTTTCAGGAGAAACATTTGTGTAAAATGACTGTTTTGTTATTTTCGATCAATTATGAAATATTATTTATGTTTGATTTTCCCTGTCACAATCTATGACTAACCGAAAATAACAAAATAGTATCATCCCATTTCACACACAAAAATGTTAAGAATTAAAAAATAAAAAGGTAGAAGCAATCATGAACCAAGCACATTAATTAATTGTTACAAAAACCCCAAATGTCATTTTAATTTCCTGTGCAAATATTGATACTGGGTAAGTTCCAGAACATTCAAATTGATCATATTTCAAATTCAAAAGCTATAGTCTGATTTGAGCACTCTTTTGCTTTTGGAGCCATCCATGAACCCTTTCAACCCTGTAACTCCACTGCCCATGTCTTCACCTGCAACCTTAGCCTGAAGCAGCTCTTCCTCTGTGGGCTTGAAAGCGGGATGCTCTAAAATGCTTTTGAGCAGCTGGGTTCCTCTCAAAGCATTCGTCAATGGCAGATGGCCTTCTGGTGTGTCCTCGTTGAGCTCCCAGATGAACTCATTGGGGAAGGCTCTGTAGTTGAATTGCTCAACTTCTGTGTCCAGCTTCTTCATCCACCCAACCTTAATGAAGAATTTGGTGAAGTCATTGCTCACTTTGCCATATATTTTTCTCTGGACGCTGTACCCAAATTTGTTGTTGCTGTGCTGCCTCCAGAGGTCGTCAATGGCCTTGAGGTCGGCTTCTGAGATGAACTGGGCCTCGGAGAAGAAGACGTAGCCTCGCTTCTGGGCTTGTTCTCCGGCCAGGACGATGAGGAGGCGGCGGGTTTCTTCGTCCGCTTCACGGAAGTTTTGGGCGGAGAGGTGCTGCTGTAGGAGGTCAAAGGAGATGGCTTGGGTGGAGGAGGGTGTGGAGAGTGAAGTGGTGGGTGAGATTGAGAAGGTTTTGGTGGAGGAGAGAGAAGAAGTGCTTATGGTGTTTGGGGTGTTTGTGGTGGTGGGTTTGAGGAAGAGAGTGGAGGAGAGGGTGGAAGGAGCAATCTCTATGTGGTGGTTGTGGTGGTGGTGGTTGAGGAGTGAGTGGTGATTGTGGTATACGGATTGGAAAGAATTGGTTGCCATAGAGAGAGAGAGAGAGAGAGAGAGAGAGAGAGTTGTGTATGTGTGGTGGTGGTGAAGGAGGAAGAAGAGGAGAAGTAGGAGAAGTTAGGAGGGCCAAAGGGGAAGGGAGGAGATGGGCTTAGAGATATGGAGAGTGTTGTGTTGGTTAGTTTTGAGTTTGACATATGACAGATAAGAAATGAGTGAAGAGGGAATTGGAGAGGTGATGAGGAGCAATAGAAGTGAGAACTTTGATTGGCTAGATGTGGGTGAGGCTTGATCCTCGTATGCACATGTAATATATATAAATAAAATCAATGTGTATATGAAATTCACTTTTTAGTTACACATTCATTGGGGGCCCCAGAAAATAACCAAGTGGCACAATGGCAAGAAGACAAATATGAAGGTTTTTTTCTTTTTCTTTTTTCCTTTTTGGGTCTGCCAAGACAAAAATGAACACTCCACCAGATATCCCTTGGCTTATTTATTCGGTGGGAGAGAACGTTTCACTTTCTCTTTTCTGGCAATTTCAATTGTCGCGATATGGGAGGTGTTTTACGCTTCTCAGTCAAAAGTCCATTTTATTTTATTTTAAATATACGACTTGCGCAATAATTTTGTCACATAAAGAAATTTAGTCACTTTTGGTTATTGTGGTTTTTTTTAAAATACTATTAAGGTTCATGTGATTTCAATTTAGTCACTTTCGTTTATGTGATTTTTTAATTTCAAGTAATTCGAGGACATTGTCCAATTTATGTTAAGTTCTTCTAACTGCCGTTACTTATTGAGGAGCATTTTGGTCCATAAATTATTTTAAAAAATTCGTTGCTTTTAAATAAACAATATTTATATAAAAAATATTTAAAAAAGAAAATTTTTAAAATTAAAATACTCTCTCACCCCTTCTCCTCTCAACCCATAAGCAAAGACATTGAATCACATCCCCATGAAGCTTTACACCCAACCTATTATCAGAAACGAATTCTTATCTTAGAAGGGGAAAGGTGGGATAATTGGTCAATCCAACAATCCCAAACCACAGCGCTATCACACCTTCATACCCAATTATGCTTAAGCTAATGGCCAGGCAGTATCAATATCATAAGGAAAATGCTAGAACAACCCGAGAGAATGACATGAAAAATTGTCATAAACTTTATGGGCATATAGAACTTCAAATAGATTTACCATTGAGACGACACCTTATGCTTTAACATATGAGCACAACGCCATTCTACCCATGGAAATCACGGTGAAGTCAATTAGAATTCCTCTACAGTATGATCTAACAAGTTTATATTGTTCACATGTCATGATATGACTCATGTCATGTTGTATGTTCACAACGTAAGTAGGACTAATGAAGTTTGTTGTAGGTGTCTTGGGGTAGGGTTAGAAGTCATGTTCTTGTCTCCCATGGTGGTGGAGGCAACACCTGTTACGTAAGATTTAGGTTGTTAGAGTATTAGTAGGATCAAGCAAATACTATAATATTATGATATGTATTTTCCTGCTTGTGGAGAAAATATATGAGGTTACAACAACGCTCTTACAAGAAGTGTATTATTCATATGATTATTTTTTTTCTATAAACATTTTGAAATAATATGGCAAAAAGTCATTTTTGGTCCCTATAGTTTGCCACTTTTACCACTTTCATCCATGTATCAATTTGGTCAATTTTGTCCCTATGGTTTCAATTTGAAGCAACTCAAGGACAATCCTCAATTTCTATCAAATATTTTTAACTTATGTTATTTGTTAAGGGACAATTCGGTCAACAAATTATTAAAAAATTCATTCATTTTAAGAATAAGTTTTAAAGACAGAGAAAAGGAGGGTGAGCTTCCATGTCCCTTAGTCCGCTGGGATAAGGAGGGAGTGCTTGAGTGAGGAGATTGATACTTCCCTGCCTTTGGGGTTGATCGAAGAGGTTGTGACTAGTTATGGTGGATGTGGTTCTTGAAGCCACATGGACCAAAACCTTACCAGCCATTGATCGGATAATAGGGCGGCGAAGTACTTGCAGCGGCGGAGGTCGTGGGCCTAGAGGTGGAAGGTATCACAACCCAATACAACTCCACCACCGCCATTTCTCTTTGTTCTCTTTTTCTTTCTTTTTTGGATTCCAATCTCTCCTCTTTCAGTAATCTTTATTTCTCAATACGGTCTTAAGCAAATTCATTACTTCAACCGCATGCATCATGCTAACATATGACTATGATTTGTGTAACATCCTACATCGACCAACAGAGAGGGGGTGATGTGCCTTATATGTACATGCCCACCTTTATCTAGCACAAGGCTTTTTGGGAGCTCAATGGTTTCGGATTCCATGAGAACTCTGAAGTTAAGCGAGTTTGGGTTAGAGTAATCCCAAGATGGGTGACCAACTGGGAAGTTGCTCATGAGTTCCTAGAAACAAAACCGTAAGGGCGGGGGCCTAAAGTGGACAATATCGTGCTACGGCAGAGCCGATCCGAGATGCGACAGAATAGTATCAGAGCCACTCTGCCGTGTGGTGCAAGTGTGTTTACGAGGACGTCGGGCCCTTAAGGTGGGTGGATTGCAACATCCCACATCGATCAATAGATAGGGGGTGATGTGCCTTATATGTACATGCCCACCTCCATCTAGCACGAGGCCTTTTGAGACCTCATTGGTTTCAGATTCCACGGGAACTCCGAAGTTAAGTGAGTTTGGGTTGGAGCAATCCCAGGATGGGTGATCCACTAGGAAGTTGCTCATGAGTTCCCAGAAATAAAACCGTGAGGGCGGGGGCTCAAAGCAGACAATATCATGCTACGGCAGAGCCGATCTGGGATGTGACAGTTTGAATACTTTAGGTTAATTGTATTCTTCTCCATAAGAAGGTATATATAGGATTTTATAAGGGTGCTTTATAAGGAAATAGATACAGTAATTAATTAGGAGAATATCTCCTAATGATATTGTTCTCAATTTTTTCTTTGATGAGATGTCTATCCACCTCGACATGTTTAGTTCGATCATGTTGAACAAGATTATGGGCAATATCGATCACTGACTTGTTATCACAATGTAACTTCATTGGCTTCTCTAGTTTAAAACCCAATTCGGTCAAGAGTCCTCTGATCCACAATAATTCACAAACTCCTTGAGCCATACCTTGATACACTACTTCTGCACTAGACCAAGCAACCACATTTTATTTTTTACTCGGCCAAATGACTAGGTTACCTCCAATGAATGTAAAGTAACCCAATGTAGAGTGTCTATCTGTAATGGAACCAGTCCAATCAACATCTGTATATCCAACAACTTCAAGATTTTCATGATTTGAGAATATTAACCCTTTTCCAGGGGATGACTTTCAATATCTTAAGATCCGATCAACTGCACTCCTATGAGAAACACTCTGTGAATGCATAAACTGACTAACCACACTCACAGTACATGCAATATTTGGTCGTATGTGTGCCAAATATATCAATCTTCCAACAAGGAGCTGGTATTGTTCCTTATTGGTTTGGCAAACCGTCCGTGTCTTCACATAACTTGTGATTCATTTCAATAGGTGTGTCAGCAGACTTACATCCAAGCATTCTTGTTTTAGTGAGTAGATCCATCACATACTTCCTTTGAGACATAAAATACCAGTGTTTGACCTTGCTACTTCAATTCTGAGGAAGTATTTCAGAGCACCTAAATCCTTCATCTCAAATTCCTGAGACAAATACTTTTGTAGCTTATGTTGCTCTCATGCGTTGTTTCCAGTTACAATCACGTTATCCACATAAATAATTAATGCAGTGATTTATCCTCCATCATGGTTCAAGAAGAGGATATGGTCTGAATTACTTTGAGTGTATCCAAAATTCTTCATGAACTTAGTAAATCTTCCAAACCATGCCTTAGGAGATTGTTTTAACCCATATAATGACTTTTTGAGTTTGCAAACTTGATTCTTCTTGTCATGAGCTAAATTAAATCCTGGTGGTAAATCTGTGTATACCTCTTCTTCCAAGTCTCCATGTAAGAATGCATTTTTAACATTGAATCGATGTAGTGGCAAATCTAGATTTGCTGCTAGGGACAATAAGACTCTGATAATGTTGATCTTGACTACTGGGGCAAAGGTCTCATGGTAGTCCACCCCATATCATTGTGTATACCTATTCACCACCAATCTAGCTTTATATCTTTCAATGGATTCATCTGCTTTAAGTTTTATAGTATAGATCCACATACATCCCACTGTCTTCTTTCCTTGAGGTAAAGGTACGAGCTTCCATGTGGCATTCTTCTGGAGGGCTCTTATTTCTTCATTCATGACTTATTTCCATTTTGAGTCTTCTAGTGCTTCATTCACACTATTTGGGACATATATATATATATATATCAACCAACTGCTTCACAAAGTGTACATGTGACTCTGATAATTTTCTTAGAGATATAATTATTAGTGGCTTTGAGATATGGGTCCAATTTCAGAAATATAGTTTGATTACAGGACACTAGTTGTTACCTATTAATTCCAGTCCTCAAGCCCAGTCGTGTAGCCACTTAAGCAAATACTATGTCCACCAATTTTTATGTATTTACGACTCCTACCATTATGTATACACGAAAATTAAAGGAGGGAGAATGATAGATCACCAAAATCACGGTTGATCCCAAATAGTCATGCTCTTTCGTTGTAGAAAACTAAGACGCAACCACAAGGTTTCAAAATTCTTAGACGTCTTAGTTCTTGTTTTTCTATATCTTCAAGTTAGATTAGAGAACATAACTGGGTTTTCCAAAATCTCAAACATCTTAGTTCCTGTCCTACAGGTAATTGGGGTATTGGCTAATAGACAGAGATCATAATTCGTGTGTAGGTATTGGTGGCTAATAGACAGAGATCATAACTAATTCGTAGGTGTTGGGGTTTTGGCTAATAAATAGAGATCATAACTGGGTTTGCCTCAACTAAACCCTGTCGTATAGGTAATTGACCAAATGTCGTTTTAACAAAATTCTATCCGTGTGAATGGTGTCAGTAATCCATATTGGCTCACTAGTTAATTGGTGAATCATTTTGTTGGAAATTTGTAACTATGGCTCATTAATTGTTTTGCTTAATTAGATGTTGTTTTTGAGGTCTGGTGCATAAAAAAATTTCTGAAATTAGAAATGTTGAAGTGAAAATGAGCTTCCAGCTATGGAGTTTGAAGAAGGCACAAATCAGTATGGGGCAGCTGGTTATGAAACTTTTTCTCACAATTAGTTACTTAGTCAGTTGAAGCAGAGATTTTTTTCATTCTCAGTCTCTGAGTCTCTTTGGTAATGGTTTTAGGATCACTCTTTTGCAGAGGTTAGTAGCAGTTCTGTTTTTAGTTTTTTGATAGTTGAGTTAGTTTTGTTTGGTAGTCTAGTTTTTGCAACAGTGAAAGGCACTTACATTAGAAACCCAATGTTCTTTCCACATTTCTCAAAGTGGGGTCACAGTCTCCTTGTCTTTTTATGCTCATTTTCTTCATGTAAAGCATGAATGATGGTGCTCAAGGGTTTTTTCTTTAGTAAATGAGGTTTCCAAATGGTCCCAATGTTTTTACTTTGGGATGGAGATCATGTAAAGATTCTGCAAATTTGCATATATACAGTCTTCCTTTTTGGTCACATTAATTTTCTCTACTTTTATTATCATTAAATTTTCTTGTTATAATCATATCTCAAATCTAATTTTCTTATTGAGTATGTGTGTGCGCGCATTTGATTATCATTTGTTTATTGGTGATGTGAGGCTAATAACATAGCACTAAGTATGTAGTGGAGGTCCAGAACAGGTAGCCAATTTTTTTTTTTCTAAAAGTCAAGAGACTTCTCTTCTTCCTAATAGGAGCTTTCATCCATCAACCTTGTTTGTAAGAAGAACCAATCTTTTCTTCTTGCCTAACATATATATACACACACACACATAGAGTTTTCTTTGAGAGGAACCAAGAGAAGCATCCAAGTCTCCAAAAGCCACTTGTGAGAGTTTGGGAACTTGGTGTATCTACCAGATTAATTCTTAAGCTATGTCCTTGTTTGACATTGTACCTATGGCATCCCATAAACTTTTGGCATATACTTGTGATATAGTTACAGTGTCGGCGATTACCTATACGACATGAGGTTACCTATATGATAGGTGCTAAACCCAAAAAATCGAGAATGAGAGTACAACACCTATATCACAATGTTGTCCATTATAAGTGTATGGAGAAGGTTCACAATACACAGTTGAACCTTTCTAGGGATAGAAGGGATAAGTAAATAATGTCAAAATAACAGTCAGAATTTGGTTTGTCATTCTCTGTTTTAGTGGCAGTGCATTCTCAGTTTTGAAACTTAATTAACAATTTAAGATTCTCTGTTTCGAAATTTGTACTTATGAATCTCTCTTACAGGTAATCTCTGATAGTGTACCTATGGTATACGTGTATACCATAGGTACACTATCAGAGATTACGAATACTTATTTCTTTAATTTTGTGAATCAAATGTGTGTCTATATATATATATATATATATATATATATATATCTGGAGCACAGGTATTTGCTCTTGTTATTAAGGATGCTTATTTCTTTAATTTTGTGTGTTTGTATTTAAACAGGGATGGAGGGGTCGATAGTTGGTAGATGCCGTTTTGGTTTGAAAACTTTGGGTTCGTTCGATAATGTTTTTGGAGAATGTTTTCCGAGAATATTTTCAGAAAATGAAAATGAGAAAAAGGATTTGCATTTTCAAGATTCAAGAATGCGTCTGGTACGCTAATTGGAAAACATTTTTCGAGAACAAAAACAGAGAAAACGTGTCCGGTATGAACATATGAAAATGACAAAAACAGTGAATATGCGTTCGTCAACAGTAAAATTGTGCAATGGTCAAATTAATTATCATTATCCAATACATGCATTAGCTAACTCAAAATGCTCTCATGTCCTCCAAGTATATCATCTTAAATCATAGATCAAATCTCTCATAGTCTCACAAATATCTGAAAAATATGCAATATAAAATTTAAAATCATGTTGTTATGAGCACTAAATAAAATTCTGCCACAAATCCGCTATGATCTTGTCTCTAATGTCACCCATTTGTGCAATATTTCCTGCAGACATATCTATATTCGGTGGTGTTGTATTTTCTAAATCAATGATCATGTCTTCAACTTGAAACTCTTCAAAACATCCTATCACGACGAGCTTTTTTTCTTATAAAATTATGTAACACACAACATGCAATAGGAATTCGTCGTTGCCTTCTTGGAGGATAATAAGGCTTCAATTTCAAAATTGGAAAACGAGCTTTCAAAACACCAAAACACTGCTCAATTACATTATGTAATGAGGAATGCCTATAGTTGAACAACTTCATAGGACCTCTTGGTGCTCGTCGAGGTCCTCTATAATCACGCAAATGATATCTCTCACCTTGGTAAGGTGCCAAGAATCCATGCACGTTTGAATATCCAGCATCCACAACATAATACCCTGTAATTTTAATTTATTACTTGCATAACACAAATAATGTACATAATACTATTGATTGTAATCTTATGTTTATACCTTCATCTGGAAAAGGAAACTCATTTTATGGCCTCATCACTACATCTATGAACACCCTAGAGTCATTTGCAGTCCCTTCCCATCCCCTATAAAAAAAAGTGAACATCATGTCAAAAGAGCAAGTGCACATGACAGTTTGAGTAATAAGGATCTTCCTACCACAATATGAGGTTTGCTTTTGAGCTGGTGCCCAAGCAACAACATGAGTTCCATCAATTGCACCAATACACTTCTGCGATAAATTCATATATTCAAACTAAAGTAAATATAATTTAAAATATATAATTATAGTAATAAAATAAATAAAAGAATCAATTTCTCACCTCAAAATAAGGATCATACTTTGGGTTATTCAAAATTTGAGAAGATGTTTCCCCTTGACTTTGTGGTCTTATAATGCGTGGTGCTAATGCACATAAAGCTCCCAAAACACACTTAAATTGTCTATGAATAGTGTCCTTAGATCGTTGGAAACGCTTAGCATCCACTCGCATGTGGATACTATGAGACACTATAAATAAGAAAATTTCTTGCCTCTTGAGTACTCACATGTCTATCATTCTGTAGCAAATTTAAACTCTCAAGTGTGTAACACAGCCTTTGGAATACATGTTTGTCCATACGAAACGAGTCATAAATTCTATCTGGATGCTCATTCAACAATTCTTAAACATATTCATGCCCAGATAAAACAGAGTTATGACATGGCGTTCTATCTACATATGATTGCCAATATTCATAAATATACATACAAATTATCATATTTGCGCCATTTCTTCAAGATCTGAATCACTATCGGAGTGATTGTCTTCATTCATTGTAGACATGTCTAGTACCTTCAAATATTCAAATTCAATAAAGAAATATGTATACAAATTAAAGTCACAAAAATCTGGAAATATGCATATAAATTAAAGTCACAAAACTTTGTAAATATGCTTACAAATTAAAGTCACAAACATCCATAAATATGCATACAAATTAAAGTCACAAAATCAAACATAATAATAAGAACAATTCATAAATATCCTCTCAACAACAAACATAAATAGTAATCCTAAAGACTAGCCAACCAAGCTCTCTTCCTAGCTGCTAGCATTGTAACAAAGATTTTCCTCCATTCAATAAGCACTATCTTTTCCTCCATTCAATAAGCACTATCTTTTCTAGCATCTTGTTGAATGTATCGTTATCAATGTCTCCCGTTGTCTCAACAATTTCTATGCATTCTTCAATCGAATACATCTCCTTAGACGTGCTAAATGCCTCAAGACTCTTTTCCTTTTTCCGTTGTAATTTTTGACTCATAACTTCACTACAAACATCCAAATAAGATTCCATTTTATCCCATTTCTTTGGACGACGCTCAAGTGCAGCAACAGTTGCACATTTCCTTTTTCCTTTACTACTCACAAGTTGAGGCTTGTCACCATCATCATCCAAGTCAACATCGATGTGAACTTCGGTATTAAGGAAGTTGTTTTCTACCTCACGTTTATCATCTGAGTTAGGAGGAAGTTGACTAGAGACATAATGCAACTGCCCGGTTGCAGTAGTAGTGTTGAATATCTCCCCTAAAACTTGATAGTGCTCTAAGCCTTGCGTGCGAAATTGCTTCGCTTTTGGCTTACTCTACAAACCATGAAAATTATATTATATCAAATGTCACAACCAATTCTTATATGAGGAGTCAATTAAAACTAATAATACAAAGACTTGTTGTATGACATTATTATAATACCTTCAAATAACTTGCCTAAACATCCTCTGAGGTAGTCACTGTGTTTGCAATAGGATCCCACCCAAATCCTGTATGCTCAATCAAGTCTGAGAAGTCACAATGCACTTTTCGCAATCTATTAAACTTAGATTTAAGTTGTGGAATAGTGCATTTTAGTCCACATTGTGCATACAACTCATCACTTATTTCTGCCCAAACTTTCATTTTAAAAGTTGATGTCTGCAAGTCACCCTTCTTCACATATTCATGCAATATATGTATGAATATTGTCTCATGTCTTGGAGGCCATGACATTTTTTCTTGACCGTCAACATTCTTGGAGGCCATATCCTTTTAAAGAAACAAAATTATGACAAACTTCAATCATGTAATCCATATGTGGCCACATAAAAAGGTCATAATTCATGTCACCACCTAAACTAGGCCATACATTTTTTTATCAACGTTCATATGTTATTTCTCAACATTCTCAACATTATTTTTCAATTGAGATTTTGCAGGTAGTAATTGCTAGTAATAGGATATCTTCCTAGAAAATTTAATTTATATTGTAGCAAATGCACTAAAAGTCTATGATGCATTGTAGCAAATCCTGTGATGCATTGAAGGAAATATAATTTATATTGTAGCAAATGCACTACAAGTCTATGATGCAAACATAAACCTACAACTCTGCTCAGTACAAGTTAATATAAACATATAATATATATAATATTTAATAGGAACTCAGGAAAGCTACACAGCAATAAGGCATTTTCTCTTGACTTGCAAGGCACTACTAACTTAGGGAAATATAAGATTGCTTTCTGTTCTTATTTCAGGCTCGAACTCAAACTATAAAAGAACATAAAAGTTATCATACACACACTAATCCAAAATGAAATCATTCAGAAGGTCATATTAGAGCAAGGCATGGTAATTTCCAAAGACGAAGGAAACAGGGCAAATTTGAAGCTCACTTTTTTGGTTGGCTTTCCTACTTTTCTAACAGATGAGCAAAGATAATATATTCTCAATATTTTAGAGGATTGTTATTATATATACACGAAAGCTATCACAATATCTAACCAGAAATTAGATAGGAAGGTGAACATGTAAAGTTAAGTTCTCCAAGCTCTATTACTTGAGAACCCCAAATTATAAGCAATATCTGACAAAAACCAGAAAACAGAATCACAGACAATAGTGCAGAGAGCAATACTATTTCAATCGAACCATAGAAAATGTAAAACCAATTTACTACAATCATAGTAAATAGAAAACCAGATTCTTCATACCCAAACCTAAACCCCAAATCTAAACATAAGGAAAACCCCAAATAACAAAAATAACACCAGTCTTCATACCCAAATCTAAACATAAATAAATAAATAAAAGTAATTTCGTACCAAATCTTCCAAAAGGCTGAGTAGCAAGATCTTCTGAGAGAGTGTGAAACGAAATCTGAGAAGAAAAGTTTCAGATACACTACATAGAAAAACCCAAGTCTGAAACGAAATATTTTATACAAATTTTTCTTACCAAGATCTTCCAAGAGAGTGTGTAGGAAGATTGCAAGAGTGAGAAGCAAGGAATTTCTATTTCAGACTTAGACGAAGGGATGTAGACGAAGACGAAGATGAAGGGCAACGTAGACGAAGCATGTTTCTATTTTCTCTGTGTTTTCTCCATTCTCTAATTTTGAGTTGAGAATGGAGAAATGTCATTTTGGCGTTTTCACGTTTTACGCTTTACGTGTGAATTCGTTCTCCCAACTTATTTTCTGTGTTTTTGTCAACAATCCACCGAACGCATTTTTTATCCATATTTGGGCTCAGAAAATGAAAACGGGCCTCTAAATATGCTATCGAACAACCCCTATTCACTACTGACTTTCAAGGATACCAAGTACATGGCCTTATGTAGTCAAATTTGCTCTCGATTTAAAGAGTTGAATTCATGCGAAATTGACGTACACAATTAGAAACTAGTCATCATGTTTATTGCAAGATGACATGGATGTTTGTGTTTTGCACATATCTGTATCCAATGAAAACAAAAAATTGGTGGATATAGATATTGTTAGTGGTGGAGGTTCATCGTTTGGCACAGGTGTAGAGGATGATATTGATTCATCAGACAATGAAGACAGTAACTCAACTGATGAGAATGAATGTTTGGGTAAGTATGCTGCAAAAAATCAAAACTCTATTTATCTCATGAGTGGAAAATATTTATTAGTGAAGTTGGGCAAAAATATGAAGGGGGTTACTGAGTTTAGGATCAAATTGTGCACATATGCATTTGAGAAGAAGTTTAAGTTCGTATATGTGAAAAATGATTTGAAGCGTGTGACAGCAGAATGTGTGAATAAACAAAATGAAGGTTGCCCTTGGCGTGTGCATGAACTGAAAAAAGATGGTGGTGATACCATTTTGGAATTTCTGGACACTATACCCAAAGAAAGTTGGTCAAATGCCTTTTTCCCAAGTAAGCACCGTACTTATATGTCAGTTTAATCATTTTGTGTTTTAAACGTTGCTTTGCAAATACTTTTTGTAGAATGTAATAATCTTATTTCTTATATAGGTAAGAAATATGGTGAGATGTGTTCAAATTTGGTAGAGTGTTTTAACTCTTGAATTTTGGTTGAGCATGAGTTACATATTTATCAATTACTTGATTGATGTGGATTAAAATGATGGTCAAATATGCAGCTAGGTCATCGTGCAGCCAAAAAATGGACAACATATCTATGCTCGAAGGTGGAAAAGTAGTTGCAGAAGTCTATAGAAACTGGAAGACATTGGGATGTTAACCGTTCAAGTGATAATTTGTTTGAGGTTCAGGCTGAGTATTCTTTTGTTATTGATCTTCACCAACACACATGTTCATGTGATCAATGACAGATTAAAGTTTTCCCATGTGCCTATGCTATTGCAGCCATCCTTGCTGATGATGGTGATCCGTACAAGTACATTGAACCTTATTTTACTGCAAATTACTACAGAAGTGTTATGGCATCCCAATTGCACTTGTTCCTGATATTGAGAAAGAGGCACCAAAGGAACTTGAAGAATTTAAAGTGAAATCACCTGGTAGACCTCGAACCAAGAGGATTAAATCTATAGGGGAGGAAAAAAAAGAAGCTACAAATGCAGTAGGTGTGGTTAAGGTGTGATCAGCACAACCGGAGGACTTGCAATTCTCAAATATAAGTATGTTTTCAACTCAGTAATCCCTATTTTATGTTTTGGCGACATTTGTTTGCTTTCTTAATTGGATGTTGTTGGAACAAGTTTCATTTTAAAATTTGAAATTACATGGATGTTATTTGGTATGTAGGTGTTTACAGGCACAGGTACTATAAGTACCTTATCTCTTTATTGCTCAAAAATCATATGAAACATTATTGAATGTCTGTTGTGTGTTGAAGTGAATAAGGGCTTTCATGATGGAAAACTACCTCATGAGAATGAAACTATTCCATTTTAAATGTCTGTTGTCACTACAAAAAAAAGGGGTCATTACCGACCAACATTCTCCGAAGGCCCCGAAATTTCCTCGGTAAAAGTGTTTTTTCTGACCAAAAAATACTGTCCGTTGGAAATAGGTCACGAGCCTGAAATTTATTTCCGACAAAGGAAATACCCTCGGAAAAAAGTCTCAATTGTCGTCGGAAATGTAATTTATTTGGTGGGAAGACTTGACCCAACTTTATTAACGACCAAAAGTATGTTTGACGGAAATAGGATGATTATTTCCGAGGGCTTTCTCTTTCCGTCGGAAACTGTTTGACTATTTCCGAGGGGCTTCTTATTCCGTCGAAATTGCTTGAACATTTCCGAGGGGTTCTCCTTTCGTCTAAATTGTTTGACTACTTTCGAGGGAGAAATATGTCCTCTCGGAAAAACGTTTGAATGTCAATTTCCCATTTAGAATAAATTTAAAAAAATTTGATTGATAATATTGTTAGCTAGGGAAGAAAACAGATTTTTTAAAAGAGAATTGGTTATCATGTAGACCCAACAAACCCAATGCCAATATATATGGTAGTTGGTGGGGGCTGGGTTCCATGGGGGTTGGTACAGTTTCATTCGCAAGTCTCTACACAAAACAAAACAAAGGCATTATCGCATATGAAATGAAACCCAAATTAAAAATCAAAATGATATGAAAATTATAATTTGATGCACAAAACCAAAGCTCTCTGTAGTGATATGCAGTTCTTATTTGAACCTATCCCCAAAAAAAAAAAAAAAAAAAAAAAAAAAAAAAAAAAAAAAAAAAAAAAAAAAAAAAAAAAAAAAAAAAAAAAAAAAAAAAAAAAAAAAAAAAAAAAAAAAAAAAAAAAAAAAAAAAAAAAAAAAAAAAAAAAAAAAAAAAAAAAAAAAAAAAAAAAAAAAAAAAAAAAAAAAAAAAAAAAAAAAAAAAAAAAAAAAAAAAAAAAAAAAAAAAAAAAAAAAAAAAAAAAAAAAAAAAAAAAAAAAAAAAAAAAAAAAAAAAAAAAAAAAAAAAAAAAAAAAAAAAAAAAAAAAAAAAAAAAAAAAAAAAAAAAAAAAAAAAAAAAAAAAAAAAAAAAAAAAAAAAAAAAAAAAAAAAAAAAAAAAAAAAAAAAAAAAAAAAAAAAAAAAAGTGAGTCACCGCCTAACTATCAGCCTATACCCAAAAACGATAAAGGGTACAAAACTCGATCAACCCCTGTCTTCCATGGATTATTTGATTACGTAGTTCGACTGGATAGTTTAACCTGGGATTAGAGCCCATATATGTGTACCTGGAGGGGCTTGTACCCTAGAGGTTGCCAATCTATCGATACCAGACTCAACTCTAATAATAAAAAAGAAGTGAGTAAACTCCATAACGTAAAAGACCGAAATTAGACCACTAAAGCGACGACCTAGAAGGGTACCCCTTCAACCCCTATAATTGCTTGCTGAAGGACAACTCTGGGAAGCTTGAAAAAGACCAAATAACAGTAACATAATCACAATATCATAGATTAGGCCGAACATTTCATTCTACTTAAGAAAAGAGGCCAAAATAGAATGTGCAACTCAGCCCTTGACCCTTTGGGATGCGATTGATCTGTTTTTTCCAACTAGACTTTTCAACCTAACCCAAAGTTATATTCGTAGGTCGGTTACTATATATCGTAGGTTGGTTAGGTCGGCTTGCCTCTAACCTGCTCTCATGACTGCTAGATTACATACTTGACTTTTGTTCCTTCCTGCGTTTATATTTTTCATTGTCTTGAACCTTTATTTTTTCTCTTCGGTGACTCCCTCTCCTTTCCCTGCGCCCGCGGTCAAGCTACTTCGTTCCTTTCATCAATCAAGCTACTTCGTTCCTTTTCAGTCGAGCGAGTCTAGCTCCCCTGCTTGCTTTAGAAATGGAGGGCTAAATAGCGCCTAGCTCCCAGTCATAACAGTTGGAAACGCACGGCTAGGTCAATCAGCATAAGAAGAATCCGACGCTGAGGATTGACTCTTCTCTTTTTAAGGAGTTTTCTTAGTCTTTTCTTGGAGCTAGAGCATCTAGGTCTTTTATGATATGATATTGAATCATTCCTTCTTCGTTTACAGCAAAAAATAAGACTTACCTATGGAATGAATGGGAAAGCAGCTGCTTAGACATAGCCGCTATCGCCCATGGCAAGGGTGAGTCTTTTCTTGATTTGCTTGCTCGAGGGAAATGTATTCTGATTCCCCTTTCTTTTCTTTTTATTAGTTTTAGGGTTGGGTCTGGCAGAGAGGAAGTACAATCAGCTACACCCGCCCTTGTGCCTCGTCAACTGGTTATCTTTTTCCATTCACTTAGCCGGTGCTTCAGGTGGAAACTGCTCATGTTGGGCATCCAATTAGCGCAGCATTGGGTATTGGTTCATTAGCTACATCTATATATAGACCGATAAAATGCAACCACTTTATATTAGATATTAGGAAGGGAGATTTCTATTCAAATAGAAAAAGAAAAAAGAAATTGCGTATGAAATACGCCCAAAGACTCCCATGCCTTTCTTGGTTGGACCAACCAGATTTCCGACAAGTCTTTCTGTTAGAACAAGAAGCGGAACTACAAGTGAATCTTAATCATTATGGATAACCAATTCATTTTCAAATATAGTTGGGAGACTTTACCCAAGAAATGGGTAAAAAAATGGAAAGATCAGAACATGGGAATAGGTCTGATACCAATACGGACTACCCATTTCAATTGTTGTGCTTTCTTAAATTGCATACCTATACAAGGGTTCAAGTTTCGATCGATATTTGCGGAGTTGATTATCCTTCTCGAAAACGAAGATTTGAAGTGGTCTATAATTTACTGAGTACTCGGTATAATTCACGCATTCGTGTACAAACCAGTGCAGACGAAGTAACACGAATATCTCCGGTAGTCAGTCTATTTCCATCAGCCGGCCGGTGGGAGCGAGAAGTTTGGGATATGTTTGGTGTTTCTTCCATCAATCATCCGGATCTACGCCGTATATCAACAGATTATGGGTTTCGAGGGTCATCCATTACGAAAAGATCTTCCTCTGAGTGGATATGTGGAAGTACGCTATGATGATCCAGAGAAACGTGTGGTTTCTGAACCCATTGAGATGACCCAAGAATTTCGCTATTTCGATTTTGCTAGTCCTTGGGAACAGCGTAGCGACGGATAATTCAGAATCAGAATAGGTCCAGTCCAGGGGACAAATCAATAGGAAATGCTATTTGCTTTGTAAGAATAAGAATAAACTTCTATGAAATGAAAGAGTTTCGCGGGAATTGTCTTGATCATCGGATATCATTGAGAAATAGTAAGAAGTGTTATTGAACGATTTCCTGCAATTCTTCCCAGTATGGAATGAGTAAAGAATCAAGCTACAAGTCTCGATCTATACAAAACGCACTGGGTTTTTGTGTTTCTTTCGGTTTCATTGATAGCAGAAGAGCCTTACTCTATAGGGGCGCTAGCGCTTTACTAATATCAAGTAAAGGGGCCAAAAACAAACGTAATAGGCTGCTACTCTAGGCTCGCTTCGCTTCTTCAAGCTCCGCCCCTTATTGAATTGAAAACTAAAGCGCTAATGCGCCTTATATTTTTTTTTGTAAAGCAACCTTTCGCGCTAGGCGCTCACGTTTTTTGTCTGGGTGGAAGCTGGCGGCAGGGCTTGCTTAACCGGATACACGGAATTGGGATCTCTTTCGCATGCAACTATTTCTATCGGGAAAGCCTCGCTTATTCAAAGGGCTGATTATTTTATTTAGAACCCCTTTGAATAAGTAAGTAAGCGTTGGTAGGAGCGGCGGGATGATGAGTATATAAATCAATAAAGACCCAAAAAAATAAATGGCAAGAGAAATTTGATATCGATGGAGGAAATAACGATGTGGAAAACAGGGCAGGGATTCTCTACAATGACCATCGTAGACCAATTGAAAGGGATGTAGCGCTGCTTGGTAGCGCCTTTGTTTTGGGTACAAAATGTCACGGGTCCCAATCCTGTCATTCCTACCTATGACTTCTCCTCTGGGCAGTAACGAGGGACCCATTGAATTCGATTCAAATTGGGGACATAAAAAATCTTTTTTTTTGACATGCGGGGGTACAAAAAAAATCCTTTTCTTTACAGTCGTATCTACTGTGATAAGAAAGCGCTCTTAGTTCAGTTCGGTAGAACGTGGGTCTCCAAAACCCGATGTCGTAGGTTCAAATCCTACAGAGCGTGATTCCGGTCTGAAATAACTTCACTAACTTGAACAGCAACCTGAATTTTTCCTCCTGCGGATGGGGAAAAAAGAGAGGGTTCCAAACCTAAATAAACATCCGATGTTCTTCTTTTTAGGTTCTACTTTCTTTTAATATTTAAGAGTCCTTGCTAGGTCAAGAAAAAACCTTTGGATCTAATACAGCAATGCTTGCATCACCAATATTGATTGTTCCCATTATTTTTTTGTTTGTTCTCTTTCTTTCATCGAAGACTATATACTTAAAAACTTGTTATTGTACGACCAAAGGATTCGAACAAAAAACCTTTTCTACAACCATGAAAGGGGGCCCTCGCGGTTCCATATAAAGATGTCTGCTTGCTAATTCGGGGATTGATTGAACGATGCGAACCAACGATGACCAAGATCCAAAGACCAGAGACTCCCTTACAAGCGGCTGGCATTCCTATCCTCTTTCTTCTCTGTCTCTCCATCGTTCTGATTCTTCCTATGGCGGTCTAAGTCTGTGAGTGAACTTCCATCCGTTCTAAATCCATCCGTCCGTTATTTAGCTCATAGTTCTGGTGGTCCTCTCTCCTTCAGACAAACCTCGGGACTAAAGTCATTTCAATCAAGGCTCCTGCTAGTGCATCCTCCCGGAGAAATGAATCGAAGGGCTCAATAGCGCCAGTGGCTCCATCTCTCCCTAGCCGATTTAATGTTATATTTAATTGAACCATCAGCAGTGGGAGATCTATAGTATGGCGTATTCACCAGGTAGGAAGGAAGGTCGGTAAACCACAGTAAAGAGACTGCCCTTACTTCGTAACCTTCGCATCTTTGTCCTATCGAATGCATTCTCAGCCTGCCGTCCCATGCTTCCATACTTCAATTATTATGAAAGGCGGAAATTCAAAAATGATTTTTGTGGCATGCATTCCAGCTCAGCTGCATGTATATAGTAGAGATCAACCAATGGTTTGAGTTCTTCCCAGGGGCCTAATTCATAGCTTTAGTATCAACAGCATGAATAAGGCACCAATCTTTAGGCACTTCTAAAAACTGGACAACTTCTTTACTTTTCTCATTAAACTTCCGATTGACCGATCTTCTTCATAGGCCTTTCAACTAGAGCTCATGAGTAGTGCAACTCATAGTATGGTGGATGGGTAGCTGTATTTGTCCTGTTGAGCTGCTGGTGAATGTAGCTGGTCCCTTCATCTGTCCGACTCGGAACTATTATAGGAGCTGCCGTGACTCCTTCTCCCATGTCGAGATTAGTGAAGGGTGGAAACACTGGGTCTCCCAATGGTTTTCCATCTTGAGATACCGGATCTTGCTGCTGCTACTTGTCCTCCAAAGATGAAGTCAAGAAGAGAAAGCCTCTCCCTAGTCATGAGCCTATTCTTTAACCAGCGATCTCTGTTTTGAGCTTGTTGTTCTTCAGCACGTACCCTCGGATCAGCCTTGTAGGCGGCGAGCTCTTGCCCGGACGTGGTAGCTAAGAAAGCCTCTTTTCGCCTACGTCGTTGTAGTTGATGGAGTTGCCTGTGCTAAAGAAGCCTGTCTTCACCGAGATTCTAAGAGATTCCTCACTTCTTTATTGACAGAAGGGAGCTTACTCCGAGAGAGACTGGAGATCTGGGGTCAAATAGGTAAACTCCACTTTCTCAGCTAGCTGTTCTCGCTGCTCTGATCACTGTTGCTGACGTAAGATCTGACTCTTTGACGTCTTGCTGTGTCCTACGCTGTGCGAAGTTTGACCTCTTCCGGCGTTCCTTCCTTCGATTGTATCGCCGGTGATCATGCCTTTTCCAGCGATTCCTCGCCTATTGAGTCAGTGGAGCTGGTAGTTCTCTAATCAATAGCTTTCTTCCTAAAGTGAAAGGGAAGAAGGGTACCTACTAACTGGGCAAGTCGCCATCAACCGACGCACTTATAGCTATTCCGGTTAAAGAGTAGGGAGAAAGGCTCAAACAAAATCCGGAGCTTTTCCTTAGCGGGATGAACCCGTAAAGGCAGATAACGCTCCACAACACCACAAGAGGAAGGCTGTCCCCCAACACCTCTCTCCTCCTCTGCTCAGCCAAGGACCTAAAGCCGGCTAGAAAGCAGTAAGCTATTTAATTAAGTAGGCTCGAGATGGTTCTAAGTGCCTCTCTTAGTCTGAGGACATCTTATCCAAAGCCAAAGCCCAAACCTAATCGGACCGTCCTTGCCTTTCCTATCCTAAGACAAGGTAGCTGTAGCTCTCGTTCCCTAGCTGCTAAAAGTACGAAAAAAGCCACCATTCCTTAGCACAAGCGCTAAGCGATAATAATTCCTTCAGAAGGAACCTATAATCTTGAGAGAGATACCAAAAACGAAAGATTCGTAGCCCTAATACGGGGGTTGGGGGGTTCTTGTGGAGCAGTCTGCTCAAGGATGATTCTCAAAGATCTTTCTCAAACCTTCAGTTCATTCCCTTATAACTAACTATATACTATATAATTAGAATAGTTAGGCAAAGGAATGTACCAAAAAGAACTGCTTTGACGGGACCGTCAAGCGGGCTCGAATGCCTTCAACAGATGCACCTATCCGCCGTACAGATTCCATCTTCTGGTCAGAGCTTCCCTTACTTGGGAGTATTCTTAGGAGTATTGCCCTAGCTAAGAGCTAAGAAGAAGTAGTAGCGAATACAGAGGCAGAAAGAAGACCCTGTTACTGAGCTCCCCCTGAGCGCAAGCAGCTCCCTGACTTTCTGAGTTATTTCCCTCCGTTCCCTTCAAAGCCGGAATGGTAGCCTTTTTCGGGATCTTTGCTATCCCATTGGTCGATCTGTCTTTCAATACTTCCATCTCCAAGTTGAACCCATTCCTTCACTTATTCAGTGAAGCACTTCAAATTCCTCATTACCTAACCCTAAATAGGCTTATTTTCACCTCGATTTGGTTAAGGCCCGTATACGACCTCCTCTTCCCCTTCCACCAACTGCTACGCTTGCAGAGGACGCCATTGCCATTGCTAAGTCTTGGTTGCTTTTATTAGTCCGAAAGGAAAGAAAGGCGTAACGATCTGGGCACTGTAGCTGTAAAGGTTCAATAGAAATTCTAGCCGCTGGGCTTTCGCTTGATCTTCTTTCCGGATGTTTAAAGCTGGACTTTGGCGAGTCTTCTTATTTAGAGTCTTGGCCGTACTACTTGCCTGCTGGCTAATGGCTTTCCTTATTGGGATTTCTTTCCTATTGCTTGTCTTCCTGGTCAATCAAGCTTTCGACGAGTGACTCTTGGTTGCGGGGCCAGGGAAGGGACCGACTATCTACTTACCCGCGAAAGGGAAAGTAAGAGAGGAAGAATGCGCGACTGGCTATCGAGAAAAAAGACATTCTCTGCCCTTCTTTCTTCACTCTCGTTCTAGAAGGCATTCCGTCAAGCAGCATGGGATGAAGACGATTATGTGCAAGACAATTTTCGGCATAAGGCACTTCACTGCAAATAGCGTAGCGTATATAATATAAGAAAGGATGGAGAGTGTTAGTTAGTCTTTCTCTTTGCCATCCGATTCTATAAAGCCCATCTCTTGCAAGAGACGATTGGGGGGAAAGAAAAAAAAGAAGACTTCCTTGGAAGAGGATTCTCAACAGCAGATATAGCAGGGGATATCTTAACTATAGCAAAGAGAGGATTCGATGCTTTCTTCTCTTAGATGTGGCATTACCGGTCTTTGCAAGAAGGGCTTGGCGGAGTAAGGTTTAGGCTTTCCCTTGCCCATCTGGGGATGAATCCGCTCTTAGGACAACTAGGCTGTTTGAAGGTGCGTAGCGGAGTGAAGTCAAAGGACGTAAGATAGAGGAAGTACAGATAAACATCCTTTTGCCTTTAGTGCGTAGGCGTAAGAGAATTGACGGAAGCCAAGCAGCGTCAAGACAAGTCTGTTGATGACTTTCTCCATATACCGAGTAAGTTGATAAGATCATCAGTCGATTAGCCGCATCTGAGATGAGTAAGAAGTAATCCCTTTTCCTTCTTTCTGAGCTATCGATTGGAGGGGAATCACTAATGTCTCCCTCTTAGTTGTCCAGTCTACTTACTTCTCCACTTAACTTAACTCCGCTATCATAGCTTTTTATACATTCTCTTTCTGGCTGCTATCTTTCTAAGCAGGATGGGATCTTTAGGAAGAAGATTAGCCTGATTAAAGATAGCTAAGACCTCGGATAAAGAAAAAAAAGACGATTACCACGGGTCTCTTTAACAACCATTCCCAGATTGAATCGAAGATCGGGACCAATAGCATCTATGGTATTATCGAAAGAGGACAAAGGACGGCCAAGGACCAAGAACAGTCTCTTTCCTGTGCTATCAAGAACGAAAAGAAGGACGGGAAGGAGCAGGAATTGCGGGATGCTATAGAGATAGATGGCTATGAGACTAGTCCAAAGAGTCACTTTCTAAAGCTTCCTCTCCTCCTTTAGGCTATGGGCGAAGGTTTGGTAACTAAGAGGTCTTGGCTTCTTCCCCTGACACGCATACCACTGTCCTGTACACTAAGTCAAACTAGCTCTAAGACGAGTACGGGCCCTCATTCCTACCTCCCCCTATCTCTACTTCTGCTAACGACCGCTAGAATTGGGATATCGAGAAAGAGGGTAGACCGTAAAGGGTTCAACAAAGAAAAGCAAGAAAACGTAAGCCCAACCGGGCTTACGTTTTTCAACTGCATCGTACCGTACTATGGAAGGGGTCCGTACCCCCTTTAGATAGATAGAGCCCCCGCGCTCCTAATGTAGAGCTAGAACTACTGCTACCGCGGAATCCGCGATCACACATGAGTACCTCGCCTTCCAAAAAGAGCGGCTACTAATTGGCACTAATGCTAATGGGGACCATCGATCAAGAAGGACTTCGGAGACTGCAATTGAATTGAGAAAAAAGAAATTGCGTATGAAATACGCCCAAAGACTCCCATGCCTTTCTTGGTTGGACCAACCAGATTTCCGAAAAGTCTTTCTGTTAGAGCAAGAAGCGGAACTACAAGTGAATCTTAATAAGTCATGATACTTTCCGTTTTGTCGAGCCCTGCTTTGGTCTCTGGTTTGATGGTTGCACGTGCAAAAAATCCGGTACATTCCGTTTTGTTTCCCATTCCAGTCTTTCGCGACACTTCAGGTTTACTTCTTTTGTTAGGTCTCGACTTCTTCGCAATGATCTTCCCAGTAGTTCATATAGGAGCTATAGCCGTTTCATTCCTATTCGTTGTTATGATGTTCCATATTCAAATAGCGGAGATTCACGAAGAAGTATTGCGCTATTTACCAGTGAGTGGTATTATTGGACTGATCCTTTGGTGGGAAATGTTCTTCATTTTAGATAATGAAACCATTCCATTACTACCAACCCAAAGAAATACGACCTCTCTGAGATATACGGTTTATGCCGGAAAGGTGCAAAGTTGGACAAATTTGGAAACATTGGGCAATTTACTTTATACCTACTATTTCGTCTGGTTTTTGGTTCCTAGTCTTATTTTATTAGTAGCCATGATTGGGGCTATAGTACTGACTATGCATAGGACTACAAAGGTGAAAAGACAGGATGTATTCCGACGAAATGCTATTGATTTTAGGAGGACTTTAATTAGGAGGACGACAGACCCACTCACGATCTACTAAAAGGGAAGTAGCTTGATTGGTTCGAATCCAATTCGTGAGATATGAAATGTTATTGATGTCGGCGAAAGGCTTTGTGGAGCCCGACAAAAAAGTAAAACTCCCCGCTTACTACAACCCCGATTCCTATTAAAAATCCCCGGAAAACGGATTTTGTTTCAAAAAAAGCAAGGGGTGAAAACACGTTTCACGCCAAAAAACACGGGAAAACACCCTTTTGTCAAAGAGTTCCCGTCTCCTCTCCCTTTGGTCGAGCTAGTTTAATCTTCCTCTTTAAAATTCCATTTTTATCTTTTTTAAGTGCCTCAGAAGCGAAGAAGCTACACTGAGATCAGGCGTTAAGAGGTATTTATATCCCCCCATAAATGCAATTTTCTATCGTGCTCAATAAAGCTCTCAGTCCGTTTTCGGAGACAGGGAGAAAGGCTTCTTTGGCTGTAGTAGGTTCTGAAAGAAAGGAGGGAGGAACAACCAACAAAGTAACCAACTCCTTCACTCACTCACTATGTAGCGCAAGGAAGTGTGCGAGCTTGCTAGGAGTGTAATGATTAGCAGCTTTCCCTTTAGGCTGTTAGATGCTAGAGACAGGAAGAAAGGAAGAACTTTCCTTCCGCGCATGCTCTTTTCGAGAGAGCGTTCACTTACTATAAGAGCAAGGAAGTTATGGAGCTAGGAGTTAAGTAATGTTAAAACAACAGGAACAGCAGGCAAAGAACAACCACTTCCACACCATTCATGCTCCCTCCCAGGAAGCGTTCACTCCTCTTATAGCGCAAGGAAGGTAAGGAGATAGGAGTATAACGACTAGCTCTTCTCTTTAAGCTGCTTTAAACGGTTAGAGGATGGGGGAGCACCCCCATACCACGTAGCTCCACATTAAGAAGACAGGAAGAGCTGCTTCCCCTCCGTTCGTGTTCCTTCCAAGGGGCCACTCGCTCTCTGTTAGCAATAGCTTCATGCAGTGATGCCAAGGACAACGAGAAAGCAAGGCACCGAAGGTGATGAGATATTTCATGGTTTTACCGCGCAACAGATAAGGACAAACTACTAGCAATTAAGGGTCATTTCGCTCATAAAACAACTCTTTTTTGCTTGTTTGTCCGACTATTGATAACGGAGTCAATAAGCTGCGCTCCCTAACTCCCTGGAACTCGCATCCCAACGCGCACCTTCGGTTACTTCGCTGCCTCACCTTCGGTGCCTTGTCGTCGTAAAGCGTTGCTTCTCTCCTCCACAGAGCGGGCAAGCAGACTCAAGGGCGGCTAAAGATACCATAGGGAAGAGTAGACAGAAAAAGTCCTTCTAACCGCAAGGAAGAGTCGCTGAGACAGAAGCCTCACCCCTCTCCCTACGGTCGAGCAAGTAAACTCCCTTTGGAGCCTCACCTTCAGGAAGGCATCGCAAGGAAAGAGTGACAAGAGGTTACGAAGTAAAAGAAAGGAATGTAGCTACTTACTAGAAAGGTTCTGAAAGGAAGGTGGTGCTCTTCACCTCGAGCTATACCATCTTAATGCCCTTTCGAATCAAAAAGTGACATGGTGAAGTGACACAGTCCTACGGGTGAAAGCACCATTGCTATGGAAAAACACGGTAAAATAGACTCTTTTCAACAGTTCCTGCCTCCCTTTCTTCCCCAGTCAATAAGGACACCTCTCCTTCCCCTTTTCTTTCAGAACCTTTAGGGGAAATGGAAAAAGAATGGCATAATTTCTTTGACTTCGTAACCTTTGGTGCCTCCTCTCTAGAGCTTTCATTCGAGCGCACCCTCATTCCAATCGCCTCGCTCTAACGAGTAAACTCCCTCTCCTGTTGGTCGAGCTACCCCGTTCCTCTCCTTAAAGAGCAAGTAACCTACCTTCGATGCCCTAGTGTTTCACTCTCGTCGTAAAGCTGCTTCACCTTCGGCACCTTCACAGGAACTCCCATTCTAACACAACCTAAACGGTTGCCTTACTCTAACGGTCGAGCAAGTAACTCCCCTTGGTGCTCTGCTTCTTCATGAATGCTTTTTACCTTCGCTTCTACCAGTTCCTATGAAAACCACGGGAAAACAGAGTGATTTGAATCAAGAGTACGTGGGTTTCTACCAATTTCTATTCTAAAGCACGGAAAACGCACTTCCTTCATAACCTTTGTTGTCTTGATCCTCAGTCAAAGAACACTCTCCTTCTTTCAGAACCGGCACGCTTTCATTACTTCGGTTCTTCGCTCAAGGGAAAAGCAGCGCAGGAAACTTACTTAAAGAAGTCTAAAGATAGGACCTAAAATTCTTTCAGAACCTTCTGCAAGGAGCAGCCATTGAGCTAAGAGCTTCAACCCCCCGGTACCACTCCACATCAAGGAAGTTTACTAGCTCGACCAAAGGTAGGGACTCACTCGACCATAGGGAGAGGGAGTGAAACTTGCTTACTTGTTAGAGTAAGGAAGAAGGGAAGAGAGCAATCCTTAGCACAAGCGCTAAGCGATAATAATTCCTTGTACTCATTAAATACAAATACGGAAGATTAGGTGCCCCAAATAAATAAAAGGCAGTTCGTGCACTGAAGGTATCCCTCTTATTTCCATAAACAGAATAACTCCCCTTCCTCACATACAGGAAAGCACAGGGCTCGGAGAGCGCCTGCCATTAATTACCCGAGGGAAATCTTTCATCTTTAAATGGTTAGCCCGATCGGGATAGCCGCGCTTACCTCAATGACGGGAGAGACGGGGTTCGAGAACCCTTATTTACTTAGATTGGTAGGGAATCCACAGGAAGAACGAACCAGGAGACAATGACTTTCGGGGTTAGCGGGCTTACCTCGTGGAATGGCCGTTGAATGGCCTCGGAGTGAACGGGGGTACCTCAACAATGAGAGTAGACCCTCTTGCACGTGGAATTCCTCAAAGACAGGAGAGGGAAGAGTTTTCAAGGAACCAGCTCCTGGGGACTTCTATTAAGAACGGCTTTTGGTCTTAGTATGTGGTACAGCATATAGAGTCGTGAGACGCTCTACTTCCTCTTGTTCAGTTATCGATTCGCTGGCTGTTTCCGGGGGGCCCAGATGCTTTGCGAGACTGAAAGCTTCATTTTGTGTTCGGTTGCGTTATCTACCGCAAAGAGGGACTCCCCCTTTCTATTAGAACAGTGTTAGTTCGCTATTACTGCCGGTCAGGCCGACGAGAATTCCATTCTGATATTGCTATGTGCGCCACTAGAGCTTTGATCATATGCTTTGAGCCGAGTCGATGATAATATTCGTGTACGTATGCCATGTAGATTGAAAAGGGAGAAGCCCTCACTGACGGAGTATAAATAGCACACCGGATGGATCATTCAATGGAAAGCCGAAGGCGAAGAGTTAACACCTCCTAAGGGCTGGGTGAGAGAAAGCGTCCTTTGTTGATACCTAGTGTACACCGCCACCTACTGAAATGGATTAATAAACGTTGCTTTCTATTGCTTGTAGCGGCGTTGCTTCCTTTTGTTCACCGCGAATAATTCAATCTTGAGAAAGAAGGCCTTGTGGGGCATCTCCAACAGCGCCAAAGAAGGAAGATGTTAAGTATTCTTTGTAGACTCGCACCGCTCACTTACGGTTTTATACAGAGGGGGGTTGTATTGAAGGGCCATAAGCTTTGAATCAATATGCGTTGGTTCCAATCCGGATCTCGTTGTTTGGGTCTCGAGATGATATTCAGGAGACAAAAGAGCAGAGCTGATAGAAATGCTAATTATAATGGAGATACTAATAAAAACTTTAATAAAGAAAGACTTGTGCCCATTGTCCAAGATTCCTTTGTGGGACTTTCTTTTTCTTCTTCTTGACTTGACTCAACAACCCTCCCATTCAGGACAGAACTCTAAGGGTATCTCTGAAGATTAAAAATACAGAAGAGCGACTGCCAATCAAGACAATATTGAAGCACGCGCCTTAGGACCGATCCCAGTGAAATAGGAAAACGAATCCGCGCGCTACCGACTAGTAGAGTCTCCTTCATCGATCGGAACAAAACTAGCAAAAGAAACTTTGAGGGAGCTGCGCTATACATAATACTAAGGGACCCAGGCTCTGCCCGAATGATACGATCCGCAACTTCTAGTACCCAAGCTATGTGATCAATAACTCTTCTCCTAGAGGCGAATCCCTCAGGGCGCCCTAAGCAACCGAAGGGTAGAGAAGATGAAGAATAAGGGTAATCTACACATGCGGCTATACCACCAAAAGGAAAGAGAGGACCGATTGATACCAATAGCAAGATACACATCTTTTTAGACTCCGAGGGGTGAGAATAGTTGAAGATCAGAAGATTGGAATGAAATACCTTAATAGATTAAGTGCAAACTTTATTTTATATATTTTATATGAGTAAGCCCCTTCCCTTAGGAACAGAAGGATACACAAGGGGGTAATTTCTCACAATTATTCACGTTCAACTCCAAGATCCAGCAAGCCAACTTTAACCGAAACTGAGTTACATTCTCCCTCTCTTCCTAATGGAGGCACATATCATTCTTGTAACAGTGGATGGATAATCTAAAGTCTCGTAGTCTTTGTTTCTAAAAAGGTTGTGTCCTTTCTACATATATAGAAATTTAAGTCTTTCACCCCTCCTTTATCGAATTTGCTATGGCAAATCTAGTAGAGTAGGGCTAATCAGAAGTTTAACTATGGCGATTGGAAGAGGCACAACCTCAATTCAAGTCGAGCAGCAGCTTTTCTACACTCAAAGGGAACCCGGCATCCCATTAACTGAGACTTCCTATGCATAGCTGTAGCCTTTCGTCATACCCAAAGGGTACTTAGTGCCTCCACCAACTACTAGGCTGTAATCTTCTTGTTTCTAAACTAAATCGAGGGTCTATGCGGCTCTCTGAATAATATGTCCACAGCAGTCTATTTGAAGCGTTCCTGCCCTTTCTTGTCTTGAATTAAACGGAATTGAATAACCCTGTGTAGTGGGTAGAATATGCCTGTGTAGCGGATAGCATGGACTGATTGAAATAGCATACTTGTGCAATGGATCTCGTTTATCTTTCATATGTTAAATGTTCGTGTAGTGAATTCACGGCTAGAGATAGTACATTCTGGGTCGATCAAGGAAGGTAGCGTATACGGGTACTTGGGATTGAGTAGAGCATAGGTTCAATAACCGGGCTTGGAAAAGAGAATGAGAATCTCGTTCAGCAAGAGGCTGGGTTTTTGGTCTTTCTACGTTTCAAGTGCCACTCCTTTGGTTAGTACTCCAAATTGGATTTCTTTCTTGTTGGTTCGAAGTAATGCTCCTTTTATTTAGCTATGACCTACATTCTTTGGTTAAAGTGCTCATGCAGCTTCTAAGGGATGCGTTCCCCTCCAAGTTGTTTCAAAGTAGCATCTGTGGATAAACGATGGTTAAGCCGCATCAGTGCGGTCGGGATCGCCCGGCACTTGTGAGGCAGAAGAATCCTTGAATAAGAAGATCGAGCCAATCCTTAGCACAAGCGCTAAGCGATAATAATTCCTTGTGGAAAGTCTTTTTTTAGTACTTGTTAGCGTCCCTTCCCCCTTTCTATGTACCCAGTCTACGAACCTGGCCTATTGGTTGATGATAGGGTTCCTGTTGGTGGAGCTCCTGCCCTTGGCCTTGGTTCCAGTCTCGTCTCGCATGCCAGCAAGTATTCTAGAAAGAATGACTTGGTTTCATGTAGCTACTATAGCTCCTCTCGCCTTTCTAGCCTGCCTTGTGTTGCTAGGAAATGGCTCTAAGCCTTTTTCGAGGCTTTCACCCTGAAAACTGAACTAGACCCCGTTCCCTCTATGTCCATTCAATCTGAATCTTGCTGCATGAATGCACTGTAAGACCAGGAATGCCCTCAATGATCCCTTCCTCTCCCTCTCCCTCTCCTATGGTCGAGCGAGTCCCTACCTATGGTCGAGCAACTTTCACCCGCACTAGCACTAGTATATGGTGATATCAAACTCGAAAGCCCGAACACAAGCAAGCTTACCTTTAAGTCATCAGAGGAAAAACCCGACGATCCAGAGCAGCGGGTGGGGAAGTCCAGTAGCCAAAAGATATGAACTCGCTTTAAAGATCAGGGGATCTAGCTAGAACCAAAATAGGAGACTTTTGGTCCGGTACGGAATTTATTTCCATATCCTGCATATAGAGAGGAAAGGAGAAGGGGCGGAATTCTAGACCGATTATCCCACGCAGTAATAGGCATACCACTCCCAGTCTCGCTAAGTTGTCGTTCCTACGGCCTCTGGAGAGCATGAAAACGCTAGTTCAGCTGCTCACATAGCGTCGGACGAGTGGTTTTAGCCTTTCAAAAAGTGATTTCAACTAAAGTCTTGAGTGAAGTGCGTTAGCCCCTTAAGCTGTAGTCTAATAAGAATCTAGCTATTGTACTTTCTATCTCCAGTAACAAAGAGGAATAGGAAGCTGTACGCGTGCGAGTAGTAGTAGAGGTAAGTGGTAGTAGTGACGAAAGTAGTAGTAGGTGTCTCCTTTCCCAAAGTCTTAGTAGTTGTACGAAGGCCAGTATTTAAGAAAATGTAATTGGCAGGAGGTCTCATCTCTCTTGTTCCTAGACCGAAGTCTCCTATTAAGAGATCAGTCTTCATCCTTTCCAATACGAACCTTTAGCTCAAGCTGGAGGATAAAAAGAATATTATTATTACGGGATATCCCTCTTGTTCTATTGTATTCCCTCAGGCTGTAATGCCTATAGTTCCAACTGCCTTTCACTCTTCTTCTCTGAATATATTATATTCTAGCTACCTTTCTCCGGCTAACGCGTATCCGTTTTCTTGTACTTATCAACTGTTTGTCGAGATTGGCTTGGTCTTCCGCTACGCCCCTAAGCACTAGAAATGTCAGAAGCAAAATCGTAACGTAGAAAAGAGAGGAAAAAAGAAGACAGACAGACTGAAGGCGATGGCTGGGAGGCGTGGTTTACGAACGGTCCCGACTAACTAAAGTAAATTATCTTCCTATGATCTCCCTTCCTCTGCTCCAAGGATATTGCAGCAAACTGGAAAATTCCACCGGAGATGCAGAGCAGTCGTTAGGCCTCAAACTGGTGTAGGAAAAGACTAGTTATAAGCATATAGCTGAAGTAGCAGAGAACTAACACATAGGATCTGTTGCGGTATTATTCCTTCTCGATGCGAAGAATAACGTAGTTTCGGACCATGGATCGAGTCAAACAACTCTTTCTACCCATCCTGTATATTGTCCTTTTCGTTCTGTGTGTGTTGGAATAGAAATATTCTATTAGACGGATAGGCATTGCACCCTCACCTCAGGATCAGAGGGCTTGTTTGAGCGCTAAGCTTTGTTCGCTTCGCAAGTGACGGTTGTGCTCCTCTTCCTTCGCTGCTTTCGTACACCAGGGGGGCTAGTTGAGCAGCCTCCTCTCGCCGTGCCCGGTTCCCAAAGCAAAGCATTGAAAGAACACGGGGAGTGGCCGGATAATCCTTACTATTTTCATAGTAGAGGTTATTATTTCAATACTACATTAACCGAGGTTGAAAAAGCACAGGAAAAGGGAAAGGCCCTACTTATGATGGGGGGAGTCGAAGTGTCCATGGTAGGCGATGAATGGAGGAGTCGATCAAGGCAGGAGGTTGACTTAGTCTTCTATCCCTGCTCTTCCGGGGTTGGTCGATAATTCCTCAACTATTGGGTAAACATAGATCCTAGAGAGCGAGTTTAAGCAGCATTACTAGAAGAAGGAGTTGATGAGGTTTTTAGACTCAAGGCTTCCGTATCTGTTCTGATTTATCAAAAGAAAAGGTTTTCAGATATCCATTAAAAGCCCTGGTTTTAAAATATCTGGTCCAACCGAAAAGAAGGTCAAAACGGACCTATTGATTGACCATAGATGCGAACTCCCACACCCTTAGCCAGTACCAGCGACTAGTCTTCGGGCTACGAGGTATATAGGGCGAGAGCCTGCTAAGGTAAGCCTTAAGCCTATACCCGTGTTGAGCCTCATGCATGTACTGAACCTAGGCATAGCCTGCTAAGGAACCCAATAAATTGCACTACACTCAGTACGCACTTATTTCCGGGACCGCTTGATTCAGCATACAGCAGTGCAACATCGGACGTTAATCAGGAAGCATACAGCGGCAAGCACACATCTTTGCGGTCTTTCTAAACCTTATTTATTATATTAAGCCGGTGTCAGCCTTTAGGTTTTTATCCCTAATCTTGAGTGTTGAACCATAGGTTCGGCACAAGAGGAATCTTTCTTAGACTCGGTTCGCCGTCAGTTTGCAAACCGCGGGTGGGTGCGAACTACTAGAGGCCCGTCCAGGAGGTTAGTCAAAATAGAGGACCTAGAACGCCTTGGTGAATCAGACCCAGAGATCATGGCCAACAACGCCAGTCACCGAGGTAACTTGCTTACTCTCTATGATGGGGACAATGAAGAGTCTACTGGCTCTAACCACCAGCGGAACCCTACAGCCCCGGCAAATCAGCAACTTTCTAACGAGGTAGTTAGCCGTCAACTAGCTGAGATTGCCTGGATGCTAGCACAATTGACCTCGCAGGTAGCCGAAATACCCTGGCTGCACCTGCTGCTCAAGGAACAAACCCTCCATCTACCACCCCGGCTCAGGGGACACAGATCCACAACCACAAAGCCAACCAAGAGTAGCAGATGCTAGACCTGTAGACCCAGTACCCCCTTCAGTTCAGAATCAGCCCGCAGTTCCTGAACCTGTGGATCACTACGAGAAAGAGATCTGAAGAAAGCCTCCTGCAGTACCGGCCGTGTCCTTGGCTCCCACTCCCATGAATCAGATAGTGCCATACGTCCCACCACAGCCGTCCGATCCTCTGATGGAGAAGATCAGTCGCCTTGAACGGGCAGTTAATAAATTGACTGGGGACAAGTATGATGTTGTAGATCTTGATAATCTCTCCCTATACCCCAAAGTAAGGCTTCCGTACGGTTTTAAGTGGCCAGAGATATATAAGTATAACGGAACCGAATGCATAACAAAATAGGATAAAAAGAGGCTTACCTCGGAGCTTCAATTTTAAAGGCAGGATGTATGTCGGAACTCTACAGCCCATGGGAATCGACAATGAGCTACTTGTCCAACTATTCCAGCGCAGTTTGACCGGACCCGCGCTGACTTGGTTGATGAACACTGACCCAAATACCATTCGCACACGGCCAGATCTGGCTAACGCCTTTGTGACGCACTATGCATACAATAAAAAAACTCAGTTATCAAGGCGTAAGCTAGAACTCGTTAAGCAAGGACCCACTGAGTCTTTCACCGACTTCATCACATAGCTTACTATAGAGGGGAAGGGCCCAAGCTGCTCAGTTTCAAAAGAGACCCTCGGAGGAAGATCAAATTGCTATGGTCTTGAAGAGCCTGAACCCTAAGTATACCAATAGGTTGACACTTACCCATCATCCAACCTTTCATTCTTTAGTTTGTGCTGGCTGCCAGATAGAAGATGCATTGGCAGCTGGGCGTTCGCTCCCCCTTTCTACGCCGTTGCTTTGCAATTTGCAACGGGTCCTCGAATAATAAGCAGAAAAAGTCTGCCGGGACCTCTCGGGCTAAAGCAGAGGTGAATACAATTGGAGCGGCGTCGCTGAACCAAACGCCTTACTATACACACTCCATCAGAAGGTCCGATTCATCCAGGGCAGCCAAATCGTTATGATTCACGGAGATCCGGATCGTCCGCCTGTTAAGAAAGTGAGAGACTACGCTGGATTCGTGCCCCCCTATTAGTAAGGTTCAGATTGGAGATCCGACGGAGCCGGAATTCTTTATTAGAAAGGGCAGGAAGTTAACATGGTGGAATTCAGCCCTCCGAGGAAAGAGTTGCTCCCGTCCTACTCATATGGGTAAGGGGAAAGGGCAACCCCAAAATCCTAAAGTAAAAAAAGGCAAAGGGCTACCTTCCGGGACTAGGATTGGGATGATACCAGCAAGGGCCTCCAGAATTCCCCGAATACCCAGTGCACTACGGGACATTTGGTTTGGGGTACAGGCCAAATAGGCAGGAACTGCATGATTACCATTGGAGAGGTGCAAAGGACAGATGTGCCAGTTAGATGATAATAATTACCAGGGTCTGCCAGCGGTATTTGATTGAAATAGTGTGGTACTGGTACGAATGACTTTCTTTAATTATATAGCCCCTCTTCTAATTCCACGAATAGATTTGATCGATTAGGTTCTTCTTCGCTTTTAAGGCTTGTTCAATCAATCTCATGGGTTCCCATGGCTCGTCCTATAGGAAGGGGGATATCCCAGGGAAGTAAAGGTAGCTTGCTTACTTAGTGCTTGCGCTAAGGCCTGCTGACCCTATCTTTCTTCCATACTCGCAGCGAGTCTTACGAACGAGTGGAGCGTCTTCAATGCCGCCTAAACAGTTAAATAGTGGCTTGTTTTCGAGTCCTTCGGAAAGGATACTCCTAATGGTACCTTAGTTCTCCATAGGCGTCTGAAGGGGGAGTGGAGTGAAGGCATTCTCTTGGGGGAAGCCCGCCCTATACTAAGAGAAGAGGGCGCTATTTAAGGCCGAAGCACAACCAGACTCTTGTTCTTCCTCTTCAGCGGAAAAAGAAATAAGCAGGGTTCGTTTTGAGTTTAGCCCACGAAGCGGGGATATGGGGGTAAGTCCGCTAAGTCCAAGAAATTCTGCAGTAACCTCACTCGCTCCTTCGCAGGACTAAGGGATATATTTACTCCGAAAAAAGGAAACAACAAAGTGGAGGTACGGGGTTCCATTCCACAGGCAGCGAAGCAGTAATTCAGTATGCGACTTAGCTTTTGTTAAGGTAGGGTGGTGGTAGGAGCGAATCCACCTGCCCAGGCGATTCTTATCTAAGTTTGAGCGCAGGGGAGCTATAAGTCAATCAGCTGGGTCAAACTAGCTAGCCTGCGTCATGTACGGCATATGCCAGAAAAAGAGGCAAAAAAAACAGAGTTGGAACTTCTTGTTCGAGTAGATGCGGGATTGACTCTCCGGGTGTACCGCCCACTGAGAATTGGTGAGGTGACGTCCCTAGCTAAATGGTTTGAGAATGGAACAGCCCGTCCATCTTCTGCTGAACGGGGGTAGCAAGGCCAGGAAGTAGAGATTAGCCTTCCCGCATTTCTATTCTTAGTCAATTATATTTGTCTTGTCGTTGAAGCGTGCTGCTGCTCCTGTCGAGAGGTCTTACTTAGATCACATTGGGCTTGGGATGGGACAAGCTTCTCTATCAATTGGCAAATCTGAGCCTT
The DNA here is from genome assembly GCA_903112645.1 of Prunus armeniaca. Taxonomy (NCBI): domain Eukaryota; kingdom Viridiplantae; phylum Streptophyta; class Magnoliopsida; order Rosales; family Rosaceae; genus Prunus; species Prunus armeniaca. The sequence continues at coordinate 14,995,866 of CAEKDK010000001.1, forward strand.
AATCTTTCTATTCAAATTAGGGTTATAAAATATGAATATTTAGTAAGAAGCCATCCACGCCGAGGTTAACAAAGAATTGGATTTCCCATGAAAAAAAATTTTAAGCCAAAGCAAGTACATCTGATATCGATCACTCTACTTCTTAACCGAGCCCTCAGCGGCTGTCATTCCAGTTGTTGATACCGTAGTAAGCAAATCAATGGATACCTTAGATAGCTAAACTCGCTCAACGGCGAAAGGTCCGAACTACAGCCCTGGCAAATAAGGCAGTTTTTCTTACCCGGCGACTATACCCGTTGTTACACAGATTAGCACTTAGCCCGTCGATGTCCATGTGTATTGGCTTTGGCCCGGTTATGATTGTAATGAAGTATAAACCACTCCCAGTCCCCAACCATTGGTAGACACATCTAAAAGAAAGGAGATATCTCAACTCATTCTGGAGGAGGTGTGCAAATGCAAATGGGGTAACCCCCGCGTATGCCGCTTTTAAGCCTTGTTCCAACGTCCGGATGTGCCATATTCCCAAAATAAAATGAAAACAGGATTCTTGGGTAGTCATAGAGCGGGTTTACTTGTTTCTAGAGGAAGCCTAATCAGCTAGTCGCGCGGAGCTACTGCGTTCCTCCCCCTATCGGTGGAGCTACTGCGTTCCTTCGCTCAACCGAAACGGGCTGAAACGACAACAATTTCTGGGAGCCCGTATTGGCCGGGAGCTAGAACCGCAACAACCCCGTGGTTGACGTCTTATCTTAGCACTTTATCACCTATCTTTGCCAGGGGAGTCCCGTCTTTTGCTAACGAAGAAAGAGCAATGGTATTCATTAATAAGTATTTATAGCCGACCATTTAATTTAGAAAAAGATGCCAGCTAGATGCTTAACACATCAAGCTCGGTAGATTCATTTGGTTGTTTTTCCTTGGCTTATCGAACCAGCGTATGCCCATTCCTCCTTTGATGACTCCCAGTAGAGAAAGCCTAAATTTGCCGATTAAGGCCCGTCTCAGTGATATGGCCTAGATGTATCTTTCTCATTCCCTGCTGACCTGGCTGGCCACGTTACTGAGTTCCTAGGAACGAGCAAGGAAGATTTTGAGCCCCAACGACAAACGAACCTACGGGCGGGGCATTTTCGGAGAGTAGCCCGCTTCCTTCTTACTTCCAATTGTCCGGTCCGGTTCTTTCTTTAATGTGGAATCGTTTTAGCCTATTAGATCTAAGGCCCAGCAAACAGAGGAAAAGCAACTTGACCTCGTTTAGAGGTTAAGGAGATGAAAGAGAGGAGGTTACGTTACTAGGGGAGACAAACGCGCTTCGGATGAACATTCGGCTAAAGGATCTGGAAGTGGCCCTGACGGAACTCACTCTTGATCAGATCCGTAGCAAGCACTGACGAAACTATACTTTAATTCAGGCTTTAAAGCCGTAGTTTACACTCGCTTCTCACCCCTCGCGATTTGCAGAGCTAAGACCGGCCGGGTTTTGTTTCTCAGTCTCTTTCTATCAGTAGGCTAGCCCCCCAGGTACTCTCTTTCAACCTGACGCGCTTCGGCCCCTCTTTTGGTTCTCCGCATATCCAATAAAAACAAAGCGTGCTGCTTCAACGAGCTCTCCTTCTGATGGTGGTGGATCAATAACTGAGTTTAATGTAGTTCTTCCCTCCGGAAACTTGGTTTTAAGCTATTTTTCGCTCCCAGAGCTAGTTGAAGAAGACTCACTACCCTACTACACTGATAAGAGTGGAGTCCCAAGCCAAGCAAGAGACGGATTCATAGTCAACTCGATCGACTGAAGAAACTGCCTTTACTGCTGCTGCTGAAACGAGATCCCCCGATTCAACTCGCTAAGTAACCCTTTTTAACCCCGCATCCGACGAGTTAACGACAGCAGAGTTAGTGGTTCCTATCGATGAATGCCCTGCAGAACTTATGGATAGGCTAGGCATACGGCTCAGGTCCAGCAGCAAGATAAGGCCCTTATGTAACGGAACTAGAAAAGTAGCCAGTTAGCAAGATATGGATTCAAAGCGAGAGTACGGGGATGTGGAACAGACAGAATAAACGGACTCTGCTGCTGATGCTGAAACGAGCTAGTTCTTCGCGAAAGAATCGTCGTATGCTCCGGGATGAAGACTTCCCTTCTACTGCTAAAAGGAGTAGGCCCGGCCCTGACTACAATACACTTGTATTCAATTCCATTTCAGATAAGCTACTAAAGCGAGAATCCACAACTGAATAAACGGAATCAACTGAAGCCGATGCCCTCCCTGCCTCTGTTGCTGATGAAACTAGATCCACGGATTCTCCTTCGGAAACTACTTCAGCTTCGTCTCCTTAGTCCCTATTCACTAAGCTTACTCTCTTTCAGATCGATCCTCGCTTATGCCCCTCTTGTGCAGAATGAGACTTTAAAATTGAAAATACGGGGTTTATAGACCTTGTGCAACTGAACCTTCACCCAAGATGTAAACCTTGTTCTTGCCTTTGGTCATATCTGGCTGCCGGTCTGCTTCACCCCCGCCCCGTTTGAGTGCTTGTTCTTGTTCTTGTTCCTGAGCTTGACGGAACTTGATAGAAGTAGTAAACGTCAGTTAAGCCGTAGTGCGCTAGATAGAAGTAGGAATAAGTCAAGCTGGCTGATCAATCCGGAAGGAGGTCATATGCTTTGGAAGAATCGTTGTGTGCTGTATCCGGAGTTGCTAGACGTGGATAAAGAGATAGAGAGGCACCGGATATACATTTAAGTAATAAGTTACCTCCCTGATGTAGTTTGTAGTGTTCCAAGAGGAACTAGAGATACATCGGGATCAAGAAAGAGATCCAGGTGGAAAGCCTAAGTGTTTTGATCTCCTTTGATCTTTCCCAAGCCAATGCCTATTTGAGATTTTACATATATTCCTTACCATTTCTCTTTCCAGGGCTAACACCCTCTCTTTTAGTGAGAGGTTCCCTCGAAGTGAATACCTGCTCCCTATGGTCGCCTGCACCTTTTCTTGATCGCCAGGCTGGTGGCTGTTCTTTTCAAAGATAGTGGTGGTATGCCCTGGGAAGCGCTGCGTTCTCCTGTTATTCTTTATTCCCCGGAATCATAAAAGTAAGTGAGAGGTGAAGCGTCAATTCGAGAGGTCAGTAACAAGTATTCCCCAAATCCACGGGAATCATAATAACAATGATGCAATTTATTTGAAAGAATTATTCATTCGGGCCCAGAAAAGGGTTTTTGAATTCCCGCCTTTAGACCACCCTCCTCTATGGTAGCAGACGAGCTACTCGACTCCAAGCTTTCCGCACCTGGTATGAGCGAAAGGACGAACTCCAGGCCAACAAGTGCTTTTCATACCCGGTCGCGTCTCTCTCTTGGCCCGCCCTAGTGTATGGCCTATATAGGGGGCTTGCTTCTTCAGCCCTGGGCTCAGGCTTCTGCTCTGATTCCAGAACATTCTTCACGTAGGTTCTTACGGTACAACACGAGTCAAAGAAAGCCTTACGAGCCGATCTAACAACTAAACTAGGATAAGCCTGACAACCATACCGCTTCGCGCACTCACACCTAATAAACTCTTTGCCGTTAGAGCAATCCTTAGCCTCTGACTATATGATTTCAAGCCATACGCTTTTCTTTTCCTTTTTAAGGGCTTGGGCCGAGCAGAATATACTATAACAACCCTGGCTGGCTACCAGCTGCTTCAAAAGCCAAGTGATTTCCCAATGAAGAACCTCAGGCGTTAGCGCAAGCAAAATGCTTTCTTTTTAAGGGCCTGGTGTACTGTGAGAAAGACTAACTTTCTCTCTAAAAGCTAGTTTTTTTGTGGTGAAATGTCGCCTACTTTTATGGTTTTGGTACAATGGAAAGGTATATATACGATCGACCGAAAGGCTTATAACCAACCCCTGTAATCAATTAAACTATCGTCTGTCTAGTTCGCTCAGACGAACGAACAGGAATGGACTCTACTCAAGACAGAGCGAAGAGAGAGACCACTGCTAGCTTAGGTAGAGAGAGAAATACACTTCTGGCATCCCCGCCCAAGAGCTAGCTTGGTGGGCTACATATTATAAATAAGCGTAGAGCGAGGCGATTGGAATGAGATACGAGATCGACGGACGGTACAGTACACATACATAAAAAGATTTA